>JAYESD010000005.1:126839819-129239819 GCA_036927565.1 Tuctoria greenei | reverse complement strand
CAAGTTGTCACCATCAACAAGCAGTCAACAGTAAAGTTCATCAAGTCGATCGTCTGCCGGTTCGGGGTCCCGAACAGAATCATCACTGATAACAGGACCCAGTTCACAGGTGCAGCATTCCAGGAATACTGCGAGGACCTCGGGATCCAAGTCTGCTATGCATCCGTTGCTCATCCAGAGAGCAATGGGCAGGTTGACAGGGCCAATGTAGAGATCCTCAAGGGCCTCAAGACTCGCACATTCTCACACCTTGAGAAGCATGGTGCAAATTGGGTGGATGAGCTTCCGTGTGCGCTGTGGGCTAGCCGGACATCAACCAGCCGGGCCACGGGGGAAACGCCTTTCTTCTTGGTGTACGGGGCAGAGGCCGTCCTCCTCCCAGAGATTACCATGCCCCCCCCGTGCCTGAAGGTACGACGAAACCACGCAGGACCAGCTCCGTCATGAAGACCTGGACCTCGTCGACGAGGGACGAGTGCGAGCGGCTCTCCGAAATGCACGGTACAGGCAGGAGCTCCGGCGCTACCACTAGAGGACCGTGCAGAGTAGGGAGCTAAAGGTAGACGACCTGGTGTTGTGCCGCATATTCTCCCGGGAAGGGTCTAACAAACTCTCCCCCAGCTGGGAGGGCCCCTTTCGGGTAACAGAGGTTTGCCGCCCAGGATGCGTCCGAATAGCTATGGAGGACGGACAGCGATTACCCAACCCATGGAACATCGAGCACCTCCGTAAGTTCTACCCCTAGACCAGGGTTGGGACAATGTTATTTCATTATAAAAGATACATATTGTCTCAGGACAGTACTTAGACTAGGGGATGGGGCTTGGAGTGCACATTCTGCTTAGCCTGGTCCAGAACCCTAAGTAGGTGCACTCGACTTCATCTGACACCCAGGCCGAGTTTATCCCCTTGTAAAGTCTGCTCCATCTTATGAGAAACTACAATGAAAGAATGTTGTCCTGCCTGGTATAGGCTTTGTCAATTCAAAAATTATCTTTAATTTTTATAATGCTGTTGTAAGCCCGCCATAGCTCGTGATCTATCATGAGCGCTGTCATTTTTCCCCTGCTTTAGCAATAGTGGGAGCCTTGCTGTCTGGATTGCAGGTGGGGTTGCTTGAGGTACCTGCAATGTACCCGGGGCCTCGAATGTTCCAGTACTCGGTGGCCTGTGTCTCCAGATGGTCTCCCCCAGGAAAGGCTTACACCGAGCGGGAGGTCCAGGGGCACAGCCTGCTTAGCCTGGTCCTGTACCCTAAGCCTGTGCGCTCTGCCTCCCCAGCACTACAGCTGAGTACTGGGGGTCAGATGGACCACCCTTGGGCACTATGGACGACGAGTCCTAGGCGCAGATGCACTGAATTACCCAAGCCCCACAAGTCAACCCAGAATTGTAAGTCAGGCTACACTACAAAAAGAGCAGGGGTAAAGTGACCAGCGGACATAATTACTTTTCTTTTTTGATCTATGTACAGGTCTTTGAGGAAGTTATTCCGGCAACCACCGTCAGAGTACCCGTGAAGACAGTGGGCACCGCCGAACTGAAGCCCTGGTGGCACCCCTTGGGGGCCCGCTGTCGACTTCTCACTGAAGATGGCGGGCACCGCCAGACTGAAGCTCCGGCGGCACCCCCAGGGGGCCTGCTGTCGACTTCTCACTGAAGATGGCGGGCACCGCCGAACTGAAGCTCCGGCGGTACCCCTAGGGGGCCCGTTGTCGACTTCTCACTAAAGATGGTGGCCACTGCCAGATTGAAGCTCCGGTGGCACCCCCAGGGGGCCCGCTGTCGACGTACCTGCATACTCAGCTACGGCAATGCTACCTACGCATCCTGGGCTCCCCCTGCACCTGTCTACCCTAAGTCCTAAGTATATGACAGGTGTGCCCATAACAACTGGCCACGCCTGTCAGGGGGCCATACTTTGGGGGACAGCAGGTCCTCGAAGCTAAGGAACAACAAGCAGCTAGAAGGCATTGCTGGAAATAAAAACAAGCTGAGTATAAAAAGTACCACAGACAGATTGTATGGGCCCCTCGAGGACCGGCTGCAGGGAGACGTCGGGGTACCAGCTCCGGTAGCAGGACAGGATGTGCGTCGCCACCTCCTTCACCAGCAGCCGTCCCTCTGCCTCCAGCTGGTTGTCGAGGATGGCCACCAGTGAGCGCATCCTTGAGCTGGTGGAGTCAAGCGCCGGGAACACTTGGCTCACCTCCTGCGCCGGCTCCCCCACGCGCGCCGGGCTGAAGCCGAGCGGCACCAGAGCTGAGTTGGCACCGCCAAGGAACTCCCAGACCTTCCGGGCCTCAGTAGAGCGCGCTGCCCGGAGATCCGCCACCTCCGGCTGGGCCGCCGCCAGCGCCCATGGGCCGCCGTCCAGGAACCGCTGCTCCTTGGCCGCTAGGGACCTCTCGCACTTGCCGACTCCCTTCTCGCGGCGGTCCAAGTCGCCCTCCTTGAGGGCGACGTTGAACTCACGGTCCAGGAGGGCCTGGCACTCAACGGACTGGGCCTGCTGCGCCTCAGCCACGGCGGCTTCCTGGCGGTCCAGCTCGGCAGCGCGGACTCTCGCCCCTTCCTGCTGGAGGATGAGCTCGTGGCAGGTCGCCTCCACCTCGGCCTGTTTCGCTGCCAGCTCCTGCTCCCGTTCAGCCAGAGCAGCCTCTCAGAGGGACTGCAGATGCTGAAGGTCCTCGCAGGCCTGGAGGCGGGAGCTGGCCTCAGCACGGATGGCCTCGGCATCTGCCTTCATCTTCTGGGTGATGGCGTCCAGCTGGGTCATGAGGTCGCGCTCTTGCTCAAGGATCTTCATCTCCTCGCGAATGACCGCCTCCCGCTGGGCCGCTCGGCTCTTCGCCAGCAGGGTCCAGGCCTCCAGGGTCCTCGCCCATTCCCGGAGCCGGTTGTCCTCGTCCTCGAGCTGCCCTTTCTCCCGGGCGAGGTCCGCCTGGGCCTGCCGGAAGCTGGTGTAACACCCTCATTTTCATGCATCATGCCCTACATACATTCATATACATGTTTAACATTAACCCACACAAGAGGAACAAGTTTAAAATTTATTTGGAGCAAAACCGCACTTAAAAATGTAGGAAAGTGCGGACTAGTCCAGTTTTGCTGAGGACTAGTCCGATTTCTCTCTGTCTAAAAATGGACTTGTCCGTTTTTTCTGCGGATTAGTCCGATATTTGCCTCTGGACAACTTCGGACTTGTCCGATCTTGTGCGGACTAGTCCGGTATTCCATGAATCCTTGAAAATTTGTTAAGTCCCTGGACTTGTCCGGTGTTCCAGCGGACTTGTCCGTTTTCCTTTCTGTTCAAATTCGGACTTGTCCGATGTTTGGCCAGACTTGTCCGATTTTCTCTCTGGACGACTTCGGACTAGTCCGGTCCTTTGCGGACTTGTCCGATATTTCACGACTCCGAGTTGATCTTTTGTTTTACGACTTGTTTCTTGGGTTTCACGTTAAGTGGGCCTAGGGACCTCGTGCCCAACTCTTTTAGAGCCCATGTGGGACTCTAAACCGGCCCCTACTCATCCCAAACTCGAAATCCATCTAACCCTAGCCTCCACCTCTATATAAACAACCCCACCCTTTGGCTTGACATCTATTTGCCACTTTTCCACCCACCCAAACCCTAGTTCGTGGGGAGCCACCATCAAGGAGGGAGGAGAAGATCCCAAGAAAGAAGAAGAAGAGGAGGAAACGGAGAAGGATAGAGATCTCCACCAAGTTTTCGTTCCTCGTCACCAATTCATCTCCAAGTTCATCACCAACCCTAGATCATCAAGATCCAAGTGCTACCTCCAAGTTTCTTGATTCATTGGAGTTCTAAACACCTGGTATACCTTCTATTACCTTTTCCTTACGTGAATTCAACCCCTAATCTCCGAATTTACGTCGATCTAGAAAACCCTAATCTGCCGATCTCGCGGAGTGCGGACTTGTCTGGTCCCTAGCGGACTAGTCCGATCTTTATGGTTAAATTATGTTGAATTGGTTCTAAAATTTGATCTAATCGAATCCAAACCTGTATAAACATGTTAAAAGCTATTAGAACTAGTTAGTTATCGTTAAAAGCAATCAATTAACAAGTTCTACCTTGCATTTGCATCAATCATGCATGTCATATCATATTGAGTAATATTTGTGCACTCGTTGATTGTGTTTCTTGTCTTGTATGTTTATTGTGTGGATTAGACGGATTTGCGCTAGAGAGTGCCGCGGAGGATCTACAGCATCAAGAGTTTGAAGGCTTTGACCCTAATCAACAGCAAGAGCAAGGAAAGTGTTCTTGAAGCAAATTGATCCTGTTTTTAAAATAAATGTTTTGTTTGCAAAACTGCATGCTTGTGTCAAATTGATGGGAAACCCTATGGTAGGAAGTTTACTAGTTTTGTTTGACCACCCTTGTCACCTGGAATTTATGGTAGAGAGTCGGAAAGGATTTTTACTTCTTGCTTCGCTTAATCAACTGGGATGGAAAACAACTATACCAATCAACTTATTTATGCATGGATGAGATTATGGATAAATGAACTGGTTAATATGGTATTGTAATGGGTGATCTAAGCAAGCCTGGTATGTGGATGGGTTGGATGTTATGGTGGTTTGCTTGCTTTAGATCTAAGGACCGGTTCATGCGAGAATAAGCCAGGACTACAGTGCCACCACGAGGCCAAGTATGGGTGCGGCGTAGCTGATTAATTAGGGCTTTGCTAGTGCTGTTTGGACCATTGTGGATGCTCGGGGAAGGGGTAGTCGGATTGGGTTTGTTGATGATTGGTGGGACTACCCTGGGATCCGAATGGCTCAAGAGGGGGCCCTTGGTTGAAGATGTGCTCAGTTGGAGGCATCGCCACCGGTGAAACCTCAGTGGGGTCTAAATAGGCTAGTAATCCCTTTGTAAAGGCTATTTTGTGATCTCTTGGCCATACACCAAAGGAAGTGTAATTGGCATGAGGGAGGTTCTTTAGTCGCCGACGGGTGATGAAATCACAAACACGTGGGTAAAGAGGTACAAACTCTACAGAGTCTAATTAAAACTATCATGATAGCCATGCTCCCAGTTATGAGCGCCTAGATGACCTACATGATTAGAGGGAAATTGTTAATTGGGATGGTTATGGTTTGGTAATGGCTACGGATGGTTATGATTTATTTCTGGTATTGAATATGGTTATTGGCAATGGTGAAATCTGGAATTATTGATGATGGTAGTGAATTCAGATTGGTATTATGGTATTATTTATGATTATGATGGGTTTATTTCACATACATGTAATATATTGTTTTTCAAATGTTTTTATGTACTTTTCAGCACTTAGCCATTATTATTGTCGTCATTTGAATCAGCCACATGTCATACTTTCCACACTTGCTGAGTACGACATGTACTCACTCTTGCAATTCCCCCCCCCCCCCAACAGTTGCAGGTCAGGATTGTGAGGTTAATGGCGATAATGCGGAGTTCTAGGCTGTGTCTACCGTCAGCTTTGCCTATGGTGTTGATTGGAGCTGCGCATACATACCCTGTCGCTTATGCTGCATAGTTGCTTAGTTTGCTTAATTAGTTTATTTCCGCTACATTAGTTGAACTTGTCATTAATATTCATTAGAGCTTGTATTCGAGGATAATCTGGTTGTGTAATAAAATTTGGTTAATTAATCTTGTTCTGTGGTAATTTTCTGTATACTCTTTTGTGATTGCACTCGTGTATGTGTGTTGAACATCCTGGGCACACATATACGTTAGCTTGGTTCATTTTTCGGAACCGGGCGTCACAGATTGGTATCAGAGCCACAGGTTGACCGTAGGATGCAGCCTAGATAGAATGGACACTTTAGAGCACATAGGAGCACTCAGGAATCAATGTGTTTTTGCTTGGAGTGCTGTTTGCTATATATATTGTTTGCTTGTGTGCTTAATAGAGGATTTTGGGATGCTTTAGCATTGCCATGTCCACCTAGGCTAGTGTAGCTAGCTGTTTAGTTTCATATCCCTTGATGCATATAGTTGGGGACGTTTTCTAATTCTTACCTACTGCTTTTCTTCAGATGGTGAGGACTCGCAACCAGAGGGATGGCAATGATGAAGAGGAGAACAATGGAGTACCTCAGAACAACGTTGGACAAGGATCTACTCAGGGAGGTATCAACATCGAGCAGCTATTGGCCATGCAAAACCAGCTCATGCAGACCATGATACAGACTATGGGACAGCTGCAGGCTGGCAATATCAACAATCAGCCCCACATGCCTCCACCGCCACCCCCGCCTCCTCATAACCGGTTGGGAGAGTTTATGAGGACTAGGCCACCAACCTTTGCTCAAGCCGCAAACCCTATGGATGCGGATGATTGGCTCAAGTCTGTGGAGAAGAAGCTAGCCATTTTCCAATGCAGTGACCGGGAGAAGGTCCTGTTCGCTTCTCATCAACTCGTTGGAGCAGCTGCGGATTGGTGGGATGCTTATTGCAGTGCTCATGAGAACCAAGAAAGAATCACTTGGGCTGAATTCAAGGAGAATTTTCGTTCTCATTATGTGCCCGAGGGTGTTATGATCTTGAAGAGGCAAGAATTTGAGAAATTAAGGCAAGGAAGATCAAGCGTGAGTGAATATCTCAATAAATTCACTCAACTCTCAAGGTATGCGCCTGAGGATGTTAGTCGGGACAGCCGGAAGCAATACTTGTTCATGAGGGGCTTGAACAATGAAATCCAAGTTCAACTACTCAACTGTGACTATGCAAATTTCCAGAAGCTTGTGGACAAAGCAATTGTGGTTGAGAACAAGATTCGTGAGATGGAGCAAGAAATCAAGAGGAAGGCGCCGTATCAAGGACAGCAACAAGGAAGTAATGTGCGCCCTCGCCTTGCACCACCCAATGCTCCTCATTACAGCTCCTCTATTCCTGCTTAGCACCCTGGTTATGCACCGCGCCCAACTCAGTTTGTGCAGCAGCGCCCTGTTATGCAAGCACCTAGGCCTCCAATGCCTTATGAGCCTCGTGCTAATTTTCCTGCTGCAAATGCTCAAAACCAAGCTCGTCCCAATAATTCTGGTGGGGTTAAGAAGTGTTATACTTGTGGAGAAGCTGGACACTTTGCGCATCAATGTCCTAAGTCAGGCCTTGGTCAAGGAAGCAATGCGTCGAGGCAAAACCCAAGACCCAATGTAGGGCAGCCACAAGGAAGCCGTGGACAGCAGAATTTTGCCCGTGGCAACGTGAACCATGTCTCTACGGAGGATGCTCAACAAGTGGATGACGTGGTCATTGGTATGTTTCTCGCTAACTCCAACCCCACGACTATGTTATTTGATTCTGGAGCATCGCATTCATTCATTGCATCAAAGTATGTTGCCAAGTATAGTTTGCCTATCTCTCATATGAAGTTTACTCTATTGGTTAAGTCTCCTGGAGGAGAGATGAGTACAAATATAGTATGTCCAAAAGTAAGCCTTAGAATAAGGGGGGTAGACTTCTCCGCCAACCTCATTGTTTTAGATTCTCAAGGATTGGACATTATACTTGGTATGGACTGGTTGAGGAAGCACAATGGAGTTATTGAGTGTGCCACAAAGACGGTGAAGTTGACCAATGAGGAAGGGATCGCCATAGAGTTTGAAGCATCCCAAACCGCACCGAAGCAATTGGAGCTGAATCATGTGGACGGTGCCGCAATTGAGGAGATTCTGGTAGTGTGTGAATTTTTGGATGTGTTTCCAGATGAGTTGCCAGGTATGCCACCTGATCGAGACATTGAGTTTGTTATTGATTTAATACCTGGAACTGCACCTATAGCTAAGAGGCCATATAGGATGCCTCCTTTGGAATTAGCAGAGCTCAAGAAGCAAATTCAAGAGCAATTAGAGAAGGGTTTTATTCGCCCAAGCTCTTCACCTTGGGGAGCGCCCGTTCTATTTGTGGACAAGAAGGATAGAATGCAAAGGATGTGCGTGGATTACCGAGCTCTCAACGAGGTGACCATCAAGAACAAGTACACCTTGCCCCATATAGAAGACTTGTTTGATCAGATGAAGGGTGCTTGTGTCTTCTCTAAGATTGATTTGAGGTCGGGATACTTTCAAATGAAGATTAGACCGTCAGACATACCCAAGACAGCTTTTAGGACACAGTATGGATCTTATGAGTACACCGTGATGTCTTTTGGATTGACAAATGCACCTGCCTACTTTATGTACCTCATGAATAAGGTCTTCATGGAGTACTTAGATAAGTTCGTTGTGGTGTTCATTGATGATATTATGATCTACTCAAAGGATGACAAGGAACATGAGGAACACTTGAGGCTTACATTGCAGAAATTGAGGGAGCATCAATTGTATGCCAAGTTCAACAAGTGCCAGTTTTGGTTGAAAGAGGTGCCATTTTTGGGTCATATAATCTCACGAGGAGGAGTATCGGTTGACCCAGGGAAGGTGAGAGATGTGCTTAAGTGGGAACCGCCACAGAATGTCAAGGAAATAAGGAGTTTTCTTGGAATGGCTGGATATTACCGTCGGTTTATCAAGGATTTTTCCCAGATAGCCAAGCCTATGACGGAGTGGCTAATGAAGGGAAAGGCGTTCCAATGGACTGAAGCTTGTCAAAACAGTTTTGAGGAGTTGAAGAAGAGGTTGACAACAGCCCCAATTTTGGTATTGCCGGATGTAAGCAAGAGTTTTGACATCTATTGTGATGCATCAAGACAAGGACTTGGATGTGTATTGATGCAAGAAGGTCAAGTGGTCGCCTATGCGTCAAGACAATTGAAGAAACATGAGCAGAATTACCCCACGCATGATCTTGAACTAGCAGCCGTGGTACATGCATTGAAGATTTGGAGACACTATATTCTTGGACATAGGTGTGAAATTTATACGGATCATAAGAGTTTGAAGTATATTTTCACACAATGTTGTCCTCCATTTGGAGGACCACTAGGGAGACAGGGACCAGGCCCCCCTCCCCGACGGCAGCACCCGGGGCAGTGGCGCCAACCGACGTAGTAGTGTCGGAGGGCGCGGCGGCATCGGCCGGCACGGAGTAGCCGGTGGATGCGGAGTCGTTGGCGGGCGCGACAGTGGTCGCCGGCGCGCACGGCTAGGCTTCGGCAATCGCTGCGGGGGTCTCGGACACGGTGGCCCGGGGCACCCCGACGGCAGCAGCTCGATGCATCAGAGCAGGGCTCGAGGCTGCGGAAGATTCCCGTGAGCCGGCTGGAGCGGCAAACCCCCCAACAGAAGTGCCCGCGGGTGGTGGAGTAGCTGTGGTGGCGCTGAAATCATGCAAACCCAGATCATAAGAAAATGGCAGGGTAGGCGCGCAGTAAAGAACACCCAAGGTAAAATCTGAGCAAGCTTACCGGGGGACGCTGAAGTTCCACCGCTTCCCGAAAGGGTTGGGGGGTTCGGACCCTGAGTGTGCTGGGGGCCCCTGTGTTGGTGGCGTCGGCAGCACCCCCGAGGTCTGGCGCCCCTCCGAACGGAGAGGGAACGTTGGGGTCACGTCGGCGTTCAGGAGCCTCCCCCTATTGCGCGTGGAGGACTCGGGCGACAAAGTGACGCCGTCGGCGCCCCCTGGCGACAAGCGCGGCGGGGCTCCGGAGTCCTGACGAGGGGCAAAAGGGGCCGGCGGCGGCGACCGGGCGCGCTTCTTGGGGGTCGGGTCCGGCACCGGAACCGGCACCTTCCCCTTCCCCTTGTCGGTAGAGGCGACGACGCCACTCCATGGACGTTGCTAGGGGCCGCTCGAGGAGTGGTCGCTTGAAGAATCATCGTCGCTTAAGGGAGCCTCGCCTCCCTCAGTGTCGTCGGCGATGCTGACCCCCCGGAATGGGTCCCCGATCTAACGCTGCACCCGCCAAGACTCATCAAGGGTTGGCATCGTCTTCAGCAGTTGCCGCCTCAACTAGGAGTCCGAGCACAAGGGGCGGCAGGCCGACGGAAGAGCCAGCGCCTCATGGGAGATGTCGTCGGGGCAGACCCGGTTCAGCATGTCGAGCAGCTGCTGCTCGCCCCGGTTGGAGTCAGGGCCGGTCTCGAGACGGGTGCAGTCCGACAGGCTGGTGAACATCGATGCCGGACGGGCGCGATGCTGGAGTGGAGCTATGCGGCGGGACATGAAGTCCCTCAGCACCATGGCAGATGATAGCCCGTGGTCCGCCAGCATCTGGATCCTCTCCAGCACCAGGTTGAACGCCTCCTCCAGCTCTAGGCGCTCCTCCCAGAATGACTGCTCGAAGTAGGGGATCCCGGTGGGGAGGCACATCCGGTCGTGGGCCTCGGCCTTGGTGATCACCCAATCCTCACGCCACAGCTCCCACCGTGCAGAGTTGAAGGAAGCAATGTACCTCGTGGGGACCTTTGTCCGGCGCTGGAAGTAGTAGGCGCCGAGGTGCTCCTTCGAGCTCCTGCCGGTGGCCCTCAGTACAAAATGTACCAGAAGAGCTTCACGGACGACATCACCCCCATGAACATCTCGCAAAGGTGAGCGAAGACCGCCAGCATGGCGATCGAGTTCGGCGCGAGGTGGTGGAGTTGGAGGCCGAAGGTCTCCAGGAGCATGACCAGGAAGGCGGATGCCGACGGGACGAAGCCGGCCAGCACGTACGACGAGAAGAGAACCATCTCCCCGGTGGAGAGGCTCAGCGGAAGCCTCCCGGAACAGAGCCACGTCTCCTGCTCAGGAGTATGCCAGCCGAGAAGCCGACGCATGGGGGCCAGGTCAGCGGACCTGGACAGCCGAGACTTGGGCAAGATGCTCGCCATGAGGGTTGAAGGAGGAGGCTCTGGACGGGGAGATTGGGAGCTAGAGCGCAAGAACTGGGCTTGAGGCAAAAAGCACGAGCACAGGAGTGCAGAGGCGGGAGAAAGGACCCTCAGGGGGAAAGTTCTCTTTTTATGCACCTCTGCAGGCCAACGGGCGCAAAAGTGTTAATCACTGCAGCCTCAATAGAAGAGCAATAGTCCCGCATAGGCAATGACATAAGGGCCCGGGCCGCTCGGCAAAGAAGGCGAGCCGGGCGGCAAACTATGCGGAAGGTAACTCGGCGGTTTCCCAAAGGGCAAAAACAGCGGAAGTGTAGGAGCCACCTTGGGAACCACCGCAGTTAAAGCACGATTGAAGGTAGAAGTCACGTCGCGCGGTGCCTGTTCAGCACCTACACTTACCAGAAGGAGACACGTCGCCTCAACGGCAGGGGCGTGTCGCCTGGGGAACTGCCCCGAAGTGGAATCGGAAGAGTTGCGCGGGAAGAAAAGGAAGAAGACCCCACCTACGGTATTGACGACACTCCCCAGATGGGCTCGAGGGCCACTTTCGGTACCCCGCAGACCGGGTACCCCCGCGCACAGGGAGAAAATCGCTAAGGACTCCAGCTCTGCTTAAGAGGTCGAATCCGAGACTGCCACGTCGTGGAGGGAAGGACCAGGTCCTACCTCTCCGCCGGAGGAGGCTCCCAAGCTTCCACGTGGCCGGCGGAACTGGACCCTCACCTCCCCGCTGAGGCGGGCTCCGGGGCCGCCACGTGGCCAATCGGGACCTCAGGGCCAGCCCCGCGTCCTCGCAAGGGAAAGGCACCGGAACTACCACGTGGCCTGCAGTGCTGAGCCCCCGCCCCTCCATAGGGGTGGGCTCCGGATGCGCCACGTGGCCTGTTCCACCATGTGCCCGACTCCCCACAGAGGCAGGCTCCGGCGGGACAATGTGGCAGACGGCCAACTCAGTGCGGTAGGAAGCCGCAGTAAAGGGACGCGTGCGCTGCTCAGACAGGCATTAAGTACGCGCGCCTTCCCCAGGCAAGCTGAGTCACGCATGCGGAGGTCAAAGCCCCAGTGTCCTGTCTTATCCAAGTAGACGGTACAGACCCGCACCGCAAGACAGACGAATGGGCCACAAGGACAAGACGAACAGGACGCGCACGACCATCATCACCAACTATGTGTAGCCCTGGCGCACGACACGGCGGGACGGCGCATTGACACCCCTGACGAAGGGAAGTAGATAGCAATTAATCCGAGATCTTCTATAGGATTTGGCTCTCACTGGGACCACCTGTCGGGTTCTGGGTCTCACCTTGTAACTGCAGAGTCCTTGGACTATAAAAGGACTCGGCAGATGACCTTCCCAAGGGATCGAAAAATTAGACCAAGACTCATACACGCTCAATCAAGGCAATACACAAACACCCCCGTGGACGTAGGGTATTACGCTTCGGCGGCCCGAACCACGTAAATCCTCTGTGTTCATCATCCTGCTGCATTCGATCTCCTGGGACTAGCCCTCGTGAATCCAAAGAACCTCCGCGGGCAGCTCTCTAAGCAGGTCCGGGGGAAGTGTCATTTACGACCTTCGACGGGGACTATCCTGGACTTCCAGATCTCGGGTGCCAGGTGATTGGGGATCCCTGGTGACGCTCAAGATCCTTGGTGGCCCCCATGGTCACAGGGCTGCCATGGTTGCCAGCTCCATGGAGCTGGGCTCACCTTCTTCATTAGGCCCTGCTGGCCTAACGGTCGGCCGCACCAACCTCCTGCTGAAGATCCCTTCTCGAATGGGGGCTCCTGTGGATGCCCTGGTTGATAGGGCATCGGCGACGGATTTGTCTACACGCAGCACATGGCAGAGATCCAAGGCCTCGAACCCAGCTTCTAGCTTCTTGACATGTATCAGATATGCTGCAAGCTGCGAGTCGTTGCAGCAGCACTCCCCCCAAATTTGTTTGATGATCAGTTGGGAGTCTCCCTTGACTAGCATCTGTTGGACACTAAGACCTCGTGCAGCTGTGAGCCCGAAGATGAGGGATTCGTACTCCACCATGTTGTTGGTGGCCTTGAAGTCGAGGCGCATTGCATACTTGGACTGCTCACCTGTTGACGAGGTATGCAATACCCCGGCTCCAGCCCCTTGCTTCCTCGAGAATCCATCGAAGAAGAGTGTCCAGTGATGTCCGGTAAGTACCAGAGCCCTAGGCTCTGGTTCACTGATCTCCCAGCCCCCTGTGTTGCTCGGTGAGGGGGTCCATTCAGTAATAAATTCCGCCAAAGCTTGGCTCTTGATTGCATGTCGTGGCAAGAAACCAAGCTCGAACTCCACTAATTTAGACACCCACTTGATGATGTTGCCGGTTGCGTTTGGGCTACACAGCACTGCTCCCAGTGGGAATGAAGTCACCACTGATACTCAGTGCGCTTGAAAATAAAGGTGGAGCTTCCTCGATGCGATTAATGCCGCATAAAGCAGCTTGTGCACTTTGAGGTATCTTGTCTTTGCCTCATGCAGGACTTCGCTGATGAAGTAGATCGAGCGTTGGATGGTCTGGGACTTTTCTGGGGAATCTGGCTCATCTTTTTCCTTCTATTTTAGATCCAACGATTTCATGTCTCCTGGACCTGGTGCTTCTTTTGGGGACTGGGGCCCAAAAGCTTCGGGACACCCTAGGGGGACCCGGTCATCCTCTGGGGCCTGGGACCCAAAGGCTCCTTGGTCTCTGAGGCCCCCTAGGGGGACCTGGACGTCCTCTGGGATTGGGACCCAAAGGCTCCTTGGGCTCCGGGGCCCCATAGGGGGACCCGGACGTCCTTTGGGGGCTGGGACCCAGAGACTCCTTAGGCTTCGGGGCCCCCTCGGGAGACCCAGACGTCCTTTGGGGGTTGGGACCCAGAGGCTCCTTGGGTTCCGGGGCCCCCTCGGGGGACCCGAACGTCCTTTGGTGGCTGTGACCTAGAGGCTCTTTGGGCTCCGAGGCCCCCTAGGGGGACCCAGACTATCCTCTGGGGGCTCAGACCAAGAGGCTCCTTGGGGTCCAGTGCCCCTTGGGGGACCTAGACGTCCTCTGGGTTGGGACCCAGAGGCTCCTTGGGCTCCGAACCCCCTAGGTGGACCCAGACGTCCTCTGGGGGTTGGGACCCAGAGGCTCCGTGGGCTCCGGGGCCCCCTCGGGGGACCCGGACGTCCTTTGGGGGCTAGGACCCAGAGGCTCCTCTGTTGCTGGGGCCCCTGCGAGCTCCAAGCCCTGGGGCTCAGAATCAGCTGCAAGGGCCCCTTCCTTTCACCGGTCCAGCTAGTGACTGGCCTTCTCTGCAACGAAAACCATGCTTACCACTTCTGTTGTGGCGGCGATGTAGAGGTACAGGGGCTCCCTGGGCTCTGGTGCCACCATTATTGGCAGCATTGTCATCTGCTGCTTTAGCTCGCGGAACGCCTTCTTCGCTTCTTCGGTCTAGATGAATGGTCCTGACTGGCACATGAGTTTGAAGAACGGAAGGGCCCACTCAGCCAGCCTAGAGATAAACCGGCTGAGCGCCGCTAAACACCCTGCAAGCTTATGTACATCCTTGATGCGGCCTGGGGGCCGCATCAGCTCTACTACTTTGATCTTCTCTGGGTTGGCCTCAATCCATCGGTGTGAGACCAAGAAACCGAGGAGCTTCCCAGCTTTGACTCTGAACACGCATTTGTCAGGATTGAGCTTCGTGTGTGTGGTTTGCAATCTATCAAAGACTAGGGCGAGGTTCTCTAGTAATGATGTATGCGACTAGATTTTTACTACAATATCATCTAGATATACCTCTACTAGGTCCCGAATTAGGTCCCTGAATGTTTTATGCATAGCTCGTACAAAGGTGGGGAGGGCATTCTTAAGACCATAAGGCATGGAGACATAGCAGTAAAGGCCATCTATGGTTATAAATGCGGTATGTTCTTTGTCTTCTCTAGACATCGGGATTTGGTGGAACCCTGAGTACGCATCTAGAAAGCATAGCATATCGCACCCTAGAGTTGAATCTATGACTTGATCAATTCTAGGGAGAGGGAAGGGATCTTTAGGACATGCCTTGTTGAGGTTGGTGTAGTCGATGCACATCTAAAGCTTACCACCAGCTTTGGGGACAACAACCAGATTGGCCAGCCATTTGGGATGGTGGACCTCCCGTATGAAGCCAGCCTCAAGGAGCTTCTTGATCTCCTCGCGGATGAAGTTCTGCCACTCGAAAGACTGCTTATGGGGTCTCTGTTGTTGTGGCCGTGCGTCGGGGTGGATCTTCATGCGGTGCTCAATCACTTCCTTGGGGATGCCCAACATTTGAGACGGTTGCCAGGCAAAGACGTCGACGTTGGCTTGCAGGAAGGTAGTGAGTGTCGATTCCTTCTCGCCGTCCAGACTCCCTGCGATATGGGTGGTGTGCGCCTCATCAGAGCCAATATGGATTGCCTTGCTGGGTATGTCATCATCGTCAGAGGGCTGCTGTCGGTACCCTGCAGACCGGGTACCCCCGTGCACAGGAGAAAACCGCTAAGGACTCCGCCTCTGCCAAAGAAGCCGAATCCGAGGCTGCCACGTAGAGGAGGGATCGCCTTGCTGGGTATGTCATCATCGTCAGAGGGATGCCGTCAGTGGAGGCTCCCAAGCTGCCACGTGGCCGGCAGGGCCAAGCCCACGCCTCCTTGCTAAGGAGGGCTCCGGAGCCGCCACGTGGCCAATCGGGACCTCAGGGCCAAGTCCGCGCCCGCGCAGGGAAAGGCACCAGAGCTACCACGTGGCCTGCAGGGCTGAGCCCCCACCCCTCCATAGGGGTGGGCTCCAAATGCGCCACGTGGCCTGTTTCGTCAAGTGCTTTACTTCCCACAGAGGCAGGCTCCGGTGTAACCACGTGGCGGATGCCCAACTCAGTGCGGTAGGAAGCCACAGTAAAGGAATGCGTGCGCTGCTTAGACAGGCATTAAGTACATGCGCCTTCCCCAGGCAGGCTGAGCCGCGCTTACGAAAGTCAAGGCTCCAGTGTCCTGTCTTGTCCAAGTAGCCGGTACAGACCCACGCCGCAAGACGGACGAATGGGCCGCGAGGATAGGACGGACGAGACGTGCACCGCCATCATCACCAACTATGTGTAGCCCTGGCGCACGACGCGGCGAGACGGCGCATTGACACCCCTGACAAAGGGAAGTAGATAGCAATTAATCCTAGATCTTGTATAGAATTTGGCTCTCCCCAGGACCACATGTCGGGTACTAGGACCCAGCTTGTGACTACAAAGTCCTTGAACTATAAAATGGCTCTGCAGACGACCTTCATAAGGGACCGACAAAAAAAATTAGACCAAGGCTCATACACGCTCAAGCAAGGCAATACACAACACTCCCGTGGACGTAGGGTATTACGCTCCGGCGGCCCGAACCACGTAAATCCCTTGTGTCCATCATTCTGTTGTGTTCGATCTCTTGGGACTAGCCCTCGTGAATCCAAAGAACCTCCGCGGGCTGCTCTCTAAGCAGGTCCGGGGGAAGTGTCGTTTACGACCTTCGACATTTGGCGCGCCAGGTAGGGGGCTTTTTCCCCGTCAAGATCTCCACCAGCAGCAATGGTGAATGACCAATCCAACGCCGGATCATCCAGGGCGCAGTCACGGTGATAGACAGTGGCGGAGGATCAGGCGTCATCCCGCTCTAGAGCAGGCTACCGCTCTATGGCAGGAAGGTCAGGACCTTCGCGTTGCCCCGCAGTCACTTCGCCGGCTGCAGGTCGACACGCCACTCCATGGCGTACTCCTGCCGTGACAACAATCACGGTGCCACCGGCTGCAAGCCCAGAGAGCACGCTCGCGGCTGCGCGCGCGCTACTCCACAACCCTCCGGCTGGGGATGCCCCTCAGGGAGCAGCTCAGCAGTGGATCAACGACGTCGACCACCTCGTCACCGCCGCACTCAATGCGCCTCCGCCGAGGGAAACACATGCCCAGCCGGTGCATGTGTCATTGTCGCGAACGCCGACAGTTGATCGGTGGACGGCAGACTCGCGCTCAACCAGGATCTCAACAACAGATCTGAGAACCGGGCTGCAGCGCCGCAGGGCTGGAGAGGACTGCCGAGTCACCATCGAGCGCCAGAGGGAACATCGGCGCAACCTCGAGGCAGATTACAGTGTGCCGGGCCACGTGCCCCAGGCTCATGCTACGCCTCCACCACACCAGACGTACGTCGTGCCTCCACCGCACCAGGCGTACGTCGTGCCTCCTGTACAGGTGTATGCAACACCGCTCTAGCACCAGGTGTGCGCAGGCCCGCCTGCTCACCCAGGGTATGCGCTGCCGCTGCCGGCACCAGTCAGCCCTAGCCAAGGGTGTGCAGCGCTAGCACCTCACCTCCGTTTCGTGGTCTGGCCACGAAAGTTCCGGCCACACATGCTAGAGAAGTATGACGGGAGTGTCAACCCGAGCGAGTTCCTACAGATCTACACCACTGCGATACTAGCTACAGGAGGCGACGAGGCCATTATGGCTAACTACTTCCCCGTCGTCCTGACCGGCCCAGCTCGGTCATGGCTCATGAACCTGCCCCAGGGGTCCATAACCTCCTGGGGTGCCGACAGTTTGTGGCTAACTTCGGCAGTTCCTACAAGTGCCCCGGCACTGAGCTTGACCTCCACGCCGTTAGGCAGCGCGCTGGAGAGTCGCTGCGATCGTTCATCCAGCGGTTCTACCAGGTACGGAACACCATCCCTCATGTTGCTAGCGCATCGGTTATCGTTGCGTTCAGATAGGGTGTGAGGGACAAGAAGATGCTCGAGAAGTTAACCACACACGAGGTGCGTGACGTCTCTGAGCTGTTCTCCCTGGCGGACAGATGTGTTAGGGCAGCTGAGGGGCGCAACTGGCACTCCTAGCCATCCTCAGAAGCAAGGGAAACCACCCCGACTGAGGAAGGAGCCTCTGCGAGGAGTAGCGGCAAAAAGAAGAAGGGCGGTGGCAAGAACAGGCCAAAGCACGGAGCCCAGGCAGTGGCGGCTGCGGCGCCAGGCAGAGCCTGAGCGTCGCGCCGAGACAAGCGCCCTAGGCAGTCGCCTGATCCCGAGGAGCCTGACTTCAAGTGCCCGGTGCACCATACAAATAACCACAGTGCTAGCGAGTGCTGGGAAGTGAAGAGATTCGCGGAACGATTCCGCGAACAGAAATAGAGGCAGCAGCGCCAGGAGGGTGCACCCCCCGCCAGAGGGAGGGCAAGCAGAAGGCTGATCCTGAGAAAGAGGATAACAGCGAGATGGGGTTCCAGGAACCCCAGCGGGCGGTCAAAGCCGTCTTCAAGGGTGGCGACTCCGACTCCAGTAGTGATAAGGAGCGCCGCAAGACCCTCCATGTCATCTACGGGGGAGCCACCGGCCCCATGTCCCGAAACGCGGTGAAAACCCTACGTCAGGCAGTGGCCGCAGTGGCCCCCACCCCAAGTCCGGCTCCCCACCACAAGTGGATGAGCACGGTGATCAGCTTCGACGCTTCGGACTGCCCGAAGAACATGGCAGGGGCAGGAGTGCTCCCGCTGCTGGTGTCCCTGACCATCGCCAACGTGAAGGTCCTTCACGTATTGATAGATGGAGGGGCGGGCCTCAACCTCATCTCCACTGCGGCTTTCCGGAAGTTGCAGCTGCCGATGTCCCAGCTCACACCCTCGAGCCCATTCTCGGGTGTCGGACCTGGGCAAATCTTCCCGTATGGTAACATACACCTCCCGGTGACCTTCGGGACCCGGAGAACTACCATACGGAGAGTGTTTTATTCGACGTGGCAGACGTCGACCTCCCCTTCAACGCAATCATCGGGAGGCCAGCCCTCTACAGGTTCATGGCTGTAGCCCACTACGGCTACCTCATCCTGAAGATGCCGACGCCTTCCAGTGTCCTCAGGATCAGAGGGGACCGCTCAGCCGCAGTGTCAGCCTTGGAGCAGCTCCAAGCACTTGCAGCGGGGAGGGCTCCGGTCCCAGGAGGCTCGACGGAGAGTCGGCCAGAGCAAGGGCCGGCGCAGCGAGTCTCCACTGCTGCACCTCGTGTGCAACCTGCCAACGATGACGACGTCCCTGTGAAGGTCGTCAAGATTGGCTCTGAGGCAGCCAAGACGACCCGAATCGCGGGGAACCTGGACAGCAAATAGGAATGCACGCTCATCACCTTCCTCCGGGACAACATCGATGTGTTTGCATGGCAACCATCACAGATGCCCGGGATCCCCAGGGAGGTGATTGAGCACCATCTGAAGATCTACCCTGACGCCCGACCGGTACAGCAGAAGCCCAGGAAACAGTCCATCGAGCGGCAGAACTTCATCCGTGAAGAAATCAAGAAGCTGCTCGATGTTGGTTTCATCCGGGAGGTTCACCACCCACGGTGGTTGGCCAACCCTGTTGTCGTTCCTAAGGCTGGCGGGAAGCTCCGGATGTGCATCGACTACACCAATCTCAATAAGGCATGTCCCAAGGATCCATTCCCTCTTCCTAGGATAGATCAAATAGTAGACTCAACATCAGGTTGTGACCTTCTGTGTTTCCTAGATGCGTATTCCGGTTTTCACCAAATACCTATGTCTAGGGAGGATGAGGAAAACACTGCTTTCATAACAGTAGATGGCCTGTATTGTTATGTCTCCATGCCTTATGGTCTCGAAAATGCCCTCCCCACCTTTGTACGTGCAATGCAAAAGACATTCGGGGACCTCATTAGAGATCTGGTAGAGGTGTATGTCAATGACATCGTGGTAAAAATCTGGGACATCACATCCCTATTGGACAACCTAGCCAGAGTCTTCAGCAAGCTGCGCACGACACGCACGATGCTGAACCCCGACAAGTGTGTCTTTGGGGTCTCTGTAGGGAAGCTCCTTGGTTTCTTGGTATCGCATCGAGGGATCGAAGCTAACCCAGAGAAGATCAAGGCGATAGAGCTGATGCGGCCGCCGGCCCGCATCAAGGACGTGTAGAAGCTTGCAGGATGTTTGGCAGCCCTCAGTCGGTTCATCTCAAGACTGGCTGAGCGAGCCCTGCCCTTCTTTAAGATTCTGCGGAAGTCAGGCCCCTTTGAGTGGACTGAGGAAGATGAAGCGTCCTTCCAGGAGCTCAAGAAACACATGACGACGCTACCCATTATGGTGGCGCCAGAACCCGGCGAACCGCTCCTGTTGTACATCACCGCAACAACGGAAGTGGTCAGTATGGTGTTGGTTGCAGAGCGGCCGGAGCTACTACCGCAACAAGTACCAGAAGGAGCCCCAGAGGGGGAGGCCGAGCCCCAAGGCCCGAACCCAGAAGAGCCCCCCCCCACCCCGCTAGACCCTGGGAGCCACATTCCCCAGGAGACAGACGCATTGCAAGGAGCCCCGGACCCCCAGGGAGGGTTCGGACTTGCCAACGGCCAGTCTACTACGTCAGTGAGGTCCTCCATGAAGCAAAGACAAGATACTTGGAGGTACACAAACTGCTGTATGCAGTGCTCATAGCGTCGAGGAAGCTCCGGCATTACTTCCAGGCTCACCGGGTTTCATGGTCGCCTCCTTCCCATTGAAAACCATACTCCACAGCCCCAATTCGACTGGCAACATTGCCAAGTGGGCAGCGGAGCTGGCTGAGTTCGAGATGGAGTTCTTACCTCGACATGCAGCCAAAAGCCAAGCACTGGCGGACTTCTTGGCCGAATGGACCCATCACCAAGCAACCCGGGGGGCCCGGACAACAGAGAAACAGTGCCGAAGGCTCCGGTTTTCACCGAGACCCCCTGGACGCTCTACTTCGACGGTTCCTCGCGGAAGCAGGGGGCCGGCGCTGGGGTCCTGCTTCTCACCCCGACTGGGAGCAGTTCATGTACATGGTGCGCCTCGACTTCAAGGCGACAAACAACATGGCGGAGTATGAAGCCCTAATCTTTGGGCTGAAACTGCCCTGACCCTCAATGTCCGACAGCTCCTGGCTAAAGGTGATTCTCAACTGATCATCAAGCAAGCAAGAGGAGAGTGCAGCTGCAATGAACCTCAATTAGCTGCATACCTGCTGCACGTCCGGAAGCTGGAAAAGGACTTTGAAGTCTTGGACTTGTGCCATGTACCCTGAGCCGACAACTCAGTCGCAGACGACCTGTCAACGAAGGCCTCCATAGGGGCCCCAGTGCCCCAAGGAGTCTTTGCAAGGACGTTACCGCGACCAACCGCCCGAGCAGCCGAGCCGGGCGAAGGGGGCGAGCCCAGCACCTCGAAGCTGGCAGTCCCGATGACCCTGCTACCATGGAGTCCGCCAAGGATCGTATGCGCCACCGAGGGCTCCGAGCTACCGGGCGCCCAAGATCCAGAAGCTCAAGCAAGTCCCGATGCATGGATCTCGGAGGTCCGGGACTACTTGAAGGACAATATCCTTCCCGAAGAACATGCCCTGGCAGAAAGGATTGTTCGCATGGCTAAAAGGTACACGCTGATGGAAGGGGATCTCTACCAGCGTGGCGCCAACGACATCCTACTGCGATGCATTACCCGGGAGGAGGGCTGCGACCTGCTCGCAGAGATCCATGGAGGCGAGTGCGGGAACCACGCGTCCTCCCGCACGATGGTCGGTAAAGCCTTTCGGCATGGCTTCTACTGGTCGACAGCACTCCAGGATGCCGCCGAGATGGTAAGGAGATGCAAGGCGTGCTAGTTCCATGCCAAGCAGATCCATACACCAGCTCAGGCGCTGCAGATGATCCCTCCCTCATGGCCATTTGCTGTATGGGGGTTGGACATCCTGGGACCCTTTCCCAGAGCCGTCGGAGGCTTCCGGCATCTCTACGTCGCCGTAGATAAGTTCACCAAGTGGCCGAAGGCCGCCCCAGTTGTCACCATCAACAAGCAGTTAGCAGTAAAGTTCATTAAGTCGATCGTCTATCGGTTCGGGGTCCCGAACAGAATCATCACTGATAACGGGACCCAGTTCACAAGTGCAGCGTTCCAAGAATACTACAAGGACCTGGGGATCCAAGTCTGCTATGCATCTATTGCTCATCCAAAGAGCAATGGGCAGGTCGAGAGAGCCAATGCAGAGATCCTCAGGGGCCTCAAGACTCGCACGTTCTCACACCTTGAGAAGCATGGTGCAAATTGGGTGGATGAGCTTCCTTGTGTGCTGTGGGCTAGTCGGACATCAACCAGCCGGGCCACGGGGGAAACGCCTTTCTTCTTGGTGTACGGGGCGGAGGCCGTCCTCCCCCCAGAAATTACCATGGGCTCTCCCCGTGCCCGGAAGTACGACGAAGCCACGCAGGACCAGCTCCGGCGTGAAGACCTGGACCTCGTCGACGAGGGACGAGTGCGAGCAGCTCTCTGAAATGCACGGTATAGGCAGGCGCTCCGACGCTACCATCAGAGGACCGTGCGGAGTAGGGAGCTAAAGGTTGACGACCTGGTGTTGCGCCGCATACTCTCCTGAGAAGGGTCTAATAAACTCTCCCCCAGCTGGTAGGGTCCCTTCCGGGTAATAGAGGTTTGCCGCCCAGGATGCATCCGCCTAGCTACGGAGGATGGACAGCGGTTACCCAACCCATGGAACATTGAACACCTCCGTAAGTTCTACCCCTAGACCAGGGTCGGGGCAATGCTATTTCATTGTAAAGGTTACACATTATCTCAGGACAGCACTTAGTATAGGGGGATGGGGCTCCGAGTGCACATTCCGCTTAGCCTGGTCCAGAACACTAAGTAGGTGCACTCGGCTCCACCTAACACCCAGGCTGGGTTATTCCCCTTGTAAAGTCTGCTTCATCTTATGAGAAACTACAATGAAAGAATGTTGTCCTGCCTGATATAGGGTTTGTCAATTCAAAAATTATCTTGAATTTTTATGATGTTGTTGTAAGCCCGCCATAGCTCGTGATCTATCATGAGCGCTATCATTTTTCCCCTACTTTAACAATAGTGGGAGCCTTGCTGTCTGGACTGCAGGTGGGGTTGCTTGAGGTACCTGCGATGCGCCTGGGGCCTCGGTTGTTCCAATACTCGGGGGCCTGTGTCTCCAGATGCCCCCCCCCCCCCCCCCCCCCAAAAAAGGCTTACGTCGAGCGGGAGGTCCAGGGCCACAGCCTGCTTAGCCTGGTCCCGTACCCTAAGCCTGTGCGTTCTGCCTCCCCAGCGCTACATCCGAGTGATGGGGGCCAGATGGACCACCCTTGGGTATTCTGGACAACGAGCCCTAGGTGCAGAAGCACTGAATTACCCAAGCCCCACGAGTCAGCCCAGGATCGTAAGTCAAGCGACACTACAAAAAGAGCAGGGGTAAAGTGACCAGCGGACAAAATTACTTCTCTTTTTTGATCTATGTACAGGTCTTTGAGGAAGTTATTCCAGCAACCACTGTCCCGCTGTCGACCTCTCGCCGAAGATGGCAAACACCGCGGAACTGAAGCCCTGGCGGCACCCCCAGGGGGGCCGCTGTCGACATACCTGCATACTCAGCTACGGCAATGCTACCTACGAATCCTAGGCTCCTCCTGCACCGGTCCGCCCTAAACCCTAAGTGTATGACAGGAGTGCCCATAACAACTGGCCACGCCTGTCAGGGGGCCATACTTTGGGGGATGGCAGGTCCTGGAAGCTAAGGAACAACAAGCACCCGGAAGACACTGCTGGAAACAAAAGCAAGCTGAGTATAAAAGGGCACCACAGACAGATTTTTTATCGCACAAATAACGAGTTTGTCATCACAGCCAACCACAAGACAAAAGACAGAAAGACAAAAACTTAAACAGACGCCCGGGGAGCCCTCAGCCGCTCCGCTGGAACCTTGAGGCGATGAGTGCCACCGCATCCGAAACTTCAGACTTGGCGGCCTCTTCCCTCTCGGCGATGGGCCCCTCGAGGACCGGCTGCAGGGAGACGTCGGGGTACCAGCTCCGGTAGCAGAACAGGATGTGCGTCGCCACCTCCTTCACCAGCATCCGTCCCTCAGCCTCCGGGTGGTTGTCAAGGACGGCCTCCAGCGAGCGCATCCTCGAGCTGGTGGAGTCGAGCGCCGGGAACACCTGACTCACCTCCTGCGCTGGCTCCCCCACGCGCGTCGGGCTGAAGCCGAGCGGCACCAGAGCCGAGTCGGCACCGCCGAGGAACTCCCAGACCTTCTGGGCCTCGGCGGAGCGCGCCGCCCGGAGCCCCGCCACCTCCTGCTGGGCCGCCGCCAGTGCCCGGGGGCTGCCGTCCAGGAGCTGCTTCTCCATGGCCGCCAGGGCCCTCTCGCGCTCGCCAACCCCTGCCTCACGGCGGTTCAAGTCACCCTCCTTGAGGGCAACGTTGAACTCGCGGTCCAGAAGGGCCTGGCGCTCAGCGGACTGGGCCTGCTGCGCCTCAGCTACGGCGGCTTCCCGGCGGTCCAGCCTGGCGGCGTGGACTCTCGCCCCTTCCTGCTGGAGGATGAGCCCTCGGCAGGTCGCCTCCACTTCGGCCCGCTTTGCCGCCAGCTCCTGCTCCCGATCGGCTAGAGCGGCCTCCCGGAGGGACAACAGGTGCTGAAGGTCCTCGCAGGCCCAGAGGCGCGAGCTGGCCTCAGCGTGGATGGCCTCGGTGTCTGCCTTCAGCTTCTGGGTGACGGCGTCCAGCTGGGCGATGAGGTCGCGCTCCTGCTCGAGGATCTTCATCTCCTCCCGAACGACCGCCTCTCGCTGGGCCGCTCGGCTCTTTGCCAGCCGAGTCCGGACCTCCAGGGCCCTCGCACACTCCCGGGGCCGGTCCTCCTCATCCTCGAGCCGCCCTTTCTCCCGGGCAAGGGCCACCTGGGCCTGCCGGAAGCCGGAGTAGGCCACGGCCATAGCCTCGGACAGGGGGAGGGGCTCCACTTTAGCAGCAGGCCCCTGCCTCCCCACTTCCTCAATATCGTCCTCCATTTGGAGGACCACTAGGGAGGCGGGGACCAGGGCCCCCTCCCGGATGGCAGCACCCGGGGCGGTGGCGCCAGCCGACGCAGCAGTGTCGGAGGGCGCGGCGGCATCGGCCGGCACGGAGTGGCCGGTGGACGCGGTGTCGTTGGTAGGCGCGGCGGCGGTCATCGGCACGCGCGGTTGGGCTCCGGCAGCCGCTGAGGGGGTCTCAGACACGGGGGCCCGAGGTACCCCAGCGGCAGCAGCCTGGGGCACCGGAGCAGAGCCCGAGGCAGCAGACGATCCCCGCGAGCCGACTGGAGCGGCATACCCTCCAGCAGAAGTGCCCGCGGGTGGTGGAGTAGCCGTGGAAGCGCTGAAAACAAGAAAGCTCAGACCATAAGAGACTGACAGGGTAGGCGCACAACAAAGAACACCCAAGGTAAAATCTGAGCAGGCTTACCGGGGGACGCTGAAGTTCCACCGCTTCCCGAAAGGGTTGTGGGGGTTCGGACCCCCCGAACCCGTAGTGGGGGCCCCTGAGTGTGCTGGGGGCCCCTGTGGTGATGGTGTCGGCGGCACCCCCAAGGTCTGGCGCCCCTCCGAACGGAGAGGGAACGCTGGGGTCCCGTCGGCGTTGAGAAGCCTTCCCCTCTTGCGTGTGGAAGACTCGGGCGGCAAGGTGGCGCCATCGGCGCCCCCTGGCGATGAGCGCGGCAGGGCTTCAGAGTCCTGACGAAGGGCAGAAGGGGCCGGCGGCGGCGACCGGGCGCGCTTCTTGGGGGACGGGTCCAGCACCGGAACCGGCACCTTCCCCTTCCCCTTGTCGCCGGGGGCGATGACGCCACCCCATGGATGGCGCTGGGGGCCGCTCGAGGAGTCACCGCTTGAAGAACCAACGTCGCTTAAGGGAGCCTCGCCTCCCTAAGTGTCGTCAGCAATGCTAACCCCCCGGAACGGGTCCCCGATCTGGCGTCGCGCTAGCCCGGACTCGTTAAGGGTCGGCATCATCTTCAGCAGCTGCCTCCTCAACTCGGAGTCTGAGCACAAGGGGCGGCAGGCCGACGGAAGAGCAAGTGCCTCAGCGGAGATGTCGTCGGGGCAGACCTGGGCCAGCATGTCGAGCAGCTACTGCTCGCCCTGGTTGGAGCTGGGGCCGGTCTCGAGCCAGGTGCAGTCCGACAGGCCGGTGAACATCGACGCCGGGCGGGCACGGTGCTGAAGCAGGGCTATGCGGCGGGACATGAAGTCTCTCAGCACCATGGCAGACGACAGCCCGTGGTCCACCAGCATCTAGATCCGCTCCAGCACCGGGTTGAACGCCACCTCCAGCTCTGGGCGCTCCTCCCAGAATGATCGCTCGGAGTAGAGGATCCCGGTGGGGAGGCACATCCGGTCGTGGGCCTCGACCTTGGCGATCATCCAATCTTCGCGCCACATCTCCCACCTTGCTGAGTTGAAGGAAGCAATGTACCTCGTGGGGACCTTTGTCCGACGCTGGAAGTAGTAGGCGCCGAGGTGCTCCTTCGAACTCCTGCCGGTGGCCCTTAGTACAAAAAAGTACCAAAAGAGCTTTACCGACGACATCACCCCCACTAACATCTCGCAGAGGTGAGTGAAGACCGCCAGCATGGCGATCGAGTTCGGCGCGAGGTGGTGGAGTTGGAGGCCGAAGGTCTCCAGGAGCATGACCAAGAAGGCGGATGCTGGCGGGACGAAGCCGGCCAGCACGTATGACGAGAAGAGGACCATCTCCCCGGCGGAGAGGCTCAGCGGGAGCCTCCTAGGACGGAGCCACGACTCCCGCTCAGGAGTATGCTAGCCAAGAAGCCGGCGCATAGGAGCCAAGAAGCCGACGCATAGGGGCCAGGTCGGCGGGCCTGGACAGCCTGGACTTGGGCAAGATGCTCGCCATGAGGGCTGAGGTTGGAAGCTCTGGACGGGGAGACTGGGAACTAGAGTGCAAGAACTGGGCTTGAGGCGAAAACACGAGCGCAGGGATGCAGAGGCGGGAGAAAGAACCCTCAGGGGGAAAGTTCTCTTTTTATGCACCCCTGCAAGCCAACAGGCGCGACGGTATGGATCGTCGCAGCCCCAGTAGAAGAGTAATGAACCCGTATGGGTAATGACATGAGGGCCCGGGTTGCTCGACAAAGAAGGCGAGCCGGGCAGCTAGCTATGCGAGAGGTAACTCGGCGGTTTCCGAAAGGGCAAAAGTAGCAGAAGTGCGGGAGCCACCTTGGGAGCCACCGCAGTTAATGCACGATTGAAGACAGGAGTCACGTCGCACGGCGCCTGTTCAACACCTTCGCTTACCGGAAGGAGACACGTTGCCTCAATGGCAGGGGCGTGTCACATGGGGAACTCCCTTGAAGCGGAATCGGAAGAGTTGCGCGGGAAGAAAAGGGAGAAGACCCCACCTGCGGTATCGACGACTCTCCCGAGGTAGGCTCGGGGGCCACTGTCGGTACCCTGTAGACCGGGTACCCCCGCGCAAAGGAGAAAACCGCTAAGGACTCCGCCTCTTCCAAAGAAGCCGAATCCGAGGCTGCCACGTAGAGGAGGGAAGGACCCGATCCTACTTCCCCGTCGGTGGAGGCTCCCAAGCTGCCACGTGGCCGGCAGGGCCAAGCCCATGCCTCCCCGCTGAGGAGGGCTCCAGAGCCGCCACGTGGCCAATTGGGACCTCAGGGCCAAGTCCGCGCCCGCGCAGGGAAAGGCACCGGAGCTACCACGTGGCCTGCAGGGCTGAGCCCCCACCCCTCCATAGGGGTGGGCTCCGAATGCGCCACGTGGCCTGTTCCGTCAAGTGCTTTACTTCCCACAGAGGCAGGCTCCGGCGTAACCACGTGGCGGATGCTCAACTCAGTGCGGTAGGAAGCCGCAATAAAGGAATGCGTACGCTGCTTAGACAGGCATTAAGTACACGCGCCTTCCCCAGGCAGGCTGAGCCGCGCTTACGAAAGTCAAGGCTCCAGTGTCCTGTCTTGGCCAAAGTAGCCGGTACAGACCCACGCCGCAAGACGGACGAATGAGCCGCGAGGACAGGACGGACGAGACGTGCACTGCCATCATCACCAACTATGTGTAGCCCTGGCGCACGACACGATGGGATGGCACATTGACACCCCTGACAAAGGGAAGTTGATAGCAATAGGATTTGGCTCTCCCCAGGACCACCTGTCGGGTACTGGGACCCAGCTTGTGACTACAGAGTCCTTGAACTATAAAAGGGCTCTGCAGACGACCTTCAGGGGGGACCGACAAAAAAATTAGACCAAGGCTCATACACGCTCAAGCAAGGCAATACACAACACTCCCGTGGACGTAGGGTATTATGCTCCGGCGGCCCGAACCACGTAAATCCCCTGTGTCCATCATTCTGCTGTGTTCGATCTCCTGGGACTAGCCCTCGTGAATCCAAAGAACCTCCGCGGGCTGCTCTCTAAGAAGGTCCGGGGGAAGTGTCGTTTACGACCTTTGACAGCTGCACTCGTGGTGTAGCGGCGCAGCTGCGAGCTCGTGGGTCTGGCGAAGGCTTACCCGGCTCAGCATTGCTCAAGATAGGTGTTGGGACCGTTGCCAATGTTCGGAGCTTTTCTAAGATCGTCACCACAGTAGCACGATCTTCGCAAATCTTGAGGACGCCAGATGGTGTCAGCATTTTGAGGACGAGGTAGCCGTAATGGGCTACTGCCATGAACCGGTATAGGGCTGGCCTGCCGATAATAGTGTGGTAGGTGAGGCTCACCTCCGCGATGTTGAATAGGATATTCTCCGTCCTGATGTTCTCGGGTGTCCCTAGGGTCACCCAGAGGTCGATGCAGCCGTATGGGGTAACACTCTCCGGTCCTACCCCTGAGAACGATCTTGTCGGGGCGAGCTCGGATACGGGGATCTTCAGCTTGTCGAAGGCTGCACGGCTGATGAGGGTGAGAACGGCTCCACCATCCACCAAAACATGGTAAAACTTTATGTTGGCGATAGTGGGGGCGACGAGGAGGGGCAGCTGCCCAGCTCCCACCATGTTCTCAGGGTAGTCGGAGGCGTCAAAGCTGATCGCCTTCTCCATCCATTTGTGATGCGGCGCCAGGTCATGCGTAGAGGCTGACGAAGCCATTGCCCGGCACAGGGTCTTGACCACACTCCTAGAAGCGGGTTCCCAAGATCCTCCACATATGACATGGAGTGCTTTGGAACGCTCTTGGTCGCTGTTGAGGTTGAGGTTCACGGTCTGGTGCACCGTTTCCGCGGTGCGCACCGGCCTTCGGAACTCCTTCTCTACGTGTTCGTTGATGCGATAGTCGACCCTTTGTGGCTTGATTTCGCTGCAACTTTCAGGCTTGATGAAAACCATGGTTGGTGAAAGCGCTACCACTTTTTTGAGGGAAAACCCCCTTCCTGGCGTGCCACATGTTGAAGGGTCAATGCGACACTTCCCCCGGATCTGCTAAGGAGCAGCCCGCGGAGTTTCTTGTTCGGCAGGGCTTAGGCCTCAAACTAGTGTTCTAGTGGAAGAGTATGAGACAATTGTTTTTATGTGGTTCGGGTCGCAAGGAGCGTAACACCCTACTCCACAGTGGATTGTATTGTTTGGTGAGTGTGTATGCGTATGTGGGTGTATCGGGGATTCTGAGTCTGGTCCCTGTACCAGTGGTCGTCCAGGCCTTTTACAAGTGGGGTCCCGGGGCCCGACAGTTGGTTTCGGGACGATCTTATGCTAAAATATCTAAGGCTTTCCGTATAAGCTTCTCTGAGCGTGACGGTGGAGACTCGTTGTCTTGTTGCCTCCCTTGTCAGTAGCCCACGTGGCGTTACTAACGGTGGTAGATGGTGTCCTGTCAGCCCGTCTTGTTGCTGCATCCTACCCACTTGGCTAAGTGGGATAGGCCTGCAGTGCCTTCACTGTGATGTGATTAGTCGTAGCGGTCTTCTGACCGTTGGCGTGCTCCTCGTCGTGTGTCGGAGGTAGGTGCGGTCCCACTTGGCTAAGTGGGATAGGCCTGCAGCGCCTTCACTGTGATGTGATTAGTCGTAGCGGTCTTTTGACCGTTGGCGTGCTCTGCGTCGTGTGTCGGAGGTAGGTGCGGTCCTTCAATGCATACCCTGGGCGGAGCACTCCAACTTTCAATTCCAGCACCTTACCGTCTTGGGGTGCTGCGAGGCACGTGGCAGCGCCGGTGCAGGTCCTTGCCAGGGAGGCTAGCCCTGGTCCTTTGTGACACGTGGCAGCTCCGGGGCTCCTCAAGGCACGTGGGAGCTCCGCTCTCTCCTCAAAGGGTGGGCGCTTGGTCCGGCGCTCTAGGCTTTGTGGCGGCCCTGGAGCTTCTCCACTGAGGTTGTGCGGGTCTCTCCTCAACACGTGGCGCCTTGGGAGGTTATCTCCCCTGGGAACCTTTATCCCATCCTTCGTGCCCCACATGGCGGCACTGGGGCTGGATCCTGAGGGAGGCTAAGACCTCGACAACTTCTAGATACATGGCGCTACCGGACTTGCCCTGGTGTCTTCATGCTATGTGCGAGGGTACCCGGTCTGCTAGGTACCGACAGTGGCCACGGGTGCAGTTCGAGTTCTTCACGTTCCCACTAGTTCACAGTATGCGGACATCTTCACCAATGACTGCCATCTTCGGTGTTTGTGGAGTTTCAATCCAGTCTGAATGTTCTAGCTAATAGACGTTCAGACTGCGGGGGAGTGTTAGAATAATACCATATTGTTTGTGTAATTAAAGAAGGTCCCCTGACCCCCTTATATATATGTATCACCCCTAGGGGTTTTAATGAATAAAATACAATAATTATTTTTTCCCCAATATTTCTATCAGATCGATCTCTACCTGCAGGCCGGGTGTGAGTTCTTCGTTTTGTTTTCCCCTGTATTTTCGCAATCAGATTATGTTGCTAACCTTGCTGGCGTTTGATCGCTGGTGTTTGTGGATGAACTCGTCAATACTGAATGTCAGAATACGTGATTCTGGTACATTGGATTGGACTGGGTCATGCATGCTCCTCAAAGTTCTGCAAGTACTTGACGATCAATTTGAGGAATAAATAGATCTCTGTTCTTTTAATTATCTAAAAGTTGATTTTCCTGTGGGTGCGCGTCTGATGCTCATCCAGGAGCATGATATGTGCTGTTAATTCTGAAGTTCTGACGTACACATCCTTAAATCTGTGCTGTCAGTTCTGAAGTATCGATGCTTCTGAATTCTAAATTGATGTATCCATCATTCTGATTCTCTGAGTTATGTTATATATACACTTCTTAGATTTTGGCTGAATGCACCACGAAATTGATGCGTGGATCATTCTGATTCTCTGATAAGTTTTGTCACACATTTCTGATGTTTTGGTTGCATGTCATCACGCTATTGAATGTGTCAGTCATTCTGGTTCCCTGAAATTGATGGTTCCATGTGTTGGTACTATAGCACATGTAGATCATCGTCCTTTTATTTTTCTGCAAGTTAATTTTACTGGCTTGCCAGTTGCGTCTGATGATTATCCATGAACATGAAGAAGCGTATGTGTGCTGTTAATTCTAAAGTTTTGTTGAATGCCGCCACCCATTTGATGTGTTGATCACTCTGGTCTTCTGAACTTTATTGTCCCATGTGTAAACTTTAGCACAACTAAAATGGCCAGTGATTTTTCAGTGACTGAGCATTCAGGTGGTGGTTTCATGTAGCACCTAAAATTAAGCTGTTAAAGTACTGAATTCAGAAGTGTTGCGTCCAAAGCATAATCCCAATTATCAACTCATGCAGAGATGCAGCATGTTAGTGGTTGTGACATCATATATGCCTATCTATTTTAAAGGGTCAGAGTAATTTTCTGATTTATTATGTTGCTACGTAAGTGAAAGTTGCCTAGAGGGAGCTGAATAGACTAATCGATCTGAAATGACTTAATAAAATGAGATCAACACTTAGGGGGCAGACTAGTCCGGTCCAGGGGCGGACTAGTCCGGTCCACCTGCAGGGAAAACCTAAAACGTGTTTCTAACAAGTTTTAGTTGGATTTTTGTGATGCGAAAAGTGTTAGAATGATTCAGTGAACCTTAACAAGTTATATAGCAAATATGAAGCTAAGGATCACAATAAAACAAGAGTGATGAACAAAGACGGTAAAGCTAACCCTAGAAGCAATATGCAATAAATGAAAGCGAAGTACACAAGGGACACAAGAATTTTATCCGAAGGTTCGATCCCACACAGAAATCTACGTCCCCGTTGAGGAGCCCACGAAGGACCGGGTTCAACAACCCTTAGCTCACCAAGTTTACCACAAGGGCCTAACTTGGTTCTCCACTATCAGAGAGGTGAATACAAGATTTGTTGGGGCTTCTCACAATCTGAGGATCCCACCACAAATATGATTACAAATCACAAAGAATGACTTAAGCTACAGATCACAAATATTCAACAAGTGCAAGAGATCAAACCGAGAGCCTAGAGCAGTGTTCTTCCTCTTCTTCACCTCACCAAACCCTAATCCACACAAGAATTAGTTTTAGAGTGAAGGTAGACAAGAATGAGGCTTTTGGAGGCTCAAAGTTTGCTGTGGCGGCGCTAGAGTTTCAATGTTCTCAAGAGTTGGTTCAAATGAACCCAGGGGTCCTCTATTTATAGAGGTTCCCAGCCCATACTGTTGACTTCAGCAGATAGGCGGACTAGTCCGGCCTACGGCCCGGACTAGTCCAGTCTTTGGGACCACTAACATCCCTGACAACTGCCACACTGCGCGGCAATCATCACGCTACCCGCCAAACTTTAAATTCAAACGGTCACTTCAAAACGGAATAGTCCGGTCCAAACCGGACTAGTCCAATCTCACACAGAACATTTTGTTCCGTGTGAAAACGGACTAGTCTGGAGACCACAAACTAGTCAGGCCCTCCCAGACTTAGTCGCTAAAGCACCTAACTCTCACCAATCCAGACTAGTCCGGCCCCTAGGGCGGACTAGTCCGATCTCAGTCAGGACCTCTTGGTCCTGACTAAAACAGACAAGTCCGTGGTTTCGTGACTTAGTCCCGAAAACCCACTCCATGAATACCCGGACTAGTCCGTCCCACTACAGACTAGTCCGAAGTCAGTCAGACTCTTCTGGTCCGCCTGAAAACGGACTAGTCTGGCCAGGAGCGGACTAGTCTAGCCACCAGCACGGACTAGCCCGGCCTCTCCTGCCAGACCACTCTAACACTCTTCTCTCAATAGGTTTTGATCTCTAAACCGCTTTGAGCTCCCAACTTGATCTCAATGCACTTTACACACACATCCTCATACTTATATGGCTAGTCTAAACTCGACACGCTAGAAACCCTAGTTTCTTCTTTTCGAGTCGACACCACCGTTTTCATTCTTTTCCTTTTTGAGGGTTTATGTTTCCACTTGAGTACACACCTGTGCTTAAGATCACTGAGCTCATTAGTTACTTAATTGTCGTCATCAATCATCCAAAACCCACGGGGATCCTAGATGCACTTTCAATCTCCCCCTTTTGGTGATTGATGATAACACATTAAGTCTTCACATATAAGAGTATAAATTTTGGTTTTCATAACGTGCGGGTGTATGAGTGACTCCCCCTCAATGAATGCATCATAAAAAGAAGATTGAGGAAGTCCTTCATACACACACACGTTATGGTGGGGTGCCTACGTGTTGTGCTCAACATTTGTGACAAGACATATTAAATATGAATATGACCAAAAGATAGACATTCAACGCATCATATTGATATTAAACATTAAAATATTGTCTTGCACAAATTTAACCATACGAATGACATAAATATTACAATAATAAGTGCAACATGTCCAAAAATCCAAAAGATAGAGTGCTACCCCCTCTAACCCCATCCATCTAACTCTCCCCCTTTGGCATCAAGACACCAAAAAGGAAAAGAAGAGGGGAACAACGAGGCCCAAAGTCTAGTCATCATCCGTGTCGCTCTCCTCGCTATCGGACGCCTTATCATCGGAGTCGCTCTTCGTGGCCTCCGGGTCCTTGAAGTCCTCATCGTCATCGTCAGAGACCCATGCTGAGGGAGCCGCCCGAGAAGAGCTCCCGTCCTCATGGAACTGGGCGAGCTCGTCGGCGTTGAAGTCGAGGAACGGCGTGATCTCGCCATCGTTCTCCTTCGGAGGTGACATGGGTACCTCAAGCTTGTCGCACACGGCCTTGAGGTACTTCTCTTGACGCTTGTGCGCCCGCTGATTGCGGACTTCTTGCTTCCTGCAGGAGGTGAAGATGGCCTTGAAGCACTTGAAGAAAGCGCTCATTGACTGAGGCGGAGGTGGAGATGGAGGTGCCACGGGGCTAGGTGCTGGCATCGCAGAGTGAGAGGGAGGATCCGCATTCTTTCGACGCAGAGGAAGCGGCACTGAAGGTGGCATCTGTGGATGAAGTGGGCGATGAGTCACATCCTTGACAAAGGTCAAGCCCGAAACCTTCTCGATGAGACACATGATGTATGGTGCATACCCACAAGCACGATTAGGGGTATGCGAGATGTTGAAGATGCCGTCGAAGATGTAGTCGACAAGGTTGAACTTCTCATCACCATCAATAAGAAGCAGCAGGTGCCTTAGGCTTCCTTGGATCACCCCTGCATCACCATCCTTGGGTGGTATGGTCCTCCTCAGAATCCTGTTTAGGATGCTATAAAATGGCTTGATGTTGCGAGCAAGCCTGGCATCATGTCGAACATGACTGGGATACATGTAGGCCAGCTCATCTCTGTCTACGGCCTTGAGGTTAGAAATAATGATATCATGATCCAAATGGGCCTCAAGTTCGAAAATCTTGGCAAACTCCGCAAAGGTGACTGAGTACTGCTCCCCATGAGTCATCCAAATGATTCGTCTATCACCTTGAGTGGTGAAGTAGATGGTAGAGTAAAACTACAGGATGAACTCAACATTCCAGTTGTACTTGAATTCCATTATGTTCTTGAGCTTATGAAGCTCAGATGCCTCAATCACCGCATCAAAAGCAGAGTGCTGCTTCTAGGCCATATAGTCCCAGTCAACCCATTGAGCTTCAATTACTAGATTCTTCATCGTCTGGTAGACAAGACAGTAATAGTCACAATGGAAGTCACACCAAAATCTTGGGTCGGCGGTGCTCCTTTCATACTTGTATACTCTCTCAGTTCGCAATTTCCTTGCCTTGTCCGCTCCCTTCCCATGGAAGACATTTGTAGACAACTCACGCTGCCGGTTAGAGTTCCTCTTAGGAGTATGTACTTCCAAGGGACCAATTGGTTTGGCTTGCCCCTTCTCCTTTATGACCACGCCCTTGGCCTTCTTAGCCAGAACCTTCACGAAGGGCTTCTTTTTCTTGGGATCGACAGGAGCCGGGGCCTTGCCCTTCTTCAGATCTCTCTCGATCCGGCGTTCGGCAACTTGATACCAATTGAAAATCGCCCAAAAGGTGGAGTTTTTCGAGCGTGAGGGAGAGAGGGAGGCAAGTGAGGGAGAGGAGGGGTCGGGCCGCCTCCCGGGGGTTTAAGTCCCCAGGGGCCGGACTAGTCCGGTATGGGGGCCGAACTAGTCCGGTCAGCGGACCAGACCCGGACCAGACCGAATTCGGACTTGTTCGGCCATAGGGCGAACTAGTCTGGTCCTGAAAGGCTGAAAACATATATATTTGAGTTTTAGCCACTATTGATGATCCTTTTGGACATATTTCCACAACAAAACTTTATGAATATATACAGTAAGCAATCAACAATCAAACTATGACCATAACTCACAAAGTCAATAGTTCTTCAAATATTTTGGAGAAAATCGAGCAAGAGATGAATTTTTCAAACACATGTGTTCTTTTGAATAAGGTGTAAAGTAAACATTCAGATGTGCATATTTCAAGCCACATTTCGAGAATCTAAGATATTGAGCTCACTCCTAAGCTCACAAAAACTCTTCTCATCTAGGGGCTTGGTGAATATATCGGCTAGTTGGTTCTCGGTTCTTACATGGGAAATCACTATATCCCCCTTCAAGGAATGATGTCTCAAGAAGTGATGCCTAATGTTGATGTGCTTTGTCCTCGAATGCTCAACCGGATTATGGGCTATTTTGATGGCGCTCTCATTGTCACATAGGAGTGTAATATGGCGCAAGTTTATACCATAATCCCTTAAAGTTTGTCACATCCAAAGAAGTTGTGCACAACAACTTCCGGCTGCGACATACTCCACTTCGGCTGTGGAAATAGAAATGGAGTTTTGTTTCTTGGAGGACCAAGACACTAAGGATCTACCCAGGAATTGACATGTCCCAGATGTGCTCTTCCTATCAACTTTGCACCCTGCATAATTCGCATCCGAATAGCCAATTAGGTTAAACTAAGATCCTTTGGGATACCAAAGTCCTAGGCTAGGTGCGTGAACTAAATATCTAAGAATTCTCTTAACGGCGGTCAAATGACACACCTTAGGTGCAGCTTGAAAACGTGCACACATACGCACACTAAGCATAATATCGGGTCTAGATGCACAAAGATATAACAAAGAACCAATCATGGAACGATATATCTTTTGGTCCACACTTGGACCATCTTCGTTGAGGTCTAGATGTCCATTAGTTGCCATTGGAGTCTTGATGGGTTTGGCCTTGTCCATGTCAAACTTCTTTAATATGTCTTGAGTGTACTTTGTTTTACTTATGAACGTGCCTTCTTTGAGTTGCATGACTTGGAAACCTAAAAAGAACTTCAACTCCCCCATCATGGACATCTCAAATGCCTCTGTCATTATCTTAGAAAACTCATCACAAAACACTTTGTTAGTAGAACCAAATATGATATCATCGACATATATTTGGCACACAAAGAGATCATCATTAAAGTGCTTTGTAAAGAGAGTATAGTCAGCTTTTCCTATCTTAAAACCATTTTGAATCAAAAATTCTCTAAGGCACTCATACCAAGCTCTAGGAGCTTGTTTGAGGCCATAGAGAGCCTTACACAATTTGGAGACATGGTTTGGGAAGTCTTGGTCTTCAAAGCCCGGTGGTTGCTCCACATAGACTTCCTCCTTGATTGGACCATTTAGGAACGCACTCTTGGCGTCCATTTGGTAAATCTTAAAATCATGGTGAGTGGCAAAGGCAAGTAATATACGAATTGACTCTAGCCTAGCTACGGGAGCAAAGGTTTCATCAAAATCCAAACCTTCGACTTGTGAGTACCCCTTTGCCACAAGTCGTGCCTTGTTCCTTGTCACCACGCCATGCTCATCTTGCTTGTTGCGGAACACCCACTTGGTGCCCACAACATTTGCTTGTGGATGCTTGACAAGCTCCCAAACTTTCTTTCTCTCAAAGTTGTTGAGTTCCTCTTGCATGGCCACCACCCAATTCGGGTCTCTCAATGCATCTTCAACCTTATGAGGCTCCAAAGAAGAGACAAAGGAGTAATGTTCACAAAAGTTAGCAACACGAGAATGAGTGGTTACCCCTTTTGTAATGTCTCCTACGATGTTGTCAACGGGGTGATCCCGTTGAACACTTTGATGCACACGAGGATGTGGAGGTTGAACTCTTGAGTCATCATCATCCTCTTCTTCTTCTTGGTCCCCCCCCCCTGATGTATTCTTCCCTCTTGACTTTCATCTTCTTGATCATGTTGACGTTCCACTTGTCCATCTTCAACTTGATCACGTGGGGGATGACTTGCATCATCTTGTGGATGATCACTTGGGTTTTGAGGTTGTTCTTGTGGACGAATATCTCCAAGTGCCATCCTTCTAAGAGCCTCTTGTGGAGAGTCTTCTTGATCTATCACACTTTGATCAACTTGCTCCACTTGGGAGCCATTAGTTTCATCAAACACCACGTCGCGTGCTATTTCAACAATCCTGGAGGATTTGTTGAAGACACGGTAGGCATGGGTGTTTGAATCATAACCAAGCAAGAAACCTTCATCGAACTTTGAAGCAAACTTTGAAGTCCTAGGCTTCTTGTTGAGAATATAGCATTTGCTCCCAAAGACACGAAAGTAAGAGACATTGGGTTTCTTACCAACTAGAAGCTCGTAGGGGGTCTTCTTGAGGAGGCAGTGGAGGTACAATCGTTTGACGGCGTGGCAAGCGGTGTTAACCGCCTCTGCCCAAAACCGGTCTGATGTCTTATACTCATCAAGCATCGTCCTTGACATCTCGATGAGTGTCCTATTCTTCCGTTCTGCCACCCCATTTTGTTGAGGGGAGTAGGGGGCTGAGAATTCATGCTTGATGCCCTCCTCATTCAAGAACTCTTCCACTTGAATGTTCTTGAACTCGGTGCCATTGTCGCTTCTAATAGCCTTGATTCTTGAGGCGAACTCATTTTGAGCTCTCCTCAAGAACCTCTTGAGGACACCGTGAGACTCACCCTTATCATGTAAGAAAAATACCCAAGTGAAACGAGAAAAACCATCAATAATAACAAGACCATATTTGTTACCACCAATGCCAATGTAGGTTATTGGTCCGAAAAGGTCCATGTGTAGTAGTTCCAAAGGTCTTGTCGTCGTCATGATGTTCTTGGAGGGGTGTTGAGCTCCCACTTGCTTCCCCGCTTGGCAAGCGCTACATGGCCTATATTTTTCAAACACAACATCTTTCAAGCCATAGATGTGCTCGCCCTTAAGAAGCTTTTGTAAGTTCCTCATCCCAACATGGGCTAGCCTTCTATGCCAAAGCCATCCCATGTTGGTCTTCGCCATTAAGCATGTGTCAAGTTAGGCTTTATCCGCGGTAAAATCCACAAGATAATGCTTTCCTTTGAGAACACCCTTAAAAGCGATTGAGTCATCACTTCTTCTAAGGACGCTCACACCCTCGTTAGTAAAAACACAATTATAACCTTTGTCACATAGTTGTGATATGGACAAAAGGTTATAGTCTAAAGAATCAACATGCAAAACATAAGAAAGAGTATGTTGGGGGGAAATAGCAATTTTATCGGAGCCAAGGATTTTCCCTTGGCTATTGTCCATAAAGAAGATCCCATCACTTGGATCATCGTTTTCTTCATACTCCACGAACATCTTTCTCTCTCTGGTCATGTGGTTAGTGCATCCACTATCGAGCACCCATTTGGATCCACCGGAGGAGTATGCCTACAAAACAAGATTATGCCTTTCTTTTAGGTACCCAAGCGGAGTTGGGTCCTTTGACGTTAGTGGTGAGTCACTTGGGCACCCACACACAATGCTTGGGGCTCTTGCGGAGTGCCCCAACATATTTAGCAAAGACTTTGCCATACTTGCTCCTCATTAGAACATAAGATGCATCAAAATTATGAAAGAGAGGATGTGGTTCAGTTTTTGGCATATCATTGCTTGTTGGAATGTTCTTCCGAATTTAGTTGGGGATGTGCTTCCCTTGACAAAGACAATCAAGTCTTTGCCATACTTGGAGGTTTTAGCATTTTGCTTTCCGCCTCTAGTATAACCAAGACCATCTTTGACATAGGGAGATCTTGTGTTGGTGTATGCACTTCGTGCATACGTCACCTTCTCTTTGTCAAAGATTCCACCCTTAGGTGCTTGTTTGTCTTGAGTCAACTTAAGCTCATCCTTTAATTTAAGAATCAAGTTAGAACATTTGCAAGTGGAGATTTTTTCAGATGCAACCTTTGAGGAGGGTGAGCTTTTGGAGAAAGAGGCTACATTAGTCTTGAGGGACTCAACTTGAGTTTCAAGGATCTTGTTAACTTTTGACAAGTTGCCAAGTTCGTCCTTGAGCCCAATGGTTGTCTCCTCAAGACTTGAGCATGTTTTCTTGCTTAGAGCAAGTTCATGCTCTAATGCCTTGCTCTTCTCTCTCTGAAGCTCAAGGAGCTCTTGACATCTCTCCTTTTCATGGATAAGCATGTCCTCTTGTCTATGTATGAGCTCCTCCTTCTAAAAAATTTCATCCGAGAGCAATTTCATTCTACGCAAAGTGCTCTTACTTATATCCTTAAACATGTGTTCATTTTCACTAGCATTATCAAATTCATCATGAGAGGATTTGGAGGAGGATGAGCGAGAAGTAACCTTTCTCCTTCCTTCTTTCGCCATGAGGCAAGTTGGCTTGTGGTCGTTGAGGTTGGGGAAAAGCTTGCTTCCCTTGGAGCTCCTCCCGATGGCTATGGTTGCCACCTTCTCCTCGTCTTCGGAAGAGGAATCATCGTTAGAGTCTCATTCCTTGCCCAAGTGAGCATGACCGGAGGGCCTCTTCTTCTTGAAGTATTTATTTTCTTGAGGCTTGCCCTCCTTCTTCTTCTTGACCTCTTCATGTGGGCAATCCACAATGAAGTGCCCGTACTCGCCACAATTGTAGCAAGCTCTCTTTGTTTTGGGCTTTGCTTTTTCCTTGCCCTTGCTCTCGTGGTTGTATCCTCCTTTCTTTCTCCTCATCATCCTCTTGAACTTGTTGATGAAGAGGGCCTCTTCCTCATCGGTGTCGACACTCTCCTCATCATCTTCTTTTTGCTCTTTTGAGGAGGATGTTGCTTTGAGTGCAACATCCTTCATCTTCGAGGCGGTGAACCTTTGGAGGTCGTTGTAGAAGAGCTCCTACTTCTCCATGATCTCGTGGTTGATGATCCTTCCTAGGACCTCCTCTGGGGTCATTTGAGCAAACCTCGGGCTTTCTCGAATCATGGAGCAAAGAGAGACGTTTCTAGGCATGAATGCCCGAATCATCCTCTTCACCACCTCGTGGTCCGTCCACTTGGTGCAACCATAAGATCTACTCTTGTTGATGAGAAGCTTTAGGTGATTGTACATCTCATGGGGAGATTCACCATCCATAATGGCAAATCTCCCGAGCTCTCCTTCAATGAGCTCAATCTTTGCTTCCTTCACGACTCGGTTGCCTTCATGAGCCGTCTTGAGGGTGTACCAAATATCCTTAGCCACCTCTAGTCTATCAACTCGGTTGAACTCATCTCTTGAGAGAGACGAGATGATCACTCCGACAGCTTGGGCATTGCTGTGAAGGAGCACGGCTTGCTCCGGAGTGATGTCTTCTTCATTCTTCAGGATATGCACACCGGTCAACACAATTTGCCACAAGGAAGGGTTGAGTGACATGAGACTGATCTTCATATTGTGCTTCCACATCCCATAGTTGGTTCCATCGAATTGGGAATGCTTCCCCAACGGGATGGAAAGATAGTGATTGTTGGAGACAAGGCGTTCAGAGTTGTAGCCTTGTTGGTTGTAGTTGGTCGGGTCGCCCATTGTAGAGGTTGAAGTGTCAAACTTTGGAATCTTCAACTTCTCTCGAAGTTTCGCCTTGAGATGGCGAGTCTCTTTGTCATCCGTCGGTTTGTCTGGGTAGACAAACATCTCTTGTTGGGTTGCTTGGATCTCATTGGTCGAGACTTCGTCATACCCCACTCTGGCCATCTTCTCTCCGAGTTGTTAGACTCTTTGGGAGATTCCTTGCTCCGATACCAATTGAAAGTTTCCTAGAGGGGGGGGTGAATAGGCTAATCAACCTGAAATGACTTAATAAAACGAGATCAGCACTTACGGGGCGGACTAGTCCGGTCCAGGGGCGGACTAGTCCAGTCCACCTGCAGGGAAAACCTAAAAGGTGTTTCTAACAAATTTTAGTTGGATTTTCGTGATGTGAAAAGTGTTAGAATGATTCAGTGAACCTTAACAAGTTATATAGCAAATATGAAGCTAAGGATCACAATGAAACAAGAGTGATGAACAAAGACAGTAAAGCTTACCCTAGAAGCAATATGCAATAAATGAAAGCGAAGTACACATGGGACACAAAGATTTTATCCCGAGGTTCGATCCCACACAGGAATCTACGTCCCCGTTGAGGAGCCCACGAAGGACCGGGTTCAACAACCCTTACCTCACCAAGTTTACCACAAGGGCCTAACTTGGTTCTCCACTATCAGAGAGGTGAATACAAGATTTGTTGGGGCTTCTCACAATCTGAGGCTCCCACCACAAATATGATTATAAATCACAAAGAATGACTCAAGCCACATATCACAAAGATTCAACAAGTGCAAGAGATCAAACCGAGAGCCTAGAGCGGTGTTCTTCCTCTTCTTCACCTCACCAAACCCTAATCCACACAAGAATTAGTTTTAGAGGGAAGGTAGGCAAGAATGAGGCTTTTGGAGGCTCAAAGTTTTCTGTGGTGGCGCTAGGGTTTCAATGTTCTCAAGAGTTGGTTCAAATGAACCCAGGGGTCCTCTATTTATAGAGGTTCCCAGCCCATACTGCTGACTTCGGATGGGTGGACTAGTCCGGCCTTTGGATCACTGACATTTCTAAAAACTACCACACTGCACGGCAATCGTCACGCTACCCGCTAAACTTCAAATTCAAACGATCACTTCAAAATGGACTAGTCCGGTCCAAACCGGACTAGTCCGATCTCACACAGAACCTTTTGTTCTATGTGAAAACAGACTTGTCTGGAGACCACGGACAAGTCCGGCCTCCCAGGGCGGACTAGTTCGACTCTCCCAGACTTAGTCGCTGAAGCATTAAACTCTCACCAATCCGGACCAGTCTGGCCCCCAGGACGGACTAGACCGATCTTAGTCAGGACCTCTTGGTCCGGACTAAAATGGACAAGTCCGTGGTTTTCGGACTTAGTCCTGAAAACCTACTCCATGACTACCCGGGCTAGTCCGTCCCACTACGGACTAGTACGAAGTCAGTCAGACCCTTCTGGTCTGCCTGAAAACGGACTAGTCTGGCCAGGAGCGGACTAGTCCGGCCACCAGCACGGACTAGTCTGGCCTCTCCTGCCAGACCACTCTAACACTCTTCTCTCAATAGGTTTTGATCTCTAAACCGCTTTGAGCTCCCAACTTGATCTCAATGCACTTTACACACACATCCTCATACTTATATGGCTAGTCTAAACTCGACACGCTAGAAACCATAGTTTCTTCTTTTCGAGTCGACATCGTTGTTTTCATCCTTTTCCTTTTTGAGGGTTTGTGTTTCCACATGAGTACACACTTGTGCTTAAGATCACTGAGCTCATTAGTTACTTAAGTGTCGTCATCAATCATCCAAAACCCACGGGGATCCTAGATGCACTTTTAGTAAGAAACATAAATAAGAGACAAAGATAGATGACGCGCTCAAAGGCGACCGTCTCTCATAAGCTTAAGCAAGACGAGCCCACTTCAGCGAGGATCGGATATGGATCGGTTGAATGTTCAAGGAGACACGTTACATTACAGCCCGTCTCAGTAAAGTATGGATTTGATACGGGCCTACTCTCTGGACAAATGGGAGACACACTTCTAACACAGCGTGTCTCCTATAAGCGAGTGAAACTAGACGTTCTTTACTAAAAGCCCACCTCTTTTGTCTTCGCTTACAGATATACATGAACACGACTCTGAACGATGACCACATTCATTCACAGTTGAACACACAAAATATTCATCACACAGATGAACACAGATAACACATTCAATCATTCACACAATTGATCACAGATAACAAATATATTACAAAACACAAGAAAGAAGTACAAGATACATGAAAAGAAAACATCAACTAAGAACCAACAAAAGAAAACCTAAATTCTACTCCTCCTACCCCTCCTCCTCCTTCGGCTACTCTGCCAGTTGCTCCGGCTGCTCTGCTGGTTGCTCCGGCTGCTCTGCCGCTTGCTACGGTTGGTCCAGATCTGGCGATGGAACCTCGCAACCGAGGTTCCTCGCCATCGCCGCCACTAGGATACTGCTGCCCTCGACACCGAGCACCTCGGCTATCGCCTCGAGCAGTCTCTGGAACCGGTCAAACATCGTGTTGAACAACATCTCGAGCAGCTCTTTGTTGAGCCTCTTGGGGGAGCAGCAACACTGTTGCTTGCAGGGTGGCTCTCTCGGCGGGCTTGGCAGCGGAACATTGGCCATGGTGGATTGTCTGAGCGGAACGAAGCAAAGAGGAGAGACTGATGGTGCCTTATATAAGGTATGTTCTGTAACGCAAAATGGAGACGAGCTTCGCTACGAAGCGCATCTCCTATGACCGATGTCTCCCTCTCCTCTGCAAAAAGAGGGACGCTCTCTAACGGAAAGCGCGTCTCTGATTCCACACGTCACCTTTAGCTTCGTGATTTTCTTCATTTTGCTTCGGTTCACTGTTGATATCACACATATCACTTGATAACTAAATCATTCTCTTGTCCCAAATATAATCAAATCCTTCCTTATGATACTTGAGGAACACGATGAACACACTACACATTCATTCATTCATACAGTTGAAGAACACACAAGATAATATTCAATCACATAGATGAACAAAGATAGATTTTATTTGTTAACAATATTTACAAAACAGAAGCAACTAAAAACAACAAAAAAAACTAAATCCTACTCCTACTCCTCCTCCCCCTCTTCCTCTTCCTCCTCCTCGTCCTCCGCCGGCGACTCCGGCGCCGGTGCAACAGGAGCCTAGGCTGGCTGCACCGGCTGCACCGGCGGTGCAACCCCGAGAACGAGGTTTATCCCTGCAACGGTTCACGATGTCATGCGAGTGGCAATGTGAAGAGTGCATGAGAGATGAACTTTAGAAGGGAGCGTCTCAGATACCTGAGATCCGGCGAAAGGGAGACAGGCCTTACACGGGTCCATCTCTGATTTGTTCCGAAAATCTTTTGTCCCACCTCGTAAAGCTTAGCACTTTGCAATGATTGTATAAGGCATTGCGCACAGTTGCCAATTGGACATGCCCGGATGCCAAAGATATTCCTGGCTCAAGCACACCGTGGCGCATCTTGAAATACTGCATGCCCGTTCGACCACAAATTAATGCGAGATGCACCTTTTGTTGGCCCGTCTTCGATTTACTCCGAAGATCTTTTGTCCCACCACAGAAAGCTAAGCGCGTTGCAAAAATCATATAAGTCATTGCGCACAGTTGCAGTTGGCCAACATCCAATATGCGAAAGATGTTCCTTGCTTCAGCACATCGTTGCGCATCTTTTGCATATTGGATGCCTGTTCTACCGACAAAATAGTGCGAGACGGACATTATATATGCCTGTCTCCAATTCTTGACCCCCGTGTCAGAAGAGCTAATGCGAGACGTGCATTATATACATCCGTCTCCAATTGTTGTTCCTGGCTTCAGCAAATGGAATGTCCTGGATGTTGTTCCTGGCTTCAGCAAATCGTGGCGCATAATGCGAGACACGCCTTCCACTGGCGCGTCTCCAATTTACGCCGAAAATCTTTTGTTCCACCTCGTAAAGCTGAGTGCAATGCAATGATTATATAAGGCATTGCGCAGAGTTACCAGTTAGACACGTCATAATATCCTGGATGTTGTTCCTGGCTTTGGCACACCGTGGCGCATGTAGGACACTGCAATGTGTTCGGGGCCACAAAATAATGACAGACGCGCCTTAAATTTGCGCGTCTCCGATTTATGCCAAATTTTTTTGTCCATCGCGCGCTCTCTCCCAACATTTGACGAAAATTTTTTGCTGTCGCGCGCTCTCTCGACATATAAACCGTAGATCCTGAGCACGCCGCCGCCGTCGACCCTGACCTTCGCGTCATCAAAGAGTTGAGCACGCTGGAGCACGCCGCCTCGTCCCTTGTCCCTGGAGCACGCAGTTGCCGTACCTCTTTTTCAACTCGCTCTTCGTCATTGTCGCACTGCCAGCATCGACCCGTCCCCCGCCGTCGATCCCAACCTTCGTCATCAGAGAGTTGAGCACGCTGGAGCACGCCGCCTCGTCTCGTGTCCCCAGAGCACGCCGTCGCCTCGACCCCGACGTCGGTAATCAGTATGAGCACGTCACCACCTTCACATAAGTGGAAATGTTCTCCCTGTCCCCGGAGCACGTTGGCCTGCTGTCATCAGAGATTTGAAGAACTGCCACTCCAGCGCCTCCACCAGCTCATCCCAGAGCACGCCGCCGCGTCCCCTGTCCCCAGAGCACACCGCCGCCTCGACCATGCTCTCAGAGCGTGCATTCTAGTGATTTTATTAAATTTGAGGATGTCCAATAAAGACTCATCATTAATGAAGTCATTGATCTAAAGGGAGAATTTTTATTATGGTATACATTCATGTTCCTTGTTTATGTCCAATGCAGAAGTAATGTACTTGTTTTGACTATCAATGTATATAATGAATTATGATTCGTAAACCCTTGAAACTGCAGGAACTATGGTTGACACTAGCATTTCCCATCTCAGTGAGTTTGATTTCTACATGTAATCAAGGTACCTATGCTGGAATCAGGCTATAAATGCATCAGTAGAATGTAAATTGTTTGTTTTTTCAGGGGACAAGCACACTAGCTCACTACTATGTCCTTTACCATGAGAACAATTTATCTGCTGATGCTTTGCAGATGCTCACTAACTACCTGTGCTACAAGTAAACTCAGTTCTCCATTCACTAACAGATATTTGCTACCTTATGTGACTGGTTAAGCGAATGTTATTGCAATTTGATTATGTTTTATATGATTTCAGTGATTTTATTGAATTTGAGGACGATGTCTCAGTCGGAGTATTAGAAGCTATGAAGGCTCATCATTAATGAAGTCATTGATCAGGAGAATTTTCATTACGGTATAGAGGATTAGATGATGAGAGTTATGATGTGTGTAATTAATTACATTGTAATCAGGATGAATAGTCTTTGTTGTGTAATTAGTATACTTGATAACTACGATTGACACTTTGGTAATATTTGATTGGTCAATATAATTTAACGTGTGATCATTTTGGCATATGTTCATAAATAGTATGTTGCTGATACTTGTACTACGGCTGCCAAATCCTGGCTAGCTCCTAATAGTAGATCCTGCGTGTAAACAATCCGCGACGAGCAAAGCAGAGAGCATCTCGGATAACCAACATAAAGGAGACAAGCTTCTATAAAGCCCGTCTCACATAAGTTAATAAATTTGCGACACGCTACAATATTGGAAGTCTCGGATCAATCATTATATCTGCGACGGGCTTTGTAAGGGCTGTCATGCATGTACGCTGATGGGCGACGCGCGCCAACGACGTCTCCAATGACCCTGTAAAAGTCATCTGTTATGACACAAAGAAAAGATATGCTCTTCTTTTGAGCGTGTCTCGTACCTAGTTTGATCGGCGACGCGCCTTGAAGCCCGTCTTTGATGCCACCGTAATGCGAGACACGACGATGGAGACACACAGTTTGTTGGTCTCCCTTCTTCGTTCGGGCCCGTCTCATATGAGCCTTCATTACGTAGTGTTTCTGTTTGTTTCACTAAGTGCTATTGTGTGTTGCATCTATCTTTTTTTTTGTTTTTCATTTTTACACAACATGTTACAACAATTATCATTATATGTTGTTATTCTCGTGTTGAAATTTCAGTGAACTGGAAATATTTAATTATGAGTTTAAACAGCAATAATTTTTACTTTTGTCTGGCGATCAAACTTAGTTTGGGATTGTTCAAAAAAAACCTTAGTATGAGATTTTCAACGGAGAAAATCATACGATGATGGCACCCTTTTAGATTGTAATATATTTTGTGGACATACAAGAAGATGGAAAGATCAGGCATATCTCTAATTAAATCCAACGGTAGTGCGCACTAACCGAAGAAAGCAAATTTGTGTCATCACAAAAAGTTCAGCACGTTCATATGTTGTGGGGGCCTGCCGCGTGTACACCTCATGATTCTTGTTCCTCCACGTTTTGTTCTCACAGGGCCGTGGTGGAGGCCTGCTATACATAACTTACCGCAGCCCACAGTACGCCCAACAAAGAGTGTAGCCCAAATGCCCCTAACAGGAGATGACTAAAAAGCATCTTTTTTAAATATATAAGGATTTAGTGAAAAGAATAACTTTAAACCACATATACTATTTTAGATCTCTCTGGGATGACTAGAAGCTAAACAACTTCATGGTGCAATCGTGTAAAATATCTAGGTCGCACGCACTTCATCTGTGATCACTGTAATTTTTTTCACTTAAGTGTCTCCACCTAGCCATATAAAATGAAAAAAAATTGTGACTGTCGGTACCCTAAAAACCGTACACTCCCTGAGGTTACAAAGATCTCGAAGGAAGGCTGTCTACTTGGATTGAAGACCCTCGGAGGCCCACTTGTCATGCATGACCGGACCTGCTTCTCCAATATGATTAATCCCTAGGTCGCCATATGTACTGCCAAACCGGAGCTACCACCCACAAAGGGGAAGCTCCGGGCCAGGTACCGAAACGGCACCTCCGTACTTAACCCCTGACCGAGAGAAGCTCCGGACCTGACACGTGTCAGGTAGCCCCGGAGCTACCTGCTTCCCACAGCAAGCTCCGGAGCTGCCACATGTCCAAACATCGGAGCTGATAGCCTCTAACCTCCGGAAGACCTTGTAACGGCTCCGGATCTTCAAAGGAGAGCCAAGGACTTCAAGACCCGATTAAGCGTCATTAATGCCATATTAATGTCGCTTAAACAGACGATCTTAACACCAGTAACGGCACTGTCGGAGCCCGTTATAGGATCATTAACAATACTTAATTGTGTATCAATACTAGTAACCGCCGGGGCCACATGTCGGGCCAGGCTAGCTTGTAACGGCCTGTCCTTGTACTATAAAAGGACAGGCCGACGATACACTCGGGGACGATCGTTCACAGACGTGGACAAGCGATCATACGTGACAAGCTAATACAACACCAACACACCCGTGGAGTAGGGTATTACGCTCAGGCGGCCCGAACCACGTAAAACCTTGTGTCTCCTGCGTTAAACCGCAATTCACCTTCTTGAGTCTCCGCGCGCCCACACAAAACCACATACTCCCCAATCACTTTAGCAGTGTAGGGAGATCTGCCGACTCCAACAGTCGACAGTTGGCACGCCAGGTAGGGGGAGCCTGAGATTTTCGAGAATGGTGAACTCCGCGGCTGGATCATCCAACGGCCAACCTGCTGCTCAGGCTGTTGAGGGCAATCCCTCCAACAGGCAGCCACCAGCAGGAGCCTCAGCACCAGCAGGAGCCACACTCCCACCACCACCATCTTCTCCAGCAAATCGTGCTGAGCAACGTGATGGTGCGCCGGCGTCACTTACTGCGTCGGCAAGTCATGACAACCCGAAACACGCGCTCCATGCAGCGCGTGCTCTTCTCCAACGTCCACCACCTCCGGATGCATCTCAAGATGCAATGGAGCAGTGGAGGGCCGATGTGGAGCATTTGGTCGCAGCAGCGGCCGAACGCCTCAACAACCAGGGTCCTCCTCCTTCGGGACGAGCCCCGTCGCAGCGGCGGACTTTGTCTGGTAGACTTGGTCCGCACGTCTCCAACAACAGGAGACGATCTGCGTCACAACAGGTGACGTCGTTGCCCTCTGGGGCACGATGCACCCATACGGTATCCAGGCTTTCGACTCATGACCTCCGGGCGGAGCTTGATCGCCGATACCGCCAGCAAGATGGCCGTGTCCATATTGAGCGAGCTCGTGAAAGACGGGAAGCTCAGGACCTTTCTACTCTGGAAGGGGTAGGAGGAGGCTGTTCAGCCCTAGCCATGCACCTGCGCATGGTTAGATGGCCACAGAAGTTCCGGCCACACCTGCCGGAAAAATTCGACGGGACTATCAACCCCGCCGAATTCCTTCAGATATACTCCACTGCAATCTTAACAGCTGGAGGAAACGAGGCTGTAATGGCCAATTACTTTCCAGTGGCCTTAACTGGGACCGCCAGGTCCTGGTTTATGAGCCTTCCACCCAACTCTATCAACAGTTGGGAGGAGTTGTGCCGTCAGTTCACTGCCAACTTCGGGAGTTCATACACCCGACCAGGCACTGAACTGGACCTTTTTGCGGTCGTGCAAAAAGGGGGAGAATCTTTGCGGTCCTTCATCCAGAGGTTCTCTCAGGTACGCAACACAATCCCTTCTATCTCAAGCGCTTCTGTCATTGTGGCATTCAGACAGGGCGTACGGGACAAGAAGATGTTGAAGAAGCTGGCGATCAAAGAGATCACCAGCGTCACCGAACTCTTCAGCCTGGCAGACAAATGTGCCAGAGCTGCGGAGGGCCGTGAAATGCACTCCAAACCAGCCTCGGAGGATCACAAGAAATCCTCCAAAGAAGAAGCCGCTACCTCCGGGGGTGGCAAGAAGAAAAAGAAGACCAACAACAAGAAGAAGCCGTCGGCCGGCACATCCAACGTTGCAGCTGCTGCAACTCCGGGTGGCTGGGGGCCACGCCCCGAGAAGCGACCTCGACCATCTTCCAAAGACGGTGGCAAACCCAAAGTGTGGTGTCCCATTCACAAAACGGGCAGCCACGGTTTGGAAGACTGCCGGGAGGTCCAAAACCTTGCCGAGCGCTACACGAAGCACCAGGAAGGGTCCCCTTTCCGACAGAGGGAAGGAAAACAGAAGGTCGACGAAGCTCCGGCTGAAGAGGAGTTAGGGTTTCAGGACCCCAAAAAGGTCCTAGAGGCCGTTTACACCTCCGTCGACGATGACTCTGACGTCTCTGACAATGAGCGTCGGAAAACCATGAACACCATTTTTGGTGGATCATGGGACATCACCTCCCGTCGCGCCATCAAGACTATGCGGCGGGATATGGCCGCTGTAGCTCCTACAGCTAGACTAGAGCCACATCGAAAGTGGATGGACACATCCATCACTTTTGATGCTTCGGACTGTCCTCGAAGCATGGTCGGAGCTGGACAGTTACCTTTGATGGTATCTCCCACCATTAATAACATCCAGCTCCATCATGTTATGGTGGACGGAGGTTCGGGGCTGAACCTCATAAGCTTTGAAGCCTTTACCAAGCTTCAGCTCCAACCTTCGGATCTCCAGCCCTCTCGACCTTTCTCCGGAGTAGGTCCGGGGGCCATTACCCCACTCGGAGCTATAACTCTCCCCGTTACCTTCGGGACACGGGAGAATTATCGCACCGAGAAGTTGGTCTTAGACGTCGCTCAGATCAACTTACCATTCAACGCCATCTTGGGTAGACCTGCCCTATACAAATTTATGGCAGCTGCTCATTATGGATACCTGGTGTTGAAGATGCCAACACCAGTAGGCGTTCTCCAGATCCGCGGAGATCGCACCGCCGGAGTAACTGCTCTGGAGGAGCTCCATGCACTCACCATGGCGCAAGAGGAGGACTCCAGACAGGAGCAAGCTCCTAAACCCCCGAGCATTCGTCAATGAGGCTCAACCTCTGCACCCCGTGTGCAGCCAAGTGGCGACACCGACATTCCCGTCAAAGTCGTCCAAATTGGTTCCGATGCCGCTCAAACCACCTGTATATCGGGAGGGTTGAACGACAAATAGGAACTCGCGCTAATCACTTTCCTCCGGGCTAATGTTGACGTGTTTGCCTGGCAACCGTCACAAATGCCTGGGATCCCCAGGGAAGTGATTGAGCACAATCTGAAGATTTACCCCGATGCTCGGCCTGTGCATCAGAAGCCTCGGAAGCAATCCGTAGAGCGGCAGAACTTCATCCGACAAGAAGTGAAGAAGTTGCTCGAAGCCGGATTCATCCGAGAAGTCTTCCATCCAAAATGGCTGGCGAACCCAGTCGTTGTGCCCAAGGCCGGCGGCAACCTTCGGATGTGCATCGACTACACCACAATGAATAAGGCATGTCCAAAAGATCCATTCCCACTACCTAGAATAGATCAGATAGTGGATTCCACCTCCGGGTGTGAGTTACTGTGTTTCCTAGACGCATATTCTGGGTATCATCAAATCAGGATGTCTAGGGAGGATGAAGAGCATACTTCATTCATCACAGTAGATGGATTGTATTGTTACACAGCCATGCCATTTGGTCTCAAGAATGCAGCTTCAACTTTTGTACGAGCTATGTACAAAACTTTTGAAGAACTCATCAGAGACATAGTGGAAGTGTACGTCGATGACATCGTGGTCAAGGTCAAGAACAAGGAGTCCCTCTTGGACACCTTGCAGGCTGTCTTCGACAAGCTGCGGGCCACCCGCACGAAGCTAAACCCAGACAAGTGTGTCTTCGGGGTTAGCTCCGGAAAACTTCTTGGTTTCCTAGTAAGTCACCGAGGCATAGAGGCTAATCCGACGAAGATAAAAGCCATCGAAGACATGCGGCCACCAACCCGCATCAAAGACGTCCAAAAGTTAACTGGGTGTCTAGCAGCCCTCAGCCAGTTCATATCAAGACTGGCAGAACGGGCACTTCCCTTCTTCAAGTTGTTGAGGAAGTCCAGACCATTCCAATGGTCCGAAGAAGCAGAGAAGGCATTCCAGGAGCTGAAACAGTTCCTCACCACCCTACCAATTCTGGTAGCTCCGAACCCTGGTGAGCCTTTGTTGCTTTACATTTCAGCTACTGACGAAGTCGTCAGTATGGTTCTGGTTGCGGAGAGACCGGAACTACCCCATACTCAGGAATCCAGACCCCTTCGGGAGGGTCCGGAGATTCTTGAAAGTGAGTCTGGGTCCCAGCTCCCAGACTCAAACCCACAAGAAGTCACTTCAGAAGACCCAGACCCCTCTGAGAGGGTCCAGGTCATTTCTGAAGAAGCTCCGGGTTCCTCCAGCCAGAACCCGGAAGTCCCCAAAGAGAATTTGGACTCCACCGACAGGGTCCGGATCAATGAAGAGGAAGCTCCGGACCCCTCTGGGAGGGTCCGGACCATTCAACGCCCGGTATACTTCATCAGTGAAGTATTACATGATGCCAAGACTCGATACCTAGAGGTGCATAAGCTGCTTTATGCAGTTCTTATTGCCTCCAGGAAGCTTCGACACTACTTCCAAGCTCACAAAGTCTCGGTGGTGACCTCCTATCTACTTCGAGCGATCTTGCATAATCCCAATTCAACTGGGAATATTGCAAAGTGGGCAGCGGAATTGGCTGAATTCGATCTCAAATTCATTCTGAGGCAAGCAATCAAGAGTCAAGCGTTGGCAGATTTCGTGGCAGAATGGACTCCCTCTCCATCAAACCCTGGGGGCCCCAGTGAACAGAAGACGGAGCATCAAGCTCCAACCTTCACCGAGCCTCACTGGACCCTCTACTTCGATGGCTCCATGCAGAAGCAGGGGGCCGGAGCTGGAATCCTTCTCCTTGCACCGACTGGGGAGAAGGTGAAATACATGGTGCACCTTGACTTCAAGGCAACCAACAACATGGCGGAGTATGAAGCACTCATCTACGGACTAAAGGTGGCACTATCATACGGTGTCAAGCAACTGCTGGTCAAAGGAGATTCACAGCTCATCATCAAACAGGTGAAGTGTGAATGCTCCTGCAATAATCTCCAGCTAGCTGCTTACCTCCTTGAAGTCCAGAGGCTTCAGAAGGACTTTGAAGTCCTAGACCTCCACCATGTTCAGCGTCCCCACAACGCTAAAGCCGACGAACTCTCGATGAAAGCGTCAACCGGAGCTCCGGCTCCTGAAGGAACTTTTGTCCGGAGATTGTCGAAACCCACAGTTCAGCCTGCTGAACTGAACGAAGGGGGCGAGATCAGCATCCCAAAGCTGACGGTCCCGATGGCCCTGTTACCATGGCAGCCATCAAGGGTCGTAGGTGCTGCCGGAAGCTCCGAGCAACCCAGCACGCAAGACTCAAATGCTCAAGTCAGTTCTGATGCATGGATCTCGGAGATCCGGAACTACTTGAAAGACAACATCCTTCCTGACGATGATGTATCCGCTGACCGGGTAGTCAGATTGGCTAAAAGATACACGCTGGTAGAAGGGGATCTCTACCGGCGCGGTGCCAACGGCATCCTAATGCGGTGCATCACAAGGGAAGAAGGCTGCGAGCTCCTCGCAGAAATCCATGGAGGCGAGTGTGGGAACCACGCATCTTCCCGCACACTGGTCGGAAAAGCCTTTCGGCATGGCTTCTACTGGCCTACAACGCTCCAGGATGCCACTGAGCTGGTGAAGAAATGCGAAGCATGCCAATTTCATGCAAAGCAAATTCATACACCTGCTCAGCCCTTACAAATGATACCTCCTACATGGCCCTTCGCTGTATGGGGGATGGACATCTTGGGACCTTTCCCAAGAGCCGTCGGAGGTTACAAGTTCCTGTACATCGCCATTGACAAGTTCACCAAGTGGCCGGAAGCAACTCCAGTTGTGACGATCAACAAGCAATCTGCTATCAACTTTCTGCAATCCATTGTAAGCAGATTCGGAGTCCCAAACAAGATCATCACAATAATGGGACTCAATTCACAAGCTCCACATTCCAAGGATATTGCGAAGACCTCGGCATACAAGTTTGCTACGCCTCCGTAGCTCATCCAGCCAGCAATGGTCAAGCCAAGAGAGCAAATGCAGAAATCCTTAAAGGACTCAAAACGCGCACCTATGAGCGCTTGAAAAAACACGGAGCCAACTGGATCGAAGAGCTTCCGCCCACTCTATGGGCCAACAGGACTTCTCCAAACCGGTCAACCGGAGAAACACCCTTCTTTCTGGTGTATGGAGATGAAGCAATCTTTCCTCCGGAAATCACCTTGGGTTCACTCCAGGTCCGGACCTTCGACGAAGCCACGCAGGACCAGCTCCGGCGTGAAGACCTAGACCTCCTTGGGGAGGGAAGGTGCCAAGCAGCTGTTCGGAATGCCCGATATCGCCAAGCTCTACGGCGTTATCATCAGCGGCATGTACACAACCGACAGCTCGAGGAAGGCGATCTGGTGCTACGGAGAATACTATCCAGAGAAGGGTTAAACAAACTCTCCCCCGGCTGGGAGGGGCCCTTTCGAGTGATCAAAGTATCCCGTCCCGGAAGCGTTCGCTTGGCTACCGAGGATGGGACACCTCTCCCAAATTCTTGGAACATCGAGCACCTCCGTAAGTTCTACACTTAATACCACGGAGGTGAGTCTTGAGTAACTTGAGATGTATGTTATAGAGTCATTGTACAAAGTCGGGTAGTTCCTCCGGGAGAGCAGCCGGAACTTTCCCAAAAGGTCCGCAAAGCTCATGCAGCACTTGTCACAGTCTCCGGACTAAAAGTGTGGCTAACTACCCTGGGTCAAACGAGAAACCAAACACACTTAGCCTGGTTCCGTACCCTAAGAGTGTACTTGTTTCCCCTGTACCCCGAACCTATAATGAAAGACATCTTCATGTGAAATAGACTCCACGTGCATTCATTTCGTGCATGCTCGACATTTTTATTTTTCTCTTTCTTGTCTATAACAGAGACGTGCAATTCTTAAGAAATTTTTAGTTCGACCGGTTTATATACGATTCGAGTTGTATTCTCATATCTTTTGGATTTAAATATCGTTTATGGCCAACTCGCCTGAAAGCCGCCAAGCCAATCTAGGGCCGGAGTGTGCTATTGACTTAGCCTGGTCAAGCACCCTAAGTACGCCACTCTACCTACACCCCGGCAGGCCGAAGTAAGGTGGGTCCATGGACAATTGGATCTAAGATAAAAGACAACGCATCCGGTTGTATTTAAAATCACGTTCAACTTAAAATTTTCTTGAGAATCGTAAGCCGCGACAAAATTATAGACAAGGAATGAATTTTACTATTTTTCTTGGCTTAAGTGTGCAGGAAAAATAAACTCTACGTTGATGGAGAAAAGCCGGAGCTAACCAAGCTCTGACTCCCCCAAGGGGGCCAACCGTCGACGCTAAGTATAAGATGGTGAGAAGACCCCGTAAACGGAGTCTGCTGCCAACAAACCAAGTGTTGGCAAAGGTAACTGCCGGAGCTACTCAGCTCCGACACCTCAGAGGACTAACTATCGACGCTCTACGTGTTGATAGAGGCTATTGCCGGAGCTACCAAGCTCCAGCGATGGACAATGCCGGAGCTTCTAAGCTCCGACAACCTCAAGGGACCTTCACTATCGAAGACTTCGGACCTAAATTCTACAAGTTCGGAGCAAATGCGTCTTCAACAAAACTCAATATCCTTTTGGTACATGTTCACAATCAAATTGTGTACATCTACCAGGGGGCCAAGTGAAGACAAAGATGTTGAAGACAAAAAATGAAATTCGCAAAATTTGGGGATTTCATTCATCTGGAGATAGGAGATTACATCTGGAGACAAGGGATTACAAAATTTAGGAAGAAGAAGAGAAAATACAAGTGAGAGCTAAAAGAGATGGTCCTAGACCCTATGGAAGAACTCGGCGACCTTCTAGGCGACCTCCGATACGCTGGCTCGGGTTGCTTCGCCTTCTCCTTCGACGGGGCCTTCAAGCAGCGGGTCCAGAGGAAATTGAGGGTTCCGGCTGGTGTAGCACGTCAACACATATTCTGTGACGTTCCTCGCCAGGGATTGCCCCTCAACCTCCAGTTGGTCCGCGATGACATCGCCCACCTTGGAGAGCTTGCTACCTGCTGCGCTCAACGCCTGCAGCGCAAGGTCCGGCTCCGGCTCCGGATCATCCGGGCGCACGGGGCTGAAACCCATCGGCGTCAGCGCATCATTGGCCTTGCCCAGGAACTCCCAAATCTGCAGGGAGTCCGCCGTCCTCAGGCTCTTCACCTCTTCCAGGGATCTCTTGGCCGCCGTTAGTTCGGAATTCTCACGGGTGAGGCGCTCAACTTCTTTGGCGTTTTGCTGAATCTTTGCAGCAACCCGCCTCTCAAGTCTTCCGAGCTCCTCCTCCCGGAGGTGGATCTTGTTCCGACGATCGTCCAGGTCCTTCTCCCTAGCCTCCACTTTCTTCTCCCGGGCAACAAGGGCACACTCGTATTCGTAGAGTTCCTGCCCCCGCACCCAGGTCTTCTCCTCTTCCTCGAGGCAGCGCTCTTCCAACTTCTTAGTGCGCTCCTCGAGGCCCTTGTCTGCCAGAGCTACCTTCTCGGCAAGCTCCTCTTCCCTCCTTAGGACGTCATCCCGCAGCTCCAGGAGTTTCTGCTCTTCGTCCTCGAGCCGTCTCTCCCGCCCTTCGAGTGCCTCTCGGCGCTTGATGAGTGCGACGTTGATGGCCTCAAGCTGTTCGTGCCGAGCATTGGCCGCGTCGTTGACAGCCTTGGCCTGATCGTGGATCTCCCGGGATTGAGCATCGAGGGCATGAGTCATGCTCTCCCTTTCATCCAGCAGCTTGTCCCAGTACTCCAGGTGGATCTTCTGCCGCTTGATCCACTCCTTGTCGTCCGCTAGCCTCGACTGCGCCAGCTTAGTCTCGAAGTGGAGCCGATTACGCCACCGCCTAAGGGTTTGGCGCTCCTCTTCAAGAGCCTTGCTGTCGTGGAAGAAGGCCAGTTGGACCTGACGTAGACTGGAGCAGGCGTTGTCGATAGACATCGACAGCGGGATGGGCTCCGGACCTGCTGGGGTCTCCTCCGCTGGTTCCAGCGGGTCTTCACATACAAAAATTGGGTCCCACTCTACGAGAGTGGAACCCTGAGCTTCCAAGGCACTAGGGCCGTTCTCCGGGATGGCCTCAGTCGCCATCAAAGAAGGCCCCGCCGCCAAGTCTTCATTCGCCCCCTCGGGCAGGGGGCCAGCGACTTCGCTTGGGCGCTCCGGCTCGGCCGCAGGTACCGTCAACGACGTCGCCTCCGGAACAGGAGCTGCTACAAGCTCCGACTGGGACACCTCTTCCGAGGGAGGCTCGAGCTCCCTCGCCTCTTCAACCGCCGGTTCTGTGACCTGCACTCCAACAATAACCGGCTCAGCGACCGGTACTTCGGAGGTAACCGGCTCAACTGCCGGAACTACCTCGACTTCCGGCTCGCATGCCGGAGCTTCAGTCACCTCCGGCTCAATCGCCGGGGCTTCGACAAGTTTTGGCTCTGAGGCCGGGACTACTACTTCTTCCGGCTCTACAGCCGGAGCTCCCACTACTGCAGCACCAGGACCCGGAGCTTCAACCTCCGGGACAAGTGCCGCTGGCGTGTCTTCACTCCCGTGGTCCGGCGCTACCACGGGAAATTCTGGGGACGAGTCGAGGTTCATGACCACGACAGCCGGCGCCGGAGCTGTCGCAGCCTCAGCCGCCACCTGGGCGGCACTGGGACAGGAGCAGAAGCTCCCAAGACCTCAGACATCATGGCCGAGGGTGGAGCTTCACTCCCCTTCTTGGGGACGCTGCAGAGGATGGATAAAAAAAATTAACAAACAATCGCTACAATTAAAAAGTTAACCAAGGTAAAGATAAAAAATTACCTTGGAAGGCTTCCGCACCAGCTTGCACAAAACCTTTTTCCCAGACGTTCCGGGCTGGCCATGGTCGGCGTAGGAGCTCCGGGAGGCCCCCCAGAACTTGTCGCAGCCACGGGCGTTTCCCGGGTCGAGGCTCTCCTCGATCGGGAGGAACCCCTGGACCTGGAGGCTCCCACCGTCCCAGGTGCCGGAGTCGTGCGCCCGGAGCTAGCACCCCAGGAGGGCTCCACCACGGGGACAGGCGCGCTCCGGGAGGATCCCATTGCAGGAACAGTATCATTCCAGAAGGACGCCACTACAGGGACAGTCGCCACGGCGGCAGAAGATCTTCCCCCCTGGGGAGAAGGAACCGAGGCGGAAGTAGCGGGCCTGACGGACCTTCCGTCGGCATGTCGTAGCTTCCTCTTCCGACTCTGCGGCTCCTCCGCCAGCTCCGTGCCCTTGCCGATGACCTCGACCCTCGGCTGTGGAGCAGGGACCGAGCCGTCTTCGGGCACCCCGAGGATTGCCACCCGGGTGGTTGGTCTTCTCTCGACGACACCAAGGTCGTCAAGCGCGGGCATCGTCCACCGGAGCTCCCTGCTGAACTCCACTTCCATGTTCAGGGGGAGAAAGGCCGACGGTGGAGTCAAGTCATCACTGTCGATGTCGATGCCGTGCTAGAATTTCTTGAGGTGGAACTCCAAGGCCTTCCCCACCATGTTGGACTTCAACCCGGTCTCAACCCGGTCCTCATCCATCACGCTGTTGAGGGCCCAGGCGAGCTTCTCCCTCCTCTTCAGCGGCGCCCACCTGTTGGCCAGGAAGTTGGAGAACACCGCCTCGGGAGTCAATCCTCCCTCCACGCATCGGCAGATCCTAGTCAGGGCAGGGTCGAAAGCTTCCGCCAGCACCGGAACTTCACTCCATATCGACGTGTCGATGCCGGGCAGACCGTCTGGCAGCTCCAACCTCTCGTGCTCCTCCACCCTGACGACAATCCAATCTTTCTTCCAGTCATCCCACTTCCCGGAAGGGAACGACCGGAGGTACTTGAATGGGCACTTCTTGCGCTTCACGAAGTAGTAGAAGCCAAGGTACTCATTGCTCCGGCCGGTGGTGTGGACAGTGAAGAAGGTTCGGAAGAGTTCGATGCAGGGGGGATGCCCACCCACATCTCACAGAAGTGGACAAAGATGGACACGAGGAGAATGGAATGAGGGCCAAGGTGGTATAGCTGCAGACCATAGAAGTCTAGCAGCATAAAAAAGAAAGAAGAAAAAGGTGGGACCAGCCCCACCATGGCGTACGAAGAAAAATACACCATCTCGCCAGCGCGCTCCTTCTCAAAGGGGAGCTCTCCGCCGGCACGGACCAAGCGGTTGAAGAAGTTCGAGGACCACCCCATGAGGGCCCGGACCTTCTTCAAATCTTTGTCGGTCTTCAGACGACTCTCACGCAGACCCAACTCCATCGCGGCACAGCTAGGCAAGAGAAGAGAAGCGAAGTACGAGTCGGGAGTTTGAGCGCAAGATCAGATGAGAGGCGTAAAGAACTCCCGATGGTGCGCGCTTTCCATCTTAAGTAAGCCCTCGCAACGCTTGGATGGAAACTGCAGGGGAGTCGAAGATACTACTCAAGAATTCAACCCAGTCGATGACAAGAGGGCCCGGGACCACCCCGACGATCAAGTCGAAGCTCTTACCCAGGCGAACGGTTGTCATCAAGAGGCGGGAAACCCAAAGGCGGCGGCCTGACAGGGCGCGCGGAACCGATACGGTTTTTCTATCGGGAACCGGCGACCTTCAATTGCGTGAGATCCGCACGTCAAAGATCTCATCTGCCGCCTGAGGTGCACCACACGGCGGGATCTAACTATAAAACCCTGCCAACAGCACCTCCGAAGACCCTTGAAGACCCAGTTCAAGAGTCGCAAGGATGGACCCACCTCCGACGGAACGACTTCACCCCAGTGACCTTCCTCGGAGGTAGGTCCAGGGGGCCACTGTCGGGTACCCTAAAAACCGTACACCCCTTGAGGTTACAAAGATCTCGAAGGAAGGCTGTCTACTTAGATTGAAGACCCTCGGAGGCCCACTTGTCAGGCATGACCGGACCTGCTTCTCCAACATGGTTAATCCCTAGGTCGCCACGTGTACTGCCAAACCGGAGCTACCACCCACAAAGGGGAAGCTCCGGGCCAGGTACCGAAACGGCACCTCCGGACTTAACCCCTGACCGAGAGAAGCTTCGGACCTGACGCGTGTCAGGTAGCCCCGGAGCTACCTGCTTCCCACAGCAAGCTCCGGAGCTGCCACGTGTCCAAACGTCGGAGCTGATAGCCTCTAACCTTCGGAAGACCTTGTAACGGCTCCGGATCTTCAAAGGAGAGCCAAGGACTTCAAGACCCGATTAAGCATCATTAATGCCATATTAATGACGCTTAAACGGACAATCTTAGCACCAGTAACAGCACTGTCGGAGCCCGTTACAGGATCATTAACAATACTTAATTGTGTATCAATACTAGTAACCGCCGCGGCCACATGTCGGGCCAGGTTAGCTTGTAACGGTCTGTCCTTGTACTATAAAAGGACAGGCCGACGATACACTCGGGGACGATCGTTCACAGACGTGGACAAGCGATCATACGTGACAAGCTAATACAACACCAACACACCCGTGGAGTAGGGTATTACGCTCAGGCGGCCTGAACCACGTAAATCCTTGTGTTTCCTGCGTTAAACCGCAATTCACCTTCTTGAGTCTCCGCGCGCCCACACCGAACCACAAACTCCCCAATCACTTTAGCAGTGTAGGGAGATCTGCCGACTCCAACAGTCGACAGTGACCACCGTTACTATGTGAAAGAGTTTAAGTGCAAAACTACGGTTAGAGTAGAATTAAGATTGTGTGACGTAGAAGATATTTTTAAACGGTTATATTATAAAAAAAATGTGCATCCTAGTCGCTTGAGATAACTCATCTCATGTAGATAGAACTAGAGAAAATGTTGATGTGACCTAATTAAAAAAATATGTCCATTTTAAGGGTAACTATTCGAGGAGAAGAAAAGTAATGACCAAAATAGTTTTGGCTGAACTGTTAGAGCTCTAACTTGCCAGCAACGGAGGAAAGGTGGCAGCAGAAGCCACAACAATGCCAACGTGCAGGCCATAAAGTCACGTTGGATATTTGGCCCAAACTGCGTGGTTGCTGTATAATCAAATTCATGCCGTCTTGCAGAGCAAAAAAAAATCGCTCCAATATAGAAAAATTATGTCACTAATAGAAACACAATTATTATATCAGTAGGAAAAATACTCCACCTGTAGGATGAGCAAATTAAAGACTCAAGAATTTATGAGTTCAAATGCCTTGTCTAGGAATGGGAAGAGGTGATTGTTGAGGAACCATTTGGCTCATTCAGTGGCGTTGGGCATGTGGTGCCATGACCACGATATTCAGCTTGACAAGTAAAAGAATTACTCCCCCCTTCCCATATAAGATGTCATTAAGACATCAACATCTAGTTCATTTTTAGTTATTTTCTTTTGTCCAAAACAACATTTATTGTGGGATGGAGGGAGTAATTGCGATGCTCTCGTCATACATAAAGATATAACAATCAAATAAAATAAATATTTACAAGTATATAAATTATACAAGTCATTATTCTGTACAACTCGTGATTAATCAAGATTTCATTATTTTTTGACGAAAAAAACAGGTACACTGCCGATCTACTAAGGAAGAGATGAAAACCAAAAGTGCACATAGTCTTTGTACCCGATGAGCAGCTTATGCTGCTCTGTACACACGACTGAAACAAGGAAAATAGAAAAGGTAAGCGAAAATACAAAAGGTCCACTCAGCACTCTAGATCACTATAAAAACTAGTGTTAAGTTGCTACTGGAGCTCCAGCACCTGTGGAAGAGGCTCGGAAGTAAACGCCAACTTATAGAAATCTATCTCCTCCTTCGCTAGGAATGCCACCTGTAATTCCCTGCTCTCCTTGCCTTGGAAAATTTTTCTATTGCGTTTCTTCCAGATGTTCCACCAAGTGTAAAAAATGTGTTCTATTCTTTGCTTTCGCTCTTTTGCATTCATCCTGAACGTCACCTTTTTGATCCATTCGAGAACCGGCTAGAGGCTGGATGGCTAGCACCTCAGACTGCGAGGGAAGCCCGCCTGAGTTCGATCCTTCCCGAATGCAGGGTGTCTCATCTCTCATGTGTTAAAAAAAAAACTTTTTTGATCCATTTCTGAGTGCTTCCTCCTTGTAAGGTGCTCATATCCGGAAGCTACAGATGTATCCAGCTGAAAACAGTTGCCATGGTTTGGACTGCAAACGCGCATTCGATCGGTAGATGAGGTGTGGTTTTCACTTCCACATAGCATAGTGCACATATCACATTATTCTCCAATCCTTTCTTCTCCAGATCATCTGCTGTTTGTAATCTATGGTAAAATGCTAACCATGAAAACAACAACACGTTGGGCTCAGCTTTTGATTTCTAAAAAGTTGGCACCTGTAGTTTGGATGGAACCCCTTCCCACTGTTTTCTGTAGGCCGATCTTACAATGTATTCTCCATTCGGAGTTAATGACCATCTTTCTCTTTCTTTCTCTTGTGGCCTAAGTGTTATTGTGCCCATGAGCTCCCATAGTTGGACATACTCGGTTAATCTTGGCAAGAGGATATGTCTCTCTTAGGGCCATAATCCAGATATTGTCTTGGAGTTTCTTGGCAACCGTTCTTGTTTTGTGCCTCGTGGCCTGTGGAAGTAATGGGAACATCTCCCGCAGAGGCCGATCGCCTACCCAGATGTCTAGCCAGAAGGAAGTTTTTTCCTGTCACCTACAACCATGCGGTTGCATTTCCTGAAAAAATCATTTTCTATCCCTGTAGCCTGGATTTTCATTTCTGACCAGGGCTTCTCCGTTTTCCCCTTTTCTAGCCATAACCATTTCATCCGCAATGCTGTTCCATGTTTTTGCAGGTCCAAAACTCTCAATCCTCCTAGTTGCTTCGGCAAGCAAACTGTTTTCCAATTGACCAAACGGTGTCTGGCAGTTTTCGTACCTCCGTCGGTGCCTTTCCAAATGAAGTTCCTTCTTGTTTTGTCGATTTTTTGATTGTCCATTTTGGCAAATTTAAGAATGTCACATGGTGCATTACCATTGTCGTGAGTACGGCTTATGCCAGCGTTGCTCGCCCTGCCTTGGTCAGATGGCGTCACTTCCATGCAGACAACATGCCTGTATAAACTTGTTAAAAGCTATTAGAACTAGTTAGTTATCATTAAAAACAATCTAGTAACAAGTTCTACCTTGCATTTGCATCAATCATGCATGTCATGTCATATTGAGTAATATTTGTGCACTCTTTGATTGTGTTTCTTATCTTGTATGTTTATTGTGTGGATTAGACAGATTTGCACTAGAAAGTGCCGCGGAGGATCTACAGTACCAGGAGTTTGAAGGCTTTGACCCTAATCAACAGCAAGAGCAAGGCAAGTGTCCTTGAAGCATATTGATCCTGTTTTAAAATAAATGTTTTGTTTGCAAAACTGCATGCTGTGTCAATTTGATGGGAATCCTATGGTAGGAAGTTTACTAGTTTTGTTTGACCACCCTTGTCACCTGGAATTTATGATAGAGAGTCGGGAAGGGTTTTTTACCTTTTTGCTTCGCTTAATTAATTGGGGTGGAAAACCACACTACACATTTAATTATGTATTAATGATATTCTTGTTAATGTGAACTGGTCGATACAGTATGGTAATGGGTGTCTAAGCAAGCCTGGTATGTGGATGGGTTGGATGTTATGGTGGTTTGCTTGCTTTAGATCTAAGGACCGGTTCATGTGAGAATAAGCCAGGACTACAGTGCCACCACGAGGCCAAGTATGGGTGCGATGTAGCTGATTAATTAGGGCTTTGCTAGTGCTGTTTGGACCATTGTGGATGCTCGGGGAAGGGGTAGTCGGATTGGGTTTGTTGATGATTGATGGGACTACCCTGGGATCCGAATGGCTCAAGAGGGGGCCCTTGGTTGAAGATGTGCTCAGTTGGAGGCATCGCCACCGGTGAAACCTCAGTGGGGTCTGAATAGGCTAGTAGTCCTTGTGTAAAGGCTATTTTGTGATCTCTTGGCCATACACCAAAGGAAGTGTAATTGGCATAAGGGAGGTTCTTTAGTCGCTGACGGGTGATGAAATCACAAACACGTGGGTAAAGAGGTACAAACTCTGCAGAGTCTAAATAAACTATCATGATAGCCGTGCTCCCGGTTATGAGCGCCTGGATGACCTACATGATTAGAGGGAAATTGGTAATTGGGATGGTTATGGTTTGGTAATGATTATGGATGGTTATGGATTTATTTTTGGTATTGAATATGGTTATTGGCAATGGTGAAATCTGGAATTATGGATGAGGATGGTGAACTGTGGACTGGTATTATGGTATTATTTATGATTATGATGGGTTTATTTCACATACATGTAATATATTGCTTTTCAAATGTTTTTATGTACTTTTCAACACTTAGCCATTATTATTGTCGTCATTTGAATCAGCCACATGTCATACTTTCCACACTTGCTGAGTACGACATGTACTCACTCTTGCAATCCTCCCCCCCCAACAGTTGCAGGTCAGGATTGGGAGTTTAATGGTGATAATGCGGAGTTCTAGGCCGTGTCTACCGTCAGCTTTGCCTGTGGTGTTGATTGGAGCTGCACATACATACCCTGTCGCTTATGTTGCATAGTTGCTTAGATTGCTTAATTAGTTTATTTCCGCTGTATTAGTTGAACTTGTCATTAATATTCATTAGAGCTTGTATTCGAGGATAATATGGTTTGTGTAATAAAATTTGATAATTAATCTTGTTCTGTGGTAATTTTCTGTATACTCTTTTGTGATTGCACTCGTGTATGTGTGTTGAACATCCTGGGCACACATATGCGTTAGCTTGGTTCGTTTTTCGGAACCGGGCGTCACAGATTGGTATCAGAGCCACAGGTTGACCGTAGGATGCAGCCTAGATAGAATGGACACTTTAGAGCACATAGGAGCACTCAGGAATCGATGTGTTTTTGCTTGGAGTGCTGTTTGCTATATATATTGCTTGCTTGTGTGCTTAATAGAGGATTTTGGGATGCCTTAGCATTGCCATGTCCACCTAGGCTAGTGTAGCTAGCTGTTTAGTTTGATATCCCTTGATGCATATAGTTGGGGACGTTCTCTAATTCCTACCTATTGCTTTTCTTCAGATGGTGAGGACTCGCAACCAGAGGGATGGCAATGATGAAGAGGAGAACAATGGAGTACCTCAAAACAACAATGGGCAAGGATCTACTCAGGGAGGTATCAACATCGAGCAGCTATTGGTCATGCAAAACCAGCTCATGCAGACCATGATACAGACTATAGGACAGCTGCAGGCTGGCAATAGCAACAATCAGCCCCACATGCCTCCACCGCCACCCCCGCCTCCTCATAACCGATTGGGAGAGTTTATGAGGACTAGGCCGCCGACCTTTGCTCAAGCTGCTGACCCTATGGATGCGGATGATTGGCTCAAGTCCGTGGAGAAGAAGCTAGCTATTGTCCAATGTAGTGACCGGGAGAAGGTGCTATTTGCTTCTCATCAACTAGTTGGAGCAGCTGCGGATTGGTGGGATTCTTATTGCAATGCTCATGAGAACCAAGAAAGAATCACTTGGGCCGAATTCAAGGAGAATTTTCGTTCTCATTATGTGCCCGAGGGAGTTATGATCTTGAAGAGGCAAGAATTTGAGAATTTAAGACAAGGAAGATCAAGTGTGAGTGAATATCTCAATAAATTCACTCAACTCTCAAGGTATGTGCCTGAGGATGTGAGTCGGGACAGCCGGAAACAATACTTGTTCATGAGGGGCTTGAACAATGAGATCCAAGTGCAATTGCTCAATTGTGATTATGTCAAATTTCAGAAGCTTGTGGACAAAGCGATTGTGGTTGAGAACAAAATCCGTGAGATGGAGCAAGAAATCAAGAGGAAGGCGCCGTATCAAGGACAGCAACAAGGAAGTAATGTGCGCCCTCGCTTTGCGCCGCCCAATGCGCCTCATTACAGCTCCTCTATTCCTGCTCAGCGCCCTAGTTATGCACCGCGCCCAACTCAGTTTGTGCAGCAGCGCCCTGTCATGCAAGCACCTAGGCCTCCAATGCTTTATGCACCTCGTGCTGATTTTCCTGGAGCCAATGTTCAAAACCAAACTCGTCCCAATAATTCTGGTGGAGTTAGGAAGTGTTATACTTGTGGAGAAGCTGGACACTTTGCGCATCAATGTCCTAAGTCGGGCCTTGGTCAAGGAAGCAATGCACCGAGGCAAAACCCGAGACCTAATGGAGGACAACCACAAGCAAGCCGTGGACAGCAGAATTTTGCTCGTGGCGACGTGAACCATGTCTCTAAGGAGGATGCTCAACAAGCGGATGACGTGGTCATTGGTATGTTTCTCGCCAACTCCAACCCCGCGACTATGTTATTTGATTCTGGAGCATCGCATTCATTCATTGCATCGAAGTATGTTGCCAAGTATAGTTTGCCTATCTCTCATATGAAGTTTACTCTGTTGGTTAAGTCTCCTGGAGGAGATATAAGGACAGATATAGTATGTCGAAAAGTAAGCCTTAGAATAAGGGGGGTAGACTTCTCTGCCAACCTTATAGTTTTGGATTTTCTCAAGGATTGGACATTATACTTGGTATGGACTGGTTGAGGAAGCACAATGGAGTTATTGAGTGTGCCACAAAGACGGTGAAGTTGACTAATGAGGAAGGGATCACCGTAGAATTTGAAGCATCTCAAACCGCACCGAAGCAATTGGAGCTGAATCATATGGACGGTGCCGCAATTGAGGAGATTCCGGTAGTGTGTGAATTTTTGGATGTGTTTCCAGATGAGTTGCCAGGTATGCCACCTTATCGAGACATTGAGTTTGTTATTGATTTATTACCTGGAACTGCACCTATAGCTAAGAGGCCGTATAGGATGCCTCCTATGGAATTAGCGGAGCTCAAGAAGCAAATTCAAGAGCAATTAGAGAAGGGTTTTATTCGCCCTAGTTCTTCACCTTGGGGAGCACCTGTGCTGTTTGTGGACAAGAAGGATGGATCCCAAAGGATGTGCGTGGATTACCGAACTCTCAACGAGGTGACCATCAAGAACAAGTACACCTTGCCCCGTATAGAGGATTTGTTTGATCAGATGAAAGGCGCCTGTGTGTTTTCCAAGATTGATTTGAGGTCGGGATACTTTCAAATGAAGATCAGACCATCGGACATACCCAAAACAACTTTTAGAACACGGTATGGATCTTATGAGTACACCGTGATGTCTTTTGGATTGACAAATGCTCCTGCCTACTTTATGTACCTCATGAATAAGGTCTTCATGGAGTACTTGGATAAGTTCGTTGTGGTGTTTATTGATGATATTATGATCTACTCGAAGGATGAGAAGGAACATGAGGAACACTTGAGGCTTACGCTGCAGAAATTGAGGGAACACCAATTGTATGCCAAGTTCAACAAGTGCCAGTTTTGGTTGAAAGAGGTGCCATTTTTGGGTCATATAATCTCAGGAGGAGGAGTATCGGTTGACCCCGGAAAAGTGAGAGACGTGTTGAAGTGGGAGCCGCCGCAAAATGTCAAGGAAATAAGGAGTTTTCTTGGAATGGCTGGATATTACCGTCGATTCATCAAGGACTTCTCCAAAATAGCCAAGCCTATGACGGAATTGCTAATGAAGGGGAAGGCATTCCGATGGACTCAAGCTTGTCAGAATAGTTTTGAGGAGTTGAAGAAAAGGTTAACAACAGCCCCAGTTTTGGTATTGCCGGATGTAAGCAAGAGTTTCGACATCTATTGTGATGCATCAAGACAAGGACTTGGGTGTGTATTGATGCAAGAAGGTCAAGTGGTCGCCTATGCATCAAGACAATTGAAGAAACATGAGCAGAATTACCCCACGCACGATTTGGAACTCGCGACCGTGGTACATGCATTGAAGATTTGGAGACACTATATTCTTGGACATAGGTGTGAAATTTATACGGATCATAAGAGTTTGAAGTATATTTTCACACAAACGGATCTGAACTTGAGGCAACAAAGATGGTTGGAGCTCATCAAAGATTATGATTTGGGGATCAACTATCATCCGGGAAAGGCCAATGTAGTGGTCGATGCTTTGAGTAGAAAAGGAGTAAGTCATCAACTCACGGTTCAAGAGTTACCATTCGAGTTATGTAAGGAGTTTGAACGGTTGAACCTCGGATTTGCAAATGAGACGGAGATGATGGAGTTAAACCCAACCTTTGAGCAAGAAATTCGAGAGGCACAAACCACAAATGAGGAGATCAAGGAAATCAAGGAAAGAACCGAAGAAGGGAGAGAATTCAGATTTGACGAGGATGAACATGGTACCTTATGGCTTGGAAAGAGGATCGTTGTGCCTAATGTAAAGCATATTCGGGAGACAATATTAAAGGAGGCACATGACTCGCCTTACTCGATTCACCCAGGTTGTACGAAGATGTACAAAGACTTGAAGACTTGCTATTGGTGGGATAGCATGAAGAAGGACATAGCCGAATATGTTGCATTGTGTGACGTGTGCCAACGAGTCAAGGCGGAACATCAAAGGCCAGCAGGGTTATTGCAGCCATTGAAGATTCCAGAGTGGAAGTGGGAAGAGATTGGTATGGACTTTATAGTTGGATTACCGCGAACCCAGTATGGCTATGATTCAATATGGGTCATTGTAGATCGGTTGACAAAATCAGCTCACTTCATTCCTGTCAAGACCACATATACCACCGCAAAGCTAGCAGAATTGTATATGGAGCATATTGTGTGCCGACATGGAGTACCGAAGAAGATAGTCTCGGATAGAGGTTCTCAATTTACTTCCAGGTTTTGGCAAAAGTTGCATGAAGCTTTAGGAATGAGGTTGAATTTTAGTTCAGCATATCATCCTCAAACGGATGGACAAACCGAGAGGACCAATCAGATTTTGGAGGACATGTTAAGATCTTGTGCTTTGAAGCATGGGAAAAGTTAGGACAAAAGCTTGCCATACGCGGAATTTTCATACAACAATAGTTACCAAGCAAGCTTGAAAATGTCACCATATGAAGCGCTTTATGGGAGGAAGTGTAGGACACCTTTATTCTGGAATGAAGCAGGGGAAACTCAAGTATTTGGTCCGGATGTGTTGCAAGAAGCCGAAAAGGAAGTCCAAATAATTCGTGAAAACTTGAGGGCTGCCCAATCAAGGCAGAAAGGCTATGCGAACAATAGGAGAAGGAAATTAGCCTTTGAAATAGGAGATTTTGTTTACCTCAAGGTGTCACCAATGAGAGGTCATAAGAGGTTTAACATAAGGGGTAAGCTCGCACCTCGCTATATTGGACCATTCAAGATTTTGGACAAAAGAGGAGAAGTAGCGTATAAGTTGGAGATGCCAGCTCATCTTTCAGATGTACATGATGTCTTTCATGTTTCCCAGCTCAAGAAGTGTTTGAGAGTACCGGAAGAACAAGTGCCAATGGAAGAATTGGAACTAGAGGAAGATTTGACGTATGCCGAGCAACCGGTCAAAATCTTGGAAACTAAGGAGAGGGTCACAAGGAACAAGGTCATTGGATGGTGTAAAGTTCAATGGAAGCACCACACCGAAAAAGAAGCGACGTGGGAATTGGAGGATGATCTCAAGAAGGAATTTCCCTATCTCTTCTCTTCCGTGTCGAATCTCGAGGGCGAGATTCATTTTAAGGGGGGTAGGTTTGTAACACCCTAATTTTCATGCATCATGCCCTACATGCACTCATATACATGTTTAACATTAACCCATAATAAGAGGAACAAGTTTAAAATTGATTTGGAGCAAAACCGCACTTAAAAATGTAGGAAAGTGAGGACTAGTCCGGTTTTGCTGAGGACTAGTCCGATTTCTCTTTGACTAAAAACGGACTTGTCCGTTTTTGCTGCGGACTAGTCCGATTCTGCCCCTGGAAACTTTCGGACTTGTCCGATTTTGTGCCGACTAGTCCGATATTCCATGAATCCTTGGAAATTTGCTAAGTCCCTGGACTTTTCTGGACTAGTCTGGTGTTCCAGTGGACTTGTCCGTTTTCCTTTCTGTTCAAATTCGGACTTGTCCGATTTTTGGCCAGACTTGTCCGATTTTCTCTCTGGACGACTTCGGACTAGTCCGGTCCTGTCCGGACTTGTCCGATATTTCGCGACTCCGAGTTGATCTTTTGGTTTACGACTTGTTTCTTGGGTTTCACGTTAAGTGGGCCTAGGTACATCGTGCCTAACTCTTTTGGAGCCCATGTGGGACTCTAAACCGGCCTCTACTCATCCCAAAACTCGAAATCCATCTAACCCTAGCCTCCACCTCTATATAAACAGCTCCACCCCTTGGTTTGACATCTATTTGCCACTTTTCCACCCACCCAAATCCTAGTTCGTGGGGAGCCACCATCAAGGAGGAAGGAGAAGATCCCAAGCAAGAGGAAGAAGAGGAGGAAACGAAGGAGGATCAAGATCTCCACCAAGTTTCGTCCTTCACCACCAATTCATCTCCAAGTTCATCACCAACCCTAGATCATCAAGATCCAAGTGCTACCTCCAAGTTTCTTGATTCATTGGAGTTCTAAACATATGGTATAACTCCTATTCTCTTTTCCTTATGTGAATTCAACCCCTAATCTCCGAAATTCCGTCGATCTAGAAAACCCTAATCTGCCGATCTCGTCAAGTGCGGACTTGTCCGGTCCCTAGCGGACTATCCGATCTTCCTGGTTAAATTGTGTTGAATCAATTCTAAAATTTGATCTAATCAACTCCAAACCTGTATAAACTTGTTAAAAGCTATTAGAACTAGTTAGTTATCATTAAAAATAATCTAGTAACAAGTTCTACCTTGCATTTGCATCAATCATGCATGTCATGTCATATTGAGTAATATTTGTGCACTCTTTGATTGTGTTTTTTGTCTTGTATGTTTATTGTGTGGATTAGACGGATTTGTGCTAGAAAGTGCCGCGGAGGATCTACAACACCAGGAGTTTGAAGGCTTTGACCCTAATCAACAGCAAGAGCAAGGCAAGTGTCCTTGAAGCATATTGATCCTGTTTTAAAATAAATGTTTTGTTTGCAAAACTACATGCTGTGTCAATTTGATGGGAATCCTATGGTAGGAAGTTTACTAGTTTTGTTTGACCACCCTTGTCACCTGGAATTTATGGTAGAGAGTCGGGAAGGGCTTTTTACCTTTTTGATTCGCTTAATTAATTGGGATGGAAAACAACACTACACATTTAATTATGTATTAATGATATTCTTGTTAATGTGAACTGGTCGATACGGTATGGTAATGGGTGATCTAAGCAAGCCTGGTATGTGGATGGGTTGGATGTTATGGTGGTTTGCTTGCTTTAGATCTAAGGACCGGTTCATGCGAGAATAAGCCAGGACTACAGTGCCACCACGAGGCCAAGTATGGGTGCCGCGTAGCTGATTAATTAAGGCTTTGCTAGTGTTGTTTGGACCATTGTGGATGCTCGGGGAAGGGGTAGTCAAATTGGGTTTGTTGATGATTGGTGGGACTACCCTGGGATCCGAATGGCTCAAGAGGGGGCCCTTGGTTGAAGATGTGCTCAGTTGGAGGCATCGCCACCGGTGAAACCTCAGTGGGGTCTGAATAGGCTAGTAATACCTTTGTAAAGGCTATTTTGTGATCTCTTGGCCATACACCAAAGGAAGTGTAATTGGCATAAGGGAGGTTCTTTAGTCGCCGACGGGTGATGAAATCACAAACACGTGGGTAAAGAGGTACAAACTCTGCAGAGTCTAAATAAACTATCATGATAGCCGTGCTCCCGGTTATGAGCGCCTGGATGACCTACATGATTAGAGGGAAATTGGTAATTGGGATGGTTATGGTTTGGTAATGGTTATGGATGGTTATGGATTTATTTTTGGTATTGAATATGGTTATTGGCAATGGTGAAATCTGGAATTATGGATGAGGATGGTGAACTGTGGACTGGTATTATGGTATTATTTATGATTATGATGGGTTTATTTCACATACATGTAATACATTGCCTTTCAAATGTTTTTATGTACTTTTCAGCACTTAGCCATTATTATTGTCGTCATTTGAATCAGCCACATGTCATACTTTCCACACTTGCTGAGGACGACATGTACTCACTCTTGCAATCCCCCCCAACAGTTGCAGGTCAGGATTGGGAGTTTAATGGTGATAATGCGGAGTTATAGGCCATGTATACCGTCAGCTTTGCCTGTGGTGTTGATTGGAGCTGCGCGTACATACCCTGTCGCTTATGCTGCATAGTTGCTTAGATTGCTTAATTAGTTTATTTCCGCTGCATTAGTTGAACTTGTCATTAATATTCATTAGAGCTTGTATTCGAGGATAATATGGTTTGTGTAATAAAATTTGATAATTAATCTTGTTCTGTGGTAATTTTCTGTATACTCTTTTGTGATTGCACTCGTGTATGTGTGTTGAACATCCTGGGCACACATATGCGTTAGCTTGGTTCGTTTTTCGGAACCGGGCGTCACACAACCCAGAAAGCTCAGTCAGCGGGGACACAGTGTTCGGTGCACCGATCTTCACTAAAACCCCATGGACACTTTACTTCGATGGTTCCGCCCGGAAACAGGGGGTCGGGTCGGAGTGGTGCTCATAGCTCCGAAAGGGGAGCAGTTCAAGTATATGGTGCACCTTGGCTTCAAAGCCACCAACAACATGGCAGAGTACAAGGCCCTCATCTACGGGCTGAAGACAGCGTTGACCCTCAATGTTCGCCAGCTCCTTGCCAAAGGTGATTCCCAGCTAATTGTCAAGCAGGTCAAAGGAGAGTGCAGTTGCAATGACCCCCAGCTGGCAGCATACTTGCTGCACGAAAGGAAGCCGGAGAAAGATTTTGAAGTGTTGGATTTGTTCCATGTGCCCCGAGCTGACAACTCAGTCGCAGACGACCTGTCAACGAAGGCCTCCACAGAGGCACCAGTGCTCGAAGGAGTCTTTGCAAGGACGTTATCGTGACCAACTGCCCGAGCTGCCGAGCCGGGTGAAGGGGGTGAAGCTAGCACCTCGAAGCTAGCAATCTCGGCGGCCCTGCAGCCATGGTGCCCGCCAAGGTTCCTATGCGCCACCGGCAGCTCTGAGCTGCCAGGTGACCAAGAACCAGAAGCTCAAGGAGGTCCCGATCCATGGATCTCGGAGGTTCGGGACTACTTGAAAGACAACTACCTTCTCGAAGAACACGCCCTGGCTGAGCAAATTGTGCGGATGGCTAAAAGATACATGCTAGTAGAGGGGGATCTCTACCGGCATGGCGCCAATGGCATCCTACTACGATGCATTACCCGGGAGGAAGGCTGTGACTTGCTCGCAGAAATCCATGGAGGTGAGTGCAGAAACCACGCATTGGCCCGCACGCTGGTCGGAAAAGCCTTTCGGCATGGCTTCTACTAGCCCACAGCACTCTAGGATGCCGCTGACATGGTTAAGAGATGGAAGGCGTGCCAGCTCCATGCCAAGCAGATCCACACACCTGCTCAAGCGCTGCAAATGACCCCCCCCCCCTCGTGGCCATTCGCCGTGTGAGGACTGGACATCCTGGGACCTTTCCCAAGAGCCATCGGAGGATTTTGGTACCTCTACATCGTCGTAGATAAGTTCACCAAATGGCCAGTAGCCACCCCAGTCATCACCATTAACATGTAGTCAGCAGTGAATTTCATCAAGTCAATCCTCTGCAGGTTCGGGGTCCCGAACAGGATCATCACTGATAATGGGACTGAGTTCACGAGCACATCATTCCAAGAATACTGTGAGGACCTTGGAATCCAAGTTTGTTATGCCTTTGTTGCTCACCCCAAAAGCAATGGGCAGGTAGAGAGGGCAAACGTTGAGATTCTCAAGGGCCTCAGGACTCGTACATACTCAAGCCTCGAGAGGCATGGTGCAATCTGGGTGGATGAGCTGCCATATGCGCTGTGGGCTAGCCGGACATCAACCAGCCGGGCTACAGGAGAAACGCCCTACTTCCTGGTGTACGGGGCATAGGCCGTCCTCCCCCCAGAGATCACCATGGGCTCCTCCCCGTGTCTAGATGTACGACGAAGCCATGCAAGACCATTTCAGGCGTGAAGACATGGACCACGTCGACAACGGACGCATACGAGCAGCCCTCCGAAATGTGCGGTGTAGGCAAGCGTTCCGGCGCTACCATCAGCGGACCGTGCACAGTAGGGAGCTGAAGGTGAACAATCTGGTCCTGCGGCGTCTGCTTTCCCGTGAAGGGACAAACAAGATCTCCCCTAGTTGGGAGGGCCCCTTCCAGGTGACAGAAGTTTGTCGCCCCGGGTGCGTTCGCCTAGCTACAGAGGATGGGCAACAAGTGCCCAACCCATGGAATATCGAACACCTCCGTAAGTTCTATCCATAGCCAGTGGAAGGGCATCTGATTTTCTTTCATTATAAAGAGAACATAGTGTCTAGAGACAACACTTGGGTTAACTAAGGCCAGGGAGATGAGCTCTGAGTGTCTGCCTTGCTCGGCATGGTTCGGTACCCTGAGAAGGTACACTCAGCTCCCTGTCACCCAGGTTGAGTCATTCGTCTTGTAAAGTTTGTTCTCTCCTATAAGCGTTATAATGAAAATATGTTTGCCCTACCCTAAAATGCCTTGTTCATTTCAAATTATCTTTAGTTCTGACGAATGATGTCACACATTTGCCATTAGCTCATCACGTAGCGTGGGTGCGGTCAGTTTTTTCCCTCATGTCTGCAATAGTGGGAGTATTGCTGTCCGTTTGCTGGCGGGTCACTTGAGGTACTTGCTAAGTGTCTGGAACCTTCGAACCCACTCCCCACGTGTTGTGGGTAACAAGTTCCGGGTACGGAGGCCCTGAGTTAATCAAGCCCCCCACAATGGCAACGGATCGTAAGACAAACAACACTAATAGAGTGTGGGTAAAAGATTAACTGGAGAGCGGAATTACCTTTTATCTGTCATGTGTGCAGGTTCCCAAGGTTATAATGCTAGTAAAGCAACTCCCGTACCACCGATGATGAACGGTCACCTCACCGAGAGTGGGCTCGAGAGCCCGGCGTCGACGTCCTATGTTGATCATGGGTGTTGCCGGAGCTCCTAGGCTCCGACAACCCCAGGGGGCCCGGCGGTGACGTCTCCTACATAGACAGTGGGTGTCGACGGAGCTTCTAAGCTCCGAAAACTCTAGGGGGCCAGGCGGTGATGTCTCCTACATGGACACTTGGTGTCACTGAACCTCCTAAGCTATGACAACCCCAGGGGGCCCGGCGTTGATGTCTTACGCTGACAATGGGTGTCGCCGGAGCTCCTAATCCTCGACAACCCCATAGGTCCGATGTTCCCGAAACAAGTGTTAGTTCCTCTTGGTTGATGTACACAATCAAAATTACGTACATCTACCAGGGGGCAGTACACAAAAATATTAGAGACAAAGATCAAGAGGACTTCATTCATTAAAATATCATCTTACAAAATCGGAAGCATACAGGCGGGAGCAATAAAGGAAAGGCTTAAGTCCTACGGATAGCTGAGGCTACAGCTTGAGCGGCCTCATGAACACTCTCCTGGGCAGCATCCAGCTCTTCCTCGATCGTCCCTTCGACTGTTGGACTTAGGGGGAAGTGGGGGTCCCGGCTCCAGTAACACGTTAGCACGTACTCGGCGACGGTCTTGGCCAAGGACCTCCCCTCCGTCTGCACCTGGTCCGTGACGATGTCAACCACTGTGTCGAGCTTGCCACCAGCGGAGCTGAGAGCCGCCAGCGCTTAATCTAGCTCCGGCACTGGGTTGGCCGGACGTACGGGGCTGGAGCCAAACGGTGCCAGTGCTCCGTCGGCCCGTCCCAGGAAGTCCCACACCCACTGGGATTCGGCCGCTCTCGAGCTACGCAACTCCTCTGGAGCCCTCTTGGTGGCCGCCAGTTCCGCACCCTCCTTTGCAAGCCGCTCGACCTCCTTGTCGTGCTGCTGGATGCTCTTGGCTAGCTGCTGCTCATGATCAGCGAGCTCCGACTCCTTGAGAAAGATACAGTTCCGACGCTCCGCTAGGTCTTCTTCCTGGGCCCAAACTGTATCCTCTCTGGCAGAGACGTCGAGCTCTCGCTTGGTGAGGCTTTGCCCCCGTTCCTAGAGCCTATCCTCCTCGAGCTTACACCGCGCTTCAAATCTCTTGCCGTGGTCCGCCAAGCTCTGCTTACCTGCCGACGGCTTCCGAGAGAGCTCCTCCTCTCTCTAGCCCAAGTCCTCCGCTTCTCGGTGAGTTCGGCCTCGCCTAGGTCGAGCTCCTGGCGGCGCTTCTGGAGAGCCTCATGCCAGGCGATTAGAGCCCCTTGGTGCTTGTCCATGGCTCTGTGGCATTACATAACTTCCTCATATATCTTTTGCGCCTTCGCATCGAGAGCTTTGAGGGTAGCCTCTCTCTTGTTGAGCAGCTCACCTTGCTCGACCAATTCGGTTTTCTCATCCTTGACCCACTCTTCGCGTTGACGGAGCCTATTATGCTCTTCCTCTAGGGCGTCGCGGTTGTGCTCGAAGGACACAACAACCTGCTGCAGGCTGGAGCGGGTGTTGTCGATGGCAAGTTCTAAGGGAATGGGCACCGGGCTAGATGGTAGCGCTGCTTCCCCCATCTCCACTAGAATGCCCGCCGTCACCTGGGAGGGGCCCTCCCTCGAAGGCGGTGGCACCCGCGAGGTCGAGGCGCCTGGGGTGTCCTCCAAAAGCCCCGCAGCCCTGGCGGCACGTAGAGAAAGGTTGGCTGGAGCAGCGCCAATCTCCATCGGATCCTCCAGTACAGCCACAAACGCTCCCGGTTCAGACTCCGACAAAGAGGCAGGATGCGCACCCGGGGCCTACACGTCTTGCAGCCCAGGCGCAGGTGTGCTGGACGCTACCGACTGAGGCACCGAAGCCTCAACTATCCTCGGCATAGGAGCGGACCCTTTGATGATCATCGGGTCGGCCACCACAACCTCTTCAGTAGTTGGTGTGGGGGTTGGCTCTTCAACTACTTCTGGCCTGCCGACCGGAGCCTTTACCGCATCTGGCATGGGGGTCGGTCCCTTAGTTACATCCGTCTAGGGCACCGGAACCTCCTCGGAAGACGGCGTGGGGGCCGATCCTTCGGTGGCTCCCCACACCAGGGGTTGAACTTTCGTCGACGCTAGAGTTATGTCGGCACTCGGCACCTTTGCCGGGGCCTTAGGGGCTATCGGCTCCGGCGCTAGAGCCCTGGCTGTCCCCGCATCAACAATCGGGGTCCTTGGTGCTGGTGCAACCGCACTTGTGGTTAGAGCCACCCTAGCATCCCCCGGAGCCTCCACATTCGCCCGAGCAGGTGCAGGAACTGGAGCTGAAGCGCCTGCCTGCTTAGCCTCCTACGCGGCCGTTGGTGTGGCGGTCATCTCTCCCTTCTTGGAAGCACTGCCCATCCAAGATAGAAACGTTCAAAGGGTGACTTTGACCCAAAAAGAAATCAAAGTAAGAGCTCAGCTGTTTACCTCGGGAAGCCCCAAGTATCGTGAATATAGAGCCGCTTCTGAGGGTGGCCAGAGCCGAAGCACGATGAACCCGATGTGGCCGGAGCCTCCGACCTCCCAGGAGCTCGGGCCGGAGCCTCCCTAGTTGGAGTGTCCCCATTTGGGGGAGACCTCCAGAACATGGTCCTGCACTTGACGCCGAGGTGGGAGGTGACCCCCCCCCCCCCCCCCCCCCCGAAACTAGCGCCCGTCGGAGGTCCCTGAGCTGGTTGAGCTGGCCCTCCGGGGGTCCTGACGTGGCTTCTGTCACCTCGGACCAGCTTCCTCTTCCGGCTGGAGGGCTCTGCCGGAACCTCGCCCTTACCGGAGCTAGCAACTTCACCCCCCCCCCCGGCTTGGGGGAACTGGGAATGACTCCCCGGAGGCCCTAGGAGCAGCGCATTGCGGGGGGAGCCTGCCTCTTCACAACCCCAATGTCATCCAGCGTTGGCATTAGCTTCTGGAGCTCCCAGCAGAACTCAGGAGCTAGTTTCAAAGGCGGGAAAGACTCTGGAGGTGTCAGGGAGTCGAGCGAGATGTTGGGTTTACTCTGGAATTTCTTCAGTAGAACCTTCAGAGCTTCATCCCTCATCTGGGTATCGGCATCATGCGGTGTGAATGTCCATGCAGTCCGTTCCCTAAACTTCAATGGTGCCCATTTGTTCCTCAGGAAGTTCGCAAAGACCATCTGGGGGGTCAATCCGCCGGCGATGCAACCTTCAATCCTCGCCACAACGGGCTTGTACGCTGCCGGCAGCTCCGGGAGCTCGTTCCAGATGTCGGTGTCCACATTAGGGAGGCTCTCTGGCAGGTCCAGCTTCTCGTGCCTGTCCACGGTGATGATCACCCACTCTTTCTTCCAATCATCCTATTTGCCGGAGGAAAAGGTCTCCAAGTACTTGAAGGGGCACCGCTTCCGCTTCACGAAGTAGTACAGCCCGACCATCTCGTTCGCCTTCCCGGTGGTTTACAGGGTGAAGATACTCCGGAAGAGCTCTAGGTTGGGCCGCACTACCACCCACATCTCGCAGAAGTGGACGAAGATAGCGACCAGCAGAACTGAGTGGGGGCCGAGGAAATGCAGTTGGATGCCATAGAACTCCAGCAACATCATTAGGAAGGACGAGAAGGGGGGAAGCAAGCTGACCATGGCGTATCCTTGGAAGAAAACCATGTCGCCAGCGCTCTTCTTCTCGAAAGGAAGCTCGCCAAAGCAGATCTTATCGTTGAAGGAGTCGTGGGACCACCCCATGTAAGCATGGACCTTCTTCAGCTCCTTATCGATCTTGATCTTGCTGGCAGGGAGACCCAACTCCATTGCAACAAGATGGAGCAGGGGAAGGATGGCTGTTCAAGGGCTAGGGCTCAAGGCTGAAGGATGCGAAAAGGCTGTAAGGTCTTATGCGCGAGTGCGAATGGAGGCATGAAGGGCTTGAGACCTGTGCTGGTACCCTTCTTAAGTATACTTCCGCGACATTTGGATGGGAACCACAAGCACCACGATACTGAAGCTACCCACGCTATGACTGGTGGGTCATGGTCTGATTTGGCGGAAAGGCCGAGTAGCCGTCTCGAGGTAGATGCTCTCGTAGGACAGAGTTTAAAACTAAAGGGCGGTGACATAATGGGCGTGCGGAACCGAAACAAAATTTGTATCGAGAATCAACACCATTTGATGGCGCGATATCTGCAGACAAAGATTTTATCCGCCGCATTGAAGGGAAGCCCTTAAAGTCATGGAACGAAGATTCAAAATAGCCCCGCCTCAAGTATAACCACTTAACCAAGGAAGTTCCTCCCCGAGATGGGCCCGGGCGCCACTGTCGGTACCTCACGAACCGGGTATCCCTAGATACAGGAAAGAAGGAACGCTGGGTCCCACCGCCCATGGGGCAAGATCCGACGTGGTCCCAGGGTGCCATGTGGCATGCAGCGTAGCCACGCCTCCCCACTGAGGGAAGGTCCGACGTTACCACGTGCCCTGCAGCTCCAGGTGTATCTCCCTCTCGGGGGGAAGGTGCGGCGTTGCCACGTGTCCCGCAACTCTGGGTCCACCTCCCCACCGAGGAGAGGTCCGGCACGTTCGCTAAATCGGCAGCCCCGGACCTGCCTCCCTGGGGAAGAAGGTCCAGCGCAGCCACGTGTCCGGCAGCTCCAGACCCGACTCACCATGTGTCAGGCAGTGCCACGCCTAGTCCATCCTTCGATAGAGGCAATAAAGAAGGACGAGCCCAGTGCACCTAAACGGGCAAGACGCGCACGTTCCCTAGGTAAGCGGGAGCTCACACTCATAAGTCAAGAGTCATGTACCCAGTCCTACGATAACAGGTTGGCACCGAACTAATATGTACGGCGGACGAATGAGAGGCTGCGACAAGACGGGTGAGACACCGCCTACCATGATGAGGGGTTATGTGTAGTCTTGCAGCAAGGCATGGCCAGGCGGCACATTGAAGCCATTGTCAAGGGATAGCATTTACTCCTAAATCTTAGGGTGGATTTGGTACTCCCGGGGCCACTTGTCGGGCCCCAGGCCCCACTTGTAAGCTTCTCGGCCTTGGAATATAAAAGGACCGAGCGGCAACCGACTAGGACAAGCTCTCGCAGGCCCAGACACACGCTTGAGCAATACAACACACAAAACCACCATGGAGTAGTGTATTACGCTCAGGCGGCCCGAACCACGTAAATCCCTCGCGTTCATCATTCACTATACTTGATCCTTCTAGGACTAGCCCCCAAAAATGCATCGAACCCCCGTGGGCTGCTCCTGAGCCAGTCCAGGGGAGGTGTTAGTTTAGACACCTCGACAGGGTGGCTTGGTCAATTAATTAGGTTTCTCCCGACGAAATGCTAGTAGTTGGATGGTGCGGGGAATGATGCAGGGGTACTGCTCTAGGAACCGCAAGGCTCAAGAGGGGGCTCTGAGGTGGAGGGTTACTCTCGGAATGCCTCGGTGGTGGAAACCTTAGAGGGATAACACTAGTCGGGAGTACCTTTGTAAAGACCATGTAGTGTCTCTTGGCCACACACCTATGGTAGTGTGTAATGTGGTTGGCCGTCACTGGTATCACGGAGGTTTACTCAGTCCACCTAGCAACAATGGATGAAATCACTGCTTGTGGGTAAAGGGTACACTCTCAGCAGAGATTTGTAAACTGTCTAGACAGCCGTGCTCACGGACAAGAGCGGCTTGGGGCCAGTTCATAATTAGTTAATGGTTGAGATGATGGTTGAGAATGATATTGACATTATTAAATTACTATTATTATTGTTATGATTGGGAACATTCACTTAGATATACAATGCTAATGAAAGCTATGGATAGATTTAATGCTTAGTGCTTAAAGTACTATCAGCCTTTCCTTTTTGATTGGCCTACATATCATTTATTTCCCACACTTGCTGAGTGTCACGAGATGGTACTCACACTTGCTTTGTTGTACTTTTGATATGCTACTCAGTGAAGACAAACCTAATGAGGACAGTGGCAAGTGAAGACGGTGCATAGGTCGCGTTGCTGCCAGTCGATTTGCTTGTGGTTGTCCTAGAGTTTTTTCTCTTCTGCTGCTATCCAAAACACTTTTCAAGGTACTAATATTGTTTGTATTCGATATAGAACTATTTAAGACTATTTATCATACATGTATGGTGAAACTGATCCTGGCATACATGTATTTTGCAGCTGGTTTTATTCTTGATAAAACCGGGTATGACAACCGACGTGAAAATAAACTTGCAAAAAATGGATATGTATCTGATCAGGTGCGAACACATTGACACTGCCAGCCTACTCCAGGCCTTTTCGGCCACCATTAAACATTCCATGCAAATATTTAGTCCACCTAAGGAAACTAAGGCGAGTAGATATTCAACCACTGATTGACAAGGTTGGAGTTGATTAGATCAAATTTTAGAATTAAATCAACACAATTTAACCAGGAAGATCGGACTAGTCCGCTAGGGACCGGACAAGTCCGCACTTGACGAGATCGGCAGATTAGGGTTTTCTAGATCGACGTAATTTCGGAGATTAGGGGTTGAATTCACGTAAGGAAAAGAGAATAGGAGTTATACCAGGTGTTTAGAACTCCAATGAATCAAGAAACTTGGAGGTAGCACTTGGATCTTGATGATCTAGGGTTGGTGATGAACTTGGAGATGAATTGGTGGTGAAGGACGAAACTTGGTGGAGATCTTGATCCTCCTTCGTTTCCTCCTCTTCTTCCTCTTGCTTGGGATCTTCTCCTTCCTCCTTGATGGTGGCTCCCCACGAACTAGGGTTTGGGTGGGTGGAAAAGTGGCAAATAGATGTCAAACCAAGGGGTGGAGCTGTTTATATAGAGGTGGAGGCTAGGGTTAGATGGATTTCGAGTTTTGGGATGAGTAGAGGCTGGTTTAGAGTCCCACATGGGCTCCAAAAGAGTTAGGCACGACGTACCTAGGCCCACTTAACATGAAACCCAAGAAACAAGTCATAAAACAAAAGATCAACTCGGAGTCGCGAAATATCGGACAAGTCCGGACAGGACCGAACTAGTCCGAAGTCGTCCAGAGAGAAAATCGGACAAGTCTGGCAAAAATCGGACAAGTCCGAATTTGAACAGAGAGGAAAACGGACAAGTCCGCTGGAACATCGGACTAGTCCAGAAAAGTCCAGGGACTTAGCAAATTTCCAAGGATTCATGGAATATCGGACTAGTCCGCACAAAATCGGACAAGTCCGAAAGTTTCCAGGGGCAGAATCGGACTAGTCCGCAGCAAAAACGGACAAGTCCATTTTTAGTCAGAGAGAAATCGAACTAGTCCTCAGCAAAACCGGACTAGTCCGCACTTTCCTACATTTTTAAGTGCGGTTTTGCTCCAAATCAATTTTAAACTTGTTCCTCTGGTTATGGGTTAATGTTAAACATGTATATGAGTGCATGTAGGGCATGATGCATGAAAATTAGGGTGTTATAGGTTGCTAGGTGATGGAGTCCACTCAACCAAGAAATCCGCCACTACCTGACTTTTGACCGCATGCTGAGGAAGGAACTCAATCTCAAACTCCGCTAGCTCGGCTGCCCACTTGGCGATGTTGCTGGTAGCATTGGGGCTGTGGAGCACCATTCTCAGCGAGAAGGAGGTGACAACTGAGATCTTATGGCCCTGGAAATAGTGTCGGAGCTTCCTCGATGCTATCAACACGGTGTACAACAGCTTATGTATCTCCAGATACCTTGTTTTTGCCTCATGGAGGACTTTGCTGATATAGTAGACTGGCCTTTGAGTCGTCCGAACTCTGTCTAAGAGGTCTGGTGCTCCTTGCAGGGGATCCAGGTCCTGAGGCTCCTGGCTCCCAGGACCCGCATCATCCTCCGGTGGTTGGGACCCAGCGATTTCCTGGTTTTCGGAGCTCCCGAGGGAAAGATCCGTGGCCTTGTCCGAGGCCTGTGGCTCAGTGCTTGTGTCGTGAGCTCCTTCCCGTGTATGTTGCTGATGTGGTTCCGATCGCTCTGCGACCAAGACCATACTAACCACTTCGGATGTTGCAGTAACATACAGCAGCAAGGGCTCACTGGGCTCCGGTGCCACAATAACGGGGAGGGACGTCAGGTGCCTCTTGAGCTTCTAGAACGCTGTTTCCGCCTCTTTGGTCCATGCAAAGGGACCTGCATTCCACAGAATCTTAAAGAAGGGAAGCGCTCGCTCTGCCAGCCTCGAGATGAATCAGCTGAGGGGCGCTAGGCACCCTGCGAGCTTCTGTACGTCCTTGATACATGCCGGGGGCCGCATCAGCTCTATTGCCTTGATCTTCTCTGGATTAGCTTTGATCCCACAGTGAGAAACCAGGAATCCAAGCAGCTTCCCAGAAGAGACCCCGAAGACACACTTTTCAGGATTCAGCATCGTGCGTGTAAGGCGTAGTCTGCTGAAGACTTGAGCTAAGCTGTACAGGAAGGACGCACGGTTTTTGATTTTGACCACGATGTCATCGACATATACCTCTACCAGGTCTCTAATGAGGTCCCAAAATATTTTATGCATTGCACGTACAAAAGTAGGCAGAGCATTCTTAATACCATAAGACATGGAGACATAACAATACAGGCCATCTACTATTACAAAAGCCGTGTGTTCTTCATAATCTCTAGACATAGGTATTTGATGGAAACCAGAATACGTGTCTAGGAAACACAACAGATCACAACCTGATGTAGAGTCTACAATTTGATCTATCCTGGGGAGTGGAAAAGAATCCTTTGGACATGCCTTGTTTAGGTTGGTGTAGTCGATGCACATTCGAAGCTTCCCGCCAGCCTTGGGGACGACAACAGGATTAGCCAACCACTGAGGGTGGTGGACCTTCCGAATAAAGCCAGCATCGAGAAACTTTTTAATCTCCTCTCCGATGAAGTTTTGACGCTCAACGGACTGCTTCCGGGGCTTCTGTTGTACCAGGCGGGCGTCGAGGTAGATCTTCAGATGGTGCTCAATCACCTCCCAGGGGATCCCGGGCATCTGTGATGGTTGCCAGGTGAAAGTGCATCTAGGCATCCCCGTGGGTTTTGGATGATTGATGATGACAATTAAGAGGTTAATGAGCTTAGTTGATCTTAAGCACAAGTACAAGGATTGAAATGAGATGAAAACCCTCAAAAAGGAAAAGGCTAAAAAGGGCGTCAAAGACTCAAGCATAGAAATTAAGGTTTCTATGGTATTGAACTTATGTGAGCCGTATCATGTGAGAGGGTGGTTGTATCATGTGCATTGAGATCATACCAAGGGGCTCAAAGTGGTGCTTTAGAGAAACACCTAAGTGAGAAGCCTAAAATGATAAAAAACCTAGGAGACCGGACTAGTCCGGCCATGGCAGACAAGTCCGTTTTGAGACGGACCAAACATATCTGGAGTGTATCTGAGTGATTTTGGAGCTAAGTCCGAGAAGTCCTGAATTGTCAATTTTTGGACGGACCAAAGCTCTATGGAGTAGTTCAGACTTGTCCGTTTGGGTATGGAATTGTCCGTTTGAAACTTAGTGTGACAGACCGAGAGAAACCCTAGGGGGCCAGACTAGTCCGCCCCTGTGGCCGGACTAGTCCGGGCCAACCTAGAAATGTCCGTTTTGGAACGGACCAAATGGTTATGTTCCACTTCGGACTAGTCTGTTATTGACCGGACTAGTCGTTGTCTAGTGACCGTTTGAATTTGGAAATTTGGCGGGTAGCGTGACGATCGTTTCCCACTGTGGCAGTTGTCGGGAACTGACCAGGGGTCAGTGGTCCCATAGGGCTGGACTAGTCCAGGGTCTGAGGCCAGACTAGTCCGCCCCTTTGCTAATGTAAGCAAAAGGGGCTTGGGACCCTTATAAAAAGGGGACCCCCGGGCTCATTTGAACAAGTCTTGAACCCTAGCGCTGCCACAAGCATCCTAGAGCCTTCCAAAGCCTTCTACTCATCCTACTAACCCCTTAAGAGCAAATCTTGAGGAGATTAGGGTTTGGGGAGGAGAGTAAAGGAAGATCATCGCGCTTTGGATGTCGGTTTGATCTCTTGCACATTGTGTTGTGTTGTGTGGCTTGTGTGAGTTGAGCTTCATGTGCTCCTCTTGTATTGATTTGTGGGAGCCTCGAGTTGTGAGCAACCCCATCAAACTTGGTGATTACCCATTGATATAGTGGAAACCAAGCCAACCATTATGGTGGATTGGTGAGAGAAGGGTCAAGTGAGACCCGGTCCTTGTGTGGACATCTCAACGTGGTGGTAGGCTTCTTCGTGGAGTTCAACCACGAGATAAATCTCGTTTCACTTGTCTTTCGCTTTTTGTAATCACTAGTTTTGCTATTAGGGTTCACTTTGGTCTTATTGCCCTACACTTTGATCATTATCATAAACGTGAAATCTAAGTGTTTAAACATTACAATCTGAGGCTTACAAGTTTACTACACATTGCTCATATCTTTCGTGAACTTTAATTCCACAAATAACCTATAGAAATCATGTTTTAGGGTTTCCACCCTGTGCCGAACGGACTAGTCCAGCCCTGTGCAGACTAGTCCGATCACAGGAATTGAATCTTGTTTGGTTAAGTGATTTCAGGTATTATTGCCTATTCACTCCCCCTCTAGGCGACTTTCAATTGGTATCAGAGCAGGTTTCTCCCCAAGAGTCTAACAACTTGGAGAAGTAATGGTCGGAAGGGGTGACAATGAAGTTCCGATGGTCGTCGATAACACCAAGACGAAGAATGTCGAAGTTTTTCAAGATGATCTGAATGACGACGAAAAAGTTCAGATTCTCAAAGCACGGCCGTCGAAGGTCGTAAACGACACTTCCCCTGGACCTGCTTAGAGAGCAGCCCGTGAAGGTTCTTTGGATTCACGAGGGCTAGTCCCAAGAGATCGAACGCAGCATGATGATGAACACAGAGGATTTACGTGGTTCACGCCGCCGAAGCGTAATACCCAACGTCCACGGGAGTGTTAGTGTATTGCCTTGCTTGAGCGTGTATGAGTCTTGGTCTAATTTTTTCCGATCCCTTGGGAAGGTGGTCTACCGAGTCCTTTTATAGTTCAAGGACTCTGCAGTTATAAGGTGAGACCAAGGACCCGACAGGTGGTCCCGGGGAGAGCCAAATCCTATACAAGATCTAGGATTAATTGCTATCTACTTCCCTTTGTCAGGGGTGTCAATGCGCCGTCCCGCCGCGTCATGCGCCAGGGCTACACATAATTGGTGATGATGGCCTTGCACGTCCCGTTCGTCTTGTCCTCGCGGCCCATTCGTCCGTCTTGCGGTGTGGGTCTGTACCGGCTACTCGGATAAGACAGGACACTGGAGCCTTAACCTCCGCATGCGCGACTCAGCTTGCCTGGGGAAGGCGCGCTGTTGAAGGTCGTAAACGACACTTCCCCCAGACCTGCCTAGAGAGCAGCCCGCGGAGGTTCTTTGGATTCACGAGGGCTAGTCCCAGGAGATCAAACACAGTAGAATGATGGACACCGGGGATTTACATGGTTCGGGCCGCCAGAGCGAAATACCCTACGTCCACGGGAGTGTTGTGTATTGCCTTGCTTTCGCGTGTCGAGTCTTGGTCTAATTTTTTGCCGATCGCTTCTATGGACGTCTACAGAGCCCTTTTATAGCTTAAGGACTCTACAGTCACAAGATGGGCTCCAGGACCCGACAGGTGGTCCTGGGGAGAGCCAAATCCTATACAAGATCTATGATTAAATGCTATCTACTCCTATTGTCAGGGGCGTCAATGCACCGTCCCGCCGCGTTGTGCGCCAGGGCTACACATAGTCGGTGATGATGGTGGTGCTCGTCCCGTCCATCTTGTCCTTGCGGCCCATTCGTCCGTCTTGCGGCGTGGGTCTGTACCGACTACTTGGACAAGACAGGACACTGGGGTCTTGACTTTAGCATGCGCGACATAGCTTGCCTGGGGAAGGCGCGCGCACTTAATGCTCGTCTGAGTAGCGCACGTCTCCTTTACTGCGGCTTCCTACCGCACTGAGTTGGCCGTCCGCCACGTGGTTGCGTCGGAGCCTGCCTCTGCGGGGAGGCGAGCACTTAGCTGAACAGTCCACATGGTGCACTCGGAGCCCACCCCTATGGAGGAGTGGAGGCTCAGCCCTGCAGGCCACGTGGTAGTTCCGATGCCTTTCCCTATGATGACGCGGGCCTGGCCCCAAGGTCCCGATTGACCACGTGGTGGCTCCGGAGCCCACCTCAGCGGGGAGGCGAGCACCTGACGGAACATGCCACGTGGCACGCCTGGAGCCCACCTCAGCGGGAAGGCAAGGGTCCAGCTCTGCCGGCCACATGGCAGCTTGGGAGCCTCCCCCGGCGGAGAGGTAGGATCTGGTCCTTCCTTCCACGACGTGGCAGCCTCGGATTCGGTCTCTTAGTAGGGACGGAGTCCATAGCGGCTTTCTTCCTGTGCGCGGGGGTACCCGGTCTGCGGGGTACCGACAGTGGCCCCCGAGCCCACCTCGGGAGAGTAGTTGATACCGCAGGTGGGGTCTTCTTCCTTTTCTTCCCACGCAACTTTTTCGGCTCCACTTCGGGGCAGTTCCTCGGGCGACACGCCTCTGCCATCGTGGCGACGTGTCCCCTTCCAGTAAGTGGAGGTTGCTAAACAGGCGCCGCGCGACATGACTTCTGCCTTCAATCGTGCTTTAACCGCGGTGGTTCCCAAGGTGGCTCCTGCACTTCCGCTGCTTTTGCCCTTTCGGAAACCGCCGAGTTACCTTCCGCATAGCTAGTCACCCGGCTCGCCTTCTTTGTCAAGCGACCCGGGCCCTCATGTCATTCCCTATGCGGGACCATTGCTCTTCTACTGGAGCTACGGTGATTCACACTTTTGCGCCTGTTGGCCTGCAGGGGTGCATAAAAAGAGAACTTTCCCCCTGAGGGTTATTTCTCCCGCCTCTGCATTCCTGCGCTCGTGTTTCCGCCTCAAGCCCAGTCCTTGCGCTCTAGTTCCCAGTCTCCCCATCCAGAGCTTCCAACCTCAGCCCTCATGGCGAGCGTCTTGCCCAAGTCCAGGCTGTCCAGGCCCGCCGACCTGACCCCTATGCGCCGGCTTCTTGGCTGGCACACTCCTGAGCGGGAGTCGTGGCTCCGTCCTGGGAGGCTCCCACTGAGCCTCTCCGCCGGGGAGATGGTTCTCTTCTCGTCGTACATGTTGGCCGGCTTTGTCCCGCCGGCATCCGCCTTCTTGGTCATGCTCCTGGAGACCTTTGGCCTCCAGCTCCACCACCTCGCGCTGAACTCGATCGCCATGCTGGTGGTCTTCGCTCAATTCTGCGAGATGTTCGTGGGGGTGATGCCGTCGGTAAAGCTCTTTCGGTACTTTTTTTGTACTGAGGGCCATCGGCAGGAGTTCGAAGGAGCACCTCGGCGCCTACTACTTCCAGTGCCGGACTAAGGTCCCCACGAGGTACATTGCTTCCTTCAACTCGGCAAGGTGGGAGATGTGGCGCGAAGATTGGATGATCACCAAGGTCGAGGCCCACGACCGGATGTGCCTCCCCACCGGGATCCCCTACTCCGAGCGATCATTCTGGGAGGAGCGCCCAGAGCTGGAGGAGGCGTTCAACCCGGTGCTGGAGAGGATCCAGATGCTGGCGGACCATGGGCTGTCGTCTGCCATGGTGCTGAGGGACTTCATGTCCCGCCGCATAGCCCCGCTTCAGCACCGTGCCCGCCCGACATCGATGTTCACCGGCCTGTCGGACTACACCCGGCTCGAAACCGGCCCCGGCTCCAACCTGGACGAGCAGCAACTGCTCGACATGCTGGCCCGGGTCTGCCCCAACGACTCTCCGCCGAGGCACTCTCTCTTCCGTCAGCCTGCTGCCCCTTGTGCTCGAACTCCGAGTTGAGGAGGCAGCTGCTGAAGATGATGCCGACCCTCGACGAGTCCGGGCTGGCGCAGCGTCAGATCGTGGACCCGTTCGGGGGGTTAGCATTGCTGACGACGCTGAGGGAGGCGAGGATCCCTTAAGCGACGCTGGTTCTTCAAGCAGCGACTCCTCGAGCGGCCCCCAGCACCATCCATGGGGTGGCGTTGTCGCCCCTGGCGATAAGGGGAAGGGGAAGGTGCCGGTTCCGATGCTGGACCCATCCCCCAAGAAGCGCGCCCGGTCACCACCGCTGGCCCCTTCTGCCCTTCGTCAGGGCTCCTGAGCCCTGCCGCGCTCGTCGCCAGGGGGCGCCGATGGCGCCACCTTGCCGCCCGAGTCTTCCACACGCAAGAGGGGGAGGCTCCTCAACGCCGACGGGACCCCAACGTTCCCTCTCCGTTCGGAGGGGCGCCAGACCTCGGGGGTGCCTCCGTCACCGCTTCCACAGGGGCCCCCAGCACATTCAGCGGCCCCTGCCACGGGTTCGGGGGGTCCGAACCCCTCCAACCGTTTCGGGAAGCGGTGGAGCTTCAGCGTCCCCGGTAAGTTTACACATATTTTACCTTGGGTGCTCTTCGCTGTGTGCTTACCCTGTCATTTTCTTATGATCTGGGTTTGCTTGATTTCAGCGCTTCCACAGCTACTCCACCACCCGCGGGCACTTCTGCTGGAGGGTCTGCCGCTCCGGCCGGCTCGCGGGGATCGTCTGCTGCCTTGGGCCCTGCTTCGGTGCCCCAGTCTGCTGCCACTGGGGTACCTCGGGCTCCCGTGTCTGAGACCCCCACAGCGGTTGTCGGAGCCCAACCGCGCGCGCCGATGACCGCCGCCGCGCCTACCAACGACACCGCGTCCACCGGTCACACCATGTCAGCCGCCGCCGCCGCGCCCTCCGACACTGCTACGTCGGTTGGCGCCTCTGGCCCTGGTGCTGCCATCAGGGAGGGGGCCCTGGTCCCCTTCTCCCCAGTGGTCCTCCAAATGGAGGACGATATTGAAGAAGTGGGGAGGCAGGGACCCGCTGCTACGGTGGAGCCTCTCCCCCTGTCTGAGGCCATGGCCGTGGCCCACTCAGGCTTCCAACAGGCCTAGGCGGCCCTCGCCCAGGAGAGAGGGCGGCTCGAGGACAAAGACGACCGGCTCCGGGAATGGGCGAGGACCCTGGAGGCCCAGCTGGCGAGTAGCCGAGCGGCCCAGCGGGAGGCGGTCGTTCGGGAGGAGATGAAGGTCCTCGAGTAGGAGCGCGACCTCATCGCCCAGCTGTACGCCGTTACCCAGAAGCTGAAGGCTGACGCCGAGGCCATCCACGCTGAGGCCAGTTCCCGCCTCCAGGCCTGCGAGGACCTCCAGCACCTGCTGTTCCTCCAGGAGGCTGCTCTAGCCGAACGGGAGCAGGAGCTGGCGGCGAAGCAGGCCGAAGTGGAGGTGACCTGTCGCGGGCTCATCCTCCAACAGGAAGGGGCGAGAGTCCGCGCCGCCGAGCTGGATCGCTGGGAAGCCGCCGTGGCCGAGGCGCAGCAAGCCCAGTCCATCGAGCGCCAGGCCCTCCTGGACCGCAAGTTCAACGTTGCCCTCAAGGAGGGTGACTTGGACTGCCGCGAGGCGGGGGTCGGCGAGTGCGAGAGGGCCCTGGCGGCCAAGGAGAAGCGGTTCCTGGACGGCGGACCCCGGGCGCTGGCGGCGGCCCAGCAGGAGGTGGAGGAGCTCCGGGCGGCGCCCTCCGCCGAGGCCCGGAAGGTCTGGGAGTTCCTTGGCGGTGCTGTCTCGGCTCTGGTGCTGCTCGGCTTCAGCCCGACGCGCGTAGGGGAGCCGGCGCAGGAGGTGAGTCAGGTGTTCCCGGCGCTCGACTCCACCAGCTCGAGGATGCGCTCACTGGGGGCCATCCTTGACAACCAGCTGGAGGCCGAGGGACGGTTGCTGGTGAAGGAGGTGGCAACACACATCCTGTCCTGCTACCGTAGCTGGTACCCCGACGTCTCCCTGCAGCCGGTCCTCGAGGGGCCCATCGCCAAGAGGGAAGAGGCCGCCAAGTCTGAAGTTTCAGATGCAGTGGCACTCATCGCCTCAAGGTTCCAGCGGGGCGGCTGAGGGCTCCCCGGGCGTCTGTTTGAGTTTTTGTCTTTCTGTCTTTTGTCTTGTGGTTGGCTGTGATGACAAACTCTTTATTTGTGCGATAAAAAATCTGTCTGTGGTGCCCTTTTATACTCAGCTTGCTTTTACTTCCAGCAATGTCTTCCGGTGTTCCTTAACTTCCAAGACCTGCCGTCCCCCAAAGTATGGCCCCCTGACAGGCGTGGCCAGTTGTTATGGGCACACCTGTCATATACTTAGGGATTAGGGCGGACCGGTGTAGGAGGAGCCTAGGATTCGAGGGTAGCATTGTCGTAACTGAGTATGCAGGTACGTCAACAGTGGCCCCCCTGGGGGTGTCCCTGGAGCTTCAGTTCTGCAGTGGCCACCATTTTTATTAAGAGGTCGACAGCGGGCCCCCTGGGGGTGCCGTCGGAGCTTCAGGCCACCGGTGCCCGCCATTCTTCAGTGAGAGGTCGACAGCGGGTCCCCTGGGGGTGCAGCCGGAGGTCCAGTCTGGTGGTGCCCACTGTCTTCGCGGGTACTTCGACGATGGTTGCTGGAATACCTTCCTCAAGGACCTGTACATAGATCAAAAAAAAGAAGTAATTCTGTCCGCGGGTCACTTCACCCCTGCTTGTTTTGTAGTGTAGCTTGACTTACGATGCTGGGCTGACTCGTGGGGCTTGGGTAATTCAGTGCTTCTGCACCCAGGGCTCGTTGTCCGGAATACCCAAGGGTGGTCCATCTGGCCCCCAGCACTTGGCTGTAGCGCTGGGGAGGCAGAACGCACAGGCTTAGGGTACGGGACCAGGCTAAGCAGGTTGTGGCCTTGGACCTCCCGCTCGGCATAAGTCGTTTCCGGGGGGGGGGGGGGGACCATCTGGAGACACAGGCCCCCGAGTATTGGAACAACCGAGGCCCCAGGCGTATCGCATGTACCTCAAACAACCCCACCTACAGTCCAGATAGCAAGGCTCCCACTACTGTTAAAGCAGGGGAAAAACGACAGTGCTCATGATAGATCACGAGCTGTGGCGGGCTTACAGCAACATCATAAAAATTAAAGATAATTTTTGAATTGACAGACCCTATACCATGCAGGACAACCTTCTTTCATTGTAGTTTCTCATAAGATGAAGCAGACTTTACAAGGGGAATAACCCGGCCTGGGTGTTAGGTGGAGCCGAGTGCACCTACTTAGGGTTCTGGGCCAGGCTAAGCGGAATGTGCACTCGGGGCCCCATCCCCGATACCAAGTGCTATCCTGAGATAATGTGTAACCTTTACAATGAAACATCATTGCCCCGACCCTGGTCTAGGGTTAGAACTTACGGAGGTGTTTGATGTTCCATGGGTTGGGCAATCGCTGTCCATCCTCCGTAGCTAGGCGGACGCATCCTGGGCGGCAAACCTCTGTTACCCGGAAGGGACCCTCCCAGCTGAGGGAGAGTTTGTTAGACCCTTCCCGGGAGAGTATGCGGCGCAACACCAGGTCGTCTACCTTTAGCTCCCTACTCCGCACGGTCCTCTGATGGTAGCGCCGGAGCGCCTGCCTGTACTGTGCATTTCGGAGAGCTGCTCGCACTCGTCCCTCGTCGATGAGGTCCAGGTCTTCACGCCGGAGCTGGTCCTGCGTGGCTTCGTCGTACCCCCGGGCACGGGGAGAGCCCATGGTAATTTCTGGGGGGAGGACGACCTCCGCCCCATACACCAAGAAGAAAGGCGTTTCCCCTGTGGCCCGACTGGTTGATGTCCGGCTAGCCCACAGCGCACACGGAAGCTCATCCACCAAATTTACACCATGCTTCTCAAGGTGCGAAAACGTCCGAGTCTTGAGGCCCTTGAGGATCTCTGCATTGGCTCTCTCGACCTGCCCATTGCTCTCTGGATGAGCAACAGATGCATAGCAGACTTGGATCCCCAGGTCCTCGCAGTATTCTTGGAACGCTGCACTTGTGAACTGGGTCCCGTTATCGGTGATGATTCTGTTCGGGACCCTGAATCGGCAGACGATCGACTTAATGAACTTCACTGCTGACTGCTTGTTGATGGTGACAACTGGGGCGGCCTCCGGCCACTTGGTGAACTTATCTACGGCGACGTAGAGATGCCAAAATCCTCCAACGGCTCTGGGAAAGGGTCCCAGGATGTCCAATCCCCATACAGCGAATGGCCATGAGGGAGGGATCATCTGCAGCGCCTGAGCTGGTGTATGGATCTGCTTGGCATGGAACTGGCACGCCTTGCATCTCCTTACCATCTCGGCGGCATCCTGGAGTGCTGTCGGCCAGTAGAAGACATGCCGAAAGGCTTTACCGACCAGCGTGCGGGAGGACGCATGGTTCCCGCACTCGCCTCCATGGATCTCTGTGAGCAGGTTGCAGCCCTCCTCCCGGGTAATGCAACGCAGTAGGATGCCGTTGGAGCCACGCTGGTAGAGATCCCCTTCCACCAGCGTGTACCTTTTAGCCATGCGAACAATCCTTTCTGCCAGGGCATGTTCTTCGGGAAGGATATTGTCCTTCAAGTAGTCCCGGACCTCCGAGATCCATGCATCGGGACTTGCTTGAGCCTCTGGATCTTGGGCGCCCGGTAACTCGGAGCACTCGGTGGCGCATACGATCCTTGGCAGACTCCATGGTAGCAGGGCCGCCGGGACTGCCAGCTTCGAGGTCATGTGCTCGCCCCCTTCGCCCGGCTCGGCTGCTCGGGCGGTTGGTCGCGGTAATGTCCTTGCAAAGACTCCTTGGGGCACTGGGGCCCCTGTGGAGGCCTTTGTTGACAGGTCGTCAGCGACTGAGTTGTCGGCTCGGGGTACATGACACAAGTCCAAGACTTCAAAGTCCTTTTCCAGCTTCCGGACGTGTAACAGGTATGCAGCTAACTGAGGGTCATTGCAGCTGCACTCTCCTCTGGCTTGCTTGATGATCAGTTGAGAATCACCTTTAGCCAGGAGCTGTCGGACATTGAGGGTCAGGGCAGTCTTCAGCCCAAAGATTAGGGCTTCATACTCTGCCATGTTGTTTGTTGCCTTGAAGTCGAGGCGCACCATGTACTTGAACTGCTCCCCAGTCGGGGTGAGAAGCAGGACCCCAGCGCCGCCCCCCTGCTTCCGCGAGGAACCGTCGAAGTAGAGCGTCCAGGGGGTCTCGGTGAAAATCGGAGCCTTCGGCACAGTTTCGCCGTTGTCTGGCCCCCCCGGGTTGCTTGGTGATGGGGTCCATTCGGCCAAGAAGTCTACCAGTGCTTGGCTTTTGACTGCATGCCGAGGCAAGAACTCCAACTCAAACTCAGCCAACTCCGCCGCTCACTTGGCAATGTTTCCAGTCGAATTGGGGCTGTGGAGTATGGTTTTCAGTGGGAAGGAGGTGACCACTGAAACTCGGTGAGCCTGGAAGTAATGCCGGAGCTTCCTCGATGCTATGAGCACTGCATACAGTAGTTTGTGTACCTCCAAGTATCTTGTCTTTGCTTCATGGAGGACCTCATTGAGGTAGTAGACTGGCCGTTGGCAGGTCCGAACCCTTCCTGGGGGGTCCGGGGCTCCTTGCAATGCGTCTGTCTCCTGGGGTATGTGGCTCCCAGGGTCTGGCTGGGCCTCTGGGGGCTGGGACCCGTAAGGCACTTGGTCACTGGAACTCACAGCGGGGGGGGGGGGGGGGGGGGGCTCTTCTGGGTTCGGGCCTTGAGGCTCGGCCTCCCCCTCTGGGGCTCCTTCTGGTACTTGTTGCGGTGGTAGCTCCGGCCATTCTGGAACCAAGACCATGCTGACCACTTCCGTTGTTGTGGTGATGTACAACAGGAGCGGCTCGCCGGGTTCTGGCGCCACCATAATGGGTAGCGTCGTCAGGTGTTTCTTGAGCTCCTGGAAGGACGCTTCAGCTTCCTCAGTCCACTCAAAGGGGCCTAACTTCCGCAAAATCTTGAAGAAGGGCAGGGCTCGCTCAGCAAGTCTTGAGATGAACCGACTGAGGGCTGCCAAACATCCTGCAAGCTTCTGCACGTCTTTGATGCGGGCCGGCGGCCGCATCAGCTCTATCACCTTGATCTTCTCTGGGTTAGATTCCCTGCCAAGAAGCCAAGGAGCTTCCCTGCGGATACCCCAAAGACACACTTGTCAGGGTTCAACATCGTGCGTGTCGTGCGCAGCTTGCTGAAGACTCTGGTTAGGTTGTCTAATAGGGATGTGCTGTCCTTGATTTTTACCACGATGTTGTCGACATACACCTCTACCAAGTCTCTAATGAGGTCCCCGAATGTCTTATGCATTGCACGTACAAAGGTGGGGAGGGCATTTTTGAGACCATAAGGCATGGAGACATAACAATACAGGTCGTCTACTGTTATGAAAGCAGTGTGCTCCTCATCTTCGCTAGACATAGGTATTTGGTGAAAACCAGAATACGGATATAGGAAACACAGAAGGTCGCAACCTGATGTTGAGTCTACTATTTGATCTATCCTAGGAAGAGGGAATGGATCCTTGGGACATGCCTTATTGAGATTGGTGTAGTCGATGCACATCCGGAGCTTCCCGCCAGCCTTAGGAACGACAACAGGGTTGGCCAACCACTGTGGGTGGTGAACCTCCCGGATGAATCCAGCATCAAGCAGCTTCTTGATTTCTTCACGGATGAAGTTCTGCCGCTCGATGGACTGTTTCCTGGGCCTCTGCTGTACCGGCCGGGCGTTGGGGTAGATCTTCAGATGGTGCTCAATCACCTCCCTGGGGATCCCGGGCATCTGTGATGGTTGCCATGCAAACACATTGACGTTGTCCCGGAGGAAGGTGATGAGCGCGCATTCCTATTTGCTGTCCAGGTTCCCCGCGATTCGGGTCGTCTGGGCAGCCTCATGGCCAATCTTGACGACCTTCACAGGGACGTCGTCGTCGTTGGCGGGTTGCACATGAGGTGCAGCAGTGGAGGCTCGCTGCGCCGGGCCTTGCTCTGGCCGACTCTCCGTCGGGCCTCCCGGGACCGGAGCCCTCCCTGCTACAAGTGCTTGGAGCTGCTCCAAGGCTGACACTGCGGCTGAGCAGTCCCCTCTGATCCTGAGGACACCGGAAGGGGTCGGCATCTTCAGGACGAGGTAGCCGTAGTGGGCTACAGCCATGAACCTGTAGAGGGCTGGCCTCCCAATGATTGCGTTGAAGGGGAGGTCGACGTCTGCCACGTCGAATAAGACATTCTCCGTACGGTAGTTCTCCGGGGTCCCGTAGGTCACCGGGAGGTGTATGTTACCATACGGGAGGATTTGCCCAGGTCCGACACCCGAGAACGGGCTCGAGGGTGTGAGATGGTACATCGGCAGTTGCAGCTTCCGGAAAGCCGTAGTGGAGATGAGGTTGAGCCCCACCCCTCCATCTATCAATACGTGAAAGACCTTCACGTTGGCGATGGTCGGGGACACCAGAAGCGGGAGCACTCCTGCCACTGCCATGTTCTTCGGGCAGTCCGAAGCGTCGAAGCTGATCGCCGTGCTCATCCACTTGTGGTGGGGAGCCGGACTTGGGGCGGGGGCCACTGCGGCCACTGCCCGACGCAGGGTTTTCACTGCGTTTCGGGACGTGAGGTCGGTGTCTCCCCCGTAGATGACATGGAGGGTCTTGCGGCGCTCCTTATCACTGCTGGAGTCGGAGTCGCCACCCTCGAAGACGGCTTTGACCGCCCTTTAGGGTTCCTGAAACCCCATCTCGCTGTCATCCTCTTTCTCAGGATCAGCCTTCTGCTTGCCCTCCCTCTGGTGGGGGGGGGGTGCACCCTCCTGGCGCTGCTGCCTCTGTTTCTGTTCGCGGAATCGTTCTGCGAATCTCTTCACTTCCCGGCACTCGCTAGCACTGTGGCTATTTGTACGGTGTACCGGACACTTGAAGTCAGGCTCCTCGGGATCAGGCAACTGCCTAGGGCGCTTGTCTCGGCGCGAGGCTCGGGCTCCGCCGGGCGCCGCAGCTGCCACTGCCTGGGCTCCAGGCTTTGGCCTGTTCTTGCCACCGCCTTTCTTCTTCTTGCCGCTGCTCCTCGCAGAGGCCCCTTCCTCAGTCGGGGTGGTTTCCCTTGCTTCTGAGGAAGGCTGGGAGTGCCAGTTGCGCCCCTCTGCTGCCCTAGCACATCTGTCTGCCAGGGAGAACAGCTCGGAGACATCACACACCTCGTGCGTGGCTAACTTCTCAAGCATCTTCCTGTCCCTCACACCCTGTCTGAACGCAACGATAACAGATGCGCTAGCAACATGAGGGATGGTGTTCCGTACCTGGGAGAACTGCTGGATGAATGATTGCAGCGACTCTCCAGCGCGCTGCCTAACGGCGTGGAGGTCAAGCTCGGTGCCAGGGCGCTTGTAGGAACTGCCGAAGTTTGCCACGAACTGTCGGCATAACTCATCCCAGGAGGTTATGGACCCCTGGGGCAGGTTCATGAGCCATGACCGAGCTGGGCCGGTCAGGACGACGGGGAAGTAGTTAGCCATAATGGCCTCGTCGCCTCCTGCAGCTAGTATCGCAGTGGTGTAGATCTACAGGAACTCGCTCGGGTCGACACTCCCGTCATACTTCTCCGGCATGTGTGGCCGGAACTTTCGTGGCCAGACCACGAAACGGAGGTGAGGCGCTAGCGACGCACAGCCTTGGCTAGGGCTGACTGGTGCTGGCGGCGGTAATGCATACCATGGGTGAGCAGGCGGGCCTACGCACACCTGGGGCTGGAGTGGTGTTGCGTACGCCTGTACAGGAGGCGCGACGTACGTCTGGTGCGCTGGAGGCACGACGTACGTCTGGTGTGGTGGAGGCGCGATATGAGCCTGGGGCACGTGGCCCGGCGAGCTGTAATCGGCCTCGAGGTTGCGCCGATGTTCCCTCTGGTGCTCGATGGTGGCTCGGCAGTCCTCTCCTGCCCTGCGGCGCTGCAGCCCGGTTCTCAGATCCATTGTTGAGATCCTGGTTGAGCGCGAGTCTACCATCCACCGGTCAACTGTCGGTGTTTGCGACATTGACACATGCACCGGTTGGGCATGTGTTTCCCTCGGCGGAGGCGCATTGAGTGCGGCGGTGACGAGGTGGTCGACGTCATTGATCCACTACTGGGCTGCTCCCTGAGGGGCATCCCCAGCTGGAGGGTTGCGGAGTAGTGCGCGCACTGCCGTGAGTGCCCTCTCCGGGCTTGCAGACGGTGGCGCCGTGACCGCTGTCACGGCAGGAGCACGCCGTGGAGTGGCGTGCCGTCCTACAGCTGGCGAAGTGACTGCGGGGCGGCGCGAAGGTCCTGACCTTCCTGCCCTAGAGCGGTAGCCTGCTCTAGAGCGGGATGACGCCTGGTCCTCTGCCACAGTCTGTCGCCGTGACTGCGCCCTGGATGATCCAGCGTTGGATTGGTCGTTCACCATTGCTGCTGGTGCAGATCTTGACGGGGAGAAAGCCCCCTACCTAGCGCGCCAAATGTCGAAGGTCGTAAACGACACTTCCCCCGGACCTGCCTAGAGAGCAGCTCGCGGAGGTTCTTTGGATTCATGAGGGCTAGTCCCAGGAGATCAAACACAGCAGAATGATGGACACCGAGGATTTACGTGGTTCGGGCCGCCGGAGCGTAATACCCTACGTCCACGGGAGTGTTGTGTATTGCCTTTCTTTCGCGTGTCGAGTCTTGGTCTAATTTTTGCCGATCGCTTCAATGGACGTCTACAGAGCCCTTTTATAGCTTAAGGACTCTGAAGTCACAAGATGGGCTCCAGGACCCGACAGGTGGTCCCGGGGAGAGCCAAATCCTATACAAGATCTATGATTAAATGCTATCTACTACCATTGTCAGGGGCGTCAATGCGCCCTCCCGCCGCGTCGTGCGCCAGGGCTACACATAGTCGGTGATGATGGTGGTGCACGTCCCGTCCATCTTGTCCTTGCGGCCCATTCGTCCGTCTTGCGGCGTGGGTCTGTACCGGCTACTTGGACAAGACAGGACACTGGGGTCTTGACTTTAGCATGCGCGGCATAGCTTGCCTGGGGAAGGCGCGCGCACTTAATGCTCGTCTGAGCAGCGCATGTCTCCTTTACTGCGGCTTCCTACCGCACTGAGTTGGCCGTCCGCCACGTGGTTGTGCTGGAGCCTGCCTCTGCGGGGAGGCGAGCACTTAGCTGAACAGTCCACGTGGTGCACTCGGAGCCCACCCCTATGGAGGAGTGGAGGCTCAGCCCTGCAGGCCACGTGGTAGTTCCGATGCCTTTCCCTATGATGACGCGGGCCTGGCCCCGAGGTCCGGATTGACCATGTGGCGGCTCTGGAGCCCACCTCAACGGGGAGGCGAGCACCTGACGGAACAGGCCAAGTGGCGCACCCAGAGCCCACCTCAGCGGGGAGGCAAGGGTCCAGCTCTGCCGGCCACATGGCAGCTTGGGAGCCTCCCCCAGCGGAGAGGTAGGATCTGGTCCTTCCCTCCACGACGTGGCAGCCTCGGATTCGGTCTCTTAGTAGGGACGGAGTCCTTAGCGGTTTCTTCCTGTGCGCGGGGGTACCCGGTCTGCGGGGTACCGACACGCGTGTACTTAATGCCTGTCTGAGCAGCACACGCGTTCCTTTACTGTGGCTTCCTACTGCACTGAGTTGGCCGTCCGCCACGTGGTTGAGCTGGAGCCTGCCTCTGTGGGAAGTCGAGCACTTGACGGAACAGGCCACGTGGCGCATTCGGAGCCCACCCCTATGGAGGGGTGGAGGCTCAGCCCTGCTGGCCACGTGGTAATTCTGGTGCCTTTCCCTGGGAGGACATGGGCCTGGCCCTGAGGTCCCGATTGGCCATGTGGCGGCTCCGGAGCCCGCCCCAGCGGGGAGGCGAGGGTCCAGTTCTGCCTGCCACGTGGCAGCTTGGGAGCCTCCTCCGACGGAGAGGTAGGATCTGGTCCTTCCCTCCACGACGTGGTAATCTCGAATTCGGCCTCTTAAGCAGAGGCGAAGTCCTTAGCGGTTTTCTCCCAGTGCGTGTGAGTACCCGGTCTGCGGGGTACCGACAATGGCTTCGTGAGAAGCTCGACATGACGAAGAAGGAGATCAAGCCAATTGATCAGTCAACATCAACAATGGAGTAGTTCACAAGACTACTCCCGATATCCTTACAATTATGAGCAACTTACCGCAAGCAATCATTACTTGTCTATTCCCATTAGAAAATCTCCTCAATTTGATGGAAATGATTATTCTATGTGGAAGCACAATATGAAGATGCATCTCATTTCCTTAAACCCTAGCTTGTGGCAAATTGTGATGACAGGTGTTCACCTTCCCAAGAATGAGGAAGACATCACTCCAGAGCAAGCCGTTCTTCTACATCGAAATGCTCAAGCCGTTGGAGTGATTACCTCCTCATTGACTCATCAGGAGTTCAACCACATTGAAGGGTTGGAGGTTGCCAAGGAGATTTGGGATACCCTCAAGACGGCGCACGAAGGCAACTGCGTCATAAGAGAAGCAAAGGTCGAGATGATCGAAGGAGAGCTTGGGAGATTCACCATCATGGAGGGTGAATCTCCACAAGATATGTATGACCGCCTCAAGATTCACATCAACAAGATTCGGTCATATGGAAGCACCAGGTGGACCGATCACGAGGTAGTAAAGAGGATGATTTGAGCATTCATGCCTCAAAACGTCACTCTTTGCTCACTAATTCGTGAGAGTCCAGGCTTCCACAAGATGACTCCCGAAGAAGTGCTAGGGAGAATCATCAATCATGAGATGATGGAGCAATAAGCGATGTTCTACAATGATCTACAAAAGCTTTCCTCCTCCAAGAAAAGGGATGTTGCTTTCAAAGCAACGTCCTCAAAATCTAAAGAAAAGGAAGAGAGTGATGAAGAGAGTCCCAACACCGATGAGGAAGAAGCTCCCTTCATCAACAACTTTAAGAGGATGTTTAGAAGGAGGAGGGGGAGCTACCAAAATGAAAGAAGCAAAGACAAGCCCAAGACAAGATCAAAAAGGGCTTGCTATAATTGCGAAGAATATGGCCACTTCATTGTGGATTGTCCACATGAAGAAAACAAGAAGAAGAAGGAGGGCAAGTCCAAAGAGAAGAAGTACTTCAAAAAGAAGAAGCAATCCGGACATGCCCACCTTGGAAAGGAGTGGGATTCAAATGAGGAATCCTCCTCCGATGAAGATGAGAAGGTAGAAACTATTGCTATGAAGAAGACAACAACGGAGAACAAGCTCTTCCCCAACTTGGAGATGTCAAGGCCAACATGTCTCATGGCCAAGAAGGGAAGAAAGAAGGTTAAACCTAAATCCTCCTCTTCAATTTCTTCTCATGATGATTTTGATAGTAGTAGTGAAAATGAACACATGCTTAAAGACATGAGTAAAAGCACTTGAAAAGATTAAGATTGCTAACGGAGGAAATATTTGAGAAGGAAGAAATCATTAACCGTCAAGAGGGCATGCTAATCCAACAAAAGGAGAGGTCTCAAGAGGTTTAGGAGAACTTGGAGCTTGAAAGAGAAAGAAGCAAGGCGCTTGAGCGTGAACTCGCTTTGAGCAAGGAAACTTGCTCAAACCTCGAGAACACTACAATTGTGCTCAAGGATGAACTTGTTAGTTTGACACAAGCTAACAAGATCCTTGAGACGCAAGTGAAGTCTCTCAAGGTCAATGCACCTTCTTCCTCTACAAGCTCACCTTCCACAAATGTTAAATCCAAAGCATCTCAATCTTGTAAATGCTCAAACTTAATTATAAAGCTTAAAGATGAGCTAATGTTGGCACAAACCAATCAAGCACCTAAGGGTGGCATCTTTGACAAGGAGAAAGTGGCATATGCACGTAGTGCATATACCAACACAAGCCATCCCCTTGTCAAGGATGGTCTTGGTTACTCTAGGGGGGTGAGGCAAAATGCCAAAACTCCCAAGAATGGCAAAGACTTGATTGTTTTTGTCAAAGGAGGCTCATACAACAATAAAGGAAAGAACATTGCCACTACCCCTAAAATGCCTAAGAAAGAACCTCATCCATTGTCCCATGATTTTGATGCTTCATATGTTTTATTGAAGAACAAGTTTGGAAAGGCAGATGCTAGGTATGTTGGGCCACACCGCAAGAGTCCCAAACCATGTGTGTGGGTGCCCAAGTGCCTCTTGACTAACATAAAAGGACTCAACACCGCTTGGGTACCTAAAGCCAAGGCTTAACTCTTTCTTGTAGGCATATTCCTCTGGTAGAACCAAGTGGGTTCTTGATATTGGATGCACAAATCATATGACCGGAGAGAGGAAGATGTTTGTGGAGTATGAGCTAAATGAAGATCCAAGTGAAGGAATCTATTTTGGGGACAATAGCCAAGGAAAAATCCTTGTCACCGGTAAAATTGCTATATCCCCTAGTCATACTCTTTCGAATGTTTTAGAAGTGATTATTCACTTGATTATAACCTATAGTCCATATCACAACTATGTGACAAAGGTTATAATTGTTTATTCACTAATGAGGGTGTGACTGTCGCAAGGAGAAGCAATGGCTCAATTGCCTTTAATGGTGTACTCAAAGGAAAGCTCTATCTTGTGGATTTCTCCGTGGATAAAGCCCAACTTGATACATGCTTAATTGCAAAAAATAACATGGGATAGCTTTGGCATAGAAGTCTAGCCATTGTTGGGACGAGGAATTTGCAAAAACTCCTTAAGGGCGAGGATATCCGTGGTTTAAATAATGTTGTGTTTGCAAAGGATAGGCCATGTAGAGCATGCCAAGCCAGAAAGCAAGTTGGAGCACCACATCCATCCAAGAACATTATGACAACATCAAGACCATTGGAGCTTCTACACATGTATCTTTTCGGTCCAATCGCCTACATTAGTATTGGTGGTAACATATATGGTCTTGTTATTGTTGATGACTTTTCACGTTGCACTTGGGTATTCTTTTTGCATGACAAGAGCGAGACGAAAGGTGTTCTCAAGAGATACTTGAAGAAAGCTCATAATGAGTTCTCCTTGAGTATCAAGACCATAAGGAGTGACAATGGCACCGAATTCAAGAATACTCAAGTTGAAGAATTTTTGGATGAAGAAGGCATCAAGCATGAGTTCTCGGCCCCCTACTCCCCTCAACAAAATGGGGTGGCCGAGAGGAAGAATAGGACCTTAATTGAGATGTCAAGAACCATGCTTGATGAGTAAAAGATGTCGGACCGGTTTTGGGCGGAAGCGGTTAACACCGCTTGCCATGCCATAAACCGGTTGTACCTTTCCCGCATACTCAAGAAGACGTCATATGAGCTCCTAACCGGTAACAAGCCCAACATCTCTTACTTTCGTGTTTTGGGGAGTAAATGCTACATTCTTAACAAGAAGCCTAGGACTTCGAAGTTTTCTTCTAAGTCCGATGAGGGTTTCTTGCTTGGTTATGACTAAAACACTTACACCTATCGTGTCTTTAACAAATCCTCCAGAATTGTTGAAGTAGCACAAGACGTAGTGTTTGATGAGACTAATGGCTCCCAAGTGGAGCAAGTTGATCGTCATGTGCTAGATCAAGAAGAAGCTCCACAAGTGGTGATAGGAAGGATGGCACTTGGAGACATACGACCACAAGAACAACCTCAAGATGCAAGTGACCATCCTACACATTAAGCAAGCCCTTCCTCAATTGATGAAGATCAAATTTCCCAAGATGCTCTCCAAGAAGATGAAAATGGAGGCATCAATCAAGGGGGAGACAATGAGGATGAGGAAGACCAAGATGATGAATCAAGACCTCAAGCGCCACACCCAAGAGTTCATCAAAGCATCCAACGGGACCATCCCATTGACAACATACTTGGAGACATCTCCAAGGGGTTAATTACTCGATCTCATGTTTCAAACTTTTGTGAACATTACTCTTTTGTTTCTTCCTTGGAGACTCACAAGGTTGAAGAAGCACTACGAGATCCGAATTGGGTGATGGCCATGCAAGAAGAGCTCAACAACTTCGAGAGAGATCAAGTATAGGAGCTTGTGAAGAGGCCCAATGTGAATGTTGTAGGCACCAAATGGGTGTTCCGCAACAAACAAGATGAACACAGGGTGGTTACAAGGAACAAGGCACGACTTGTGGCCAAAGGGTACTCACAAGTCGAAGGTTTGGATTTCGAAGAAACCTTTGCTCCCGTAGCTAGGCTTGAATCAATTCGTATATTACTTGCCTTTGCTACTCACCATGATTTTAAGCTATATCAAATGGACGTCAAGAGTGCATTCCTCAATGGTCCAATTGAGGAAGAAGTGTATGTGGAGCAACCCTCCAGATTAGAAGATGAAGAATTCCCAAACCATGTGTACAAATTGCGTAAGGCTCTCTATGGACTCCAACAAGCTACTAGAGCTTGGTATGAGTGCCTTAGAGACTTTCTAACTCAGAATGGTTTCAAAATTGGGAAGGCGGACTATACTCTATTAACTAAGCACTTTAATGATGATTTGCTTGTTTGCCAAATATATGTCGATGACATTATATTTGGTTCTACTAACAAAGCTTTTGTGATGAGTTTTCCAAGATAATGACGGAAAGATTTGAGATGTCCATGATGGGGGAGTTGAAGTTCTTTCTAGGTTTTAAAGTGAAGCAACTCAAGGAAGGCACATTCATTAGTCAAACCAAGTACACACAAGATATACTCAAGAAGTTTGACATGGACAAGGCCAAACTCATCAAGACTCCTATGGCAACCAATGGGCATCTCGATCTTAATGAAGATGGTCCAAGTGTGGACCAAAAGGTATATCATTCCATAATAGGCTCATTGCTATACTTATGTGCATCTAGGACCGATATCATGCTTAGTGTGTGTATGTGTGCTAGATTTCAAGACGCTCCAAAGGTGTGTCATTTGACCGCAGTTAAGAGAATTCTTAGATATTTGGTTTACACACCAAGCCTAGGACTTTGATACCCCAAAGGCTCCAAGTTTAATCTCATTGGATATTCCGATGCGGACTATGCAGGGTGCAAAGTTGATAGAAAGAGTACACAGGGAACTTGCGAATTTCTTGGTAGATCTTTAGTGTCTTGGTCCTCAAAGAATCAAAACTCCATTGCACTTTCCACAGCCGAAGCAGAGTATGTCGCCGCCGGAAGTTGTTGTGCACAACTTATTTGGATGCGACAAACTCTTAGGGACTATGGCATAAACTTGCGCCATATCCCTCTCCTATGTGACAATGAGAGTGCCATCAAAGTGGCCACAATCCAGTTGAACACTCAAGGACCAAGCACATCGATATTCGCCACCATTCCTTGAGAGATCACTCCATCAATGGAGACATTGCAATTTCCCATGTGAGAACCAATAAACAATTGGCCGATATCTTTACCAAGCCACTAGATGAGAAAAGGTTTTGTGAACTTAGGAGTGAGCTAAATATCCTAGATTCTCGAAATGTGGCTTATGTCTTGCACATCTGATTGTTATATTCAAAATTCACACATGCTTGCGAAAAACTCATCCTCCTCAATTTCTCTACAAATTATTTTGAAATTATTGAATCCTTGTGAATCATGGTCATAGTTTGATTGTTGATTGCTTACTGACCATATTTACAAACATCTTTTGTGAAATATAGTCCAAAAAGATCAAATCTCCACTCAAAACTCAATATATAGGAGTTTTAGGTCTTAGGACCGGACAAGTCCGCTCCAGTGGACCGGACTAGTTCGGTGGCTTAGGTTGTCCGGACCCAGTCCGAAGGCCGGACAAGTCTGGGTCTCTGACCGGACTAGTCCGTCCCTTGGGGACTTAACCTTTCAGGGATCCCTCGACCTCTCCACTTCCGTTCAAACACTCTCCCTCACAACGCTCGAAAACCATCTCCCAAACGGCGATTTTCGACTCCCTCCACAAAATCTTGATTCCAATCGGTGGTTTTAAGCCCTAAGGTGCTTAGGAATCTTTCCCCAAGCATCGGAGGCCGATTCCTCTTCTACATTTCATCAAATTGACGACTTGAAGAGGTATTCTTGACCTAACTCCAAAATCCTTGAAATTCAATTCTTTTGGGTCCATTGATCAAAACTTCTTCACAAATGTTGGTGTACACATCAATGTGATCATGTAGCTCCATTCTTGTGGTAGGATCCGTACTTTTTGCAAAATTTCCCTAGATTAGGGTTCTTACTGTGTGAACAGGACTAGTCCGGCCCCAGGGCGGACAAGTCCGACCTAGTGTGGACTAATCCAGCCCCTGGGCGGACAAGTCCGGGTTACACAGTGAAAAACCTAACCTGGGTTGATTTTGTGAATTCTACCAATTTATCTTGACTCCTTGGACTTATGCCAATTCCCTTGCTTCTCTTGTCAGCAATCATGTCCGACAATGAATACGTTCATCCTTCCGACTCCGAGACCAAAGCGGAGAAGCAGGCTCTCTTTCACCGGAAGCAAAGAGGGGATCAAGAGTTGGCTGCTGCGTACTTTGCGTCTCAGAGGGAAAAGAAGACGCAGCGTGAGGAGCACAACTCTGCTGCTTCCGAGGCTGCCCCAAAAAGAAAGAGGCTTGTGACCTTGGGTGAGCAAGTCAATTCTCAGGGGGCGAGGACCTCCAAAGATAAAGGAAAAGCTCCAATTGATGCTGCACCCAAGAAGAGGGTGATTGTGGCCAAAAAGGCTGCAAGCAAAGTCAAGAAGGGTGCCACTCAACCCATTGTCCCCTTAGGATGTCTTCTTCTGCACGGAACCCAAACCGTGCAACTGCCTTTGATGCCAACATCTTCAAGGGCAAGGGGGCTGAGAAGGCACGCAAGCTGAGGAAGATCAACGTTTATTAGCGTGACAGGAGCACAATGGATCCCTGGTTCTGGTGTGACTTCCACTGTGGCTACTACAGGATGGTCTATATGACCAATCAGATCCCTGTCACAGACGCTCAGTGGATAGACTGGGACTACATGGCCCAGAAAGATCATCAAGCCTTCAATGTTGTCATTGAGGCTATCGAGAGGCATGGCTTGAAGAAGTTCATGGCCTTCCAGTACGAGTGGAATGTGGAAGTCATAACTTAGTTCTACTCCACTCTCTACTTCCACACCAATAGGGACAAGAATATTACCTGGATGACCCATGGAGAGCAGTACTTCACCACCTATTGGGAGTTTGCTCAGTTGCTTGACTTGGAGAACCAGCTGGACAATGAGATTATCATTTCAAATCTGAAGCCAGTTGATCGGGATACTTTGGAGTATATGTATCCAAGTTATGCATAGTACGAGGCCGGGCATATTAGAAACATCAAGCCATTCTATAGTGTGGTCAACCGGGTCCTCAGAAAGACCATTGCCCCGAAGGATGGAGATGTGGGGATAATACAAGTCAACTTGAGGCACTTGATGGTGCTAATCGATGGACATGTCAGCTTCAATGTTGTGGACTACATCTTTGATGAAATCTTCAACATCTCTCACACCCCCAACCGATCATGTGGATACGCTCTGTACATTATGTACATGATCGAGAAGATCTCCAGGCTCACATTCAAGAAAGGCATCATTCACCATAGGCTTCGACCACAACTCCCTCCTCTGGAGCCAGCTGCCCCTAGGAGGAATAATGCGGATCCTCCCACTTCTTCCTCTCGCTTCGTGCCATCCCCTCCACCACCTCCGCCTTCGACACAATGCGGGAGTGGCTTCTTCAAATGCTTCAAGGCTCTCTTCTCCTCGTGCAAGAAGATGGAAATTCGGCAACGTCGCATGGAGCGTCGCAATGAGAAGTATCTAAAGGCGATGTGTGACAAGCTGGACATTCCAATGTCCCCCGCTGAGGAGAGCGATGGTGAGCTCACTTCCTTTACCGAGTTCACTGCAAGGAGCTTGCTGAATTTGGAGAAGCTGGGACTTCCACCACGGCCTCGACCGATGATGATGCACATCTTGACCCGGAGGCCACAGAGAGCGACAGCGAGCCCCAAGGCGGCAATGACGACTCCGACTCCGACGATGAGTAGTCCTAAGGGCCCTTCCTCTCTTCTTTTCCTTTTTGGTGTCTTGATGCCAAAGGGGGAGAGATAGCTTGGAGATGATAGCTTGGATGGGCACTTAGATCTGGGGGGAGAGATATAGGGAGTGAGATGTAGGGTGAGAGATAAGATAGATAGACTATTTTGTGAGAGTATTGATCTATGTTGGACTTATGTTTTAAACCTCATTTCAAGTTGTATTGTAAGACTTAATCTATGTATTCATGTATCTTGTCTAAATTTGTGATTTGTTGCCTCATTTAAATGTCTACTTTGCATAATCATTGTCTTATCAGACTTTATGAACACATCACTTAGGCACCCCACCATAACATGTATATGTATGAGAATTCTCTCAATCTCTCTTACTCATGATGCATACATTGAGGGGGAGTCACTCATACAAATACATGTTATGAAAACAAATTATTAACCTTATTGTTGAAGTCTTAATGTGTTGTTATCAATTCAACAAAAAGGGGGAGATTGAAAGTGCATCTAGGCATCCCCGTGGGTTTTGGATGATTGATGACGACAATTAAGAGGTTAATGAGCTTAGTTGATCTTAAGCACGGGTACAAGGATTGAAATGAGAATAAAACCCTCAAAAGGAAAATGCTAAAAAGGGCGTCAAAGACTCAAGCGTAGAAATTAGGGTTTCTATGGTATTAAACTTATGTGAGTCGTATCAAGTGAGAGGGTGGTTGTATCATGTGCATTGAGATCATACCAAGGGGCTCAAAGTGGTGGTTTAGAGAAAAACCTAAGTGAGAAGCCCAAAATGAGAAAAACTCTAGGAGACCGGACTAGTCCGAGCCTTAGGGTCGGACTAGTCCGGCCATGGCAGGCAAGTCCGTTTTGAGATGGACCAAACGTCTCTGGAGTGTATTTGAGTGATTTTGGAGCTAAGTTCGGGAAGTCAGGACTTGTCCATTTTTGGACAGACCAAAGCTCTCTGGAGTAGTTCAGACTTGTCTGTTTGGGTACGGACTTGTCCGTTTGAAACTTAGTGTGACAGACCGAGAGAAACCCTAGGGGGCCGGACTAGTCTGCCCCTGTGGATGCACTAGTCCGGGCCGACCCATAAATGTCCATTTTAGAATGGACCAAGTGGTTCTGTTCCACTTCGAACTAGTCCGTTATTGACCAGACTAGTCTGTTGTCTAGTGACCGTTTGAATTTTGAAATTTGGCGGGTAGCGTGACGATCATTGCTTAGTGTGGCAGTTGTCGGGAACTGACCAGGGGTCAGTGGTCCCATAGGGCCAGACTAGTCTGGGGTTTGAGGCCGAACTAGTCCGCCCCTTTGCTGATGTAAGCAAAAGGGGCTCGGTACCCCTATAAAAAGGGGACCCCCGGGCTCATTTGAATATGTGTTGAACCCTAGCGTCGACACAAGCATTCTATAGCCTTCCAAAGCCTTCTACTTGTCCTACTAACCCCCTAAGAGCAAATCTTGAGGAGATTAGGGTTTGGGAAGGAGAGTAAAGGAAGATCATGCGCTTTGGCTCTCGGTTTGATCTCTTTCACATTGTGTTGTGTTGTGTGGCTTGTGTGAGTTGAGCTTCGTGTGCTCCTCTTGTATTGATTTGTGGGAGCCTCAAGTTGTGAGCAGCCCCATCAAACTTGGTGATCACCCATTGATATAGTGGAAACCAAGCCGACCATCGTGGTGTCTTGGTGAGAAAGTGAGATCCGATCCTTGTGTGGACTTCTCAACGTGAAGGTAGGCTTCTTTGTGGAGCTGAACCATGGGATAAATCTCGTTTCACTTATCTTTCGCTTTTTGTGATCACTAGTTTAGCTATTAGGGTTCACTTTGGTCTTATTGCCCTACACTTTGATCATTATTGTAAACTTGCAATCTAAGTGTTTAAACTTTACAATCTGAGCCTTACAAGTTTACTACACATTTCTCATATCTTTTGTGAACTTTAATTCTGCAAATAACCTGTAGAAATCAAGTTTTAGGGTTTGCACCCTGTGCTGAACGGACTAGTCTGGCCCTGTGCAGACTAGTCTGGCCATAGGAATTTAATCTTGTTTAGTTAAGTTATTTCAGGTATTATTGCCTATTCACCCCCCCCCCACTCTAGGAGACTTTCACCAGGCAAACACATCGACATTGTCCCGGAGGAAGGTGACAAGCGCGGGTTCCTATTTGCTGTCCAGGTTACCCGCTATGCGGGTCGTCTGGGCAGCCTCGGAGACGATCCTGACGACTTTTACTGGGATGTCATCTTTGGTGGGTAGCACACGCGGAGCTGCGGTGGAGGTCCATTGGGACGGGCCTTGACTTGGTCGACCTTCCCTCGCACCATCCAGGCACGGGGCCTGCCCTGCAGCGAGTGCTTGGAGTTGCTCCAAGGTTGACACTGCCATAGTGCGATCTCCCTGGACCTCGAGGACCCCAGATGGCATTGACATCTTCACGACCAGATAGCCGTAGTGAGCTACTGCCATGAACTGGTATAGCGTCGGCCTTCTGATGATGGCGTTGAAGGGAAGCTCGACATCCGCCACGTCGAATAGAATATTTTCTGTGCGGTAGTTCTCTGGAGAACTGAAGGTTACCGGAACGTGGATGCTACCACTGGGCACGATTCGCCCTGGGCCCATGCCTGAGAATGGGCTCGAAGGCGTGAGTCAAGACATAGGTATCCGCAGCTTCCAGAAGGCTGCAGTGGAGATGAGGTTGAGGCCTGCACCGCCATCGATCAACACATAATGGAGCCTCACATTGGCGATGGTTGGGGCCACGAGTAGAGGGAGCACCCTCGCCCCTGCCATGTTCTTCGGGCAGTCCGAGGCATCAAAGACGATTGCAGTGCTCATCCACTTGCTGTGTGGAGCTGGACTTGGCGCCGGGGCCACTGCTGCTACAACCCGTCGCAGGACTTTCACCACGTGCCGAGACGCAGGGTCTGTGGCTCCCCCATAGATGACATAGAGGAGCTTTCGATGCTCCTGGTCACTGCTAGTTTCTGAGTGAGCACTCGTGAAGACTGCTTTCACTGCTCTGTGGTGCTCCTGTTACCCCATGTCTTCATCTTTGTCCTCCACAGGGTCAAGCTTCTGCTTACCCTCCCTCCGGCGGGGAGGCACGCTCTCTTGATGCTGCTGCTGCTGCCGCTGCTCGCGGAAACATTCCGCGAGTTTCTTGACCTCCCGGCACTCACTTGCACTGTGACCATTGGTCCGGTGCATCGGGCACTTAATGCCAGCGTCATCACCCTCAGGTGACGGGCGTGGGCACTTATCCTGGCGCGAGCTCCGGGCTCTGCCAGCTGCCGCAGCTGCCACCATGGGAGCTCCGGGCCTCGGCTTTCTTCTTCCTGCCACCACCTCTAGTAGTAGCCTCCGCTTCAGACTGTGAGGGCTCTCCACTCTCTGAGGAGGGTTGAGCGTGCCAGTTACGACCCTCCGCGGCCTTGGCGCATTTGTCTACCAAGGCAAACAGCTCGGAGACATCGCGCACGTCATGCGTGGCGAGCTTCTCGAGCATTTTCTTGTCCCTCACCCCTTGCCTAAATGCAACTATGATAGATGCATTTGAGATGTGCGGGATGGTGTTCCGTACCTGGGAGAATTACTAGATGAACGTTCGTTGCGGCTCCCCCAAGCGCTGTCTAACAGAGTGGAGGTCGAGCTCCGTGCCTGTGCGCTCGTACGAACTTCCGAAGTTCACCACGATCTGCCGGCACAACTCTTCCCAGGAGGTGATGGACCCTAGAGCTATGGCGGGCTTACAGCAACATCATAAAAATTTAACATAATTTCTGAATTGACAGACCCTATACCAGACAGGGCAACATTCTTTCATTGTGGCTTCTCATATGACGAAGCAAACTTTACTAGGGGAATAACCTGGCCTGGGTGTTAGATTGAGCCGAGTGCACCTACTTAGGGTTCTGGACCAGGCTAAGCGGAATGTGCACTCGGAGCCCCATCCCCCTATCCTAAGTGCTGTCCTGAGATAATGTGTAACCTTTACAATGAAATAGCATTGCCCCGATCCTGGTCTAGGGGTAGAACTTACGGAGGTGCTTGATGTTCCATGGGTTGGGTAATCGCTATCCATCCTCCATAGCTAGGCGAACACATCCTGGGCGGCAAACCTCTGTTACCCAGAAGGGACCCTCCCAGCTAGGGGAGAGTTTGTTAGACCCTTCTCGAGAGAGTATGCGGCGCAACACTAGTTCGTCTACCTTTAGCTCCCTACTCCGCACGGTCCTCCGATGGTAGCACCGGAGCGCCTGCCTGTATCGTGCATTTCGGAGAGCTGCTCGCACTCGTCCCTCGTCGACGAGGTCCAGGTCTTCACGCCGGAGCTGGTCCTGCGTGGCTTCGTCATACCTCCGGGCACGGGGAGAGCCCATGGTAATTTCTGGGGGGAGGACGGCCTCTACCCCGTACACCAAGAAGAAAGGTGTTTCCCCCGTGGCCCGGCTGGTTGATGTCCAGCTAGCCCACAGCGCACACGGAAGCTCATCCACCCAATTTGTACCATGCTTCTCAAGGTGTGAGAATGTGCGAGTCTTGAGGCCCCTGAGGATCTCTGCATTGGCTCTCTCGACCTGCCCATTGCTCTCTGGATGAGCAACAGATGCATAGCAGACTTGGATCCCCAGGTCCTCGCAGTATTCTTGGAATGCTGCACTTGTGAACTGGGTCCCGTTATCAGTGATGATTCTGTTCGGGACCCCGAACCAGCAGACGATCGACTTAATGAACTTGACTCCTGACTGCTTGTTTATGGTGACAACTGGGGCGGCCTCCGGCCACTTTGTGAACTTATCTACGGTGACGTAGAGATGCCGGAATCCTCCGACAGCTCTGGGAAAGGGTCCCAGGATGTCCAACCCCCATACAACGAATGGCCATGAGGGAGGGATCATCTGCAGCGCCTGAGCTGGTGTGTGGATCTGCTTGGCATGGAACTGGCACGCCTTGCATCTCTTTACCATCTCGGCGGCATCCTGGAGTGCTGTCGGCCAGTAAAAGCCATGCCGAAAGGCTTTACCAACCAGCGTGCAGGAGGACGCGTGGTTCCCGCACTCGCCTCCATGGATCTCTGCGAGCAGGTCGCAGCCCTCCTCCCGGGTAATGCATCGCAGTAGGATGTCGTTGGCGCCATGCCGGTAGAGATCCCCTTCCACCAGCGTGTACCTTTTAGCCATGCGAACAATCCTTTCTGCCAGGGCATGTTCTTCGGGAAGGATATTGTCCTACAAGTAGTCCTAGACCTCCGAGATCCATGCATCGGGACTTGCTTGAGCTTCTGGATCTTGGGCGCCCGGTAGCATGGAGCTCTCGATGGCGCATACGATCCTTGGAGGACTCCATGGTAGTAGGGTCGCCGGGACTGCCAGCTTTGAGGTGCTGGTTTCGCCCCCTTCGCGCGGCTCGGCTGCCCGGGCGGTTGGTCGCGGTAACGTCCTTGCAAAGACTCCTTGGGGCACTGGGGCCCCAGTGGAGGCCTTAGTTGACAGGTCGTCTGCGACTGAGTTGTCGGCTCGGGGTACATGGCACAAGTCCAAGACTTCGAAGTCCTTTTCCAGCTTCCGGACGTGCAGCAGGTATGCTGCTAATTGAGGGTCGTTGTAGCTGCACTCTCCTTTGGCTTGCTTGATGATCAGTTGAGAATCACCTTTAGCCAGAAGCTATTGGACATTGAGGGTCAGGGCAGTCTTCAGCCCAAAGATTAGGGCTTCATACTCCGCCATGTTGTTTGTCGCCTTGAAGTCGAGGCGCACCATGTACTTGAACTGCTCCCCAGTCGGGGTGAGAAGCAGGACCCCAGCACCGGCCCCCTGCTTCCGCGAGGAACCGTCAAAGTAGAGCGTCCAGGGGTTCTCGGTGAAAACTGGAGCCTTCGGCACCGTTCCGCCGTTGTCCGGGTCCCCCGGGTTGCTTGGTGATGGGGTCCATTCGGCCAGGAAGTCCGCCAGTGCTTGGCTTTTGATTGCATGTCGAGGTAAGAACTCGAGCTCGAACTCAGCCAGCTCCACTGCCCACTTGGCAATGTTGCCAGTCGAATTGGGGCTGTGGAGTACGGTTTTCAGTGGGAAGGAGGTGACCACTGAAACCCGGTGAGCCTGGAAGTAATGCCAGAGCTTCCTCGACGCTATGAGCACTGCATACATCAGTTTGTGCACCTCCAAGTGTCTTGTTTTTGCTTCATGGAGGACCTCACTGATGTAGTAGACTGGCCATTGGGAGGTCTGAACTCTCCCTGGGGGGTCCGGGGCTCCTTGCAATGCGTCTGCCTCCTGGGGAATGTGGCTCCCAGGGTCTAGCTGGGCCTCCGGGGGCTGGGACCCGTAAGGCACTTGGTCACTGGAACTCACAGCGGGGGGGGGGGGGGGGGGGGGGGGGGGCTCTTCTGGGTTCGGGCCTTGAGGCTCAGCCTCCCCCTCTGGGGCTCCTTCTGGTGCTTGTTGCGGTAGTAGCTCCGGCCGCTCTGCAACCAAGACCATGCTGACCACTTCCATTGTTGCGGTGATGTACAACAGGAGCGGTTCGCCGGGTTCTGGCGCCACCATAATGGGTAGCATCATCAGGTGTTTCTTGAGCTCTTGGAAGGCCACTTCAGCTTCCTCTGTCCACTCAAAGGGGCCTGACTTCCACAGAATCTTGAAGAAGGGCAGGGATCGCTCAGCCAGTCTTGAGATGAACCGACTGAGGGCTGCCAAACATCCTGCAAGCTTCTGCACGTCCTTGATGCGGGCTGGCGGCCGCATCAGCTCTATCGCCTTGATCTTCTCTGGGTTAGCTTCGATCCCTCGGTGCGATACCAAGAAACCAAGGAGCTTCCCTATAGAGACCCCAAAGACACACTTGTCGGGGTTCAGCATCGTGCGTGTCGTGCACAGCTTGCTAGAAACTCTGGCTAGGTTGTCTAATATGGATGTGCTGTCCCTGATTTTTACCACGATGTCGTCGACATACACCTCTACCAGATCTCTAATGAAGTCCCCGAATGTCTTATGCATTGCATGTACAAAGGTGGGGAGAGCATTCTTGAGACCATAAGGCATAAAGACATAACAATACAGGCCGTCTACTGTTATGAAAGCAGTGTGTTCCTCATCTTCCCTAGACATGGGTATTTGGTGAAAACCGGAAGACGCATCTAGGAAACACAGAAGGTCACAGCCTGATGTTGAGTCTACTATTTAATCTATCCTAGGGAGAGGGAATGGATCCTTGGACATTCCTTATTGAGATTGGTGTAGTCGATGCACATCCGGAGCTTCCCGCAAGCCTTGGGAACGACAACAGGGTTGGCCAACCACCGTGGGTGGTGAACCTCCCGGATGAAACCAGCATCGAGCAGCTTCTTGATTTCTTCACAGATGAAGTTCTGCCGCTCGATGGACTGTTTCCTGGGCTTCTGCTGTACCGATCGGGCGTTGGGGTAAATCTTCAGATGGTGCTCAATCACCTCCCTGGGGATCCCGGGCATTTGTGATGGTTGCCATGCAAACACATCGACGTTGTCCCGGAGGAAGGTGATGAGCGTGCATTCCTATTTGCTGTCCTGGTTCCCCGCAATACGGGTTGTCTGGGCAGCCTCGGAGCCAATCTTGACGACCTTCACAGGGACGTCATCGTCGTTGGCAGGTTGCACACGAGGTGCAGCAGTGGAGGCTCGCTGCGCCGGGCCTTGCTCTGGCTGACTCTCCTTCGAGCCTCCTGGGGCCGGAGCCCTCCCCGCTGCAAGTGCTTGGAGCTGCTCCAAGGCTGACACTGCGGCTGAGCGGTCCCCTCTGATCCTGAGGACATCAGAAGGCGTCGGCATCTTCAGGACGAGGTAGCCGTAGTGGGCTACAGTCATGAACCTGTAGAGGGCTGGCCTCCCGATGATTGTGTTGAAGGGGAGGTCGACGTCTGCCACGTCGAATAAAACGCTCTCCGTACGGTAGTTCTCCAGGGTCCCGAAGGTCACTGGGAGGTGTATGTTACCATACGGGAGGATTTGCCCAGGTCCGACACCCGAGAACGGGCTCGAGGGTGTGAGTTGGGACATCGGCAGCTGTAGCTTCAAGAAAGCTGCCGTGGAAATGAGGTTGAGGCCCGCCCCTCCATCTATCGACACGTAAAAGTCCTTCACGTTGGCGATGGTCGGGGACACCAGCAGCGGGAGCACTACTGCCCCTGCCATGTTCTTCGGGCAGTCAGAAGTGTCGAAGCCGATCGCCGTGCTCATCCACTTGTGGTGGGGAGCCGGACTTGGGGCGGGTGCCACTGCAGCCACTGCCCGTCACAGGGTTTTCACCGCGTTTTGGGACGTGGGGTCGGTGGCTCCCCCGTAGATGACATGGAGGGTCTTGCGGTGCTCCTTATCACTGCTGGAGTCGGAGTCGGCACCCTCGAAGATGGCCTTGACCGCCCGCTGGGGTTCCTGGAACCCCATCTCGCTGTCATCCTCCTTCTCAGGATCAGCCTTCTGCTTGCCCTCCCTCTGGCGGGGGGGGGGGGGGGGGGGGGGGCTGCACCCTCCTGGCGCTGCTGCCTCCGTCTCTGTTCGCGGAATCATTCCGCGAATCTCTTCACTTCTCGGCACTCGCTAGCACTGTGGCTATTTGTACGGTGCACCGGGCACTTGAAGTCAGGCTCCTCGGGATTAGGCGACTGCCTAGGGAACTTGTCTCAGTGCGACGCTCGGGCTCCGCCGGGCGCCGCAACCGCCATTTCCTGGGCTCCGAGCTTTGGCCTGTTCTTGCCACTGCCCTTCTTCTTCTTCTTGCCGCTGCTCCTCGCAGAGGCTCCTTCTTCAGTCGGGGTGGCTTCCCTTGCTTCTGAGGATGGCTGGGAGTGCCAGTTGCGCCCCTCAGCTGCCCTAGCACATCTGTCTGCCAGGGAGAACAGCTCAGAGACATCACGCACCTCGTGCGTGGCTAGCTTCTCGAGCATCTTCTTGTCCCTCACACCTTGTCCGAACGCGACGATAACCGATGCGCTAGCAACATGAGGGATGATGTTCCGTACCTGGGAGAACCGCTGGATGAACGATCGCAGCGACTCTCGAGCGCGCTGTCTAATGGCGTGGAGGTCAAGCTCGGTGTCGGGGCGCTTGTAGGAACTGCCGAAGTTAGCCACGAACTGTTGGGACAACTCACCCCAGGATGTTATGGACCCTTGGGGCAGGTTCATGAGCCATGACCGAGCTGGGCCAGTCAGGACGACGGGGAAGTAGTTAGCCATAATGGCCTCGTCGCCTCCTGCAGCTAGTATCGCAGTGGTGTAGATCTGCAGGAACTCGCTCGGGTTAATGCTCCCATCGTACTTCTCCGGCATGTGGGGCCGGAACTTTTTTGGCCAGACCACGAAACGGAGGTGAGGCGCTAGCGCTGCAGACCCTTGGCTAGGGCTGACTTGTGCCAGCGGCGGCAGCGCATACTCTGGGTGAGCAGGTGGGCCTGCGCACACCTGGTGCTGGAGTGGTGTTGCATACGCCTGTGCAGGAGGCGCGACGTACGCCTGGTGCGGTGGAGGCATGACGTACGTCTGGTGTGGTGGAGGCACAGCATGAGCCTGGGGCACGGGGCCCGGCACGCTATAATCTGCCTCGAGGTTGCGCCGACGTTCCCTCTGGCGCTCGATGGTGACTCGGCAGTCCTCTCCGGCCCTGCGGTGCTACAGCCCAGTTCTCAGATCTGTTGTTGAGATCCTGGTTGAGCGCGAGTTTGCCGTCCACCAGTCAACTATCGGCATTCGCGACAATGACACATGCATCGGTTGGGCATGTGTTTCCCTCGGCGGAGGCGCGTTGAGTGCGGCGGTGACGAGGTGGTCGACGTCGTTGATCCACTGCTGAGCTGCTCCCTGAGGGGTATCCCCAGCAGGAGGGTTATGGAGTAGCACGCGCACTGCCGCGAGCGCACTCTCCGGGCTTGCAGCCGGTGGCGCCGTGATTGTAGTCACGGTCGGAGTACGCCATGGAGTGGCGTGTCGGCCTGCAGCCAGCGAAGTGACCGCGGGGCGACGCGAAGGTCCTGACCTTCCTGCCCTAGAGCGGTAGCCTGCCCTAGAGCGGGATGACGCTTGATCCTCTACCACTATCTGTCGCTGCGACTGCGCCCTGGATGAACTGGCGTTGGATTGGTCGTTCACCATTGCTGCTGGTGGAGACCTTGACGGGGAAAAAGCCCCCTTCCTGGCGCGGCAAATGTTGAAGGTCGTAAACGACACTTCCCCCGGACCTGCTTAGAGTGCAGCCCGCGGAGGTTCTTTGGATTCACGAGGGCTAGTCCCAGGAGATCAAGCACAGCAGGATGATGAACACAGGGGATTTACGTGGTTCTTGCCGCCGGAGCGTAATACCCTACGTCCACGGGAGTGTTTGTGTATTTCCTTGCTTGAGTGTGTATAAGCCTTGGTCTAATTTTCCGTCCCCTGTGAAGGCCGTCTGCAGAGCTATTTTATAGTTCAAGGACTCTGCAGTCACAAGGTGGGTCCCAGTACCCGACAGGTGGTCCTGGGGAGAGCCAAATCCTATACAAGATCTAGGATTAATTGCTATCTACTTCCCTTTGTCAGAGATGTCAATGCATCGTCCCGCCGCGTCATGCGCCAGGGCTACACATAGTTGCTGATGATGGTGGTGCACGTCTTGTCCGTCTTGTCCTTGTGGCCCATTCGTCCGTCTTGCGGAGCGGGTCTGTACCGGCTACTTGGACAAGACAGGACACTGGAGCCTTGACTTTCGCAAGCGCGACTCAGCCTGACTGGGGAAGGCGCGCGTACTTAATGCTTGTCTAAGTAGCGCACGCGTTCCTTTACTGCGGCTTCCTACCGCACTGTGTTGGCTGTCCGCCACATGGTTGCGTCGGAGCCTGTCTCTGCGGGAAGCATAGCACTTGTCAGAAAAGGCCACGTGGTGCATTCGGAGCCCACCCCTATGGAGGGGTGGGGGCTCGGACCTGCAGGCCACGTGGTAGCTCTAGTGCCTTTCCCTGCGAGGGTGCGGGCTTGGCCCTGAGACCCTGATTGCCCACGTGGCGGCTCCAGAGCCCGCCTCTGCGGGGAGGCGTTGTTCCGGTCCTGCGGTCCACGTGGCAGCTTGGGAGCCTCCCCCGACGGGGAGGTAGGAGCTGGTCCTCCCCTCCTCAACGTGGCAGCCTCGGAGTCGGCCTCTTAGGCAGAGGCGGAGTCCTTAGCGGTTTTCTCCTGTGCGCGGGGGTACCCGGTCTGCAGGGTACCGACAGTACCCTTTACCCACAAGCAGTGATTTCATCCCCTATTACCAGGCGGACTGAGTAAACCTCCCTGATGCCAGTGGCGGCCAACAACATCACTATTGGCGGCTCCTAAGGTCTACTAACAAATCATCCCTGGCAAAAGTGCCAGAAATGCTTGTTGGTATTACTTATGCACCATTAACTAAACATATCCAACTAATGTGTCAGAAATGCTTGTTAATGGTTCTATTGGATCATAGAGTGAATTCTGCTAGTGCACGGAGGTATCATTGTAGCATTTCCCCTTAAGAGTATTCCCAAGGGTGTCATTTATTTGATCCTAAAGGAAGGCGGGGTAGAGATATAACAATCATCATGTGGAAAGGGTAGAAAGGTCTAAGTAAGAATCTAGTAATGATGGATAAAATAATAGTGGAGGTAGTGTGACACACACAAAAGCTTTTAAGTCTAAGGGGGGTAAGAGATTCCTAGAGGTTAGTAAAGGTTGAGAGTTATGGACGTACTCCTACTATGCTCTAGTGTACATATACATAGCCTAAACTAATTATTCATAAGCTAGGTCAATAGTGAATACTTATTATATGTGGTTCAACACATCGAGCACAGGCTTACCCCTAGCAATACTAGGGCGACTCCCGCCAAGAGTCTGTGGCATAGCCGAACGTGGAGGATTACAAAGGACAGATAGGACTGTCACCACCTACTGCCTACCTCTTCAATCCGTGGGTCTACGAGACATCCAATGCTACTTAGCTATCCTAGCACCATGCTAGCGTATTAAGTAATTATCATAAGAGCCTAGGCACAATCCATCCTAAGGCCATGTATTGAATCATCATTGAACCAATGTTGATACACAACATAATTATCCATACTAACCTAGTTATGTTATAATTAACTAGACTATAGTGGGGGTCTATAGGTTCTATGATAATGAGATATGTTCATGATGAAATAGTCATCGAAGCTATACCTTCCACATACATGGACTCCACAATCAAACAAGAAACGCTTTGCCCAAGTATATGTATAAGTAGAGACTAAAGATACTATCTTTATTATGCATAAAGTCACAAATACAAGAAATAATACATGAGCCATACCTTTCTCAATGTAGGATTGGGAAGAGAGAGACTCCTTACTCCTTTCCCAATTTGGACTTGGGACTAGAGACTCTCCTCTCTACAACCTAACTCCTCTAAGACTATGGATGATAGTGTATACAATAGAGATGAAGCTCAAGTGGTGTGTGTTGAAGTGAGGGGTAGGGGGTCCTATTTATACTAGTTTTGAGGTCGGTTCCCGCCACCAAAAGCGCGCGAATAAGTCACCATTGACTCCAGGAAGTCGGGAGGAGCCAACACGTGGAGGCTGACCGAGTTTGGTGCAGAGACCAGGTCGGCCGACCCCCTGGTTCGGCCGACCTGGTCATTGCACCAATTCTCGTGTGCTTTCTCCAGGTGGCTGCCAGGTGAGTCCCATTGATGTATATGGGTGATACACCGTTGGATCTCCTCGGATTCTTCTGTTTGTGGGCCATTTGATAGATGAGATGCCACATGTCGTCGCCTGATTGGCTGGGATGATATTTTATAGGATTGGTCCCTCTACATTTCCTCATTTCCTGCATAAAATGTTGCATACACATATTTCTCTAGGTCCAAGTGGAATTGGGTTAGATAGAAAGGTGATGTGTGCAAGAAATGACAAATCCTTCACATAATTGAGTTGAATTGAAGGATGAAATTGGTACATAACAGCCATCAACAATTACACACTACCATAGGTGTGTGGCTAGGAGATCACTACATGGTCTTTACAAAGGTACTCCCGACTAGTGCTAGCCCTCTAAGGCTTCCACCACTGAAGCATTCCCAGATTAACCCTCTGCCTCAGAGCCCCCTCTAGAGCCTTGCGGTTCCCAGAGCAGTACCCTGCATCATTCCCCGCACCATCCAACTACTAGCATTTCGTCGGGATAAACCTAATTAATTGACCAAGCCGTCCCATCTCAGTCTTGGTGGTACTGTGGAACTTAGAGGCTTACTCCATAAACTGGTCCTTAGAATCCGGCGGTGTCAAACCCAATCCAGAGTCTCGTGCAAACTGCACCATATCAAACCATCCGACTGCCAGATTCATACCAATTACTTCATCATTTCCAATGTAACATAATGATCATAGTTAATTTATGTAATCATGAGTCCAGATTTCCATCCCAACTACTAAGCATGGCTAAGCATGATTGAAATACCCAAAACCACCCAATTCAACCATGGCGACAAGGAATTTTATGGAATGGTAAATAAAATAGGATTCACATTAATTAAGCATGCAACTAACTATAATACCTAAAATAGGCACAAGATGGTCAAGGGCACTTGCCTTATATTATTTTGGTTGCTAAGTCTTCTTGATGTAATTCTTGATCTTCATGTCGCTTCTTTGTTAAGGTACGAATGCGTACAAACTACCGTCAAAAGAGAAATAGAACATTCAAGACTAATACACCAAAACATACACATCAGCATAAAATCCTATATTAATACATCCCTACGAAGTATTTATTACTTTTCATAGCCAAAGAAATGCATTTACCATTTATTTCCTATTTTTAGAATTTATTTTTAGGCTAAAAACATTTTTAATGAATTTCCAGGGCCAAAATATATTTTATATATAGTTTATAAATTTTTAACAGCATAAAGATTTTATAAATAATTTTCCTACTATTTTCACATTTATTCTCTATTTTTAATATTTATTTATAGCTAAAAACATTTTAATGAAATTTTCCAGCGTCAAAATATATTTTATATGTACCTAAATTTTTATTTCAGCCTAAATAGATTTTATAAAGAATTTTCCTAAAATTTTTATATTTAATTTCTCATTTATAAACATATTATATTTAGTAAATACATTATTAAACATTATTTCGCAATTAAACTTTATTTTAAGGGCTGATTGGTAATTTTTCTTAACTGGACAGAGGGTTAAATGTATTATTTAAAAAAGTTGCAAGGGCATAATCATTATTTACTTAATTTAACCTAATTCCAGAGAAGTGTAGGGGCATATTCATAAAAATGATAACCTATTTATAATTTGATAAAAATGCACAGGGACCTAACTGCGAAGTTTAGTTCCCATTTCTATTTTATTTATTTTGCTTAAGGTAAGGGCATGGAATTGGTCTATAGGGCCGTGGACCAGGTTGGGGACGCGGTCAATGGTCCACCGTGGACCGAGGACCATAACCCTTCGGGTTGATTTAATCTTGGCCGCCAGATCCGGATCTGATGGCTGAGGCAAAATGAAGCCATGGGCTTCTTCTTCCCGAGGCCAGGGCGATGGCGCCCCATGGCCGGCGGCCAAGGCTTGCTAGAGTTGGTCTGATTCGGCGCTCCGGTGGCCCAAAATCTACAGAACAAGGGCGGAAAGATAGAGGAGCTCGTGGGGAATCTCACCATGGGTTCGGTCGAGGTCGGAGCTTGTCGAGGATGAGTGTGCGACGGCGAAGATGGCAGTTCGACCTTCGGTGCCATCGGGAGGCGCTAGGGGCATCTGTCGACTGTTGGAGTCAGCAGATCTCCCTACACTGCTAAAGTGATTGGGGAGTTTGTGGTTCGGTGTGGGCGCGCGGAGACTTAAGAAGGTGAATTGCGGTTTAATGCAGGAGACACAAGGATTTACGTGGTTCGGGCCGCCTGAGCGTAATACCCTACTCCACGGGTGTGTTGGTGTTGTATTAGCTTGTCACGTATGATCGCTTGTCCACGTCTGTGAACGATCGTCCCCGAGTGTATCGTCGGCTTGTCCTTTTATAGTACAAGGACAGACCGTTACAACCTAGCCTGGCCCAACATGTGGCCCCGGCGGTTACTAGTATTGATACACAATTAAGTATTGTTAATGATCCTGTAACGGGCTCCGACAGTGCCGTTACTGGTGTTAAGATCGTCCGTTTAAGCGTCATTAATATGGCATTAATGACGCTTAATCGGGTCTTGAAGTCCTTGGCTCTCCTTTGAAGATCCGGAGCCGTTACAAGGTCTTTCGGAGGTTAGAGGCTGTCAGCTTCGACGTTTGGACACGTGGCAGCTCCGGAGCTTGCTGTGGGAAGCAGGTAGCTCTGGGGCTACCTGACACGTGTCAGGTCCGGAGCTTCTCTCGGTCAGGGGTTAAGTCCGGAGGTGCCGTTTCGGTACCTGGCCCGGAGCTTCCCCTTTGTGGGTGGTAGCTCCAGTTTGGCAGTACACGTGGCGACCTAGGGATTAACCATGTTGGAGAAGCAGGTCCGGTCATGCCTGACAAGTGGGCCTCCGAGGGTCTTCAATCCAAGTCAAGGCCTTCAAGATCTTTGTAACCTCAGGGGGTGTACGTTTTTAGGGTACCGACAGTGGCCCCCTGGATCTACCTCCGAGGAAGGTCACTGGGGTGAAGTCGTTCCGTCGGAGGTGGGTCCATCCTTGCGACACTTGAACTGGGTCTTCAAGGGTCTTCGGAGGTGCCGTTGGTAGGGTTTTACAGTTAGATCCCGCCGCGTGGTGCACCTCAGGCGGCAGATGAGATCTTTGACGTGCGGATCTCACGCAATTGAAGGTCACCGGTTCCCGATACAAAAAACCGTATCGGTTCCGCGCGCCCTGTCAGGCCGCCGCCTTTGGGTTTCCCGCCTCTTGATGACAACCGTTCGCCTGGGTAAGAGCTTCGACTTGATCGTCGGGGTGGTCCCGGGCCCTCTTGTCATCGACTGGGTTGAATTCTTGAGTAGTATCTTCGACTCCCCTGCAGTTTCCATCCAAGCGTTGCGAGGGCTTACTTAAGAAGGAAAGCGCGCACCGTCGGGAGTTCTTTACGCCTCTCATCTGATCTTGCGCTCAAACTCCCGACTCGTACTTCGCTTCTCTTCTCTTGCCTAGCTGTGCCGCGCTGGAGTTGGGTCTGCGTGAGAGTCGTCTGAAGACCAACAAAGATTTGAAGAAGGTACGGGCCCTCATGGGGTGGTCCTCGGACTTCTTCAACCGCTTGGTCCGTGCCGGCGGAGAGCTCCCCTTTGAGAAGGAGCGCGCTGGCGAGATGGTGTATTTTTCTTCGTACGCCATGGTGGGGCTGATCCCACCTTTTTCTTCTTTCTTTTTGATGCTGCTAGACTTCTATGGTCTGCAGCTATACCACCTTGGCCCTCATTCCATTCTCCTCGTGTCCATCTTTGTCCACTTCTGTGAGATGTGGGTGGGCATCCCCCCCTGCATCGAACTCTTCCGAACCTTCTTCACCGTCCACACCACCGGCCGGAGCAATGAGTACCTTGGCTTCTACTACTTCGTGAAGCGCAAGAAGTGCCCATTCAAGTACCTCCGGTCGTTCCCTTCTGAGAAGTGGGATGACTGGAAGAAAGATTGGATTGTCGTCAGGGTGGAGGAGCACGAGAGGTTGGAGCTGCCAGACGGTCTGCCCGGCATCGACACGTCGATATGGAGTGAAGTTCCGGTGCTGGCGGAAGCTTTCGACCCTACCCTGACCAGGATCCGCCGATGCGTGGAGGGAGGATTGACTCCCTAGGCGGTGTTCTGCAACTTCCTGGCCAACAGGTGGGCGCCGCTGAAGAGGAGGGAGAAGCTCGCCTGGGCCCTCAACAGTGTGATGGACGAGGACCGGGTTGAGACTGGGTTGAAGTCCAACATGGTGGGGAAGGCCTTGGAGTTCCACCTCAAGAAATTCCAGCACGGCATCTACATCGACAGTGATGACTTGACTCCACCGTCAGCCTTTGTCCCCCTAAACATGGAAGTGGAGTTCAGCAGGGAGCTTCGGCGGACGATGCCCGCGCTTGACGACCTTGGTGTCGTCGAGAGAAGACCAACCACCCGGGTGGCAATCCCCGGGGTGCCCGAAGACGGCTCGGTCCCTGCTCCACAGTCGAGGGTCAAGGTCATCGACAAGGGCAAGGAGCTGGCAGAGGAGCCGTAGAGTCGGAAGAGGAAGCTACAACATGCCGACGGAAGGTCCGTCAGGCCCGCTACTTCCGCCTCGGTTCCTTCCCCCCAGGGGGGAAGATCTTCTGCCGCCGTGGCGACTGTCCCCGTAGTGGGGTCCTTCCAGAAAGATACTGTTCCTGCAGTGGGATCCTCCCGGAGCGTGTCTGTCCCCGTGGTGGAGCCCTCCTGGGGTGCTAGCTCCGGGCGCACGACTCCGACACCTGGGACGGTGGGAGCCTCTAGGTCCAGGGGTTCCTCCCGATCGAGGAGAGCCTCGACCCGGGAAACGCCCGTGGCTGCGACAAGTTCTGGGGGCCTCCCGGAGTTCCTACGCCGACCATGGCCAGCCCGGAACGTCCGGGAAAAAGGTCCCGCGCAAGCTGGTGCGGAAGCCTTCCAAGGTAATTTTTGATCTTTACCTTGGTTAACTTTTTAATTGTAGCGATTGTTTGTTAATTTTTTTTTATCCATCCTCTGCAGCGTCCCCAAGAAGGGGAGTGAAGCTCCACCCTCGGCCACGATGTCTGAGGCCGTGGGAGCTTCTGCTCCTGTCCCAGTGCCGCCCCAGGTGGCGGCTGAGGCTGCGACAGCTCCGGCGCCGGCTGTCGTGGTCATGAACCTCGACTCGTCACTAGAATTTCCCATGGTAGCGCCAGACCACGGGAGTGAAGACACGCCAGCGGCACTTGTCTCGGAGGTTGAAGCTCCGGGTCCTTGTGCTGCAGTAGTGGGAGCTCCGGCTGTAGAGCCGGAAGAAGTAGTAGTCCCGGCCTCGGAGTCGGAACTTGTCGAAGCCCCGGCGATTGAGCTGGAGGTGACTGAAGCTCCAGCATGCGAGCCGGAAGACGAGGTAGTTCCGGCAGTTGAGCCGGTTACCTCCGAAGTACCGGTCGCTGAGCTGGTTATTGTTGGAGTGCCGGTCACAGAGCCAGCGGTTGAAGAGGCGAGGGAGCTCGAGCCTCTCTCGGAAGAGGTGTCCCGGTCGAAGCCTGTAGCAGCTCCTATTCCGGAGGCGACGACGTTGATGGTACCTGCGGCCGAGCCGGAGTGCCCAATCGAAGTCGCTGGCCCCCTACCCGAGGGGGTGAATGAAGACTTGGCGGCGGGGCCTTCTTCGATGGCGACTGAGGCCATCTCGAAGGACGGCCCTAGTGCCTTGGAAGCTCAGGGTTCCACTCTCGTAGAGTGGGACCCAATTTTTGTATGTGAAGACCCGCTGGAACCAGCGGAGGAGACCCCAGCAGGTCCGGAGCCCATCCCGCTGTCGATGTCTATCGACGACGCCTGCTCCAGTCTACGTCAGGTCCAACTGGCCTTCTTCCACGACAGCAAGGCTCTTGAAGAGGAGCGCCAAACCCTTAGGCGGTGGCGTAATCGGCTCCACTTCGAGACTAAGCTGTCGCAGTCGAGGCCAGCGGACGACAAGGAGTGGATCAAGCGGGAGAAGATCTGCCTGGAGTACTGGGACAAGCTGCTGGATGACAGGGAGAGCATGACTCATGCCCTCGATGCTCAATCTCGGGAGATCCACGATCAGGCCAAGGCTGCCAATGACACGGCCAATGCTCGGCACGAACAGCTTGAGGCCATCAACGCCGCACTCATCAAGCACCGAGAGGCACTCGAAGGGTGGGAGAGACGGCTCGAGGACGAAGAGCAGAAACTCCTGAAGCTGCGGGATGACGTCTTGAGGAGGGAAGAGGAGCTTGCCGAGAAGGTAGCTCTGGCGGACAAGGGCCTCGAGGAGCGCACTAAGAAGTTGGAAGAGCGCTGCCTCGAGGAAGAGGAGAAGACCTGGGTGCGGGGGCAGGAACTCTACGAATACGAGTGTGCCCTTGTTGCCCGGGAGAAGAAAGTGGAGGCTAGGGAGAAGGACCTGGTCGATCGTCGGAACAAGATCCACCTCCGGGGGGAGGAGCTCAGAAGACTTGAGAGGCGGGTTGCTGCAAAGATTCAGCAAAACGCCAAAGAAGTTGAGCGCCTCGCCCGTGAGAATTCCGAACTGACGGCGGCCAAGAGATCCCTGGAAGAGGTGAAGAGCCTGAGGACGGCGGACTCCCTGCAGATTTGGGAGTTCCTGGGCAAGGCCAATGATGTGCTGACGCTGATGGGTTTTAGCCCCGTGCGCCCGGATGATCCGGAGCCGGAGCCGGACCTTGCGCTGCAGGCGTTGAGCGCAGCAGGTAGCAAGCTCTCCAAGGCGGGCGATGTCATCGCGGACCAACTGGAGGTTGAGGGGCAATCCCTGGCGAGGAACGTCACAGAATATGTGTTGACGTGCTACACCAGCCGGAACCCTCAATTTCCTCTGGACCCGGTGCTTGAAAGCCCCGTCGAAGGAGAAGGCGAAGCTACCCGAGCCAGCGTATCAGAGGTCGCCCAGAAGGTCGCCGAGTTCTTCCATAGGGTCTAGGACCATCTCTTTTAGCTCTCACTTGTATTTTCTCTTCTTCTTCCTCAATTTTGTAATCCCTTGTCTCCAGATGTAATCTCCTGTCTCCAGATGAAGGAAATCCCCAAATTTTTGCGAATTTCATTTTTTGTCTTCAACATATTTGTCTTCACTTGGCCCCCTGGTAGATGTACACAATTTGATTGTGAACATGTACCAAAAGGATATTGAGTTTTGTTGAAGACGCATTTGCTCCGAACTTGTAGAATTTAGGTCCGAAGTCTTCGATAGTGAAGGTCCCCTGAGGTTGTCGGAGCTTAGAAGCTCCGGCATTGTCCATCGCTGGAGCTTGGTAGCTCCGGCAATAGCCTCTATCAACACGTAGAGCGTCGATAGTTAGTCCTCTGAGGTGTCGGAGCTGAGTAGCTCCGGCAGTTACCTTTGCCAACACTTGGTTTGTTGGCAGCAGACTCCGTTTACGGGGTCTTATCACCATCTTATACTTAGCGTCGACGGTTGGACCCCTTGGGGGAGTCGGAGCTTGGTTAGCTCCGGCTTTTCTCCATCAACGTAGAGTTTATTTTTCCTGCACACTTAAGACAAGTAAAATAGTAAAATTCGTTCCTTGTCTATAATTTCGTCGCGGCTTACGATTCTCAAGAAAATTTTAAGATGAACGCGATTTTAAATACAACCGGATGCGTTGTCTTTTCTCTTAGATCCAATTGTCCATGGACCCGCCTTACTTCGGCCTGCCGGGGTGTAGGAAGAGTGGCGTACTTAGGGTGCTTGACCAGGCTAAGTCGATAGCACACTCCGGCCCTAGATTGGCTTGGCGGGTTTCAGGCGAGTTGGCCATAAACGATATTTAAATCCAAAAGATATGACAATACAACTCGAATCGTATATAAACCGGTCGAACTAAAAATTTCTTAAGAATTGCACGTCTCTATTATAGACAAGAAAGAGAAAAATAAAAATGTCAAGCCTGCACGAAATGAATGCACGTGGAGTCTATTTCACATGAAGATGTCTTTCATTATAGGTCCGGGGTACAGGGGAAGCAAGTACACTCTTAGGGTACGGAACCAGGCTAACTGTGTTTGGTTTCTCGTTTGACCCAGGGTAGTTAGCCACACTTTTAGTCCGGAGACTGTGACAAGTGCTGCATGAGCTTTGCGGACCTTTCGGGAAAGGTCCGGCTGCTCTCCCGGAGGAACTACCCGACTTTGTACAATGACTCTATAACATACATCTCAAGTTACTCAAGACTCACCTTCGTGGTATTAAGTGTAGAACTTACGGAGGTGCTTGATGTTCCAAGGATTTGGGAGAGGTGTCCCATCCTCGGTAGCCAAGCGAACGCTTCTGGAACGTGATACTTTGATCACTCGAAAGGGCCCCTCCCAGCCGGGGGAGAGTTTGTTTAACCCTTCTCTGGATAGTATTCTCCGTAGCACCAGATCGCCTTCCTCGAGCTGTCAGTTGTGTACATGCCGCTGATGATAACGCCGTAGAGCTTGGCGATATCGGGCATTCCGAACAGCTGCTTGGCACCTTCCCTCCTCAAGGAGGTCTAGGTCTTCACGCCGGAGCTGGTCCTGCGTGGCTTCGTCGAAGGTCCGGACCCGGAGTGAACCCAAGGTGATTTCCGGAGGAAGGATTGCTTCAGCTCCGTACACCATAAAGGAGGGTGTTTCTCCGGTTGACCGGTTTGGAGAAGTCCTGTTGGCCCATAGAGTGGGCGGAAGCTCTTCGATCCAGTTGGCTCCGTGTTTTTTCAAGCGCTCATAGGTGCGCGTTTTGAGTCCTTTAAGGATTTCTGCATTTTCTCTCTCGGCTTGACCATTGCTGGCTAAATGAGCTACGGAGGCGTAGCAAACTTGTATGCCGAGGTCTTCGGAATATCCTTGGAATGCGGAGCTTGTGAATTGAGTCCCATTATCAGTGATGATCTTGTTTGGGACTCCGAATCTGCTTACAATGGATTGCAGAAAGTTGATAGCAGATTGCTTATTGATCGTCACAACTGGAGTTGCTTCCGGCCACTTGGTGAACTTGTCAATGGCGACGTACAGGAACTTGTAACCTCCGACGGCTCTTGGGAAAGGTCCCAAGATGTCCATCTCCCATACAGCGAAGGGCCATGTAGGAGGTATCATTTGTAAGGGCTGAGCAGGTGTATGAATTTGCTTTGCATGAAATTGGCATGCTTCGCATTTCATCACCAGCTCAGTGGCATCCTGGAGCGCTGTAGGCCAGTAGAAGCCATGCCGAAAGGCTTTTTCGACCAGCGTGCAGGAAGATGTGTGGTTCCCACACTCGCCTCCATGGATTTTTGCGAGGAGCTCGCAGCCTTCTTCCCTTGTGATGCACCGCATTAGGATGTCGTTGGCACCGCGCCGGTAGAGATCCCCTTCTACCACCGTGTATCTTTTAGCCAATCTGACTACCCGATCAGCGGATACATCATCGTCAGGAAGGATGTTGTCTTTCAAATAGTTCCGGATCTCCGAGATCCATGCATCGGAACTGACTTGAGCATTTGAGTCTTGCGTGCTGGGTTGCTCGGAGCTTCCGGCAGAACCTACGACCCTTGATGGCTGCCATGGTAACAGGGCCATCGGGACCGTCAGCTTCGGGATGCTGATCTCGCCCCCTTCGTTCAGTTCAGCAGGCTGAACTGTGGGTTTCGACAATCTCCGGACAAAAGTTCCTTCAGGAGCCGGAGCTCCGGTTGACGCTTTCATCGAGAGTTCGTCGGCTTCAGCGTTGTGGGCACGCTGAACATGGTGAAGGTCTAGGACTTCAAAGTCCTTCTGAAGCCTCTGGACTTCAAGGAGGTAAGCAGCTAGCTGGAGATTATTGCAGGAGCATTCACCCTTCACCTGTTTGATGATGAGTTGTGAATCTCCTTTGACCAGCAGTTGCTTGACACCGTATGATAGTGCCACCTTTAGTCCGTAGATGAGTGCTTCATACTCCGCCATGATGTTGGTTGCCTTGAAGTCAAGGTGCACCATGTATTTCACCTTCTCCCCAGTCGGTGCAAGGAGAAGGATTCCAGCTCCGGCCCCCTGCTTCTGCATGGAGCCATCGAAGTAGACGGTCCAGTGAGGCTCGGTGAAGGTTGGATCTTGATGCTCCGTCTTCTGTTCACTGGGGCCCCCAGGGTTTGATGGAGAGGGAGTCCATTCCGCCACGAAATCTGCCAACGCTTGACTCTTGATTGCTTGCCTCGGAATGAATTCGAGATCGAATTCAGCCAATTCCGCTGCCCACTTTGCAATATTCCCAGTTGAATTGGGATTATGCAAGATCGCTCGAAGTGGATAGGAGGTCACCACCGAGACTTTGTGAGCTTGGAAGTAGTGTCGAAGCTTCCTGGAGGCAATAAGAACTGCATAAAGCAGCTTATGCACCTCTAGGTATCGAGTCTTGGCATCATGTAATACTTCACTGATGAAGTATACCGGGCGTTGAGTGGTCCGGACCCTCCCGGAGGGGTCCGGAGCTTCCTCTTCATTAATCCGGACCCTGTCGGTGGAGTCCAGATTCTCTTCGGGGACCTCCGGGTTTTGGCTGGAGGAACCCGGAGCTTCTTCAGAAATGACCTGGACCCTCTCAGAGGGGTCTGGGTCTTCTGAAGTGACTTCTTGTGGGTTTGAGTCTGGGAGCTGGGACCCAGACTCACTTTCAGGAATCTCCGGACCCTCCCGAAGGGGTCTGGATTCCTGAGTATGGGGTAGTTCCGGTCTCTCCGCAACCAGAACCATACTGACGACTTCGTCAGTAGCTGAAATGTAAAGCAACAAAGGCTCACCAGGGTTCAGAGCTACCAGAATTGGTAGAGTGGTGAGGAACTGTTTCAGTTCCTGGAATGCCTTCTCTGCTTCTTCGGACCATTGGAATGGTCCGGACTTCCTCAACAACTTGAAGAAGGGAAGTGCCCGTTCTGCCAGTTTTGATATGAACCGGCTGAGGGCTGCTAGACACCCAGTTAACTTTTGGACGTCTTTGATGCGGGTTGGTGGCCGCATGTCTTCAATGGCTTTTATCTTCGCCGGATTAGCCTCTATGCCCCGGTGACTTACCAGGAAACCAAGAAGTTTTCCGGAGCTAACCCCGAAGACACACTTGTCTGGGTTTAGCTTCGTGCGGGTGGCCCGCAGCTTGTCGAAGACAGCCTGCAAGGTGTCCAAGAGGGACTCCTTGTTCTTGACCTTGACCACGATGTCATCGACGTACACTTCCACTATGTCTCTGATGAGTTCTTCAAAAGTTTTGTACATAGCTCATACAAAAGTTGAAGCTGCATTCTTGAGACCAAATGGCATGGCTGTGTAACAATACAATCCATCTACTGTGATGAATGAAGTATGCTCTTCATCCTCCCTAGACATCCTGATTTGATGATACCCAGAATATGTGTCTAGGAAACACAGTAACTCACACCCGGAGGTGGAATCCACTATCTGATCTATTCTAGGTAGTGGGAATGGATCTTTTGGACATGCCTTATTCAGTGTGGTGTAGTCGATGCACATCCGAAGCTTCCCGCCGGCCTTGGGCACAACGACTGGGTTCGCCAGCCATTTTGGATGGAAGACTTCTCGGATGAATCCGGCTTCGAGCAACTTCTTCACTTCTTGTCGGATGAAGTTCTGCCGCTCTACGGATTGCTTCCGAGGCTTCTGATGCACAGGCCGAGCATCGGGGTAAATCTTCAGATTGTGCTCAATCACTTCCCTGGGGATCCCAGGCATTTGTGACGGTTGCCAGGCAAACACGTCAACATTAGCCCGGAGGAAAGTGATGAGCGCGAGTTCCCATTTGTCGTTGAATCCTCCTGATATACGGGTGGTTTGAGTGGCATCGGAACCAATTTGGACGACTTTGACGGGAATGTCGGTGTCGCCGCTTGGCTGCACACGGGGTGCAGTGGTTGAGCCTCGTTGACGAATGCTCGGGGGTTTCGGAGCTTGCTCCTGTCTGAAGTCCTCCTCTTGCGCCGTGGTGAGTGCATGGAGCTCCTCCAGAGCAGTTACTCCGGCGGTGCGATCTCCGCAGATCCAGAGAACGCCTACTGGTGTTGGCATCTTCAACACCAGGTATCCATAATGAGCAGCTGCCATAAATTTGTATAGGGCAGGTCTACCCAAGATGGCGTTGAATGGTAAGTTGATCTGAGCGACATCGAAGACCAACTTCTCGGTGCGATACTTCTCCCGTGTCCCGAAGGTAACGGGGAGAGTTATAGCTCCGAGTGGGGTAATGGCCCCCGGACCTACTCCGGAGAAAGGTCGAGAGGGCTGGAGATCCGAAGGTCGGAGCTGAAGCTTGGTAAAAGCTTCAAAGCTTATGAGGTTCAGCCCCGAACCTCCGTCCACCATAACATGATGGAGCTGGATGTTATTAATGGTGGGAGATACCATCAAAGGTAACTGTCCAGCTCCGACCATGCTTTGAGGACAGTCCGAAGCATCAAAAGTGATGGATGTGTCCATCCGCTTTCGATGTGGCTCCGGTCTAGCTGTAGGAGCTACAACGGCCATATCCCGCCGCATAGTCTTGATGACGCGACGGGAGGTGATGTCCCATGATCCACCAAAAATGGTGTTCATGGTTTTCCGACGCTCGTTGTCAGAGACATCAGAGTCATCATCGACGGAGGTGTAGACAGCCTTTAGGACCTTTTTGGGGTCCTGAAACCCTAACTCCTCTTCAGCTGGAGCTTCGTCGACCTTCTGTTTTCCTTCCCTCTGTCGGAAAGGGGACCCTTCCCGGCGCTTGCTGTAGCGCTGGGCAAGGTTTTGGACCTCCCGGCATTCTTCCAAACCGTGGCTGCCCGTTTTGTGAATAAGACACCACACTTTGGGTTTGTCACCGTCTTCGGAAGACGGTCGAGGTCGCTTCTCGGGGCGTGGCCCCCAGCCACCCGGAGTTGCAGCAGCTGCAACGTTGGATGTGCCAGCCGACGGCTTCTTCTTGCCGTTGGTCTTCTTTTTCTTCTTGCCACCCCCGGAGGTAGCGGCTTCTTCTTTGGAGGATTTCTTGTGATCCTCCGAGGCTGGTTTGGAGTGCATTTCACAGCCCTCCGGAGCTCTAGCACATTTGTCTGCCAGGCTAAAGAGTTTCGTGACGCTGGTGATCTCTTTGATCGCCAGCTTCTCCAACATCTTTTTGTCCCGTACGCCTTGTCTGAATGCCACAATGACAGAAGCGCTTGAGATAGAAGGGATTGTGTTGCGTACCTGAGAGAACCTCTGGATGAAAGACCGCAAAGATTCTCCCCCTTTTTGCACGACCGCAAAAAGGTCCAGTTCAGTGCCTGGTCGGGTGTATGAACTCCCAAAGTTGGCAGTGAACTGACGGCACAGCTCCTCCCAACTGTTGATAGAGTTGGGTGGAAGGCTCATAAACCAGGACCTAGCGGTCCCAGTTAAGGCCACTGGAAAGTAATTGGCCATTACAGCCTCGTTTCCTCCAGCTGCCAAGATTGCAGTGGAGTATATCTGAAGGAATTCGGCGGGGTTGATAGTCCTGTCGAATTTTTCCGGTAGGTGTGGCCGGAACTTCTGTGGCCATCTAACCATGCGCAGGTGCATGGCTAGGGCTGAACAGCCTCCTCCTACCCCTTCCAGAGTAGAAAGGTCCTGAGCTTCCCGTCTTTCACGAGCTCGCTCAATATGGACACGGCCATCTTGCTGGCGGTATCGGTAATCAAGCTCCGCCCGGAGGTCATGAGTCGAAAGCCTGGATAACGTATGGGTGCGTCGTGCCCCAGAGGGCAACGACGTCACCTGTTGTGACGCAGATCGTCTCCTGTTGTTGGAGACGTGCGGACCAAGTCTACCTAACAAAGTCCGCCGCTGCGACGGGGCTCGTCCCGAAGGAGGAGGACCCTGGTTGTTGAGGCGTTCGGCCGCTGCTGCGACCAAATGCTCCACATCGGCCCTCCACTGCTCCATTGCATCTCGAGATACATCCGGAGGTGGTGGACGTTGGAGAAGAGCACGCGCTGCATGGAGCGCGTGTTCCAGGTTGTCATGACTTGCCGACGCAGTAAGTGACGCCGGCGCACCATCACGTTGCCCAACACGATTTGCTGGAGAAGATGGTGGTGGTGGGAGTGTGGCTCCTGCTGGTGCTGAGGCTCCTGCTGGTGGCTGCCTATTGGAGGGATTGCCCCCAACAGCCTGAGCAACAGGTTGGCCGTTGGATGATCCAGCCGCGGAGTTCACCATTCTCGAAAATCTCAGGCTCCCCCTACCTGGCGCGCCAACTGTCGACTGTTGGAGTCGGCAGATCTCCCTACACTGCTAAAGTGATTGGGGAGTTTGTGGTTCGGTGTGGGCGCGCGGAGACTCAAGAAGGTGAATTGCGGTTTAACGCAGGAGACACAAGGATTTACGTGGTTCGGGCCGCCTGAGCGTAATACCCTACTCCACGGGTGTGTTGGTGTTGTATTAGCTTGTCACGTATGATCGCTTGTCCACGTCTGTGAATGATCGTCCCCGAGTGTATCGTCGGCCTGTCCTTTCATAGTACAAGGATAGGCCGTTACAAGCTAGCCTGGCCCGACATGTGGCCCCAGCGGTTACTAGTATTGATACACAATTAAGTATTGTTAATGATCCTGTAACGGGCTCTGACAGTGCCATTACTGGTGTTAAGATCGTCCGTTTAAGCGTCATTAATATGGCATTAATGACGCTTAATCGGGTCTTGAAGTCCTTGGATCTCCTTTGAAGATCCGGAGCCGTTACAAGATCTTCTGGAGGTTAGAGGCTGTCAGCTCCGACGTTTGGACACGTGGCAGCTCCGGAGCTTGCTGTGGGAAGCAGGTAGCTCCGGGGCTACCTGACACGTGTCAGGTCCGGAGCTTCTCTCGGTCAGGGGTTAAGTCCGGAGGTGCCGTTTCGTTACCTGGCCCGGAGCTTCCCCTTTGTGGGTGGTAGCTCCGGTTTGGCAGTACACGTGGCGACCTAGGGATTAACCATGTTGGAGAAGCAGGTCCGGTCATGCCTGACAAGTGGGCCTCCGAGGGTCTTCAATCCAAGTAGACAGCCTTCCTTCGAGATCTTTGTAACCTCAGGGGGTGTACGGTTTTTAGGGTACCGACAGCATCGATTCTTGCATCGGAAGAGTCCTTCGGGGGAGGAACGGCGCTGCATTGCACGGCATCACATCGGCGGTGGCCAAATCGGTGTCCTCTTGCAGGGCGCCGAGCTCCTAATTGGCAGCCATGGTGACTAGGGTTTCAAGTAGGCCGTGGAGAAGAAAATGGGGTGTCGGGGAAGGATTTATATGGGAGGTGGTTCTGGTGTGCGAACCAGTGTAGCGGGTGGGGTCGCAAGTGGGCAAGAGGGGAGGCACAGGCAGTTGCCGCACGTGCAGTCCGCGCATGAGAAGGCACGTGCGGTTGGGGGGGGCGGTTTGTGGGAGGAAAAGGGAGTTGACAAGGAGGACCCACGTGTAAGAAAGTAAGGAGATGGAGAAGAGAGGTGTGGTCTGGGCTGAGGTGGAGAGGAGGGGAGTTGGGCCGCAGTAGCAAGATGGGCTAGCAGGGGATTCTTGGCCCAGACAGGTTTTTACTTCTTTTTCTTTTTCTTTTTTCCTTTCATTTATTTTCGCTTTCATTTGATTTCAAATTTAAATTTTTAGCAAATTCTACTCATATAAATTCACCCAATCACACAAAATGCACTAGCACATGCATTAAAATTACATTTCGTTGTTTCGAAAATATGGGTGTTACAATTCTACCCCACTTAAACAGAATCTCGCCCCGAGATTCTAGGTTGGACTAAGAAGAGGTCCGAATTTTCGTGAACCAAAAGCTACCCATTAGAAAGTATCTCTCAATAATTATATTTCTTATTTCGTTTTGAGATCCTTATTTTAAAAACATTTCAAAGTTTAGTGTCTCACACAATGCAAGAATAACATGCTGAACTTGTTTTAAACATTCTTAAGAAAAATCTTTCATTATCACACATTTCTACACCTTATTATGTTATTATATTTTCTTTCTTATTTTTATTTTCAAATAATTATTGATTTTATTATTACCAACATTATTATTTTAAATGGAGAGCTACTAGGTCTGGTAAGGTTTTCTTTGCTGTGCCCTAATTATTATTTGGACCCAAATGTATTCTCTAGCAATTGAAATTTTTATTTTTCACAAATAAACAAATATGATGCAATATGTCAATTTACTTTAATTTTAAATATTTATCACATGATGACACACATTATTTTTATATCCTTTTATATTCTTATTGTCATTATTATTTTGAATTTGGACTAATTTCCATTGTGGTTTCCTTTTTAAAGTCTTTCATTTCAAATGAATTGTCATGACTAATAGGTTTATTATCATTATTATTATTTTCCTTGTTAAGTATGGTGGTTACAATCCCACCCACCTTACAAGGAATCTCGCCCTCGAGATTCGAACGGATTGCACGAAGGAGACATGATATGATTTATTAGTGGGTGCTACACCCATTAAACAAACCCATTCACTTGTCACTGTCCTCATTAGATCTTGTCTCCACTGAGCAGCATATCAAAAGTATAAAAAAGCAAGTGTGAGTACCATCTTGTGGTACTCAGCAAGCACTACAAGAAACGCGACAATAGACGACGGCTAAATTAATAGACGATGGGGCTGTCATCTTTTACATTATTAATGACGATCATTTTCAGCCATCGTCAATTATGCTACAATTGACGACGGTTAAACAAGTACCATCGTCAATTAATTAAAGACGATGGTTGACCGTCGTTGATTATGGCCCGTCACCAATGTGGGCCGAAACCCGGCCCACCTGAGCCTGTTATTGACGATGGTTAACCTAGCACCGTCGTCAATTAATTAAAGACGATGGTCAACCGTCGTCAATTAATGATCATTGTCAATAATGGCCGAAACCTGGCCCACCTGAGCGGTTATAGACGACGGCTAGGAAATACCGTCGTCAATAGGTCCATAATTGACGACGGTGGACATGTTACCGTCGTCTATTAGAGTTAGGGATTATTTACCCGGTCGCGCCTTTTCATTTTCATTTACGCGCCCCCGCTCCTCGCTAATCGCTGCCACCGCCGCCCCCGCTACTCGCCGCGTCGCGCCGCCGCCCCCGCTCCTCGTCGCGTTGTGCCGCCGTCCCTGCTCCGCGCCACCGCCCCGCGCTGCGCCACGCCGTCGCCCCGGTTGCGCCACCGTCATGCCACCGCTGTCAACTAGGAAGGACTCGACAACTAGGTATGCTGCTTCCCCCTCCCCACGTTCATGCGCAAAGTCCTGAGGCATTTACTTGTGTGAAGGTTGGCTTGCCAGTTCAGATTTTATAGCTGAGTTAGGAGTTGTAGAATAGAGAAGTGACAAAAGGATGGGAGGGTAGAGACAAGAGAGGTAATTTGTAAACCAAATGGTGTGGTTCAAGGGTAGATGCATATACAGAAAAACCTGCGACACTACCTTTTAAACTGCTAGGTTATGTGTGATTAAATGGTTATTAGAACTATTGTGGTTTTTGGCAAGTTTGATTGTCTTCTGAGACCCTAGTCCCCTTTGTGTCATGTTGTTTGATCTCTCTTTATGATCTTATTAATGTGACTTTTGACAAACTGTGTTCTCGTCACTTCGTTTTTAATTTAAATTGAGTCACTGATTTCTCTTAAGATGACTCAAAGTGAGATATTCTATTGTGGTGCACTGTTGCATCTGCCAAATAAAAAAAATATTATGTAGCAATCTTGTTTGTATCAGAAAACATATAATGCATGTTTTGCTCCTACGAAGGAACATCTGAAGAGATTATTGGGCATGGTCTAAACTATCATCCTCATTCGATACATATAAGTAAAAATGGTATTCTGATGTTTATACTGTATAAATTGATTTCTTTCTTTTCAGTGTGAGGTATGTCCAACTACTACTACAATAAACAACTATTTCGTTATTTTTCCTTTTTTATAGTGCTACCCATTGGCATTCATCTTTGTGGATTGTCCAATAATGCTGGTTAATATTATGTCCTGAGCGATCATTAGTTAGTTAGTTTATTATGTCGTTCATCAATAATTTCTTATTATTTGTAATTGTTTATTAGTTGGTTTGTTTATTAATATGTAAATATACGGGTTTTTGGGCTGGCCCGGCCTGACAGAACACGACACGTAGTAAATATGTTCGTGCCGTATAGACAGTTGTAGTCGTAATGTATGCGTCGAGACGACACGGAAGTGAACGGCGATGGTGAGGACGTCAATCACCCGCGATTGCGCAGACAGTGGATCCGGACGTGGAATTATCATCTAAGACCAACTTTCCTCCTCTTTCTCTCATTCTTTCCTCTCGTAAATTACTTAACAATGAAGATGAGGAACGTAACCTATAGCAATGCGTCACCCATTTCAGAGCGGCACGTCTCACATGCTATTGGCATGTGAGACGTGAAGGTTTGGAATTGTCCCTTTTTGGACAGCCTGGGAGTGACCGAGGGGGCGTGGCTTGTGATGAGACGCGGGTATGGATCTGGACGGGATTTCGACGGCATAACCTTGTTGTTCTCTGCTGCACCATTTTCAGGCGTGTAGTGGAGAACAACGGGGTTATGCTGCCGAAATTTTGTCCAGATCCAGACCGCGCGTCCCGTCATGAGACACTCCACTCGGTCACTCTTGGGTGGGTTTAGGAACTATCTGCCTAGTTGTAGGGCCATGACATAACATAACAATGAAACTAATAATGATTTATCTGCTTTGAAGGTATACCCTCAAACATGGTTGAAGACCGCACTTGGATGTATACTGGTTGGAAAAAGGATGGGAGTCACTCAGAGGAGTGGTTCACCAAGACGGATGCTTTCATACAATGAGCTTTTTCGTTGTCAAACAACAGCAAGGTGCGGTGCCCATGTATCAAATGTCAGAATGCGAAGTGTTTCGACAAAGTGACATTGACGTTCCACTTGTGTCGAAACGGTTTTATGCAACATTATGAGTTGTGGACCTTTCACGGCGAGACACCTTCTCAAGCCGTAGAAGATCGAGATGGGGATGATAGCACTAGGGTCGATAGGATGGACGAGATGCTTGAAGCCATAAATCCTGAAGTGACGGAGGATTCTCCTACAACTAAGGCAAAGGAGTTCTTCGAGCGTCTCAAGACATCAGAACAACCGGTGCATGAACACACCAAAGTGACGATCCTCAATTTCATGACTAGATTTATGGAAATTAAGTATAAGTATTTCTTCTCCAATAATTGCTACAACGACCTCATCAAATTGATCAACGATGTCCTTCCAAAGCCCCATAAATTGCCTAAGGATATGTATCATTCTAAGAAATTGATTTCTGATCTTGGTATGAACTATGAGAAGATTGATATGTGTCCAGACCACTGCATGCTTTTCTGGAAAGAGCATGCCAACGAGAACAAGTTCTTAAAATGTGATAAGGCAAGATTTGTCGAAGTTATTAATGAAGATGGTACAAAAGTTATGACTGAAGTTGCACAGAAGCAGCTTTTCTACTTGCCTGTCACACCTAGGTTGAAGCGCTTGTTTCTCTCAAAAAGAAAAACAGCCAGACACATGAGGTGGCACAAAGAAGGTGTACGTGAGAATGATGGAATGATGGTGCACCCGCCCGACGGTGAGTCATGGAAAGTGCTTGACCGCTTTGATCCAGATTTCACCAATTACGCGAGATATGTTCGCATCGGGTTGGCAACAGATGGCTTTTCACCATTCAGTACAAACGCAACACCATACTCTTGTTGTCCCGTGTTCGCTATTCCGTACAACTTACCACCATCTCTTTGTATGAAGTACGAGTTCATATTCCTTTGCCTTATTGTACCTGGACCGGATCATCCCGGTTCATGACTAAATGTGATGTTGAAGCTGTTGATTGAAGAGTTGAAAATGTTATGGACAGGAATTGAAACGTATGACTGCTACAAAAATCAGAAATTCAATATTCGAGCTACACACTTGTGGTCTGTCCATGACTTCCCAGCTTACGGCACGGTTTCTGGCTGGAGCACTCATGGTCGTTTGACATGTCCAATATGTGCTTCGGACACGGAATGGTTTCATTTAAAGCATGGTGGCAAGATTTGCTACTTTGATTGCCACAGACATTGGTTACCACCCAATCACGTATTTAGGCAACAGAGAAATGCCTTCAGGAAGGACACCGCTGTCAAGAAAGGACCACCACAACGTCTAAACGGGTCAGAGATTGTTGAACAGTTGAACAACTTAGTGCCAGATGAAAATCGTCCTGGATATTTTGTTGGTTATGGAGAGCACCACAATGGGACTCATATATGTGCACTATGGGAGCTACCGTATGTTAAGTCCTTAATCTTAATGCATAACATTGATGTCATGCATTAGGAACGTAACATGGGCGAATGCATCATAAGCACATGCTTCGATGTGACTGGCAAAACAAAAGACAATATAAAGGCTCATAAGGACTTGGCAGAGGTTTGTAATCGTCCAACTCTTGAGCTATCTGAAGCTGGTGGCAAACCGCGTGCTTCTTTCTGTCTTTGACCAAAAGAAAAGAAAGAAGTCTTTGAGTGGTTGAAAACTTTGAAATTCCTAGACGGTTATGCTGCTAGCCTGAGACGAGCCGTAAATGTTAAGACTGGAAATCTCACAGGGTTGAAGAGTCATGATTATCACATAATCATGGAAAGACTACTCCAGTTATGTTTCGAGGCTACATTGACAATAAGGTGTGGAAGGTGTTAGCCGAGCTTAGCTACTTTTATAGACAGCTTTGTGCTAAGGAAATCAGAAGGGAGATGATGGAGAAGTTGGAAAGGGAGATACCAATGCTTTTATGTAAGATGGAAAAAGTTTTCCCTCCAGGCTTCTTCAATCCAATGCAACATCTCCTAATTCATCTTCCATATGAAGCTAAAGTGGGCGGCCCTGTGCAATATAGGTGGATGTATCACTTTGAAAGAGCACTCAGGTGTCTTAAACCAATGGTTCGCAATCGGGCAAGGGTTGAAGGATGCATTGCCGAAGCATACGCCATTCAAGAGATAGGATACTTTTCAATTGTATATTTTGCAGAACAAAACAATGTTAATGCTTCCATGTTGTAGTACAATATGGATGAAGCACCCCCTTTAGCAACCTCTCAATTTTTCAAACGAGAGGCACTACTGTTGGTAGTGGCACGAGCTACAATATTGAAACAGATAACAAGACGGCTGCTTTGCTATACATGTACGCTAATATAGAAGGGATGGAAGAATATTTTCAGTAAGTGTTTGTTCAACATCTATAATAATTAGCGTGTTGTGTTATACATCTATGCTAATTATTCTGTTTTTCCTTATTTAGTGAGTTCGATCAACAAAATTGGAAATTGAAGCAGCAACCTACGCTTCGACAAATACAATCGATGCGATATTATGGAGTACAAGGAGGGCCTAACTTCCTATCCTGGTTTCATGCACAAGTAATGTGTTCATGTTTTGTTTCTCTTAGTAATTACATGTATAGCATAAAATAGTCTTCTAACATCGTATGTTGAACAGTGCAAAAAACGAGCCAGCGTCCATGAAGATTTGCGACAACTATCTTACGGATCCAACTAAATTAAAAGTTACGGTTGATACGACGTCAATGGGTTTCGATTTTGTTCCACTCAATTTGAAACTCAACATCCTTTCAGGGCAACATGTAACACTGGAGTTGTGACGAGGGTAGTTGACATCGAAGGACGTGAAACTAATTATTATGGGATCATTAAAAATATCCTTGAATTCAGTTTTGCGAGGAATAAGGTACTTAAAGTAATCTTCTTTGACTGCGATTGGTTTGATCATAACCATGGAACTCGACAAAACCAATTTGGCATGGTAGAAGTAAAACACAAGGACCGGCTACAAGGTTGTGACACCTTCGTCCTTGCACACCAAGTCGAGCAAGTGTATTATCTCCATTATCCATGTGAAAAGCTTAATGCTTGGTGGGTTTTACACAAGGTGAATCCTCTTGAGCGGTTATATACACCAGACAATGATGGATACCTTGATGATGAGGTTGATGTTGTTTACCAAGAACAAGAGTTGCCGGACTCTTTTGTCGTCGAGCCTGGTTTAGGACTCGATGACTTAGTTGGAGATGCAGAAGATGTAGAAACTCCTAAGATGCGAAAACGAAAATGAAAACGGGCAACTACCACGACAGAAGATCGATGGTCTGGTTTACGGAGTAGAGTACATGAGCGTGATGCTGATGAATTTTGAAATTGAGTACAAGTAACGTTTCCTTCATCTCTTCTTTCTTCTTCTATATTTTTCATTACATTCTTTAGCAATTTTTTATTAAACAGTATGTCGTTAAGCAGCAGACAACGAGGGACAGAGGCACGGAGCTTTCTGTCACTGAGAGCCACAAGAGGAGACGAGGTCTTCCAGGGCAGTCAGCTTAGCGGAGGTAGACGGGCTCACTTGGTGAGCCATCTACCGCAGTCGTCACGTGGCCAAGTAAAGAACATTAAATTACATAAATTATATAATTAATTCTTACTCTCTAATATGAATCTTTAAAATTGTCAGGACGATTCTATGTCCGAGGACTCAGAGGCTAGGATGCCTCTTTCGGTGCCTGCTTTGGAGCCTCCTTCTTCGGTGCCTTCTTCAGAGCCTTCTTCTTTGGTGCCACCTTGTTCAGAGCTAGTGCATTTAGGTGACTCCACTTCTGGGTCACCTGATGTGGAGCCAGCTGCACAACGACGGACTAGGAGGAGCCACTACGTGGCTCCTGCTTCCGTTCCTGCAAACCCAAATGATCAGATCGTTATTCGTCCTATTGGCGAGAAGTAAGTAAATCTTTAACAATTCAGATATTTAAAGGATTATATATATACTAATTGAGAATCATGTATCAGGGCTTGGGAGGATTGTTCGTTCGCAGGGCAGGGACACCACAAGCATGTGAATGGTGTCTTGGGAAGTCTAGTCCGTTTGCACTACCCCGGTGTAGTGAACGGACAGCCTGCCACGTCTTGGGACCATTACGCTGTGGCCCAGGACCTTGCTTACGGCAACCACCAGGAGGCTGTGTGGCACAACTTTGTGGTAAGTATGAACAAATATTTGTGTAATACATATTTATTTTAAATTAAATACATTTATTTGTATATTTGTTCTTCCAGGCACGGTACCGTTTGGAGAACGAGGCCGAGCAGACGGATCAAGCTCGTCTCGTCTTCCATAACTACACCAGGAAGCTCGTGACTCAGTCACTATCGATGGCTCGCATTCAAGCTACGAAGGCGTATTTCAAGTTTCATCCTGAGGAGGGTCAGCCGGGGAAGTACAGGGAAGGGGCTGACAAGTACTTGACGGAGGCGCAGTACATAGAGTTAAAGTGTTTATTTTACTTTACTTCATTATATGATTGTGATCAATGCTTTCATTTAATAATAAAATGTGTGCAGGTCGGTGTAGCGTGGCTTGACAGCCGTCCGGGCACGTACCGTGCCTTGTGTGCTCGTTGGGGGAGCCAAAACTTCTAGGGCATGTCTAAAATCTGTCGGGAGAGTAGAGAGACAGACAGAAAACACCGTATGGGTGGGGACGGCTACATACGTCTCGCTAAACAAATTGTAAGTGTGACTTGAATTCTATTCAAGTAATTTTATAATCTTTCATTGTGCTAACATGTATTGATAGGAGCACGAGAGGGGTCAGGGGTCGTCACCTATTGAGGTGTGGAAGAGGGGACACTTGGGAAGTGGCCCATCATAGCCTGAGCAGCCGTCTTCTCAGATGGCGACTCAGACACTGGTGAGTTATTTTGTTAACTTAATTTAATTCTCTTTCATAGTTTCAATAATGTTATTTTACTGTGTTTCCATGCAATGTATGGGCAAGAGGCGCGGAGGCTTCAAGGCGAAGAGTACGATTGGCAGAGTGCGCCAATTGTCCCCGAAGTCGCGTATGCAATCGGTGGCGGGAAACCTCACGGACGATGAGTTTTGTTAATTTTATTTTACTGTCACAAACTTTGAGTGATAAAAATTTAATAATCTTACTTCATTGTGCAGGTTGGCCATCTTCGATGGAGTGGTCGACTCGAGGCAGGCGCGGGCTTCCTCGAGAGACTCTTCATCGCAGCAGGGCGGGTCCAGCAGCAGCCGTACGGGCCGCGATCTTGAGCTCCAGAGTCTTCGGGAGGAGCTCCAGAGGATGTAAGAAGCGCTCCAGGCTAGGGAAGATATGCAGGCAGCGGCTCAGGGCTAGGGACGAGATGCAGGCAGCAACACTTAGGGCTAGGGACGAGTATCAAAACTCGTACATGCTACAGTGGCAAGCTGCCTTCCAGGTAAGTTATGAATGTTGTACTTAACATTTGTAATATACAAATGACAGTTATAATGATCTGATTTGTATTTGCAGGCTTTGAGCGTAGGACAGTCGGCAGTGTTTCCGTAGTGGCCGCCGCCATCGACGGAGCTGCCACTAGTGCCAACGATAGGAGCACAGGTACAAAATTATTCAAAATAACTAAAACTAGTTAAACTTGTTCAAATTTAGTAAAATATGCATTTTTATACTTATAACTTGTCTAACCACACTTGCATATAAAAGGGATCGGGGACGGGGGCTAAAACTCCGTCGCCCCAAATTCGGGTGCTTGGACAACTGCCGGAGGATGACCTTCTGAACTCCGGCGGCAGCGGATATGGTAGCGTGTGATAGTCAGGTCAGCCGATTTGAAATCTACTTGCATGTTAATTCTTATCATTTTCTTACTGCCGTCGAGCGAGCACCAGTCCCCTATACCACGCCTGCTGCTTTGCCCTCCGAGAACCGTGAAGTCAACTCGCATGCTAAGAATGTTGGAGGTCTGGGCTAAGGGGGGTATTTCGAGAAACATAGTATCGATTTTACTTCTGAAAAAGACTGCGGATGATAAAATAATGAAGTGGGAACAGGGTGCTTTCTCTACCCTTTCTATATTCCTTTTCTCATGCAATCTTTATCCTCAAATATAAATTATAACAGCAGTGAGCATCTCCTATGACACATCCAAATAATTTGATTCATTAAAAAGGCCTTCTATTTTGAATCAAAGGGGATGGTTTCTTTTCTGAGCTTATTTGGTTTCTTCTCTGAGCAACTCTGTCCGTTTGATTATGTTGGTATTCTGACAAACAAATTGATTGACGATATTGTACAGGTTGCTGCAAATGAAGTACGACGCCTGCCTAAGAAGAGGAAAGCAGTCGTCAAGCAAGAGCACCCAGAAGGAACTGGCTGATGAGCTCCGAGCAAAAGTGAGGTCTTGTTAACCACCTGAGCTTCATGTACTGTGTATTTTGACAGGTCCCTGAAGTAAATTGCACTCTGCGATATTGTTTTTGTGACTGTGATATTGTTTCTGTAATGTTGGAGGTAGCTGCTTCAGTCTGATCTGTACTGTGTGTTTCTGTATCTATGTTTCTGTATCTGTGTTTCTGTGAAACCTGTATAATATATAATTTTTGTTTTTTTTAAAAAAGAAAAAAAAATAATAGACGACGGTTTCTCTGCCGTTGTCGTCTATAAGGAACTCTTATAGACGACGGCCCCAGAGGGACAGTCGTCTTTAGGGTACCTAATAGATGACGGTATCCCAACAACCGTCGTTTATAAGTGTCGTTACAGACGACGGTGGCCAAGGTCCCGTCATCAATTAGGTTTCTATGCTGACACGTGGTGGAGCTAACTTATTGACGACAGCTAAAGTTTCTCATCGTAAATTAGTTAATTAAGGACGGTAACCATCGTCTATAAGTTTATAGACGACAAATAGTCATTGACGGCCAGTTACCATCATCAATAAGCTTATACCGTCATCTATAAGTTATAGACGACGGCGCAGGCCTTATAGACGACGGTTCTCATCCGTCGTCTATTATCGCGATTGCTGTAGTGAAGTGTGATAAATAAATGATATGTAGGCCAATAAAAAATGAAAGGTTGATAGTGGTTTAAGCACTAAGCATTAAATCTGTCCTTAGCTTTCATTAGCAACCTATATCTAAGTGAATGTTCCCAATCATACCAATATTAATAGTAATTTAATAATATCAATATCATTCCCAACCATCATCTCAACCATCAATCAATTATGAAGTGGCCCCAAGCCGCTCTTGTCCGTGAGCACAGCGGTCTAGACAATTTACCAATCTCTGCAGAGAGTGTACCCTTTTACCCACAAGTAGTGATTTCATCCCCTGTTGCCAGGTGGACTGAGTAAACCTCCCTGATGCTAGTGGCGGCCAACCACATTACACACTACCATAGGTGTGTGGCCAGGAGATCACTACATGGTCTTTACAAAGTTAATCCCGACTAGTGCTAGCCCTCTAAGGTTTCCACCACAGAGGCATTCCCAGAGTAACACTCCGCCTCAGAGCCCCCTCTTAAGCCTTGTGGTTCCCGGTGCAGTACCCCTGCATCATTCCCCGCACCATCCAACTACTAGCATTTCGTCAGGAGAAACCTAATTAATTGACCAAGACGCCCCATCTCAGTATTGTAGTGGTACTGTGGAACTTAGAGGCTTACTTCATAAACTGGTCCTTAGAATCCGGCAGTGTCAACCCAATCCCGAGTCTTGTGCAAATTGTACCATACCAAACCATCCGACCGCCAGATTCATACCAATTTTTTCATCATTTCCTATGTAACATAATGATCATAATTAATAATATAATCATGAGTCCAGATTTCCATCCCAACTACTAAGCATGGCTAAGCGTGATTTAAATACCCAAAACCACCCAATTCAACCCGGGCAACGAGGAATTTTGTGGAAGGTAAATAAAATAGGATTCACATTAATTAAGCATGCAACTAACTATAATCCCTAAAATAGGCACAGCATGGTCAAGGGCACTTGCCTTATATAATTTAGCTGCTCGGTCTTCTTGATGTAATTCTTGATCTTCATATCTTCATGTCGCTTCTTCGTTAAGATACGAATGCGTACAAACTACCGTCAAAAGAAAAATAAAATATTCAAAAACAATACACCAAAACATACACATAAGAATAAAATCCTATATTAATACATCCCTATGAAGTAATTATTACTTTTCGTAGCTAAAGAAATGCATTTACCATTTATTTCCTATTTTTAGAATTTATTTTTAGGCTAAAAACATTTTTAATGAATTTCCCATAGACAAAATATATTTTATATGCATTTTATAAATTTTTAAATAGCACAAAATATTTTATAAATAATTTTCCTACTATTTTCACATTTGTTCTCTATTTTTAGTATTTATTTATATCTAAAAACATTTTTATTAAGTTTTCCATTGTCAAAATATATTTTATATGTATCTAAATTTTAATTTCATTGTAGATAGATTTTATAAAGAATTTTCCTAAAATTTCTATATTTAATTTCTCATTTATAAACATATTATATTCAGTAAATACATTATTAAACATTATTTTGCAAATAAAATTTATTTCAGGGGATGATTGGTAATTTTTCATAACTGGACAGAGGATATAAGTATTATTTACTAAAGTTCCAAGGGTCTAATAATTATTTACTTAATTTAACCTAATTCCATAGAAGTCCAGGGGCATATGCATGGAATTGGTCTATAGGACCGTGGACCAGGTTGGGGGCGCGTTCTATGGTCCACTGTGGACCGGGGACCAAAACCCTACCGGTTGATTTAATCTTGGCCGCCTGATCTGGATCCGATGGCTGAGGGAAAATGAAGCCATGGGCTTCTTCTTCCACAAGCCAAGGCGACGGCGCCCCATGGCCGGCGGCCAATGCTCGCCGGAGTGGGCCGGATTCAGCGCTTCGGTGGCCCAAAATCTACAAAACAAGGGGGAAAAGATAGAGGTGCTCGTGGGGAATATCACCACGGGTTCGGTCGAGGTCGGAGCTTGCCGAGGATGTGTGTGCGACGGCGAAGATGGCGGTTCGGCCTTCAGTGCCATCGGGGAGGTGCTAGGGCGTCAGTTCTTGCATCGGAAGAGTCCTTCGGGGGAGGAACGGCGCTGCAGTGCACGACATCACATCGGTGGTGGCCGAATCGGTGTCCTCTTGCGGGGCGCCGAGCTCCTAATAGGCATCCATGGTGACCAGGGTTTCGAGTAGGCTAGGGAGAAGAAAAATGGGACGTCGGGGAAGGATTTATAGAGGAGGTGGTTCTGGGGTGCGAACGGGTGTAGCGGGTGGGGGACGAGTGGGTGTTACACCGTGTTACACCAGATACTCTTAACAAAAGCACTCTGGTTGATCAAAATCATGTCTGGGAGCTTAGGTGCTAATCTGTTTGCTAGAATTTTGGAGAAGATTTTTGCAGCACTGTGTACGAGGCTGATCGGCCTGTACTCGCCGATGGTAGTTGCACCCTCCTTCTTGGGTAGCAGGACTATATTAGCTGTATTTAGAAGGTTAAACCAATTGCCTCTAAGCCGGGATAGGTGCGTGATCACCAGCATGATGTCGCCTTTAATTATTTCCCAGCAGGTCGTGAAGAACAGACCGTTGAAACCATCCGGCCCCGGGGACTTGTCACTCGGCATGCCAAATATAGCTTTCCTGACCTCCTCGATGGTAATATCTTGATCGAAATCCTGGAGCAGGTGGTGCTGCACGTTAATTTCATCCCAATTCAATGTATACTTTCGTGTACCAGACTTTCCAAAGTGAGCATCAAAATGTTGGTGTAGGTGTTTCTCCTTGTCCTCAGGGTTACCAATACACCTGACTCTGCTTGAAGTGTTTGGACGTATTTTTTTCGCTTTCTCCTATTCGCTATAAGGAAAAAAAAGTATTGTGTTGACAGCCTTGCTCTTTGTTTTGCTTTGATCTTATCAATGACTAACAGTCCCTGATGTTTCAATTGCACCCGTTGTTTGAAATGTATGTCATCATTTTCGCTATTTCTAGCTGCAGCTTTATACTTCCAATATTTTCTTTATTCCATTTCTTTAGTGGTTTTGCCGTTCTGCATAGCTTGATGTGAAGCCTCCTCATGGGATTTGTCTCTTGCAGTGGCTTGGGCCATGCTTCCTGCACTGCATTTGAGAAGTTTGGCATATGGATCCAAAAGTTCTCAAATCTGAAACCGATAAATTTTCGCTACTCTGTTGTGCCAGTTAGAAGCATTAGACAATGGTCAGATAAGGTTGATGGCAGAGCCTCCAAATTCATAGTTAGGTATTCCTCCTCCCATTGTGTTGAGAAGAAAACTCTATCAATTTTAGTCATCACTGGATTGGATTGTTCGTTTGTCCAACTGAATTTCCTTCCGTGCAGCTTTACTTCCCTCAACTGTAAGTGATCAATTGTTTCTCTGAACTTGTTCATTAGCCCTCTATTTATTCTATTGTTGTTTTTGTCTTCAGTTTTGTAGATTAGGTTGAAGTCTCCTGCAACAAGGTTGGGTTCTGCTGCCGGAATGGTGTTCCTATCTTTTAATTTGTCCAGGAATTGAAGTTTTTGCTGACTAGCTTGTGGTCCGTACACCCCTGTTAGGGTCCACTTCCCTTGATCTAGGTTCTGTATGATGAGGCGCTCCAACAGGTGGCGACCGGCGAAGGCGATTCACGGTGGCGACGGCGACTCACGGTGAGATAGTCTGGCCAAGGTAATATCCTGCCGTCGTTAATCCGTTATTGTGCTGGCGGGGCGTAAGAGGCCTGGTGCATGGCACTGTTGCCTCTTGCGCCATGCACGATGTCGGCCACAGTTCGTGTTGGTTTTTGCTGTGTGTTCCTGATGCAGGTTTAGACCATGGGAAAGATGAAATCTGCAGTGAGGTTTCGGAGACTAACACTCGCTCCAGCTCTGGCAAAACTCAATGAACAACAAGACAAGGAACATGATGATCCTCTAGTTGTTGAGCAGTTCGCCAGATCGATCGAGGTTGCAATCGCGGCAACCTCCAAGAGGATTCATGGAGTCCAGAGTTCATTAACCGTGAACAGATTTCTAGTCCTGTGCGATCGGAACGACGATGAAGGGCAGGCCGCCGAGACACGTCGTAGGTCAGCGCCGGCCAAGCTTTGCCGCCGATCACCATCGGAACATGCCTCGGTTCCTAGTGCGGAGTTTTTGGAGCATGACTTTCACGTCGAGATGGAGTTTTTCCGGATCTGACTGAATGCACGATTCAAAAGAAGGAAAAAAGAAAAGTGGGCCTCGACTACGGGCTCTGAGGACACAGACGTGTACGGCGACGCCTTATCGGCCTGTTCCTGGCCTGGTGGCATTACTCGCTCGGCACGGTCTACCCTCAACCCTAAACAGAGCTCCTCGTATCTTCCCTACAGCCGCCGGCTTCAAATCATACGCCGAAGCCACCGTCAGTTCACGTCGGGAGATGGCAGACAACGGAGGCTTCAACCGGGCTGGAGCTAGGCGCTACAACCCTGGGACCGGACAGGGTGAATACCTAAACCGGAACCTTGGGCAACAGAGGTTTCACACGGGCGCCGGAGGAGGAGATCGAGGCAAAAGGGGAACTTGGGGCTCTTACCATCAACGGCGCTTTGGAGGTCGTGGTTTCGGTGGCAGGGGGTACACAGACCGTGGTCCTCAGATGCAAGACAACAGGACACATTTTGCTGGTCCACAACATGCTGGTAATAACCTCGGCAGCACCTCAGGTATGCATCAGGGCGTTCATGCATCTAGCGGGGCACGTGCACGCCCTTTGCAAATTCAAAATCCAAGCAATCATCAAGACACGCAGGCTTTTAGTAGGGCACATCCTCTGCAGATACAAGACAAAGGCATGCAGGGGCAGGGAGGCAACCCCCCGATCCACGTCAATATCCAGGCTCAAGCGGCTGCTCTCCTGCAACAGGCTCTAGCAACGGTCGTGGACTCAGCAACTCAAACTCAACCTCAGACAGTATCAATTCCTGCTCAAGTCACCAGGCCTACTGCCACAATTCATGAGGCGAAGGCATTACACAAACCAGCTGTACCTGACATCCCTGAGACATCAACAAAAAATGCAAAAGACAAAAGTGGAAACAGGCCATATTGCCACAGATGTCTTACAAAGGGACACACCACGGAAGAATGCATCAGGGAGTTCTATTGTGAGATTTGTGAAAGTGATCAACACAGCAAGCCGAGATGTCCTGTATTTAGAGCGGCCAGACAACCCGCATCCATTTGTGGTTTTGCGGTGGAGGATCTAGGCTTTTTCCATATACAGTATATGCCATCTCAGAAGAAAAAGACTGACACAAGGACTGCGATAATCCGTGTGGTGGAGAGTCAGCTTACTGCTGCTAATATCATTGCTGAGCTAGAAAGGTTAATTTTGACAAGGTGGGCTTGGCAGGTAGAAGAGGTGGGTACTAATACATTCAAAACGGTGTTCCCCTCATGTGCTGAATTAAAACGAATGGATGAATGGGGTACAGTGGAGTAAAGAATTAACAAAGCGGAGTTTATTATAGAAGAGAATGGTGCAGGAACGGGAGCGAAGGCCAAATTACCCAAGGTATGGATTCAATGTTCTGGCTTACCGGCTGAATTAAAGGAATTTCCGGTTATTTGGGCAGCAGGATCAGTGGTCGGTGTCACAAAGGATGTGGACATGGTTTTTTGCAGGAACCATGATAATTGTCGATTCCTAGCTATGGTTCTCGACTCGGACCTTATTCCTCATTCAGTCAATGTGGTCATTGATGAATACTTGTATGTGCTGAAATTCACGGTCGAAAATAATGTGCATGACAACAATACTGACCCGATGGATACGGAAGATTTTGAGGATCATGATCTGTTGGGGGGCGATAATGACAATTACGCCAACATGGGTACAAACGCAAACATGAATGTGCAGTACTCTCAGGAAGGTGCTAGCGACAAAGGAAAAAATGTCGTTGACTCCCAGTGGGCGGCAACATGGTATTGCTAATGTTGATCACACACCGGGGAGCATATACAATACTGCCACAACCCTGCAGGTCGTACATCCGGTAGAGGAAAATTATGAACCCAACCATCCAATTCAGGAGGAGGTCAATGCAGGGATTCAAAGTGTGGCTATGGATAATGTGTTACAGGCTAATGGTGAATACAGTCTGGAGACATTGAAGGTGATGGCGGCAATTCCTCAAGCATCTCCTTCCATTACTGCAGCTAGACGCAGCAAGCGCATGTATGCCTCATGCGATGAGTCCTCCATAGAACGTGCGGAGAAACTCAAGGCGAAGAGAAATGAAGGTCAGACCCATTTGTCTTTTTTACAGTGGTCAGACAATTTAGTTAAAGAGCAGTTGAGATGTGTTGGGATAAATGTGGGAGACGATGAGAAATTATCACTAGATGCGGTAGCTAAGTTGAAACGTGATGAGCAGGAAAGGTTATTAGGGAATTTAGAAGAAGATAAGAAAACTGATGCCTTAGATGCAGAAGAAAAACAAATGAATGAAGAAGAAGAGCTGGACAATTTTATTCTAAACCACATCTGTTCGGATATTTTACAGAAGGTGGTAGATACGAGTAGCGACGTTGATGACCCTGCTGCTTGTACAGAATTATTGTCCAGTAGTGTGGTAAAGTATAAGAGCAGAGGGGGGACAGCGCAACAATAGTTAAAATGAAGGGCATACTTTAGAAATAGTGACGGGTTTAGAGACCCGAAGAAATATAGATTTGTGTCTGACTTAACAAAAGAGTATAGTCTGACTTTTATAGGTATTTCAGAAACGGGTGTTAATAACTTTACACCAAATTTTCTGAAAATTTTATATGCGGGTAAGGAGTTTATTTGGCACTGCAAGGAACCACAGAGGAGATCTGGAGGCATGATCCTGGGTATAGATACACACACGTACCACATAGGTTCGATAGACGAAGGGGACTTCTATGTTAGAGTTCACCTTTGTAATAAATCCGATGATTTTAAGTGGGCATTGACTCTAGTGGATGGACCAGCACAGAATCAGCTTAAAGACCAATTTCTCGCGGAGCTTGTCAACATGTGCTCAAAAGAAACATTACCAATTGTTATTGGGATGATATTTTATAGGATTGGTCCCTCTACATTTCCTCATCTCCTGCATAAAATGCTGCATACACATATTTCTCCAAGTCCAAGTGGAATTGGGTTAGATAGAAAGGTGATGTGTGCAAGAAATGACAAATCCTTCACATAATTGAGTTGAATTGACGGATGAAATTGGTATATAACAGCCGCCAACAATTACACACTACCATAGGTGTGTGGCTAGGAGATCACTATATGGTCTTTACAAAGGTACTCCCGACTAGTGCTAGCCCTCTAAGGTTTCCACCACTGAGGCATTCCCAGAGTAACCCTCTGCCTCAGAGCCCCCTCTAGAGCCTTGCAGTTCCCAGAGCAGTACCCTGCATCATTCCCCGCACCATCCAACTACTAGAATTTCATCGGGATAAACCTAATTAATTGACCAAGCCACCCCATCTCAGTCTCATGGTGGTACTGTGGAACTTAGAGGCTTACTCCATAAATCGGTCCTTAGAATCCGGCGGTGTCAAACCCAATCCAGAGTCTCGTGCAAACTGCACCATACCAAACAATCCGGCCGCAAGATTCATACCAATTACTTCATCATTTCCAATCTAACATAATGATCATAATTAATTTATGTAATCATGAGTCCAGATTTCCATCCCAACTACTAGGCATGGCTAAGCGTGATTGAAATACCCAAAACCACCCAATTCAACCCTGGCGACAAGGAATTTTATGGAACGGTAAATAAAATAGGATTCACATTAATTAAGCATGCAACTAACTATAATCCCTAAAATAGGCACAAGATGGTCAAGGGCACTTGCCTTATATTATTTTGGCTGCTAAGTCTTCTTGATGTAATTCTTGATCTTCATGTCGCTTCTTTGTTAAAATACGAATGCGTACAAACTACCGTCAAAAGAGAAAAAGAACATTCAAGACTAATACACCAAAACATACACATAAGCATAAAATCCTATATTAATACATCCCTACAAAGTATTTATTACTTTTCATAGCCAAAGAAATGCATTTACCATTTATTTCCTATTTTTAGAATTTATTTTTAGGCTAAAAACATTTTTAATGAATTTCCATAGCCAAAATATATTTTATATACAGTTTATAAATTTTTAACAGCATAAAGATTTTATAAATAATTTTCCTACTATTTTCACATTTATTCTCTATTTCTAATATTTATTTATAGCTAAAAACATTTTAATGAAATTTTCCAGCGTCAAAATATATTTTATATGTACCTAAATTTTTATTTCAGCCTAAATAGATTTTATAAAGAATTTTCCTAAAATTTTTATATTTAATTTCTCATTTATAAACATATTATATTTAGTAAATACATTATTAAACATTATTTCGCAATTAAACTTTATTTCAAGGGTTGATTGGTAATTTTTCTTAACAAGACAGAGGGTTAATGTATTATTTACAAAAGTTGCAAGGGCCTAATCATTATTTACTTAATTTAACCTAATTCCAGAGAAGTCTAGGGGCATATTCATAAAAATGGTAACCTATTCATAATTTGATAAAAATGCACAGGGACCTAACTGCGAAGTTCATTTTCCATTTCTATTTTATTTATTTTACTTAAGGTAAAGGCATGGAATTGGTCTATAGGGCCATGGACCAGGTTGGGGGAACGGTCCATGGTCCACCGTGGACCGGGGACCATAACCCTTCGGGTTGATTTAATCTTGGCCGCCAGATCCGGATCCAATGGCTGAGGGAAAATGAAGCCATGGGCTTCTTCTGCCCCAGGCCAGGGCGATGGCGCGCCATGGCCGGCGGCCAAGGCTCGCTAGAGTTGGTCGGATTCGGCGCTCCGGTGGCCCAAAATCTACGGAACAAGGGCGGAAAGATAGAGGAGCTTGTGGGGAATCTCACCACGGGTTCGGTCGAGGTCGGAGCTTGTCGAGGATGAGTGTGCGACGGCGAAGATGGCGGTTCGGCCTTCAGTGCCATTGGGGAGGCACTAGGGGCGTCGATTCTTGCATTGGAAGAGTCCTTCGGGGGAGGAACGGCGGTGCGTTGCACAACATCACATCGGTGGCGGCCAAATCGGTGTCTTCTTGCAGGGCGCCGAGCTCCTAATCGGCGGCCATGGTGATTAGGGTTTTGAGTAGGCCGGGGAGAAGAAAATGGGGCATCGGGGAAGGATTTGTATGGGAGGTGGTTCTGGGGTGCGAACTGGTGTAGCGAGTGGGGTCGCAAGTGGGCAAGAGGGGAGGCGCAAGCGGTTGCCGCACGTGCAGTCCGCGCACGGGAAGGCGCGTGTGGTTGGGGGCGGCGGTTTGGGGGAGGAAGAGGAAGTTGACAGGAGGCCCCACGTGTAAGAAAGTAAGGAGATGGAGAAGAGAGGTGTGGTCTGGGCTGAGGTGGAGACGAGGGGAGTTGGGCCGCGGTAGCAAGATGGGCTGGCAGGGGATTCTTGGCCCAGACAGGTTTTTACTTCTTTTTCTTTTTCTTTTTCTTTTTCTTTTTCTTTTTCCTTTCATTTATTCACTCTTTCATTTGATTTCAAATTTAAATTTTTTAACAAATTCTACTCATATAAATTCACCCAATCACACAAAATGCACTAGCACATGCATTAAAATTACATTTCTTTGTTTCGAAAATATGGGTATTACAATTCTACCCCACTTAAACAAACTCTCGCCCCGAGATTCTAGGTTGGACTAAGAAGAGGTCCGAGTTTTCGTGAACCAAAAGCTACCCATTAGAAAGTATCTCTCTATAATTATATTTCTTATTTCGTTTTGAGATCTTTATTTTAAAAACTTTTCAAAGTTTAGTGTCTCACACAATGCAAGAATAACACACTGAACTTGTTTTAAACATTCTTAAGAAAAATCTTTCATTATCACACATTTCTACACCTTATTATGTTATTATATTTTCTTTCTTATTTTTATTTTCAAATAATTATTGATTTTATTATTACCAACATTATTATTTTAAATGGAGTGCTACTAGGTCTGGTAAGGTTTTCTTTGATGTGCCCTGATTATTATTTGGACCCAAATGTATTCTCTAGCAATTGAAATTTTAATTTTTCACAAATAAACAATTATTATGCAATATGTCAATTTACTTTAATTTTAAATATTTATCACATGATGACACACATTATTTTTATGTCCTTTTATATTCTTATTCTTATTGTCATTATTATTTTGAATTTGGACTAATTTCCATTGTGGTTTCCTTTTTAAAGTCTTTCATTTCAAATGAATTGTCATGATTAATAGATTTATTATCACTATTATTATTTTCCTTGTTAAGTTCGATGGTTACAATCTCACCCACCTTACAAGGAATCTCGCCCTCGAGATTCGAACGGGTTGCACGAAGGAGACATGATATGATTTATTAGTGGTCAGCTACACCCCTTAAACAAACAAATGTTATAATTTATTTTTGTTATTATTATTTATGTAATGCAATACATCAAGCAACGCGTTCTTATTCGCTGTGAGGAAGGCATGTGTTTCACTTGCTAACCAAAGGGGACCTAAGCAAGTGATATGTGATAATCTTCAAGGGTCTTCTTCTCCCTTTGGATTGTTATCATATGTTGATCTTCACGCTTCTTTCGATGGAGTCGAAGCTTCGTCTTCATGAGCGAGGTCAAAGGTGTGTCTAACAAGTCCATTCTAGCTAAGGTCATGTGCCTAGAGTCGATATATAACTCTGATGCCACTTTGTCACACCTGGTTTTATCAAGAATAAAACTAGCTACAAAATACATGTATGCCAGGATCAGTTTCACCATACATGTACGACAAATAGTGATAAACAGTTCTATATCGAATACAAACAACATTAATACCTTGAAAAGAGTTTTGAATAATAGCAGAAGAGGAAAAACTCTAGGACAACCACAGGAAAATCGACTAGAAGCAACGCGACCTATGCACCGTCTTCACTTGTCACTGTCCTCATTAGATCTTGTCTTCACTGAGCAGCACAAAAGTACAAAAAAGCAAGTGTAAGTACCATCTCATGGTACTCAGCAAGCACTACAGGAAACGCGACAATAGATGACAGCCATATTAATAGACAACGGGGCTATCGTCTTTTACGTTATTAACGACGGTCATTTTCAGCTGTCATCAATTATGCTATAATTGACGACGGTTAAACAAGTACCATCGTCAATTAATTAAAGACGAAGGTTGACCTTCGTCGATTATGGCCTGTTGCCAATTTGGGCCGAAACCCCAGCCCACCTAAGCCTGTTATTGACGACGGTTAATCTAGCACCGTCGTCAATTAATTAAAGACGACAGTCAACCGTCGTCAATTAATGACCATCGTCAATAATGGACGAAACCTGGCCCACCTGAGCGGTATAGACGACGGCTAGGAAATACCATCATCAATAGGTCCATAATTGATGACGGTGGACATGTTACCGTCGTCTATTAGAGTTAGAGATTATTTACCCGGTCGTGCCTCTTCGTTTTCATTTACGCGCCCCCGCTCCTCGCTAATCGCTGCCGTCACCGCCCCCGCTCCTCGCCATGCCGCGCCGCTGCCATTGCTACTCGCCGCGCCGCGCCGCTGCCCCCGCTCCTCGCCGCTCCACGCCACCGCCTCGCGTTGTGCCGCGTTGTCGCCCCGGTCACGCCACCGTCATGCCACCGCTGTCAACCGGGAAGGACCCGACAACTAGGTATGCCGCTTCCCCCTCCCCACGTTCATGCGCAAAGTCCTGGGACATTTACTTGTGTGAAGGTTGGCTTGCCAGTTCAGGTTTTATAGCTGAGTTAGGAGTTGTAGAATAGAGAAGTGACAAAAGGATGGGAGGGTAGAGACAAGAGAGGAAATTTGTAAACCAGATGGTGTGGTTCAAGGGTAGATGCATATACAGAAAAACTTGTGACACTACTTTTAAACTACTAGGTTATGTGTGCTTAAATGGATATTAGAACTATTGTGGTTTTTGGCAAGTTTGATTGTCTTCTGAGACCCTAGTCCCCTTTGCGTCATGTTGTTTGATCTCTCTTTATGATCTTATTAATGTGACTTTTGGCAAACTATGTTCTCATCACTTTGTTTTTAAGTTAAACTGAGTCACTGATTTCTCTTAAGATGACTCAAAGTGAGATATTCTGTTTTGTTGCACTGTTGCATCTGCCAAATAAAAAAATATTATGTAGCAATCTTGTTTGTATCAGAAAACATATAATGCATGTTTTGCTCCTAAGAAGGAACATCTGAAGGGATTATTGGGCATGGTCTAAACTGTCATCCTCATTCGATACCTATAAGTAAAAATGGTATTCTGATGTTTACACTGTATAAATTGATTTCTTTCTTTTCAGTGTCAGGTATGTCCAACTACTACTACAATAAACAACTATTTCGTTATTTTTCCTTTCTTATAGTGCTACCCACTGGCATTCATCTTTGTGGATTGTCCAATAATGCTGGTTAATATTATGTCCTGAGTGATCATTAGTTAGTTAGTTTATTATGTCGTCCATCAATAATTTCTTATTATTGGTAATTGTTTATTAGTTGGTTTGTCTATTAATATGTAAATATACAGGTTTTTGGGCTGGGCCGGCCCGACCCGACACAACACGACATGCAGTAAATACGTTTGTGCCGTATAGACAGTTGTAGTCATAATGTATGCGTCGAGACGACACGGAAGCGAACGGCGATGGTGAGGACGTCAATCACCTTTGATTGCGCAGACGGTGGATCCGAACGTGGAATTGTCATCTAAGATCAACTTTCCTCCTCTTTCTCTCGTTCTTTCCTCTTGTAAATGACTTAACAATGAAAATGAGGAACGTAACCTATAGCAATGCGTCACCCGTTTTGGAGCGGCACGTCTCACAAGCTATTGGCATGTGAGACGTGAAGGTTCGGAATTGTCCTTTTATGGACAGCCTGGGAGTGACCGAGGGGGCGTGACTTGTGATAAGATGTGGGTCTGGATCTGGACGAGATTTCGATGGCATAACCTTGTTGTTCTCTGCTGCACCATTTTCGGGCGTGCAGTGGAGAACAGCGGGGTTATGCTGCCGAAATTCCGTCCGGATCCAGACCACGCGTATCGTCATAAGATGCTCCACTCGGTCACTCTTGGGTGGGTTTAGGACCTATCTGCCTAGTTGTAGGGCCATGACATAACATAACAATGAAACTAATAATGATTTATCTTCTTTGAAGTTATACCCTCAAACATGGCTGAAGACCGCACTTGGATGTATACTGGTTGGAAAAAGGATGGGAGTCACTCAGAGGAGTGGTTCACCAAGACGGATGCTTTCATACAACGAGCTTTTTCGTTGTCAAACAACAGCAAGGTGCGGTGCCCATGTATCAAATGTCAGAATGCGAAGTGTTTTGACAAAGTGACATTGACGTTCCACTTGTGTTGAAACAGTTTTATGCACGTTATGAGTTGTGGACCTTTCACGGCGAGACACCTTCTCAAGCCGTAGAAGATTGAGATGGGGATGATAGCACTGGGGTCGATAGGATGGACGATATGCTTGAAGCCATAAATCCTAAAGTGACGGAGGATTCTCCTACAACTGAGGCAAAGGAGTTCTTCGAGCGTCTCAAGACATAAGAACAACCGGTGCATGAACACACCAAAGTGACGATCCTCAAATTCATGACTAGATTTATGACAATTAAGTCTAATTATTTCTTCTCCAATAATTGCTACAACGACCTCATCAAATTGATCAACGATGTCCTTCCAAAGCCCCATAAATTGCCTAAGGATATGTATCATTCTAAGAAATTGATTTCTGATCTTGGTATGAACTATGAGAAGATTGATATGTGTCCAAACCACTGCATGCTTTTTTGGAAAGAGCATGCCAACGAGAACAAGTTCTTAAAATGTGATAAGGCGATATTTGTCGAAGTTATTAATGAAGACTGTACAAAAGTAATGACTGAAGTTGCACAGAAGCAGCTTCGCTACTTGCCTGTCACACCTAGGTTGAAGCGCTTGTTTCTCTCAAAAAAAATACAGCCAGACACATGAGGTGGCAGAAAGAAGGTGTACGTGAGAATGATGGAATGATGGTGCACCCGTCCGACGGTGAGGCATGGAAAGCGCTTGACCGCTTTGATCCAGATTTCGCCAATGACGCGAGAAATGTTCGCATCGGGTTGGCGACAGATGGCTTTTCACCGTTCAGTACAAACGCAACACCATACTCTTGTTGGCCCGTGTTCTCTTTTCCGTACAACTTACCACCATCTCTTTGTATGAAGTACGAGTTAATGTTCCTTTGCCTTATTGTACTTGGACCGAATCATCCCGGTTCACGACTAAACGTGATGTTGAAGCCGTTGATTGAAGAGTTGAAAATGTTATGGACGGGAATTGAAACGTACTACTGCTACAAAAAACAGAAATTCAACCTTCGAGTTGCACACTTGTGGTCTGTCCATGACTTCCCAGCTTACGGCATGGTTTCTGGCTGGAGCACTCATGGTCGTTTGACATGTCCAATATGTGCTTCGGACACGGAATGTTTTTGTTTAAAGCATGGTGGCAAGATTTGCTAATTTGATTGCCACAAACATTGGTTACCGCCCAATCACGTATTTAGGCAACAGAGAAATGCCTTCAAGAAGGACACCGTTGTCAAGAAAGGACCACCACAACATCTAAACAGGTTGGAGATTGTTGAATAGTTGAACAACTTAGTGGCAGATGAAGATCGTCCTGGATATTTTGTTGGTTTTGGAGAGGACCACAATTGGACTCATATATGTGCACTATGGGAGCTACCATATGTTAAGTCCTTAATCTTAATGCATAACATTGATGTCATGCATCAGGAACGTAACATGGACGAATGCATCATAAGCACATGCTTCGATGTGACTGGCAGAACAAAAGACAATATAAAGGCTCGTAAGGACTTGGCAGAGGTTTCTAATCGTCCAACTCTTAAGCTATCTGAAGCTGGTGGCAAACCGCATGCTTCTTTCTGTCTTCTACCAAAAGAAAAGAATGAAGTCTTTGATTGGTTGAAAAGTTTGAAATTCCCAGACGGTTATGCTGCTAGCCTGAGACGAGCCGTAAATGTTAAGACTGGAAATCTCATAGGGTTGAAGAGTCATTATTATCACATAATCATGGAAAGACTACTGTCAGTTATGTTTCGAGGCTACATTGATGATGCGGTGTGGAAGGTGTTAGCCGAGCTTAGCTACTTTTATAGAGAGCTTTGTGCTAAAGAAATCACAAGGGAGATGATGGAGATGTTGGAAAGGGAGATACCAGTGCTTTTATGTAAGATGGAAAAAGTTTTCCCTCCAGGGTTCTTCAATCCAATGCAACATCTCCTAATTCATCTTCCATATGAAGCTAAAGTGGGCGGACCTGTGCAATATAGGTGGATGTATCACTTTGAAAGAGCACTCAGGTGTCTTAAACCAAAGGTTCGCAACCGGGCAAGGGTTGAAGGATGCATCACCGAAGCATACGCCATTCAAGAGATAGGATACTTTTCAAGTGTATATTTTGCAGAACAAAACAATGTTAATGCTTCCACATTGTGGTACAATATGGATGAAGCACCCCCTTTAGCAACCTCTCAATTTTTCAAACGAGAGGCACTACTGTTGGTAGTGGCACGAGCTACAATATTGAAACAGATAACAAGACGGCTGCTTTGCTATACATGTACGCTAATATAGAAGGAATGGAAGAATATTTTCAGTAAGTGTTTGTTCAACATCTATAATAATTAGTGTGTTGTGTTATACATCTATGCTAATTATTCTATTTTTCCTTATTTAGTGAGTTCGATCAACAAAATTGGAAATCGAAGCAGCAACCTACGCTTCGACAAATACAATCGATGCGATATTGTGGAGTACAAGGAGGGCCTAACTTCCTATCCTGGTTTCATGCACAAGTAACATGTTCATGTTTTGTTTCTCTTAGTAATTACATGTATAGCATAAAATAGTCTTATAACTTCATATGTTGAACAGTGCAAAAAACGAGCCGGTGTCCATGAAGATTTACGACAACTATCTTACGAATCCAACTAAATTAAAAGTTATGGTTGATACGACGTCAATGGGTTCCGATTTTGTTCCACTCAATTTGAAACTCAACATCCTTTCAAGGCAACATGTAACACCGGAGTTGTGACGAGGGTAGTTGACGCCGAAGGACGTGAAACTAATTATTATGGGATCATTAAAAATATCCTTGAATTCAGTTTTGCGGGGAATAAGGTCCTTAAAGTAATCTTCTTTGACTGTGATTGGTTTGATCATAACCATGGAACTCGACAAAACCAATTTGGCATGGTAGAAGTAAAACACAAGGACCGACTACAAGGTTGTGACACCTTCGTCCTTGCACACCAAGTTGAGCAAGTGTATTATCTCCATTATCCATGTGAAAAGCTTAATGCTTGGTGGGTTGTACACAAGGTGAATCCTCGTGAGCGGTTATATACACCAAACAATGATGGATACCTTGATGATGAGGTTGATGTTGTTTACCAAGAACAAGAGTTGTAGGAATCTTTTGTCGTCGAGCCTGGTTTAGGAGTCGATGACTTAGTTGGAGATGTAGAAGATGTAGAAACTCCTAAGATGCGAAAACGAAAACGAAAACGGGCAACTACCACGACAGAAGATCAATGGTCCGGTTTACAGAGTAGGGTACATGAGCGTGATGCTGATGAATTTTGAAATTGAGTACAAGTAACGTTTCCTTCATCTCTTCTTTCTTCTTCTATATTTTTCATTACATTCTTTAGCAATTTTTTATTAAACAGTATGTCGTTAAGCAGCAGATGACGAGGGACAGAGGCACGGAGCTTTCTGTCACTGAGAGCCACAAGAGGAGACGGTCTTCTAGGGCAGTCATCTTAGCGGAGGTAGACGGGCTCAGTTGGTGAGCCATCTACCGCAATCGTCACGTGGCCAGGTAAAGAACATTTAATTACATAAATTATATAATTAATGCTTTATTCTCTAATATGAATCTTTAAAATTGTCAGGACGACTCTATGTCCGAGGACTCATTGGCTAGGATGCCTCTTTCGGTGCCTGCTTTGGAGCCTCCTTCTTCGGTGCCTGCTTCAGAGCCTTCTTCTTCGGTGCCACCTTGTTCAGAGCCAGTGCAGTCAGGTGACCCCACTTCTTGGTCACCTGATGTGGAGCCAGCTGCACAGCGACGGACTAGGAGGAGCCACTACGTGGCTCCTGCTTCGACTCCTGCAAACCCAAATGATCAGATCGTTATTTGTCCTATTGGCGAGAAGTAAGTAAATCTTTAACAATTCAGATATTTAAAGGATTATATATATACTAATTGAGAATCATGTAGCAGGGCTTGGGAGGATTGTTCGTTCGTAGGGCAGGGACACCACAAGCAGGTGAATGGTGTCTTGGGAAGTCTAGTCCGTTTGCACTACCCCGGTGTAGTGAACGGACAGCCTGCCACGTCTTGGGACCATTACGCTGTGGCCCAGGACCTTGCTTACGGCAACCACCAGGAGGCTGTGTGGCACAACTTTATGGTAAGTATGAACAAATATTTGTGTAATACATATTTATTATAAATTAAATACATTTATTTGTATATTTGTTCTTCTAGGCATGATACCGTTTGGAGAACAAGGCCGAGCAGACGGATCAAGCTCGTCTCGTCTTCCATAACTACGCCAGGAAGCTTGTGACTCAGTAACTATCGACGGCTCGCATTCAAGCTACGAAGGCGTATTTCAAGTTTCATCATGAGGAGGGTCAGCCGGGGAAGTACAGGGAAGGGGTCGACAAGTACTTGACAGAGGCGCAGTATGCAGAGGTAAAGTGTTTATTTTACTTTACTTCATTATATGATTGTGATCAATGCTTTCATTTAATAATAAAATGTGTGCAGGTCGGTGTAGCATGGCTTGACAGCCGTCAGGACATGTACCGTGCCCTGTGTGCTTGTTGGGGGAGCCAAAACTTCCAGGGCGTGTCTAAAATCTGTTGAGAGAGTAGAGGGACGGACGAAAAACACCGTATGGGTGGGGACGGCTACATACGTCTCGCTAAATGGATGGTAAGTTTGACTTGAATACTATTCAAGTAATTTTACAATCTTTCATTGTGCTAACATGTATCGATAGGAGCACGAGAGGGGTCAGGGGCCGTCACCTATTGAGGTGTGGAAGAGGGGACACTTGGGAAGTGACCCATCGTAGCATGAGCAGCTGTCTTCTCAGACGGCGACTCAAACGTTGGTGTGTTATTTTGTTAACTTAATTGAATTCTCTTTAATAGTTTCAATAATGTTATTTTACTGTGTTTCCAGGCAAAGTACGGGCAAGAGGCGCGGAGGCTTCGAGGCCAAGAGTACGATTGGCAGAGCGCGCCAATTGTCCCCGAAGTCGCGTATGCAATCGGTGGCGGGAAACCTCACGGACGGTGAGTTTTGTTAATTTTATTTTACTGTCACAAACTTTGAGTTACAAAAATTTAATAATCTTACTTCATTGTGCAGGTTGGCCATCTTCGATGGAGTGGTCGACTCGAGGCAGGTGCGGGCTTCCTCAAGAGCCTCTTCATCGCAATAGGGCGGGTCCAACAGCAGCCGTACGGGCCGAGATCTTGAGCTCCAGAGTCTTCGGGAGGAGCTCCAGAGGACGCAAGAAGCGCTCCGAGCTAGGGACGATATGCAGGCATCGGCGCTCAGGGCTAGGAACGAGATGCAGGCAGCAATGCTTAGGGCTAGGGACGAGTATCAAAACTCGTACATGCTACAGTGGCAAGCTGCCTTCCAGGTTAGTTCTGAATGTTGTACTTAACATTTGTAATATAAAAATAACAGTTATAATGATTTGATTTGTATTCGCAGGCTATGAGCGCAGGACAGCCGACAGTGTTTCCGCAATGGGCGCCGCCATCGACGGAGCTGCCACTGGTGCCGACGACTGGAGCATAGGTACAAAATTATTCAAAATAACTAAAACTAGTTAAACTTGTTCAAATTTAGTAAAATATGCATTTTTATACTTATAACTTGTCTAACCACACTTGCATATCACAGGGATCGGGGACGGAGGCTAAAACTCCGTCTCCCCAAATTCTGGTGCTTGGACGACTGCGGAGGACAATTTTTTGAACTCCGACGACAGCGGACGTGGTAGCGTGTGATAGTCAGGTCAGCCGATTTGAAATCTACTTGCATGTTAATTCTTATCATTTTCTTGCCGCCGTCGAGCGAGCACCAGTCCCCTATACCACGCCTGCTGCTTTGCTCTCCGAGAACCATGAAGTGAACTCGCATGCCGAGAATGTTGGAGGTATGGGCTAAGGGGGGTATTTCGAGAAACATAGTATCGGTTTTACTTCTGAAAAAGACTGCGGATGATAAACTAATGGAGTGGGAACAGGGTGCTTTGTCTACCTTTCTATATTCCTTTTCTCATGCAATCTTTATCCTCAGATAAAAATATAACAGCAGTGAGCATCTCCTATGACACATCCAATTAATTTGATTCATTAAAAAGGCCTTCTATTTTGAATCAAAGGGGATGGTTTCTTTTCTGAGCTTATTTGGTTTCTTTTCTGAGCAACTCTGTCTGTTTGATTCTGATGGTATTCTGACAAACAAATTGATTGACGATATTGTACAGGTTGCTGCAAATGAAGTACGATGCCTGCCTAAGAAGAGGAAAGCAGTCGTCAAGCAAGAGCACCCAAAAGGAACTGGCTGACGAGCTCCGAGCAAAAGTGAGGTCTTGTTAACCACCTGAGCTTCATGTACTGTGTATTTCGACAGGTCCCTGAAGTACATTGCACTCTGCGATACTTTTTTTGTGACTGTGATACTGTTTCTGTAATGTTGGAGGCAGCTGCTTCAGTCTGATCTGTACTGTGCGTTTCTGTATTTGTGTTTCTGTGAAACCTGTATAATATATAATTTCTGTTTTTTTTTTTAAAAAAAGAAAAAAGAAAAAATAATAGACGATGATTTGTCTGCCGCTGTCATTTATAAGGAACTCTTATAGACGACGGCACCGGAGGGACAATCGTCTTTAGGGTACCTAATAGACGACGGTATCCCAACAACCGTCGTCTATAAGTGTCGTTACAGACGAGGGTGGCCAAGGTCCCTATCGGTGGTTTTGATCCGGCAGATCTCCCGACACTACTAAAGTGTTTGCGGAGTTTGAAGTTCGGTGTGGGCGCGCGGAGATTCAAGAAGGTGAAATGTAAAATGACACAGTTGACACGGAGATTTACGTGGTTTGGGCCGCCTGAGCGTAATACCCTACTCCACGGGGTGTGTTGGTGTTGTATTGGATGTATGAACTCAACTCAGATGATGTGTGTTGAGAGTGCGCGATCAGATCAGAGCAGGTCAGATCCGTCTCTCCTATGTATCGTCGGCCTGTCCTTTTATAGTATAAGGACGGGCTGTTACAAGTTGGCCTGGCCCGACATGTGGCACCGGCGCTTAATTACCTTTAATGACCGAGTTACGGGCTTTGACAACACCGTTACTGGTAATTAAGGTCGTCCGATTGTGTGTCATTAACATATTATTAATGACACTTAATCGGGTCTTGAAGTCATTGATTCCCCTTTAATAGTCCGGAGCCGTTGTGGAGTCTACTGAAGGTTTGAGGCTGAAGATCCGACGGTAGGACACGTGGCAGCTCTGGAGCATGCTGTGAGGAACAGATAGGTCCGGTGCCACCAGACACGTGTCAGTTCTGGAGCTTTCCTCGATCTGGGGTTAGGTCCGGGGGTGCCGTTATGGTACATAGCCCGGAGCTTCCCCCTTGTGGGCGGTAGCTCCGGTTTGATGGTACACGTGGCGACCCTGGGACTAACCAAGTTGGGGAAGCGGGTCCGGTTATGTATGACATGTGGGCCTCTGAAGGTCTTCAAATCAAGTAGATGACATTTCCTTGAGATCTTTGTAATCTCAAGGGGTATACGGTACCAGGGTACCGACAGTGGCCCCCTAGGCCCACCTCTGGGGAAGACCCCTTGGGTGAAGTCATTCCGCCGGAGGTGGGTCCATCCTTCGACTTTTAAGCCAAGTCTTCAAAAGTCTTCAGATGTGCTATTAGCGATAGTTTTGGAGTTAAATCCTCGCCGCGTGGCATAACCCGGGTGCGGCAAATGAGATCTTTAGCGTGCGGATCTCACGCAATTGAAGGTCGCTGGTTCCCGATATGAAAATCGTATCGGTTCTGTGCGCCTTGTCAGGCCGCCGCCTTCGGGCTTCCCTCCTCTCATGATGACAACCGTTCGCCTGGGTAAGAACCTCGACTTGATCGTCGGGGTGGTCCCGGGCCCTCTTGTCATCGGCAGGGTGAAATTTTTGAATAGTATCTTCGGCATCCTTGCAGTTTCCATCCAAACGTTGCGGGGGCTTACTTAAGAAGGAAAGCGCGCACCGTCTGGGGTTCTTTACGCCTCTCATCTGAACTTGCGCTCGAACTCCCAAACTTGCGCTTGCTTTCCCTCCCTTGCCTCGCTGTGCTGCGATGGAGTTGGGTCTCCACAAGAGCTACTTGAAGACTGAAGGTGACCTGAAGAAGGTCCGGGCCCTCATGGGGTGGTCCTCGGACTTCTTCAACCACCTGGTCCGCGCTGGTGGGGAGCTCTCGTTCGAGAAGGAGCACGCCAGCGAGATGGTGTACTTCTCTGCGTACGCCATGGTGGGGTTGATCCCACCTTTTTCCTCCTTTTTCTTGATGCTGCTAGACTTCTATGGTCTGCAGCTATATCACCTTGGCCTCCACTCCATTCTTCTAGTGTCTGTCTTCGTCCACTTCTGCGAAATGTGGGTGGGCATCCCCCCCTGCATTGAGCTTTTCCGGACCTTCTTCACCGTCCATACCACCGGAAGGGGTGATGAGTACCTTGGCTTCTACTACTTTGTGAAGCGCAAGAAGTGCCCATTCAAGTACCTCTGGTTGTTTCCCTCTGAAAAGTGGGACGATTGGAAGAATGACTGGATAGTCATCCAGGTGGAGGAGCATGAGAAGCTGGAGCTGCCCGAAGGCCTCCCCAACATCGACATTGCAGTCTGGAGTGAAGCTCCGATGCTGTCGGATGCCTTCAACCCTGCTCTGACCAGGATCCGCCATTGTATGGAGGGAGGAGTAACTCCTCAGGCAGTATTTTGCAATTTCCTGGTCAATAGGTGCGCACCGCTGAAGAGGAGAGAAAAACTCGCTTGGGCCCTCAATAGTGTGATGGACGACGACCGGGTCGAGACCGGGCTGAAGTCCAACATGGAGGAGACGACCTTGGAGTTTCATCTCAAGAAGTTCTAGCACGGCATCGATGTCGCGAGTGATGACTTGACCCCGCCACTAGCTTTCCTCCCTCTGAACATGGAAGTAGAGTTCAGCAGGGAGCTCCGGCGGACGATGCCAGTGCTTGACGACCTTGGTGTCGTTGAGAGAAGATCGACTTCCAGGGTGGTGATCTCTGGGGCTTCTGAAGGTGGCTCCGACCCTGCCCCGAAGCCAAGGACCGAAGTCGTCAGCAAGGGCAAGGAGCCTGCGAACGAACCCTCGAGCTGGAAGAGGGAGCTAAAGCATGCCGACGGAAGGTCCGTCAGGCCTGCATCCTCTGCATCAGCTCCTTCTCCCCGGAGGGGGAGGTCTTCTACAACTGCGGCGACTGTACCTGCAGCAGCGTCTTCCTGGGGTGCTAGCTCCGGGCATGTGACTCCAGCACCAGGGCCAGTTGAGGCCTCTGGGTCCGAAGGTCCTTCCCGGTCGAGGGGGGCCTCGACTAAGGAAATGCCCGTGGCTGCAACAAGTTCCGGGGGGCCTCCCGGAGCTACCACGCCGGTGGCGACTATGGTCAGTCTAGAACGCCCGGGAAAGAGATTCCGTGCAAGCTAGTGCGGAAGCCTTCTGAGGTAATTTTTAATCTTTACCACAGACAGTTGTTTTGTTGTAGTAAATGTTTTTTAAGTTTCTTCATCCATCATCTGCAGCGTCCCCAAGAAGACGAGTGGGGCTCCACCCTCAGCTACAGCAACTGAAGCTGTGAGGGCGGATGCTTCTGCTCCTGTCCCAGTGTCGCCCCAAGTGGTGACTGAAGCTGTTGCAGCTCTGGCGCCAGCTATCGTGGTCATGGACCTCGACTCATCCCCCGAGACTCCCGTGGTAGCGCCGGACCACGGGAGAGAAGATGCGCCAGCGGCACCTGCCCCGGAGGTTGAAGCCCCGAGTCTTGATGCTAAGATGATGGAAGCTTCGGCCATTGAGCCGGAGGAAACAGTGATTCCGGCCCCAGAGCCGAAATTGTCGAAGCCCCGGCGGTTGAGCCGGAGGTTATTGAAGTCCCGGTGAGTGAGCCGGATGTTGAGGAAGTTCTGACGATTGAGCCGGCTACCTCCAAAGCTCCGGCCTTAGAGCCGGTTGCCACTGAAGCTCTGGCTGCAGAGCCGGTTGCGGATGAAGACCTTCCGGCGCCTGAGCCGGTTGAGGTTGAAGCTCCGGCCTCAGGGCCGGTTGTTGTTGACCTTCCGGCGCCCGAGTCGGTTGTCGCGGAGGCATCAGCACTCGAACCTATGATGGTCGAGGTGCCAACGCCTGAGCCACCAGTAGAGGAGGAGCCCAGGGCAGAGCTGGAAGTAGCCTCTGCTCCGGAAGTGATGACAGCGGAGTTGCCTGTTGCGGAGCCAGGGTGCCCTAATGAAGTTGTTGGCCCCCTGCTTGAGGGGGCAAATGAAGACCTGGCGGCAGGGCCTTCGGAACCACTTCCAGGGGTCAGAACTTCTTCTGCGGGACCCTCCTCGGTGGCGACTGAGGCTACACCGGAGGACGACCCTAGTGCCGTGGAGGCTCAGGGGACCACTCTTGTGGAGTGGGACCCAATTTTTGTAAGCGAGAACCCGCTGGAACCAGCGTAGGAGACCCCAGCAGGTCTGGACCCTATTCTCCAGTCATTGTCCATTGACAACGCTTGCTCCAGTCTGCGTCAAGTCTAGCTGGCATTCTACCACGACAGCAAGGCTCTTGAAGAGGAGCGCCAAACCCTTAGGCGGTGGCGTAATCGGCTCTACTTCGAGACCAAGCTGGCGCAGTCGAGGTTGGCAGATGACAAGGAGTGGATCAAGTAGGATAAGGTCCGCCTGGAATACTGGGGAAAATTATTGGATGATAGGGAGAGCTTGACTCGTGCCCTCAACACTCAATCCCGGGCCATTTATGAGCAGACCAAGGCAACTAATAGTGCGGCTGATGATCGCCAAGAAAGGCTTGAAGCCATTAACACTACTCTCATCAAGCACCGGGAGGCTCTTGAGGATAGGAAGAAGAGGCTCGAAGACGAAGAGCAAAAACTCCTAGAGCTGCAGGATGATGTCTTGAAGAGGGAGGAGGAGCTCGCCGAATAGGTGGCTCTGGCTGACAAGGGCCTCGAGGAACGCGCCATGAAATTGGAGGAGCGTTGCATCGAGGAGGAGGAAAAGGTCTGGGTGCGAGGGCAGGAACTCTACAAGCAAGAGTGTACCATCGCTGCCAGGGAGAAGAAAGTTAGGGGCCGGGAGAAGGACCTGGTCGACCGCCGGAACAAGATCTACCTCCGGGAGGAGTAGCTCGGAAAACTCGAGAAGCAGGTTGCTGAAAAGATTCAGCAAAATGCCAAAGAGGTTGAGCGCCTTGCTCGTGAGAATTCTAAACAGGCGGCGGCCAAAAGATCCTTGGAGGAACTGAAGGGCTTGAGGACTGCGGACTCCCTACAGGTTTGGGAGTTCCTAAGCAAAGCCAACGACGCGCTGACACCAATGGGCTTCAGTCCCGTGCGTCCGGATGATCCGGAGCCAGAGCCGGACCTGGCATTGCAAGCGTTGAGCTCGGTGGGTAACAAACTCTCCAAGGTGGGTGACGTCATTGCAGACCAGTTGGAAGTTCAGGGGCAGTCCCTGGCGAAGAATGTCGCAGAGTATGTGCTGACGTGCTACACCAGCCGGGATCCCCAATTTCCTCTGGACCCGGTGCTTGAAGGTCCGGTCGAAGGAGAAGGTGAAGCCACCCGAGCCAACGTGTCAGAGGTTGCTCAGAAAGTCACCCAGTTCTTCCATAGGGTCTAGGACCATCTCTGTAGCTCCCACTTGTATTCTCTCTTTTTCTTCCCCAATTTTGTAATCCCTTGTCTCCAGATGAATGAAATCCAAATTTTTACGAATTTCATTTTTTGTCTTCAACACTTTTGTCTTCACTTGGCCCCCTGGTAGATGTACACAATTTGATTGTGAACATATACCAAGAGGATATTGTATTTTGTTGAAGACTTGTTTGCCTCGAACTTGTAGAGTGTAGGTCCGAAGTCTTCGATAGTGAAGGCCCCCTGAGGTTGTCGGAGCTCAGAAGCTCCAGCATTGACTACCGTCGGAGTTTAGTAGCTCCGGAAATATTCCCTATCAACGGGTAGAGCATCGATAGCTAGCCCTCCAGGGTGTCGGAGCTTAGTAGCTCCGGCAGTGACCTTTGCCAACGCGTAGCTTGTCGGCAGCACACTCCGCTTGTGGGGTCTTCTCACCATCTTTTATTTTGCGTCGACGTTTGCCCCCCCTAGCTTTACCGGAGCTTGGTTGCTCCAGTGATGCTCGTTTTCAATGTTTAACATCGATTACAAGCCACCTAGGGGGAGTCGGAGCTTTGTTAGCTCCGGCTTCTCACCATCAACGTGGATTCTTTATTTTCCCTGCACACTGAAGCCAAGAAAAATAGTAAAATTCGCTCCTTGCCTATAACTTCGTCGCGGCTTACGATTCCCAAGAAAGTTTTAGGTCAAACACAATTCTGAATACAACCGAATGCATTGCCTTCTTTCTTCCAGATCCAATTGTAATTGGACCCGCCTTACTTCGGCATGTCGGGGTGTAGGTAGAGCGGTGTACTTAGGGTGCTTGACCAGGCTAAGTCGATAGCACACTCCGGCCCTAGATTGGCTTGGTGGCATTCAGGCGAGTGGGCCATGAACAATATTTGAATCCAAAAGAATTGACAATACAGCTCGAATTGTACATGAACTGGTCAAACTAAAATTTCTTAAGAATTGCACAACTTTGTTATAGACAAGAAAGAGAAAAATAAAAAATGTTGAGCCTGTACAAAATAAATGCACGTGGAGTCTGTTTCACATGAAGATGTCTTTCATTATAGGTCCGGGGTAAAGGGGAAACAAGTACACTTTTAGGGTACGGAACCATGCTAAGCGTGTTTCATTTCTCGTTTGACCCCAGGTAGCTAGGCACACTTTTAGTCCTGAGACTGTGACAAGTGTTGCATGAACTTTGCGGACCTTTCGGGAAAGGTCCGACTGTTCTCCCGGGGGAACTACCCGACTCTGTACAATGACTCTATAACTTACACCTCAAGTTACTACAGACTCACCTCCGTGATATTAAGTGTAGAACTTACGGAGGTGCTCAATATTCCAAGGATTTGGGATAGGTGTCCCATCCTCGGTAGCCAAGCGAACGCTTCCGGGACAGGATACTTTAATCACTCGGAAGGGTCCCACCCAGCTGGGGGAGAGTTTGTTTAACCCTTCTCTGGATTGTATTCTCCGTAGCACCAGATCGCCTTCCTCGAGTTGTCGGTTGTGTACATGCCGCTGATGATAGCGTCGAAGGGCTTGGCGGTATCGGGCATTCCGAACAGCTGTTTGGCACCTTCCCTCCTCAAGGAGGTCTAGGTCTTCACGCTGGAGCTGGTCCTGCATGGCTTCGTTGAAGGTCCGGACCCGGAGTGACCCCAAGGTGATTTCCAGAGGAAGGATTGCTTTAGCTCTGTACACCAGGAAGTAGGGTGTCTCTCCAGTTGACAGGTTTGGAGTTGTCCTGTTGGCCCATAGAGTGGGCGGAAGCTCTTCAATCCAGTTGGCTCCATGTTTTTTCAAGTACTCATAGGTGCGCGTTTTGAGTCCTTTAAGGATTTCAGCATTTGCTCTCTCGGCCTGGCCATTGCTTGCCAGGTGAGCTACGGAGGCGTAGCAAACTTGAATGCTGAGGTCTTCGCAATATCCTTGAATGGTTGCTCGGAGCTTTCGGCAGCACCTACAACCCTTGACGGCAGCTTCCGGGATGCTGATCTTGCCCCATTCGCTCAGTTCGGTAGGCTGAGCTGTGGGTTTTGACAGCCTCCGGACAAAAGTTCCGTCAGGAGCTGGAGCTCTGGTTGACGCTTTCGTCGAGAGTTCGCCGGCTTCAGCGTTGTGGACACGCTGGACATGGTGGAGGTCTAGGACTTCAAAGTCCTTCTTAAGCCTCTGGACTTCAAGGAGGTAAGCAACTAGCTGGAGAATGTTGCAGGAGCATTCACCCTTCACTTGTTTAATGATGAGCCGTGAATCTCCCGTGACCAGCAGCTACTTGACACCGTATGACAGTGCCACCTTTAGTCCGTAGATGAGTGCTTCGTACTCCGCCATGTTGTTGGTCGCCTTGAAGTCAAGGTGTACCATGTATTTTACCTTCTCCCGGTTGGTGCGAGGAGAAGGATTCCAGCTCTAGCCCCCTGCTTTTGCAGAGAGCCGTCAAAGTAGAGGGTCCAGTGAGGCTCGGTGAAGACCGGAGCCTTGTGTTCCGGCTTCTGCTCATTGGGGCCCCCAAGGTTTGATGGAGAGGGAGTCCATTCCGCCACAAAATCTGCCAATGCTTGACTCTTGATTGCTTATCTTGGAATGAATTCGAGATCGAATTCGGCAAATTCCGCTGCCCACTTTGCAATATTCCCAGTTGAATTGGGATTATGCAAGATTGCTCGAAGTGGATAAGAAGTCACCACTGAAATCCTGTGAGCTTGGAAGTAATGGTGAAGCTTCCTGGAGGCGATAAGAACTGCATAGAGCAGCTTATGCACCTCTAGGTATCGAGTCTTGGCATCATGAAGTACTTCACTGATGAAGTACACTGGGTGCTGGATGGTCCGGACCCTTCCGGAGGGGCCCGGAGCTTCCTCTTCATTGACCTGGATCCTCCCGGGGGGATCCGGACCTTCCTCGGGGACCTCCGGGTCCTTGCTGGAGGGACCTGGAGCTTCTTCAGAAGCGACCTGGACCCTCCTGGAGGGGTCTGGGTCTTTTGAAGTAACTTCTTGTGGACTCAAGTCTGGAAACTGAGACCCAGACTCGCTTTCAGGAACCTCTGGACCCTCCCGGAGGGGTCTGGATTCCTGAGCATGGGATAGTTCTGGTCTCTCCACAACCAGGACCATACTGACGACTTCATCAGTTGCTGAAATGTAAAGCAGCAAAGGCTCACCAGGGTTCAAAGCTACCAGAGTTGGTAGGGTGGTGAGGAACTTTTTTATCTCCTGGAACGCCTTTTCTTCTTCTTCAGACCATTGGAATGGTCCGGACTTCCTCAATAACTTGAAGAAGGGAAGTGCCCGTTTCGCCAGTCTTGAAATAAACCGGCTGAGGGCTGCTAGACATCTAGTCAGCTTTTGGACATCCTTGATGTGGGCTGGTGGCCGCATGTCTTCAATGGCTTTGATCTTCGCCGGATTAGCCTCTATGCCCCGGTGATTTACCAGGAAACCAAGAAGTTTTCTAGAGCTAACCCCGAAGACACACTTGTTTGGGTTTAGCTTTGTGCGGGTGCCCCGCAGCTTGTCGAAGACAGCCTGTAAGGTGTCAAGGAGTGACTCCTTGTTCTTGACCTTGACCACGATGTCATCGACGTACACTTCCACTATGTCTCTAATGAGTTCTTCAAAAGTTTTGTACATAGCTCGTACAAAGGGTGAAGCTGCATTCTTGAGACCAAATGGCATGTATGTATAACAGTACAATCCATCTACTGTGATGAAAGAGGTATGATCTTCGTCTTCCCTAGATATTCTGATTTGATGATACCCAGAATATGCGTCTAGGAAACACAATAATTCACACCCGGAGGTGGAATCCACTATCTGATCAATTCTAGGTAGTGGGAATGGATCTTTTGGACATGCCTTATTTAGTGTTGTGTAATCAATACACATCCGAAGCTTCCCACCGGCCTTGGGCACAACGACTGGGTTTGCCAGCCATTTTGGATGGAAGACTTCTCGGATGAATCCAGCTTCGAGCAACTTCTTCACTTCTTGTCAAATGAAGTTCTGTCGCACCATAGATTGCTTCCGAGGCTTCTGATGCACCAGACGGGCGTCAGGGTAGATCTTCAGATTGTGCTCAATCACTTCCATGGGGATCCCAGGCATTTGTGACGGTTGCCAGGCAAACACGTCGACATTAGCCTGGAGGAAAGCGATGAGCGCGAGTTCCTATTTGTCATTCAGTCCCCCCGATATACGGGTGGTCTGAGCGGCATCGGAACCGATTTGGACGACTTTGACGGGAATGTCGGTGTCACTGCTTGGCTGCACACGAGGTGCAGAAGTCGAGCCTTGCTGACAAATGCTCGGGGGTTTTGGAGCTTGCTCGTGCCTAGAGTCCTCCTCTTGTGCCGTAGTAAGCGCATGAAGTTCTTCCGGAGCAGTTACTCCGGCAGTGCGATCTCCGCGGATCCGGAGAACGCCTACTGGTGTTGGCATCTTTAACACCAAGTAGCCATAATGAGCAGCTGACATGAATTTGTACAAGGCAGGCCTGCCCAAGATGGCGTTGAAAGGTAAGTTGATTTGAGCAATGTCAAAGACCAACTTCTCCGTGCGATACTTCTCCCGGGTCCCGAAGGTAACAGGGAGAGTAATAGCACCGAGTGGGGTAATGGCTCCCGGACCTACTCCGGAGAAAAGTCAGGAGGGATGACGATCCGAAGGTCGGAGCTGAAGCTTGGTAAAAGCTTCGAAGCTTATGAGGTTCAGCCCCGAACCTCCATCTACCATAACATGATGGAGCTGAATGTTATTGATGGTAGGAGATACCATCAAAGGTAACTGGCCTGCTCCAACCATGCTTCGAGGGCAGTTCGAAGCATCAAAAGTGATGGCCGTGTCCATCCACTTCCGATGAGGCTCCGCCCTGGCTATGGAGCTACAACGGCCATGACCCGACGCATTGTCTTGAGGACGCGACGGGAGGTGATGTCCCATGATCCACCAAAAATGGTGTTCATGATCTTCCGACGCTCGTTGTTAGAGACGTCAGAATCGTCGTCGACGGAGGTGTAGACGGCCTTCAGGACCTTTTTGAGATCCTGAAAACCTAACTCCTCTTCAGCCGGAGCTTCGCCAACTTTTTGTTTTCCTTCCCTTTGTCGGAAAGGAACTTCTTCCTGGCGTTTGTTGTAGCGCTCGGCAAGGTTTTGGACCTCCCGGCAGTCTTCCAAATTGTGGTTGTCTGTCTTATGAATTGGACACCACACCTTGGGTTTGCCACCGTCTTTAGAAGATGGTCGAGGTCGCTTCTCGGGGCGTGGCCCCCGGCCACCCGGAGGTGCAGCAGCTGCAGCATTAGATGCGCCGGCCGACGGCTTCTTCTTGCCTTTGGTCTTTTTCTTCTTCTTGCCACTCCCGGAGGTAGTGGCTTCTCCTTTGGAGGATTTCTTGTGATCCTCCGGAGGTGGTTTGGAGTGTTTCACGGCCCTCCGCAGCTCTGGCACATTTGTCAGCCAAGCTGAAGAGTTCCGTGACACTGGTGATCTCCTTGATCGCCAGTTTCTCCAACATCTTCTTACCCCGTACGCCCTGTCTAAATGCCACAATGACAGAAGCGCTAGAGATAGAAGGGATAGTGTTTCGTACCTGAGACAATCTCTGGATGACTGATCGCACGGATTCTCCCCCTTTTTGCACGACTGCAAAAAGGTCCAGTTCGGTGCCTGGTCGGGTGTATGAACTCCCGAAGTTGGCGGTGAACTGCCGGCACAACTCCTCCCAACTGTTGATGGAGTTGGGTGGAAGGCTCAGAAACCAGGACCGGGCGGTCCTAGTTAAAGCCACTGGAAAATAGTTGGCCATTACGACCTCATTTCCTCCAGCTGCCAGGATAGTAGTAGAGTAAATCTGAAGAAATTCGATGGGATTAACGGTCCCATCAAACTTCTCCGGCAGGTGAGGCCGGAATTTCTGTGGCCACCTGACCATATGCAGATGCATGGCCAGGGCTGAACAGCCTCCTCCTACTCCTTCAGGAGCAGGAATGTCTTGAGCTTCTCGTCTTTCACGAGCACGCTCGATATGGACTCGGCCTTCCTGTTGACGGTATTAGCAATCAAGCTCCGCCCGGAGGTCATGAGTTGAAAGCCTTGATACCATGTGAGTGCGTCGCGCCCCGGAGGGCAATGACGTCACTTGTTGTGATGCAGCACGTCTCCTGTTGTTGGAAACGTGCGGACCAAGTCTGCCAGACAAGGTCCGTCGCTGCGACGGGGCCCGTCCTGAAGGAGGAGGACCCTGGTTACTGATGCGGTCGGCTGCTGCTGCAACCAAGTGTTCCACATCGGCTCTCCACAGCTCCAGTGCATCCCGGGATGCATCTGGAGGTGGTGGGCGCTGAAGAAGAGCATGTGCTGCATGGAGCGCGTGTTCCGGGTTGTCATGATTCACTGACGCAGTGATTGATGCCGGTGCACCATCGCGCTGCCCAGCTTGATTTGCTGGTGGAGGCGGCGGTGGTGGAAGTGTGACTCCTGCTGGGACTGTGGTTCCTGTTGGTGGCTGCATATTGGAGGAATTGCCCCCAGCAGCTTGAACAGTGGGATGACCATTGGATGATCCAGCAGCTGAGTTCACCATTCTTTGAAATCTTAGGCACCCCCCTACCTGGCGCGCCAACTGTTGGTGGTTTTGATCCGGCAGATCTCCCGACACTACTAAAGTGTTTGCGGAGTTTGAAGTTCGGTGTGGGCGCGCGGAGATTCAAGAAGGTGAAATGTAAAATGACACAGGAGACACAAAGATTTACGTGGTTCGGGCCGCCTGAGCGTAATACCCTACTCCACGGGGTGTGTTGGTGTTGTATTGGATGTATGAACTCAACACAGATGATGTGAGTTGAGAGTGCGCGATCAGATTAGAGCAGTCAGATCCATCTCTCCTATGTATCGTCGGCCTATCCTTTTATAGTATAAGGACAGTCCGTTACAAGTTGGCCTGGCCCGACATGTGGCCCCGGTGGTTAATAATATTGATACACATTTGATGTGCTTAATTACCTTTAATGACCGAGTTACGAGCTTTGATAGCACCGTTATTGGTAAATAAGGTCGTCCGATTGTGTGTCATTAACATAGTATTAATGACCCTTAATCGGGTCTTGAAGTCCTTGATTCCCCTTTGAAGATCCGGAGCCGTTGTGGAGTCTACCGGAGGTTTGAGGCTGAAGATCCGACGGTAGGACACGTGGCAGCTCCGGAGCATGCTGTGAGGAACAGATAGGTCCGGTGCCACCAGACACGTGTCAGTTCCGGAGCTTCCCTCGGTCTGGGGTTAGGTCCGGGGGTGCCGTTATGGTACATAGCCCGGAGCTTCCCCCTTGTGGGCGGTAGCTCCGGTTTGATGGTACACGTGGCGACCCTGGGACTAACCATGTTGGGGAAGCGGGTCCGGTTATGTCTGACATGTGGGCCTCCGAAGGTCTTCAAATCAAGTAGATGACATTTCTTTGAGATCTTTGTAATCTCAAGGGGTATACAGTACCCAGGGTACCGACAGTCCCGTCATCCATAAGGTTTCTATGCTGACACGAGGTGGAGCTAACTTATTGACAACAGCTAAAGTTAGCCGTCGTCAATTAGTTAATTAACGACGGTAACCGTCGTCTACAAGTTTATAGACGACAAATAGTCGTCGACGGCCCGTTACCGTCGTCAATAAGCTTATACCGTCGTCTATAAGTTATAGACGACGGTGAAGGCCTTATAGACGACGGTTCTCAGCCGTCGTCTATTATCGCGATTGTTGTAGTGAAGTGTGATAAATAAATGATATGTAGGCCAATCAAAATGAAAGTTTGATAGTGGTTTAAGCAATAAGCATTAAATCTGTCCTTAGCTTTCATTAGCAACCTATATCTAAGTGAATGTCCCCAATCATAACAATAATAATAGTAATTTTTTAATATCAATATCATTCCCAACCATCAACAAATTATGAAGTGGCCCCAAGCCACTCTTGTTCGTCAGCACAGCTGACTAGACAGTTTACCAATCTCTACAGAGAGTGTACCCTTTTACCCACAAGCAGTGATTTCATCCCCTGTCGCCAGATGGACTGAGTAAACCTCCCTGATGCTAGTGGCGGCCAACCACATTACACACTACTATAGGTGTGTGGCCAGGAGATCACTACATGGTCTTTACAAAGTTACTCCCGACTAGTGCTAGCCCTCTAAGGTTTCCACCACAGAGGCATTCCCAGAGTAACACTCCGCCTCAGAGCCCCCTCTTAAGCCTTGCGGTTCCCGGAGCAGTACCCCTGCATTATTCCCCGCACCATCCAACTACTAGCATTTCGTCAAGAGAAACCTAATTATTTGACCAAGACGCCCCATCTCAGTATTGTAGTGGTATTGTGGAACTTAGAGGCTTACTTCATAAACCGGTCCTTAGAATCCGGCAGTGTCAACCCAATCCCGAGTCTTGTGCGAATTGTGCCAAACCATCCGACCGCCAGATTCATACCAATTTTTTCATCATTTCCTATGTAACATAATGATCATAATTAATAATATAATCATGAGTCCAGATTTCCATCCCAACTACTAAGCATGGTTAAGCGTGATTTAAATACCCAAAACCACCCAATTCAACCCGGGCAACGAGGAATTTTATGGTAGGTAAATAAAATAGGATTCACATTAATTAAGCATGCAACTAACTATAGTCTCTAAAATAGGCACGAAATGGTCAAGGGCACTTGCCTTATATTATTTAGCTGCTCAGTCTTCTTGATGTAATTCTTGATCTCCATATCTTCATGTCGCTTCTTCGTTAAGATACGAATGCGTACAAAATACCGTGAAAAGAAAAATAAAATATTCAAGAACAATACACCAAAACATACACATAAGAATAAAATCCTATATTAATACATCCCTACGAAGTATTTATTACTTTTCATAGCTAAAGAAATGCATTTACCATTTATTTCCTATTTTTTGAATTTATTTTTAGGCTAAAAACATTTTTAATGAATTTCCCATAGACAAAATATATTTTATATGCATTTTATAAATTTTTAAACAGCATAATATATTTTATAAATAATTTTCCTACTATTTTCACATTTATTCTCTATTTTTAATATTTATTTAAATCTAAAAACATTTTTATTAAGTTTTCCATTGTCAAAATATATTTTATATGTATCTAAATTTTTATTTCAGCCTATATAGATTTTATAAAGAATTTTCCTAAAATTTATATATTTAATTTCTCATTTATAAACATATTATTAAACATTATTTTGCAAATAAAATTTATTTCAGGGGATGATTGGTAATTTTTCATAACTGGACAGAGGATTTAAGTATTATTTACTAAAGTTCCAAGGGTCTAATAATTATTTACTTAATTTAACCTAATTCCATAGAAGTCCAGGGGCATATGCATGGAATTGGTCTATAGGGCCGTGGACCAGGTTGGGGGCGCGTTCTATGGTCCACTGTGGACCGGGGACCATAACCCTACCGGTTGATTTAATCTTGGCCGCCTGATTCGGATCCGATGGCTGAGGGAAAATGAAGCCATGGGCTTCTTCTTCCCCAAGCCAATGCGACGGTGCCCCATGGCCGGCGGCCAAGGCTCGCCGGAGTGGGCCGGATTCGGCACTTCGGTGGCCCAAAATCTACAAAACAAGGGGGAAAAGATAGAGGAGCTCGTGGGGAATATCACCACGGGTTCGGTCGAGGTCGAAGCTTGCCGAGGATGGTTGTGCGACGGTGAAGATGGCGGTTCGGCCTTTGGTGCCGTCGGGGAGGCGCTATGGCGTCAGTTCTTGCATCGGAAGAGTCCTTCGGGGGAGGAACGGCGCTGCAGTGCACGACATCACATCGGTGGTTGCCGAATCAGCGTCCTCTTGCAGGGCGCCGAGCTCCTAATAGGCATCCATGGTGACTAGGGTTTCGAGTAGGCCGGGGAGAAGAAAAATGGGGCGTCGGGGAAGGATTTATAGAGGAGGTGGTTCTGGGGTGCGAACGGGTGTAGCGGGTGGGGGGCGAGTGGGTGTTACACCGGTCGTGTCCTTAAAGAACTGCAGTATCTGCTGTACTGCGCTTAGTTCAGCAGCGTCTGGGCACAAGAAAATTCTGGCATCATCAGCATACATGGATAAGGCAACCTTGTTTCTAGAACGGATAATTGGCTTGAGTATTTGCCTCTCTGTTGCCATTTGCATTATTTTCTGCAGGGGGTCTATGGCTAGAATAAATAAGAGAGGTTAGAGGGGGTTGCCCTGTCGTAGTCCACGCATGTGTTTTATGCTACTCCCCGGTGTCCCATTTAAAAGGATTCGAGACGTGTTCGTGAATAGAAGGATGGTGATCCATTCTCGCCATTTAGGTTCAAAACCCAATCTCTCCAAAAGCTCCAGCAGATAGCCCCAGTGCAGTGAGTCAAACGCCTTTTCAATGTCCAGTTTGATAAACAGAGAAGGCCACTTTTTCCTTTGCAATTCTCTTACTAGTCCCTGTACAAAAAAAAAACTTTCATGAATATGCCTTCCCTTAACAAAAGCACTCTGGTTGATCAAAATCATGTCTGGGAGCTTAGGTGCTAATCTGTTTGCTAGAATTTTGGAGAAGATTTTTGCAACACTGTGTACGAGGCTGATCGGCCTGTACTCGCCGATGGTAGTTGCACCCTCCTTCTTGGGTAGCAGGACTATATTAGCTGTATTTAGAAGGTTAAACCAATTGCCTCTAAGCCGGGATAGGTGCGTGATCACCAGCATGATGTCGTCTTTAATTATTTCCCAGCAGGTCGTGAAGAACAGACCGTTGAAACCATCCGGCCCCGGGGACTTGTCACTCGGCATGCCAAATATAGCTTTCCTGACGTCCTCGATGGTAATATCTTGATCGAAATCCTGGAGCAGGTGGTGCTGCATGTTAATTTCGTCCCAATTAATTGTGTACTTTCGTGTACCAGACTTTCCAAAGTGAGCATCAAAATGTTGGTGTAGGTGTTTCTCCTTGTCCTCAGGGTTACCAATACACCTGATTCTGCTTGAAGTGTTTGAATGTATTTTTTCCGCTTTCTCCTATTGGCTCTAAGGAAAAAAAAGGTATTGTGTTGACAGCCTTGCTCTTTGTTTTGCTTTGATCTTCTCAATGGCTAACAGTCCCTGATGTTTCAATTGCACCCGTTGTTTGAAATGTATTTCATCCTCAGTTAAGGTCCTCATCTCCTGTGCTGAATCTAGCTCTCCAATGATCATTTTTGCTATTTCTAGCTGCAGCTTTATACTTCCAATATTTTCTTTATTCCATTTCTTTAGTGGTTTTGCCGTTCTGCATAGCTTGATGTGAAGCCTCCTCATCGGATTGGTCTCTTGCAGTGGCTTGGGCCATGCTTCCTGCACTGCATTTGAGAAGTTTGGCATATGGATCCAAAAGTTCTCAAATCTGAAACCGATAAATTTTCGCTACTCTGTTGTGCCAGTTAGAAGCATTAGACAATGGTCAGATAAGGTTGATGGCAGAGCCTCCAAATTCATAGTTAGGTATTCCTCCTCCCATTGTGTTGAGAAGAAAACTCTATCAATTTTAGTCATCACTGGATTGGATTGTTCGTTTGTCCAACTGAATTTCCTTCCGTGCAGCTTTACTTCCCTCCACTGTAAGTGATCAATTGTTTCTCTGAACTTGTTCATTAGCCCTCTATTTATTCTATTGTTGTTTTTGTCTTCAGTTTTGTAGATTAGGTTGAAGTCTCCTGCAACAAGGTTGGGTTCTGCTGCTGGAATGGTGTTCCTATCTTTTAATTCGTCCAGGAATTGAAGTTTTTGCTGATTAGCTTGTGGTCCGTACACCCCTGTTAGGGTCCACTTCCCTTGATCTAGGTTCTGTATGATGAGGCACTCCAACAGGTGGCGACCGGCGAAGGCGATTCACGGTGGCGACGGCGACTCACGGTGAGATAGTCTGGCCAAGCTAATATCTTGCCGTCGTTAATCCGTTATTGCGCTGGCGGGGCATAAGAGGTGCATGGCACTGTAGCCTCTTGCGCCATGCACGACGTCGGCCGCAGTTCATGTTGGTTTTTGCTGTGTGTTCCTGATGCAGGTTTAGACCATGGGAAAGATGAAATCTGCAGTGAGGTTTTGGAGACTAACACTCGCTCCAGCTCTTGCAAAACTCAATGAACAACAAGACGAGGAACATGATGATCCTCTAGTTGTTGAGCAGTTCGCCAGATCGATCGAGGTTGCAATCGCGGCGACCTCCAAGAGGATTCATGGAGTCCAGAGTTCATTCACCGGGAACAGATTTCTAGTCCTGTGCGATTGGAACAACGATTAAGGGCAGGCCACCGAGACACGTCGTAGGTCAGCGCCGGCCAAGCTTTGCCGCCGGTCACCATCGGAACATGCCTCGGTTCCTAGTGCGGAGTTTTTGGAGCGCGACTTTCATGTCGAGATGGAGTTTTTCCGGATCTTACTGAATGCACGAATTCAAAAGAAGGAAAAAAGAAAAGTGGGCCTCGACTACGGGCTCTGAGGACACAGACGTGTACGGCGACGCCTTATCGGCTCGTTCCTAGCCTGGTGGCATTACTCGCTCGGCATGGTCTACCCTCAACCCTAAACAGAGCTCCTCATATCTTCCCTACAGCCGCCGGCTTCAAGTCATACGCCGAAGCCACCGTCAGTTCACGTCGGGAGATGGCAGACAACAGAGGCTTCAACCGGGTTGGAGCTAGGCACTACAACCCTGGGACCGGACAAGGTGAATACCTAAACCGGAACCTTGGGCAACAGAGGTTTCACTCGGGCGCCGGAGGAGGAGATCGAGGCAAAAGGGGAACTTGGGGCTCTTACCATCAACGGCGCTTCGGAGGTCGTGGTTTCGGTGGCAGGGGGTACACAGACCGTGGTCCTCAGATGCAAGACAACAGGACGCATTTTGCTGGTCCACAACATGCTGGTAATAACCTCGGCAGCACCTCAGGTATGCATCAGGGCGTTCATGCATCTAGCAGGGCACGTGCACGCCCTTTGCAAATTCAAAATCCAAGCAATCATCAAGACACGTAGGCTTTTAGTAGGGCACATCCTCTGCAGATACAAGACAGAGGCATGCAGGGGCAGGGAGGCAACCCCCCGATCCACGTCAATATCCAGGCTCAAGCGGCTGCTCTCCTGCAACAGGCTCTAGCAACGGTCGTGGACTCCACAACTCAAACTCAACCGCAGACAGTATCAATTCCTGCTCAAGTCACCAGGCCTACTGCCACAACTCAAGAGGCGAAGGCATTACACAAATCAGCTGTACCTGACATCCCTGAGACATCAACAAAAAATGCAAAAGACAAAAGTGGAAACAGGCCATATTGCCACAGATGTCTTACAAAGGGACACACCACGGAAGAATGCATCAGGGAGTTCTATTGTGAGATTTGTGAAAGTGATCAACACAACAAGCTGAGATGTTCTGTATTTAGAGCGGCTAGACAACCCGCATCCATTTGTGGTTTTGCGGTGGAGGATCTAGGCTTTTTCCACATACAGTATACGCCATCTCAGAAGAAAAAGACTGACACAAGGACTGCGATAATCCGTGTGGTGGAGAGTCAGCTTACTGCTGCTAATATCATTGCTGAGCTAAAAAGGTTAATTTCAACAAGGTGGGCTTGGCAGGTAGAAGAGGTGGGTACTAATACATTCAAAATGGTGTTCCCCTCATGTGCTGAATTAAAACGAATGGATGAATGGGGTACAGTGGAGTAAAGAATTAACAAAGCGGAGTTTATCATAGAAGAGAAGGGTGCAGGAACGGGAGCGAAGGCCAAATTACCCAAGGTATGGATTCGATGTTCTGGCTTACCGGCTGAATTAAAGGAATTTCGGTTATTTGGGCAGCAGGATCAGTGCTCAGTGTCACAAAGGATGTGGACATGGTTTTTTCCAGGAACCATGATAATTGTCGATTCCTAGCTATGGTTCTCGACTCGGACCTTATTCCTCATTCAGTCAATATGGTCATTGATGAATACTTGTATGTGCTGAAATTCACGGTCGAAAATAATGTGCATGACAACAATACTGACCCGATAGATACGGAAGATTTTGATGACGATGATCTGTTGGGGGGCGATAATGAAAATTACGCCAACATGGGTACAAACGCAAACATGAATGTGCAGTCCTCTCAGGGAGGTGCCAGCGACAAAGGAAAAAATGTCATTGACTCCCAGTGGGCGGCAACATGGTATTGCTAATGTTGATCACACACCGGGGAGCATCTACAATACTGCCACAACCCTGCAGGTCGTACATCCAGTAGAGGAAAATTATGAACCCGGCCATCCAATTCAGGAGGAGGTCAATGCAGGGATTCAAAGTGTGGCTATGGATAATGTGTTACAGGCTAATGGTGAATACAATCTGGAGACATTGAAGGTGATGGCGGAAATTCCTCAAGCATCTCCTTCCATTACTGCAGCTAGACGCAGCAAGCGCATGTCTGCCTCATGCGATGAGTCCTCCATAGAACGTGCGGAGAAACTCAAGGCGAAGAGAAATGAAGGTCAGACCCATTTATCTTTTTTACAGCGGTCAGACAATTTAATTAAAGAGCAGTTGAGATGTGTTGGGATAAATGTGGGACACGATGAGAAATTATCACTAAATGCGGTAGCTAAGTTGAAACGTGATGAGCAGGAAAGGTTATTAGGGAATTTAGAAGAAGATAAGAAAACTGATGCCTTAGATGCAGAAGAAAAACAAATGAATGAAGAAGAGGAGCTGGACAATTTTATTCTAAACCACATCTGTTCGGATATTTTACAGAAGGTGGCAGATACGAGTAGTGACGTTGATGACCCTGCTGCTTGTACAGAATTATTGTCCAGTAGTGTGGTAAAGTATAAGAGCAGAGGGGGGACAGCGCAACAATAGTTAAAATGAAGGGCATACTTTAGAATAGTGACGGGTTTAGAGACCCGAAGAAATATAGATTTGTGTCTGACTTAACAAAAGAGTATAGTCTGACTTTTATAGGTATTTCAGAAACATGTGTTAATAACTTTACACCAAATTTTCTGAAAAATTTATTTGCGGGTAAGGAGTTTATTTGGCACTGCAAGGAACCACAGAGGAGATCTGGAGGCATGATCCTGGGTATAGATACAGACACGTACCACATAGGTTCGATAGACCAAGGGGACTTCTATGTTAGAGTTCACCTTTGTAATAAATCCGATGATTTTAAGTGGGCATTGACTCTAGTGTATGGACCAGCACAGAATCAGCTTAAAGACAAATTTCTCACGGAGCTTGTCGACATGTGCTCAAAAGAAACATTACCAATTTTTATTGGTGGTGACTTTAACATAGTGAAACACCCGCACGAGAAAAATAAAGGTAGCTTTAATGGTAGATGGCCCTTCCTGTTCAATGCCGTCATTGATGGATTGGATTTGAGAGAGATCCAAATGTCTGGCAGACAATTCACGTGGGCAAACGCATTGCGTAATCCCACATATGAAAAGCTGGACAGAATTCTCGTCTCGACTGAATGGGAAATCAAATACTCGCTAGCTTCAGTTAAGGCACTCTCTAGAAACGTATCAGACCATGCACCCCTATTATTGGACTGCAGCAGTGGTCAGCCAAGCGGTTTCAATCCCACCTTCGTATTTGAACTTGGGTGGTTGCTTAGAGATGACTTTATACCTATGGTCCAGGCAATATGGAAGACACCAGTCCATTGCTCTGATCCTATGGATGTATGGCAGACAAAGATACGTAAGGTGCGTCAGTATCTTAGAGGGTGGGCAAAAAACACAAGTGGGGCATATAAAAAAGAAAATAAAAGAGATTTTAGATGCGGTGGATGCGCTTGACAAAAAGCTGAGTCGATACCACTAGAAGTGCACGAGATAAATTTAAAGCAAAGTTTACAAGACAGATTAGCGAAGTTATTAAGAGAAGAAGAAATAAAATGGTACCAGCGTGCTAAGACGAAAGACCTTCTGGAAGGGGATTCGAACACAAAATATTTTCACTTAGTGGCTAATGGAAAACATAGGAATAATAAAATATATCATCTCCAGGATGGGGAAAATCAAATAACAGAGGATAACCAACTTACAAACCATATAGTGAGATACTATAAGAATCTTTTTGGCCCATCGGAATAAAATTTATTCCATCTGGATATGGCCAGAAGAGAGGATATTCCCCAAGTTTCGCAAATGGAGAATGATTTCCTAACTGCCGAGTTCACCATAGAGGAAGTGAAAAACGCAGTCTTCCAGATGGAGCATAATAAAGCACCGGGTCCTGATGGATTCCCTGTCGAATTCTATCAGGTCTTTTGGGAGGTGATTAAAGCAGACTTAATGGATTTATTCCATGGCTTTCATGCTCGTAATCTGTAGACATTTAGATTAAACTTTGGTACAATTATCTTGTTACCGAAAAGTGTTAACGCAGATAAGATACAACAATACAGAACGATTTGCCTATTGAATGTGAGCTTTAAAATTATTACAAAAGTAATCACTAACAGGATTATGTCGATAGCTCAAAAAGTCATTAGCCCCACGCAGACCGCTTTCTTACCTAATCGAAATATTATGGAAGGTGCTGTTATATTACACGAAACGATTCACGAACTTCATAAGAGAATAACGAATGGGGTGATATTGAAATTAGATTTTGAGAAGGCGTATGATAAAGTCAACTGGGTATTTGTAAGACAGGTCTTAGAGTTAAAGGGATTTGCTCAGGTGTGGTGCGACTGGGTAGACGAGGTCATGAGAGGTGGACACGTCAATATTAAAGTAAATAACAGGAGTGAAAATTTTCAGACTAAGAAGGGTCTTCGCCAAGGAGATCCTCTATCACCTATTCTATTTAACATTGTGGCAGACATTCTAGCTATAATGATAAATAGAGCAAAGGCAAATGGGTTGATCTCGGGTGTAGTACCTCATCTGGTAGATGATGGCTTATCTCTTCTGCAATACGCAGACGATACGATCATCTTCATAGATCGTAGTCTGGAACAGGCTCAAAACTTAAAACTGTTGTTGTGTGCTTTTGAAAAGCTCTATGCCTTAAAAATAAATTTTCACAAGAGTGAAATTTTTCGTTTCGGAGATGCATGTGCGGTGGAACAACAGTATGCACAACTGTTTGGATGTAGCCCCGGATCTTACCCATACAAGTACTTGGGTATTCCCATGCATTAAAGGAAGCTGCAAAACAACGATAGGAAAATAATAGAAGAACGATTCCAAAAGAAGTTAAGAAGTTGGAAAGGAAAATACTTGTCGGTGGGGGTCGTTTAGTGCTCATCAACTCAGTTCTGACGAATCTGTTTATGTTTATATTATCCTTTTTTGAAGTGCCGAGGGGTGTCCTTGAAAGACTAGATTATTACAGATCTAGATTTTTCTAGCAGGGCGATAGCCATAAAAAAAATATAGATTATCACTTTGGGATGTGTTCTGTCAACCAAAAGACCAGAGAGGTTTGGGGATTCAAAATTATAGACAAGAGGACGAATTTTACTTTTTCTCTTGCCTTTAATGTGCAGGAAAAGCAAAAATTCATAGCGATGGTGGACGACGCCGGGGCTACTAAGCTCCAACATCCTTCAAGAGGGGTCCGCCATCAACATCTAATATGTTGACAGTGGATGACGTCGGAGCTACCAAGCTCCGACCATCCCAGGGGGCCTGTCTTTGACGCCTCAGTATTGAAGACTTCGGACCTAAAATCTAGAAGTGCAAACCATCCAAGTCATCAACATACTGCCACAACCTTTGGTACATGTACACACTTCAATTGTACAAATGTACCAGGGGGCCAACAAGATATGTCACAGTATATTGAAGACAAAGTGAAATTCAAGACAGAAAGGAGGATTTCATTAATCAAGAACACTGTATTACAAAATTGAGAGTACATCAAAAGGCAAAAGGAAGAAATCCCTAGCTACTAGAGGACTTGAGACCTGCGGAAGAATGAAGTGACTTTTTGGGCAACTTCTTAGACGCTGGCCTTGGCATCGTCTTCCTCTTCGGCAACGGGACCTTCGAGCACCGGGTCTAGTGGGAATTGGGTATCTCGGCTCATATAACACATCAGCACGTATTCTGCGATGTTTGTAGCCAGAGTCTTCCCCTCCGTCTCCAGCTGGTCTGCGATGACGTCTTCCATTGCGTCAAGTTTGCCGCAAACACCGTTGAGGGCCACCAACGCTCGGTCCAAGTCCAGTTCCAGGTTGTCCGGATGTACGAGACTGAAGCCTAGTGGTGTCAGCGCATCGTTGGCTCGCCCCAAGAAGTCCCACACTTGAATGGCCTCAGTCTCCTTCAGGCTCCACAGCTCCTCCAGCGACTTCTAGGTAGTCACAAGCTCCAAACCTTCACGGGCAAGGCGCTCAGCCAACTTAGCATGCTGCTGCATATTCTCAGCAACTTGATTTTCCTGGTCGGCCAGCTCCATCTCCCGGAGGTGGATGCGGTTCCGCCTTTTAGCAAGGTCTTTTTCCCTGCCTTTGACTCTCTCCTCCATACCGACAACGTCAGACTCTCTTTTCGAGAGCTCTTGCCCCACCTTCCAGTTCTTCTTCCTTTCTTCCTCCTTCCATAGATCCAGCCTTTTGCTGCAATGTACCAATTTTTTCTCACCCAGAGTAATCTTCTGGGTGACCTCTGCCTCTCTCCTAACCACATCCTCCTGCTGCTCTAGGAGTTTTTCCTCTCTCGCCTCCAGGCGAACCGGACGCTTCAGGAGAATTTCATTCAATTCATTAAGTTTCTCGTGACGCTCATCAGTAGCATTATGTCTCTCCTTTGCTTGCTCCAGGATCTCCCTGGAGTTAGCGTCGAGCGCCCGGATGGCGGCTTCTTTCTCCTCCATTATCTTGTCCCAGTGTTCTAACCGGACCTTCTCCCTCTTAATCCATTCCATCTGGTCAGCCAGCCTCGTTTGGGCAAGCCTGGTCTCAAAATGGAGTCTATTGCGCCAACGCCTCAAGGTGTGGCGCTCCTCCTCTAAGGCTTTGCTCTCATGATCAAAGGCAAGCTGGACTTGTTAGAGACTTGAGCAGGCGTTGTCTATGGACAACGCCAGAGGGATAGGTTTTGGGCCTGCTGGGACCACATCCACAGGCTCAAAGGGATTTTCCATCATAAAAATTGGGTCCCACTCTATAATAGTGGTCCTCTGGACTCCTGCAGCACTAGGGCCACTCTCGCGAAGCCCTTCAGTGATAGCGGAGGAAGAACCCGCTGGGGGAATTCCCACCTCTGGTGCGGGAGTTGAAGGTGTCACTTTTGGACCTTCAGTCACAGGCTCTAAGGATGAAGGACCTGTCGTCACTTCCTCAGGCTGCTTCGACTCTGGCCCAGGTGCATCCGGGACCACATCCTCACGAGCAGCAGTCAGGGCTTCAACTGGGGCCTCAACCGCCGTTGGCTCAGGCTCCGGCACGGCGACTACTTCCAGTTCGACGTCCAGAGCTTTAGGTGCCTCCGGCTCAACCGCGAGGCTTTCAACCGCTTCTGGCACAAAGGTCGGAGCTTGGGTGATTTCTGGCTCAATAGCCGGGGCTTCAACTACTTTTGTCTCAGCAACAAGGGCTTCGACAACTTTTGGCTCAAAAGCCAGAACTTCTGGCATCGCTAGTGTTGGAGCATCAGCCTTCGCCACCGTCGCCAGGGGTACATCTTCGACTTCTCTCCTGTGGTCCGGTGCTACCACAGGAGCTTCGACGCGAGCACTCTGAGTCCAAGCTCACGACAGCTGGCGCCGGAGCTGTCGCAACTTTTTCTTCCGCTTGACAAGGAGGCTCAGCGCTTGAAGTCGGAGCTTCGGCAGGCGCAGCCCTGGCCACTGTAACAGGCGTTGAAGCTCCCGACCCCTTCTTCGACACCCTAGAAATAAAGGGAAGTGAAAGTGCATCTAGGATCCCCATGGGTTTTGGATGATTGATGACAACAATTAAGTGACTAATGAGCTCAGTGATCTTAAGCACAGTTGTGGACTCAAGTGGAAGCACAATCCCTCAAAAAGGAAAAGGATGAAAACGGCGATGTCAACTCGAAAAGGAGAAACTAGGGTTTTTAGTGTGTCTTAGACTAGCCAAATACGTGTGAGGATGTGTGTGTAAAGTGCATTGAGATCAAGTTGGGAGCTCAAAGTGCTTTAGAGGTCAAACCCATTGAGAGAAAAGAGTTGGAAGAAGTCTGGCAGTAGGGCCAGACTAGTCCGTGCAGGTGGCCGGACTAGTCCGACCCTGGCTGGCCAAGTCCGTTTTCAGCCGGACCAGAAGGGTCTGACTGAGTTCGTACTAGTCTGTAGTGGGACGGACTAGTTCGGGTAGTCGTGGAGTGGGTTTTGGGGACTAAGTCCCAAAACCACAGACTTGTCCGTTTTGGTCCAGACAAAGAGGTCCTGACTGAGATCGGACTAGTCCGCCCTTGGGGCCGGACTAGTCCAGGTGTGAGAGAAGTCAGTGCTTCAGAGACTAAGTCTGGGAAGGCTAGACTAGTCCGCTCTGGGGGCCAGACTAGTCCGTGGTCTTCAGACTAGTCCGTTTTCACACGGAACAAAAGGTTCTGTGTGAGATCGGACTAGTCCGGTGAGGGTCGGACTAGTCCGTTGTTGAAGTGACCGTTTGAATTTGAAGTTTGGCGGGTAGTGTGACGATTGCCGCGCAGTGCGACAGTTGTCAGGGACATCAGTGGTCCCCTAGGTCGGACTAGTCCGGGCTGTAGGCCGGACTAGTCCGCCCATCTGCTGAAGTCAGCAGTATGGGCTTGGGACCTCTATAAATAGAGGATCTTTGGGTTCATTTGAACAAATCTTTGAGCAATTTGAAACCCTAGCGCCGCCACAGCAACCTTGAGACTTCAAAAGCCTCCTTCTTGCCTACATTCCCTCTAAAACTAATTCTTGTGTGGATTAGGGTTTAAGAAGAGGAAGAACACCGCCCTTTGGCTCTCGGTTTGATCTCTTGCAGGTTGTGAATCTTTGTGATCTGTGGCTTGAGTCAATCTTTGTGATTTGTTATTGTATTTGTGGTGGGACCTCAGATTGTGAGAAGCCCCAATGAATCTTGTATTCACTCTTTGTGATAGTGGAAGAACCAAGTTAGGCCCGTGTGGTAAACTTGGTGAGGGAAGGGTTGTTGAACCCGGTCCTTCGTGGACTCCTCAACGGGGACATAGATTCCTTTGTGGGATCGAACCTCAAGATAAAATCCTTGTGTCTCTTGTATTCTTTACTTTCACTTATTGCTCATTGCTTCTAGGTTTAACTTTATTGGTTTTGTTCATCACTCTTGTTTCATCGTGATCCTTAGCTTCATACTTGTCATATAACCTATTAAGGCTCACTATTCTAACAAACCTTGCATCACAAGAATTGGACTAAGACTTGTTAGAAACCCTTTTTAGGCTTTTCGTGAAAGATGCTAAGATTGAGCTCATAGAAGGAGAGCTCGAGAGGTTTGCCATTATGGTTGGTGAAGATCCCCAAGAGATGTACAACCGCCTAAAGATACTTATCAACAAGAGTAGTTCTTATGGCTGTACCAAGTGGACGGACCACGAGGTGGTGAAGAGGATGATTCACGTATTCATGCCTAGAAACGTCTCTCTTTGCTCCATGATCCGAGAAAGCTTGGGGTTTGCCAAAATGACCCCGGAGGAGGTCCTTGGAAGGATCATCAACCACGAGATCATGGAGAAGGAGGCGCTCTTCTACAATGACCTCCATAGGTTCACCACCTCGAAGATGAAGAATGTTGCACTCAAAGCAACAACCTCCTCAAACGAGCAAGACAAAGATGATGAGGAGAGCCTTGACACCAATGATGAAGAGGCCTTCTTCATCAACAACTTCAAGAGGATGATGAGGAGAAGAAAAGGAGGATACAAGCATGAGAGTAAAGGCAAGGAAAAGGCAAGGCCCAAAACCAAGAGGGCTTGCTACAATTGTGGCGAGTACGGGCACTTCATTGTAGATTGCCCACATGAAGATGGCAAGAAGAAGAAGGAGGGAAAGCCACAAGAGAAGAAGTTCTACAAGAAGAAGAGGCCCTCCGGTCATGCTCACTTAGGCAAGGAGTGGTACTCTAACAATGAGTCCTCCTCGTCCGAAGATGAAGACAAGATGGCAACCATAGCCATCGGGAGGAGCTCCAAGGGAAGCAAGCTCTTCCCCAATCTCTACGACCACGAGCCAACTTGCCTCATGGAAAAACAAGGAAGGAGAAAGGTTAATTCTAACTCATCCTCTTCCATATCCTCTCATGATGATTTTTATAGTGCTAGCAAAAATGAACACATGTTTAAGGATATAAGTAAGAGCACATTGCGAAGAATGAAATTGCTTTCAGATGAGATTTTTGAGAAGGAGGAGCTCACAGATAGGAAAGAGGACTTGCTTATCCAAGAAAGGGAAAGATGTAAAGAGTGCATTGAACTCCTTGAGCTGGAGAGAGAGAAGAGCAAGGCGTTAGAGCATGAACTTGCTCTAAGCAAGAAAACATATTCAAGTCTTAAGGAGACAACCATTGAGCTCAAGGACGAACTTGGCAACTTGGAAAAAGTTAACAAGATCCTTGAGACTCAAGTTGAGTCCCATAAGACTAATGTAGCCTCTTCCTCCAAAAGCTCATCCTCCTCAAAAGTTGCATCCAAAGCAATATCAACTTTCAAATGTTCTAACTTTATTCTTAAATTAAAGGATGAGCTTAAGTTGACTCAAGGCAAGCAAGCACCTAAGGGTGGCATCTTTGACAAAGAGAAGGTGGCGTATGCACGAAGTGCATACACCAACACAAGACCTCTCAATGTCAAGGATGGTCTTGGTTATACTAGAGGTGGAAAGGAAAATGCCAAAAACCTCCGAGTATGGCAAAGACTTGATTGTCTTTGTCAAAGGAAGCACATCCCCAACTAAATTGAGAAGGACACTTCAACTAGCACTTACTTGCCTAAATCTGAACCGCATCCTCTATTTCATGATTTTGATTCATCATATGTTTTGATGAGGAACAAGAGTGACAAAGTATATGCTAGATATGTTGGGCCACTTCGCAAGAGCCCCAAGCCTTGCGTGTGAGTGCCCAAATGCCTCACTACTAATGTCAAAGGACCCAACTCCGCTTGGGTACCTAAAAGAAAGGCATAATCTTGTTTTTAGACATACTCCTCCGGTGGATCCAAATGGGTGCTCGATAGTGGGTGCACAAACCACATGACCGGAGCGAGGAAGATGTTCGAGGAGTATGAGGAACATGATGATCCAAATGAAGGAATCCTCTTTGGGGACAATAGCCGAGGGAAAATTGTTGGCTCCGGTAAAATTATCATTTCTCCCCAACATACTCTCTCTAGTGTTTTACATATTGATGCTCTTGACTATAACCTTTTGTCCATATCACAACTATGTGACAAGGTTTATAATTGTGTTTTCACTAGTGAGGGTGTGAGCGTCCTTAGAAGAAGTGATAACTCAATCGCTTTTAAGGGTGTGCTTAAGGGAAAACTTTATCTTGTGGACTTTGCCTCGGATAAAGCTCAACTTGACACATGCTTAATGGCGAAAACCAACATGGGATGGCTTTGGCATAGACAGCTAGCACATGTTGGGATGAGGAACGCAGTGAAGACTCTGCGACGGGCAGTGGCCCCCGCTACAAGCCCGGCTCCCCACCACAAGTGGATGAGCACGGCAATCATCTTCGACGCCTCTGACTGCCCGAAGAACATAGCAGGCGTAATCCCGTTGCTGGTGTCCCCGACCATCACCAATGTGAAGGTCTTTCACTTGCTGATTGATTGTGGGGTAGGCCTCAACCTCATCTCCACGGCAGCCTTTCGGAAGCTGCAGCTGCCAATGTCCCAGCTCACACCTTCGAGCCCGTTCTCAGGTGTCGAACTGGCGCAAATCCTCCCGTATGGTAACATTCACCTTCCGGTGACCTTTGGGACCCTGGAGAATTACCGTACGGAGAGCATTTTGTTCGACGTGGCGGACGTCGACCTCCCCTTCAATTCAATCATCAGAAGACCGGTGCTCTATAGGTTCATGGCTGTAGCCCACTACGGCTACCTCGTCCTGAGGATGCCGACGCTTTCCGGCGTCCTTATGGTCAGAGGGGACCGCTCAGATGCAGTATCCGCCTTGGAGCAGCTCCAGACGCTCGCAGCGGGGAGGGCTTTGGCTCTAGGGGGTGCGAAGGAGAGTCGACCAGAATAGCGTCCGACGCAGCGGGCCTCCACTTCTGCACCCCGCGTGCGACCATTCAATGACGATGTCCCAGTAAAGGTCGTCAGGATTGGTTCCGAGGCTGCCCAGACAACCCGCATCGCGGGGAACCTGGACAGCAAATAGGAACTCATGCTCGTCACCTTCCTCTGGGACAATGTTGATGTGTTTGCATGGCAACCATCCTAAATGCCCGGGATCCCCAGGGAGGTGATTGAGAACTATCTGAGGATCTACCCTGATGTCCGACCGGAGTGGTAGAAGCCCAGGAAACAGTCCATCGAGTGGCAGAACTTCATCTGTGAAGAAATCAAGAAGCTGCTCGATGCTAGTTTCATTCGGGAGGTCCACCACCCATGGTGGTTGGCCAACCCTGTTGTCGTCCCCAAGGCTGGCGGGAAACTCCGGATGTGCATCGACTACACCAACATCAATAAGGCATGCCCAAAGGATACATTCCCTCTTCCTAGGATAGATCAGATAGTAGACTCAACATCAGGTTGTGATCTTCTGTGTTTCCTAGATGCATATTCTGGTTTCCACCAAATACCAATGTCTAGGGAAGATGAGGAACACACTGCTTTCATAACAGTTGATGGCCTGTATTGTTATGTCTCCATGCCTTTTGGACTTAAGAATGCTCTCCCCACCTTTGTACAAGCAATGCATAAGACATTTGGGGACCTCATTAGAGATATGGTAGAGGTGTATGTCGATGACATCATGGTAAAGATTAGAGCCCGCACATCCTTATTAGACAACCTAGCCCAAGCCTTCAGCAAGCTGCACACAACACGCACGATGCTGAACCCCGACAAGTGTGTCTTTGGGGTTTCTGCAGGGAAGCTCCTTGGTTTCTTGGTCTCGCACCGAGGAATCGAAGCTAAACCGCAGAAGATTAAGACAATAGAACTAATGCAGCCGCCGGATCGCATCAAGGATGTGCAGAAGCTTGCAGGGTGTTTGGCAGCCCTCAGCTGGTTCATCTCAAGACTGGTTGAGCGAGCGCTGCCCTTCTTCAAGATTCTACAGAAGTCCGGTCCCTTTGTGTGGACCGAGGAAGCGGAAGCGGCATTCCAGGAGCTCAAGAAGCACCTGACGACACTACCCATCATAGTGGCGCCAGAGCCCGGCGAACCACTCCTGATGTACATCACCGCAACAACGGAGATGGTTAGCATGGTCCTGGTTGCAGAGCAGCCAGAGCTACTACTGTAGCAAGCACCCAAGGGAGCCCCTGAGGAGGAAGTTGAGCCTTAGGGCCCGGACCCAGCAGAGGACCCCCTCGCTGTGTGCTCCAGTCACCAAGTGCCTTCCGGGTCCCAGCCCCCAGAGGTCCGAATAGGTCCTGGGGGCCACATTCCCCAGGATGCAGACGCATTGCAAGGAGCCTTGGACCCCCCAGGGAGGGTTCGGACCTCCCAACGACCAGTCTACTACATCAGTGAGGTCCTCCATGAAGCAAAAACAAGATATCTGGAGGTACACAAACTATTGTATGCAGTGCTGATAGCGTCGAGGAAGCTCCGGTATTACTTCCAGGCTCACCAGGTTTCAGTGGTCACCTCTTTCCCACTAAAGACCGTACTCCACAGCCCCAACTCGACTGGCAACGTCGCTAAGTGGGCAGCGGAGCTGGCAGAGTTTGAGCTGGAGTTCTTACCTCGACATGCAATCAAGAGCCAAGCACTGGCGGACTTCTTGGCAGAATGGATTCCATCGCCAAGCAACCCAGGGGGCCCGGACAATGGAGAAACAGTGCCCAAGTCTCCAGTTTTCACTGAAACCCCCTGGACGCTCTACTTCGACGGCTCCTCGCGGAAGTAGGGGGCCGGGGCCGGGGTCCTGCTCCTCACCCCAATTGGGAGCAGTTTAAGTACGTGGTGCACCTCGACTTCAAGGCGACTAACAACATGGCAGAATATGAGGCCCTAATCTTTGGGCTAAAAACTGCCCTGGCTCTCAATGTTCGTCAGCTTCTGGCTAAAGGTGATTCTCAGCTGATCATCAAGCAAGCCAAAGGGGAGTGCAGCTGCAACGACCCTCAGTTGGCACCATACTTGTTGCATGTCCGGAAGCTGGAGAAGGACTTTGAAGTCTTAGACCTATGCCATGTACCCCGAGCCGACAAATCAATCGCAGATGACCTGTCAATAAAGGCCTCCACAGGGGCCCCAGTGCCTGAAGGAGTCTTTGCAAGGACGTTACCGTGACCAACCGCCCGGGCAGCCGAACTGGGCGAAGGGGGCGAGCCCAGCACCTCGAAGTTGGCAGTCCCGGCAGCCCTGCTACCATGGAGTCCGCCAAGGATCGTATGCGCCACTGGGGGCTCCGAGCTACCGGGCGCCCAAGATCCAAAGTCTCAAGCAAATCCGAATTCATGGATCTCGGTGGTCCGGGACTACTTGAAAGACAACATCCTTCCCGAAGAACATGCCCTGGCAGAAAGGATAGTTCGCATGGCTAATATGTACACGCTGGTGGAAGGGGATCTCTACTGGCATGGCGCCAACGACATCCTGCTGTGATGCATTACCCGGGAGGAGGGCTGCGACTTGCTCGCAGAGATACATGGAGGCGAGTGTGGGAACCATGCGTCATCCCGCATGCTGGTCGGTAAAGCCTTTCGGCATTGCTTTTACTGGCCGACAGCACTCCAGGATGCTGCCGAGATGGTCAGGAGATGCAATGCATGCCAGTTCCATGCCAGGCAGATCCACACACCAGCTCAGGCGCTGCAGATGATCCCTCCCTCATGGCCATTCACTGTATGGGGGTTGGATATCCTGGGACCCTTTCCCAGATCCGTCCGGGGATTTCGGCACCTCTACCTTGCTGTAGACAAGTTCACCAAGTGGCCGGAAGCCTCCCCAGATGTCACCATCAACAAGCAGTCAGCAGTCAAATTTATCAAGTCGATTGTCTGCTGGTTCGGGGTCCCGAACAGAATCATCACTGATAATGGGACCCAGTTCACAAGTGCAGGGTTCCAGGAATACTGCGATGACCTTGGGATCCAAGTCTGCTATGCATCTGTTGCTCATCCAGAGAGCAAGGGACAGGTCGAGAGGGCCAATGCAGAGATCCTCAAGTGCCTCAAGACTCGCACATTCTCACACCTTGAGAAGCATGGTGCAAATTGGTTAGATGAGCTTCCATGTGCGCTGTGGGCTAGCCGGACATCAACCAGCCGGGCTACGGGGGAAACGCCTTTCTTCCTGGTGTACAGGGCAGAGGTTGTCCTCCCCCCAAAAATTACCAGGGGCTCCCCCATGTCCGGGTGTACGACGAAGCCGCGCAGAACCATCTCCGGCATGAAGACGTGGACCTCGTCGACAAGGGACGAGTGAGAGCGGCTCTCCGAAATGCATGGTACAGGTAGGTGCTCCGGCGCTACAACCAGAGGACCGTGCGGAGTAGGGAGCTAAAGGTAGACGACCTGGTGCTGCGTCGCATACTCTCCCGGGAAGGGGCTAACAAACTCTCCCCCACATGGGAGGGCCCCTTCCGGGTTACGGAGGTATGCCGTCCAGGGTGCGTCCGCCTAGCTACGGAGGATGGAGAGCGACTGCCCAACCCCTGGAACATCGAGCACCTCCGTAAGTTCTACCCATAGACCAGTTTTAGGACAATTTTCTTTCATTGTAAAAGGTACATAGTGCCTAGGAACAGTACTTAGGGTAACTAAGGCTACGGAGATGGGGCTCTGAGTGCACATTTCGCTTAGCCTAGTCCAGAACCCTAAGTAGGTGCACTTGACTCCCTTTGTCGCCCGGGCCGGGTGGTTCCCCTTGTAAAGTCTGTCCCATCTTATGGGAAACCGCAATGAAAGAATGTTGTCCTGCCCTGTATAGGATTTTTCATTCAAAAAATTATCTTTAATTTTTTATGATATTGCTGTAAGTTCGCCATAGCTCGTGATCAATCATGGGCGCTGTCATTTTTTCCCTGCTTTAGCAATAGTGGGAGCTTTGCTGTCTGGTTGCAGGTGGGGTCGCTTGAGGTACCTGCAATGTGCCTGGGGCCTCGGATGTTCCCATACCCGGGGGTCTGTGTCTCCAGACGGTCTCCCCCGGGAAAGGCTTACACCGAGCGGGAGGTCCAGGGCACAACCTGCTTAGCATGGTCTTGTACCCTAAGCCTGTGTGCCCTGCCTCCCCAGCGCTGCAGCTGAGTACTGGGGGCCAGATGGACCACCCTTAAGTAGTATGGATAGCGAGCCCTAGGTGCAGATGCACTGAATTACCCAAGACCCATGAGTCAGCCCAAGATCGTGAGTCAAGCGACACTAAAAAAGAGCAGGGAAGGAATGACCAGCGGGCAGAATTACTTCTCCTGTTTTTGATCTATACGCATGTCTTCAAGGAGTTATCCCGGCGATAACCGTCAGAGTACCCACGAAGATGGTGGGCACCGCTGGACTGAAGCTCCGGTGGCACCCCTAGGGGGCCCGCCGTCGACCTTTCACCAAAGATGGTGGGCACCGCCGAACTGAGGCTCCGGTGGCACCCCCAGGGGGCCCACCGTCGACGTTTCACCAAAGATGGTGGGCACCGCTGGACCGAAGCTCCGGCGACACCCCCAGGGGGCCCACTGTCGACGTTTCACCGAAGATGGTGGGCACCGCCAGACTGAAGCTCCGACGGCACCCCCAGGGGGCCCACCATCGACGTCCCTGCATACTTAGTTACAGCAATGCTACCTATGCATCCTAAGCTCCCCTGCAACTGTCTGCCCTAAGTTCAACGTATTTGACAGGTGTGCCCATAACAACTGGCCACACCTGCCAGGGGGCCACACTCCGTGGGACGGAAGGTCCTGGAAGCTAAGGAACAACAGGCAACTAGAAGATATTGCTGAAAAGTAAAACATGCTAAGTATATGGGGCACTCCAAGCAGATTTTTTGTTCCAAAATAAATGTTTGTCATCACAAACAACTACAAAGAAAAACTGAAAGAAACACAAGATACAAGCAGCGCATGGGGAGCCCTCAGCCGCTCTACTGGAATCTCGAGGTGATGAGTGCCACGGCATCTGAGACTTCAGACTTGGCGGCCTCCTCCCTCTCGGCAATGGGCCCTTTGAGGACCGTCTGAAGATATACATCAGGGTACCAGCTCCGGTAGCAGTATAGGATGTGCGTCGCCACCTCCTTCACCAGCATCATCCCTTCTACCTCCAGCTGGTTGTTGATGATGGCCCCCAGCGAACGCATCCTCGAGCTGGTGAACTCAAGGGCTGGGAACACCTGACTCACCTCTTGCACTGGTTCCCCCACGCGCACCGGGCTGAAGCCGAGCAGCACCAGAGCTGAGTCGGCGCTGCCCAGCAAATCACTGACCTTTCGGGCCTCAGTAGAACGCGACGCCCGGAGCTCCTGCACCTCCTGCTGGGCTGCCACCAGCGCCCGGGGACCGCCGTCCAGGAACCGCTCCTCCTTGGCTGCCAGCGCCCTCTCGCGCTCGCTGACCTCCCTCTCGCGGCGGCTCAAGTCACCCTCCTTGAGGGTGACATTGAACTCGCAGTCCAGGAGAGCCTGGCGCTCAGTGAACTGGGCTCGCTCCACCTTAGCCAGGGCAGCATCCCGGCGGTCTAGCTCGGCGGCACGGACTCTCGCCCCTTCCTGGTGGAGGATGAGCCGGCGGGAGGTCGCCTCCACCTTAGCCTGCTTCGCCGCCAACTCCTGCTCCCGTTTGACAAGAGCAGCCTCCCAGCGAGATAACAACTGTTGGAGCTCCTCGCAGGACTGGAGGCAGGAGCTGGCCTCAGCATGGATCGCCGTGGCATCCACCTTCAGCATTTGGGACGGCGTCCAGACATGCGATAAGCTCGCGCTCCTGGTCAAGAATTTTCATCTCCTCCCAAAAGACCACCTCCCGCTGCGCCACCCGACTCTTCGCCAACTAAGTCCGGCTTCCAGGGTCCTCGCCCATTCTCAGAGCTGGTCCTCCTCGTCCTCAAGCCTCCCCCTCTCCCGATCGAGGGCCACCCAAGCCTACCGAAAACCGAAGTAGGCTATGGCCATGGCTTCAGATAGGGGGAGGGGCTCCATCGTAGCCGCGGGTCCCTTCCTCCCCACCTCTTCAATATCATCCTCCATTTGGAGGACCACCGGGGAGACGGGGACCAGAGCTCCCCCAGTCGGAGAAGGGGGGGGGAACCGCCCCTGGAAGTAGGCGCATCATCTCTAGGGGCCCCCTCCCAAGCGGAGGCCCCAGCACTGCTGCCGGCGGCTCCTAAGCTGGCTCCAAGAGCTCCACCCGGGGCGGTGGCGCCAGCCGACATAGCAGTGTCAGTCGGCGCAGTAGCATCGGTCGGTGCGGAGTAGTCGGTGGATGCGCAGTCATCAACTGGCGCGACACCAGTTGCCAGCGCGCGCTGCGGACCCTCAGCAGCTGCTGTAGGGGCCTCGGGCACGAAGGCCCTGGGCACCTCGGCGGCAGCAGCCCGGTGCGCCCAAGCAGGGTCCGAGGCTGTAGAGGAGCCTCGTGAGCTGGCTGGAGCATCATGCCCACCAGCGAAAGGGCGCGCGGGCGGAGGAGTAGCCGCGGTTGCGCTGAAAATAGACAAACCCGAATCATAAGGGTATTATAGGGTAAGCACACAGCAAAGAACATCCAAGATGAAATTTATGTAGACTTACCGGGGGACGTTGAAGCTCCACCATTTACGGAAAGGGTTGGGGGGTCTGGACCTCCCAGACCCGCGGTGGGGGCCGCTGCGTGTGCTGGGGGCCCCTGAGATGGAGGAGTCAGCGGCATCCCCGAAGTCTGGCGCTCCTCCGAACGGCGAGGGAATGCTGGGGTCCCATCGGCGTTGAGGATCCTCCCCCTCTTGTGCGTCGAGGACTTGGGCGGCAAAGAGGCACCACTGGCACCCCCTGACACCGAGTACGGCGGCGACCGGGCGCGCTTCTTGGGGGTTGGGTCCGACACCGGCACTGGTGCTTTCCCTTTCCCCATATCAGCAGAGGTGCCGACACCTTCCCCTGACGGAGCTGGAGCCCACTTGAGGGGTCGTCACTCGAGGGATCTTTGTCACTTGAGGGATCTCCGCCTCCCTCTGCGTGACGGCAATGTCGACCCCCTCGGCATCATCGGCAATCTCGACCCCCCGAAACGGGTCTCCAATCTGGCGTTGTGCCAGCCCGGACTCGTCGAGTGTTGGCATCGCCTTCAGCAGCCGCCTCTTCAACTCGGAGTCTGAGCACAGGGGGCGGCAGGCCGCCAAAAGGGCCAGTCCCTCAGGGGAAACATCGTCGGGGCAGACCCGGACCAGCATATCGTGCAGCAGCTGCTCGTCTGGGTTGGAGTCGGAGCCGGTCTCGAGCCGGGTGCAGTCCATTGGACCGGTGTACATCCATGTCGGGCGGACGCGGCGCTGGAGCGGAGCCATGCATCGCGACATGAAGTCCCTCAACACCATCGCAGACGTCAGCCCGTGGTCCGCCAACATCTGGATCCTCTGCAACACTGGGTTGAATGCCCTCTCCAGCTCTGGGCGCTCCTCCCAGAATAACCGCTCGAAGTAGGGGCTCCCGGTGGGGAGGCACATACGGTCGTGAGCCTCGACCTTGACGATCATCCAATCTTCGCACCATTGCTCCCATCATGCAGAGCTGAAGGAAGCAATGTACCTAGAGGGGACCTTGGTTCGGCGCTCGAAGTAGTAGGTGCCGAGCTGATCCTTCGAGCTTTTGCTGGTGGCCCTGAGTACAAAGAAGTACCTGAAGAGCTTCGCCAATGGCATCACCCCCACGAGCATCTCGCAGAGGTGAGCAAAGACCGCCAGCAAGGCGATCGAGTTCGGTGGGAGGTGGTGGAGTTGGAGGCCGAAGGTCTCCAGAAGTATTACCAGGATGGCGGATGCTGGTGGAACAAAGCCAGTCAGCACGTACGATGAGAACAGCACCATCTCCCTGTCACTGAGGGTTCCGTGGGAGCTCCCTACGACGGAGCCACTTCTCCTGTTCAGGGGCTTGCCAGCCGAGAAGCCGGCGCACGGGGGCCAGATCGGCGGACCTGGACAGCTGGGACCTGGGCAGGATGCTCGCCATGAGGTTGAAGGAGGAGGCTCCGGAAGGGAATATCGAGAGCTAGAGTGCAAGAACTGGGCTTGGGGCAAGAGGCACAAGCACAAGGATGCAGAAGCGGAAGAAAGGACCCTTAGGGAGAAAGGTCTCTTTTTATTCACCTCTGCAAGCCAACAGACGCGGGGTGTGAATCGCCACAGCCTCGGTATAAGAGCAACAGACCCACATAGGCAATGAAATGAGGGCCCGAGTCGCTCGACAAAGAAGATGAGCCGGGTGGCCAACTATGCGAGAGGTAACTCGGCGGTTTCTGAAAAGGCAAAAGCAGCAGAAGTGCAGGAGCCACCTTGGGAACCACCGCAGTTAAAGCACGATTGAAAGCAGAAGTCATGTCGCGCGGCGCATGTCCCGCGCCTCCGCTTACCAGAGGGAGACGCGTCGCCACGATGACAAGGACGTTCCACCTGGGGAACTGCCCCAAATTGGAATCGAAAGAGTTGCACGGGAAGATAAAGAAGAAGAACCCACCTGCATTATCGACGACTCTCCCGAGGTGGGCACGGGGGCCACTGTCGGTACCCCGCAGACTGGGTACCCTCGCGCACAAGGAGAAAACGGCTAAGGACCCGGCCTCTACTTGGAGGCAGAGTCCGAGGCTGCCACATCATGGAGGGAAGGACCAGATCCTACCTCCCCGTCAGGGCGGGCTCCGGGGCTGCCACGTGGCTGGCAGGACCGGACCCTCGCCTCCCTGCCGAGGCGGGCTCCAGGGCTGCCATGTGGCCGGCAGGACCGGACCCTCGCCTTCCCGCCGAGGCAGGCTCTGGGGCTGCCACGTGGCCGGCATGACCGGACCCTAGCCTCCCTACCGAGGCAGGGTCCAGGGCTGCCACGTGGCCGGCAGAACCGGACTCTCGCCTCCCCGCCGAGGCGGGCTCCAGGGCTGCCACGTAGCCATTGGAACCCCCGGGACCAAGCCCGTCTCCCCGCAGGGAAGGGCTCCGGAACTACCACGTGGCCCGCAGGGCTGAGCCTCCGCCCATCCGCGGAGGTGGGCTCTGGAGGCACCACGTGGCATGTACAGCTGGGCGCTCAACTCCCCGCAGGGGCAGGCTCCGGCACGACCACGTGGCAGTGGACCAACTCGATGCGGTAGGAGGCCACAGTAAAGGAAAGAGTGCGCTGCTCAGACAGGTATTAAGTACGCGCGCCTTCCCCAGGCGAAGTGGAGTCACGCATGCGAAAGTCAAGGCTCCAGTGTCCTGTCTTGTCCAAGTATCCGGTATAGACCCACTGCACAAGACGTACGAGTGAGCCGCGGGGACAATACAGCGGGACATGCCCTGCCATCATCAACAACTATGTGTAGCGCTGGCGCATGACGCGACGGGATAGCACATTGAAGCCCCTGACAAAGGGAAGTAGATAGCATTTAATCCTAGATCTTTTATAGGATTTGGCTCTCCCCGGGACCACCTGTCGGGCCCCGAGGCCCACCTTGTGACTGAGAGTCCTTGGACTATAAAAGGACTCGGCAGGCGATCTTCATGGGGATCGATCAATCGAAACTCATACACGCTCAAGCAAGGCAATACACAAACACTCCCGTGGACGTAGGGTGTTACGCTCCGGCGGCCCGAACCACGTAAACCCTCTATGTTCATCATCTCGCTGCGCAGAATCTCCTGGGACTAGCCCTCGTGAATCCAAAGAACCTCCGCGGGCTGCTCCTTAAGCAGGTCCGGGGGAAGTGTCGTTTAATACCTTCGACAGACGACATTTTCAACATCTCGCATACCCCCAACCGTGCTTGCGGGTATGCCCCCTACATCATGTACCTCGTTGAGAAGGTGTCAGGCGTGACCTTTGTCAAGGATGTGACTCATCGCCTGCTCCATCCTCAGACACCCCCTGCTGTCTCGCCTCCTCCGTGCTAGAAGAATGCAGAGCCTCCCTCCTCCTCGGCGATGCCAGCTTCTCGTCCCGTGGCGCCTTCCTCCCCGCCTCCACCTCAATCCATGAGCGCCTTCTTCAAGTGTTTCAAGGCGATCTTCACTTCCTGCCGGAAGCAGGAAATTAGGAACCAGGGGGCACACAAGCGCCAAGAGAAGTACCTCAAGGCGGTGTGTGACAAGCTGGAGGTTCCTATGTCCTCTCCGGAGGCGAGCGACGGGGAGACCACACCATTCTCTGACTTCACCGCCGACGAGCTCGCCCAGCTCCAAGAGGACGGGAGCTCTTCCCGGGCAGCTCCTTCAGCTCGTGCCTCCGACGACGACGAGGACGACAATCATGAGGACCCGGACGCCACGGAGAGCGACTCCAACGCTGGGGCCGATGATAGTGAAAGCGGCAACGACTGAGTGGTTAAGGGTTCGAGTTCCCCCTCTTATTTTCCTTTTTGGTGTCTTGATGCCAAAGGGGGAGAGTTAGATGGGAGTTAGACGGGGGAGAGTTAGAAAGTAGGGTAATTAGTTGTATCCCTTTATTTTGGATCCTTGGACATGTTGCACTCCTTATTGTAATATTTATGTCATGTCAGATGTTTAAATTTGTGCAAGGCTATGTTTTGAATGTTCAATATCAATATGATGCTTTGAATGTCTATCTTTTGCTCATATTCATACTTATTATGTCTTGTCACAAATTGTTGAGCAGAACACGTAGGCACCCCACCATAACGTGTGTATGTATGAAGGACTTCCTCAATCTCTCTTTTATGATGCATTCATTGAGGAGGAGTCACTCATACACCCGCACGTTATGAAAACCACAAATTTATACTCTTTTATATGAAGACTTAATGTGTTGTCATCAATCACCAAAAAGGGGGAGATTGAAAGTGCATCTAGGATCCCCGTGGATTTTGGATGCTTGATGACAACAACTAAGTGACTAATGAGCTCAGTGATCTTAAGCACAGGTGTGGACTCAAGTGGAAGCACAATCCCTCAGAAAGGAAAAGGATGAAAACGGCGATGTCTACTCGAAAAAGGAGAAACTAGGGTTTCTAGTGTGTCAAGTTTAGACTAGCCAAATACGTTTGAGTATGTGTGTGTAAAGTGCATTGAGATCAAGTTGGGAGCTCAAAGCGGTTTAGAGGTCAAACCCATTGAGAGAAAAGAGTTGGAGGAAGTTTGGCAGTAGGGCCGGACTAGTTCGTGCAGGTGGCCGAGCTAGTCCGACCCTGGCCGGCCAAGCCCGTTTTTAGCCAGACCAGAAGGGCCTGACTGAGTTCGGACTAGTCCGTAGTGGGACGGACTAGTCCGGGTAGTCGTGGAGTGGGTTTTGGGGACTAAGTCCCAAAACCACGGACTTGTCCGTTTTGGTCTGGACCAAGAGGTCCTTACTAAGATCGGACTAGTCCGCCCTTGGGGCCGGACTAGTCTGGGTGTGAAAGAAGTCGGTGCTTCAGACACTAAGTCTGGGAAGGCCGGACTAGTCCACCCTGTGGGCCAGACTGGTCTGTGGTCTTCAGACTAGTCTGTTTTCACACGGAACAAAAGGTTCTGTGTGAGATCGGAACCGTTGTTGAAATGACCGTTTGAATTTGAAGTTTGGCGGGTAGTGTGACGATTGCCGCGCAGTGCGACAGTTGTCAGAGACGTCAGTGGTCCCCTAGGTCGGACTAGTCCAGGCTGTAGGCCGAACTAGTCCGCCCATCTGCTGAAGTCAACAGTATGGGCTTGGGACCTCTATAAATAGAGGACCCTTGGGTTCATTTGAACAAACCTTTGAGCAAGTTGAAACCCTAGTGCCTCCACAACAACCTTGAGCCTCCAAAAGCCTCCTTCTTGCCTACATTCCCTCTAAAACTAATTCTTGTGTGGATTAGGGTTTACCGAGGTGAAGAAGAGGAAGAACACCGCTCTTTGGCTCTCAGATTGATCTATTGCACTTTGTGAATCTTTGTGATTTGTGGCTTGAGTCAATCTTTGTGATTTAAGATTGTATTTGTGGTGGGAGCCTCAGATTGTGAGAAGCCCCAACGAATCTTGTATTCACTCTATGTGATAGTGGAAGAACCAAGTTAGGCCCGTGTGGTACACTTGGTGTGGGAAGGGTTATTGAACCCGGTCCTTCGTGGACTCCTCAACGGGGATGTAGATTCCTTCGTGGGATCGAACCTCAGGATAAAATCCTTGTGTCCCTTGTGTTCTTTACTTTCACTTATTGCTCATTGCTTCTAGGGTTAACTTTATCGGTTTTGTTCATCACTCTTGTTTCATCGTGATCCTTAGCTTCATACTTGTCATATAACCTGTTAAGGCTCACTAAGTCATTCTAACAAACCTTGCATCACGAGAATTGGACTAAAACTTGTTAGAAACCCTTTTTCGGATATTCCCTATAGGAGGACCGGACTAGTCCACCCCTAGACTGGACTAGTCCGCCCCCTGAGTTCTAATCTCGTTTTATTAAGTCATTTCAGGTCGTTTAGCCTATTCACCCCCCTCTAGACAACTTTCAGGAAGAGAAGATAAAAACACGTTAAAAACAAGACTGGCATGTCAGGGCGAGCAATCAATGCTTACCTAGGGATGCGGCCACCCCAGTCACCTCGGAATATTTTCTTCTGAGGCCCGGAGCTAGAGCCCACTAAGTCTGGTGAGAATACAGCTTCGGGCCTCAGTTGAGGGCCGCTTGCAGCAGCCGGAGTCTTCTCAGCCAGAGCTTCTCTTGGCTGGGAGGAACTCCCGGGCTTGGTTTTAGACAGCACTGAGGCCGGGGTCGACTGCCCGAAGCTGACGCCTCTTAAAGACGCTTGCACTGAAGCAGGAGTAGCTGCAGAAGACCTCCACCTCCGAGGAGAAGGAACCGTGGTAGAAGGAGCAGGTCTGACGGACCCCCCCGTCAGCATGCTTCAACTTTCTCCTCTGACTGGAGGGCTAAGCTGGCTCTTTGCCCTTGCCCTTGCCGATGTCTTCAGTCTTTCGGCTCGGGGCGGAGGCAGGACTGCCCTAGGAAGCTCCGAGGATCACTAATCTTGTGCTCGGACGCCTTTCTACCTCACCAAGGTCGTCAAGCACCGACATACTCCTCCAGAGCTCCCTACTGAACTGTGCCTCCATGTTCAAAGGGAGGAACGCTGCTGGCGGAACCAAGTCATCGCCGTTGATGTTAATACCATGCTGGAATTTCTTCAAATGAAACTCCAAGGTTCATCGTCCAAGTTGGATTTCAGACCGGTTTTAATCCGGTCATCATCCATCACGTTGTTGAGGGCCCACACAAGCTTCTCCCTCTTCTTCAGCGGAGCCCATCTGTTGACCAGGAAGTTGTAGAAAACCATCTGGGGGGTCACTCCACCCTCCACGCACTCGCGGATCCTGGTCAAGACAAGGTTGAAGGCGTTTGACAGCACCGGAACTACACTCCAGGCGTCGGTGTCAACAATTGGGAGACCTTCGGGCAGCTCCAACTTCTCGTGCTCCTCTGCCACAATGATGATCCAATCTTTCTTCCAGTCGTCCCACTTGCCAGAAGAAAACGACTTTAAGTATTTGAAGGGGCAGTTCTTGCGCTTGACAAAATAGTATAAGCCGAGAAGCTCACTCCCCTTGCCGGTGGTGTGGATGGTGAAGAAGGTGCGTAATATCTCGACGCAGGGGGGATACCCACCCACATCTCGCAAAAGTGGACGAATGTTGCCATGAGGAGAAGAGAATGGGGGCCAAGGTGATACAGCTGCAGAACATAAAAGTCTAGCAGCATCAAAAGAAAAGAAGAGAAAGGTGGAATGAATCCCACCATGGCGTACGCTGTGAAGTACACCATATCGCCATTGCGCTCCTTCTTGAATGGGAGCTTGCCGGCGCAGACCAAATGGTTGAAGGAGTCGCTGGACCACCCCATGTAGGTCCGGACCTTCTTCATATCTCCATCGCGGCAAAGCGAAGCAAAGGAAGGGAAATTAGGTGGAGTTTGGGAGGCTCTGAGCGCAAATATGATCGAAGGCGTAAAGAGTCCTCAAATCGTGCGCACTTTCCCTCTTAAGTAAGTCTCCGCGACGCTTGGATGGAAACCGCAGAAAGAATGAAGGCACATTTCAAAAGTCTACCTTGTCAATGCCGAGTGGGCCTGGGGCCACCTCGATGAAGAGATCGAGGTTCTTACGCAAGGTGAACCGTTGTCATGATGAGCGGCGGGAAACTCGATGGCGGCACCCTCACAGGGCGCGCGCAACCGATATGGTTTTCGTATTGGAACCGGCGACCTTCAATTGTGTGAGATCCTCACACAGAGATATCATCTGCCACATTCATAACAAGCCACGCGTCGACGGTTCACTCCCGGACCATCGACCCAACAGCACATCAGAAGGCTCTTGAAATCGAAGCGCGGGAATCCAGAATGGCCCCACCTCCGGCAGAATAACTTAACCCAAAGGATTTCTCCCAGAGGTGGTCCCAGGGGCAACTGTCGGTACCTTGCGTACTTGGTAACCCTTAATACTGCGAAGAGTATAAGGGAGTTCTACCTGTCAGAGTTAAAAGACTCCTTGGGCCCCACATGTCACATTGCACCGGATCCGCTCCCCTCATATGGGTAGCTCCTGGATCAACACGTGTAAAGGTAAACCAAAACTAAGCTCCTAACAAAGGAAAGCGTCGGTGCCAACATGTGTACAACAGTCCCGGAGCTAACCCCCAGCAGAGAGGAGCTCCGGTGCCGACACGTGTACAGTAGCCCCGGACCTAACCTCCCGTAAAGGAAAGCTCCAGAGCTTCCACGTGTGGAGCCTTTGGACCTTCATCGACGTGTACACTGGTAGATCTCCTTCAGCATGAGCCATCAAGTGTAATTAAAGCGGCAGCTACAAGATGTAATCATGTGTCGTTAATGCTGTATTAACGACACACGATCAAGAGATCTATTAATAGGAGTAACACAACCATTAAGGCACGTTATCACACTATTAATCATGCTTAATACTCCTTAGACAGTCTATTAGGCCATTAAATACGCCAGGGCCACATGTCAGGCCAGGCAAGCTTTGTAACGGTCAGTCCTTAGAACTATAAAAGGGTTGTACCGCACGAACTCAAGGGGAGGCTATTCGAGCTAATCCTAGCGAACATACTTGCACAATAAAACAATACAAATCCCGTGGAGTAGGGTGTTACGCTCAGGCAGCCCGAACCACGTAAATCTCTGGTGTCATCATCTTGATCTTGATTTTTGTATACCCCAACCACAAAAGAACCTCCGCGAGCTGCTTCTTAGTGGGTCTAGGGAAAGTGTCGTATCAAACACTTCGACAAATGCCTCTTAAGTAAGTGTGGCAAAGAATTCTAAAACGAAAGTGCATTAAGGATAAAACTATTGGCCAGGTACAACACAAACCCGTGGATTCACATTTTTGGAGTAGTCTAATGAAAGTTAAAGAAAGATTTATGCTTTTGGCATATTTCAAATAAAAATGGCAAGGCCGTCAGGTTTTGGGAAGACAAGTGGCTTGGGAATTACAAGCTCAAAGACAAATTCCCATCTCTATATAGTATTGTTAGGCATAAACATGTTACCATAGCACATGTTTTTTCTACTATCCCATTAAATATCTCTTTTAGGCGAGGTCTGGTAGAGAATAATTTAGTGAGATGGTATAGACTGGTCGCATTGGTAGCTCATGTGAGTCTAAATAATATAGAGGACACGTTGAGATGGGAATTAAATCAAAAGGGACTGTTTTCAGTTAAATCAATGTACACTGCGCTAATCACAAATGGTAACGTGTGTAGAAATAGCATGATATGGTCGGCCAAGCTACCGCTAAATATTAAGGTCTTTATGTGGTACTTAAAACGAGAAGTGATCCTTACAAAAGATAATTTAGTAAGACGTAATTGGCAAGGTGATAAAAAATGTGTGTTCTGTTTTGAGGATGAAACCATTCAACACCTTCTATTTGACTGTCATTATGCTAGATTTCTTTGGAGAATTGTAAGTATCACTTTCAATATTTACTCGCCTACATCTATTTCTCACATGTTTAATGAATGGTTACAATTTTTCCCAAAGCTACTCAGGAAACAGATAATAGTTGCTGTAGCAGCTTTGTGTTGGGCGATCTGGCTATCCAGAAGTGATTGTGTATTTGACAATAGTCCCATGAAAAACTATATGCAGTTACTTTTCAGAGGAACACACTGGTGTCGCACCAGGACGTCACTACAGAAGGCTGATGAAGACACCAACATTATGAGGAGGGCCTGCTGTTCCTTGGAAGTTACAGCGATGGAGATCTTCTCTAGTTTTGGATGGAGATTTACTAGGAGAATTTTATTTTAATAAGTGTTTTATTGTTCATCGTCCGTTTGTACAGAGTTGGTGTCTAGCCAAATTTTTCGGCACTATTCTAAATTGTTGTAGACTTATTGGCCATAACCTCATATTCGAGGGGAAGGTCGGTTTAATCCATTATCTAGAAAAAAGGTTATGTATTCTAACTGTTATAGTCTTTGTTGTGGCCACACTTGTTATAAACCGAAAATATGCCTCCGATGCAGCAAGAATTATGCCACCTCTCGTTCCTGCTGCAGGTAGAAAGGAGAAATTTTCAGTAAATGTTGCTCCCAGTGTCTCTCGTATGACTGACTCAACGATGTGCTGCAGCTTCATTTCCTGAAGGCAAATTATCGTGGCCCTCGTATCTTACAGCCAACCTCTTGATATTATTATTCATCCCGCTCACATTCCAGTTGAGCAATTGTAGGTTGTGCTTACTCAAAGCAAACATTGAACAACGATATACATACTGCATTCACTAATGAGATCACATAAATGCAGTACAAAACTAATAGGGGGAGCTCTGACAAAGGCGTCAAGCATTGGATGCCTCCCCTGGGGCCACAAACTACTTGGCAGTAGTTACTGTCTCCCACAAAATAGCTACTGAGGGTACACACAGCCTCCTCTTTGAATCTTGTTCAGAGGAGCACCATATATAGCACCAAAGATGTGAAACTAAGATACTAAGAGACATTGGTGTTAGACTGCGTTTAGTCATTAATGTTAACCTTTGAATTTGTGTAGTGTGAAAGAGTTTAGCTTTGGTTTCACACTAGTGTAGTGTGAAAGAGTTTAGCTTTCATTTCACACTAGACTAGCTAGCCTATATAAGGTGTACGCATTTCTATTGCTTGAGATGAATAATCAAGACATTATTCTCTAATATGGTATCATTAGCCAGGCATCCCTAAGCCTAGCCCACCTCCTCCCCCAGCAGCCACTGCCTCATGGCGCAGCAACCGCCGCCGCCTCCGGCCGCCGCGTTCCCCGAAGCCGGCGCCCCCCTCCTGGTCGGCGTGGCCAACCTGGCCGGCAGGCACCCTGGCGCGCTGCCCTTGGCCGGCACACAGCCTCCAGCCGGTGCGCAGCGGTCGCTGCCGCCGCCAGTCGCCACTCCCTCCCTTCTGACTGGCGCCCTGGATGGCTTTTGTCGATTGACTGGTGGCCCCCTCTTGTCAATGTACTGGCTGACATGCGCCCTGTGGCTGGCACGCTCCAGCTACTGCAGCCGCCTGCCGCTGAACCTCCCCTGACTAACGCGCACCCTGGCGCAGACTCCCTGGCTGGCGCACGCCCCCTCGCTGGCGTACCATGCGCACCTGACACTACTCCGGCAGTAGGCGCGCCCCTCGTTGCCACAGCTCTGTACATGTCAGTGACTGGTCTGGCTGCCGGCGTCCCACTTGTTGGCCCCTCTGCCGTCGCCTTCATGACGGGCTCTGGACCAAACGGACATGCTGCCACTACGTCCCCGTTCAATGCCGGACTTGAGGCAATGCCGGACGTGAACACCACCGTCCTGCCTGCGATGACCGGACCTACTGTGGGCCCTGCCGCTACTCATAGTGCGGCCACTGCCCCACTCTCCGGCACCGACAGCACCACCACGACGGTGGCAGACACCTCTGGTGTCCTCGCGGCCCTGACTGCTTCTCGTGAGCGCAAGCGAGCACTTGCTCTCGCCCTGGGGTAGGAGCGTGCTTCTATGACCACTCTTTCTCACCAGCTCGGGGAGAGTTCTCACTGACCGTTGACTGCTACACACGAGCCTTCCTCAAATGTTGGTGCGCACTCCGCGTACTCAGCATCACTTGTTACCGCTCTACATGCTCAGGCCGCTAGAGTTTAGAACATTCGGACGCTTGTGTCATTTGTCTCAGTTCTAACTCCACCTTCTATGCCCCTTGGCGTAACTGTTTCTTCTCACAGTGAGCCGTTACCATCTTGAGGACCATGTCCAATGGGATGGCTCCCCGTGGGATGACTCTTGGATCAGCATGGACAGCCTGGTCCGAGCCTGGATCCTTGGGCCCCTCTCCGACAAGCTACATGACCTCATCGGGCAGCATGGTGGTGGTATTGTGCGTCGGGTGTGGCTAGTGCTTGAGAAGGACTTCTTGGGGAACTGTGCGACCCGAGCTCTCAAAATCAATGCGCAGTTCCAGAACATGGTCCAGGGTGACCACTCCATCTCCGCCTACTTCGGGGAGACGAAGAGCATGGCTGATGCTTTGCACGACCTTGGCGAGCCATTCGCCGACATCACACTTGTTCTTTGGGTCCTTCAGGGCCTAAACAAGCGCTATAATCACCTTTGCTCATGGATTCTTTGTGTTGAGCCGCCTCCGACCTTTGAGAAGGTCTGGTATGACCTTGAGTTCGAGGAGATCACGACTGGTGGTTCTACTAGCTCTGATTCTGCCACAACTTCCTACAGCTCTGGGCAGTCCCCGTGGCCACCCACGACTGGAGGACCACCGCCCAGACCACCTGCTCTGTCTACTGCCCCGGGTGCCCCTACAGGCACCAGGAGTGGTAATCGCCGATGCCTTGGTAAGTGCGGGGGACGAGGTGCTGATGCCGGCAGCACTTGTGCTTCTGCTCCTGCCCCTAGAGGCGGTAGTGGTGGCACTGGTCGGAGAGGTGCACCCTGGCTCACACCCTACAACCCGTGGACTGGCTAGATCTCCATGTGGCCTAGGCCGTCTCTGGGTCTTCCTTCTCCACACTTGCCGCATCTTCAGCCAGCGTACGTGGGCCCAGTCGATGGGTCATCGACTCATGTCTACGGGGGCACTGATTACCCTACTAGGTACTCGGAGCCGCCGAAACCGTTCCAGGAGCCGCCCTCGGGGTGGGACCGCTAGTCACTGACATCTTTTTTTAGCATCATGCACCTCACACCACCTGCTGCTGCTGACTGGGTGGCTGATTCCGGAGCCTCATACGACACAACTCCAACGCTTTTATACTCTCTTCTACCAACCCTCCTCACCCTTCGTTTCCTTCATCTATTATTGTTGGGAATGGGTCTTTTCTTCCGGTCACATTAGTAGGCGACTTAGGATCTCCGGGTTCCTTTCAGCTTAATAATGTTCTTGTTGCTCCGGATATCATTCAGAACTTGCTTTCTATTCATCTTTTTACCACTGATAATAATGTTGAAAGCATCTAGTCCCCCATGAGGTATAGTTCCGGTGATTAATGACAACCGTTGGATATTACTAATAAGTTTGTGGATGCAGGGTCTCTCATATCACTCATCACACTTAATGGACTCTATATTTATATCATCTACTGCTCATTGGATACAATTGGAGACCCCTCAACAAACCATTTTACGAGGTTAATCGATTTTCATGAAGACTAAAAGAAAAAGCACATATGTCAAATTATTCCATCAAAATTGGCAGCACTCGAGACTTGGTCGTCATCAGAAGAACATTTCAAAACAATGTCTAAGAGGTCACTCGAACAAATTCCAAAAGAATCACTTAGATCAACTCGAAGCAGACAAAATCAACTCACCGGATCATTCGATGTATCCAGGAAACACTATATCGGTCGAGTTGGCTCTGAGCAGAATAAGACCTCAGTCTTGGGTGTACATCGGATCATCCGATGATGAAGCAAGTGTTACATCGGTCGATCATTCCAGTAAGCAATTTCCCTGGACCAAGTGTAACACCGGACCATCCGATGTACAATTATAACACATCGGTCAATCATTCCAGTAAGCATTATTTCTAGACCATTCTGGATCAAGTGTCACCGGATTATCCGATGTACATGTGTATACAACATCGGTCGATCAACGGTCATATCTGACACAGTGACCTCGGCTAATTTGTATTCAACCGATGACAACTGAAGGGAGAACATCGGATCATCCGGTGTTTGCAGAACAATGATGTCAGCCTACTTTTCCAACAGCTATCTTGTGGAAGCTGGCTATTTATACCCCTTCAACCAGTCATTTCGACAAGTCTTGATGCCCAGAGCTACTCTACACATTACCAAGCACTCAAGATATTGAGCAACCACTTCCATACCATATACACCACTTGTACACCAAGAGATAGGCTAGAACTTACTAGAGATGATGCTTGGGTGCATCCATTCTTGGTGATTGGAGTCTCTAGTCTAGTGAGAGATGTAAGTGAGTGTCTCTTGGTGATTGCATTCACTGTGTATCAGTCGTTGATCGGAGAGATCCTTCCGGAGCTTGCCAACTCAGTTGTGGAAGCCCGAAAGATCAAACTTGTACAAGGCTTGAGCTCCACCTTGCCAGAGATGGTGAACAGAGACTCTTAGTGAATATCCCCGGTCTTGGTGACTTGGGAGTGGCTACACCCTTTGGTGGGTGCCACAACGTGGATGTAGGAAGGTCTTGATGATCTTGCCGAACCACGGGATAAATCACAGTGTCTTCGTGTCTCCTCGGGAGTTTGCACACTCTTCCTTTCCCGTTACACTTATGCATTTCATATACCGCAAACTTATTATTCACTTGAATGCATAGGTTGTTTGCATAGGGAATTGGGCTTTTAGTAGTTAAGTTCTTATTGCTTTAATTTTTTAAAAGAAGCCCAATTCACCCCCCTCTTGGGCATTCGATCCTTACAATTGGTATCAGAGTAAGGTTGCTCATTCGATCATTCTAGCTTCACCGCTAAAGAGCTAAAATGGCCAAGATTGGGGGTTTGGTTCCAATCTTTGAGGGTAAGAACTTTGCCTAATGGAAAGCACGTATGCATGCTTATCTAGAGGCTATTGCTCCCGAGGTATGGGAAGCGACCCATGCAGGGTTTGGTGAGCATAACTATATAGGTGATCAAATCAAGTGGGATGCAAAGGCTAGAAATGTTATTTACGAATGCATTAGTCAAGATGTGTTTGCTAGGATTGCTAGCAAAGAAATTTGGGCTTTCTTGACTGAAATTCATGAGGGTTCTTCTCGTGTTAAAGAACTAAAGTATCACATGCTTAAGGCCAAATATGATGAGTTCAAAATGCTAACTCATGAAAATGTCAATGAAATGTTTTCTCGCTTGAATGTTCTCATTGAGGAAATTAATGCTCTTGATATTGCTTCTCTTGGCAAGGGACTCATCAACCGCAAGATTCTTATGCTCCTTCCCAACCCAAAGTACAACATCATCAACTCCATGCTTCAAAAGGAATATCTTGATCACATTGATGTTTCTGAACTTATTGGAGAGATTCATGCTCATGAGCTGAGTGTGCTTGGGATGATGGAGGAATCATCTTGAAAGACAATTGCTCTTAAGGCTTCCACCAAGAGAACAAATCTCAAGAAAAAGAAAGTGATGAGCCTAGCTCAAGTGAAGAAGAGCAAGCATCAAGTGAAGATGACGATGATGAGCTTGCATTGATGATGAGAAAATTCTCTCTCTTGAACTCCAAGATTGCCAAGAAGGGATACACCTTTGATCCCAAAAAGAAAGCATTTATACCAAGGAAAGATGACAACAAGACTTGCTATAATTGTGGTGATCAAGGCCACATATCCAATGATTGTCCAAAACCGGACAAAGAAGAGAGAACCACAAGGGCAAGCATCGCAAGCTTGAGGATAGTGAGGATGATGAAGAAGAGGTCAAGACCAAGCCAAGATTCTTTGGGAAGAAGAAGTATGACAAAGGCAAAAAGGAAAAACTCTTTCCAAAGAAGAGAAAAGGTCCACAAAAGGTGTTCATGTGTGAGGCAAATGAATTGATCACCAACGAAGAATCTAGTGATGAAGAGAGTGAAGTTGAAGAAGAGAGCTTGGCCAGCCTTGCCATTGCCAGCAATGATGATTCATCTCTTCGTCCACCTCCCATGTGCCTCATGGCAAAAGGTAACACCAAGGTATGTGATGACTCTAGCGATGATGAGCTTTCCCTCGATGACTTAGCTTCATTGATAAATGAATACCACACTATCATTAAAAGGGAAAAGAGTAAGGTCAAGGCTCTTTAAGAAGCTCGTGCTAAGCTCGAGAGTGCTAACCTCGATTTGCTTGACAAGTATGAAAGCAAACTTAAAGAGCATGACACACTCAAATTTCATGTCAAGCAAGTTGAGGAGGATAAGACTCAAATCAAGCTATATCATCATGAGCTTGAGGTAACACACCAAGCACTATTGGGAAAGCACAATGAATTAATCCAAGAGCATCAAGTACTTTACCTTTCTTATGAAGTCCTTGATCAAGAATTGAAAACTATAAAGAAAGAAACCCTTAATGATAAGGCATCTATTGTTTCTTATGCCACTAATGTCTTGAATAAGTCTTTGCCTTTGAAAGAGAATTCTAGGGAGAAGGATTTGTTGGATGAAATTGAAAGTCTCCGCACTAGTGTGGAAATACTATCTAAGGGAGAAGTCAAGCACAAAGAAATACTCTTCCAACAAGCAAAGGCCTTCAACAAGAGAGGACTTGGATCCTTCCCAGTGCCTAACAAAGGAAAGGTGCCCTCACCAGAGCTTAAAACAAGCTTCATCAAGGAAGTTGGTTCTTATTGCAAACATTGCGAGGTCACCGGTCACCATACAAGGGAGTGTCCTCTTCCTAACCGGCCTTCTCCAAAATTGTCTACTAACTACAAGTCTACCTTTGATGATCATTATTATCTCTTGAGTAAAGTAGATGGCAAGGTGAAGGCAAGGTTCATCGGCAAAGACATGAAGGGCATGAAGGGGAAGCTTCCCAAGCAACTTTGGGTCCCAAAAACACTTGTATCACACATACAAGGACCTAAGTTAGCTTGGGTGCCTAAAATCAAAAATTGAATTCATGTGTGTAGGTGAACTACAAAGCCGGAGGAAGCATTGGGTACTCGATAGCGGGTGCACTCAACACATGACCGACAACGATGGTATGTTCACCTCCATAGAGAACCCCGACAATCATGAACAAGTCACCTTTGGCGATAACTCTAAGGGGAAGGTAACTGCGTTGGGTAAGATTGCAATTTCACATGATTTATTTATTTGCAATGTGTTGTATGTTAAGTCACTTAGTTTCAATTTGCTTTCTATTGCACAATTATGTGATCTTGGACTAACGTGCACCTTTAGCAAGAATGATGTTGTTGTGATTAATGAAACAAGCAAAGAACTAATCTTCAAAGGGTTTCGGCATGGACATCTCTACTTAGTAGACTTCTCCGACAAGGATGCTAGCTTGACCACTTGTCTTTTCACCAAGATGAGTTTGGGTTGGCTATGGCATCGACGCATCGCTCACATTGGAATGAGCAAGCTCAAGAAGTCATTCAAGCTCGGGATGGTGACCGGCGTGAAGGATGTCACATTTGAGAAGAACAAACTTTGTAGCGCTTGTAAAGCCGGGAAACAAGTTGCTTCACACCACCCGATGAAGACAATGGTGTCAACCTCCAAGCCACTTGAGTTGCTCCACATGGACCTCTTCGGACCGTCCACATATCAAAGTCTTGGTGGTAATCTCTATTGTCTTGTTATAGTTGATGACTACTCTCGGTATGCTTGGACTTTGTTTTTAGGTGACAAGAGTGAAACTCCGGAAGTGTTCAGGACCTTCGCTAAATGTGCCCAAATGGAATTTCAACTTCCCATCATCAAGGTCCGGAGTGACAACGGCACCGAATTCAAGAACTACAACATTGGGGAGTGGTGTGATCGTGAAGGCATGAAACATGAATTTTCAGCCACATACACTCCTCAACAAAATGGTGTCGTTGAAAGAAAGAACAAGACTCTCATCACTCTTGCACGAGCAATGCTTGATGACTATGGCACGTCCGAGAAGTTTTGGGCCAAAGCAATCAACACGGCGTGCCATGCCGCAAATCGGGTCTATCTACATCGACTACTTCAAAAGACCCCGTACGAACTCCTCATTGGGAGAAAGCCCACCATCTCCTATTTCCGAGTCTTCGGGTGCAAGTTCTATATCTACCGCAAGAAAAGGCTCGGTAAGTTTGAAAGAAGATGTGATGTTGGTATCTTTCTTGGTTATGCATCAAACTCAAAAGCATATCGAGTATTCAACCAAACCTCTGGTTTAGTTGAGGAAAGTTGTGATGTTGAGTTTGATGAAACTAATGGATCCAAATAGGAGAGTTTTGGTCATGATGATATAGATGATGAGCCTCTACGAGAAGCTATGAAGAACATAACCATTGGAGACATCAAGCCTAAAGTTGAGGAGAGCATGATCAAGGGGGAGCTTCAAGTTCCAACATCAACACATCTATGGCACCTCAAGTCAACGAAGAAGAAAAAGATGATCCATTGCCGACACAAGATTCACAAGCCACACAACATCAAGAAGAAGAACAAGTCCATGATCTTGTCCAACCACAAGAAGAGCAACACGCATCACCACCGCCAAGTGCTTCAAAACCACTTATGAGGCATGGACACATCTCCAAGGCGCATCCGATTGATCAAATTATCGGTAATCCGTCAAGGGGAGTAAGTACACGTTCTCGCCATTTCACTACGTTTTGTGAGCACTACTCGTTTGTTTCATGTGTAGAACCCACTCACATTGAGGAAGCACTCCAAGATCAAAATTGGGTAATAGCCATGCAAGAAGAACTCAACAACTTCATTCGCAATGAAGTTTGGGTGTTGGAGGAGCGACCCAAGGACAAGAACGTCATCAGGACAAACTAGGTGTACCGCAACAAACAAGACGAGAACGGTGTTGTGATTCGCAACAAGGCAAGACTTGTGGCCCAGGGTTTCTCGCAAGTTGAAGGACTAGACTTTGGAGAAACATTTGCTCCGGTCGCTCGACTAGAATCCATTCGTATACTTCTTGCTTTTGCATCACATCATAATATAAAGCTTTATCAAATGGATGTGAAAAGTGCCTTTCTTAATGGTTACATTAACGAGCTTATTTATATAGAACAACCTCCCGGGTTCGAAGATCCAAGGAATCCTAACCATGTGTATAGGTTGTACAAGGCGCTCTACGGGCTCAAGCAAGCGCCTAGAGCATGGTACGAACGACTACAGGATTTCTTGATCATGCAAGGCTTCAAGATCGGGAGCATGGAAACTACACTCTTCACCAAAGACATCGATGGAGAACTATTTGTTTGTCAAATTTATGTCGACGATATTATTTTTGGTTCAACTAACGAAGCTCTTACCATGAGTTTGGCAAAATGATGTCTAGGGAATTCGAGATGTCGATGATTGGAGAGCTCAACATCTTCCTTGGATTTCAAATCAAGCAACTTCGAGAGGGGACCTTCATCTATCAAGAAAAATATACCAAGGACCTCTTGAAGAAATTTGAGATGGGAGATTGTAGCTCAAGAAGTACTCCAATGGCAACAAATCGTCATCTCGACGCGGATAAGGACGGTAAACCTGTTGACCAATCTAATTACCATTCTATGATTGGTTCATTGCTTTATCTTACCGCATCTAGGCCCGATATCATGTTTAGTGTATGCTTGTGTGCTCGCTTTTAAGCGGCACCTAAAGAATCGCATCGAAAGGCGGTCTTTAGGATACTTCAGTATCTCAAGCATACCCCTAGTGTAGGCTTGTGGTACCCCAAAGGTGCTAAATTCCATCTCTTAGGTTACTCGGATTCGGACTTTGCCGGATGCCGTGTGGATCGCAAGAGTACCTCCGGAGGGTGCCACTTGCTTGGGCGTTCCCTAGTATCTTGGTCTAGCAAGAAGAAAACTCCGTTGCTTTGTCCACTACGGAAGCGGAATATATAGCGGCCGGTGCATGTTGTGCCCAAATCCTTTATATGAAGCAAACCCTTTTGGACATTGGTGTTAAACTTGGTTGTGTGCCTCATCTTTGTGACAATTAAAGTGCGGTTATGATTGCTAAAACCCCCATTCAACACTCCCGCACTAAGCACATTGATATTTGCCATCATTTCTTGCGGGACCATGAAGCTAAGGGAGATATCTCCTTGCAAGGTGTTAGGTCCGAAGAACAATTGGCAGATATCTTCACTAAACCACTTGATGAGAAAACCTTTTCTAGACTAAGGAGTGAATTAAATGTGCTAGATGCATCGAACATCATGTAAGTTGCCATGGTCATGTAAGAATGCATCACATATAGGTCTTGTCTAACTTTCAAAGGATAGGGGCAAGCAAGGGTTAGCTTGGGATGGCGGTTCTTTTGGGTATCCCCAAGACTTGGAGAATGGCTCTCCCTGAAGAATCCTTTGAAAGGTTCAAATTTGGCAAGATAGATTTAATTTATGTCTTGCATGATTCCTGCCATATAGACTTGCACTCACGTTTAATATCCTGCATTAAAAATTGTTTGACATTGCATACGGTAGATTGTCACAAAGGGGAACCCACTTCATGAGAAAGAGACTTGTTTGAAATGAAATATCTCAACTCATATGATGTGGAAAGAACAAAGTGTTAGGTGCGTTAATGCCTAAAGGAACATGCTTTAAAGAGATAGAAGTCTTCATCCTCTAGCTCACAAAGCATGGGCCTTACATTTTATTTGGATTTTTTCCTTGGTTTTTTCTGGTGTTCTATTTGCTTTAGGGCTTAGCCAAGTTATTGGCAACTAGCATTAAAGTCTTTTTGAGGGGTTAGGGGTTGCCCAAAAGGTGCTAAGACTTGTGTTTCTCTTTGTTTGTGGATGTCAAAGGACATATATGGGCTGTTGCTGATCTCTGTAGTCATCTGATTATCCGATGCTTAGGGCAGAAGCATCATCAGACAGTTTGTGCTTAAGTGCAAGGGTCAGCTCCGACAGGAAGTCGAATCCACCGATGCGTTCATTCTGAGAAACATCGGAGCATCCGATGTTCAGATTTTTGGAGTTGTGCCAAATTCAACCGATGATAATCGTTTCCATGTCGGATCATCCGATGTTGAAGGTGCCTCTGGAACAACCTTACTATACTACCGATGCACCTCTCATCTGACATCGGATCATTTGATGTTAAAAATCAAACTAGGGTTCGGGACCCACCTATTTAGCGCCTCTCCGTTTCTTCTCTTCTCTCTCACCGACGCCCCACTCGCCGTCGCCGCCCCACTCAGCGCCGCGCCGCCGCCCTCTGCTCCGCCGTTGCCCTCTGCGCCACTAGCGCCACCACTCTTTGCGCTCCGGCCGCCGCCGCACTCCCTCAACGCCGCCGCCGCCCTCTGCTCCGCCGTTGCCCTCTGCGCCACTAGCGCCACCACTCTTTGCGCTCCGGCCGCCGCCGCACTCCCTCAACGCCGCCGCCGCCCTCAATGGTCATCGTGCTTCCCGTTGCGCCGTCGCCACTCTTCGCCGCTAGGGTTCGCCCGGCCGCACACCGTCGCACATTCACCATTCGCCGTCATTAACCCTAGATCGTGATCGCATCTTTGTCGCCATCCCTCTTCTCCTCAAGATGGGTCGTGACAAGAAAGGAAAGGGAAAGGCCATTGAGGAGCCGACAGCTAAGAAGCAAAAGCTTTCGAAAGAGATGAAGCAAGTTCGACAAGCTGAGATGGCCGCTCGTGCCGCTGAGGAGCGTGAGCGTGGCCGAAGAGGATCCCTGAGGATCCGGGAGTCCCGATAGAGGCAGCCACAGCAGACAGAGGATACAGAGGAGTCTGAGGAGGAGCCGCTTGTTCGCCGGCGCTCAGTCAGGACCCGTGGAGGTCATCCAGCTGCAGCCCCAACACAGAGACCTTTTGCAGCTGAGCTTCGGGAGGACAGAGCAGCCTAGAGAGCCGTCTATGAGATGGACACCAATGTACGGGTTGGTGAGGGTGTCCGCCTGACTGACTACAGGAAATTGAAGGCAAAGAAGCTTAGGAAGCTTCGATGGAGCATTCTGCTTGAGGAGTGGTTCCCGCAGTCCAGGGAGCCACTTATGGACAACCGCTTCTGGACCCTGACACAGGCGTCGCTGTATGAGACTTACAGACATCGGGGCCATAAGCTTTTCCAGCATAACTTCCTTGACTGGGATCAGCTCGCACTTGCAGCCGGCATTGAGATTCGCCCTTTCTTTGTGAGGTACAGAGGGCTAGTGGAGCTGATGTCTTTCCAGCGGAGTGCCTACGTGGAGGACTGGGTCTGAGTTTTCTTTGCCACACTCTACGTTTAAGAGGGCCGCAGATCAATTGACTTTATGTTCATGGGCCAGCATCACCATATGACTAGGTAGACCTTGGGACAGCTGCTAGGCGTGGATCTCCATGACACCTTCCTACACAAGTTAGTCTATGGACAGGCTGACCCACCAAGGAGACCACTCACTGGAGGTGTGGCACCACCTTTTGAGGAGATTCGATCACTGTTTGCTCAGCCCTTCTCATCTGACCAGCCGAGGGTACCTGCTCTACTAACTTCGGCTGCATGTACTATTCACCTTGCTTTGCGCCGCACGTTACTACCCAGGTCAAGATATCTTGAGGGCTTCACCAGTCTGCAGCAGACCCTCCTATTCTATGTCATGAACGAGATGCAGTTTGACATTGTGGATATCCTCATCTGTGAGATGGAGGATGTTATCACAGATGGAGTTGGGATGATGAGACAGCTTGTGTTTGGCCACTGGATCAGTCACCTGCTCTACCTGTTGGCTCCAGAGGGGTCCGCCGTGCGTGACAGTCTCACCGACGAGAGCGTCACTTAGTTCGGACACTACCATGCTCCAGCTCCTGGAGACCGCCGCCTTGGCAGCCCAGTTGAGCGTCAGGTCCGAGCTCGACTTTCAGAAGAAGACTGGTCAGACCTAGAAAAGGAAGATGAGATCCTAGCACAGGCTGAGGCTCATGGAGGGGATCTGCAGCATATCTGGTCCGAGAGTGACACTAGTGACAGTGTCGAGGAGTACTTCCCACCTCATCCTTCACCCAGGCATCATGACGCGGAGGCTAGAGGCTCGAATGTACCACCACCACCTACCCCACCTCCAGTGTCTGAGGCACAGGTCTCTCAGCCATCTGAGCATACCTCTCTACTTCAGCAGATGGTTGAGCAGTAGCGACAGGATCAGCTTACAGCTGAGCAGGCCAGAGCTGAGTAGGCCGCGTGTCTTATGGAGCTCCAGTAGCAGCAGTAGGAGATGCAACGTCAGATAGCCCGCGAGAGGCAAGAGGACACTGACAGGCTCACTGGACTGATTGACCAGATGCATCAGCGCTTTCTTGACCAGCAGCAGCAGACGCAGCAGGCCATGATGGGCATCCTGGGGTTGATCACCAACCTCTACACTCAGACCGGGATTGCCCTGCCCTCACAGCTTCCTGGTCTAGCTCCAGGTCTGCCTGTTCTAGCACCAGTTTGAGTCCCACTGCCGACCACACCGATACTGACTATCAGCATGTCACCACTGCTTGCTCCAGGCGCACCGATTCACTCTCCCCTACCGGCTTCGACACTCTTTCAGCAGACTCTGGCTTCGGTTGTCAGTGCCCCGCTACCGGTAGTCCAGACTCAGCAGGCACCCTCAGCACCGACAGCTGCTCCCACAACACCGGTCTCCTCCACTCCAGCCTCAGCAGCAGCAGGCAGCAGATCCGACGACAGCACCCCCGACGGCGACCAGTTTGTCATCGCACCGAGTGCTCAGGATCCTTAGGCACTCGGCTTCCCTTTTTGGTGTCTTGATGCCAAAGGGGGAGAAGAGTCAGAGTCAAGGGGAGGGGTAGCATTGTCCTAGGGGGAGTCCTAGTTGTAGGGGGAGAATTTATTTTGGGAGCTTTTGTAATTTGGGAGCTTTGCTATTCTTTTGCTATCTTTGAGTATATGTGTGCCACTTAATTCTCTCATGTTTTATTGATCGTTTTTGAGCCTTCGAGCTTCGTGTGCTGGATCTTGTACTTGTTGCATATACTTTTGAGTATCGTATTCTTAATTTCATTACTGTTATGCTTTACTCGTTGTGTTATCATCAATCACCAAAAAGGGGGAGGTTGAAAGTATCTAGGCCCCCATGAGGTATAGTTTCGGTGAGTAATGACAACCATTGGATATTACTAATAAGTTTGTGGATGCAAGGTCTCTCATATCACTCATCACACTTAATGGACTCTATATTTATATCATCTACTGCTCATTGGACACAAACGGAGACCCCTCAACAAACTAATTTACGAGGTCAATCGATTTTCATGAAGACTAAAAGAAAAAGCACATATGTCAAATTATTCCATCAAAATTGACAGCACTCGAGACTTGGTCGTCATCAGAAGAACATTTCAAACCAATGTCTAAGAGGTCACTCGAACAAATTCCAAAAGAATCACTTAGAACAACTCAAAGCAGACAAAATCAACTCATCGGATCATCCAATGTATCCAGAAAACACTACATTAGTCGAGTTGGCTCTAAGTAGAAGAAGACCTCAGTCTTCGGTATACACCGGATCATCCGATGATGAAGCAAGTGTTACATCGGTCGATCATTCCAGTAAGCAATTTCCCTGGACCAAGTGTAACACCAGACCATCCGATGTAAAATTATAACACATCGGTCAATCATTCCAGTAAGCATTATTTCTGGACCATTCTGGATCAAGTGTCACCGGATTATCCGATGTACAGGTGTATACAACATCGGTCGATCAATGGTCATATCTGACATAGTGACCTCAGCTAATTTGTATTCGACCGATGACAACTGAAGGGAGAACATCGGATCATCCGGTGTTTGCAGAACAGTGATGTCAGCCTACTTTTCCAACGGCTATCTCGTGGAAGCTAGCTATTTATACCCCTTCAACCAGTCATTTTGACAAGTCTTGATGCCCAGAGCTACTCTATAGATTACCAAGCACTCAAGACGTTGAGCAACCACTTCCACATCATTTACACCACTTGTACACCAAGAGATAGGCTAGAACTTACTAGAGATGATGCTTGGGTGCGTTCATTCTTGGTGATTGGAGCCTCTAGTCTAGTGAGAGCTGTAAGTGAGTGTCTCTTGGTGATTGCATTCACCGTGTATCAGTCGGTGACTGGAGAGATCCTTTCGGAGCTTGCCAAGTCGGTTGTGGAAGCCGGGAAGATCAAACTTGTACAAGGCTTGAGCTCCACCTTGTCGGAGATGGTGAACGGAGACTCTTAGTGAAGATCCCCAATCTCGGTGACTTGGGAGTGGCTACACCCTTTGGTGGGTGCCACAACGTGGATGTAGGAAGGTCTTGATGATCTTGCTGAAACACAGGATAAATCACCGTGTATTCGTGTCTCCTCGGGAGTTTGCACACTCTTCCTTTCCCGTTACACTTATGCATTTCATATACCGCAAACTTATTATTCACTTGAATGCATAGGTTGTTTGCATAGGGAATTGGGCTTTTAGTAGTTAAGTTCTTATTGCTTTAATTATTGAAAAGAAGCCCAACTCACCCCCCCCCCCTCTTGGGCATTCGATCCTTACAAATGTTTCTGTTGAGTTTGATCCTTTTAGTTTATCTGTGAAGGATCTTTCTACCCGACATCTTCTTCTTCTTCGTATTTTATTAGCCTATGCTACTCACCACAATTTTAAGTTGTATCAAATGAACATCAAAAGCGCATTCCTCAACAGTCGTATCAAGGAAGAGGTTTACGTGGAGCAGCCACCAGAATTTGAAGATCAAGAGTACCCCAACCATGTGTACAAACTGCATAAGGCTCTCTATGGCCTCAAACAAGCTCCCCGAGCTTGGTATGAGTGCCTTAGGGACTTTCTCACTCAAAATGACTTTAAAATAGGAAAAACTGATTATAGTTTGTTTACAAAGCATTTTGATGGTCATCTATTCGTATGTCAAATTTATGTTGATGACATCATTTTTTGTTCTACTAATAAATCCTTTTGTGAAAGTATTAAGTAAAATTATGATAGACCGATTCGAGATGTCAATATTGGCGAATTGAAGTTCTTTTGGGGATTCCAAGTGAAGCAGCTGAAAGAGGGCACTTTCATGTGCCAAACTAAGTACACATAGGACATCTCAAAAAGTTCAATATGGACAAAGCCAAGCCCATCAAGACCCCCATGGCAACTAATGGACATCTCGATCTCAACAAAGATGGTTCAGATGTTGATCAAAAGGTATATCGGTCGATGATTGGTTCACCACTTTATTTATGTGTATCTAGGCCTGATATTATGCTTAGTGTGTGTATGTGCGCAAGGTTTATGATTGTTGACTGTTGATAATTGAATAATTGAATCTTGGTTAAATATGACCATCGTATGATTGTTGATTGCTTACTGATCATATTCTAATTATTTGTGAAATGTTGTCCTATAGATCACTATTAGTTCAAATCCCCAAAATCTTCTTGTTCTAATTCAATTCTGACTAGCTGACCCGGACTAGTCCGTGGTCTGCACCGGACTAGTCCTTTGTTGGTGACTAGTCCAGCTCTGGTCAGGTGTACCGGACTAGTCCGCTACTGTCAGGGTTAACCCTGGCCCACCGCTAAAAGTCTATCTTCTTCCTCCTCACAATTGCCTTTGCTTTCTCTCTCCTCAAACTCGAGCTCCCAACGTGATTTCCACTTTGAGCCACCAAAATCGAAGGTTTCTCTATGGAAATTCTTCCCCTCGGTGCGAAGCATCCCTTCCTGCAGACTAATCCGGACTCTACTCTGTGCCTCCATCTCAAATCTTTGAATTTTGGTAAAACTCAAACCCTAACCCTAGTTCTCATCTTTCCTCAAATCTTGCTTACTTTTCTTGTTTCCTAGGGTATACATTACATTGTTGTATGTATTCCTATTGTCCTCCTACCTTTTTGCATCAATCACAGTTAGATTTGTTGGAATAAGAAGTTAGGGTTCATACGTCAAACCGTACTAGTCCGGTGCTTGGTGCGGACAAGTTCAGTTATTCGGATAAGTCCGCACCCTGAAATCGGACATGTCTGGCCCCTTGGCAGTTTGAACCTCTAAATTCTTGTCTCCACAAAGTCTAATTTCCATTCTTACCACACCTTGTCACCCTGTGTCAGGAACGACGTCGTCCACTTCAGATGACAACATGCTTGATTATGAAGCTGAGAGTGACCGCGAGAGAGTGGCCATGACAAAAGAACTAAGAAGCAAAAAGCAGCATGACCATGATGCAAATGATTCTCTTCCTGAGTCTATGCTCCCAAGAAAGAGGAAGGTGGTAGTCAAGAAGCCATCTAGCAAGGATAGTGCAGGTGCCAGCTCAACGACACCGAGGAGAAGCACTAGCAAGGGCAAATGACTTGCAAGTGGACCCATTGCTCCACTAAAGATGAAGCCTCCTGTACAGCGCAATAGACAACCCTCTAAAGATGATTTTATGGGCAAAGGAAATGACTTGGCTATCAAGCTCAAAAAGGTTGAAGTCTATGAGCAGCCAAAGCAATCGGCTGACCCAAGGTTCTGGAGCCACTTCCATGTTGATTATTATGAAAATGTCTACAGGAAGATGAGAAATCCAGTAGTTGCTAGTCAATGAGCGCACATGACTTATCTACAATCCAAGAACTGTAAATCATATCATGAAGTCTTGGAGGCATTGGAGAGGCATGACTTGAAGGATCTTCTATACTTCCAATATAATTGGAACATTGAAGTCATCACTCAATTTTACTCTACTCTCTACTTTGCTCATGATAATGGGGATGAGATGATTCGGATGACACATGGATCCAAGTATAGTGTCTCTTATGAGGAGTTTGTCAGGATACTCCATCTTGAAGACACTTTGAAAAATGAGCTTGTGATTCACAGCTTGAAGCCTTTAGAGAAGGATGAGCTAGCCTTCCTCCATGACACAAGAATTCCATATAAGGCACCTACCACAATGTACATGAAGCCATTCTTTGTGGTGCTTAACAGAATTTTGAGGAAGGCTATTGCTCCAAAGGATGGATATGCACGAACAATTCAAGGAACTCTAAGACCTTGATGAAAGTGATAAGCAAGAAAAGGACCTTCAAGTCTTTGAAAATATCTACAATGACATTGAGAACATCTCAATCACTCCAAATAGGTCATGTGGTTATGCACCTTACATCATGTTCATGATTGAGAAGGTCACCGGCCTTCAGTTTGTCAAGGATGTTAAGCATGCCGGCCTCAAGCCCCAAAAGCCACATTCTACAATGTTCCCAATGCTCCTGCCTCACCTTCAGTAGAACAAAGATCAAAGCAAGCAAATGAAGGCACAAGGACTCCAGCTACTACCTTTGCTCCTCCATTCTCCAAAGAGTCCTCTAGTGGTGTATTGAAGATTTTTTCCTCCATCTTTGCATCCTGCTGCAAAGTGGAGGTTAAGCAACACAAGAAAAGCTTGCCAGGAAGAGGCACCAGAGGTATATGAAGGCAAACATGAAAGCAATTTGTGAGAAGCTTGATATTGAGCCACAAGGATCTCCTCAAATTTCAGAGGATTCCGAAGAAAACATCACAGAGATGGCGCCTCTCACAGAACAAGAATTGGCCTCCTTTGGACTTGCGGTTGTCACTGCTCCTCCTCCTCCTCGGCATGCTCATGAGTCTGAAGATGAAGATGAATACAGGACTGCGAGTGAGAGAGGGAGTGACGGAGAATAATTCCTGCGGGGACTGGGTCCACACATTCTAGGGATCGCGAAGGGTGGTGCCGCGCGATGCGGCACCCAACAACACACACGAAAAGAATACGACAAAATACAAAGTTTTATTTATATAAACAGTAGAATTCTTTTAGAACACTTAATGTACAGCAGAAGATCATACTCATAGCTAAACTCTCAGCCTAGCTATGCAAAAGTACAGTCGTCCAGCCCGCGGATGCTGCACACTAGCCACACACAAATTTACGGCGGTGTGCAAGGCTCCCACTCGGCAGTATACCCCGACGGGGGCATTACCTCATCCTCGGCCCCTTTCTCATATGTCTCACCTGCAAACAACTTAATATAGCAACCATGAGCACGAAGGCTCAGCAAGATTTAACTGTCTCGCCTAAGCATGGAACTCTATATGCAGGGATACTTAACTTAGTCATAGATATTGCAGTAAATGACTCACCTACATGTTGATCCTTAATTTTTCAAGTTATTAACAGCAGCTTACATGTTTAATAAAGTAACTTTAGTGAACATATTTGACAGCAAAAAAAGTTTCAATACAATTATAATTCAATACATAATATTCTGTTGGCTTCTTCAGTATTCACTATGTCATAGCGTAAGTGGTACTCAAATAACAGTGAGGGACGGCGATTGCAATCAGGACACACCCGAATAACACATCATGTACACCCGCGCCTAAGGAGTGTGTCGTGCTCCACACCACGTCATACGCAGCCACCTTTCACAAGAGAACTCAAACACCGAACCGGTCCTACCATCGCGGGCATAAGGCTCCTTCATGGAGCGTGTCTGTGCCCGCCGGGCAATTTACACCTTACTACCCTCAGCCCACCCCTTTCGACAATGGGCTATGCCTCGACATCCAAGTTATCAGTTATTAGGTTACATTGGTTTCCTGTGTTCCATATGCCCAGTATGCATCTGGTACTGTTCAAACTTGTACAGCAGGGCCGCACATAGATCGGTCCTCAATCGACACAAGGAGGACTACGCACGTGAGACCACGTCTCGCTGCTCGGTCTCAATTTCACATTTCTAAACCATTCCGTGTGATAAAATCCGATCTCGCGAGTAGATCCCAACTACTCGACTTCTACCGGATTCATATAAACATTAGCATGCCATTGTGTACTCGTCAAGCTCTAGACCTACCCAATACTCCATGGGATTTGTGGGTCATGCAAGTGGAGTAACAAGCACCTTAGCCCTAATGCACAAAACTCATCCTAGACATAAGTGATACAAATAGAAAATTTGAAATAGCACTTAAATGCAAACTGGGGCTTGCCTGGCTATGAGGCAGAGAGGAAGTTAGCTTCTGGAATTATATTCTCCAAGGGCTCCGGGTCCTCCTCGATCTCGGTCACTATATGATATGCAATATATAAAGTACATGAGTGATATAGAAACTATAGAAAAGATCTTATAAATACTGATCAGGTATGTACATGACTTTAATTGGCTTTGGGATTTTTACAGTGGACACTAGGATCTATGAGGAAGATCTGTACTAAAAATTGGAGATGTTCAAGGAAGCTTGTTGTCTCTAAAATTCCAACAAGTAAAAGGATTCTCTGAATTTTGGTACTGAGTATGTAGCTTTTTCATGGCTATCAGTAGGTGATTATGGTATAGGAGGTTCCACTGGTTCTCTGAAAATTTGTTTCATAATTTTCTAAGTTTTCTACATGGAGAAATTGATTTTACAAGTTTGGGGAAAAAACTGAAAATGGTTATGTACTTTTCTTAATTTTCAACTACATGGAGATTTGGAACACTGATAGTCCCATAAATGAAGTCCAATGATCTTGAAATTTTTACTGGATATCAAGTGCATTTTAAAGAGTGTTCTGAACAAAATTGGGAATTTTCCAATTAATAGAACAGGGTTAATTAATTTCCCAAGCAATTAGCTCAAAGGAATTAATTATGAAAATTCTGGGAGTTTCATGTCCAAACAATTGCACCAGTGAAAATTTCATAACAATATGAGTCTACCATAATTTATTTGAAAATTTTTGAGCAAGTATACGAGGAGTAATGGATTTTTGAAGTTTGATTGAAATCTGGAATTATTTTCCAATTGGAAAGTTTAAATAATGCAGCCGGCCCCACTTCATTTAAATGGGCCAACCACAGCTGGGCCACACCGAGGGCCACGGGGTTAACCCGCATAGCCCCACACGATTCGGTGCTTCTGCTGATCTGTGCGGTGGAAAACATCACTGACAGGTGGGGCCCACGGACCTTCGTCATCCTTGCGACGCAGGCGGCGCTCCCCGCCGGAACCGCGGCGGCGCTCGACGGTCTTTGCTGCGTCGACCTCCACTAGGCTCTACCGTGGCCGCCTAGCCCTAAAATTGGACGCACAACCCTCTGGTGAGGTCCAATCGCGACAGTGACGACCGAAGGTGAGCGTACGACGGCGGCGGCAGAGCTAGGGTTTTGGCAATGGTCGAAATCACACGGAAATGGCTCAAACACCTCGGGAATAGGTGGGGAAGGTTCCTGGGAGCATGAGGAAGATGATTTGGAGGTGCAATAGGAGGGAAATGGTCGGCAAGGTCGACTTCGACGGTGGACCGTTGCTTTTTCCATGACGGTGGGGAAAAATCAAATAGCTCGGCCTCTACTCGATTATTCCTGTTGCCTCTTGGCAGATGTGTGTGCTAGGAAGTATGGATAAATATCCATGAACAGATTAAAGGATGCTTGTACGTAGAAAGTGAATTAAACGGGGAAACTAGCTAGTTCATCGGCAACGACCGAAAGAAAAACTCGCATCATTTGCTCGATATGGAATGAAACAAAGAACGGTTTGTACCGTGAGAAGGGTCGTGTCTTGGTGATCCTATTTGCTTCTGGGAGCACCTTGAGAGAGGGTCTGTGGTGTCGGTGCTATGGGGAGGCAAAGAAGGTTGTCGGGCTTCACCCTAATGGCGGCGACGAAGCTACAAATTACCACGCTGATACATTGAATGAAGCAAGCAAGGGGATGGAAAGTAAGTGCACAAAGTTGCACCACCTTTTGCTGTTGGGAGATCAGCGAAAGTTGGCTTCGATTGGCCGGCAAAGCTGAGCAACGATGAGGCGGTGCTGAGCTCGACGGCGGCACGAAACCGAGCAAAGGAGCGCTGGTGTTTATCACTTGGGTTAGGAAGGGATGATAAGGACGAGGAGGGAGTGATATAGACGCCAGAGAGGCCACGCAGCTGCTTGCTGACTGTGAGGTGTTGGCCTCACCGAGCGTTGATCGGCGGGGAGTCAGAAAACAGGGCACTCATGGGACTGGGTCACTGACCAGTGGGTCCCACTTCTCCCCCTCATGTCTATCTCTCTGGTACTTCAATTATCCTACCAAATGATGTCCAAAAATCATGAAAATTTGTGGATAGGCTCAACTAAATATCTGGGATTTGATTCTCAAATCAAAACTTTGAATTCATCAAGTTTCAATTGAAATTCAAATTTGAATGGAATTCAATGGACCCATTGAATTAATTAGAAATAGTGCTCCAAATATTATGAAAATTTGCAGGGGGTACTATTTGGAATATTTGGAAGCTATTTGTGAACTCAAAATTTTATTTTGGTCAAGCTTGAACAGGGGCTAAATTTGAATTTTTGAATTCCTTCAATTAAGGTTTAAATTGGTTTGATTTCTCATTTTCCAATTTAATTTATTTTTACCATCCAAATTTCAATATCTCCCATCTGAACTTTGCAAGTTTTAATTTAGGGCTTTTCCAATGCCCCTCAATTTTCCCTTTTTTTGTGTCTTGATGTCAAAGGGGGAGAGATTGAAACTTAGTCTATTTATGAGCCTTAAGGACTAGTGATCATGGACATGTATCTTTTGTATTTGTTAAGTTTTAAACTATTGTAATATCTATTTGGATGCCTATTTTGTTTAAATATGAATGTGTGATGCTTATTCTATTCATATGATTGTAATTGTTGTATTCTTCATTATGCACATCACAATATCTGCTCACACACACTTTATAGGCTTCTCACCATAAAGAGTGCATATATGTGAGAAATATTTCTTGTTCATGTCGTTCTCATATATGCACACTTTATGAAAATCAATTTTTACTCTTAATTGTGAAATCTCAATTGATTGTCATCAGTCACCAAAAAGGGGGAGATTGAAAGTGCATCTAAGCATTCCCTTGTGGTTTTGGACAATTGATGACAAACAAATGAGATTCTAATGAATCCGTTGAGATGAATGCATGTCTACAAAGACTATAACTTATGGTGCACTTAGAAAGGTGAAAAATGAGCAGTGGGAAAAGGAAAAGCCTAAATGATCAAGGAAGGGCAAAGTAGATATCAATGTATAGGATGTGTGTGAGAGACACATCCCAAGAGCTTATATATTTGCGTAGAGGGTTAGGGCTAAAATCAATTTATTATGTAATTCACTAAGCACTGGACAAGTCCGTTCACAAGCGAACTAGTCCGTTTCACTTACCGTTCTCACACGAACAAGTTCGGAACGGAACTGAACTAGTTCGTTCAACTCACTGACCTCACCCGGACAAGTTCGAACATGTGCCAGACAAGTTCATTTAACTTTATGATGTTCACTCAACACAAATCACCATGCACCGGACAAGTCTGTCCAGTTGCGGACAAGTCCGATTGAGTCTCTAGACCCGTCATAGACTAGTCCGGATAACTTTCTATTCCAATACGGACAAGTCCGGATTACCTCATACAAATTATATTTTCAGGTGTGGTGCACAATTCACGCAAGTTTTACACAGCACACTGGACTAGTCCGGTCCCTAGAACGGACTAGTCCGACCGTTAGGATCCCTAACGACAACTTTTTTAGAAACTCTATATATAGGTGATCCACGACCCCACAACAGAAGTACTGTACACAACAGTGAACAACTAAGAACCTAGTGCCACCACTCGTCCCAAGAGCACAGAAACACCTCTCCCCACACATCTAAAGCCCTTAAAAGTTAAATATTTTGGGAATCCAGATTTGGGATAGGGAGATCGTCTTCTACGCATTGCTAAGATCTTGGGGTTTGATCTCTTATACACTCTTGCATCTGATGTAAATCTTTCAAGTGTGTTTGATCGCTTTTCTCTCTATAATTTTGTTTGAGCCCTCAACGTGTGAGGTTTCCCCACCGACTTGGTTATTGCCCCGTGATAGTGGAACTCAAGTCAGCCTTCATGGTGACTTCAAGAGGTAACGGGTTGATTGAGAACCGACTCTGTGTGGGCTCCTCAACGAGGACGTAGATCTCTTTGATGAGATCGAACCTCGGTAAAAATCCTTGTCTCTTGTGTTCTTGTTATTTACTTTTGCAATCATCATAATCATCTAGGGCATAGGGTTGACTAATCTTGCAACTTATATTAATCTTGTATTCCTCGTTCAAATCAATCATCCTAAAACTTAAACAATTTTTAAGGATAATTTAATTAATTCTAATGCTATAACATTTTAGGAGAATACATTAAACAATCTATCTTTTCGTCGGTATAACTAGCATATTGGACTAGTCCGTACCAATATCGAACTAGTTTGACTCTCCTGTATTGTCGAATCTGTTAAGTGTTGTAGGAAAAGTTTTCAACACCTATTCACCCTCCTCTAGGCCACATTCAAAAACTAACAAATTTCATAAGTGTTAGTGTCTATTTGCATGCAGATGAATTAAGCCCCCAAATACCCAAGAATGCAGAGACCAATCCTAAAGTTGTCATTCAACGAATCAGATGATGACACGTGGCATCACATGGATCCATGACTCATTCTCTGGCGTATCCGAGGATATCCAACGGTGATTCTATAAGACCTATGTGTGCTGAATACATTGGCTTGTAGTGAATACACTTGCTTTGATGATAAAAGTTTTGAATATCACCAAAACACCTTTTTATTAAGGTCCTGCTAGTTTTGTAAGCTCCGGCGGGAGCTTGGTTATACTAGTTTTGGTAAGTTCCGGTGCAAGGTTCTACTAGCTTTTGTTAGCTCCGGCTCAAGGTCTGGGTTGCTCCGGCAAGGTCCGGAACTTGACTGCAATGCTTCTGTTTTTCATTTGCAATGTTTCGTACTTGCTTTACATCTCTGGAAAGATTGCTTAGTATTCATTTGTTAAGTATTTGGTGCATTTTCGGTTGACATGGATGATATCGTGTTACTGTGGTTTTGCAACATGCTTATGTGAGGTTCTCACGTAAGGTGTTGTGTTCGGAACTAACTTGAGTCAAGTCGAGGACTTGGGCTCGTATGGATTGGTTGTTTATTCATGTGCAGGTGTTGCTTGAGTTCAAGACATGGCTGGTGATGGGATCCATTGTACTAGTCTCAGGGAGGAGATGAGGTTCCAACAACCAAATTCAGGAGGAATTGTGGTTGAGCTGATCTGGAGGTTGCGCAGCATGATTGAATCAAGAACAATGCATGTGAAGGTATCGTGGACGTCATTGGAAGATGTTTGCACGTGTGCAAGGAGTCCATGGACGTGGCTACATGGTTCCGAGACGTGATGAAGAGATGTGGACGTAAAGAGTTGGTCAGAAAGGTCCGACTAGGTTATGGACTCAGGCTGCGGCTGAGTCGTGTTTGACTCAAATATGGAAAGATTTGTGTTGGTTATGATAGGATTTCATGTGGGTTACGAATTTGAGTTGTTTAGGAATGTGGGATACGTTTCTAAGGTGTTTGGAAGTCTTAATATTGCTTCTATCTGCATATAGAAGAATCCTAAGCAGTTATGGAAAGTTACGATTCATGAATAGAGTAGGATTAGGTTTCTGATTTGAGTTGAGTTGGCTTTCGAGCTGGTTATATAAGCAAGGGAGCCCAGAGCTCATGGTGCACGACTTTGGGTCTGTTCCTCTTGTGTTATATTGAATAAAATTCGTAGTTTGAAGGAACTTTTGTTCCTTGTTCGTCCGACTTGTTCCAGACAAGTTTTACTCGTCGAGTTTCTTGACAGCTCTACCTTTTGTCGGTGGTTTTATCATAACTCGAGTTTTACAGATCCAATTGACGTGATTCTTTTTTAGTTGTCTTCACAACTTGATTATCTATCATCTTTCAAAATTTCATGGTCATTGGATTTGTGTCTATGATCTACACGAGTTTCTTTGCAGCGTTCCAGAACTGTTTTTTCTCGGATAGGGCAGATTGACCTTTGTTTGATCTTTCGATCATAACTTGAGTTTTTCTTGACGGATTTGAGTGATTATTGTTGTGTTGTCTTCATGACTTGATTCTCTCTGATATCTATCACTTTTGTCATGGTGAAACGCGTTTAGATTAGTCTCACACACTATTTCTTTAACAGATCGTTTTTCTGCCAAAGAGGTTGGGGTTTAATTGTTTCCGCTGCGTAAGATTTTTAAATCTACCATTCACCCCCCCCCCCCTCTGGTAGCTTTTCACGTGCTCTTCAATCCTATAATTGGTATCAGAGCCACGGTGCTCTAATCTTTGTGATTTGTGCATGTTTTTAACTAATCATCATGGAGAAGTACTCTGCCAAACCTTGTGTGTTTGCTGGTATTGATTTTCAGGTTTGGAAGGCACGCATGGAGGCTTTCATCCAGGCATAAGGTTTTGCAACATGGGAGAAGGTATACAAGCCGTACGAAGTGCCATCAAACGATCAAGTTAAAGCTGTGTAGGATCGAAGAGCACGTGAAAAGCTACCAGAGAGGGGGATGAATGGTAGATTTAAAAATCTTACGCAGCAGAAACAATTAAATCCAACCCCTTCGGTAGAAAAACGATCAGTTAAAGAAATCGTGTGTGAGACTAATCTAAACGTGTTTCACCATGACAAAAGTGATAGATATCAGAGAGAATCAAGTCACGAAGACAACACAACAAGAATCACTCAAATCCTTCGAGAAAAACTCAAGTTATGATCGAAAGCGACGTGTGAAAGCTGAGACAAAACAGCAGATTTATGAGTCAAAGTTTGAGATTTTTTATTCTTAACTACTGACCTATGGCAGCGACTGCTGTGCAAGCAGTGCTCCCGTGCAAGCGTACAAGCAGATGTTTTGAGCCCTCCGATTACAATCTAACGGTGCCTTTAATTTGTTCACATAAGTCCTCCCAACTCAACCTACGAAATATGCAAAGGAGCACCTAAGAGAAGGCACCGTTAGATTATAATCGGGGGGCTCAAAACATCTGCTTGCACGCTTGCACAGGAACGCTGCTTGCACAGCAGTCGCTGCCCTGACCTATAAGGTGTTACTTGTGTAGCACAAAAATCAGTAGCTCTAGAGGCAAAAACAGAAGGTCCGGAGGTAAACTTTGAATGTTTTTGACTCAAAATAGCAGGTTGTACATTCGGTTTAATATGTGCAGCAAATTTTGCATGAAAGTTATGAGATCTAGCAACCATTCTTTCCCTTTTCTGTTGTTTAGCTAGTCTATAACAAAAATCTATGACATGACCATCTCTATCACAGTAGGTACAATGAAATTTAACTTTGTGTTCATGTCTAGATGAGCAAACAATATTTTTATTTGACACCGGATGAGACAATACTCCTGCAGATTTGAAAACCACTTCTTTTTGTTTAGGAACTGTTTGAATCAAACCACTTCCTAATGACTTTACACTTTTAGGTGGATGTGCCTTAGCATGAGCATGAGAATCACAACCTAAATCAGTTTTATCATTGCAAGACTTGGATGAATTCATCAGCAAGTTTAGGTTCTTATTCCCATTACAAAACCGATCAAATGTCTTATGCATGTTATCAAGTTTATTAGACAGATCAAGGCAATTTTCACATGAAGTTTTTCCTTTTAATTTGCAATTGGAACAATATTTAACTTCATGACAACGGAAAGCATTGTTCAATATATAGATTTCATTCATAGCATCTTGCAGTTTCTTATCAAGATCATCACAACTAGAACAATGCAAATCAATTGTAGAACAAGAAGCATTTTTTAAGTTTCCAATATTAAGTGCAGCAAGCTTTTTGTTCTTCCCAATTTCAAGTTCAAGTTTATCAAGTGTGGAGGTATGTGCACTTCTTAGGGAGGACAATTGTTCATATATTAAGTCACATGAGGAACAAGAATCATCACTAGGAATCAAGGATTTCAAACGATTAATTTCGTATTCTAGTGACTCAATTTTAATAGCATTGTCCCTCAGCTTTTTGTCCTTTTTCTTAACAATAACAGTGGCACGAGAAATAGCATCAAATATTTCTTTGCAAGTAGGACATACCTCTTCATTGTCGCTGTTGTGTTCTACCTCCTCAATACTTGATCTTGACTTGCCCGCCATGAAGCACAAGTTTGCCAAATCATCTTCATCTTCATCACTTCCAATGTCCACGTCGCTTGAGCCAAGTTCCTGGAGTGCTGAGATAAAACTGCTCACCAATTGACGTCTTGTAAAACCCTTCTTTTTCTTTGTATCTTTTGCAGAGTAGTGCTTCGTTCTTGTTTTCTTTTCATCCCGGGAAGTAGGACCTGAAAGGTTAGGGCAATCTGAACGAAAATGTCCTGTCTTACCACATTCAAAGCATCGTTGAGGTCCGGAGCTTCCCGTCCTTCTAGTTCTCACATTTTGCAATGCTTTTGAGAACCGGGTAGAGATGAGCGCTAGCTCCTCCTCTGGAAACTCCTCAATCTGTTCAAGGGTTAGAGAGGACAGCAAAGCAAGTGTACCACAAGATGATGTTTGACCGAAACTAGGCATGTCACGTTGAGAAACAAAAGCAATAGACTTGTTGGGGTTCTTACGTGAAATTATGTCAATTTCATGAGTTTTTAACTTGGAATATAGCAAATCTAAAGTAAGTGAACTCATGACAGTAGATTCACGAATAGACGTGACTTTCATCTCCCAAATTGACATATCTAATGCACTTATCAATTGCCTAGCATTTTCAGCATCTGAAAAATTAACATTGACACTACGCAAGTTGCTGAGAATCTTATTAAAGCGAGCGAAAAGGTCATCAATAGACTCACCGGGTTGCATCTCGAAGCGCATGTATTCTTTCTTGAACATGTCTTGCCTTACCTCTTTGATCGTGTTGGATTCTTCGTGGTAGTCACAAAGTGCTTTCCACACATCGTATGCAGATCGGAGGTGTGCAACACGGTCGAAGTTGCTTTGTGATAATCCTTGTATGATCAAGTTCCGAGCCTTGTTGTTGTTGTTGACATCTCTCAGATTTGTAGCTGTAACTTGATCGTTTGATGGCACTTTGTAAGGCTTGTATACCTTCTCCCATATTGCAAAGCCTTGTGCCTAGATGAAAGCCTCCATGCGTGCCTTCCAAACCTGAAAATCAATACCAGCGAACACACAAGGTTTGGCAGAGTACTTCTCTATGATGATTAGTCAAAGACACGCGCAAATACAAAAGATTAGAGCATCGTAGATCTGATACCAATTGTAGGATCGAAGAGCACGTGAAAATCTACCAGAGGGGGGTGAATGGTAGATTTAAAAATCTTACGCAGCGGGAACAATTAAATCCAACCCCTTCGGTAGAAAAACGATCAGTTAAAGAAATCGTGTGTGAGACTAATCTAAACGTGTTTCACCGTGACAAAAGTGATAGATATCAGAGAGAATCAAGTCACGAAGACAACACAACAAGAATCACTCAAATCCATCGAGAAAAAAACTCAAGTTATGATCCAAATATCAAACAAAGGTCAATCTGCCCTACTCGAGAAAAAACAGTTCTGGAACGCTGCAAAGAAACTCGTGTACATCATAGAACACAATCCAATGACTGTGAAATTTTGACAGATGATATATAATCAAGTTATGAAGACACCCCAAAAAGAATCACGTCAATTGGATTTGTAAAACTCAAGTTATGATAAAACCACCGACGAAAGGTAGTGCTGTCCAGAAACTCGACGAGTAAAACTTGTCTAGAACAAGTCTGACAAACAAGGCACAAAAGTTCCTTCAAACTACGAATTTTATTCAATAGAACACAAGAGGAACAGCCCCCAAAGTCGTGCACCACAAGCTCTAGGCTCCCTTGCTTATATAACCAGCTCGAAAGCCAACTCAACTCAAATCAGGAACCTAATCCTACTCTGTTCACGAATCGTAACTTTCCATAACTGCTTAGGATTCTTCTATACGCAGATAGAAGCAATCTTAAGACTTCCAAACACCTTAAGAATGTATCCCACATTCCTAAACAACTCAAATTCGTGACCCACACAAAATCCTATCATAACCAACTCAAATCTTTCCATATTTGAGTCAAACCCAACTCAGCTGTAGCCAAAGTCCATAACCTAGTCGGTTGGATCTTTCCGACCGGCTCTTTACGACCACATCTCTTTATCACGTCTTGGAACCATGTAGCCACATACATGCACTCCTTGCACACGTGCAAACATCTTCCAATGACGTCCACGATACCTTCACATGCATTGTTCTTGATTCAATCATGCTGCGCAACCTCCTGATCAGCTCAACCACAATTCCTCCTGAATTTGGTTGTTGGAACCTCATCTCCTCTCTGAGACTAGTCCAATGGATCCCGTCACCAGCCATGTCTTGAACTCAAGCAACACCTGCACATTAATAAACAACAAATCCATACGAGGCCAAGTCCTCGACTTGACTCAAGTTAGTTCCGAACACAACACCTTATGTGAGAACCTCACATAAGCATGTTGCAAAACCACAGTAACACGATATCATCCTTGTCAACCAAAAACGCACCAAAGACTTAGCAAATGAATACTAAGCAATTTTTCCATAGATGTAAAGCAAGTACGAAACATTGCAAATGAAAAACAGAAGCATTGCGATCAAGTTCCGGACCTTGTCAGAGCAACCCGGACCTTGAGCCAGAGCTAACAAAAGCTAGTAGAACCTAGCGCCGGAACTTACCAAAACTAGTCAGAACTAGTAAACCCAAAAGCCGGAGCTAGAAGAATCAACTCGGAGCTTAGCAAAAACACGCCGGAGCTATCCAAAACAAGCCGAACCTACCGTCGGACCTTGCTGTAGCTCGGTGCTAGAGTCGGACCTTGATAAAAAGATGTTTTGGTGATATTCAAAACTTTTATCGTCAAAGCAAGTGTATTCACTACAAGCCAATGTATTCAGCACACATAGGTCTTACAATCTACAAATCTAAGAGATGTCGACAACAACAACAAGGCTCGGAACTTGATCATACAAGGATTAACACAAAGCGACTTCGACATGTTGCACACCTCCGATCTGCATACGATGTGTGGAAAGCACTTTGTGACTACCACGAAGGATCCAACACGATCAAAGAGGTAAGGCAAGACATGTTCAAGAAAGAATACATGCGCTTTGAGATGCAACCCGGTGAGTCTATTGATGACCTTTTTGCTCGCTTTAATAAGATTCTCAGCAACTTGCGTAGTGTCAATGTTAATTTTTCGGATGCTGAAAATGCTAGGCAATTGCTAAGTGCATTAGATATGTCAATTTGGAAGATGAAAGTCACATCTATTCGTGAATCTACTGTCATGAGTTCACTTACTTTAGATATGCTATATTCCAAGTTAAAAACTCATGAAATTGACATAATCTCACGTAAGAACCCCAACAAGTCTATTGCTTTTGTTTCTCAACGTGACATGCCTAGTTCCGGTCAAACATCATCCTATGGTACACTTGCTTTGCTGTCCTCTCCAACCCTTGAACAGATTGAGGAGTTTCCAGAGGAGGAGCTAGCGCTCATCTCTACCCGGTTCTCAAAAGCATTGCAAAATGTGAGAACTAGAAGGAGAGGAAGATCCGGACCTCAACGATGCTTTGAATGCGGTAAGACAGGACATTTTCGTTTAGATTGCCCTAAACTTTCAGGTCCTACTTCCCAAGATGAAAAGACAACAAGAACGAAGCACTCCTCTACAAAAGATACGAAGAAAAAGAAGGGTTTTACAGGACATCAATTGGTGAGCAGTTTTATCTCAGCACTCCAGGAACTTGGCTCAAGCGACGTGGACATTGGATGTGATGAAGATGAAGATGATTTGGCAAGCTTGTGCTTCATGGAGGGCAAGTAAAGATCAAGTATGGAGGAGGCATAACACAACAGCGACAATGAAGAGGTTACACGTTTGAGGAAGGAGAACATTTGGATTGTGAATTCAGGTTGCTCACGCAACATGACCGGTAACAAAGATTGGTTCTCCTCCCTCTCTTTTGTGTCATGTGTAGAGAATGTTACTTTTGCTGATAATTCTTCAACTCCTATAATTGCTAAGGGTTCGTTTAGAGTAAATGATCACTACACTTTGAAGGATGTGGCACTTGTCAAAAATTTGAAATACAACTTGCTTTCTGTTTCACAATTGCTATATGAAAATCTGGAAATTATTTTCAATAAAAATTGCTGCAAAGTTGTAAGTTCAAATAGTGAGTTTATTTTTAACATGTCTCGGTTTGGAAGAGTTTTTAAAGCTGATTTTGATATGTCTTCCTCTAAGCATAGGTGTCTAGTTGCTAATGATTCAAAGGACCTATATTTTTGACATCGTAGACTTGGTCACGTAGGCTTTGATCACCTAACGCGTGTTAGTGCCCTTGATCGCATATGTGGACTGCCTAAGCTTAAAGGGGACAAAGAAATTGTGTGCTCTTCTTGTAGACATGCTAAGATGGTTGCAGGTTCACATACTCCTCTCACAATGATCATGAGAACTGAACCATGTCAACTTTTGCATATTGACACCGTAGGACCTTCACGTGTTCAATCCTTCGGAGGTAAATGGTATGTACTTGTGATTGTTGATGATTATTCTAGATGCTCTTGGATTTACTTTATGGCGTCTAAGAATGAAGTTTTTAGTCACTTTAGAACTTTATTTCTTAGATTATCAATTGATTACCCAGGATCTTTAAAAGCAATTAGTAGTGATAATGGAACCGAATTTAAAAATCAATCTTTTGATCACTTTTGTGCTGAAAATAGAATAGATCATTAATTTTCTTTACCATATGTACCTCAACAAAACGGTGTTGTAGAAAGAAAGAACAGAACCTTAGTTGAGATGGCTAGGACTATGCTTGATGAATATCAAACTCCTAGGAAATTTTGGGCTGATGCGTTAGCAACCGCTTGTTATGTCTCAAAACGTGTTTTCTTGCGTGCTAAGCTAGGTAAAACACCATATGAGCTCCGGTTTGGACATAGGCCTAGTGTTACACACTTTCGGGTCTTTGGTTGCAAATGCTTTGTTAAGAAACATGGTAATCTTGATAAATTTGAACCTAGATCCATTGATGGCATGTTTCTTGGTTATCCATCTCATACTAGAGGCTACCATGTGCTTTTACTTGACACTAACAAAATTATGGAGACTTGTGAAGTGTCTTTTGATGAATCTATCCTAGGTACTAGTTCAAACATTGCTGGTCCAGATCCTCCTCAAGTCATAAGCTCATCGATTTGTGATGAACATGAAGAAGAAGAAGAAGCTTGTGAAGTGTCCACTCCCCTCCGGATTCTCAAAATTCATCTCCCACAACAAATTTTTGGAAGCTTGCACGAACGAGTTACACGGTCCAGGTTTTGCGATCCAAACTCTCATGCTCATTCTGCTTTTATTGCTTCTTTTGAACCCAAAGATATATCAAAAGCACTCACTAATGAATCTTGGATTATTGCCATGCAAGAAGAGTTAGAAAATTTTGAAAGAAATAATGTTTGGAAACTTGTACCTCCACCTCAAGGTCACACTTTAATTGGAACTAAATGGGTATTTAAAAATAAACAAAGTGAGGATGGGGTTGTGGTTAGGAATAAGGCTAGGTTGGTTGCTCAAGGTATCACTCAAGTTGAAGGTCTAGATTTTGATGAAACTTTTGCTCCCGTTGCTAGATTAGAAGCCATAAGAATTTTGTTAGCCTTTGCTGCATCTAAAGGTTTCAAGCTATATCAAATGGATGTTAAAAGTGCTTTTCTAAATGGCTACATAGATGAGGAGGTTTATGTCAAGCAACCACCAGGTTTTGAAAATCCAGATTTTCCTAATCATGTTTACAAACTATCCAAAGCCTTGTACGGTCTCAAACAAGCCCCTAGAGCATGGTATGATAGGTTAAAAACATTCTTACTTGAAAAAGGGTTTACCATGGGCAAGGTTGATAAAACTCTTTTTGTGCTTAAGCATGGCAATGACTCATTATTTGTTCAAGTGTATGTGGATGATATTATCTTTGGTTGTGCTTCTCATGATCTTGTGTCCAAGTTTTCAGCAATGATGAGTTCCGAATTTGAAATGAGTATGATGGGTGAACTCACTTACTTTTTGGGGCTGCAAATCAAGCAAACAAAAGAGGGTACCTTTGTGCATCAAACGAAGTATACAAAAGATCTCCTAAGACGCTTCAACATGGACAAAAGCAAGCCTCTTCAGACACCAATGGGAACAGCAACAACACTTGAACTTGATGAAGATGGTAAACCAGTGGATCAAAAAGAATATAGAAGCATGATCGGATCACTTTTATACCTCACGGCATCAAGACCAGACATACAATTCAGCGTATGTCTTTGTGCACGGTTTCAAGTCTCCCACATGCTTCACATCGTCAAGCCGTCAAAAGGATTCTCAGATACTTACATGGAACTCAAGAATTTGGAATTTTTCTTCCTTCTTCCTCAACCCTTACTTTGAAAGCTTTTTCGAATGCTGATTTTGGGGGTTGTAGGATTGATAGGAAAAGTACTTCCGGTGCTTGTCATTTTCTTGGTAATTCTCTTGTTGCTTGGTCCTCTAGAAAACAAAATTCAGTTGCACAATCCATGGCCAAATCTGAATATATAGCTACTGCTAGTGCTTGCTCACAACTTCTTTGAATTGTTCAAACACTTAAGGACTATGGGGTTGATCTAGATAGTGTTCCACTGTTCTGTGATAACACTAGTGTCATTTGCATTGCTAAAAACCCCGTGCAACATTCTAGAACTAAGCACATTGACATTAGGTATCACTTTCTCCGAGATAATGTTGAAAAAGGAAACATTGTGCTTCACCATGTAGATACCGAACAACAATTGGCTGACATTTTTACAAAACCTTTGGATTTCACTCGTTTTTGTTACATTCATGGTGAAATAGGGGTTATGCATCCTCATGGCTTAAATTGAGGGGGAGTTTTGAAACTTGGAAAGTCTATGTGTGAATCTGAAATTAAAATAATATGAGCATAGTATTTCATACATATATGACTTTGTGATTCCTTTTACATGCTGAAAGTTCTTACTACATTACTCGTGTTATACATTTTGTAGTTTTTTCCATGTCTAGTAATTGGAATAATTACTTACACTAAAACTGGTCATGGTCGAACTTTCTTGCTGTTTTGAACTTGTTACATGTTCACAAGTGCTTTTAATCATTGAGAATTAATTAAGTAATCAACTCACATGTTGAGTTTTTATGAACAAATATCAAGAGAATATGCATACATCGCACTTCTTCTTTTGAGATGGCTTATCATTGCACTTAGATATGAACTTGGGAGAAGTTGTGTATGAATAAAACCATGTCCTTAAGCTTCTGATTGTCAAATGACATAGGCTTGGCTTGGTTGGTTAGAATAAGGCAGATGCGCATATAATCTCTTACAAATATCATATGATCTAAAGTTATGCTTTGAAAAATAATAAAATGCAGCAACTAGTGTCATGATTTCAGGTTTTGAAATAGTTAAGTTTGTGAGATCATGACTTACTTAAATTGAAAATTATATTTGATATCTAGCATGGCTTACACTACTTTATGTATTTCATTGATGTGATAATGTAAGGTACTTGATAGTATGACTTGGATGAGATTTGTTTATATGTATATGTTATAATATGCTCATAACAACTAAAGGGGGAGAGATAATTTGTTTATATGCTCATGACTTGCTGAATACATTGTCAAAGGGGGAGAGATAAGCATGAAGAGAAGGAGAATATGTGCATAAGGAGAGATAATAAAGGGGGAGAGATAATATGGGATAATTTTTGGATTTTCTTCTTATTTTACTTTTGATTTACAAAGGGGGAGAAATTGCCTTCAAAACTTTTATGTGAATAAGCCAATGTTCGGATTTTAAATGGTGTTGCCAATGCATTCATCAAGGGGGAGATTGTAAGACCTATGTGTGCTGAATACATTGGCTTGTAGTGAATACACTTGCTTTGATGATAAAAGTTTTGAATATCACCAAAACACCTTTTTATTAAGGTCCTGCTAGTTTTGTAAGCTCCGGCGGGAGCTTGGTTATACTAGTTTTGGTAAGTTCCGGTGCTACGTTCTACTAGCTTTTGTTAGCTCCGGCTCAAGGTTCGGGTTGCTCTGGCAAGGTCCGGAACATGACCGCAATGCTTCTGTTTTTCATTTGCAATATTTTGTACTTGCTTTACATCTCTGGAAAGATTGCTTAGTATTCATTTGCTAAGTCTTTGGTGCGTTTTTGGTTGATATGGATGATATCGTGTTACTGTGGTTTTGCAACTTGCTTATGTGAGGTTCTCACGTAAGGTGTTGTGTTCGGAACTAACTTGAGTCAAGTCGAGGACTTGGGATCGTATGGATTGGTTGTTTATTCGTGTACAGGTGTTGCTTGAGTTCAAGAACTGGCTGGTGATGGGATACATTGGACTAGTCTCAGGGAGGAGATGATGTTCCAACAACCAAATTCAGGAGGAATTGTGGTTGAGCTGATCAGGAGGTTGCACAACATGATTGAATCAAGAACAATGCATGTGAAGGTATCGTGGACGTCATTGGAAGATGTTTGTACATGTGCAAGGAGTGCATGGACGTGGCTACATGGTTCCTAGACGTGATGAAGAGATGTGGACGTAAAGAGTTGGTCGGAAAGGTCCAATCGACTAGGTTATGGACTCAGGTTGCGGTTAAGTCGTGTTTGACTCAAATATAGAAAGATTTGAGTTTGTTATGATAGGATTTCGTGTGGGTCACGAATTTGAGTTGTTTAGGAATGTGGGATACGTTCCTAAGGTGTTTGGAAGCCTTAAGATTGCTTCTATCTGCGTATAGAAGAATCCTAAGCAGTTATGTAAAGTTACGATTCGTGAACAGAGTAGGATTAGGTTCCTGATTTGAGTTGAGTTGGCTTTCGAGCTGGTTATATAAGCAAGGGAGCCCAGAGCTCGTGGTGTATGACTTTGGGGCTGTTCCTCTTGTGTCCTATTGAATAAAATTCGTAGTTTAAAGGAACTTTTGTGCCTTATTCATCCGACTTGTTCCAGACAAGTTTTACTCATCGAGTTTCTGGACAGCTCTACCTTTCGTCGGTGGTTTTATCATAACTCGAGTTTTACAGATCCAATTGACGTGATTCTTTTTGGGTAATCTTCACAACTTGATTATCTATCATCTGTCAAAATTTCACGGTTATTGGATGTGTGTTCTATGATCTACACGAGTTTCTTTGCAGCGTTCCAGAACTATTTTTTCTCGGGTAGGGCAGATTGACCTTTGTTTGATCTTTCGATCATAACTTGAGTTTTTTCTCGACGGATTTGAGTGATTCTTGTTGTGTTGTCTTCGTGACTTGATTCTCTATGATATCTATCACTTTTGTCACGGTGAAACACGTTTAGATTAGTCTCACATATGATTTCTTTAACAGATCGTTTTTCTGCCGAAGGGGTTGGGGTTTAATTGTTTTCGCTGCGTAAGATTTTTAAATCTACCATTCACCCCCCTCCCTCTGGTAGCTCTTCACGTGCTCTTCGATCCTACAGATTCACGCAGAAAGGAGGTCAGGGCTCGCCTGGCAGCCATCCCAAGAAAGCACAACCTTGGTGTGTGTGTGTGTGGGGGGGGGGGGGGGGGGCTAGGACCAGGTCGACCGACCCCCGGGCTCGACTGACCTGACTCTAGCACCAAACAGGGTCAAACGACGTGTGTCACCCTCCTACAGCTTCCTGATGATGGTAACGGCTGATTGACGCGCTAATTGTGGCGTCAAATTAACTAAACTCGTGTATAAATACTCCCTCACTATGCACACCACAAGTTTAAGAATAGTACGCCACTCTTAAGGTTTAGAGTTGTCCAAGTGGCCAGCCAAGTAGAAGGAGGGTGGGGAGGAGCTAGGAGCAGGAGGCTTGGACTTGTCAAGTCTCTCTTCTACACTTGTACTTCTACAGAAGTTCTGCCGAAATCGAGTAAGAAACTTTCGTGAATTCAATACGAGTTTTATTTCTATTCTATAGTTATTTGCTTTTGTAATTGCTTGTGGGTTCACTGTTTAATTTGTTACATGTGTTTAGTCGTAACTTTGCATTCGAAATAAAATTAGAACTTAAGCGTGGTGCTTAGATTAGAGTTCATCAGTAAATATCTTGTAGACCGACGTATTGAAGAGGTAGACGATAGATGGTGACAACCCTATTGATTCTTAGTAATCCTCTACGTTTGGCTATACCATAGGCTCTTGGCGTGACTCGTCCTGACGTTGCCAGGGGTAAATCCGTTCCCGAAGCAAGTAGATGACGTAGACTATTGTAGCATAGATTTCAAACCATTAAATTACTCTCAAATCCTTGCTTAACAAATAAATTGTGTGTCTTTAAAAGAACAAACTAGAAGATCTCACACACGTTCCTTGAATTCGATATTGTTGAGAATACTCTTTAAAAGGGAAGTGCTACAACGGTATTTTCGTTCGGTTGCAAATTATTCTGTTTTCATAAGAATACCAACACCCAGCTCTCCCCATTAGTCGACTCTTTGTTAGTGCTTCTTTTGTTCGTTAGTTTTTATTATGCATTCTGGATTTTACTCCTGCTTTAATAAAATAGCATGTACCGACTTTCTTAAAAAAAATGCATGGGCGAGGAGGCAGTGGTCGATTGCCTCCCCTGCTCGCTCCCGCCGCCATCTCTCTCGGTGTTGCTTCTCGAAGAAGCCATATGTGCAGTAGCAGCGCCAGCCTGCTTCGTAATAGCCAGGCTGGCAGGGTGGAGCCCACGGTTGCAATGGATTATTTACCTCGCGTCGTGGGGAACATGGAATGACCCGCGGTTGAAATGACGCGGCCCACGTTGTCAGCCAATACAACTGGCCGCAAATTCTCGCAGCTTGTCGCGGTAAAGGATATTGGATAGTGTAAATTTAAAGTAAATGTTGTAAAAATAGAAGGACAATAGTTTATAAAATAGAGTATAGAGTAACGAGTGCGAATAGCCTAATGGGACCCCACAGTATATATACAGTCGATGAAAAATTTATCTCCACGTCTTGTGGTCTACCGCCTTCCAGATCGTCATAGGCGCGCGAGCTCGGTGCGAGAGAGGGCGAGCGCTCGGCGCCCGCGGCAATGGAGGAGTGGAGGGAACTGGCAAAGACGGTGCCCGGAACCCTCATGAACGTCGGCTTCGACATCGAGGGGCTTTTCGGCACGGTCACCACCGCCCGCAGGAAGCTCATCGAATTGGTCTCCTTGGTCCACTGGACACAGGTCGAGGCGCCGTTCGTCTACATCGGCGACAATCTCGCCACGCAGCTCGGCGGCCCCGCCGAGGATCTCGACCGCGTCATCCGCGAGCTCGCCCGACTCGCCGCGCTCCACGCAGGGGCCGGCCACGCCTTCCTTCTCTACGCCCAGCGAGTCAGACTCGAAGGCGGCGACTACGAGCCGTGGCAGAGCTGGCAGCTGCACCACGAGGACGCGCTCCGCCACGCCACAGCCGCGCTGAGGAGGCTGAGCGCCGCCGCCTCGTGGGCCCGGGCGTACGAGGACACCATCCGCTCGTCCTGGTCCATACCTCCCTTGTCGCCCAGCTGGGCCGGGTGGATGGCGGCGGCCCTCCACCTCGTGCTCTTTGCCAGAATCAGCGTCGCCATGGCGCTCCGCACACTGCGCAGCATGAGCAAGGCGATTGGTCGGGAGTTCCTCGACACAATGAGGGCTGTGAACCTCTAGGCCAACGCGTGGGCGTGGCGTCCGAATCCACGGAAGCAGTAACTGCTGCATCGATCGATTCCTCCCTGCAGGCCGGGTGTGAGTTCTTCGTTTTGTTTTCCCCTGTATTTTCGCAATCAGATTATGTTGCTAACCTTGCTGGCGTTTGATCGCTGGTGTTTGTGGATGAACTCGTCAATACTGAATGTCTGAATACGTGATTCTGGTACATTGGATTGAACTGGGTCATGCATGCTCCTCAAAGTTCTGCAAGTACTTGACGATCAATTTGAGGAATAAATAGATCTCTGTTCTTTTAATTATCTGAAAGTTGATTTTCCTGTGGGTGTAACAAAATCGAATGAAAAGTACAGTCTATCTCGATTAACGGATGGAAACCTAGCGGTACGCAAACTTGCCTCGGTCTAAGGGCGAGCTTGAATACAACTCACGGAACGACTCCACCAGAGGCCTTCCAGCTGTTCATATAGCTGCTGCCATTACTGCTCATGGTGTCAGTCCTTGGAATGAAATAACTCGACTGACTAACAAGGAGAGGAACCCCGATCGGAGATCCATGGATCACAGACCCTCTCTCCCCATGGCCTTTCGCCAATGCTATCCTCTAGAAAAAGCTATGCCACCCACTGCAGCCTTGTTAAAGACACTACTTTTGACTTCCTTTTTCGTACTCTTCTTTCATCCTCCTTACCAGAACGCTTTTCCTGGTTCAGAAGAATAAGATACTTAAATTGTGGCTTACGTATGGAAAATGCCTTCGTCTTGAAGCTACCAATGCACATCACGGTGAAATCATTGTCAATTAATTGTTAGATTCTCCGTATCACCCATAGCCACCCAATCTTTTTTTTTTGCCTCAAACAAACTCTGCTGCCCTATCACTCCTCGATAAGTGTACTTACTCAGGTTGTGCACTTGGCTGAGCGAGATCTTCCCTTTTGGCATGAGAATCGCCTACCTGCTAAATCCATGAGCAGGCAAGAGACAACCCGGCGAACTGAAACATCTTAGTAGCCAGAGGAAAAGAAAGCAAAAGCGATTCCCATAGTAGCGGCATGCGAAATGGGAGCAGCCTAAACCATGAAAACGGGGTTGTGGGAGAGCAATACAAGCGTTGTGCTGCTAGGCGAAGCGGTTGAGTGCCGCACCCTAGATGGCTAAAGTCCAGTAGCCGAAAGCATACCCTAGACTTTCCTATAATGACTGCAATGATTTTCTCCATTTTGCGAATTCCTATTTTGTTTGAAGAAGGATGGAATTCAAATCAGATAAGGGATCTTTCCTTCTATTGATTTGATCGAAAATCCGTACAATGGGAAGCACCCAGAATAAGGAATCATGGTGAACATCCCGATAATAGGGGGCATGTCGCGTCTGATGATCATCCAGGAGCATGATATGTGCTGTTAATTCTGAAGTTCTGACGTACACATCCTTAAATTTGTGCTGTCAGTTCTGAAGTATCGATGCTTCTGAATTCTAAATTGATGTATCCATCATTCTGATTCTCTGAGTTATGTTATATATACACTTCTTAGATTTTGGCTGAATGCACCACGAAATTGATGCGTGGATCATTCTGATTCTCTGATAAGTTTTTCACACATTTCTGATGTTTTGGTTGCATGTCATCACGCTATTGAATGTGTCAGTCATTCTGGTTCCTGAAATTGATGGTTCCATGTGTTGGTACTTTAGCACATGTAGATCATCGTCCTTTTATTTTTCTGGAAGTTAATTTTACTGGGTTGCCAGTTGCGTCTCATGATTATCCATGAACATGATTTTATTGAAGAAGAAGCGTATGTGTGCTGTTAATTCTAAAGTTTTGTTGAATGCCGCCACCCATTTGATGTGTTGATCACTCTGGTCTTCTGAACTTTAGCACAACTAAAATGGCCAGTGATTTTTCAGTGACTGAGCATTCAGGTGGTGGTTTCATGTAGCATAGTACTGAATTCAGAAGTGTTGCGTCCAAAGCGTAATCCCAATTATCAACTCATGCAGAAATGCAGCATGTTAGTGGTTGTGACATCATATATGCCTATCTATTTTAAAGAGACAGTAATTTTCTGATTTTTTTTATGTTGCAAATGATATTTCTGTTTGTTTCACTAAGTACTATTGTGTGTTGCATCGATCTTTTTTTTTTCATTTTTCATTTTTACACAACATGTTACAACAATTATCATTATATGTTGTGATTTCTCGTGTTGAATTTTCAGCCAACTAAAAATATTTAATTATGAGTTTAAACAGCAGTAATATATACTTTTGTATGGTGATCAAACTTAGGCCCCCTTTGACAGTCCACAAAGCTGATTCTCAGGCAGAATCAGAGAACCTGTACCAAACACTGTTTTTCAGAAGAAGTGATTCTTCGCTGATTCTGTGAAGTGATTATCTGAAATGAACTAAAAGGTTGGAAGCTGAAAAAAAGTAGTTTCTCCTGATTCTGTGAAGTGATTCTCTGTCCTGATTCTAAGAGTTTATTTTAGAGAATCATAGAGAATCATTTTCAGTCACAGAATCACTTCAACAAAGAATCAGAAGTGAATCCAGAGAATTGGCTTTGTGGAGCTGTTCCAAAAGAGGCCTTAGTTTGGGATTGTTCAAAAAAAAAACCTTAGTATGAGATTTTCAATGGAGAAAATCATACGACGATGGCACCCTTTTAGATTGTAATATATTTTGTGGACATACAAGAAGATGGAAAGATCAGGAATATCTCTAAATTAAATCCAATGGTAGTGCGCACTAAATCGAAGAAAGCAAATTTCTGTCATCAGAAAAAGATCAGCACGTTGATGCTGTTGTGGGGGCCTGCCGCGTGTACAACTCATGATTCTAGTTGTTCCACGTGTTGTTCTGCACAGGGCCGTGGTGGAGGCCTGCTATACATAGCTTGCCCGCAGCCCACAGTACACCCAACAAAAAGTGCAGCCCAAATGCCCCTAACAAGAGATGACTAAAAAGCATTTTTTAAAAAATATATAAGGATTTAGTGAAACGAATACCTCTAAACCGCATATATTATTTTAGATCTCTGTGAACTGGGAATGACTAGAAGCTAAACAACTTCATGGTGCAAGCGTGTAAAATATCTAGGTCGTATGCACTTCATCTATGATCACTGTATTTTTTTCACAAGTGTCTCCACCTAGCCATATAAAATGAAAAAAGAAATGTGACCACAGTTACTATGTGGAAGAGTTTAAGTGCAAAACTACAGTTAGAGTAGAATTAATATTGCGTGACGTAGAAGAAATTTTTAAATGGTTATATTATAAAAATGTGCATCCTAGTCGCTTGAGATAACTCATCTCATGTAGATATAACTAGAGAAAATGTTATTAATGAACGCATAGTTAGAGCTTAAGCCTATGTTATTTGCGACGGCCTGACCGTCGCAATTAACTTCCTATTTGCGACGGCCAGGCCGTCGAAAATGGCCGCGTGGGCTCCGTCGGTTGACAGCGTGGGACCCATCGGCTGACCTTATTTGCAACGGCTTGGCCGTCGCAAATAGGTTCTTAATTGCGACGGTCAGGGCGTCGCAACTAGCCCTATGGGGCCCACAGGCCCCCTGGCAATAATTTGCGACGGCTACCGCCAGCCGTCGCAAATAAGCCTATTTGCGATGGTGGTCATCGCAAATAAGCTTATTTGTGACGGTTTCCAGCTTATTTGCGACGGCCCTGGCCGTCGCAAATCGTCGGGATTCCGATAGTGTGTTGATGTGACCCAATTAAAAAAATATGTCCATTTTAAGGGTAACTATTCGAGGAGAAGAAAGTAATGATCAAAATAGTTTTGGCTCTAACTTGCCAGCAACGGAGGAAAGGTGGCAGCAGAAGCCACAACAATGCCAACGTGCAGGCCATAAAGTCGCGTTGGATTTGGCCCAAACTGCGTGGTTGCTGTATAATCAAATTCATGCCGTCTTGCAGAGCAAAAAAAAATCCTCCAATATAGAAAAATTATGTCACTTATAGAAACACAATTATTCTATCAGTAGGAAAAATACTCCACCTGTAGGATGAGCAAATTAAAGACTCAAGAATCTATGAGTTCAAATGCCTTGTCTAAGAATGGGAAGAGGTGATTATTGAGGAACCATTTCGCTCATTCAGTGGCGTTGGGCATGTGGTGCCATGTCAACGATATTCAGCTTGAGAAGTAAAAGAATTACTCCCTCCTTCCTATAATATATGTCGTTAAGACATCAACATCTAGTTCATTTTTAGTTGTTTTCTTTTGTCCAAAACAACATCTATTGTGGGATAGAGTAATTACGATGCTCTCGTTGTACATAAAGAATATAACAATCAAATAAAATAAATATTTACAAGTATATAAATTATACAAGTCATTATTCTGTACAACTCGTGATTAATCAAGATTTCATTATTTTCTTTGATGAAAAAGGCAAGTGCACTGTCGATCCATTAAAGAAAAGATAAAAACCAAAAGTACACATAGTCTTTGTACACGATGGGCAGCTTATGCTGCTCTATACACACAACTGAAACATGGAAAATGGAAAAGGTAAGCGAAAATACAAAAGGTCCACCCAGCGCTCTAGATCACTATAAAAACTAGTGTTAAGTTGCTACTGGAGCACCATCACTCGTGGAAGAGACTCGGAAGCAAACGCCAACCTGTAGAAATCTATCTCCTCCTTCGCTAGGAATGCCACCTGTAATTCGCTGCTCTCCTTGCCTTGGAAAATTTTTCTATTGCGTTCCTTCGAGATGTTCCATCATCTGTAGAAAATGTGTCCCATTCTTTGCTTTCACTCTCTTGCATTCATCCCGAACGTCACCTTTTTGATCCATTCCTGAGTGCTTCCTCCTTGTAAGGCGCTCATATCCGGTAGCTGCAGATGTATCCAGCTGAAAACAGTTCCCATGGTTTGGACTGCAAACGCACATTCGCTCAGTAGATGGGGTGTGATTTCCACTTCCGCATAGCATAGTGGATGTATCATATTATTCTCCAATCCTTTCTTCTCCAGATTGTCTGCCGTTTGTAATCGATATTAAAATGCTAACTATGCAAACCACAACACCTTGGGCTCAGCTTTTGATTTCCAAAAAGTTTGCACCTGTAGTTTGGATGGAACCCATTCCCACTGATTTTTGTAGGCCGATCATACAGTGTATTCTCCATTCGGAGTTAACGACCATCTTGCTCTGTCTTTCTCTTGTGGCCTAAGTGTTATTGTGCCCATGAGCTCTCATAGCTGGACATACTAGGTTAACTCTTGGCAGGAGGATATGTCTCTTAGGGCCCTAATCCAGTTATTGTCTTGGAGTTCCTTGGCAACCGTTCTTGTTTTGTGCCTCGTGGCCTGGGAAAGTAATGGGAACATCTCCTGTAGAGGCCGATTGCCTACCCAGATGTCCAGCAAGAAGGAAGTTTTTTTCCCTGTCACCTACAACCATGCCGTTGTATTTCCTGAAAAAATTCGTTTTCTATCCTTGTAGCCCGGATTTTCATTTCTTACCAGGGCTTCTCCATTTTCCCCTTTTGTAGCCATAACCATTTCATCCGCAATGCTGTTCCATGTTTTTGCAGGTCCAAAACTCCCAATCCTCCTAGTTGCTTCGGCATGCAAACTATTTTCCAATTGACCAAACAGTGTCCGGCAGTGTTCGTATCTCCATCAGTGCCTTTCCAAATGAAGTTCCTTCTTATTTTGTCGATTTATTTGATTGCCTATTTTGGCAAATTTAAGACTGTAACATGGTGCATTACCATTGTCGTGAGTACGGCTTTTGCCAGCGTTGCTCGCCCTACCTTGGTCAGATGGTGTCGCTTCCATGCAGGGAACTTGCCTCCAACCTTGTCAATCAGTGGCTGAATATCCACTCGCCTTAGTTTCCTTAGGTGGACTAAATATTTGCATGGAAAAAGTTTAATGGTGGCCGGGAAGGCCTGGAGTAGGCTGACAGTGTCGATGTGTTCGCACCTGACCCGTACATATCCATTTTTTGCAAGTTTATTTTCATGCCGTTCGTGTCCCCAAAGAACTGCAGTATCTGCTGTACTGCGCTTAGTTCAGCAGTGTCTGGGCACAAGAAAATTCCGGCATCATCAGCATACATGGATAAGGCAACCTTGTTTCTAGAATGGATAATTGGCTTGAGTATTTGCCTCTCTTGCCATTTGCATTATTTTCTGCAGGGGGTCCATGGCTAGAATAAATAAGAGAGGTGAGAGGGGGTCGCCCTGTCGAAGTCCACGCATATGTTTTATGCTACTCCCCGGTGTCCCGTTTAAAAGGATTCGAGACGTGTTCGTGGATAGAAGGATGGTGATCCATTCTCGCCATTTAGTTTCAAAACCCAATCTCTACAAAAGATCCAGCAGATAGCCCCAGTGCAGTGAGTCAAACGCTTTTTGGTGCAGGTGGTGCTGCACGTTAATTTCGTCCCAATTCAATGTATACTTTCGTGTACCAGACTTTCCAAAGTGAGCATCAAAATGTTGGTGCAGGTGTTTCTCCTTGTCCTCAGGGTTACCAATACTCCTGACTCTGCTTGAAGTGTTTGGATGTATTTTTTCCGCTTTCTCCTATTCGCTCTAAGGAAAAAAAAGTTTTGCGTTGACAGCCTTGCTCTTTGTTTCGCTTTGATCTTCTCAATGACTAACAGTCCCTGATATTTCAATTGCACCCGTTGTATGAAATGTATTTCATCCTCAGTTAAGGTTCTCATCTCTTGTGCTGAATCTAGCTCTCCAATGATCATTTTCGCTATTTCTAGCTGCAGCTTTATACTTCTAATATTTTCTTTATTCCATTTCTTTAGTGGTTTTGCCGTTCTGCATTGCTTGATGTGAAGCCTCCTCATCGGATTGGTCTCTTGCAGTGGCTTGGGCCATGCTTCCTGCACTTCATTCGAGAAGTTTGGCATATGGATCTAAAAGTTCTCAAATCTGAAACCCATAAATTTTTGCTACTCTGTTGTGCCAGTTAGAAGCATTAGACAATGGTCAGATATGGTTGATGGCAGAGCCTCCAAATTCATAGTTAGGTATTCCTCCTCCCATTGTGTTGAGAAGAAAACTCTATCAATTTTAGTCATCACTGGATTGGATTGTTCGTTTGTCCAACTGAATTTCCTTCCGTGCAGCTTTACTTCCCTCCACTGTAAGTGATCAATTGTTTCTCTGAACTTGTTCATTAGCCCTCTATTTATTCTATTGTTGTTTTTGTCTTCAGTTTTGTAGATTAGGTTGAAGTCTCCTGCAAAAAGGTTGGGTTATGCTGCTGGAATGGTGTTCCAATCTTTTAATTCGTCCAGGAATTGGAGTTTTTGCTGAATAGCTTGCGGTCCGTACACCCCTGTTAGGGTCCACTTCTGTTGATCTAGGTTCTGTATTCTACTGTTATAGTGTTTGCTGTGGCCACACTTGTTATAAACCGAAAATATGTCTTCGATGCAGCAAGAATTATGCCACCTCTCGTTCCTGCTGCAGGTAGAAAGGAGAAATTTTCAGTAAATGTTGCTCCCAGTGTCTCTCGTATGACTGACTTGTCGATGTGCTGCAGCTTCGCTTCCTGCAAGCAAATTATCGTGGCCCTCATAGAAGAGATCAGGTTTCTTACAACCAACCTCTTGATATTATTATTCAGCCTCCTCACATTCCAGTTGAGCAATCGTAGGTTGTGCTTACTCATAGCAAACATTGAACAACAATATACATACTGCATTCACTAGTGAGATCACATACATGCAGTACACACATAATAGGGGGAGCTCTGACAAAGGCATCAAGCATTGGACACCTCCCCTATGGCCAGAAACTACTTGGCAGTAGTTACTGTCTCCCACACAACAGCTATTGAGGGTACACACTTGCCTCCTCTTTGAATCTTGTTCAGAGGAGCACCATATATAACAGCTAAGATGCGAAACTAAGATACTAAGACACAATGGTGTTGGACTGCGTTTAGTCATTAATGTTAACCTTTGAATTCGTGTAGTGTGAAAGAGTTTAGCTTTGACTTCACACTACGCTAGCTAGCCTATATAAGGTGTACCCATTTCTATTGCCTGAGATGAATAATCAAGATATTATTCTCTAATATGGTATCATTAGAGAGACATTCCTAGGCCTAGTCCACCACCTCCCCCAGCCGCTGCTGCCTCATGGCGCAGCGACCGCCGCTGCCTCCGGCCTCCGCATTCCCCGGCGCTGGCGCCCCCCTCCTGGTCGGCGCGACCACCCTGGCCGGCAAGCACTCTGGAGCGCCGCCCTTGGCCGGTGCACAACCTCCAACCAGCGCGCAACGGTCGCTGCCTCTGCCAGCCGCCACCTCCTCCCTTCTAACCGGCGCCCTGGATGGTGTTTGTCGATTGACCGACGCCCCCCTCCCCCCCCTCTTGCCGGTGTCCTGGCCGGTGGCGCCCTCAGGCTGGCGTGCGCTCGCTACTGCAGCCGCTGGCCGCTGCACCTGCCCCAGCTGGTGCGCACCCCGACACAGACTCCCTGGCTGGCGCATGCCCCCTCGCTGGCGTACCACGCGCATCTGTCACTGGTCTGATAGCAAGCGTGCCCCTCGTTGCCACGACTCGGTATGCGTCAACAACTGGTTCGGCTGCCGGCGGCCCACTTGTCGGCCCCTCTGTCATCGCCTTCATGATGGGCTTCGGACCAGACGGACCTGCTGCCACTATGTCCCCGTTCATCGCTAGACTCGAGACACTATCGGACGTGAACACCACCGTCCTACCTTCGATGACCTCACCTACTGTGGGCCCCGCCGCAGCTCATAGCGCGGCCACTGCCCCACTCCTTGGCATCGACAACACCACCACAACGGTGGTAGACACCTCCGGTGTTCTCACAGTCCTGACTGCTTCTCGCGAGCGCGAGCGAGCACTTGCTCTCGCCCCAAAGCAGGTGCGTGCTTCTGTGACTGCTCTTTCTCACCAGCTCGGGGATAGTGCTCACCGACCATTGACATCTACACAAGAGCCTTCCTCAGACATTGGTGCGCACTCCGCGTACTCGGCGTCACTTGTCACTGCTCTACATGCTCAAGACGCTGGAGTTCAGAACATTCGGATGCTTGTGTCATTCGTCCTCAGTTCTAACTCCACCTTCTACACCCGTTAGCGTAACGTGTTCCTTCTCACGTTGAGGCGATACCAGCTTGAGGACCACGTCCAACGGGATGGCTCCCCGTGGGACGACTCTTGGATCAACATGGACAGCATGATCCTAGCCTGGATCCTTGGGTCCCTGTCCGACGAGCTACACGACCTCGTGGGGCAGCGTGGTGGTGGTACTGTGCGCCGGGCATGGCTGGTGCTTGAGCAGTACTTCTTGGGGAACCGTGTGACCTGGGCTCTCAACATCAATGCGCGGTTCTAGAACACGGTCCAGGGTGACCGCTCCATCTCCGTCTAGAGCGAAGAGATGATGAGAATGGCTGACGCTTTGTGCGACCTTGGCTAGCCAGTCGCCAACAACACACTTGTTCTTCGGGTCCTTCAGGGCCTGAACAAGCGATACAGCCACCTTCGCTTGTGGCTTCTTCGTGTGGAGCCACCTCCGACTTTTGAGAAGGTTTGGTCTGACCTTGAGCTCGAGTAGATCACAACTGGTGGCCCTGCTGGCTCTGGGCCTGCCATAACTTTCTATGGCTCTGGGCAGTCCCCATGGCCACCCACAACTAGAGGAGCAGCGCCGAGACAACCTGCTTCGTCTACTTCCCCAGGTGCCACTGCACGCTTCGAGAGTGGTAATCGCCGACGTTGCGGTAAGTGCGAAGGACGAGGTGCTAATGCCGACAGCACTTATGCTTTTGCTCCTACCCCTAGAGGTGGTAGTGGTGGCACTGGTCGGAGAGGTGCACCCTGGATCACACCCTATAACACGTGGACTGGCCAGATCTCCATGTGGCCTAGGCCATCTCTAGGTCTTCCTTCTCTATGCCAGCTGCATCCTCAGGCAGCGTATGTGGCCCACCCAGGCTACAGTGGACCTGCCTATCCTGCCGGTGGGTCGTCGACTCAGGTCTATGGGGGCACTGACTACCCTATTGGGTACTCAGAGCCGTCGACACTGTTCCAGGAGGCCCCCTGGGGTGGGATCGTTAGTCACTGGCATCTTTTTTCAGCACCATGCACCTCACACCACCTGCTGCTACTGACTGGGTGGCTGATTTCGGAGCCTCGTACCACACATCTCCTAACCCTGGTATACTCTCTTCTAGCCACCCTCCTCACCCTTTGTTTCCTTCATCTATTGTTGTTGGGAATGGGTCTGTTCTTCCGGTCTCCACAGTAGGTGACTCAAGATCTCCGGGTTCCTTTCAGCTTAATAATGTTCTTGTTTCTCCGGATATCATTTAGAACTTGCTTTCTATTCGTCTTTTTACCAATAATAATAATGTTTCTGTTGAGTTTGATCCTTTTAGTTTATCTGTGAAGGATCTTTCCACCCGGTGTCTTCTTCTTCTTCGATGTGATAGCCCAGGGCCCCTGTACATGCTTCGACTTCCTACTTCTGCTGCATCTCTGACTTTTGCTCTGGCTACGACAACTTCGTCCACCACTTGGCACCGCCTGCATGGCCATCAAGGTGTCGATGCTATGTCCAAGCTGTCCAGTAGTTCAGTTATCTCGTGTACTAGGGGTACACATGAGTCTTTATGTCATGCTTGTCAGCTTGGTCGCCATGTTCAACTTCCGTTTCCTACATCTGCGACTCATGTTGAGCATATCTTTGATCTTATTCACTGTGATTTGTGGAAATCTCCTATTATCAGTATTTCTGGTTTTAAATATTACTTGGTGGTCATTGATGATTTCTTGCATTTTTCCTGGACTTTTCCCTTACGTTTGAAGTCTGAGACATATGTCATTCTCTCTCTTCTTCGTTTGGGTGTCTACTCAGTTTGGATGCATTGTTCGTGCTCTCCAGTGTGATAACGAATGCGAGTTTGAGAACTTGGCTCTGTAATTTTCTACTTGCACATGGCGTCCAGTTGTGCATGTCTTGTCCATGTACCTCCCCTCCAAATGGCAAGGCAGAGTGCATGATTCACACTACTAATGATGTCATGCGCTCCCTGATGTTTCATGCCTCTATTCCCGCTCGGTATTGGGTAGAGGCCCTCCACACTTCCACTTTCCTCATTAATGGTGCCATAAATGCTTGTAGATAGTTCTTAAATCACAGATATAAATCCACAAGTGCACGAAATCTATCGATATAACATTTCTCCTTTTATAGTATTCCCAAAGGGTGTCATTTATATTCTCCCAAAGGAAGGCAAGGTGGAAGCAAAGCAATCATCAAATGGAGAGGATAGGTTGGTCTAGGTAGGGTTTTAGCAAGGATGGGTAAATGATAATTTGGAGGTAGTGTGACACACCCAAGAGCATTCTATCCTAAGGGGGTAAATGAGGCAAAGAGGGACTAGGCCAAGAGTTGGGTAGATACTCCTACTATGCTTCTCATATACATATACATATACATAGCCTAAGTTAGTTACTAATGATCATATCAATTATGAATTCTCATGCTAAGTGGATTAACACATCGGTCACGGGTTTACCCCTAGCAACACTAGGATGACACCCACCAAGAGCCTGTGGCATAGCCGAACGTGGAGGATTACAAAGGACAGATATGGCTGTCACTACCTACTGCCTACCTCGTCAATCCGTGGGTCTACGAGACATTCAACACTACTTATCTATTCTAGCTCCATGCTAGCATTTGAAGTAATTACCTTAAGAGCCTTGGCACAAGCCATCCTAAGGCAATGAACTAAATCATCGTTGAACCAATGTTAATACATAGCATAAGTGATTCATATTAACATAATCATGTCATAGCTAATTAGACTATAGTGAGAGTTTGTAGTGTTTATGATGATATAATGAGAATGGTATATCATAATCATAAATACTACTCCTACCACATATATGGAATTCACAATCAAACAAGAAACGCTTCATCCAAGTATATGAACAATAGAAGACTAAAGATAACATCATTATTAAGAGCAAAGTCACAAATACAAATAGGAATATGAGATCCAAACCTTTCCAATAAGGAATTTGGAAGAGACTCCTTCTACCCCTCTCCTACATGGACTATGGACTAGAGGCTCTCCTCTCTACAGCCTAAACTCCTTTAAACTTATGGAGAGTAGTGGATACAATGGAATGAATACTCAAGTGGTGTGTGTGTGTGTAGTGAGGGTAGGGGGTCATATTTATTGGTGGAGAAGGGTCGATTCCCGCCACCAAAAGCGCGCGAATATGCCACCACTGACTTCTTCAAGCCGGGTGGAGCCAACATGTGGCGATTGATCGAGTTTGGTGCCAGGACCAAGTCGGCCGACTAGGGGGGTCAGCCGACCTGGTCTCTGCACCATTTCCCTTGATATAGGTGCTACACCATTGGATGGCCTCGGATACTTCTGTTTGTGGGCCATGTGGTGCCACATGTCAGTGCTTGATTAGCTGGGATGGTATTTTATAGGATTGCTCCCCCTCTTTCACCTCATTTCCCGCAATAATTCTCTGCATGCACTATTTCTCCAAGGACAAGTAGAAATAGGTTAAATAGAAAGGTGATGTGTGCAAGAAATAACAATTCCTTCACATAAATGAGTTATACTGACAGGTGAAATCGATATATAACAACCGTCAACAAACTCCCCCAAGCTTATCCTTTGCTCGTCCTGAGCAAAGACAAGACTTTAGGTTGATGATCAGGAGTTGCTACAATGTTCTATTTTTCAGAAGTACCATATGCACTACAAAATACTCTACCTAGTATTGCAAAAATTGGCATGGTACTTCACCCAGCTTGAGTCATTATGGGGCTTATGCCTTCTATTCATGGATAGTTGAAAGATAGACAACAAATGGAGCACACATACCCTAGAATTCAAGTTCCACTTAAATTCTGGAGAGTTCAATTTAGATTTTAAGTACCTCAATTTGATTCTCTCAGCCTCTCCTTTATGTGTAGTGAAAATATGTCCTCACCAAGGCATTTGGATAAATTCATCCTACCTCTAAAGAAGGCTGGTATGTGGAGCTTGGTAGGGAATATAGTAGCCATATTTGCAACACATAATATTGCTAAGTCAAAAAAGCAAGCCTTAGGAGAAATCAATTCAAAACTATTTGATTCAAGACTTGTGCATGTGTGATGAACAGGAGTGGATGTGGATATTTGCGATGACTCATTTTTGAGTGGACTCTCTTATTTTGCAGGGATGAAACATGACTACTTTTATTTTTTTCCTCTCTTTTTTTTTTCTCATGCTTATGATGTAAACATGTATTTTCTTTCTTTTTGTAGCCATGTCCTCTACTCCCTTTTTATGCAATCAATTTTGAGAGAATACTAAGCATGAAGGATATGGAGTTTCTCTTTTTATTATGAAATGTGGTATGATGGAATTTTGCTTACTTCTAGTGTAGAAGTATAGCATGTGCAAGTGAAGTCTTGAATTCAAAAAGTAATGAATAAAATCTCACATAGGTCTATACTAGTTTGACAAAGCTCAATGTTAAGACAAGTAGCATATGCATAAGGTCTATCAATGTAATATATCATATAGCTTTGGTAGGTATTTCCAATCAAATGAGAGTAATCAAATCTTTTTAGAATTTCTCCGGAAATCTAAGTTTCACTTTCAAACTAGGAATAGCAGCACTATCACTATATCATATCTCACAACAACTTAGAATGGATTAAGCTTTTGCTACCCACAATTTCCACATCAAGGCACAAGTAATTTTAGCCAATGAGAGCAATATGTTGGAGAGTAGTAAGTTGTAAACTAGGAACTTAGGAAAATTAAATCGGAGCAACTATTCAATCTGTGTGAATTCCAAGCCATTCTTACCGCACATCTTTTATTTTATTTGAAAACAAATCTATACTACTTTAATTTTTTATATGCAAGGTGGATGATTGGTGAATGGAAAATAAATATGCAAGGGGGTTGATTTACCTCAAGTGGGGGTCCTCCCCCAAGCTTGTTCTTCATTCACCTCCGTGATGAGAGTTGAACCCTTAATAACGGAAGTATGCCGCGAGATCGTCTTGTTGTTGTTGATGTAGCGTGGAGTTGATGGTGGTGAATTGAGCATTCATGTGCTGTTGCCAATCTTGGATACCTTGGACATGCTCTTGGAGAGTGTTGTAAATGTCACCCGTTCTCACTTCAAGGTCTTCCATACGTCTAGTGAGATCCGTCATTCCTTAGCTATAGTCACGATGACTTCTAGCCGAACAGGAACGACATCTTCTCATAGACGTTGGAGGCAAGCTGCTAGAGCTTGAAGTGGATAGGGGTGACTCCCACGCGGCACCTGGCCATCCATGCCAAGATGGGCCTTCGGTCTCATATAATGGAGGTTGAGTCCATCCGGGTGCATCACCCGTTGGGTTGTCTTCCTCCCCGTACTCATGGACCATGGAGGTTGTCGGAGGCATGACCGCTCTCCTTGTACGACTTCTAGTTACCCTACCATAGACATTACTTCTTCGGGCTTCTTCGATGGGAAGAAGATCAATGGTTAGCCTCCGACATTTGTACAAATGATAATCCAGGTTAGGTAACCGAATTTTATTGACAAAGCCGAGATAAAAAAATATCAAAGAGCCATCTTGATCATGTTTAAGTGTATGTCCTTGCACTAAATAATCTTCATTAATCAATTCTCTTTCATTTTCAATATATTCAAATGAAGAATATTCTAGTGCTCCTTCCCTAGTAGCAATACAAGTAATCAATGAAGTGCATTCAATTGGTCACGTTCTTGGAATGTAATCTAACCATTGTGTCATCATGGCAATAACTGGAGCAAATTTTTATCTTTTAATCATGGCAAATAAAATTTCCAACTCATTATCACGCACTATCCTTACATCTCCTCTAGGGAACATAGTCATAACCACCCATCTATGCATGAAGCGTAAAGTAGAGTTGTGCAAGTGGCTATTCCTAGTAGCACTACATCAGACCTCACTACTTAAATCTTGCCAAAAACTTTGTTTCCTAAATTTAGACAAAGCGTCAAAATTTAGCAAACAACATTTATGGAAGCATAAGATTTCACTTAATTCTTTCCATAGGATGTTGTATTCTTTTTGAAATAATATAAAAAATACCATCAAATCCTATTTTAGTGTGCAAAGGAATTGCATGGAGAGAAGGCGTGAACCTCTCTCCTCTATGTGAGCAAAATTGTTACATCTATTGACGGCTCCTAAGATATACTAACAAATCATTCCCGGCAACGGCGCCAGAAATGCTTGTTGGTATTACTTATGCACCATTAACTAAACATCTCCAACTAATGTGCCAGAAATGCTTGTTAATGGTTCTATTGGATCACAGAGTGAGTTCCGCAAGCGCACGGAGATATCATTATAGCATTTCCCCTTAAGAGTATTCCCAAGGATGTCATTTATTTGATCCCAAAGGAAGGCATGGAAGAGATATAACAACCATCAAGTGGAAAGGGTAGAAGTGTCTAGGTAAGAATCTAGTAAGGATGGATAAAATAACAATGGAGTTAGTGTGACACACACAAAAGCTTTCAAGTCTATGGGGGATAAGAGGATCCTAGAGGTTAGTTAAGGTTGAGAGTTATGGAGGTACTCCTACTATGCTCTATTGTACATATACATAGCCTAAACTAATTATCCATAAGCTAGATCAATAGTGAATACTTATGCTATGTGGTTCAACACATCGGGCACGGGCTTACCCCTAGCAATACTAGGGCGACTCCTGCCAAGAGCCTGTGGCATAACCGAACGTGGAGGATTACAAAGGACAGATAGGGCTGTCACCACCTACTGCCTACCTCTTCAATCCGTGGGTCTATGAGACATCCAATGCTGCTTAGCTATCCTAGCACCATGCTAGCATATTAAGTAATTACCTTAAGAGCCTAGGCACAATCCATCCTAAGGCAATGAATTGAATCATCATTGAACCAATGTTGATACACAACATAATTATCCATACTAACCTAGTTATGTTATAATTAACTAGACTATTGTGGGGGTCTATAGGTTCTATGATAATGAGATATGTTCATGATGAAACAGTCATAGAAGCTATACCTTCCACATACATGGACTCCACAATCAAACAAGAAACGCTTTGCCCAAGTATATGTATAAGTAGAGACTAATGATACTATCTTTATTATGCATAAAGTCACAATTACAAGAAAGAATACATGAGCCATACCTTTCCCAATGTAGGATTGAGAAGAGAGAGACTCCTTACTCCTTTCCCAATTTTGACTTGGGACTAGAGACTCTCCTCTCTACAACCTAACTCCTCTAAGACTATGGATGATAGTGTATACAATAGAGATGAGGCTCAAGTGGTGTGTGTTGAAGTGAGGGGTAGGGGGTCCTATTTATACTAGTGTTGAGGTCGGTTCCCGCTACCAAAAGTGCGCAAATCAGTAACCATTGACTCCAGGAAGCCGGGAGGAGCCAACACATGGAGGCAGACCGAGTTTGGTGCAGAGACCATGTCAGCCGACCCCCTGGTTCGGCCGACCTGGTCATTGCACCAATTCTTGTGTGCTTTCTCCAGGTGACTGCCAGGTGGGTCCCATTGATGTGTATGGGTGATACACCGTTGGATCTCCTCGAATACTTCTGTTTGTTGGCCATTTGATCCATGGGATGCCACATGTCATCGCCTGATTGGCTGGGATGATATTTTATAGGATTGGTCCCTCTACATTTCCACATTTCGTTCATAAAATGCTGCATACACATATTTCTCCAAGTCCAAGTGGAATTGGGTTAGATAGAAAGGTGATGTGTGCAAGAAATGATCAATCCTTCACATAATTGAGTTAAACTGACGGATGAAATTGGTATATAACAGCCGTCATCAAACTCCCCCAAGCTTATCCTTTGCTCATCCCAAGCAAAGTCAAGACTTTAGGTTGATGATCAGGAGTTGTTACAATGTCTTATTTTCAAAAGTATCTAATGCACAACAAGATACTCTACCTAGTATTGCAGAAATTGGCTATGATACTCTACCTTTCTTAAGTTATCATGGGGCTTATGCTTTCTCATATGCATGAGTAGTTGAAAGGTAGAATAGCAAATGGAGCAAACATAGCCTAGAAATCAAGTTCCACTTATGTCCCGGAGAATTCAATTTAGATATTAAGTACCTCAATTTGATTCTCTCAATCACTCCTTTGTGGATAGTGGAAATATTTCCTCACCAAAGCATTGTGCCTCTACTATTCCTACTCATTGAATATGGATTGTATGTGGAGCTTGGTAAGGAAAGTAAGTAGGCATATTTACATCACATATATTTCTAAGTCAAAAGAGTAAGCCTTAGGAGAATTCAAATCAAAACTTTTTGATTCAAGACTAGTGCATGTGTGATGGAGTGGAAGTGGATATGGATACTTGAGATAACTCCTTTTTGGTATAATCTCTCTTTCTTTTGCAGGGATGAAACATGGCTACTTTTTTTTTTCTCTATTTTTTCTCTCATGCTTATGATGTAAGAATGCCTTTTTTTCATTTTCTTTTTGTAGCCATGTCTTCTACTCCCTTTGCAATGAATTTTGAAGAGAGTGCTAAACATGGAAAACATGGAGTTTCTCTTTTTGTTGTGGTGTGGTGGATATGATGGACGTTTTGCTTACTTCTAGTGTAGAAGTATAGCATGTGCAAGTGAAGTCTTGAATTTAAAAAGAGTTGAGTGATTTCTCACATAGGTCTGTACTAGTTTGACTAGACTCAATATGAAAGCAAATAGCATATGCATAAGGTTTTGTCTATTTATGGACATCATATGGCTTTGGTAGGTATTTCCAATCAATTGAGGGAAACTTAAATCGTTTTAGAATTTCTCCGAAAATCTAAGTTTTACTTTCAAACTAGAACTAGCAGCCCTATTACCAATTCTAGTCTTGCAACAACCTAGAATTAGATCAAGCTTTTGCTACCCACAACTTCCAAATTAAGGTAAAAGTAATTCAAACCAATGAAAGCAATATTCAGAGAGTAGCAAGTTGTAAACTAGAGAATTAGGAAAATAAAACAGAGCAACTATTCATCATTTCATCTATGTAAATTATAAATCATTCTTACCGCACATCTTTATTTGATGAAAGCAAATCTAACCTATTACTTTTTTTAGATGCAAGGTGGATGATGGATGGATTGAAAATAAATATGCAAGGAAAGTGATACATGTTACCTCAAGTGGGGGTCCTCCCCCAAGCTTGTTCTTCAACTACCTCCGTGATAAGGGTTGAACCCTTGATGACGGAAGTATGCTGCAAGATCGGCTTGTTGTTGTTGTAGCGCCATGTTGAAGTTGGTGAATTGAGCATCCATGTGTTGTTACCAATCCTAGGTACCTTGAACATGCTCCTGGAGTGTGTTGTAGATGTCACCCATTCTTACTTCAAGTTCTCCCATAGGTCTAGTGAGGTCCGTCATTCCTTGGCTATAGTCATGATGACTTCTAGCCGAAAAGGAACGGCGTCCTCTCATGGACGTTGGGGGCAAGCTGCTAGAGCTTGAAGAGGATAAGGGTGGATCCCTTTGCCATTCTTGCAAAGATGATCCCCCAATATCATACGTCGGAGGTTGAGTCCATCCGGGCGCATAACCCGTTGGGTTCTCTTCCTCTTTGTATTCGTGGACCGGAGAGATTATCGATGGCATGCTTGTGGCTACAGCCATTGCACAATTCCTTGTTACCCTGCCAGCGACATTACTTCTTCTTGCTTCCTCAAGGGGAAGAAGATTAATGGTTAGCCTCTGGCATTTGTACAAATGAAAATCTGGGTTAGGTAACCGAATTTCATGACAAAGCTGGGATAGAAAAATATCAAGGACCCATCTTGATCATGCTTAAGGGTATGTACTTGCACTAAATAGTCTTCATCAATTAATTCTCTTTCAGTTTCAAAATATTCAAATGAAGAGTATTTAAGTGCTCCTACCCTTTCAGCAATATGAGTAATCAATGAAGTGCATTCAATTTGTTCTGATTTTGAAATGTAATCTAACCATTGTATCATCATGGCTTTGACTAGAGCAACTTTTATCTTTTTAGTCATGGCAAACAAAATTTTCAATTCATCATCTCGCACAACCCTAACATCTCCCCTAGGGAACATAGTCATATCCACCCATCTATGCATGAAGCGTAAGGTAGGGTTTTGGATGTGGCTCTTCCTAGGAGCCCTACATGTGACCTCACTAGTTAGCTCATGCCAAAAACTTTGTTTGTTAAACTTAGGCAAATTGTCTAAATCTAGCAAACACCATTTATGGAAGCCTAGGATGCTACCTAATTCTTTCCATAGGATGTTGTATTCTTTTTGAAATAATCTAAAAGAAATACCATCAAATCCTATTTTTAGCGTGCAAAGAAATTGGATAGTGAGAAGGCGTGAACCTTTCTCCTCTATGTGAGCAAAGTCATCAAATCCAATCGCATGCCAAATGGAAAGAAATTCGGAGTCCATACCTATTTTGGAGATCAAATGTGGATCGTAAGCCTTGGTGTGGCGGAACTCACGATCTTGGAGAAGCCTGCATGCTTAATCTTCAACTTCGCTTCGTATGTCGAGGTCGTTGTCATGAAGAAGTTGGTGTGGGTTGCTTCTCTCTTCCATGGTAGTGTACTCACACACACTTCTCCTCCTTGGGCTTGTACCCATGGAAGAGAGGTGTGCACTAAAACCTTCACCATGGCTTGAGCTTGCAGCCTCCTTCCTCTTTACAAACAACCTCTTCATGTCTTTTTGAGTTCAACAAGCAAGAACAAAACAAGGCGAGAAAAATCTGAAAAGAAGCGATGTTTGGAAAACAAAACTCTTAAGGAATTTTCTCCTCTTGAAAGCTTGAGTGTAAAATGCAATTGAAAACAAAAGAAAATCTTTTTGGGGATGGATTTGAGCAAGAGTGTTGCAATGAAGAGCAAGAAAAACAAGGTGAGCTAGAGTGTGACTTGGGGAGGTGTAAAATGATGTGGTGTGTTAAGAGAAGTGCTCTTCACGGCCACAATTTATAAGATGCACCTTCCAACGGTCACTTAGGGTTCAAGATGTAGCCGTTGGAGGAATGGGAGCCAAATTGGCTCCACTCCCTGTTCGGCCGACCAGGGGGTTCGGCTGACTTGACAGGAGGCCCCCCCGGTTCCCCTTTTGGCAAGTGGCTCCCCAACGACTATAAAGTTAGCACGTTGGTGAAATGCCACATGTGCAGCTTAGAAAAAATTGTTTTTCGAATAAGAACCTTTTTTCAAATCCAATAAAAAATTTTCTTTTGAAAAGAAAGAAAGAAAAAATGATAGTTGAGAATATAAGATTCTCAACTTGCTAGGAAAAATCAAATATGCAATGGGAAAAATCCAAATGGGGTGGAAAAAGAAAGAAAGAAAAATAAAGTAGGATAACTACCAATTTAACATGGCGTAGGTCTCACCACCGTCCGATGAGATGGACATTCCCCCATCTTCATTTCACATCCGGGTCCAGAGGGATGGGCTTGGACGGCTTGTCTTGCTTCTTCTGCCATTCCTTCTTTGGCGGCTTGGTGGACTTGGGCTTTCGGGGAGGTCCAAATGATTCTGTCGCCTTTGGATATCGGCGTGGTCGAAAGGACAGATTCTCCTCGTAGATTAATCTTCTCATGAATGCAATGAGTGAGTCCACCTTTGGAGGTGTGACTTCGACCTCTCTGATGTGTTTATCATTCGGCCCATACTTGATTCGAATCATGGAGCATTGTTCTGATTTTGGCCGAAAGTTAATCCTTTCCTCCTTGCCATTGATATGGAAGTGGATTGCTCTAGCTCCCACATCTATGCGAGCTTTTGCAGTGCTTAGGAATGGACGCCCAAGAATGAGTTGTGTATCTTTCTCAGTGTCCATGTCTAGCACCACAAAATCCATGGGTATGAAGTAGTTCCGGATCTTCACCGGGATGTCTTCAGCAATACCTGCTGGATAATAGACTGAAGAGTTAGCTAGTTGTAGCTGCATTGGTGTTGGAGTCAGCTCTGTGAAGTTCAGCTGGTCGAACACAACCTTGGGCATCACACTAACACTTGCTCCCAGATCACAAAGTGCCTTGTCAAAGTGGTGAGCCCCAATTGAGCATGAAATGGTAGGACACCCATGGTCCTTCTGCCAGTTGCTCTCTCATACGGAAATCATGATGACATTTTCTGTCGAAGGTTCTTGCTAGCCTGGCATCTTGCCATTCTCCATCGGAGGAATAGCAGCTGCCAGCTGAGCCAACTGAGTCTCGAGCATCTTGTTGAAGCTCAGTTGATTCTTGAAGGCTCAGGATAGTCCTTCAATCTTGGAATTGATGTTTTCCAGGGTCTTGTCATTAGCTGACAGCTTCTTGGATAGGGCATCATTGATCTTGAGCTGGCTAATGGCAAGTTCTCTCAAGTTGGGCTGATTCACATGGTTGCCATTGTTGTTGTACCCTCCTTGAAAGAATGGGCGTTGTTGACCCCACCCTTGACCTCCTGGACGATAGCCATTGTTGTTGTTGAAATTTCGGTTGTTGGCGAGGTATAGGGCATCCTCACGAGTTTCTGGGCAATCATTGCCCATATGACCCGTGGGCCATAAACTTCACACGTGGTGGGAGAGTCTAGGGCATAGGCATTGCCAGACACTTCACCATTGGCTTGTCCATCAATTTTCTTCATTAGGAGGTCCAATTTTGCAGCGATCATGTCCACCTCCTTCCAGGTGTGCATGCCTCGCTGTCGGGTATGGAGACGCTCATTGTTCCAACCCATGTTGGACACCATCTTCTCAATAAGATATTTAGCTTTTGGCACCGTCAATGAGAAGAAGGCTCCTCCAGCAGCAACATCCAAATGGTCACGAGCTGATGGGATCAGCCCGTTATAGAAATTCTGAATAAGGAGCCAGTCATCCATCCCATGGTGGGGACATGCTAGGATGTACTCCTAAAGCCTTTCCATGCCTCGGGAATAGATTCCTTGAGCTCTTGCTGAAAGCTGGAAATCCTTCCACGTAGGGCATTGGTTTTGCCCAACGGAAAAAATTTGGTGAGGAATGCTGTACAACACTTCTCCCAAGTGTCTACAGCACTTTGGTTCACGTAGAACCACTGTTTCTCTCTCCCAATGAGGGAGAACGGGAGCAATCTCAGACGGACCGCATCCGGAGACACGTCCTTGATCTTAAAAGTGCTGTAGATCTCGAGGAATTGTTGCAGGTGAGTGTTGGTATTTCTTAAAACCACAGAGTTATTCGCAAGCACACAAAAATAACATTGTAGCACTTCCCCTTAAGGAGTATTTCCAAGGGTTATCAAATCCAAAGAACGTGTGTGCTAATCTTTTGAACTAGCTCACCCAAGGACAAAAAGTTGCTTGGTAGGCAAGGAACAGAGAGGAATTCGAAGTATTGATCCTAATTCAAGGTAGCTTGCAGTAGATGCTTGCTTTGGGCACGGGATTACTCCTAGCAATACTAGGATGACTCCCGCCAAGAGCCTATGGCATAGCCGAACGTGGAGGATTACGAAGGACAGATAGGGCTATCACCACCAATTGCCGACCTCTTCAATCCGTGGGTCTACGAGATATCCACTGATGATTTATAACCTAAGCACCACGCTTACGTTCTAAATCACTACTCTAGTTGTTTTGAACACAAAGCTACAACTAGAGTCTCTAATGAATTAAAGTCGTGAACCCACAAGTAACTACTTGTGCAAACTAGTAAGAATAAAAGATCAAACTTGTATTGAATTCACAAAGGCTTACCTGATTGAGTAAAACTTTTGTAGGGGTACAAGTGTAGAAGAAGGACTTGACAAGCCCAAGCCTGACTTGACAAGCCCAAGCCTCCTTCTCCTAGACTCTTCACCACACTCTCCTTCTACTTTGGTAGCCTCTAGGACTACTCTAAACCTTTGGAGTGTAGCACTATTCTCAACTTTTGGTGTGTGTGAGAAGTGAGGTGAGGGGGTCTATTTATATGTGGAGAAGGGTCGGTTCCCGCCACAATTAACGCGCGAATCAGTCACCATTGACTCTAGGGAGTCGGGAGGAGCCAACACGTGTATTTTGATCGAGTTTGGCGCCAGGAAGAGGTCGGCCAAACCCCTGGTTCGGCCGACCTGGTCAAGGCTCCCCTCGGGGAGTGCTTCCTCCAGGTGTCTTCCAGGTGGGCCCCCTTGATATATATGGGTGCTACACCGTTGGATCTCCTCGTATTCTTCTGTTTGTGGGCCATTTGATCCATGTGTTGCCACATGTCATCACCTGATTTGTTGAAATCCATTTTCATGGATTCATACCTGCATGTTTTGGTATTTTGGGTAATAATTCACCTGCATACAAATAGACACCAACACTTTTGGAATTGGGTTATTGTATAACCCTACCACTATGTTTTGTTTTTCTTTTATGCACATTATGAGGTGAATTGACGGTCAAAATATGGTACTTAAGGACCGTCAACAAACTCCCCCACACTTAGTCCATTGCTCGTCCTCGAGTGAAGGCAAGAAGAACTAGAGTGTTGTCATGAATTTGCTATAAGGTAGAAAATAAGGATACTAGATATTTCAACTTATACCTTAATTCATGGATCCCCTTTTTGTATGTGGCTACCACATCAATCTTGGGTGTTTGAAAAGTGGAATGGTTAGAATGAAGTTCCCTTGGATCATTCCCTGCTGAAATGATTAGGCAATTGCTATATTTGAAAGTCATAGGAACTTTTGCCCTTGCCTTCTCGATTGGAATCTCCCAAATCTCTCAAAGTGTTTGAGTCCTCACCATGTCATGTTTTGCAAATTATTGTCCCTATACTAAAAGTGGCTATATTTGGAGCTTGGTAGGGATGAATGTGGCACACATTTGCAATTCATATGTTACTAAGTCAAATACTTGATCCGATGAGAGACTTATGCAATGAACAAAGTGAAGAGAAAATTCTTGTGCACATGAATGAAATGGAGGGGTGAGGTGATAACTCCCATGAATTTGCTCTCTCTTAAGGATGAAACATGGCTACTTTTTTTAGCACTCTTACTCTTTTTCAAGAGTGGATGATTTTTCTTTTTCTTGTAGCCATGTCTTCTACTCCTTTTTTTAGAGATGCTTTCATTTGTATTGTATGTAGTTTCTCTTTGGCGGATGGGTAATCGATGGATGCAAACTCTCAATGTGAGAAATTTTTGCATGAATGGAGTGCACAAGAGTTTTCAATTTAAAAAGTTCATGCATGTCAATCAATTGGGTCACAGGTTTGACAAAGTTCAATGAAAAGCAAAGTGGCATATGCTTGTGGTTTTCAATGAATGTATCATATGTCCTTGGTGGGTATATAAATTTCCAATGAGAGATGTAGGCAAAGTTCAAGACTTCAAATAGTTACAAATGTCAAAATCAATTTCAAGCAAAAGGATGATTTCTAAGGAACTCATTTACCATATCACACTAGTCAAATACCTAGATGATGTGTTTTTCCTATTGATTTATGGGAATCATAAACAAGGTAATGAATTGAAATATAAAGTATTCAAATTTTTAGCTTAATCAAATTCTTGACTACCAAATTTTATTTCAATTTTTTGAGTTGATTCATTTTAGATATGTAATGAAAAATATGAAATCAACTCAAACAGCAGGGCAACGCATAAAAGTGGGGATAGGAAATCCAAACCGATTTTCTGGAGCAAAACGGAGTCGTACGGACCAGAGCACAGGTGGGCTGACCAGGGGGTTCGACCGACCTCCTGTTGGCTCTTCTGTGGCTCTATTTCGTCAGGTCGTTTTGCTCATTCGGTCGCGATGTGTTTTGATATGCAACAGTAATTTTTCATGTCGGGATTTCGTGATTTGGGGACATGTTTCCCCCACACTTGTTTCCTGAATTCTTTATTCAACAAAACAAACTAAAGGGGGAACTTTACCGGTGTTAGATGAACCGGTAAGTTCACTTTATTGAAATCAAAATAGGCGGGGAACAACACGTTTCACCGAGGATTTTGTGGAAGATATTGAGGAGGATCAACACGAGAAAACAGAACGCGAATGACGCGAAGGAGACCCCCTTCTGGCTCCGTTTGGGCCACATTTTCTTGGGTCGATTAAATGGGCCTCATAGATGAATAATTGGATGGGCCCATTAGATGGACATGGAGAATTTAAACAGAATTGAAAGAAATGGCATGGAAATCGATTAGATTTACCACGTCAAATTCTTTTTCTGTATCCTTTTGGGAATCAAAAAATAATTTGAGTCGGTACCCATTCACTTTGAATAGTTGACCGTCATCACCTTGGAGTGTGATTGCTCCATGGGATGAAGTCTCTATTACAGTGAAGGGTCCTTCCCATTTACTTCTAAGCTTCCCATGTCCAAAGAGTTTAACCCTAGAGTTAAAGAGTAAAACTTTATCTCCAGGTTTGAACTCTTTCGATGTAATCCTCTTATCATTCCATCTTTTGGTTCTCTCTTTATAAATTCTGGAACTGTGGTACGCCTTATCTCGCCATTCCTCCAACTCAGAGATTTGCTTCAATCGGCGATTTCCAGCTTCGTTAAGATTCATGTTCCACCGCTTGATGGTCCAATACGCTCTATGTTCCAATTCTACGGGAAGATGGCAAGTCTTCCCATAGACAAGTTGGAAGGGAGACATGCCGATAGGTGTCTTGTAGGCAGTACGATATGCCCACAATGCGTCGGGTAGCTTTTGCTTCTATCCCGTTCCCATTTCCAAGACAGTCTTTTGCAGAATATTCTTAATTTGTTTATTAGATGTTCCTGCTTGACCACTTGTCTGTGTGTGGTATGGGGTAGCAATGTTATGCTGGACTTCAAGTTCCCTTAAAATGTTCCGGAAGGTATTATCTATAAAATGAGACCCTCCATCACTTATGACCATACGGGGAGTTCCAAAGCGTGGGAAAATGATCTCATGGAACATTTTCCTTGCTTGCTTGGAATCAGCATTTTTGCATGGCAATGCTTCTACCCATTTTGACACATAATCGACGACAACCAGAATATACTCGCAATCATAAGACCTAGGAAAAGGTCCCATGAAATCAATACCCCATACATCAAATAATTCCACTTGGAGATTGTATGTTAGGGGCATCGCATTGCGAGCAGAGATTCCTCCATGCTTCTGGCATTTCCAACATCTGCGAATGAATTCATTGGTATCTTCATACATTGAAGGCCAATAGAATACACTTTGCCAGATCTTTGCCTGAGTACGGTAAACACCGTAATGACCACCATAGGGGCCAACATGGCATTTCTCTATGATTTTGGTGCCTTCGATTGATGGCACACACCTTCTAAGAAGGCCATCGGCACATACCCGATAGAGGTAAGGTTCATCCTAAAGGTGTCTACGACTCTCATAAATGAGTTTCTTTTTGTTCTTCCCTGTTTGTACGTATCCCGTGACCATAAAGTTCACGATATCCGCATACCAAGGGTGAGAGTCTGTCACCTTGAGGAGCATATCATCTCATAGGAAGTCATTGATAGGTATGTCCATGGTTTGTGTGACTTCCATACGTGAAAGATGATCTACTACTGAATTCTCTACTCCTTTCTTATCTCTTATTTCCAGATCAAATTCTTGGAGTAGAAGAATCCAACAAATTAGCCTGGGTTTAGCATCCTTTTTGGTAAGCAGATATTTCAAAGCAGCATGGTCTGTGTAGACTATGACCTTTGCTCCAACCAAATAGGATCTAAACTTGTCGATGGAAAAAACTACTGCTAGGAGCTCTTTCTCAGTTGTGGCACAATTGAGTTGGGATCCTGTCAGAGTTTTGCTAGCGTAGGCTATTGCGTGATGCTTTTTATCTTTGGTTTGGCCTAAGACCGCACCAACAGCAAAGTCACTGACATGACACATGATTTCGAATGGCAGCGTCCAATCAGGAGGTTGGATAATTGGAGCTGAGATGACTACTTTTTTGATTATATCAAATGATTTAAGGCATTCATCATCGAAATCAAAGGGATCTTCTTTATCTAATAGGTTGGTGAGGGGTCTAGCGATTTTGGAGAAATCCTTGATAAATCGTCGGTAGAACCCCGCATGACCTAAAAAGCTGCGGATTCCCTTAACATTGATAGGAGGTGGAAGTTTTTCAATAACTTCAATTTTAGCTTTGTCCACCTCTATCCCTCTTTCGGACACCAAGTGTCCAAGAACGATGCCTTCCTAGACCATGAAATGACACTTTTCCCAATTAAGCACAAGGTCCTTCTCCTAGCATCTTTGTAAGACCCTGTCTAAATTTTCTAGACAATGATCAAAAGTTTTTCCATGGACGGAGAAATCGTCCATGAAAACTTCCATGATATCCTTGATCATGTCTGAAAATATAGACATCATGCATCTCTAGAAAGAGGCAGGAGCATTACATAGTCCAAAGGACATACGCCGGTAGGCATAGGTTCCGTAAGGACATGTGAACGTGGTCTTACTTTGATTATCGGGATGGATAGGAATTTGATGATATCCCGAATACCCATCAAGGAAACATAAGTAGGAGTGTTTTGCCAATCGCTCTAACATCTCATCGATGAAGGGCAATGGAAAATGGTCTTTCCTTGTTGCCTTGTTAAGTATTCGGTAGTCAATGCACATCCTCCATCCTGTGACGATCCGTTGAGGAATTAATTCATTCCTCTCATTTTGAACGACTGTCATACCTTCCTTCTTAGGCACTACTTGAACTGGACTTACCCATTCACTATGAGGAACAGGGTAAATAATCCCGACATGCAGAAGTTTCAAGACTTATTTCTTGAAAACTTCCCACATCGCATTATTCAATCACCTTTGAGCTTCCCTTGAGGGGACACTCTCAGGGTCAATAGGAATATGATGGGTGCATAACGTTGGACTAATTCCCTTGAGATCCTGAAGTGAATATCCAAAAACAGCTATATGCCTTTCTAACATGGCTATGAGTTTGAGCGTTTCATCATTTGAAAGCTTGTCACTTATGATGATAGGGGCTTCCAAATCGCCATTTAGAAAGGCATAACGTAGGCCTGGAGGTAAAATCTTGAGCTCAACATGAGATTTTGGGGAGGGCTCTTCTTTTGGCAATTCAATTTCCTCCTGAAATTCATCCTCCTCTTGGACGAAGTCTTCTTCTCCTTCAATTTCAGGGGGTTCTAAAAATTGAAGAGTCCTAACCTCCTCCATTGGCTCATCTTGGATGGGAGATTCTGTAGATGTGTTCTTTGAGCGCAGAATAGGCATGGAGAAATTTCTCCCTCCAAGATTGATATTGAGGCTTCCTTCCAAAGGAACTTCCATGAGAAATTTCACTATGGGAATCCCTATCATGATGTCGAAATCTTGGATTTTGAACACGTGAAAATCAAGAAGAGCCTCAACATCTTTGTGTTTAACAGACACTTGTTGCAGAACCCCACATCCTTCAAGAATGGTTCCAAATGAATCTCGGAAGGATTTGCGTGTTGGTGCCAATGGCACATCGCCAAGAATGGCGAGAGCACAAGAATCAGAAATGGGATTTGCTCCAACAGTAGGGTTGTATAGGACTCTCATTGGTGTCCCTCTAATAGAACATAAAATGGTAGCCAAAGGTGAGTTCATCCGAAGAATTTTGGGAGAATTCTCGACTTCAGCTGTCCACTCTCTTCTTAGGATAGAGGTCAACTCCTTGACCATCTGACGGACGAACACCCCGGCAGGTGGTTCAGGTGGAGTTGGTGGCAATGAAGGTTTCCTATAGCAGCAATACTCTGAGGTATTTCCATAATCTTTAAAAAGCTCTTCCTTGAAGTAAAATGGAAACTGCGAGGGTTGAATTTCTTCTACCTTCGCAGTCTCAGGTTCGGGAGAGGATTCCTCTGGCAAGGCTTGGGGTAAACAATGTTCATCCTTGTCCAACAGTGCATCCTCCGTTCTTGACATGACTTCCTCTTGGGGAGGCTCATTAAGACCCATAATGAAAGAATAATTCTCTAGAATTCTGTCCAGAAGATCCTTGCCTTCTTCTGAAGTCTTATGGAGGAAAGATCCTCCAACCTTAATGTCAAAATATAGGGCAGACTCTTTGTTTAATCCCATGAAGAAATGTTGCAAAAGCATTGGATCAGGGATTAACAAATCTGGGCCAGAATTTTTCAAAAGAGAAAATATGTCCCAAGCTGCACCTATGGATTCCTTATCCATCTGCTGGAAGCATATTACTTCATTTCGTAAGGAAAAAATTCGGGCAATGGGGAAGAAAGCAAGACAAAATTTGTCTCGTAATTCACTCCAATCACCGTTTGTCTTCCCAACGTAGTGGTTGTACCATTGTTTGGCTTTTTCCTTGAGGGAAAAAGGAAACAACTTCCATTTGAGAGTTTCCTGTGTCATACCTTTGATTAGAAGGCATGAACACAGTTGTTCAAACTCTCGTAGATGGTGGTAAGGGTTTTCACAATCTGTTCCTGAGAAGGATTGTTCCCGAACCATGGCTATAAAGCCAGGGCGAAGTTCATAGCTGGTTGAACAAATAGGTTCCGCCGAAGGCGGTGGCTCACAGAACTTGCCCTTCAGAGCAGAGTAAGAAATAATGGTGGGTTGCTCCATTTATATGGTGGTGGTAAGGTAAGAATACGAAAGGTAAGATGATAGATAAGGGGGATATGATACGAGGTGATCATGGTTCGAAGATTAACAGCAACCGTTCCCTGGCAATGGCGCTAGAAATGCTTGTTGGTATTTCTTAACACCACAGTTATCCGCAAGCACACGGAAATACCGTTGTAGCACTTCCCCTTAAGGAGTATTCCCAAGGGTATCAAATACAAAGAACGTGTGTGCTAATCTTTCGAACTAGCTCACCCAAGGACACAAAGTTGCTTGGTAGGCAAGGAACAGAGAGGAATTCAAAGTATTGATCCTAATTCAAGGTAGCCTGCAGTAGATGCTTTCTTCGGGCATGGGCTTACTCCTAGCAATACTAGGATGACTCCCGCCAAGAGCCTATGGCATAGCCGAACGTGGAGGATTACGAAGGACAGATAGAGCTATCACCACCTATTGCCTACCTCTTCAATCCGTGGGTCTACGAGATATCCACTGATAATTTATAACCTAAGCACCACGCTAACGTTCTAAATCACTACTCTAGTTGTTTCGAACACAAAGCTACAACTAGAGCTTCTAATGAATTAAAGCGGTGAACCCACAAGTAACTATTTGTGCAAACTACTAAGAATAAAAGACCAAACTTGTATTGAATTCACAAAGGCTTACTTGATTGAGTAAAACTTTTGTAGGGGTACAAGTGTAGAAGAGGGACTTGACAAGCCCAAGCCTCCTTGTCCTAGACTCTTCACCACACTCTCCTTCTACTTTGGTAGCCTCTAGGACTACTCTAAACCTTTGGAGTGTAGCACTATTCTCAACTTTTGGTGTGTGTGAGAAGTGAGGTGGGGGGCGTCTATTTATAGGTGCAGAAGGGTCGGTTCCCACAACAATTAACGCGCGAATCAGTCACCATTGACTCCAGGGAGTCGGGAGGAGCCAACACGTGTATTTTGACCGAGTTTGGCGCTAGGAAGAGGTCGGCCGAACCCCTAGTTCGGCTGACCTGGTCAAGGCTCCCCTCGGGGAGTGCTTCCTCCAGGTGGCTTCCAGGTGGGCCCCCCTTGATATATATGGGTGCAACACCATTGGATCTCCTCGTATTCTTCTTTTTGTGGGCCATTTGATCCATGTGTTGCCACGTGTCATCACCTGATTAGTTGAAATTCATTTTCATGGATTCATACTTGCATGTTTTGGTATTTTGGGTAATAATTCACCTGCATACAATTAGACACCAACACTTGTGGAATTGGGTTAGTGTATAACCCTACAACTATGTTTTGTTTTTCTTTTATGCACATTATGAGGTGAAATGGCGGTCAAAATATGGTACTTAAGGACCATCAACAGTTAGCACTTGCATCCTCGTTAACCTTCCCACAAAATGGTTGGGCTTGCACCATAGTGATAAGGCCAGTTTTGATCTCGAAGTTCACATCTCCCGTGTTAACAGTGGGCCCAATAGGCACACTATTAGCAGAGGGAGCTGAGAACTCACGAAGGGTCTTCTGAGCCATTGGCGTTTGGTTTGTTTGTGCAGAAATGCTGGCTTGCCTTGCCGCTTGAATCTTCTGAGGAGTAACGACACGGGGTCGGTCTCTCAGAAGAGATTCAGGGTCTTCAACAAAGTTTTCCGGCAGGCGGAAACCAGACATACACTACCCTGTTTTCACATTTAAAATGCGAAAACAAAGAATGGTTATCCTACTACAGCCCTACCCAGGGTTCTATCCTATTCACTTAGTTATGTTATATATCTCTTTGCCTTCCCCGGCAATGGTGCCAAAAATGCTTGTTGACGGCTCCTAAGATATACTAACAAATCATCCCAGACAACGGTGCCAGAAATGCTTGTTGGTATTACTTATGCACCATTAACTAAACATCTTCAACTGATGTGTCAGAAATGCTTGTTAATGGTTCTATTGGATCACAGAGTGAGTTCCGCAAGCGCACAGAGATATCATTGTAGCATTTCCCCTTAAGAGTATTCCCATGGGTGTCATTTATTTGATCCCAAAGGAAGGCAGGGAAGAGATATAACAATCATCAAGCGGGAAGGGTAGAAGTGTCTAGGTAAGAATATAGTAAGGATGGATAAAATAACAATGGAGGTAGTGAGACACACACAAAAGCTTTCAAGTCTAAGAGGGACAAGAGGATCCTAGAGGTTAGTTAAGGTTGAGAGTTATGGAGGTACTCCTACTATGCTCTATTGTACATATACATAGCCTAAACTAATTATCCATAAGCTAGATCAATAGTGAATACTCATGCTATGTGTTTCAACACATCGGGCACGGGCTTACCCCTAGCAATACTAGGGTGACTCCTGCCAAGAGCCTGTGGCATAGCTGAACATGGAGGATTACAAAGGACAGATAGGGCTGTCACCACCTACTGCCTACCTCTTCAATCCGTGGGTCTATGAGACATCCAATGCTGCTTAGCTATCCTAGCACCATGCTAGCATATTAAGTAATTACCTTAAGAGCCTAGGCACAATCCATCCTAAGGCAATGAATTGAATCATCATTGAATCAATGTTGATACACAACATAATTATCCATACTAACCTAGTTATGTTATAATTAACTAGACTATTGTGGGGGTCTATAGGTTCTATGATAATGAGATATGTTCATGATGAAACAGTCATAGAAGCTATACCTTCCACATACATGGACTCCACAATCAAACAAGAAACGCTTTGCCCAAGTATATGTATAAGTAGAGACTAAAGATACTATCTTTATTATGCATAAAGTCATAATTACAAGAATGAATACATGAGCCATACCTTTCCCAATGTAGGATTGGGAAGAGAGAGACTCCTTACTCCTTTCCCAATTTGGACTTGGGACTAGAGACTCTCCTCTCTACAACCTAACTCCTCTAAGACTATTGATGATAGTGTATACAATAGAGATGAAGCTCAAGTGGTGTGTGTTTAGAGTGAGGGGTAGGGGGTCCTATTTATACTAGTGTTGAGGTCGGTTCCCGCCACCAAAAGCGCGCGAATCAGCCACCATTGACTCCAAGAAGCCGGAAGGAGCCAACACGTGGAGGCTGACCGAGTTTGGTGCAGAGACCAGGTCGGCTGACCCCTTGGTTGGGCCGACTTGGTCATTGCACCAATTCTCGTGTGCTTTCTCCAGGTGGTTGCCAAGTGGGTCCCATTGATGTATATGGGTGATACACTGTTGGGTCTTCTTGGATACTTCTTTTTGTGGGCCATTTGATCCATGGGATGCCACGTGTCGTCGCCTGATTGGCTGGGATGATATTTTATAGGATTGGTCCCTCTACATTTCCTCATTTCCTGCATAAATTGCTGGATACACATATTTCTCCAAGTCCAAGTGGAATTGGGTTAGATAGAAAGGTGATGTGTGCAAGAAACAATCAATCCTTCGCATAATTGAGTTAAATTGACGGATGAAATTGGTATATAACACCCGTCAACAACATATGGAAAAGAATTAGTGCACGCCAAATGGAAAAGAATTCAGATTCCATACCTGTTTTGGAGATCAAATCCGGACCATAAGCTTTCGTATAAGAAAACTCACTATCTTGGAGGAGCTTGCGTGCTTGATCTTGAAATTCACTTTGTATGTCGAGGTCATCGTTGTGAAGAAGTTGGTGCGGATTGCTCCTCTCACCCATGGGAGTGTTCTTACCTGCACTCCCCCTCTGTGAACTTGGTATAGCAACAGAATAGGGACGTGCACTTGAGTCTCCACCATGGCTTGAGCTTGCAACCTCCTTCCTCTTTCCAAACAACCTCTTCATTCCTTTCATGGCCACAACAAGCAAGAACATAACAAAGCAAAAACTCAGAAGAGGGGATGTTAGTGAAAGCAAAAACTGTGACACCCGATTCCAAAAATGAACCAAGTGAACGCATATGTACCCAGGACGTTCAACACACATACACGAGTGCATTCACAAAAGGATATGCAGAAAATTACACAGGACAAGATTAATTAAGCACTTTTATTACAAAATTTATAATATCCTCAAATACAAGCTCTAATGAATATTAATGACAAGTTTGAACTATGCAGCAGAAATCATCTAAACTGAGCAAACTAAGCAACATAAGCAAATAGGGATAACACAACTCCAACACTCCACAGGCAAAGCTGACGGCAGACACAGCCTAGAATTCCGTATTATCATCGTTATACTCCCAATCCTGACCTGCAACTGTTGGGGGGGATTGCAAGAGTGAGCACATGTCGTACTCAGCATGTCTAGAAAGTATGACATGTAGCTGATTCAAATGACGAATATAATAATAGCTAAGTGCTGAAAAAGTACATTAAAACATTTGAAAAGCAATACATTATATGTGAGTGAAATAAACCCATCATAAACCATAAGGTTACCATAATACTAGTCAATTTTCCATATCCATCAACCATTATACCAGATTTCACCATTTCCATTAATCATATCCAATACCATAATCCAGTTCATAACCAGTCATAACCATATTATTAACCATAACCATTACCAAACCATCCCAAATTCCCATGTTTCCTTCTAATAATGTGAGGCTCCAGGTTGCTCATAACTAGGAGCACGACTATCATGATAGTTTTTAGACACTCTGCAGAGGTTGTACAACTTTACCCACGTGTTTGTGATTTCATCACCTTTCGATGACTATAGAATCTCAATTATGCCGCCTCACACTTCCTTAGCTGTGTGGCCAAGAGATCACAGAATAGCTTTTACAAAGGGATTACTAGCCTACTTAGACCCCAGTGAGGTTTCACCGGTCGCGATGCCTCCAACTAAGCACATCTTCAACCAAGGGCCCCCTCTTGAGCCATTCGGATCCCAGGGTAGTCCCACAAATCATCAACAAACCCAATCCGACTACCCCTTCCACAAGCATCCTTAATGGTCTAAATAGCACCCGCAAAGCCCTAATTAATCAGCTACGCCGCACCCATACTTGGCCTCGTGCTGGCATTGTAAATCCTAGATGGTCGCTCCACAAACCGGTCCTTAGATCTAAAGCAAGCAAAACCGCCATAACATCCAACCCATCCATTATCATGCTTGCTTGGATCACCCATTACCATATCATATTAACCAGTTCATGTTAATTATAATATCATAAATGCATAATTAAGTTAAGTGGTACAGTTGCTTTCCCATCCCAATTAATTAAGCAAAGCAAAAAGGTAAAGATCCCATCCCGACTCTCTACCATGTATTCCAGGTGACAAGGGTGGTCAACAAATCTAGTAAACTTCCTATCATAAGGTTCCCATCGAATTGACACGAGCATGTAGTTTTTAAACAAAACATTTATTTAAAAACAGGATCAATATGTTCAAGGACACTTGCCTTGCTCTTGGGATTGGTTCGGGTCAAAGCCTTCAAATTCCTGGTGTTGGAGGTCCTCCGCAGCACTCACTAGTGCAAATCCATCTAAACCGCGCAACAACATACAAGACAAGAATCACAATCAATAGATGCACATATATTACTCAATATGACATGATATGCATGATTAATGCAATTGTGAAGTAAGACTAGTTAATGAGTTGTTACTAATGTTTATTAATCAATTACAATGGTTATTAGGAAGTATACACAGGTTTGGAGTTGATTCGATCTAATTTTGGAACTAATTCAACACAATTTAACCAGGAAAATCGGACTAGTCCGCTAGGGACTGGACAAGTCCGCACTTCGCAGAACTAGTGAACTAGTGTTTTCTAGATCGACGTGAATTTTGAGATTTGGGGTTGAATTCACATAAGGAAAAGGAAGTAGAAGGTATACCAGGTGTCCAAGACTCCAATGAATCAAGGATTGTGGAGGCAACACTTGGATCTTGACGATCTAGGGTTGATGAAGAACTTGATGGTGAATTATTGATGAAGAACGCAAAGTTGATGGAGATCTTGATCCTTTTTCATTTCCTCCTCCTCTTCTTCTTGCTCTAGATCTCCTTCTCCCTCCTTGGTGGTGTCTATTCACGAGCTAGGGTTTGGGTGTGGTGGAAAAGTGGCAAATAGATGTCAATCCAAGGGGTGGGATTGTTTACATAGAGGTGGAGGGCTAGGGTTGGGTGGATTTCGAGTTTGAGATGAGTAGGGTTCATTTTGGAGTCCCACATGGGATCTAAAAGAGTTAGGCATGACGTCCCTAGGTCCACTTAACGTAAAACCCAAGAAACAAATCGTGAAACAAAGATCAACTAGGAGTCACGATTTATCGGACAAGTCCGAAAAGGGCTGGACTAGTCCGAAGTTAGACCGAGAGAAATCAGACAAGTCTGCACTAGACATCGGACAAGTCGGAACTTATCCAGAGGGGAAAAACAGACAAGTCTGGCCAAAATCGGAGAAGTCCGAGTTTAGCCAGAGGTAAAATGGACAAGTCCGCTACAATACCGGACTAGTCCAAACAAGTCCAGGGACTTAGAAAATTTTCAAGCAATTTAGGATACCGGACTAGTCCGCTATGGGACGAACAAGTCCAAAAAGGTCCATAGGAAAAACAGACCAGTCAGCGGCAAAACAGACAAGTCCGATTGAAGTTAGAGAGAAATTGGGCTGGTCCACAACAAAACCGGACTAGTTTGCACTTCCTAGAATTCTTAAGTGCGGTTTTCGTTCTAATTCATTTTAAACTTGTTCCTTTTTATGTTGCTCAATGTTAAACATATTTAATGATGGATGTAGGGCATGATGCATGAAAATGAGGGTGTTACCTGTCGACGGCTCCTAAGGTATACTAACAAATCATCCCCAGCAATAGTGCCAGAAATGCTTGTTGGTATTACTTAGCACCATTAACTAAACATCTCCAACTAATGTGCCACAAATGCTTGTTAATGGTTCTATTGGATCATAGAGTGAATTCCGCAAGTGCACGGAGGTATCATTATAGCATTTCCCCTTAAGAGTATTCCCAAGGGTGTCATTTATTTGATCCCAAAGGAAGGCGGGGTAGAGATATAATAGTCATTGAGGGGAAAGGGTAGAAATGTCTAGGTAAGAATCTAGTAAGGATGGATAAAATAATAGTGGAGGTAGTGTGACACACACAAAATCTTTCAAGTCTAAGGGGGGTAAGAGGACCCTAGAGGTTAGTTAAGGTTGAGAGTTATGGAGGTACACCTACTATGCTCTATTGTACATATACATAGTCTAAAATAATTATTCCTAAGCTAGATTAATAGTGAATACTTATGTTATGTGGTCCAATGGGCTTACCCCTAGCAATACTAGGGCGACTCCCGCCAAGAGCCTGTGGCATAGCTGAACGTGGAGGATTACAAAGGACAGATAGGGCTGTCACCACCTACTACCTACCTCTTCAATCCGTGGGTCTACGAGACATCCAATGCTACTTAGCTATCCTAGCACCATGCTAGCATATTAAGTAATTACCTTAAGAGCATAGGAACAATCCATCCCAAGGCAATGAATTGAATCATCATTGAACCAATGTGGATACACAACATAATTATCCATACTAACCTAGTTATGTTATAATTAACTAGACTATAGTGGGGGTCTATAGGTTCTATGATAATGAGATATGTTCATGATGAAATAGTCATAGAAGCTATACCTTCCACATATATGGACTCCACAATCAAACAAGAAACGCTTTGCCCAAGTATATGTATAAGTAGAGAATAAAGATACTATCTTTATTATGCATAAAGTTACAAATACAATAAAGAATACATGAGCCATACCTTTCCCAATGAAGGATTGGGAAGAGGGAGACTCCTTACTCCTTTTCCAATTTGGACTTGGGACTAGAGACTCTCCTGTCTACAACCTAACTCCTCTAAGACTATGGATGATAGTGCATACAATAGAGATGAAACTCAAGTGGTGTGTGTTGAAGTGAGGGGTAGGGGGTCCTATTTATACTAGTGTTGAGGTCGGTTCCCGCCACCAAAAGCGCGCAAATCAGTCACCATTGAATCCAGGAAGTCAGGAGGAGCCAGCACGTGGAGGCTAACCGATTTTTGTGCAGAGACCAAGTCGATCAACCCCCTGGTTCGGCCGACCTGGTCATTGCACCAATTCTCGTGTGCTTTCTCCAGGTGGCTTCCAGGTGGGTCCCATTGATGTATATGGGTGATACACCGTTGGATCTCCTCGGATACTTCTGTTTGTTGGCCATTTGATCCATGGGATGCCACATGTCATCGCCTGATTGGTCCCTCCATATTTCCTCATTTCCTGCATAAAATGCTGCATACACATATTTCTCCATGTCCAAGTGGAATTTGGTTAGATAGAAAGGTGATGTGTGCAAAAAATGACAAATCCTTCACATAATAGAGTTAAATTGACGGATGAAATTGGTATATAACAGCCGCCAACAAACTTCCCCAAGCTTATCCTTTGCTCGTCCCGAGCAAAGTAAAGACTTTAGGTTAATGATCCGGAGTTGCTACAATATCTTATTTTCAAAAGTATCTAATGCACAACAAGATACTCTACCTCGTATTGCAGAAATTGGCTATGATACTAGTTATCATGGGGCTTATGTTTTTTCATATTCATGAGTAGTTGAAAGGCAGAATAGCAAATGGAGCAAACATAGCCTAGAAATCAAGTTCTACTTAAATCCCGGAGAATTCAATTTAGATATTAAGTACCTCAATTTGATTCTCTCAATCACTCCTTTGTGGATAGTGGAAATATTTCCTCACCAAAGCATTGTGCCTCTACTATTCCTACTCATTGAATATGACTTGTATGTGGAGCTTGTTAAGGAAAGTAAGTAGGGGCATATTTGAATCACATATATCGCTAAGTCAAAAGAGTAAGCCTTAGGATAATTCAAATCAAAACTTTTTGATTCAAGACTAGTGCATGTGTGATGGAGTGGAATTGGATGTAGATACTTGAGATAACTCCTTTTTGGTATAATCTCTCTTTCTTTTGCAGGGATGAAAATGGCTACTTTTCTTTTCTCTTTTTTTCTTTTCTCATGCTTATGATGTAAGCATGCTTTTTTTTTTCATTTTTGTAGCCATGTCTTCTACTCCCTTTCTTTGCAATGAATTTTGAAGAGAGTGCTAAATATGAATAACATGAATTTTCTCTTTTTTTTTGTGGTATGGTGGATATGATGGACATTTTGCTTACTTCTAGTGTAGAAGTATAGCATGTGCAAGTGAAGTCTTGAACTCAAAAAGAGTTGAATGATTTCTCACATAGGTCTATACTAGTTTGACTAGGCTCAATGTGAAAGCAAATAGCATATGCATAAGGTTTTGTCTATGTATGAATATCATATGGCTTTGGTAGGTATTTCCAATCAATTGAGGGAAACTTAAATCTTTTTAGAATTTCTCCGGAAATCTAAGTTTTACTTTCAAACTAGGACTAGCAGCCCTATTACCAATTCTAATCTCGCAACAACCTAGAATTAGATCAAGCTTTTGCTACCCCAACTTCCAAATTAAGGTAAAAGTATTTCAAACGAATGAAAGAAATATTCGGAGAGTAGCAAGTTGTAAACTAGAGACTTAGGAAAACAAAACAGAGCAACTATTCATCATTTCATCTATGTGAATTCTAAATTATTCTTACCGCACATCTTTATTTGATGAAAGCAAATCTAACATATTATTTATTATTATTTTTAGATGCAAGGTGGATGATGGATGGATGGAAAATAAATATGCAAGGAATGTGATACATGTACCTCAAGTGGGGGTCCTCCCCCAAGCTTGTTCTTCAACTACCTCCGTGATAAGGGTTGAACCCTTGATGACGGAAGTACGCTGCAAGATCAGCTTGTTGTTGTTGTAGCGCCGTCTTGAAGTTGGTGAATTGAGCATCCATGTGTTGTTGCCAATCCTGGGTACCTTGAACATGCTCCTGGAGTGTGCTGTAGATGTCACCCGTTCTCACTTCAAGTTCTCCCATACGTATAATGAGGTCCGTCATTCCTTGGCTATAGTCATGATGACTTCTAGCAGAAAAGGAATGACGTCCTCTCATGGACGTTGGGAGCAAGCTGCTATAGCTTGACGTGGATAAGGGTTTATCCCTTTGTGATTCTTGCCAAGATGATCCCCTAGTCTCATACGTTGGAGGTTGAGTCCATCTGGGCGCACAACCCGTAGGGTTCTCTTCCTCTTGGTATTCATAGACCAGAGAGATTATCGGTGGCATGTCTGTGGCTGCAGCCCTCACACGATTCCTTGTTACCCTGCCAGAGACATTACTTCTTCTTGCTTCCTCAAGGGGAATAAGATTAATGGTTAGCCTCCGACATTTGTACAAATGAAAATCCGGGTTAGGTAACCGAATTTCATTGACAAAGCCAGGATAGAAAAATATCAAGGACCCATCTTGTTCATGCTTAAGGGTATGTCCTTGCACTAAATAGTCTTCATCAATTAATTCTCTTTCAGTTTCAATGTATTCAAATGAAGAGTATTTAATTGCTCCTACCCTATCAGCAACCCTATCAGCAATATGAGTAATCAATGAGGTGCAATCAATTGGTCCTGATTTTGAAATGTAATCTAACCATTGTGTCATCATGGCTTTGACTGGAGCAACTTTTATCTTTTTAGTCATGGCAAACAAAATTTTCAATTCATCATCTCGCACAACCCTAACATCTCATCTAGGGAACATAGTCATAGCCACCCATCTATGCATGAAGTGTAAGATAGGGTTTTGGATGTGGCTATTCCTAGGAGCCCTACATGTGACCTCACTAGTTAGCTCATGCCAAAAACTTTGTTTGATAAACTTAGGAAAATTGTCTAAATCTAGCAAACACCGTTTATGGAAGCCTAGGATGCTACCTAATTCTTTCAATAGGATGTTGTATTCTTTTTGAAATAATCTAAAAGTAATACCACCAAATCATATTCTTAGCGTGCAAAGGAATTGAATAGTGAGAAGGCGTGAACCTTTCTCCTCTATGTGAGCAAAGTGATCAAATCCAATTGCATGCCAAATGGAAAGAAATTCGGAGTCCATACCTATTTTGGAGATCAAATGTGGATCGTAAGCCTTGGTATGGCGGAACTCACGATCTTGGCGAAGCTTGTGTGCTTGATCTTGAACTTCGCTTCGTATGTCGAGGTCGTTCTCATGAAGAAGTTGGTGTGGGTTGCTTCTCTCTTCCATGGGAGTGTCCTCACACACACTTCTCCTCCTTGGGCTTGTACCCATGGAAGAGACGCGTGCACTAGAACCTTCACCATGGCTTGAGCTTGCAGCCTCCTTCCTCTTTCTGAACAACCATTTCATGTCTTTTTGAGTTCAACAAGCAAGAACAAAACAAGGCGAGAAAAATCCGAAAAGAAGCGATGTTTTGAAAACAAAACTCTCAACGAATTTCTCCTCTTGAAAGCTTGAGTGTAAAATGGAAATACAAACAAAAGAAAATCTTTTTGGGGATGTATTTGAGCAAGAGTGTTGCAATGAAGAGCAAGAAAAACAAGGTGAGCTAGAGAGTGACTCGGGGAGGTGTAAAATGATGTGGTGTGTGAAGAGAAGTGCTCCTCACAGCCACAATTTGTAGGGTGCACCCTCCAACAGTCACTTGGGGTTCAAAATGTAGCCGTTGGAGGAAGGGGAGCCAATTTGGCTCCACTCCCTATTCGGTCGACCAGGGGGTTCGGCCGACCTGACAGGTGTCCCCCCTAGTTCCCCTTTTGGCAAATGGCTCCCCAACGGCTATAAAGTTAGAACGTTGGTGAAATGCCACATGTGCAACTCAGAAAAAATTTTATTTTCAAATAAAAACCTGTTCTCAAATCCAATAAAAAATTTTCTTTTGAAAAGAAAGAAAGAAAAATGATAGCTTAGAATATAAGATTCTCAACTTGCTAGGGAAAATCAAATATACAATGGGAAAAATCCAAATGGGGTGGAAAAAGAAAGAAAAATAGAGTGGGATAACTACCAATTTAACCTATTGGCGTAGGTCTCACCACCGTCCGATGAGATGGACATTCCTCCATCTTCATTTCACATCCAGGCCCGGAGGGATGGGCTTGGACGGCTTGTCTTGCTTCTTCCGCCATTCCTTCTTTGGCGGCTTGGTGGACTTGGGCCTTCGGGAAGGTCCAGATGATTCCGTCGCCTTCGGATATCGGTGTGGTCGAAACAACGGATTCTCCTCGTAGATTAATCTTCTCATGAATGCAATGAGTGAGTCCTCCTTTGGAGGTGTGACTTCAACCTCTCTAATGTTTTTATCATTCAACCCATACTTGATTCGAATCATGGAGCATTGTTCTGATTTTGGCCAAAAGTTAAACCTTTCCTCCTTGCCATTGATATGGAAGTGGATTTCTCCAGCTCCCACAACTCTGTGAGCTTTTGCAGTGCTTAAGAATGGGCGCCCAAGAATGAGTAGTGTATCCTTCTCGGTGTCCATGTCTAGCAGTTCCCGCGGGTATGAAGCAGTTTCGGATCTTCACCGGGACGTCTTTAGCAATACCCGCTGGATAACGGACTGAAGAGTCAGCCAGTTGTAGCTACATTGGTGTTGGAGTCAGTTCTGTGAAGTTCAGCTGGTTGAACACAACCTTGGGCATCACACTAACACTTGCTCCCAAATCACAATGTGTCTTGTCAAAGTGGTGAGCCCCAATCGAGCATGAAATGGTAGGACACCCAGGGTCCTTCTGCCAGTTGACATTTTCCGTCGGGGGTTCTGGCTGGCCTGGCATCTTGCCATTCTCCATCGGAGAAATAGCAGCTACCAGCTGAGCCAACTGAGTCTTGAGCATCTTGTTGAAGGTCAGTTGATTCTTGAAGGATGAGTATAGTCCTTCCATCTTTGCATTGATATTCTCTAGGGTCTTGTCATTAGTTGACAGCTTCTTGGATAGGGCATCTGTAAGTGCATCTAGGATATCCCTTGTGGGTTTTGGCTAATTGATGACAAACATATGAGATACTAATGAAACTACTGAGATGATTACAGGACAAACAAGTGAGACATATCGGTGCACACAAAAAGGTGAAAAATGAAGTGGTGTTCAAAGAGAGATACTTTGATGAAGCTCGGAAGACCAAAATAGATTTGAATGTATGGGGAGTGTATGAAAGACACACTCCAAGAGCTAAAAACTTTGCGCGAGGATAAGGGATTAAAATTAACATAACTTTCACAAAGCACCGGACTAGTCTGATCATGGACCGGACTAGTCCGTTCACATTTCTGGAATCACACTCACAAGGAGACCGGACTAGTTCGTGCATCCACCGGACTAGTCCGTTGATGTTTTTGGAGTCTCTCATACTGAGGGATCGGACTAGTCCGATCATGGACCGGACTAGTCCGTTGAACTTTCTTTAAACTCCCATTTGTGGAGATCGCACTAGTCCGCGGACTAGTCCGATAAACTTTCTGGAGTCATCTTTACACAGTACCGGACTAGTCCGAGGTTGGACCGGACTAGTCCGGCAGACTTTCTGGACCTCAAAACATGTTGAGACCGGACAAGTCCGGACTTGCACCGGACTAGTCCGGTGTTAGGGGTTTTCAACGGCTAGCTTTTGGAAACCCTATAAATAGATGATCCACGACTTTCCCTTAAAGACACACGTCGAATATTGAAAAAAGAGCAAACCCTAGCGCCGCCACTTAGTCCCAAGAGCCCAAAACACATCTCCCCACACATCTAAAGTTCAAAAAGAGTGAAATCAATTGAACACTTGGATTCGGGATTGGGAGATCGTCGTTCTTTCATCGCGAGCTCTTGGGGTTTGATCTTTCTACACTCATACTCTGCATTGTAATACTTTTGAGTGTATTTGATCACTTGTTCATTGTAATTTTCGTGGGAGCCCTCAACGTTTGAGGTTGCCCCACAAACTTGGTGATTACCCGTGATAGTGGAATCAAGTCGGCCTTCGTGGTGACTTGAGGAGGAAAAGGGTTGGAGACCCGACTCTGTGTGAGCTTCCTCAACGAGGACGTAGATCTCGTTGTGAGATCGAACCTCGGGAAAGATTCTTGTGTCTCATGTCTCATTTACTTTAAATTTTGTTCATTAGATCACTTAAGTGCTAAACATTAACTTAAGGCAATTTGAAGTTACACCTGCATTCTTATATTAATTTCAAGTATAAATATCAGTTGTTCTTAATTCCACTGCTAAAGAAATTTAATTTCTCAATTAACACCTGATCAACACACATACTTCTTGCACACCGGACTAGTCCGCCCACGCAACCGGACTAGTCCGACCAACCAAGTTTTTGACTATTCTATTAAGTGTGCAGGAAATTCAAAAGGCCTATTCACCCCCCCTCTAGGCCACATTCAATTGGTATTAGAGCCTGGTTCTCCACCAACGAGACTCACATCTCGGAGAGATCAATGGCCTCTGAGAAGAACAACGATATCTCGAAGATGAACATTAATGAGGAGGAACAAGAAACTAAGGCTTTTGATGTGCTGAAAGAGAGCCCACACGATGATGAAGAAGTGCGACAATTGAAGGCACTACTGAGAAAGAAACTGCTAGGACAAAAGGGAAAAGAAGAAGAGAAGACGACGGGGAGTGGTCATCATGACTACTCCCGACAGCCTTACAACTACAACTGTCTCAACTCCAACAATCATTATCTTTCCATTCCCATGGGAAAACCTCCACAGTTTGACGGAAGCGACTATACAATGTGGAAGTACAACATGAAGATGCATCTAATATCCCTAAATCCTAGCCTATGGCACAACGTCTGCACTGGCATAGATATCCTGGACACGGATGAAGAACTCACCCCAGAACAAGAACAAGAGATTCACAGAAATGCACAAGCTGTCGCCATGATCACATCATCATTAAGCAGAGAAGAATTCACCAAGATTGATGTCTTAGAAAGTGCAAAGGAAATCTGGGATACACTTAAGACGGCTCACGAAGGAAATAGATCAGTTCGTGAAGCAAAAATCGAAATGCTTGAAGGAGAGTTGGGGAGGTTCGCTATTGAAGAAGGCAAATCACCTCAAGGCATGTACAACCGAATGAAGGCAATCATCAACAAGTTACGTGCCTCTGGAAGTAAGAAATGGATGGATCATGAGGTAGTCAAGAGAATGATTAGAGCCTTCATGCCAAGAAATGTCACACTTTGCTCAATGATTAGAGAAAGCCCCGGTTTCCACAAATTGACCCCCGATGAGCTGTTGGGGAAGATCATAAACCATGAGGTGATGGAAAAAGAGGCAAAATACGTCAAAGACTTGGCCGAACTCACTTCCTCCAAAAGGAAAGAGGTCGCTCTCAAAGCTACATGCCGACCCAAACTCAAAGAAGCTCGTGAAGATCAAGACGATGGCACACAAGTGACGAGAGCACCGATCTTGATGATGAGGAGATGGTACTCTTTATCAAGAAGTTCAAGCGAATGATGAAAAGAAGACACAGCAACAACTCAAATGAAGGCAACAGCAAGGACAAAGGAAAATCCAAGGCTCGACGCACTTGCTACAACTGCGGAGAGTATGGTCACTTCATGATGGACTGCCCCTATGAAGAAAACAAAAAGAAGAAGGAAACAAGATCTCAAGAAAAGAAAAATTTCAGAAAAAGAAGACAAAACCATCAAGCTCACATTGGCAAGGAGTGGGACTCAAACGACGAGTCCTCCTCCGATGAAGAAGAAGATATGGCCACTATTGCCATCAAGAAACCTACTATGAAGGCCACACTCTTTCCAAACACGGGAGGATGGGACATGAACAACCACACTTGCCTTATGGCTAAGGAAGGCAAGAAAAAGGTACGGCTCACTCCTCCCACACTAAACTCCTCTATTGATGACTTTGACAACTCTAGCGATAACGAAGAAATGTTTAGAGGACTGAGTAAAATTGCTCTAAAGAAAATGGAAATGTTGTCGAACGAAATTTTTGAGAAGGAAGAACTTCTTGATCGACAAGAAGATATGCTCATCCATGAAAGGAAGAGATATCAAGAAGTTGAAAAACTTCTCGAGCTTGAAAGAGAGAAGAACAAGTCGCTTGAAGTTGAGCTAGCCTTGAGTAAGGAAACTTACTCAAAGCTAAAAGATTCACATATTGCAATCAAGGAAGAACTTGCTAACTTGTCAAAGGTTAACAAGATCCTTGAGGTGCAAGTTGAGTCGCTCAAGAAAAGTGACTCTTCTTCCTCCAAGAGCTCTTCCTCCAAAGATATGAGTTCGACAACAATCGAGACTTGCACTTGCTATAGTAAGAAGAATACTATTTCTAATACATCAACTTCTCGTAATATGCATGCCCCCCCAAGCGGCATCTTTGATAAGGAGAAGATCAAATATGCACGCAGTGCATATATGGTCACTAGACCTCCCAATGTCAAAGATGGCCTTGGTTTTGATAAGAACAAACACATGGCTATTTCTAATCATGCTAAGAATAGAATTGCCTTTGTCAAAGAGAAATCTCATGAATCTGAACCTCAAATATTGTTTCACACATTTAATGCTTCTTATGTTCTTATGAAGGCCAAAAGTGGAAGAGTCATTGCCAAATATATAGGGCCACGCCACAAGAACTTGAAAACTTGTGTGTGGGTGCCTAAGACTCTTGTGACTAACCTGAAAGGACCCAAGCAAGCTTGGGTACCTAAAACCAAGGAATGATTTTTTTTGCAGGCTTACTCCTCCGGCGGAACAAAATGGGTACTTGATAGCGGATGCACGAATCACATGACCAGAGAGAGAGGTATTTTTGTGGAGTGCGAGTACAACAAGGATCTAGGTGAAGGCATATACTTCGGAGACAACAGCCAAGGAAAGGTCCTTGGTAGCGGTAACATTGAAATTTCCTCTCAACATACCTTATCAAATGTTTTACATGTAGATTCTCTAGATTATAACCTTTTGTCAATATCCCAACTATGCGACAAAGGTTACAACTGTTTATTCACTAATGAGGGTGTGACAGTTTTTAGAAGAAGCGATGACTCGATTACATTCAAGGGAATTTTGAAGGGCAAGCTCTATCTTGTTGACTTCAACAAAGATAAAGCCGAACTCAACACTTGCTTGGTTGCTATGACCAACATGGGATGGCTGTGGCATAGACGGCTAGCCCATGTTGGGATGAGAAATCTGCAGAAACTTCTAAAAGGTGGTCACATCTGTGGTCTTAAGGATGTGGTTTTTGAAAAGGACAGGCCGTGCAGCGCTTGTCAAGCAGGAAAACAAGTCGGAGCACCACACCCCACCAAGAACGTGATGACTACCGCGAGACCGATGGAACTTCTCCACATGGATCTTTTTGGTCCAGTTTCGTACATCAGCATCGGTGGTAACAAATATGGTTTAGTAATTGTTGATGATTTTTCTAGATTTACTAGGGTGTTTTTCTTGTATGATAAATCAGAAACTCAGGGGATCCTCAAGAAGTTCTTAAAAAGAGCTCAGAATGAATTCTCATCAACCATAAAGAACATCAGAAGTGACAACGGGACAGAATTCAAGAATATCCAAGTTGAAGAGTTTCTTGATGAAGAAGGGATAAAGCATGAATTCTCAGCACCCTACTCCCCTCAACAAAATGGAGTGGCAGAAAGGAAGAACAGAACATTGATCAAAATGGCCAGAACTATGCTGGATGAATACAAGACATCAGATCGATTTTGGGCAGAAGCGGTGAACACCGCCTGCCATGCCACTAATCGACTATACCTCCATCGACTACTGAAGAAAACTCCATATGAGCTCCTTACCGATAAAAAGCCAAATGTTTCTTATTTTAAAGTTTTTGGTTGCAAATGTTTTATTATGAACAAGAAACAGAGGGCCTCGAAGTTCGCTTCGAAGTCCAATGAAGGATTCTTGCTTGGTTATGAATCGAATGCCTACGCCTATCGTGTCTTCAACAAGGTGTCCGACCTTGTTGAAGTAGCATGTGACGTAGTGTTCGATGAATCTAACGGCTCACAAGTGGAGCAAGTTGACAAGTGTGTGCTAGATGATGAGGAAGCTCCATATGAAGCACTGAAGAAAATGGGACTTGGTGATATCTTACCACAAGAGCAAACATTCGACCCAAATGCACAAGATGAACCTCAACACAGAAGCAATTATCAAGGGGGAGCCCTTGCACAAGATCAAGAGGAGGAAGATCAAGAAGAGCAGGACCATCATGGAAGCAACGATCAAGGGGGAGACAATGTACATTAAGAACAAGCAACTACACAAGCTCCACACCCAAGAGTACACCAGAGCGTGCAAAGAGACCACCCTGTCAACAACATCATTGGAGATATTGCAAAGGGAGTAACTACTAGATCTCGAGTAGCAAATTTTTGTGAATCCTACTCTTTTGTGTCTTTTCTGGAACCACACAGGGTAGAAAAAGCCTTAGGGGATCCAGACTGGGTGATTGCAATGGAAGAGGAGCTGAACAACATCAAGAGAAATGAAGTATGGGAGCTAGTGGAGAGACCAAAGGCGAACATAGTCGGAACTAAATGGGTATTTCGGAACAAGCAAGATGAACATGGAGTAGTGACAAGAAATAAGGCAAGACTGGTGGCCAAAGGTTATTCTCAGGTCGAAGGTTTGGACTTCGATGAAACTTTTGCTCCTGTAGCTAGACTTGAGTCCATTTGTATTTTATTGGCATATGCTACTCACCATAATTTTAAGCTGTATCAAATGAACGTCAAAAGTGCCTTCTTAAACGGCCCAATCAAGGAGGAAGTTTATGTGGAGCAGCCACCAGGATTCGAAGACCCGAAGTATCCAAACCATGTCTACAAACTGCGTAAGGCTCTCTATGGCCTCAAACAAGCTCCTCGAGCTTGGTATGAGTGCCTTAGAGATTTTCTAATTCAGAATGGATTCAAAATTGGTAAAGCTGACTATACACTTTTCACTAAACATTGTGGTGATCATTTATTTGTATGTCAAATTTACGTTGATGATATTATCTTTGGATCAACTAACAAATCCTTCTGTGAAGAGTTTAGCAAAATTATGACAGATAGGTTCAAGATGTCAATGATGGGCGAATTAAAGTTCTTCTTGGGATTCCAAGTCAAGCAACTAAGAGAAGGTACATTTATAAGCCAAACAAAATATACACAAGACATTCTCATGAAATTCAATATGGACAAAGCCAAGCCCATCAAGACACCCATGGCCACAAATGGACATCTCGACCTCAATGAAGACGGTCCAAATGTACATGAAAAGGTATATCGGTCCATGATTGGCTCTTTACTTTATTTATGTGCATCTAGGCCAGATATTATGCTTAGTGTTTGCTTGTGTGCAAGGTTTCAAGCTGCACCTAAAGAGTGTCATTTAAATGCTGCAAAAAGAATCCTAAGGTACCTTGTGCACACACCCAACTTGGGCCTTTGGTATCCCAAAGGGTCCAAATTTAACTTGATAGGATATTCCGATGCCGACTATGCAGGATGCAAAGTCGATAGAAAGAGCACGTCAGGGACTTGTCAGTTTCTTGGTAGGTCCCTGGTATCTTGGTCATCTAAAAAGCAAAACTCCATTGCCCTTTCAACAGCAGAAGTAGAATATATTGCAGCCGGTAGCTGTTGCGCCCAATTACTTTGGATGCGGCAAACACTTAGGGACTACGGCTACAATCTTAACAATATCCCACTTCTATGTGACAATGAAAGTGCTATAAAAATTGCACACAACCCAGTAGAGCACTCAAGAACTAAGCACATAGATATGCGTCATCATTTTCTTAGAGGTCATTCATTAAAAGGTGACATTACTATTTCACATGTCAGAACTGAAAAACAACTTGCGAACATTTTTACCAAACCATTGGAAGAGAAAAGGTTTTGTGAACTTAGGAATGAACTTAATATTCTTGACTCTCGAAATGTGGCTTGAAACGTTGCACATCTGGTTGATACTTCAAATGTTGCATTTTATTGCTAAAACTGCCCTTCACCTCTTTCTCTCCTAAGAAAACTACTTTTAATGAAGAAATCTTGAAATTTATGACCATGTTTTTGTGTGGATTGCTTTCTGGTCATAAACACCAAGATTATTTGTAAAACTTGTCCTTGGATCACTATTAGTTATCTCCAAATACCTAGGTTTTCCAGGGACACTAGACTAGTCCGGTCGACTGCCTATATAAGCAGCTGGCCCGTTTCAAATCTCCCTCCACTTGACCTAAACTCTCACCTCTAAAACCCTAACCCCCAAAAGGTGATTTTAGGTTTGAGCCCTCAAAATCCAAGCTCTCTCCGTGGGAAACTCTCCCCTCGACGAGTTGGTACTCCTCTCCAAACTCATCCGGACAGATTTGCGCTCCTTCGACGCGAATCCTCAAATCTCGGTAAAATTCTCCCCAAAGTCAAACTCTCAACTTTTCTAGTTCTAGTTTATTTCAATTGATTCCAAGGAAGTACATTAGCTTCATAGATGTATTCCTTTCACCTTCATGCTCATTTGCACCCCTAGATAGAAGTTGTGATTCAAGTTTTGTTAGGGTTCTTGTGCCAGGCCGGACTAGTCCGGCTCCTAGGTACGGACTAGTCCGGTACCCCGGACAAGTCCGCACTCTGAAACCGGACAAGTCCGGTCTCTGACACTTGAATCCTAGTATCTCCTTCATTTTCAGTTCATCTTCATCTAAATCATGAACTCCTTGTTAGGCACGATGTCTTCAAGTTCAGATGACAGCTCCTTCCATGTTGATGAAGAAGTTGAGCGCGAAAAAGTGCAAAGAGCCAAAGAGAGGTACATGAAGAAAAGGCATGATGTAAATGTGCACTCTCCACCCTCCGACGACAACTTTCCCAAGAAAAGGAGGGTAGTGGTGAAGAAGGCCCAAGGAAAGGCCGGTGAGAGTTCCTCAGGGTCAAAGAGGACTCTCAACAAAGGGAAATGACTTGCTAGTGGTCCCATTGGACCCTTGAAAATGAAGAACCCAAGTCACCACAACCGGCAGCGCTCAAGCAAGGATTTCACTAGGAAAGGGGGTGAGCTTGCCGACAGCTTCAGGCAGGTCAACGTGTATGCTCAGCCTCGGCAATGCTCAGACCCAAGATTTTGGATCAACTTCCATGCCGGCTACTATGAGCATGTGTACATGAAGATGAAGAATCCCGTTGTGAAGAGTCAATGGGTGAACATCGGGTACATGCAGTCAAAGAAGTATCCTGCTTTCCGTGAGGTGGTTGAGGCCCTGGAAAGGCACGGACTAAAAGAACTATTCTCCTTTGAGAATGACTGGAACAATGAAGTGATCGCCCAATTCTACTCTACTCTCTACTTTGCTCGGGGTGATGGAGACAATCTTACTTGGATGACCCATGGATCCAAGTATAGTGTCACTTATGATGAGTTTGCAAGGATTCTCCACCTTGAGCATACCTTGGATCATGATCTAGTCATCCACAACCTGCAACCCCTGGAGAAGGATGAGCTCAAATTTCTCTATGACACAAGGATGCCATATGTTGCTCCCAGTATCAAGTACTTGAAGCCCTTCTATGTGGTCCTCAACAGAATTTTGAGGAAGACAATAGCCCCAAAGGATGGAGATGCGGGGACTATTCAAGGGACCTTGAGGACCCTAATGAAGGTCATTGGTGGGAGGAGACCATTCAATGTCTTTGAATACATCTACAATGACATTGTGAACATATCAATCACTCCAAACAGATCTTGCGGGTATGCCCCGTACATCATGTACATGATTGAGAAGGTGACTGGACTTGAGTTCGTCAAGGATGTTCACCATACGGGGATGAAGCCACAAAAGCCTACGGAGTACACTCTACCTTCGGCCCCTGATGCACCTCCCTCCCCTAAGACTGAGAGGAGGACTAAACAGGCTCGGGATGTGAATGCACCTAGATCCTCAGATGCTCCTCCCAGCTCTGCAGCTGCTCGTGAACCCTCCGGTGGTGTGCTCAAAATGCTCACCTCCATCTTTGCCTGCTGCCGCAAGATTGAAGTCAGGCAAAAGAAGCATCAACAATATGTCAATGCCAACATCAAAGCTATATGCGATAAGCTGGAGATTGAGCCGGTTGGATCCCCGCCTGCCTTCGAGGACTCCGAGGAAGAGTCCGCTCCGGCGAATGATGATGGTGATGGTGAAGATGAGGACCGGACTGAAACGGAGGAAGAGAGTGACGATGAGTGATTTCCCTCATTTTTTACCTTTTTGGTGCCTTGATGCCAAAGGGGGAGAGATTGAGACTAGGAGAGATTAAGACTATTAGTTTAAGAGTAGTTGGTGTCTTTATGTTTTTGTGATCAAGGACATGTGTACTTAATTTTAAAACCTTGTAATGCACTATTCCCTCTCTTATGTGTGATGCTTACTATTGCTTGGATGATTATCTTTATACTCATTGTTGATTATCTTTACTACATCACACCCTGTTGATCACACACTTGTTAGGCACCCCACCATAAGGTGTGTGCATATGTGAGAAGTTTTTTTGTGGACTTATCATTATTCTCATATGTGGACACCTTATGAAAATCAAGATTTTACTCTCAATTGTGATATCTCAAATGGTTGTCATCAATCACCAAAAAGGGGGAGATTGTAAGTGCATCTAGGATATCCCTTGTGGGTTTAGGCTAATTGATGACAAAAATATGAGATCCTAATGAAACTACTGAGATGATTGCAGGACAAACAAGTGAGACATATCAGTGCACACAAAAAGGTGAAAAATGAAGTGGTGTTCAAAGAGAGATACTTTGATGAAGCTCGGAAGACCAAAATAGATTTGAATGTATGGGGAGTGTATGAAAGACACACTCCAAGAGCTCACAACTTTGCGCGAGGATAAGGGATTAAAATTAACATAACTTTCACAAAGCACCGGACTAGTCCGATCATGGACCGGACTAGTCCGTTCACCTTTCTGGAATCACACTCACAAGGAGACCAGACTAGTCCGTGCATCCACCAGACTAGTCCGTTGATGTTTCTGGAGTCTCTCATACTGAGGGACCGGACTAGTCCGATCATGGACCGGACTAGTCCGTTGAACTTTCTATAAACTCCCATTTGTGGAGATCGGACTAGTCCGCGGACTAGTCTGATGAACTTTCTGGAGTCATCTTTACACAGTACCGGACTAGTCTGAGGTTGGACCGGACTAGTCCGGCAGACTTTCTGGACCTCAAAACATGTTGAGACCGGACAAGTCTGGACTTGCACCGGACTAGTCCGGTGTTAGGGTTTTTCAACGGCTAGCTTTTGGAAACCCTATAAATAGATGATCCACGACTTTCCCTTAAAGACACACGTCGAATATTGAAAAAAGAGCAAACCCTAGCGCCGCCACTTAGTCCCAAGAGCCCAAAAGACATCTCCCCACACATCTAAAGTTCAAAAAGAGTGAAATCAATTGAACACTTGGATTCGGGATTGGGAGATCATCGTTCTTTCATCGCGAGCTCTTGGGGTTTGATCTTTCTACACTCATACTCTGCATTGTAATACTTTTGGGTGTATTTGATCACTTGTTCATTGTAATTTTCGTGGGAGCCCTCAACGTGTGAGGTTGCCCCACAAACTTGGTGATTACCCATGATAGTGGAATCAAGTCGGCCTTCGTGGTGACTTGAGGAGGAAAAGGGTTGGAGACCCGGCTCTGCGTGAGCTTCCTCAATGAGGACGTAGATCTCGTTGTGAGATCGAACCTCGGGAAAAATTCTTGTGTCTCGTGTCTCATTTACTTTAAATTTTGTTCATTATATCACTTAAGTGCTAAACATTAACTTAAGGCAATTTGAAGTTACACCTGTATTCTTATATTAATTTCAAGTATAAATATCAATTGTTCTTAATTCCGCTGCTAAAGAAATTTAATTTCTCAATTAACACCTGATCAACACACATACTTCTTGCACACCGGACTAGTCCGCCCACGCAACCGGACTAGTCCGACCAACCAAGTTTTTGACTATTCTATTAAGTGTGCAGGAAATTCAAAAGGCCTATTCACCCCCCCTCTAGGCCACATTCAGCATCATTGATCTTGAGCTGGCTAATGGCAAGTTCTCTCAAGTTGGGCTGATTTCTAGGGTTGCCATTGTTGTTGTACCCTCCTTGAAAGAATGGGCGTTGTTGACCCCACCCTTGACCTCCTGGACGATAGCCATTGTTGTTGTAATTTCCGTTGTTGGTGAGGTATAGGGCATCCTCACGAGTTTCTAGGCAATCATTGCCCATATGACCCGTGTTGCCACAGACTTCACACGTGATGTGAGAGTCTAGGGCATAGGCATTGCCAGACACTTCACCACAGGCTTGTCCATCAATTTTCTTCATTAGGAGGTCCAATTTTGCAGCGATCATGTCCAACACCTTCAAGGTGTGCATGCCGCGCTGTCGGGTATGGAGACGCTCATCGTTCCATCCCATGCTGGACACCATCTTCTCAGTAAGATCTTTAGCTTTTGGCACCGTCAATGAGAAGAAGGCTCCTCCAGCACCAGCATCCAAATGGTCACAAGCTGATGGGATCAACCCGTTATAGAAGTTTTGAATAAGAAGCCAGTCATCCATCCCATGGTGGGGACAGACTAGGATGTACTCCTCAAGTCTTTCCCATGCCTCGAGAATAGATTCCTTCGGCTCTTGCTAAAAGCTTGAAATCCTTCCACGTAGGGCATTGGTTTTGCCCAACGGGAATAATTTGGTGAGGAATGCCATAGAACACTTCTCCCAAGTGTCTACAACACTTCAGTTCGCATAGAACCACTATTTCACTCTCCCAAGGAGAGAGAACGGGAACAATCTCAGACAGACCGCATCTGGAGACATGTCCTTGATCTTAAAAGTGCTACAGATCTCAAGGAATTGTTGCAGGTGAGCACTTGCATCCTCGTTAGCCTTCCCACTGAATGGGTTGGCTTGCACCATAGTAATAATGCCAGTTTTGATCTCGAAGTTCACATCTCCTGTGTTAACAGTGGGCCTAATAGGCATGTTGTTAGCAGAGGGAGCTGAGAACTCACGAAGGGTCTTTTGAGCCATTGGCATTTGGATTGTTGGTGCCAAAGTGCTGGCTTGCTTTGCCTCTCGAATCTTCTAAGGAGTAACGACATGGGGTCGGTCTCTCAGAAGAGATTCGGGATCTTCAACAAAGTTTTCCAGCAGGCGGAAACCAGACATACACTACCCTGTTTTCACATTAAAAATGCGAAAACAAAGAATGGTTATCCTACGAAAATCCTACCCAGGGGTCTATCCTATTCACTTAGTCATGTTATATATCTATTTGCCTTCCCCAGCAACGGTGCCAGAAATGCTTGTTGACGACTCCTAAGGTATACTAACAAATCATCCCTGGCAATAGTGCCAGAAATTCTTGTTGGTATTACTTACGCACCATTAACTAAACATCTCCAACTGATGTGTCAGAAATGCTTGTTAATGGTTCTATTGGATCACAGAGTGAATTCCGCAAGTGCACGGAAGTATCATTGTAGCATTTCCCCTTAAGAGTATTCCCAAGGGTGTCATTTATTTGATCCAAAAGGAAGGCGGGGTAGAGATATAACAATCATCGAGGGGAAAGGGTAGAAAGGTCTAGGTAAGAATCTAGTAAGGATGGATAAAATAATAGTGGGGGTAGTGTGACACCCACAAAAGCTTGCAAGTCTAGGGGGGGGGGGTAAGAGGATCCTAGAGGTTAGTTAAGGTTGAGAGTTATGGAGGTACTCCTACTATGCTCTATTGTACATATACATAGCCTAAACTAATTATTCATAAGCTAGATTAATAGTGAATACTTATGCTATGTGGTTCAACACATTAGGCACGGGCTTACCCCTAGCAATACTAGGGCGACTCCCGCCAAGAGCCTGTGGCATAGCCGAACGTGGAGGATTACAAAGGACAGATAGGACTGTCACCACCTACTGCCTACCTCTTCAATCCATGGGTCTACGAGACATCCAATGCTACTTAGCTATCCTAGCACCATGCTATCATATTAAGTAATTACCTTAAGAGCCTAGGCACAATCCATCCTAAGGCAATGAACTGAATCATCATTGAACCAATGTTGATACACAACATAATTTTCCATACTAACCTAGTTATGTTATAATTAACTAGACTATAGTGGGGATCTATAGGTTCTATGATAATGAGATATGTTCATGATGAAATAGTCATAGAAGCTATACCTTCCACATATATGGACTCCACAATCAAACAAGAAATGCTTTGCCCAAGTATATGTATAAGTAGAGACTAAAGATACTATCTTTATTATGCATATAGTTACAAATACAAGAAATAATACATGAGCCATACCTTTCCCAATGTAGGATTGGGAAGAGGGAGACTCCTTACTCCTTTCCCAATTTGGACTTGGGACTAGAGACTCTCCTCTCTACAACCTAAATCCTCTAAGACTATGGATGATAGTGTATACAATAGAGATGAAGCTCAAGTGGTGTGTGTTGAAGTCAGGGGTATGGGGTCCTATTTATACTAGTGTTGAGGTCGGTTCCCGCCACCAAAAGTGCGCGAATCAGTCACCATTGACTCCAGGAAGCCGGGAGGAGCCAACACGTGGAGGTTGACCGAGTTTGGTGCAGAGACCAGGTCGACCGACCCCCTGGTTCGACCGACCTGGTCATTGCACCAATTCTCGTGTGCTTTCTCCAGGTGGCTACCAGGTGGGTCCCATTGATGTATATGGGTGATACACCGTTGGATCTCCTCGAATACTTCTATTTGTGGGCCATTCGATCAATGGGATGCCACGTGTCGTTGCCTGATTGGCTGGGATGATATTTTATAGGATTGGTCCCTCTATATTTCCTCATTTCCTGCATAAAATGCTGCATACACATATTTCTCCAAGTCCAAGTGGAATTTGGTTAGATAGAAAGGTGATGTGTGCAAGAAATGACAAATCCTTCACATAATTGAGTTAAATTGATGGATTAAATTGATATATAACAGCTGTCAACATTACCCCGACGGATTTCCCTTGAGGAACATGAGAGCAAATTGCAAATGCAAACAAAAGCCAATCTTTTTGACTCGGATTTTGAGCAAGATTACTTCAATGATGAGCAATAAAAACAATGTGAGCAAGCAGTGACTTTGGGGAGGTATGAAATAAGGTGAAGTGTGAAGAGGAGTGCTCCTCACGGTCACCATTTATAGTGTACACTCCCCAACGGTCACAAGGGAATCAAATGCAGTCGTTGGAGGAGAGAGAGCCAAAATGGCTCTTTCCCCGTGTCGGACGAATAGGGGGTCAGCCGCACCGCAATGGGGGCCCCCCTGTTCTCCCTTTTGGCAAGTGGCTCCCCAACGGCTATGAAATTAGCAGGTTGCTGAATTACCACTTTTGGAGCTTAGAAAAAATGTTTTCCAAATAAAAATCCTTTTTTCAAAACCCAACAATTTTCTTTTTGTAAAAAATAAAGAAACAAAAATGATAGTTGAGAATAGAAGATTCTCAACTTGCTAAGAAAAACCAAATATGCAGTGGGGAAAATCAAACTAAATGGGGAAAACCAAATGAAGAGAAAAGAAAAATCAACGAGAGCATAACTACCAATTTAACCTATTGGCTAGGTCTCACCACCATCCGATGAGATGGACATTCCTCCTTATTCACTTCTTGACATCCGGACCCGGAGGGATGGGCTCGGGCGGCTTGTATTGCTTTTTCTGCCATTTCTTATTTTGGTGGTTTGGTGGACTTGGGCCTTTGGGGAGGCCTGAACTTCTCCGTCTTCTTCGGGTGTCAGCATGGACGATAAGACAGGTTTTCCGCATAGATCAAATTCCTCATGAATGCAATGAGTGGGTCCACCTTTGGAGTTGTGATTTTGACCTATTGAATGTGTTTAACATTCGGCCCATACTTGATACGGATCATGGAGCATTGCTCCAACTTTGGGCGAAAGTCAAAGTTCTTCCTTACCATTGATATGGAAGTGGATTTGTCTAGCTCCCACATCTATGCGAGCCTTCGCAGTGCTAAGGAATGGTCGCCAAAGAATGAGCAACATATCCTTCTCGACCTCCATGTTGAGCACCATGAAATCCACGGGTATGAAGCAATTCCGAATTTTCTACGGAACATCTTTAGCAATACCCACCGAATAACGGACTAAAGAATCAGTCAGTTGGAGCTGCATTGGTGTTGGAGTATGTTTTGTGGAGTTTAGCTGGTCAAAAATCACCTTGGGCATCACACTCACACTTGCTCCAAGGTCACAAAGGGCCTTGTCAAAGTGGCGAGCCCCAATCGAGCATGATATCTTAGGATATCCAAGGTCATTCTTCTTTTTTGGAAGCCTATTAAGGATGGTTGCACTGCAGTCTTCCATAAGCTTGACAACCTCAGTGGTGGGCAATGGCCGTTTGTTATTCAATATGTCATTGAGATAGCGAGCATAAGTGGGTACTTGCATCGCATCAATCAAGGGCACATTGATGTGGATTTAGTAGATAACCTCAAGAAAGCGGTTGAATTGCTCGTCCACTGTTGGCTTCCTTTGCCTGTGAGGGAATGGCAATAAGTTGGTATCTTCAAAGTGCTTGGCCATTCTCTCATTAAGTGGTTCACTTATGCCAACTGGGACATCCTCCTTCTCTTTTGTAGTTATCGTCTTCTCTTGTGTGGGATATGGTGGGTCCCGAGTGGTCTTGCCACCTCTCGTAGCCACTGCACTCACTTTTTCCACTAGAGGAATGACTACAGCAAGTTGGGCCAACTGAGTTTCCCACATCTTGTTGAAGCTCAATTGATTCTTGAAGGCTGAGGATAGTCCTTCAATCTTGGCATTAATGCTCTCTAGGGTCTTGTCATTAGCCGACAACTTCTTGGATAGAGCATCATTGATCTTCATTTGGCTAATGACAAGCTCTCTCAAGTTGGATTCATTTCCATTATTGCCATTGTTGTTGTACCCACCTTCAAAGAAAGGGCGTGGTTGGCCCCACCCTTGACCTTCTGGAAGATAGCCATTGTTGTTCCCATTGTTGGCCACGTATAAGGAATCCTCACGGTTTTCTAGGCAATCATTAGCCAAATGGCCCGTGTTTCCACAGACTTCACATGTGATGTGAGAGTCTAGGGCATAGACACTGCCACATACCTCACCATTGGCTTGTCCATCTATCTTCTTCATAAGGAGGTCCAATTTGGCAGCGATCATGTCCACCTCCTTCAAGGTGTTAATGCCTCACTGGCGGGTATGGAGACGCTTGTTGATCCAACCCATGTTTGACACCATCTTCTCAATCAAATCTTTGGCTTTGGGCACCGTCAATGATGCTTTGGTTCGCATAGAACACTTCTCCCAAGTGCCTACAACACACCGGTCCGCGTAGAATCACAACTTTGCTCTCCCAAGTAGAGAGAATGGAAACAGCCTAAGACAAACATCATCTGGAGATATGTCGTTGATCTTAAAAGTGTTGCAGAGCTTAATAAACTATTGCTGGTGAGACCTTGCATCCTCGTTAGTCTTCCCACAAAATGGCTTGCACCATAGTGATCAGGCCACTCTTGATTTCGAAGTTCATGTCTCCCGTGTTAACAGTGGGCCCAATAGACACATTGTTAGCAGAGGGAGCCAAAAACTCACGAAGGGTCTTCTGGGCCATTGGCATTTCGGTTGTTGGTGTAGTTGCGCTGGCTTGCTTTGCCGCTCGAAGCTTTTGAGGAGTAACGACACGAGGTCGATCTCTCAGAACGGATTTGGGATCCTTAATAAAGTTTTCTAGCAAGCAGAAACCAAACATACACAAACCTGTTTTCACATAAAATGCGAAATCAAAGAAAGGTTATCCTACTAAAACCTACCCAGAGTCCTATCCTATTCACTCAATCATGCAATACTTCGACTACCTCCCCCGACAACGGCGCCAGAAATGCTTGTGGATATTTCTTACGCACTACTAACAAATCATTCCTAGCAATGGTGCCAGAAATTCTTGTTGATAGTTCTTAAATCACAGATATAATTCCGCAAGCGCACATAATCTATTGAAGTATCATTTCCCCTTTTAGAGTATTCTTAAAGGGTGTCATTTATATTCTCCCAAAGGAAGGCTAGGGAAGCAAAGCAATCATCAAATAGAGAGGATAGGTTGGTCTAGGTAGGGTTCTAGCAAGGATGGGTAAATGATAATTTGGAGGTAGTGTGACACACACAAGAGCATTCTATACTAAGGGGGTAAAGGAGGCAAAGAAGGACTAGGCTAAGAGTTGGGTAGATAATCCTACTATGCTCCTAATATACATATACATAGCCTAAGTTAGTTACTAATGATCATATCAATTATGAATTCTCATGCTAAGTGGATTAACACATCAGACACGAGTTTACCCCTAGCAACACTAGGACGACTCCCGCCAAGAGCTTGTGGCATAGCCGAACGTGGAGGATTACAAAGGACAGATATGGCTGTCAATACCTACTGCCTACCTCACTACCCACATCCTAAGTGAATGTAGGCCTAGAGGGGGGTGAATAGGCCTTTTTGAAATTTCTCGGTTCCTGTAGCACATCAACAACAAGGTCAAAACCAGATATATCGGACTAGTCCGGATTTCACGGGCTAGGTTGATCAAGTTAGGTCAATTTGATTGTTTCGTTGACGTTTGCAGCGGAAATATAAACTTTAATAACAGTTCAATAGTTGTATGTCAAGTTCTATTGCAAGTATGATTCTTGTTCAACTATTTAACTTGAATTCAACAAAATGAATCAAATCCTAGATAATGTTGATCAACTAGAATGATGAACACAAACGAACAAGACACAAGATTTATCCCGTGGTTCGGTTACCACGAAGGCAACCTACATCCACGTTGAGGAGCACACAAAAGGACCGGGTCTTCACCAACCCTTCCCTCGTTGGATCGCCACGAAGGCCAATCCTTTTCCACTAATCACACAGGGGTAAATCACCAAGTTGAAGGGGCGATCTCACAAGTTGAGAGCTCCCTTGATTACAAGTTTCAAGACCACCAATAACACACTTCGAAATATACAAATTGAGATACAAGAGTGTGTTAGAGATTCAAACCAAGAGCTCAATCGTGTGCCAAGTGCCTCTCCAATGATCTAGAAGTGATCTTCAATGGATTGATTGATTTTGCACTTAATTTCGTGGAGAGAGATGGTTTTTGAGTCTCTTGGGAGGTGTGACGGCGCTAGGGTTCGAGAGTGGGTGAAAGTGGGCCGTGCACCTCTATTTATATGGGGTTTCTAAAAGTTACCGTTAGGGTTCAGAAAGATCGGACTAGTCCGTGGTGGTCACCGGACTAGTCCGGTGTGCTGTGTGTAGCAAACCCTAAGTGTCCAGGAATATCGGACTAGTCCGGTTGAAAACGGACTTGTCCGATTTCGCTACTGGAAAGCTTCGGACTAGTCCGATTGCCATCGGACTTGTCCGGACAAATGAAACCCTAAGTGTTTGGGATGACAAGTCCGCACTGGGCGGACTTGTCCGATTTAGATCAGTGTGTATATCGGACTAGTCCGTGTGGACACCGGACTTGTCCGAAGTGGATCAGAATGAATATCGGACTAGTCCGGGTCACAACGGACTTGTCCGATTTTGTGTGACTTGTGCATTGTGTTAAGGACTAGTCCGCATTGAAGAGGACTAGTCCGAAGTGGATCAGAATGATATCGGACTAGTCCGGCTGATATCAGACTAGTCCGGTCCTGTATAGCTTTGTGCATTGTGTGTGTGTGATTAAATGATATTGAGCTCTTGGGTGTGTTTCCTTAACACACTCCATACATACTAAACTACTAATTTCTTCTCCTTGAGCTCAAATTCATTTTCCTTCTCAATTTCCCTCTTTTTGGCACTTTGCTCATTTTTCATCATTTTCCTGCATTCATCTCAACAAAAGGATTAGGATCCCAATTGCTTGTCATAAATCATCCAAAACCCACAAGGGAGTCCTAGATGCACTTTCAATCTCCCCCTTTTTGGTGATTGATGACAACCAATTGAGATTTCACAAAATGAGGTATAAAATGAGATTTTCATAAAGTATGCACATATGACTCAAAAATACATCAAGCAACAAGATAATTATTCATGTGTGCATTCTTTATGGTGGGATGCATACTAAGAGCATGAATGCATTAAGAATGACAAAATTTGCATTGATCAACTAATATCAAGTGAATATGGCATTTCAGGAGCAAAAATTCAGATTTCATCACACACTTGCAAATTAATTGAGCAATTTAACACAGGACCAAACATGATATGAAAATAGAGTTAAACAAATACCATCACAATTAAAAATACATAGAGAGCTCTCTCCTCGCATCCTATTCAGCTAAAGCTAAGACTAGAGACTCCCCCTCAATCTCTCCCCCTTTGGCATCAAGACACCAAAAAGAGAGAGAGGAAGGTCCTAGGGCTTCACTCTTCGCTGTCAGTCCTCTCGTCGTCTTCATCGTCTTCATCGCTTTCCGCTTGACGAGGTTGAGAGGGAGGAGGAGGAGAGGAGCTGCTCGAGCCCCCAATGCCAAAATAGGCAAGCTCGGAGAGAGTCAAGGGGCTGAGCTCGGTGATGTCCGGATCAGAATCTTCAGAGAGTACTGGAGATCCAATTGGGTTGATCTCCAGCTTCTCACTCAGCTGCTTCACATTGGCTTTTATGTACCTCATGTTCTCCTTCCTCTTCTGATTTAGCTTGTGAAGCTTCACTTCAGTTTTCTTGCATGAGGAGAAAATTGCAGCCAAGTACTTGAGGATCCCACTGGCGGATCCTTTCTGAGGGGCTTCCCTGGAGGGAGGAGGAGCCCTAGCAGCTTCTTCTTGTCTTGCCGGTGCCTCGGGGCTTGAGGCCGGCGATGGAGCAGCCTGGACACTCACTGGCTGAGGCTTCTGAGGCCTCAGTGGAGTGTGCTCCACATCCTTCACAAACTCGATCCCTGTGACCTTCTCAATCATAAACATCAAGTAAGGGGCATAGCCACAGGATCGGTTGGGGGTACTTGAGATATTGACCATATCATTCCAAATATAGTCTGCAACATCGAACTGTCTCTTCTTGCTTATGACCCTCATTAGAGTCCGGAGGTAGCCTTGCACACTCCCTGCATCTCCATCCTTGGGGGCAATTGTCTTCCTGAGGACTCTGTTGAGGACCACAAAGAAAGGCTTCATATTCTTTGTGGAGGGAGGAACATACTTAGAGTTGGGCTCATACATGAACTTCATTCCGTCCCTCTCAATGACCCCTATGTTGTGGATAATGAGGTGGTCATGTCCTCCAGAGTCAATGTTCAGCAGGCTGGCAAACTCTTCCTGAGTAATAGAATACTTGGATCCATGAGTCATCCAAGTCACACTTTCTTCGTCTTCGCTTGAGAAGTGGCACGTTGCATAAAATTGTGCTATCACTTCATCATTCCAGTTGTGTCTGAAGGCAAAGAGATCCTTCAGACCATGTCTCTCTGCAGCTGCTATCACTTCATCAAAAGCTGCACATTTCTTCTTCTCAAGGTGGGCCCAGTCAATCCATTGACTGCGCACCACCGGGGTCTTCATCGGCAAGTAGACCAGCTTGTAGAAATCAGCATGGAAATTTGACCAAAATCTGCCATCAGCTGCTTGCTTGGGCCTTGCATAGCAATCAACACTTCTCAACTTCGCAGCCACATCGCTGCCCTTGCCAGTGAATCTTTCCTCATTGGGGTCCCGGACCCCTTCTCTGGGAGTATGCAGCTCCAGGGGCCCAACAGGCCATGTGGCAACCCCCTTGCCTTTTCATTTTGCTTGGTGAAGGCCGCTTGTAGATGGAGCAGCCTTCGAGGCAGGCTTCTTGGCACAGACCTTCCTCCGAACCTGGGGAGGTGAGGGAGCAGGCTCGGAGGGTCTCTCTTGGCGTTTCTTGCCAAGACCCGCCGAGGACCGAGGTGCCACCTCGTGGTCCAACTCGGCCTCAAAATCGGAGATTTCGTTGTCGGAGCTCGACATGATCTGAGAATGAGTGATCAAGAGAAAGGACAAGTTATACAAGGTATTGGTGAGGTAAGATGGCAATGGAAGGCATTAGGGAATTAAAGAATTAGGTTTTGGTTCAGAAACAATGGACTTGTCCGGTGCACAGGCACGGACTAGTCCGGGGGACCGGACTTGTCCGTACCTGGACCGGACTAGTCCGGTGTTCATCTGCAAAAACCTAACATACTGGACAAAAATTGATCCCTAAGGTAAAACTAGTCTAGCATACACATAGTACATCAACTAGACATGTAACTAGTGAAGAATGCTAGGCCAAACGATAAGCAATAGAGAAATTTATGATTTCTTAGGGTTTTGAAGAAAATTTACCAAGAAATCAAAGGAAGCTTGAGATTTTGGGGGTTGGAGGCCGGACTTGTCCGCTAACTTCAATCCCCGAGTCTTCAAGCTTGATCTCCGCCCAAGATTGAGGCTTTTCGACGGAGGAATCAAGGATTCGCCTTGGGAGCTCGAGCGCAAGAGAGAGAAAGCTTGGGGGCGAGTGTGGGGTGAAGGGATTAGGGTTTGGTGGCGGCTAGGGTTATGGACACGAAAAATCGGACAAGTCCGGACATGACCGGACTAGTCCGAAGTCATCCAGAGACCTATATCGGACTAGTCCATGGTCTGTCGGACTAGTCCGGCCTAACCGGCACTCTGCGGACTAGTCTGCAATGGCGGACTAGTCCGGGTAACCACGGACTTGTCCGTGGTCACCAGGAAAGAATTGCCTAGCCCATTCATATATATTTGAAGGTTCAATAATTGAGAGTAGAGAGGCAAAACAATTCAAATAATCTTGATGAATTTGACCAGTAAGCAAACAACAATCATACTATGATCAAAAATTCATCAAGATCTAATAATTGACATAGTTTTTCGAGAGAAAAATGAAGAGGGATGATTTTCACAATTCAATCAATATTTTGAAGCAATCATACAGGTATGCAACTTTTCAAGCCACACTCCGAGAATCAAGAATGTTTAGCTCATTTCGGAGTTCGCAAAAACGTTTTTCATCAAGTGGCTTGGTGAATATGTCGGCCAATTGTTTTTGGGTGTTGACATGAGAGATGGATATGTCTCCTTTCATGGAATGGTCTCTCAAGAAGTGGTGTCTTATGTCAATGTGTTTTGTCCTAGAGTGCTCAACTGGATTGTGGGCTATTTTAATGGCACTCTCATTATCACAAAGGAGAGGAATATGGTTCATATTGTAACCGTAATCCCTTAGAGTTTGTCGCATCCAAAGGAGTTGTGCACAACAACTCCCGGCTGCAACATACTCCGCTTCGGCTATGGATAATGCAATGGAATTCTGTTTCTTGGATGACCAAGAAACTAAGGATCTTCCTAGGAATTGGCAAGTGCCGGAAGTGCTTTTTCTATCAACTTTGCACCCGACATAATCTGCATCGGAATACCCAATGAGATTGAATTTTGAGCCTTTTGGGTACCAAAGACCAAGGTTGGGTGTATGAACTAAATATCTTAGGATTCTCTTTACGGCTGTCAAATGACATTCCTTAGGGTTGGCTTGAAATCTTGCACACAAACATACACTCAACATAATATCTGGCCTAGATGCACATAAGTAAAGTAAGGATCCAATCATGGAGCGATATACCTTTTGGTCGACGCTCGGTCCATCTTCATTGAGATCCAAGTGGCCATTCGTAGCCATGGGAGTCTTTATGGGCTTTGCCTTGTCCATGCCAAACTTCTTGAGTATGTCCTGCGTGTACTTGGTTTGGCTTATGAATGTTCCCTCCTTTTGTTGCCGCACTTGGAATCCCAAGAAGTACTTCAATTCTCCCATCATTGACATTTCAAACCTGTCTGTCATAATTCTACTAAATTCCTCACAGAAAGATTGGTTAGTTGACCCAAAAATTATGTCATCAACATAGATTTGGCAAATAAAAAGATCATTATCTAGGTTTTTCGTGAATAGTGTATAATCTACTTTGCCAATCTGAAAGCCATTATCAATTAAAAAATCTCTAAGACACTCATACCAAGCTCTAGGAGCTTGTTTGAGGCCATAGAGAGCCTTACGCAGTTTATACACGTGGTCGGGGAACTCTTCGTCTTCAAATCCGGGTGGTTGCTCCACGTACACCTCCTCCTTGATCGGTCCGTTGAGGAAGGCGCTTTTCACGTCCATTTGATACAGCTTGAAATCATGGTGAGTAGCATATGCAAGTAATATTCTAATTGATTCAAGCCTAGCTACTGGAGCAAAAGTCTCATCGAAATCCAAACCTTCGACTTGTGAGTAACCTTTGGCCACAAGTCGTGCCTTGTTTCTTGTCACCACCCCGTGTTCGTCTTGTTTGTTGCGGAAGACCCACTTGGTTCCCACAATATTTGCATTGGGTCTTTCCACAAGTTCCCAAACTTCGTTTCTCTTGAAATTGTTCAACTCTTCTTGCATTGCCACCACCCAGTCCGGATCCTTCAATGCATCCTCAGTCCTGCGGGGTTCCAAAAAGGAGACAAACGAGTAATGTTCACAGAAATTTGCTATACGAGATCTAGTGGTTACTCCCTTTTGGATATCGCCGATGATGTTGTCGATTGGATGATCCCTTTGAATGCATTGGTGTACTCTTGGGTGTGGCACTTGGGGGGTCGTATGTTGGTGATCATCTTCTTCTCCCCCTGAGTTGTTGTCCATGTTGATTTGTTGATCATGTTCATATTCCTGTGATTGATCTTGTATCGAGGCTCCCCCTTGATTGTTGATCTCTTCTTGTGGTTCACTTTCCTCTTGTATTTGTGATGATGACTCTTGTGGTCGTACTTCGCCTAGAGCCATCATCTTCAATGCTTGATAGGGGGCTTCCTCTTTACCTAATTCACATTGATCAACTTGCTCCTTTTGGGAGCCATTAGTTTCATCGAACACTACGTCACGTGCCACTTCAACAAGTCCGGAGGCCTTGTTGAAAACACGATAGGCGTAAGTGTTCGAATCATAACCAAGCAAGAAACCTTCATCGGACTTTGAAGCGAACTTTGAAGTCCTGGGCTTCTTGTTCAAAATATAGCAAGGAGAACCGAAAACTCGAAAATATGAAATGTTCGGTTTGTTACCGGTGAGTAGCTCATAGGGGGTCTTCTTTAGTAGTCGATGAAGGTAGAGTCGATTTGTGGCATGGCAAGCGGTGTTGATTGCTTCCGCCCAAAATCGATCCGAAGTCTTGTATTCATCGAGCATTGTTCTTGCCATCTCTATGAGCGTTCGGTTCTTCCTTTCGGCAACTCCGTTTTGTTGTGGAGAGTATGGTGCTGAGAATTCGTGCTTGATTCCTTCCTCATCAAGGTACTCCTCCACTTGTATGTTCTTGAACTCCGTGCTGTTGTCGCTCCGAATACTCTTGATTGATAGTGAGAACTCGTTTTGCGCTCGCTTGAAGAATTTCTTGAGTGTTCCTTGTGTTTCTGACTTTTCATGCAAAAAGAACACCCAAGTGAAGCGGGAAAAATCATCAATAATAACTAAACCGTATTTATTACCGCCGATGCTTATGTAAGCAATTGGACCAAACAAGTCCATATGAAGTAGTTCGAGCGGTCTTGTCGTGGTCATGATGTTCTTCGCGGGATGTTGTGCTCCAACTTGCTTCCCTGCTTGGCACGCGCTACAAGGCCTGTCTTTCTCAAACACAACATCTTTCAAACCTAGGATGTGATCACCCTTGAGGAGTTTTTGAAGGTTCCTCATACCAACATGTGCCAGCCGTCTATGCCACAGCCAACCCATGTTGGTCTTTGCAATCAAGCATGTGTCGAGTTCGGCTTTATCCTTATTGAAGTCAACAAGGTAAAGCTTTCCCTTTAACATACCCTTGAATGCAACGGAACCATCACTTCTCCTTGAGACGGTCACACCCTCGTTAGTAAACAAGCAATTATAACCTTTGTCACATAATTGAGATATGGACAGCAGGTTATAATCTAAAGATTCAACATGTAAACCATGAGAAAGAGTGTGTTCAGAGGATATTGCTATTTTACCGGTACCGAGCACCCTTCCTTGACTATTATCCCCAAAGTAGATGCCTTCGTTTGGGTCATTGTTCACTTCATACTCCACAAACATCCTCCTTTCTCCGGTCATGTGGTTGGTGCATCCACTGTCTAGCACCCATTTGGATCCACCGGAGGAGTAGGCCTGCAAAAACAAATTACGCTTTGGTTTTAGGTACCCAAGCTTGCTTGGGTCCTTGGAGGTTAGTAACAATACATTTGGGCACCCACACATGGGATTTTGTGTTCCCATGGCGTGGCCCAGCATAATAAGCATATACTTTACCAACATTATTTTTCATTAATACATAAGAAGCATCAAAGGTTTTAAACAAGAGTTGCTGTTGGTTATGGGTCGGACTAGTCTGTGTGACCTGACTTGTCCGGATGACCGGACTTGTCCGGACCACAACCGGATTTCATGAGAGTTCAGGTTTTTAGTTTTTGAGTTACCAGGTTGTGAGGGTCCTCCCTTCACAAAGGTAATCCTTCCCTTGTTATTCTTATGATTTCCAGCTCTTTGCTTTCCATCATAAGAGTAATCAATGCCATACTTGACATTTGGAGGTCTTTGGACCAAATATGCACTACGTGCATAGTTGATCCTCTCCTTGTCAAATATTACACATTGGGTAGGATTTTTTTCCTTTGTGGAGGTAGAATTTTCCTTCAACCTGGTGTTAATTTTATCACATTTGCAAATATGAGCGATATTAGTTGAAGTGGGTTGAGAAGGTAGGCTTGAAGAGGAGGAAGGTTCACTAAGCTTGAGTGACTCAACCTGCACTTCAAGGATCTTGTTGACCTTGATTAGGTCATCAAGTTGATCCTTGATTGCAATGTTTGAGTTGGTTAACTCCAAGCAAGTTTTCTTGCTTGAAGCTAGCTCAAGCTCTAGTGAGTGGTTTCTCTCCTTTTCAAGAACTAGAAGATTGTCAAGTTCGACATGCTTCTCCTTTTGGGAGATAATCATGTCTTCTTGACGATCAATTAGCTCTTCCTTCTCAACAAGTTGGTTAAGCAAGAATTTCATTTTAGCAGCAGTTTTTCTATCTAAACCAATTAGCATATCTTCATCATCACTATCTAGATCATCATCACTTGAGTAAGAATGCAAGGAAGGAGTTTTGATGTTTACCTTGCGTTTACCTTCCATAGCCATGAGGCAAGTTCCATTTGCCTTCTTTGCACCGAGCGTGGGGAAGAGTGTGGGTTTCTTGGACATGCTTTCAATGGCTATGCTAGCCATTTCTTCTTCATCGGACGATGAGGACTCATCGTTTGAGTCCCACTCCTTTCTGATGTGTGCTTGTTCAGCTTGTTTCTTCTTCTTGAAGAATTTCTTCGGTTGAGGCTTGGACTCTTTACTCTTCTTCTTGTTGTCCTCATACGGGCAATCGACTATAAAGTGATTGTACTCACCACAATTATAGCATGCCCACCTCATCTTCGGCTTTGTCTTCTCCTTGTATTTTCCTTCACTCGATTTTGTTCCTTGTTTTTTCTTCATAATTCTTTTGAACTTCTTCATGAACAAAATCATATCTTCTTCGTCCAGCTCGCTGCTTTCATCATCGCTGTCCTCCTCAAGCTGTGCTTCTCTTGCTTCTTTGGATAGAGGCTTGAGTGAGGACTTTAGGGCAACTCCCTTCTTCTTGGCTGATGTGAGGTCGGCTATTTCTTTTACGTGCTTGTCTTGCTTCTCCATCATCTCAAAGTTGATGATTTTGCCAAGCAGTTCATCCGGAGTCATTTTCTTGTACCCGGGACTTTCTCGGATCATAGAGCAAAGTGTGACGTTGCGAGGCATAAAGGCTCTAAGGATGAGCTTTACAACCTCGTGGTCATTCCACTTTTTGCTCCCATATGATCGAACCTTGTTCACAAGAGTCTTCAGTCTGTTGTACATGTCCTGGGGAGACTCATCTTCCTCAATCGCGAACCTTCCTAGTTCGCCTTCAATCATTTCAATCTTTGCCCCCTGCACATGCCGGTCACCTTCATGTGCTGTCTGTAGTGTGTCCCAGATTTCTTTGGCAATTTCCAATCCGTCCACCTTTGTGAATTCATCTCGACTTAGAGATGAGGTGATAACGGCTGCGGCTTGGGCATTCCTGTGGATGGCTTGCTCTTGATTTGGCGTGAGCTCTTCATCGTCATCAGGGATGTTTATTCCTGTGCACACAATATGCCATAAACTTGGGTTAAGGGAAATCAAGTGCATCTTCATATTTTGCCTCCACATGGAGTAATCACTCCCATCAAAGTGTGGGGCTTTTCCGAGAGGAATAGATAGATAATGACTGCTGTTAGAATTTAAACGGTCATAATTAAAAGGATATCGGGAGTAGTCGGTGTGACTACTCCCCTTCTTCTTTTCTTCGACTTTAGATTTCCCTTTGGAAAGCGCTTTCTTTCTAAGGAGTGCTTTCAGCTCCAATGTCTCCTCATCATCATCATCGAAGTCTTGAATGGCTTCGAGATACTTTTCAAGCTTTTGGTGCTTGTCATTGTTCATTTCTTCCTGGTTGTTGATTTTCTGGACTTCTTTCATGTCCGACATGATCTCTTCGAGTGGTTGCACTCTTTCTTGAAGAACCTGCTCTGATACCAATTGAATGTAGGCCTAGAGGGGGGGTGAATAGGCCTTTTTGAAATTTCTCGGTTCCTGTAGCACTTCAACAACAAGGTCAAAACTAGATATATCGGACTAGTCCGGTAAAGTGCGGACTAGTCCAGATTTCACAGGCTAGGTTGATCAAGTTAGGTCAATTTGATTGTTTCGTTGACGTTTGCAGCGGAAATATAAACTTTAATAACAGTTCAATAGTTGTATGTCAAGTTCTATTGCAAGTATGATTCTTGTTCAACTATTTAACTTGAATTCAACAAAATGAATCAAACCCTAGATAATGTTGATCAACTAGAATGATGAACACAAACGAACAAGACACAAGATTTATCCCGTGGTTCGGTTACCACGAAGGCAACCTACATCCACGTTGAGGAGCCCACAAAAGGACCGGGTCTTCACCAACCCTTCCCTCGTCGGATCGCCACGAAGGCCAATCCTTTTCCACTAATCACACAGGGGTAAATCACCAAGTTGAAGGGGCGATCTCACAAGTTGAGAGCTCCCTTGATTACAAGTTTCAAGACCACCAATAACACACTTCGAAATATACAAATTGAGATACAAGAGTGTGTTAGAGATTCAAACCAAGAGCTCAATCGTGTGCCAAGTGCCTCTCCAATGATCTAGAAGTGATCTTCAATGGATTGATTGATTTTGCACTTAATTTCGTGGAGAGAGATGGTTTTTGAGTCTCTCGGGAGGTGTGACGGCGCTAGGGTTCGAGAGTGGGTGAAAGTGGGCCATGCACCTCTATTTATATGGGGTTTCTAAAAGTGACCGTTAGGGTTCAGAAAGATCGGACTAGTCCGTGGTGGTCACCGGACTAGTCCGGTGTGCTGTGTGTAGCAAACCCTAAGTGTCCAGGAATATCGGACTAGTCCGGTTGAAAACGGACTTGTCCGATTTCGCTACTGGAAAGCTTCGGACTAGTCCGATTGCCATCGGACTTGTCCGGACAAATGAAACCCTAAGTGTTTGGGATGACAAGTCCGCACTGGGAAGACTTGTCCGATTTAGATCAGTGTGTATATCGGACTAGTCCGTGTGGACACCGGACTTGTCCGAAGTGGATCAGAATGAATATCGGACTAGTCCGGGTCACAACGGACTTGTCCGATTTTGTGTGAATTGTGCATTATGTTAAGGACTAGTCCGCATTGAAGAGGACTAGTCCGAAGTGGATCAGAAAGATATCAGACTAGTCCGGCTGATATCGGACTAGTCCGGTCCTGTATAGCTTTGTGCATTGTGTGTGTGTGATTAAATGAGATTGAGCTCTTGGGTGTGTTTCCTTAACACACTCCATACATACTAAACTACTAATTTCTTCTCCTTGAGCTCAAATTCATTTTCCTTCTCAATTTCCCTCTTTTTGGCACTTTGCTCATTTTTCATCATTTTCCTGCATTCATCTCAACAAAAGGATTAGGATCCCAATTGCTTGTCATAAATCATCCAAAACCCACAAGGGAGTCCTAGATGCACTTTCACTAAGGCAACGAACTAAATCATCGTTGAACCAATGTTAATATATAGCATAAGTGATTCATATTAACATAATCATGTCATAGCTAATTAGACTATAGTGGGAGTTTGTAGTGTTTATGATGATATAATGAGAATGGTATAGCATAATCATAAATACTACTCCTACCACATATATGGAATCCACAATCAAACAAGAAACGCTTCATCCAAGTATATGAACAATAGAAGACTTAAGATAACATCTTTAGTAAGAGCAAAGTCACAAATACAAATAGGAATATGAGAGTCATACTGTCGCTACCCTGCATACCGGGTACCCCATGATATCGGAGGAAAAGCTAAGGAGTTCCACCCTTTCAAGTTGAAGACTTCTGAAGGCCATACGTGTTGCACAGTACTGGACCCGCCTCCCTCATTTCGGTAGCTCGGACAGTGACACGTGTATCACAAGGCCGGACATAACTCCCTTCATAGGGAAGCTCTGGTCTTGCCATGTGTCCAGTGACCCCGGACCTAACCCCCAGTAGAGGGAAGCTCCGGTGCTACCACGTGTATAGTTGCTCTGGGCCTGCCTCCCCACCACGCGAAGCTCTGGAGCTGCCACATGTCGAACCTCTGGAGCTAGGACATCAACGAAAGACAAAGAGATCTCCAACGGCTCAGACCTTCAAGGGATAGTTTAAGCAGCAGTTACAAGACCTGATTACATGTCATTAATGCCATATTAATGACATGCAATCAGTAGACTATTAATAGGGGTAACTCCATCATTATGGCACGTTATGACCCCATTAACAATACTTAATATTCAGCGATCGTATATTAGACAAATAACTATGACAGGGCCACATGTCGGGCCATGCAAATGATGTAACGACTAGTCCTTAGACTATTAAAGGGCTGCGTCGCACGATACACAAAGGTGGCAAGCTCATACGCTCACAGTGCCACATATATTCATACACACAAAACACACAACCCTTGGAGTAGGGTGTTGCGCTCAGGCGGCCCGAACCATATAAATCCCTCGTGTCACTGTCTTGTCCAAATATCACGCGCCCCAACCAATCAAGAACCTCCACGGGCTACGATCTAAGTAGTACTGGGGGAAGTGTCGATCGCACACTTCGACATTTGGTGCGCCAGTTAGGGGGAGCTGAGATTTCATGATGGTGAACTCCGCCGCAGGGTCATCCAACAGCAATGCTGTGCAACCTGCTGGGGGGAATCCCTCCAATGTGCAACAACCAGCAGGAGCTATTATCTTTGCAGGCACCGCATCACCTCCACCTGCTCAAGCTAACAATGCTGGGCAGCAAGATGGAGTCCTAGTGTCGGTCACTGCATCGACACACAACAACCTTGAGAACATCGCTGCGTGTACTCCTCTAGAGCGCCTACCTGCGCCTGGAGCACCTTAGGGTGCTATGGGGTAGTGGCGCACTAATGTGCAGCATCTAGTTGCAGCCGCACCTGAGGCCATCAACAACCAAGGTCCTCCCCCTTCTGGGCAGGCACCTTCTCAGCGTAGGACCTTGTCTAGAAGACTTGGACCTCATGCATCACAACACCGGAGGCATGCAGTGTCTCAGTAGGTGACTTCGCTGCCCTCCGGGGCATGTCGCACCCATACTGTGTCGAGACTCTCGATGCATGATTTGTGGTCAGAGCTCGACCGCCGCTACAGACAGCAAGACGGCTGTGTCCAAATCGAGCGCGCTCGCAAAAGGCCGGAGGCTCATTAAATCCCTCCTCCTTCGGGAGTAGGGGGCGGCTGTTCAGCCTTGGCCATGCACTTGCGCTTGGTCCGCTGGCCCCAGAAGTTCCGACCTCATCTGACGGAGAAATTTGATGGGACTATAAATCCCGCCGAGTTCCTCCAGATATACTCCACCGCCATTCTAGTGGCGGGTGGCAATGAGGCCGTGATGGCCAACTACTTCCCAGTGGCTCTAACTGGGACCACTAGGTCCTGGTTCATGAGTCTTCCACCCGACTCTATCAATAGTTGGGCGGAGCTATGCCAACTCTGGATGCTCCTACACCCGACCAGGCACTGAACTGAATCTTTTTGTTGTGAAGCAAACATCAGGAGGATCGCTGCAGTCCTTCATCTAGCAATTTTCTCAGGTACACAACACTATCCCCACTATCTCCAACGCATCTGTCATTGTGACATTTAGAAAGGGTGTCAGAGACAAGAAGATGTTGGAGAAGCTGGCGACGAAGGAGGTCACCAGCGTCACGGATCTGTTCAGCCTGGCTGACAAGTGCGACTGGGCCGCAGAGGCCAAGGAATGCACTCAAAGCAAGCTCCATAGGCTAATAAAAGGCCCTCCAAAGCTGAAACTACTACCTCCAGTGGTGGCAAGAAGAAGAAAAAGACCAACGGCAAGAAAAAGCCGTCGGCCGCCACACCCACTACTGCGGCAGCTGCAACTCTAGGTGGCCAGGGGCCACGCCCCGTAAAGCGACCTCGACCTTCATCAGAAGATGGCAGTGGCTCAAAGGTGTGGTGTCCAATCCACAAAACAGAAAAACACAACCTAGAAGACTGCATGGAGGTCCAAAATCTTGTCGAGCGCTACAATAAGCGCCGAGAAGAAGCTCCTTTTCGTCAACGGGAAGGAAAACAAAAAGTCAACGAAGCTCCGGCTAAAACGGAGCTAGGTTTTCAGGACCCCAAGAAGGTCCTGAAGGCTTTGTACAACACAGTCGATGAAGACTCTGACGTCTCCGACAACGAGCGTCAGAAGACCCTCAACACCATTTGTGGAGGGTCCTGGGACATTATCTCACGCTGCGTTCTCAAGACCATGCAGCGGGAAATGGCTTCAGTAGCCCTTACTGCCAAGGCAGAACCACATCGGAAGTGGATGGATACTCCCATCACTTTCAATGCAACAGACTGCCCCAGGAACATGGTTGGAGCAGGCCAACTGCCACTGATGGTGTCTCCAACCATCAACAACGTCCAGCTCTACCATGTCTTGGTAGACGGAGGCGCAACACTCAACCTCTTGAGCTTTGAAGCGTTCATGAAGATTCAACTCCAACTCTCAGACCTTCGCCCCTCAAGACCTTTCTCTGGGGTAGGTCCAGGGGCCATCAGCCCTCTTGAATCCATTACGCTCACATTGACCTTTGGGACTCAGGAGAAGTATAGGACCGAAAAGCTGGTCTTCGACGTCGCTCACATCAGTCAGCCCTTGTAACACCCTCATTTTTCATCCATCATGCATTGCATAAGTTCATATACATGTCTCACATTAATCCTCATAAAAAGGAACAAGTTTAAAATGAAATTAGAGCAAAACTGCACTTAAGAATTCTGGGATGTGCAGACTAGTCCGATTTTGTCCAGACTAGTCCAATTTCTCTCTGACCTCGCTCAGACTTGTCCATTTTTCCGCAGACTAGTCTGTTTTTCCTCCTGGACCCTTTCGGACTTGTCCTGTCTTGCACGGACTAGTCCGATGTTCCAGCGAACTTGTCCGTTTTCCCCTCCGACTAAAGCCGGACTTGTCAAATTTTTGGCCAGACTTGCCCGTTTTTCCCCTCTGGATAAGTTTGGACTTGTCCGATGTCTAGTCTGGACTTGTCCGATTTCTCTTTGTCCAACTTCGGACTAGTCCGACCCTTTTCGGACTTGTCCGATAAATTGTGACTCCGAGATGATCTTTTATTTCACGAATTGTTTCTTGTATTTTATGTTAAGTGGGCCTAGGGACGTCGTGCGTAACTCTTTTAGAGCCCATGTGGGACTCCAAACCGACCCTTACGCATCTCAAACTTGAAATCCACCCATCCGTAGCCTCCACATCAATATAAACAACCCTACCCCTTGGCTTGATATCTATTTGCCACTTTTTCGCCTCACCCAAACCCTTGCTCGTGGATAGCCGCCACCAAGGAGGAAGAAGGAGATCTAGAGCAAGAAGAAGAAGAGGAGGAAACGAAAGAGGATCAAGATCTCCATCAACTTCACATTCTTAGTCAACAATTTACCATCAAGTTATTCATCAACCCTAGATCGTCAAGATCCAAGTGTTGCCTCCAGGATCCTTGATTTACTGGAGTCCTAAACACCTGGTATACCTTCTACTTCCTTACATGAATTCAACCCCAAATCTCCAAATTCACGTCAATCTAGAAAAACCTAGTTCTGCGAAGTGCAGACTTGTCCAGTCCCTAGCGGACTAGTCCGATTTTCCTTCTTAATTTCTATTGAATTGAATCTAAATTGTTTCAAATCAGTTAAAACCTGTATAAATTTGTTAAAAGCTATTAGAACTAGTTAGTGATCATCATTAACAACTCATTAACAAGTTCCACCTTGCAATTGTATTAATCATGCATATCATGTCATATTGAGTAATGTATGTGCATCTATTGATTGTAATTCTTGTTTTGTATGTTTATTGTGCGGATTAGATGGATTTTCGCTAGAGAGTGCTGCGGAGGATCTCCAGCACTAAGAGTTTGAAGTCTTTGACCCGAACCAATCCCAAGAGGAAGGCAAGTGTCCTTGAAGCATATTGATCCTGTTTTGAAATAAATGTTTTGTTTGCCAAACTGCATGCTTGTGTCAATTTGATGGAAATCCTATGATAGGAAGTTTACTAGCTTTTTTTAACCACCCTTGTCACCTGGAATACATAGTAGAGAGCCAGGAAGGGCTTTTTACCTTTTTGCTTTGCCTAATTAATTGGGATGTGAAGACAACAATACCACTTAACTTAATTATGCATTGATGAGATTATGGTTAATATGAACTGGTTCATATGATGTGGTAATGGGTGATCTAAGCAAGCCTGGTATGCGGATGGGTTGGATGTTATGGTGGTTTGCTTGCTTTAGATCTAAGGACCGTTTCACGCGAGAATAAGCCAGGATCACAGTGCCACCACAAGGCCAAGTATGGGTGCGACGTAGCTGAATAATTAGGGCTTTGCCAGTGCTATTTGGACCACTCAAGATCTTGGGGAAGGGGTAGTCGGATTGGGTTTGTTGATGATTGGTGGGACTACCCTGGGATCCGAATGGCTCAAGAGGGGGCCCTTGGTTGAAGATGTGCTCAGTTGGAGGCATCGCCATCGGTGAAACCTCAATGGGGTCTAAGTAGGCTAGTAATCCTTTTGTAAAAGCTATTTTGTGATCTCTCGGCCACACACCTTAGGAAGTGTGAGACGACATAATTGAGATTCTATAGTCATCGAAAGATGATGGAATCACAAACACGTGTGTAAAGTGGTACAAACTCTGGAGAGTCTAAATAAACTATCAAGATAGCCGTGCTCCCGGTTATGAGCAACCTGGACAACTTCCATGATTAGAGGGTACTTGGGATTCGGGATGGTTATAGTTGGTAATGGTTATGGATGGTTTACGACTTATGTTTATGGATATGAATTTGAGTTATGGTAACTGAACATGGATAATGATGATGATAGCAATAATTGTATAAGATTTCATATTATGTCAATATGATGGATTGATGGGATTGTTTCACATACATATAATATATTGCCTTTCAAATGTTTTAATGTACTTTTCATCACTTAGCCCTTATTATTGTTGTCATTTGTTAAGCTACATGTCATACTTTCCATACTTGCTCAGTACGACATGTACTCACCCTTGCAATTCCCCAACAAATAGTTGCAGGTCAGTATTCGGAGTTTAACGATGATAATACGGAATTCTAAGTCGTGTCTACCATCAGCTTTGCCTGTGGAGTGTTGGAGCTGCGCTATAACCTAATTGCTTATGCTGCTTAGTTGCTTAGTTTGCATAGTTTCATAATTAGATTATTTCTGCTGCATTAGTTGACCTTGTCATTAATAATCATTGAAGCTTGTATTCGAGGATTTTCTGAGTTGTAATAAAAGTGGTTAATTAATCTTGATCTGTGGTAATTTTTTGAATACTCTTTTGTGACTGCACCTGTGTATGTGTGTTGAACGTCCCGGGCACACATATGTGTTCACTTGGTTCATTTTCCGAACCGGGTGTTACAAATTGGTATCAGAGCCACATGTTGACCATAGGACACAACCTAGATAGAATGGACACTTTAGAGCACGTAGGAGCACTCAGGAATCGATGTATTTTTGCTTGGTGTGCTGTTTGCTATGTATTGCTGATTGTGTGCTTAATAGAGGATTTTGGGATGCTTTAGCATTGGCATGTCTATATAGGATAGTATAGTTAGTTGCTTAGCTTCATATCCCTTGATGCATATAGTTGGGAATTCGTTCTATCTCTCATTTTTATCTCGCTCAAACCACTACTTCAATGGAAGAAGGACACAACCAGAAGATTCACGTCTCATACAAAGCTGTATTGAAGATGAGAATAGAGAAAGTATGTCCAAAAGTAAGCTTAGAATATGGGGAGGGGGGTAGAATTCCTCATCACCCCTATTGCTTTGTATTCGTGAGGAATGGACAAGAGAGGATGTTCCTGGCATGGGAGTTGACCGACGAGGACGTCAGTGTTCTAAGGGGAGGGGGGAGGATTGTGACATCCTACTTGGAATGTATTGGCTATAGAAGCACAATGGAGCAATTCAGTGTGTCACCAAGACCCTGAAACCGACAATGATGAGGGAGTCAACTTCGAAATTAATGTGTCACATTAAAACATCGAAGGACATAACACTACATATTCAGCTATGTGTTCAACATCCTTGCTTTGTGTGATGTGTGCCAATGAGTGAAGGCGGAACATCAAAGACCTGCTGGACTATTACAACCATTGAAGATTCCGGAGTGGAAGTGGGAAGAAATTGGTATGGACTTTATAGTCAGACTACCTCGAACTCAGTCTGGTTATAACTCGATATGGGTTATTATTGATCGGTTGACCAAATCAGCTCATTTCATCCCTGTCAAGACCAAGTATACAACTACACAATTGGCCGAAATATACATGGAGAATATTGTGTGCTGACATGGGTTACTAAAGAAGATAGTGTCAGATAGAGGTTCTCAATTTACCTCTAGGTTTTGGCAAAAATTGCACGAAGCATTGGGAACAAGGTTGAATTTTAGCTCAGCATATGACCCTCAAACGGATGGACAAACTGAGAGAACCAATTAAATTTAAGAGGATATGTTAAGAGCTTGTGCTTTGAAGCATGGGAAAAGTTGGGACAAGAGCTTGCCATATGCAGAATTTTCATATAACAATAGTTACCAAGCAAGTTTTAAGATGCCACCTTATGAAGCACTATATGAAAGGAAGTGTAGGACACCTTTATTCTGGATGAGACAGGAGAAACTCAAGTATTTGGTAAGGATGTGTTGCTAGAAGCTGAAAAGTAAGTTCCGACCATTCGCGAAACCTTGAGGGCTACTCAATCAAGGCAAAAAGGCTATGCGGACAATAGGAGAAGGAAACTAGCCTTTGAAGTCGGAGACTTCGTTTACCTCAGGGTGTCACTAATGAGAGGTCATAAGAGGTTTAACATAAGAGGCAAGCTCGCACCTCGATACATTGGGCCATTCAAGATTTTGGACAAACTGGGAGAAGTAGCATATAAGTTGGAGATGCCAGCTCATCTTTCAGATGTCCATGGTGTGTTTCATGTTTCCCAGCTCAAGAAGTGTTTAAGGGTACCGAAAGAACAAGTGCTAATAGAAGAATTGGAATTAGAGGCAGATTTGACATATGCCGAGCAACTGGTCAAAATCTTTGAAACCAAGGAGAGGGTCACAATGAACAAGATTATTAGATGGTGTAAAGTTCAATGGAAGCATCATACAGAATCGGTACCAACATGGGAGTTGGAAGATGATCTCAAGAAGGAATTTCCCTATCTCTTCTCTTCTACGTCGAATCTCGAGGGTGAGATTCATTTTAAGGGGGGTAGGTTTGTAACACCCTCATTTTCATCCCATGCAGTGCATAAGTTCATATACATGTCTAACATTAATCCACATAAAAAGGAACAAGTTTAAAATGAAATTAGAGCAAAACCACACTTAAGAATTCTGGGATGTGCGGACTAGTTCGATTTTGTGCGGACTAGTCCGATTTCTCTCTGACCTCGCTCGGACTTGTCCGTTTTTCTGCAGAGAAGTCTGTTTTTCCATCTGGACCCTTTCGGACTTGTCCGGTCTTGCGCGGACTAGTCCGATGTTCCAGCGGACTTGTCCGTTTTCCCCTCTGACTAAAGTCGGACTTGTCCGATTTTTGGCCAGACTTGTCTGTTTTCCCCTCTGGATAAGTTCGGACTTTTCCGATGTCCAGTCTGGACTTGTCCGATTTCTCTTTGTCCAACTTTGTACTAGTCCGACCCTTTTCGTACTTGTCCGATAAATTGTGACTCCGAGTTGATCTTTTGTTTCACGACTTGTTTCTTAGGTTTTACGTTAAGTGGGCCTAGGGACGTCGTGCCTAACTCTTTTAGAGCCCATGTGGGACTCCAAACTGACCCCTACTCATCTCAAACTCAAAATCAACCAAACCCTAGCCTCCACCTCTATATAAACAACCCTACCCCTTGGCTTGATATCTATTTGACACTTTTTCACCTCACTCAAACCCTAGCGCGTGGATAGCCACCACCAAGGAGGGAGAAGGAGATATAGAGCAAGAAGAAGAAGAGGAGTAAACGAAAGAGGATCAAGATCTCCATCAACTTTGCGTTCTTCGTCAACAATTCACCATCAAGTTCTTCATCAACCCTAGATCGTCAAGATCCAAGTGTTGCCTCCAAGATCCTTGATTCATTGGAGTCCTAAACACCTAGTATACCTTCTACTTCCTTACATGAATTCAACCCCAAATCTCCAAATACATGTCGATCTAGAAAACCATAGTTCTGCAAAGTGCAGACTTGTCCGGTCCCTAGCGGACTAGTCCAATTTTCCTGGTTAATTTCTGTTGAATTGAATCTAAATTGTTTCGAATCACTCCAAACCTGTATACACTTGTTAAAAGCTATTAGAACTAGTTAGTGATCATCATTAACAACTCCTTAACAAGTTGTACCTTGCAATTGCATTAACCATGCATATCATGTCACATTGAGTAATGTATGTGCATCTATTGATTGTATGTTTATTGTGCGGATTAGACGGATTTGCGCTAGAGAGTGTTGCGGAGGATCTCCAGCACCAAGAGTTTGAAGGCTTTGACCCGAACCAATCCCAAGAGCAAGGCAAGTGTCCTTGAAGCATATTGATCCTGTTTTGAAATAAATGATTTGTTTGCAAAACTGCATGCTTGTGTCAATTTGATAGAAATCATATGATAGGAAGTTTACTAGCTTTGTTTAACCACCCTTGTCACTTAGAATACATGGTAGACAGTCGGGATGGGCTTTTTAACTTTTTGCTTCACCTAATTGATTGGGATGGGAAGACAACTATACCACTTAACTTAATTATGCATTGATGAGATTATGTTTAATATGAACTGGTTAATATGATGTGGTAATGGGTGATCTAGGAAAACCTGGTATGCAGATGGGTTGGATGTTATGGTGGTTTGCTTGCTTTAGATCTAAGGACCGTTTCATGCGACAATAAGCCAGGACTACAGTGCCACCACGAGGCCAAGTATGGGTGCGGCGCAACTGATTAATTAGGGCTTTGCCAGTGCTATTTGGACCATTAAGGATCTCGGGGAAGGGGTAGTCGAATTGGGTTTGTTGATGATTGGTGGGACTACCCTGGGATCCGAATGGCTCAAGAGGGGGCCCTTGGTTGAAGATGTGCTCAGTTGGAGGCATCACCACCGGTGAAACCTCAGTGGGGTCTAAATAGACTACTAATCCCTTTGTAAAGGCTATTTTGTGATCTCTTAGCCATACACCGAAGGAAGTATAATTGGTATAAGGGAGGTTCTTTAGTCGCTGACGTGTGATGAAATCACAAACACGTGAGTAAAGTGGTACAAACTTTGCAGAGTTTAAATAAACTATCATGATAACCGTGCTCCCGGTTATAAGCAACCTGGACAACTTCCATGATTAGAGGGTACTTGGGATTCGGGATGGTTATGGTTGGTAATGGTTATGGATGGTTTATGTCTTATGTTTATGGATATGAATTTGAGTTATGGTAACTGGACATGGATAATGATGATGATAGCAATAATTGTATATGATTTCATATTATGTCAATATGATGGATTGATGGGATTGTTTCACTTACATATAATATATTTCCTTTCAAATGTTTTAATGTACTTTTCAGCACTTAGCCCTTATTATTGTCGTCATTTGTTAAGCGACATGTCATACTTTCCACACTTGCTGAGTACGACATGTACTCACCCTTGCAATTCCCCCACCAATAGTTGCAGGTCAGGATTGGGAGTTTAACGATGATAATACGGAGTTCTAGGCCGTGTCTGCCATCAGCTTTGCCTGTGGAGTGTTGGAGCTACGCTATACCCTAATTGCTTATGCTGCTTAGTTGCTTAGTTTGCATAGTTTCATAATTAGATTATTTCCTTTGCATTAGTTGAACATGTCATTAATAATCATTGGAGCTTGTATTTGAGGATTTTCTGAGTTGTAATAAAAGTGGTTAATTAATCTTGTTCGATGGTACTTTTCTGTATACTCTTTTGTGATTGCACCCGTGTATGTGTGTTGAACGTCCTGGGCACACATATGCGTTCACTTGGTTTGTTTTCAGAACCGAGAGTGTCACAAATTGGTATCAGAGCCATAGGTTGATTATAGGACACAACCTAGATAGAATGGGCACTTTAGAGCACGTATGAGCACTCAGGAATCGATGTGTTTTTGCTTGGTGTGCTGTTTGCTATGTATTGCTGCTTGTGTGCTTAATAGAGGATTTTGGGATGCTTTAGCATTGCCATGTCCATATAGGCTAGTATAGATTGTTGCTTAGCTTCCTATCCCTTGATGGATATAGTTGGGAATTCATTCTATCTCTCTTTTTTATCTTGCTCAAACCTCTTCTTAAATAGAAGAAGGACACAACTAGAAGATTCACCGTCTCATACGAAGCTGTATTGAAGATGAGAACAGAGAAAGTATGTCCAAAAGTAAGCTTAGAATAACAGGGGGTAGAATTCCTCGTCACCCTTATTGCTTTGGATTCGTGAGGAATGGACAAGTGAGGATGTTCCTGGCCTGGGAGTGGACCGATGAGGACGTCGGTGCTCTAGGGGGTGGGGGATTGTGACATCCTACTTGGAATGGATTGGCTATGGAAGCACAATGGAGCAATTCAGTGTATCATCAAGACCCTGAAACCGACAATGATGAGGGAGTCAACTTTGAAATTAATGCGTCACATTAAAACATCAAAGGACATAACACTACATATTCAGCTATGTGTTCAACAGCCTAGCTTTGTGTGATGTGTGCCAACAAGTGAAGGCCGAACATCAAAGACCCGCTGGACTATTACAGCCATCCGAAGTGGAAGTGGGAAGAAATTGGTATGGACTTTATAGTCGGATTACCTTGAACTCAGTCCGGTTATAACTCGATATGGGTTATTGTTGATCGGTTGACCAAATCAGCTCATTTCATCCCTGTCAAGACCATGTATACAACGGCACAATTGGCCGAAATATACATGGAGCATATTGTGTGCCGACATGGGATACCAAAGAAGATAGTGTCAGATAGAGGTTCTCAATTTACCTCTAGGTTTTGGCAAAAATTCCATGAAGCTTTGGGAACAAGGTTGAATTTTAGCTCAGCATATCACCCTCAAACGGTTGGACAAACTGAAAGCACCAATTAAATTTAAGAGGATATGTTAAGAGCTTGTGCTTTGAAGCTTGGGAAAAGTTGGGACAAGAGCTTGCCATATGCAGAATTTTCATATAACAATAGTTACCAAGCAAGTTTGAAGATGTCACCTTATGAAGCACTATATGGAAGGAAGTGTAGGACACCTTTATTTTGGAATGAGACAGGAGAAACTCAAGTATTTGGTCCGGACGTGTTGCTGGAAGCTGAAAAGTAAGTTCAGACCATTCGCAAAAACTTGAGGGCTACTCAATCAAGGCAAAAAGGCTATGCGGACAATAGGAGAATGAAACTAGCCTTTGAAGTCGGAGACTTCGTTTACCTCAGGGTGTCACCAATGAGAGGTGCTAAGAGGTTTAACATAAGAGGCAAGCTCGCACCTCGATACATTGGGCCATTCAAGATTTTGGACAAACTGGGAGAAGCAGCATATAAATTGGAGATGCCAGCTCATCTTTCAGAAGTTCATGATGTTTTCATGTTTCCCAGCTCAAGAAGTGTTTAAGGGTACCAAAAGAACAAGTGCGAATGGAAGAATTGGAATTAGAGGCCGATTTGACATATGCCAAACAACAGGTCAAAATCTTGGAAACCAAGGAGAGGGTCATAAGGAACAAGATTATTAGACGGTGTAAAGTTCAATGGAAGCATCATACAGAATCGAAAGCAACATGAGAGTTGGAAGATGATCTCAAGAAGGAATTTCCCTATCTCTTCTCTTCCGCATCGAATCTCGAGGGCGAGATTCATTTTAAGGGGGGTAGGTTTGTAACACCCTCATTTTCATCCATCATGCATTGCATAAGTTCATCTACATGTCTAACATTAATCCACATAAAAAGGAACAAGTTTAAAATGAAATTAGAGAAAAACCATACTTAAGAATTCTGGGATGTGCGGACTAGTCCGATTTTGTGCAGACTAGTCCAATTTCTCTCTGACCTCGCTCGGACTTGTTCGTTTTTCCGCAGACTAGTCTGTTTTTCCCTCAGGATCCTTTCGGACTTCTCTGGTCTTGCGTGGACTAGTCCGATGTTCCAGCGGACTTGACTGTTTTCCCCTCTGACTAAAGTTGGACTTGTCTTATTTTTGGCCAGACTTGTCTGTTTTTCCCCCCTGGATAAGTTCGGACTTGTCCGATGTCCAGTTTGGACTTGTCCGATTTCTCTCTATCCAACTTCGGACTAGTCCGACCCTTTTCGGACTTGTCTAATAAATCGTGACTCCGAGTTGATCTTTTGTTTCATGACTTGTTTCTTGGGTTTTACGTAAAGTGGGCCTAGGGACATCGTGCCTAACTCTTTTAGAGCCCATGTTGGAATCCAAACTGACCCCTACTCATCTCAAACTCGAAATCCACCCAACCCTAGCCTCCACCTCTATATAAACAACCCTACCCCTTGGCTTGACATCTATTTGCCACTTTTTCACCTCACCCAAACCCTAGCTCGTGTATAGCTGCCACCAAGGAGGGAGAAGGAGATCTAGAGCAATAAGAAAAAGAGGAAGAAATGAAAGAGGATCAAGAGCTCCATCAACTTTGCGTTCTTTGTCAACAATTCGCCATCAAGTTCTTCATCAACCCTAGATCGTCAAGATCCAAGTGTTGCCTCCAAGATTCTTCATTCCTTGGAGTCCTAAACACTTGGTATACCTTGTACCTCCTTTTCCTTATGTGAATTCAACCCCAAATCTCCAAATTCACATCGATATAGAAAACCCTAGTTTGCTAGTTCTGCAAAGTGCGGACTTATCCGGTCCCTAGCAGAATAGTCCGATTATCCTGGTTAATTTCTGAATTGAATCTAAATTGTTTCGAATCACTCCAAACATGTATAAACATGTTAAAAGCTATTAGAACTAGTTAGTGATCATCATAACAAGTTCCACCTTGCAATTGCATTAATCATGCATATCATATCATATTAAGTAATGTATGTGCATATATTGATTGTAATCCTTGTTTTGTATGTTTATTGTGCGGATTATATGGATTTGCGCTAGAGAGTGCTGCGGAGGATGTAAAAGCCCGTTTTTCGGAAGAACAAAAACGCAAAAATGCGAACTTAAAAATTTTGAAAATGGACTTGGAAATCCAAACTCACATGAACCATATGAGTTAACCAATGTTCACTTAAAATAGGGACTTGTTAAAATTTTACATACAGAACATGTTTGCTAATGTATATTGGAATTTAAGGTGTAAAATCCTTAATTTCCAAGTATTCACATTTTCAATGAAAAAATTAAAGGAGAAAAGAAAACAAAATAGAGAGAAAGAAAAGGAATTATTCCAACCCTAAAATGGGACATCCAAAAATTTTCAAATGTCATGCTGTAAATTTTTCCATGACCTTCTAATATTCCAAATAGACTCTTAGTAAAGTTTCAAAATTTTTGAACCACGTTTCCCATTTATTGGACACGTACTGAGAGTTTAATCAACGTCGACTTCAAATTTAAACTTTATGCTCAACCTTGTCCAAATCAACTCCAAATTTTTCCTGAGGTCCCTTATGGTTCAAAAAGGTTAACTTCAAAGTTTCAGGATTTTTGAACCTAATCTACTATTTATTTCCTTGAGTCAAGTATCACCACTTGAATTCAAATTCAAATCTGAGTTCGAAATTCAACTTGCTCAGTTCTGAAATCTGATTGCACCATAAAATTCTTCACATTTTATTTTAGTCATTGGGCCAAAGTTGAATATTTATGAAGCAAGATTGCTATCTCTATTTGAATTTTGAAAAGGGGAAGGGAGGAGAGTGAAGTGGGTCCCACATGTCATGTCTATCCTCATGGCCACAAAACCAACTTGGCTTCTTCCTCTCGCATCCTTATCACCGCGTCGGTCCTTATCTTCCAGCTTGCCACCTGCAGACCCGCAACCCACGCGCCAAGCTCGCACTCGCCGCCAGTCGCCTCTGCTCCGGCTCTTGGCCACCATGGCGCCGCGTTGCTGCCCCCTGCACGCTGCTCGCTCGACCGCCACACCGCTCCCCAGCTCCTCCCAGCCGCATCGCTCACGCCAGCGCTCCACCTCCCGGCCGCCTGCAGCCCCGTGCCCAGCGCCTGAAGCCGCTGCCGCTGGCCCGCGTCAAGCCGGCTCCTCGCCTCCCTCCGGCGCTTGTCCACGCGCCGCCGACGCCACGCTGCTGCGCCCCGCGCCCGGAGCCGCACCACCCCGCTAGCCGTCCGTTCGCCGCGTACACCCTGAACCGCGCCTGCTCGCCTGGTCGCCCGCGCGCCCGCGCCCGCGTCTCGCCGGCGTCCCCGTGCTCCGGCTTGCCGCCAACAGATGCGCCTTGGTCTGCGCTTGCTGCTCTCGCCGCTCTGCTCCTTCGCCGACCGCCCTGCACGCTGCTGCATCGCCTCACCGGCAACCGTGCCCCCTTGCCCTCCTGTGGCCTCCAACGCCCTGACCTGCGACATGTCGCGCCCGTTCCTGAGTTTGCGTGCGCTTGCCGCCCTCGGTACGTTGTCACGATGTTCCATGCCATGGTTGCACCAAACCAGCAAAGTGAGGGATGTATGTGATGTATGAGATGCAAGAACACGTTGACGACACAACGACAAAGACAATTGGTGCAAGGTTAGCTCTGAATTGTGCGAAGATTAGTTGGGACAGTGCTGCAGATAAGGTGTTCGATGAAATGTTCACGAGGAAAGAACCAACTTTGTTGATGTTTAGAACTGGTCTGTGATGCAGGGGTAGGATGATGTCTCAACCGACAAGCCTAAGTGCCAAGGTGCTCTTGGAATGTTGATGAAGTAACCGAGTCAAGTACACACCCAAGATGTTCGGCAAAATGCCTACAAGGTGAGCCTTGCCCTAAAATGAATTGCTTGATGCACCAAAGTCCGTTAGTCGTGACCCCTAATGGTACTCATGTGTCGTCAAGTCGTACATCCATTTTCCGCCATGATATCATTCCTTTAGAAATCCCCAAGTTGACCTTCTTTGGCTTTTGGATCGCGTTGGCTTGTTCGTGCGTGCTCGTGATGCTGCACCATGAGCCGCGTCGACGTTGTTGACCACATGACGTCGTCGTGACATTCTGAACCGTCATCGTGCCCTGGCATCGAGATGAAGGATGCCTGTAATGTACATGATGCTAGAACACAACCACAACACAACGGTTGACGGTCGTTTAGCCAAATTAGGGTTTAGTCAAGGCAAGACTCGTCGAGTCCTGGGTGTAGCCAGGGTGCTCGATGAAATGTCTTCTAGGTCAAACCAGGTGTGTCAGTGATCACCGATGACCTGGGGTTGAGGTATGCAAGAACGTTGCGACCAACAAGGAGAACTAGACCAAGGGGAACCTTGGATAAGAGTTCCTTGGTTGCATCGAGGATGTTCCCTAACCGATCACAAGATTGGTTAACTTGGTGTACCATTTCATCGGCGACAGGTTCGTCGAGTCGCTTATCAACAACCGAGTTGACATCACTAGCCTTAAGACTCACAAGGTGGTGTTCGGGATTCCGCTCACCCCATTGACGAGTCCGGGTCGATGTGGACCTAGCTAATCCGATCTTCTCGTGATGGCAAAGCATGACTGTCACGACAAGGTCTCGCATCGTGTTCGAGTTCTAGGAGTGCACCGAGCTCATTTGGAAAATCTTGCAAAGGACACTGCAATAGTGTCATGTAAGCACTTGAACGATGCTCGAGAAGCTTGCCGTAGAAACTACTTTACCTAAAAGTCATTTGAACATTGTCTTGGTACTCATGCTAGGTTAATAGTGCTTGTAATGACTTCTTAAGTCCAAGCCATGTTGGTCTCAATTCAGACCCAAGTGTCATTAGGTTCCATCATGGTTCATCCTAAGTCGGGACCCTACGATAACACTGCTCACTAAACTAGGTTTACTCCTTTATGAGTTAAGTCAAGTTCATTGGTCGACTACTAAATCGCGACCTTCGTCTTGTACACTCCACTCATACTCAAGCTTTCGATGTCCCACCTTGATTTTTGGGTCGTCCTTATACCTCTCCGCCCAACACTTCTTCACCATTCAGAATTGTCAATCTCGCGTGGCATAGCTTGAAGTGTGGGATGCTAAGTTGCAATGTAGCTTTATGTTATACCTATCAGTTCGTGCCGACACGACTTTGTCCACCTTGACTCATCCTCTGGTTACCCACACAACAGAGGCATATCTGTCCTTCCTAGTCAAACTCCTCGTTCTTAAAGTTTACACAACACCGTGGAATCTATTATTAAATTACTTAATTACTTAATTACTTATATGCATATCATGTCGATAGGAACGTGCTGATAGGTGATCGACAAGAAACTTTGCTTGGAGGAGAAGGCCAAGGTGTTTCCACTGAAGTTCCATGGCAGGTTCTCCAGAGAAAGACCAAGCCCTAACAATTGATATTTATTCGAGTCACAAACTAAGGCAAGCCCCGGTTTGCATTTAAGAGCTTTTCAAAGTTTTCCAGTTTTATTCACTTACGTCTCCAGTTGATATTGTGCATTACATATAAGGTGTTTGATACTCCACATGCATGACCACAAATCCCAGGGTTTGGTTGGAACGAGTTACAGTTTGACCTGTAGTAACTGCTTTGCTAATGTATAGGAACTCTTGTAGAAGTCGAGTAGTTGGAATCTACTTGCGAGATAGTAATAACAGTTCACATGTGGGTGGAAGATTGAAAATGGCTTATGAAATGAATACGAGACTGGGCAGGGAGAATAGGAGTCGATGAGATGGAATCTCGGGCGCATAGCCCGGCCTGTGTCGCTTGAGGACCGTGCTGTATGCGACACCGTTGGGCAAGCTTGAACTGTACTGGTTGCATAATGGTATATGGGCCCATTAAACTGATGTAACTCCAGACTGTAGTGTGGAGACTCCTCGGTTGTCCTTGAATGGAGATGCGAAGGCAGAAAGGTGTAAATCTCCTAGCAGAACGTTTTGACGTGTCCGTGTAGGGGACCTTTTGCTCGGGTTGAAGGGGTTTGTCGACATTGGGGTCTTGGGTGAAAGGTGGCCACGTATGACGCGGGGAGGAGAGCATGTATGCGTCTCCCACGCTGGTGTGCGTGTCGTGCAGTCCGGGTGTGTCCTGATTGCAATCACCGTCCCTCGCGGTAATAGAGTACCACTTGTCCGTCGCTGTCATGATGTAGTAAATACTAAAGAAGCCAGAAAAATATATTGTATTGAATTATAATTGCTTTCCAACCTTGTATGACTTAGAGAGAGAAAAACTAAAGTTTACAGTTTCCCCATACTTTAGCTGTAATAGCATTATTTGCTTTGAGCATGTCATATCATCGGCAAAGCGTTTCTTGTTTGATTGTGGAGTCTATGATGTGTCGTGCTCGAAGAATGTCATTTTCTACTTAAAACATGATTATAAGGATTTACTTGTAGGCGAGTCTATTTATGCTATTCCTTACCTATGTTTAGTACTCACCCTTGCATATGTCTAGTGAGACGGGTTAGTCTTGCTGAGCCTTATGCTCACGTTTGTGCTTTAACGATTTTTGCAGGTATTAGGTTCATTTCTGCTGTTCAGGTTGTACATGAGATCTTGAGGTATCGAGATAAATCTCATGTGAACCACGCCGCTGCTGAATGATCGTCATGTTGCTAGTGAGATGTGTCCTAGGGCATGGATGTCTTCTCTTATGCTTAGATAGGTGAGAATATGAGTATGTAGTTCCGCTGCGTGTGTACCCCTGCTATACACTCTTTTTTAAACTCTTATTATTATGAAATGAAAACTTTATATGTTTTGGTATCCTTTTTCGTGTGTGCTGTTAGGTGCCGCATCGCACGGCACCACCCAATGAGATCCTCGGATGTGTGGACTCCGGTCCCCACAGACATGGTATCAGAGCTTCATTGGGAATAGCACGCTCGAAAAGAGCCTATTTTCGAAAACTCCGAAGTAGTCGAGTGAGGATTAGCTATATGCCCATTAAGGACTATTACTAGTATAAGTTATAAAGGTGGTGAACTAACTTGTTATATTATTTCTGTAACGACGCTCCGTCTTCAAGGTAAGAGGTAACATACGCCGCCGAGAGCGGATCAGTCTCGGTAAGCTCTGCATACGAGATGTGGTATGTGATATTTCTGTGGCTTAGCACGGAAAGTCAATATGGGTCTCTGAAATTTTCCATGTTTCTGAGAACATATGACACGCGGTACCCCAGCGTGACACAAAATTAGTGGGAGCCCCCGTCGGGTGGTGTATAACCCGATAGTATGCATCTCTAGAACCATTCATGTTCTATGGGATCATGCAAAACACGTATGCCCAAGAGTGTATAAGCCAGTTCGTATTGGAGTCTTTGATGTACAGACGTATTTACAGCCATGTACCTCGAGACATGACTTTGCTCGAGGGCGACTCACACCAGAGTCGTATGCATTTACTTTCATATATATTATTGTGACTGCCTGTCGTGTTTCCCTGTGCCGCCCTTGAGGTGTGAAGGTGTGAAAGGGGATTATTTGCCTTCTGCAGGTACACTAACTCTGGTAGCGACCCGTGTAGAATACGTTTGCGAGTGATCGATATTAGGACTACCTCTAGACGTATCCGGATATACCGGGTTAGATTTTTCTTTTAGTAAGGCACGTAATACCGTCAATATCCCACTTGATACTTTGACCATCGCCCACGAAAGAAATGGCTTCATATTCATATTTAGTCCAAGTATTAGTTGCTGATATCTTGTGGACAAGGTAAAATGTTTCTTTTCAAGAGTAGGTGAACCAGAATTCTTTGCTCCTGGCGAGAGTTTAGCTCGACTTCGCTGGGTTGAGACTTTGGTTAAGCATGAAGATCCATAGTGATATGCTATGGATAAGAAGGTCGTCAAGTCTTTTTTAAGATTCCATTTAGTTCCAAAGAAAATTATTAGTTGTGAATTAAGTTCTAGCCATCGGACTTGAGTTTTGAGCTAAGTTTCAAATTTGAGTTTGTTCCCAAATTCTTGTGTTTCGAAGCCGGTGTGTTCTGTTTTCGAACAGAATTGACCTGACTTTGAAATTCCATATCTCTTCAACCTGAAGGGCTATGAATGCAACTGAATACTTTTTAGAAAGCTTTTGAAGTCTTCTATAAGTTTTCTATTGACCTCCAAGCCAAAAGACGCTTCTATGGTGATGAAAATGCACCGTTACCACAGCAGCTGCTGTTCTGAAACTACATGGACCAGCATCTGAATTTTTACCATATTTCCTTGTAGAAAGATCTTCTATTCCATTATGATACATTTATGGAAAGATAGTACATATATATAGGTGCTATCTGAAACAGTCAGAAAAATTCTGAATTTGAACGGCCATAACTCTTAAACTAGAAATGCAAACTATGCATGTTTATATATATATGGAAAGCTTAAAGAGTCCTCTATCAACTCTCTATTCAACACGAAGGATAAAACTCACATTAACAAGGTCTAAATTGAAGTGTCGTTTAAGAGGTTCTGGCAGCCCGGAAGAGGGGAGAGAATCTGAACTCTTCACCAATTGAATCATAACTTTTTGCCGAATTAACCTATGCAGGCCTACTTTATGGGGTTGGAAAGTATAGAGAGTTCTCTACAACGTTTCTATAGAACTCCAGAGCAGAATCCATCTCTAACATACTCAAAATTTCAGATTTCTAAATTTGATCAAATCTGGACAGCGAGTGGACAGTCCTGTATGCGGTTACTGTTTCTCGCATAACTCGCTGTAGAATTGTCGAAAGACTTCATAGTTTTCATTTCTGGAATCTTGGGAATGTATGCAACAAGTTTGCTATGTATTATTGTTGCAAATGTTGATGTTTGTATATCTGAAAATTGTGGACAAAATCAGCCTTAAACAAAGGAGGTGCTGTCCAAATTTTCAGAAAAACTGTCAAATTGCAAATACCATATCATCTCAACCAGAAGTGCTATGAGAGAAAGTAAGTACTCCTTAGAAAGTTTTGGAAGTACTTTACAAGTTCTCTATTCAGCTCAAGACCAAAATCCTTTTCTATGTGGGTGAAATTTGGATAATCGCAGAGACTGTCCAGGCACACCCCAAACTGGACAGCAATCTGTACACCTCTGAATTTAACCCATAACTAGCAAAATTTGCATCGAATGGTGTCGTGCGAGTAACCGTTGGAAAGGTTAGTGAGTCATCTACAATTTTTGTAATTGGCTCCAGACCTGAATCTGTCGTCTACTTTTTCCAAATCGAGTTTGTGTCCAAGCTGGTCGTTTGTCACCATAGCCTGACCAGTTTGAACCTTTGGTTTTTATTAGGCATTCGGCTCTCGATGTCAATTCGAGGAGTATCGTAACCAACCAAGAGTTAGGACCCAACTGTTTGCCAAGTTGAATGGAGTGTTAAACTCATTGAAGCCTTTTTCCCTTGGATAGGCATACTAGTGTCTGATTAATGTGACTTGCCACATCACATCTTGTGATGTTGAACGCAGATCGCAATTACTCGAGTTGCATCTCATCTTCCCATGAGGATTGTTTGGAGTACGCTTCAACATCCTGGTTTGGAACTTTAAGGGGAAAGGCGAGCACTCAAGTATTGGTGGTATTCAACCATCAACCTTGGTTACAACGAGTCGTGTCAACAAGAAGACGATCAAGTAAGATTACATCTTCAAGAGGATTCAACATCCACCACCAGATTGAGTTACTCAAAGAAGAAGTGTGACTTCAACTCCACTAAAGTGATCGCTAAGGATATCAGTTCCTCTTGCCAGATCGAAGCGAAGGTTAAGTGATGCATCACTAGACACATATAGTTAGTTGTTTTTCTCCTGATGAAACAATCAAGTTGAGTAGAACATGAACAAGCTTTCGAAAGGTCGAGGTAACAGGGTATATTTCCCACATTCCTTGTCAATCGTTCTGTTATGAATTCCTTAACTGTGGTCGAGTCATGAAAGGAACGCTACTCATTGAGTGTCTTTCACGACCACAGTATCCAATCCTTGCAAATCATGAGACAGTACTTGAGTTTTGTGGGTGTGGTTCATTTAGTCTTGCTCAAACTATAAAAGCTACTGCATCATGCATGTGCACCATTTGCACCATACATCTGCATCATTTGCATCATACATATGCAGCATTTGCACCATACCATGTGCATATTCATTGCACCATACAACATATGATGCATCATGAAGCATCATTACCAATGTAACACCAATGATGGAATGCATGATAATACTAAAATTTAGAGCAACACTGTGTACCCCATTCAAACTATTCGAAAGTGCCTAATGACTACGGTCATTTCACCATCTTCATTTGACTTCTTACATTGTTGATCTCCTTTTCATTGAGTAATACTTGGGAAACCAATTACTCAACCACACTTGCAACTAAACAAAAACTTGGACTTCCATCCTTGACTTGTTTAGGTTCAAGTACCTTGATTGTTGCAACTATACCGTTCGTCATCGAGTGGTCATCATTTTGATTATCAACCTTGTAAAATCCATGAAATCTCCTTACTCGCGAGGATACCGTTCGATTATCAACCTCGTGAAACTCTTTGGGTCCATCTAAGATCTTGCGTTGTTATATGGTAACCTTGCTGATGAGGACATCACAATAGTGGAGACGCACATTGAACTGCAAGGACCAATCACAAGAGCACGAGCACGATTATTAAATCAGCAGGTGAATTCATTCCTAACTTCTTTTGCATGTGAGTTTGAGAATAGATTGCTATGTGATGATTTAATTGTTATTAGGAATAATGGAGAAGATCAACAAGTGAAGGAAGGAGGCCTTGGGAGCGTGGAGAACCAACTTGGACGTCCACAAGTTGATGGAAACAGTTTACAACTCGGACTCGAGTTCAACTCGGAGTCCAGGAGCAGTCCACCTTAAAACAGACACCCAGGAGGCATACGGACTCTGTTTTCGACGTTCTACATATGCACGGAAAGAGGAGAAGATAAAATGTCCAATGGTTCTGGTCCCACCTCGAAATTCTTCCGGAGTCATTGGGATCGTCGAAACAAGTCGAGTCTCTATCTGGTGCTGCGCCACCGAATCGGGCCTTTGGGCCTTGTATCCCGTAAGAGTCCTATAAATACTGCAGCCACCGGTCATATTCGGTGGGTTTTGCTTAGATCAATAATATCTCCATTCTACGGTTTGTGAGACCCCAATTTCGCGATTTCAGATCGTGTCTTCTACGTTCTTGCTCGTGTTCTTGATTGCACTTGCAGGGATTAGCCTTCTTGGCGAGGTCAAGCGTGTGCAACATGGTTGATAATCAACGGAGCCGTGGTGTAGTGATTGCAGGGGTACTCGTACCTCTCGAGTGCCGCGGATCATCAACGTCGAGTTCTCCACCCCAATCGACATACCTTTCGGAAGATCGGGCCTAAACCTACTCATCAATTGGTATCAGATTTCCAGGTTGCCCGTGAGGTATCTTTGTTTTTCCTTCCATTACATCGATTTTGTTTCGTACCTATAGTCCACAGAAAAGCCACAAAAAAATTAGATCGTTTTTACCGCTTCCCAGACTATAAAGCCTGCAGTTTCGTTTTTCAGTTTGAATTGTTGAGTTTGCATTCGCGTGGTTGAGTCTTGTTGCTGGTTTAGATTTGTGTTTTGGGTCCTAGTTATCGTGTTTCGTCCTTGTTTTCTTGCTGTTCGACACCTATCCACAATCACTAAATAAGAAACCGATCCACCACGTTCATCGGTTTGCCCTAGCTAGCCGCCTTGCGTGAACTCCCGCATCGCCAGCCCTAGATTAGGTGTCAAACCTTTGTGCCACTCATCCTTGAAACATCACACACCACCCCATTAGTCGCTGTGCAAATTCCTGATCGTTTTCATATCTGATTGCAAGTTTTGTTCTCAAACCGAGTTGGAATCAACATCCAAAAAAACGTAACTCAGACAGCCTACCTTAAAACAGCCATAACTTTCGCATACGAACTCGAAATCGGGCGATTTTTTTTTCAAATTCATCTACGCAAAATTTCGCCTCCGATTCTCTGCCGCGTAGCCGCGTTCGGCGAAATTAGATTGCCCAAATTCCCCTCGGAAGATAGGCTATCCGGCCTTCGAAGTTTCAGCACGAATTTTAAAGAATCTTCTTGATTTTCTATAGGCCGCATATTACATCCAATTGAGCTGCAAATTTGTGTGCTTCTTATATTTGTGCTCCTTAGTAAAGAAAATATATCAAAAAAATTACAAAAAAGAAAAAAATAGTGAAGAGCACGCATATTAAAGCAATTGGCCTATACCACTTGGTGCTGTTTTGTTGGTTATATCATTCTGTCTTTCTTTTGCCTTGATACTTCCTTGTGTTGTGAAAGGATCTAGGGCACTCGGTTGACCAGCAACAGTTTCCTACATTGAATACTTATTTAACTTTGTTTAGCTGTTAACAATTTTCTGCTTATTAGCCACCATATTGTGCCATCCAAGCTCCACCTTTCTCTTGAGCATAACGTGTACCTTTGCAATCACCCCACACTTCATTGGTTCATCTCACCGTCCACACCACCTGCTGTGTCGGTAAGAACACTTGTAAGAGCGTGGTAAGATGCTTGAGCGAGAGAGATTGTTTTCTTCCACCTTCCACATTGTCACTGTAGTTGATAGGGATAACATATTTTTTTTTGTTGTCTTTTGTTTCCTACTAACAATGGCATGAGAAGACAATAATGACGAATGTGTTCAACATGCTGAGTTATGTGATATGATGAAGACCATGACGGATATGTTCGCCAAATACAACGCAGCAACGGAGGAGTCATTGGCGAACTTGACTTGCCAACTGGATGACCTTGCTCATCGGATGAATACTTTTGAGGCTCGGTTGCCTCTCGCTGGAAGACAAGAAGACAATGCTTATGATGAACTGGAAGATCACAATAATCAGCCAAGACTGCCACTTTACCGTCGAGGTATGGGAGGTAATAATCATAACAATTATAATCGCCCTCCTGATGATCCTTTTGCTAAAGTGAAATTTACTATACCCTCTTTTTCTAGTGCTTATGATGCTGAGGCTTATCTTGATTGGGAGATGACAGTAGAGCAAAAATTTAATTCCCATCTTGTTCCTGAACAACATAGAGTTTGTCAAGCCACTAGTGAGTTTAAGGACTTTGCTATCATATGGTGGAATGAACTTGTTAAAACTAGAACTGATCTACCAACATGGGATAGATTAAAGGAAGCTATGCGTGTTCGATTTGTTCCTCCATCTTTTCAGCGGGACCTTCGCAAAAAATTGCAGCGTTTAGACCAAGGTAACATGTCCGTAGAGGAGTATTATCAAGAGTCACAAAAGGGTATGCTGCGTTGTGGGGTAGTAGAGGACATGGATGATAAAATAGCTCGTTTTTATGGGGGGTTGAGGCGTGAAATTCAGGACATTGTTGATTACAAGGAATATGATACTGTTAACAGATTGTTTCAGCTTGCTATGTTGGTAGAAAAAGAATTGCAGGGCCGACAACAACAGCAACAACGCACGAGGAGCAACTTCACGCCGCGTGCAGCGACTACACCATCCAAAACAGCACCATCTTCGACCCCCCGTGCAGCGACTACACCACCCAATGGCGGCCAACAAACTATACCTGCTGCTCCACCTTCTCGTGTGCCGGAAGGCAGCAAGGCAACATCATTCAAGCCTTCGTCGTCCACTCCTTCTACGGGTCGAACTTCCGACATTAAGTGTCACCGCTGCCAGGGACTTGGTCATATGATGAGAGATTGCCCGAGCAAACGAGCATACATAGCACGCGATGATGGCGGGTATGATAGTACTTCGGATGTTGAAGATGAATATTCTCTTGCTACTGACTTTACAAATCCAAATGACGAACACACCGAAGAAGAGGTACTTGGTACAACGGCGACGGAGAACTATAGGAGCATCATTGTGCACCGTGCCTTGAGCTCCAAAGTGGAGACCGACGACAAGCTACAACGACACAACCTCTTCCACATGTTTCTCGTCATCAAGGACTACACTAATTACCTTGTAGTTACCATATGATTGAGTTCTTTGCTGTGTTGAAACATATGAGGATGCTGAATCCTTAAATCCTCGTGTGCCACCGCAAAGGGTCTTCCTCTTCTATTTCTATTGTCTGAAGATGTTGATATACCAAAAAACCGTGTAGTCTCCATATCTTCCGTATTCCTGCTATTTTCATCACATAAGAGCGTTGGGTGTCTTGCTACTCTTATGCTACGGCTAAGGAATCCTATGGTTGACTAAACATCAAACGAAGTTAATGATTGTTGTTTAACCTCGTAAACCATCTTAACTCATGTCAAGGGAAATACCACATTAAGTTATAAGGACCTATGCAAAACCAAGCAAGCAACCAAGAATCAATGCACATATAGTTTTAAACTGTCATGGTAACTTAGAGAAGCAGAGAACAAGTGTTGATTCTTCAAGTCAAGACTAGGACAGAACAGGATGTCACGCTAGTGTAAGAGTACAACAATAAAGGTTCAGTAACGGACGTATAAGTTTTACGATGTGATATTGTCATGTCGAGCTTCCTGTCAAGGTTATCAACCTAAAGACTGGAATCACTTGAAGCAGACTTTAGAATTTCTTAAGATGCCTAGAGATAATCACTATTTTGTAGAACCCAACTCTTTAAGGGCATTGTCATTTTCCTTAGTCAATGACCCTCTTTTACGGGTCGTCCCCTCATCGTTTCTGTTATTCTACTTGTTAGAATCTCGGGACGAGATTCCTTTAAGGGGGAAGGATTGTAAAAGCTTGTTTTTCAGAAGAACAAAAACGCAAAAATGCGAACTTAAAAATTTTGAAAATAGACTTTGAAATCCAAACTCACATGAACCATATGAGTTAACCAATGTTCACTTAAAATAGGGACTTGTTAAAATTTTACATACATAACATGTTTGCTAATGTATATTGTAACTTAAGGTGTAAAATCCTTAATTTCCAAGTATTCACATTTTCAATGAAAAAATTAAAGGAGAAAAGAAAACAAAATAGACAGAAAGAAAAAGGAATTATTCCAACCCTAAAATGGGACATCAAAAAATATTCAAATCTCATGTCGTAAATTTTTCCATGACCTTCTAATATACCAAATAGACTCTTGGTAAAGTTTCAAAATTTTTGAAGCATGTTTCCCATTTATTGGACAGGTACTGAGAGTTTAATCAACGTCGACTTCAAATTTAAACTTTGTGCTCAACCTTGTCCAAATCAACTCCAAATTTTTCCTGAGGTCCCTTATGGTTCAAAAAGGTTAACTTCAAAGTTTCAGGATTTTTGAACCTAATCTACTATTTATATCCTTGAGTCAAGTATCACCACTTGAATTCAAATTCAAATCTGAGTTCAAAATTCAACTTGCTCAGTTCTGAAATCTGATTGCACCATAAAATTCTTCAAATTTTATTTTAGTCATTGGGCCAAAGTTGAATATTTATGAAGCAAGATTGCTATCTCTATTTGAATTTTGAAAAGGGGAAGGGAGGAGAGTGAAGTGGGTCCCACATGTCATGTCTATCCTCATGGCCACAAAACCAACTTGGCTTCTTCCTCTCCCGTCCTTATCACCGCGTCGGTCCTTATCTTCCCGCTCGCCACCTCCAGACCCGCAACCCACGCGCCAAGCTCGCACTCGCTGCCGGTCGCCTCTGCTCCGGCTCCTCGCCACCATGGCGCCACGTTGTTGCCCCCTGCACGCTGCTCGCCCGACCGCCACGCCGCTCCCCAGCTCCTCCCAGCCGCACCGCTCACACCGGCGCTCCACCTCCCGGCCGCCTGCAGCCCCGTGCCCAGCGCCTGAAGCCGCTGCCGCTGGCCCGCGTCCGACCGGCTCCTCGCCTCCCTCCGGCGCTTGTCCACGCGCCGCCGACGCCGCGCTGCTGCGCCCCGCGCCCGGAGCCGCACCACCCCGCCGGTCGTCCGTTCGCCGTGTACACCCTGAACCACGCCTGCTCACCTGGTCGCCCGCGCGCCTCGCGCCCGCGTCTCGCCGGCGTCCCAGTAGCGCCCGCGCCCCAGCGCTGCCGCGCTGTCCCCGTGCTCCGGCTTGCCGTCCACAGACGCGCCTTGGTCTGCGCTTGCTGCTCTCGCCGCTCTGCTCCTTCGCCGACCGCCCTCCACGCTGCTGCATCACCTCGCCGGCAACCGTGCCCCCTTGCCCTCCTATGGCCTCCAACGCCCTGACCTGCGACATGCCGCGCTCGTTCCTGATTCTGCGTGCGCTTGCCGCCCTCGGTACGTCGTCGCGATGTTCCGCGCCATGGTTGCACCAAACCAGCAAAGCGAGGGATGTATGTGATGTATGAGATGCAAGAACACGTGGACAACACAACGACAATGACAATTGGTGCAAGGTTAGCTCTGAATTGTGCGAAGATTAGTTGGGACAGTGCTGCAGCTAAGGTGTTCGATGAAATGTTCACGAGGAAAGAACCAACTTTGTTGATGTTTAGAACTGGTCTGTGATGCAGGGGTAGGATGATGTCACAACCGACAAGCCTAAGTGCCAAGGTGCTCTTGGAATGCTGATGAAGTAACCGAATCAAGTACACACCCAAGATGTTTGGCAAAATGCCTACAAGGTGAGCCTTGCCCTAAAATGCATTGCTTGATGCACCGAAGTCCGTTAGCCGTGACCCCTAATGGTACTCATGTGTCGTCAAGTCTTACGTCCATTTTCCGCCATGATATCATTCCTTTAGAAATCCCCAAGTTGACCTTCTTTGGCTTTTGGATCGCGTTGGCTTGTCCATGCGTGCTCGTGATGCTCCACCATGAGCAGCATCGACGTCGTTGCCCACATGACGTCGTCATGACATTCCGAACCGTCATCGTGCCCTGGCATCGAGATGAAGGATGCCTGTAATGTACATGATGCTGGAACACAACCACAACACAACAGTTGATGGTCGTTTAGCCAAATTAGGGTTTAGTCGAGGCAAGACTCGTCGAGCCCTGGGTGTAGCCAGGGTGCTCGATGAAATGTCTTCTAGGTCAAACCAGGTGTGTCGGTGATCACCGATGACCTGGGGTAGAGGTATGCAAGAACGTTGCAACAAACAAGGAGAACTAGACCAAGGGGAACCTTGGATAAGAGTTCCTTGGTTGTGTCAAGGATGTTCCCTAACCGATCACAAGATTGGTTAACTTGGTGTACCATTTCATCGGCGACAGGTTCGTCGAGTCGCTTATCAACAACCGAGTCGACATCACTAGCCTTAAGATTCACAAGGTGGTGATCGGGATTCCGCTCACCCCATTGACGAGTCCGGGTCGATGCGGACCTGGCTAATACGATCTTCTCGTGATGGCAAAGCATGACCGTCACGACAAGGTCTCGCATCGTGTTCGAGTTCCAGGAGTTCACCGAGCTCATCTGGACAATCATACAAAGGACACTGCAATAGTGTCATGTAAGCACTTGAACGATGCTCGAGAAGCTTGCCGTAGAAACTACTTTACCTAAAAGTCATTTGAACGTTGTCTTGGTACTCATGCTAGGTTAATAGTGCTTGTAATGACTTCTTAAGTCCAAGCCATGTTGGTCTCAATTCAGACCCATGTGTCGTTAGGTTCCATCATGGTTCATCCTAAGTCGGGACCCTACGACAGCACTGCTCACTTAACTAGGTTTACTCCTTTATGAGTTAAGTCAAGTTCATTGGTCGACTGCTAAATCGTGACCTTCGTCTTGTACACTCCACTCATACTTAAGCTTTCGATGTCCCACCTTGATTTATGGGTCGTCCTTATACTTCTCCGCCCAATACTTCTTCACCATTCAGAATTGTCAATCTAGCGTGGCATAGCTTGAAGTGTGGGATGCTAAGTTGCAATGTAGCTTTATGTTGTACCTTTCAGTTCGTACCGACACGACTATGTCCACCTTGACTCATCCTCTGGTTACCCACACAACAGAGGCATATCTGTCCTTCCTAGTCAAACTCCTCATTCTTAAAGTTTAGACAACACCGTAGAATCTATTATTAAGTTACTTAATTACTTAATTACTTATATGCATATCATGTCGATAGGAACGTGCTGATAGGTGATCGACAAGAAACTTTGCTTGGAGGAGAAGTCCAAGGTGTTTCCACTGAAGTTCCATGGCAGGTTCTCCGGAGAAAGACCAAGCCCTAACAATTGAAATTTATTCGAGTCGCAAACTAAGGCAAGCCCCGGTTTGCATTTAAGAGCTTTTCAAAGTTTTCCAGTTTTATTCACTTACGTCTCTAGTTGATATTGTGCATTACGTATAAGGTGTTTGATACTGCACTTGCATGACCAAAAATCCCAGGGTTTGGTTGGGACGAGTTACAGTTTGACCTGTAGTAACTGCTTTGCTAATGTATATGAAATCCGGTAGAAGTCGAGTAGTTGGAATCTACACGCGAGATAGGAATAATAGTTCACATGTGGGTGGAAGATTGAAAATGGCTTATGAAATGAATACGAGACCGGGCAGGGAGAATAGGAGTCGACGAGATGGAATCTCGGACGCATAGCCCGGGCTATGTCGCTTGAGGACCGTGCCGTATGCGGCACCGTTGGGCAAGCTTGAACTGTACCGGTTGCATAATGGTATATGGGCCCATTAAACTGATGTAACTCCAGACTGTAGTGTGGAGACTCCTCGGTTGTCCTTGAATGGAGATGCGAAGGCAGAAAGGTGTAAATCTCCTAGCGGAACGTTTTGACGTGTTCGTGTAGGGGACCTTTTGCTCGGGATGAAGGGGTTTGTCGACATTGGGGTCTTGGGTGAAAGGTGGCCATGTATGACGCGGGGAGGAGAGCACGTATGTGTCTCCCACGCGGGTGTGCGTGTCGTGCAGTCCAGGTGTGTCCCGATTGCAATCACCGTCCCTCGCGGTAATAGAGTACCACTTGTCCGTCGCTGTCGTGATGTAGTAAATACGAAAGAAGCCAGAAAAATATATTGTATTGAATTATAATTGCTTTGCAACCTTGTATGACTTAGAGATAGAAAAACTAAAGTTTACAGTTTCCCCATACTTTAGCTGTAATAGCATTATGTGCTTTGAGCATGTGATATCATTGGCAAATCGTTTCTTGTTTGATTGTAGAGTCTATGATGTGTCGTGCTCGAAGAATGTCATTTGCTACTTAAAACATGATTATAAGGATTTACTTGTAGGTGATTCTATTTATGCTATTCCTTACCTATGTTTAGTACTCACCCTTGCATATGTCTAGTGAGACGGGTTAGTCTTGTTGAGCCTTATGCTCACGTTTGCGCTTTAACGATTTTTGCAGGTATTAGGTTCATTTCTGCTGTTCAGGTTGTACATGAGATCTTGACGTATCGAGATAAATCTCATGTGAACCACACCGCTGCTGAATGATCGTCATGTTGCTAGTGATAAGCGTCCTGGGGCATGGATGTTTTCTCTTATGCTTAGATAGGTGAGAATATGAGTATGTAGTTCCGCTGTGTGTGTACCCCTGTTGTACACTCTTTTGTAAACTCTTCTTATTATGAAATGAAAACTTTATATGTTTTGGTATCCTTTTTCGTGTGTGCTGTTAGGTGCCGCATCGCACAGCACCACCCAATGAGATCCTCAGATGTGTGGACTCCGGTCCCCACAGAGGATATCCAGCACCAAGAGTTTGAAGGCTTTGACCCAAACCAATCCCAAGAGCAAGGTAAGTGTCCTTGAACCATATTGATCCTGTTTTGAAATAAATGTTTTGTTTGCAAAACTGCATGCTTGTGTCAATTTGATGGAAATCCTATGATAGGAAGTTTACTAGCTTTGTTTAACGACCCTTGTCACCTGGAATACATGTTAGAGAGTTGGAAAGGGCTTTTTACCTTTTTGCTGCGCCTAATTAATTGGGATGGGAAGACAACTATACCACTTAACTTAATTATGCATTGATGAGATTATGGTTAATATGAACTGGTTAATATGATGTGGTAATGGGTGATCTAAGCAAGCCTGGTATGCGGATGGGTCGGATGTTATGGTGGTTTGCTTGCTTTAGATCTAAGGACCATTTCATGCGAGAATATGCTAGGACTACAGTGCCACCACGAGGGCAAGTATGGTCGCGGCATAGCTGATTAATTAGGGCTTTGCAAGTGCTATTTGGACCATTAAGGATGCTCGGGGAAGGGGTAGTCGGATTGGGTTTGTTGATGATTGGTGGGACTACCCTAGGATCTGAATGGCTCAAGAGGGGTCCCTGGTTGAAGATGTGCTCAGTTGGAGGCATCGCCACCGATGAAACCTCAGTGAGGTCTAAATAGGCTACTAATCTATTTGTAAAGGCTATTTTGTGATCTCTTGGCCATACACCAAAGGAAGTGTAATTGGAATAAGGGAGGTTATTTAGTCGTCGATGGGTGATCACAAACACATGGGTAAAGTGGTACACACTTTGCAGAGTCTAAATAAACTATCATGATAGCCGTGCTGCCGATTATGAGGAACCTGGACAACTTCCATGATTAGAGGGTATATGGGATTCGGGATGGTTATGGTTGGTAATGATTATGGATGGTTTATGGCTTATGTTTATGGATATGATTTGAGTTATGGTAACTGGACATCGATAATGATGATGATAGCAATAATTGTATATGATTTCATATTATGTCAATACGATGGATTGATGGGATTGTTTCACTTACATATAATATATTGCCTTTCAAATGTTTTAATGTACTTTTTAGCACTTAGCCCTTATTATTGTCATCATTTGTTAAGTTACATGTCATACTTTCCACACTTGCTGAGTACGACATGTACTCACCCTTGCAATTCCCCCACAAATAGTTGCAGGTCAGGATTGGGAGTTTAACGATGATAATACGAAGTTCTAGGCCGTATCTGCGTCAGCTTTGCCTGTGGAATGTTGGAGCTGCGCTATCCCCTAATTGCTTATGCTGCTTAGTTGCTTAGTTTGCATAGTTTCATAATTAGATTATTTCTGTTGCATTAGTTGAACTTGTCATTAATAATCATTGGAGCTTGTATTCAAGGATTTTGTGAGTTATAATAAAAGTGGTTACTTAATCTTGTTCTATGGTAATTTTCTATATACTATTTTGTGATTGCACCCGTGTATGTGTGTTAAACGTCCTGGGCACACATATGCGTTCACTTGGTTCATTTTCGGAACCGGGTGTCACAACCCTTCAACGCCATCCTGGGCAGGCCTGCCCTGTATAGGTTCATGGCCACAGCTCACTACGGCTACCCGGTGTTGAAGATGCCGACACCTTCGGGCATTTTCCAGATCCGCGGAGATCGCACCGCCGGAGTCACCACTGTAGAAGAACTCCACGTGTTTGCAACGGCGCAGGAGGAAACCTCTGGCAAAGAGCAAGCTGCTCAACCTTCAAGCACTCGTCATCGAGGCTCGACCTCTGCACCACGCGTGCAACCAAGCGGCGAAACCGACGTTCCCGTCAAAGTCATCCAAATCGGGTCTGATGCTGCCCAGACCACCCGTATATCGGAAGGCCTGAACAACAAATAGGAAGCCGCACTCATCACTGTCCTCCGGGCGAATGTTGACATGTTTGCCTGCCAACCGTCACAGATGCCTAGGATCCCTAGAGAGGTGATTGAGCACAATCTGAATATTTATCCCGATGCAACGCCAGTACACTAGAAGCTCCAGAAGCAATCAGTCGAAAGGGAGAACTTCATCTGACAAGAGATCAAGAAGCTACTCGAAGCTGATTTCATCCGGGAGGTTCATCACCCAAAATGGCTGGCAAACCCAGTCGTTGTACCCAAGGCCGGTGGTAAGCTTCGGATGTGTATCGACTACACCACCTTGAATAAGGCATGTCCAAAAGATCCATTTCCACTACTTAGAATAGATAAGATAGTAGACTCCACCTCCGGGTGTGAGCTATTGTGTTTCCTAGATGCCTACTACAAATATCATCAAATCCAAATGTCTAGGAAAGATGAAGAGCATACTGCCTTCATAACAGTAGATGGATTGTATTGTTATACTGCCATGCCATTTGATCTTGAAAATGCTACTTCAACTTTTGTGCGAGCTATGCACAAAACCTTTGGAGAGATAATCAGGGACATGGTGGAGGTGTATGTCGATGACATCGTCATGAAGGTCAAGAACAAGGAATCAGTCCTTGACAACTTGCAAGCCGTTTTTGACAAGCTGTGCATCACGCGCACCATGCTGAACCTGGACAAGTGTGTCTTCGAGGTTAGATCCAGGAAGCTCCTTGGTTTCTTGTTGACTCACCGAGGAATTGAGGCGAACCCAACGGAGATCAAGGCTATTGAAGATATGCGGCCCCCAGCCCGCCTCAAGGATGTCCAGAAGTTAACTGGATGTCTAGCTGCGCTCAACGAGTTTATTTCAAGACTGGCGGAGTGGGCACTTCTCTTCTTCAAGCTATTGAGGAAGACCAGGCCTTCCCATTTGTCTGAAGAAGCAGAAAAGGCGTTCCAAGAGCTCAAGTAGCTCCTCATCACACTACCAATCTCGGTAGCTCCAAAGGTTTACATTTACATTTCTGCAACTACAGAAGTTGTCAGCATGGTCCTGGTCGCAGAAAGACCGGAGCCACATCCAGTTCAGAAGCCCAGACCCCTCCGAGAGGGTCTGGAGCTACATGAAGGTGAGTCTTGGTCCTAGCCCTCAGGCACAAATCTTCAAGGCGAAATGCTAAAGGATCAACCTCTCTCATCTGAGGGAGTACACACGGCTAATCAGGAAGATCCGTACCCCTTCAAGAGGGTTTCGATTGAACAAGAAGAAGTTTCAGACCCCTCCGGGAAGGTCTAGGAAAATCAACAAGAAGTTCCGGACCCCTCCTGGAAGGTCCGAGAAAATCAACAAGAAGGTCCGAACCCCTCCGGGAGGGTCCGGATCAGTGTAGAAGAAGCTCTAGGCCCCTCCAAGAGGGTTCGGACCGTCCTGCGACTAGTGTACTTCATCAGTGAAGTACTCCATGACGCCAAGACTCAATACATTGAGGTGCATAAGCTGCTTTACGCAGTACTTATTGTCTCAAGAAAACTTTGTCATTACTTCCAAGCCCACAAGATATTAGTGGTAACTTCTTATCCACTGCGTGCTATATTGCATAATCCTAATTCTACTGTGAACATCGCCAAGTGGGCACCAAAATTAGCAGAATTCAATCTTGAATTCCTGCCTCAACAAGCAATCAAGAGTCAAGCCTTGGTCGATTTTGTGGCGGAGTGGACTCCTTCTCCATCAAATCCTGGGGGCCCCAGTGAGCAGAAGCTAGAACCCAAGGTCCCGGTCTTCACAGAGCCTCATTGGACCCTCTATGTTGACGGCTCTATGCAAAAGCAAGGGGCCGGAGCTGAAATACTTCTCCTTGCTCCGACCGGGGAGAAGGTCAAATATATGGTGCACCTTGATTTCAATGCGACCAATAACATGGCGGAATATGAAGCTCTCATCTATGGGCTCAAGGTGGCATTATCTTATGGCGTCAAGCAGATTCTATTGAAGGGTGACTCGCAGCTCATCTTCAAGCAAGTCAAAGGCGAATACAACTGCAACAACCCTCAACTCGCTGCTTATCTTCTTGAAGTCCAGAAGCTCCGGAAGGACTTCCACGTCCTAGACCTCTGCCATATCTAGCGTCTCAACAATGCAAAAGCTGACAAACTCTCGACGAAGGCTTCAACCGGAGCTCCGACTCCCGATAGAGTCTTTGTCCGGAGATTTTCAAGACCAACCGCTCAGCCTGCCGAACTGAGTGAAGGTGGTGAGACCAGCACCTCAAAGCTGGCGGTCCCGGTGACCCTGCTACCATGGCGTCCACCAAGGGTCGTAGGTGCTGTAGGAAGCTCCGAGCAGCCTGGCACGCAAGACTCAGAAGCTCAAGTTAGCTCTGATGCATGGATCTCGGAGATCCGGAGCTACTTAAAAGACAACCACCTTCCTGAAGACGGTGTATCCGCTGACCGAATCGTCAAATTGGCTAAAAGATACACACTGGTAGGAGGGGATCTCTACCGTCGCGGTGCCAACGACGTCCTAATGTGGTGCATTGCAAGGGAAGAATGCTGCGAGCTCCTCGTAGAGATCCATGGAGGCGAGTGTGGGAACTACGCGTCTTCCTGCACACTGGTCAGCAAAGCCTTTCGGCATGGCTTCTACTGGCCTACAGCACTCCAAGATGCAGTAGAGTTGGTGAAAAAGTGTGAAGCGTGCAAGTTCCATGCAAAACAAATTCACACACCAGCTCAATCACTGCAAATGATTCCTCCTACATGGCCATTCGCTGTGTGGGGCATGGATATATTGGGACCTTTCCCAAAAGTCATCGGAGGTTACAGGTTCGTGTATGTCGCCATCGACAAGTTCACCAAGTGGCCGGAAGCTACTCCAGTTGTGACTATCAATATCAACAATCAAGTTTTTGAAGTCCATAGTATGCATATTTGGAGTTCCCAACAGAGTCATCACTGACAACAGAACCCAATTTACAAGTGCAGCATTTTAAGAGTATTGAAAAGACCTCGGCATTCAAGTCAGCTACGCATCAGTAGCTCACCCGACAAGTAATGGCCACGCTAAGAGAGCAAATGCATAAATCCAAAAGGACTCAAGACACACACTTATGAGCGCCTGAAAAAACATGGAGCCAACTGGATCGAGGAGCTTCCGTCCGCACTGTGGGCAAGCAGGACTACACCTAACTGGTCTACTAGAGAGACACCCTTCTTCCTGGTGTACGGAGCTGAAGCAGTACTTCCTCCAAAGATCACCATGGGGTCACTCCGGGTTCGGACCTTCGACGAAGCCACGCAGGACCAGCTCCGGTATGAAGACCTTGACCTCGTTGATGAGGGAAGGTGCCAAGCAGCGGTTCGGAATGCACGTTATCGCCAGGCGCTCCGGCGCTATCATCAAAGGCATGTGTGTAACCGACAGCTCGAGGAAGGCGATCTGGTGCTGCAGAAAATACTGACTTGAGAAGGGATGAACAAACTTTCCCCCAACTGAGAAGGTCCCTTCCGAGTGATCAAAATATCCCATTCCGGATGCGTTCGCTTGGCAACTGAGGATGGGACCCCACTTCCTAATCCTTGGAACATCGAGAACCTCCGTAAGTTTTATGCTTAGTATCACGGAGATGAGTCTGTAATTACATGCAAATGTAAATTATATAGTCTATACATAGAGTCGGGTAGGTCCTCCGGGAGAACATTCGGATCCCTCCGGGAGGATCCGGGAAGTTCAAGCAACACTTGACACAGTCACAACACTAAAAGTGTAGCTAACTGCCCTGGGTTAGTACAAGATGTATAGCACACTTAGCCTGGTTCCATACCCTAAGTGTGTCCCTGTATCCCCTGTGATCCGGAACTATAATGAAAAGCATTGTTGTGTAAAAGAAGACTCCACGTGCGTTAAATTTGTGCAGGCTCATTCTCTTTTATTTATCCTTCTCCTTCTCATCTATAACGAAGTTGTGCAATACTTTTTATGTTTTAGTCCAAGTTACTCATATGTTGTACAAGTTATATTGTTGGTCTCTTCGGATCATATCATTGCTGCATGGTCTACTCACCTGAACGCCAAGCCAACACAGGTCCAGAGTGTGCTATCGACTTAGCCTGGTCTTGCACCCTTAGTACGCCACTCTACCTACATTCCGGCATGCCACAGTAGGGAGGGTCCTAAAAGCATTCGGATCTGGAAAGATTACATCAATGTGCTTGTTATCATATCAAGTTCCTACGGAGCTAAAATTCAAATAAGAACAATAAGTCGTAAAAGACTTATGGACGAGAAGATGAATTTTACTGTTTTTCTTGTCTTTGATGCACAGGAAAAATGAAAACACATAACGATGGTGGACGATGTCGGAACTACCAAGCTCCGACATCCCCCAAGGGGGGCCGTCGTCGACGTTTTAAACATTGAAAGTGGGCGCTGTCGAAGCTAATAAGATCCGACAACTCCCATGGGGGCCCACCGTCGACATGGAGCATAATGGCAATCAATGTGAATATGGTGGAACCACCCGAGGGGATTCGCCATCGATGTATTCTACGATTGATGGTGGATATCGTCGAAGCCGGGAAGCTCCGACAACCCTAGGGGGCTCGCTGTCAACATCTTATGGGTTGACAGTGGGTACCGTCGGACCTACCAAGCTTCGACAACCCCAAGGGGCCTGCTGTCAACATTTTACACATTGACAGTGGGTGCCGTTGGACCTACCAAGCTCCAACAACCCCAGGGGGCCTGCCGTCGACGTTTTTATGCATTGATAGTGGGTGCCGACGGACCTACCAAGCTCCGACAACACTAGGGGGCCGCCGTCAATGTTTTTACACATTGACAGTGGGTGCTGTCAGACCTACCAAGCTCCAATAACCTCAGGGGGCCCGCCGTTGACGTTTTTACGTGTTGACAGTGGGTGCCGTCGGACCTACCAACCTCCGACAACCCCAGGGGGCCCACCATAGACGCAACAAAGCTCCCTGGAGGAGGCGGAAATAAACTTCAGACCTAAAAGCTACAAGTTCGAAGCATCCAAGTCATCAACACATCATCAAATCCATTTGGTACATGTTCTCAATCAAATTGTGTACATCTACCAGGGGGCAAATAAGATAAAGGACAATGTATTGAAGACAAGGACAAAATGGAATTCATTTCAGAAAGATTGGATTTCATTCATTCGAGGATGGGAGATTACAAAATTAGAGAGTTACAAGCGAGAGCAAAAGAGAGAAGTCCTAGGTTCTGCGGAAGTATGAGGCAACCTTCTGGGCAACCTCCTGAATGCTGGCCTTGGCAGCGTCTTCCTCTTCATCAACGGGCCCTTCGAGCACTGGATCCACAGAGAATTGAGGGTCTCAGCTCTTGTAACACATCAGCACATATTCTATGATGTTCTGGGACAGAGATTTTCCCTCTGTCTCCAGCTGGTCCATGATAACATCACCCATCGTGTTGAGTTTGCTGTCGACAGAGTTGAGTGCCACTATCGCTTGGTCCAGCTTCGGCTCTGGATAATCCAAACATACTGTACTGAAGCCTAGTGGCATCAAAGCGTCATTGGCTCGCCCCAAGATGTCCCACACGTGCTGGGACTCAGTCTCCCTCAAATTACGCAGCTCCTCCAGTGACCTCATGGTGGCCGCAAGCTCCGAGCCTTCCCGGGCAAGGCGCTCAACCTCTTTGGCGTGCTGCTGAATGCTTTCAACAACTTGCTTTTCACGTTTGCTGAGCTCTGACTTCTGGAGGTGGATGCGGTTCTACCGGTTGGCCAGGTCTTTCTCCCTGCCCCACACTTTCTCCTCTCTGGTGGAAACTTTGACCTCTCTTTTGTTGAGGTATTGTCCCTTTTGCCAGAGCTTATCTTCCTCCTCCTTGCACCACAGATCATGCTTTTTTGTGCGGTCAACCATGTTTTGCTCTCCCAGAGACAGTTTCTGTGTGAGCTCCTCCTCTCTCTTCAAAATATCCTCCTGCTGTTCCAGGAGTTTCTCTTCCCTCGCATCGAGTTCCGCTCGCTGCTTCAGCAGAATCTCGTTTAATGTATTGAGGTTGTCGTGACGTTCGTCAGCAGCATCGTTGCTTTTCTTGGCATGCTCGAGAATCTCCCGAGAATTAGCGTCGAGGGCCCTGATGGAGGCCTCCCTTTCATCCAGCAACTTGCCCCTATATTTCATCCGGGCCTTCTCCTTCTCGACCAACTCCTTTTGATCAGCAAGCCTCGTCTGCGCAAGCTTGGTCTCGAAGTGAAGCCTATTGCGCCAACACATCAAGGTGTGGCGTTTTTCTTCGAGGACCTTGCTGTCGTGGTCGAAGGTGAGCTGGACCTGACGGAGGTTTGACCAGGCATTGTCAATAGAAAACACCAAGGAAATAGGCTCCGGACCTGCGGGGGTCATCTCTGTCGGCTCTAGGGGGTCTACAAGAACAAAAATTGGTTCCCATGCCACAAGCATGGTCCCCTATGGCCCTGCAGCACTAGGGCCACCCTCAAGAAGTACCTCAGCCTCCACTGTCGCTGAGGAAGGCCCCACTGAAGAAACTTCAACCTCCGGAGTTGATGACGAAGGTTCCCCTGCCAGAATTTCCATCGTTGGCTCAACGATGGAGGGCCTGCCGCAAACTCTTCTGGGTGCTCTGGCTTGGACGTGGGCACCCCCAGAGCTATCACCTCTGCGGAGGACGCTGGAGTTTCGCCCGGAGCCCCCACCACCTCTAGCTCAGGCGCCGGTACATCAACTAGCTCCGGCATGGAGGCCGAAGCTTTGACTATCTCCGGCACAAAGGCCGGTACTGCGGGCACCTCTAGCTCGATAGCCAGCTCTTCAACAACTTCTGGCACAAGCATTGGAGTTTCGGTTGCCTTCGGCTCAACTGCCGGAGCTTCCGCCATCTCTGTGTCTTACATCGGAGTTTCATCCACCGGCGCTACCGTTGCCGGCGCATCTTAACAAATTTCTTCTCCGTGGTTCAACGCTACCACGGGATCCTCTGGTGTCGCTTCGATATCCAGATCCAAGACAGCCGGCGCCAGAGCTATCGTGACCTCAACCACCACTTCGGGAGGCGTAGGGCTCAGAGCCGGAACTTCCGCCTGCACAGCCTCAGTTGTTGGGGCGGATGTCGGAGCTTCCGTTCCCTTCCTCATTGCTCTGCAAACAAAGAATTGAAAGATTCAATACATGACAAAAAAAATAAAAATAGCAACTCAAGGTGCGGACGCAATGTCTACTTTGGAAGGTTACTGCTCCAACTGGAGTGAAACTTCTTCACTGGGCAATCGGAGCTAGAGCCCACTGTGGTCGGTGTGGCCAGAGCTCCAAATTGCTGCCCAGAACTTGTCTTTGTCTTCGGCGTCAACTCAGCTAGGACCTCCCTTGGTTGGGAAGGACCTTCGGACCTGGATCCCATGCCTGGCACTGGGACCGGAGTTGATCTACCGGAGCTGGCGCCCCTTGAGGACGCCTGCACCGGAGGAGGCATGGCTGCCAAAGATCTATCTCGCCGGAGAGAAGAAGCAGTTGTAGTCGAAGCTGACCTGATGTGGCTCCCGACAGCATGCCTCAATTTTCTCTTCCGGCTAGAGGATTCGGCTGACTCCTTGCCTTTACCCTTGCCCTTGCCGACATGATCGACTTTCTGGCTCACGACAGGGGTAACTACCCTCTCAGAAGCTTCAGGGATTGCAACCCCAGAGATAGGGCGCCTCTCAACCAAGCCCAAGTCATCCAATGCTAGCATTCTCTTCCGGTTTTCCCTGCTAACTTCTGGAACCATGTTGAGAGGAAGGATGACAGCCGACGGAGTCAGGGCATCACGGGAGATACCCCCATTTTGAAATTTTTTTGAGATGGATCTTCGAATCTTCATCGTCCAAGTTGGTGTTCAAACAGACTTCAATTCGGTTATGATCCATCTCACTGTTGAATGCCCATGCGTGCCATTCCCTAGTCTATAGCGGGGCCCACCTGTTCACCAAGAAATTGCCGAAGACCATTTGGGGGGTTACTCCTCCCTCTATGCTTCTTCGATCCTTTCCAGGATGGGCTTTACACATTCGACAACTCCAGAACTACATTCCAAGTGTCGGTGTCGACATTGGGAAGGCCCTTGGGCAGCTCCGGCTTCTCATGCTCCTCCATAGTGATGATCACCCAATACTTCTTCCAATCATCCACCTTGCTAGAGGGGAAGGTCTTCAAGTACTTGAAGGGGCAATTCTTCTTCTTCACGAAGTAGTAGAAGCCGATGAGCTCCGTCTCCTTTCCGGCGGTGTGGACCGTGAAGAAGGTCCGGAATAGTTCGATGCAGGGAGGCAAGCCCACCCACAACTCGCAGAAGTGGACGAAAGTCGCCACTAGCAAGAGGGAGTGGAAGCCTATATGATAAAGATGGAGGTCGTAGAAGTCCAGCAACATCAAGAGGAAGCTTGAGAAAGGCGGGATCGGACCCACCATGGCGTACGCCAAGAACTACACCATATTTGCGGTGCGCTCCTTTTTGAATGGGAGTTTGCCAAAGCGGATGTCCTTGTTGCAGGAGTCACTGGACCAACCCATGTTGGTCCAGACACTCGCCATCTCCTCATCAGTCTTGTCCTTGCTGCGGGGAAGACCCAACTCCACCACGGCAAGGTGGAGCAAAATTTGGAAAGCTATGCGAAGGTTGGGAGGCTCTGATTGAATCAAAAGCATAAAAAGTCCTCAAACTGTGCTGGCATTCCTTCTTAAGTAAGCCTCCACAACGCTTGGATGGAAACCGCAATGGGACTAGGATCGAGTTTTAAAAAATCTACCCTACCAATGACGAATGGGCCCGGGTCCACTCCGGCGGAACGGCCGAAGTTATTACCCCAGGTGAACTGTTGTCATGATCTGAGGTTGGAAGCCTGAGGGCGGCAACCTGACAAGGCGCAAGGAACCGATACGGTTTTTGCATCGGGAATCGGCGACCTTCAACTGCGTGAGATCCGCACACAAAGATCTCACATGCCACATTCAAAAGAAGCCACGTGGCGATGGTTTAACCATGGAGCATCACCCCAACGACACATCAAAGAGCCTTTTAAGCCGCAGCACGGGAGTCGAAGATGGCCCCACCTCTGGTAGAATAACTTAACCCAAAGGGTTTCTCCCAGAGGTGGGCCCGGGGGCCACACTGTCGGTACCCTGTGTACCGGGTATCCCATGATACCGCAAGAAAAGCTAAGGAGTTCCACCCTTTCAAGTTGAGGACTTCTGAAGGCCACACGTGTTGCATAGTATTGGACCCGCCTCCCTAGTTAGGGTAGCTCCGACACTGACACATGTATCACAAGGCCAGACTTAACTCCCTTCACAGGGAAGCTCCAGTCTTGCCACGTGTCCAGTGACCCCAGACCTAACCCCCAGTAGAGGGAAGCTCTAGTGCTACCACGTGTATTGTGGCTCCGGACCTTCCTCCTCACGATGGGAAGCTTCGGAGCTGCCACGTGTCGAACCTCCAGAGCTAGGACATCAATGGATGATAGAGAGATCACTAACGGCTCGGACCTTCAAGGGACAGTTAAAGCGGCAGTTACATGACCTGATTACATGTCATTAATGCCATATTAATGACACACGATCAGTAGACTGTTAATAAGGGTAATGCCATCATTAAGGCGTTATCACCCCATTAACAACACTTAATATTCAACGATCGTTTATTAGACAGCTAACTATGCCAGGGCTACATGTCGGGCCAAGCAAGTGATGTAACGGCCAGTCCTTAGATTATAAATAGGCTGCATCGCACGGTACACAAGGGAGGCAAGCTCATACGCTCACAGCACCACAAATATTCATACATACAAAACACACAACACGTAGAGTAGGGTGTTACGCTCAAGTGGCCCGAACCATGTAAAACCCTCATGTCATTGTCTTGTCCAAATCTTGCGCACCCCAACCAATCAAGAACCTCCGCGGGCTATGATCTAAGTAGTACCGGGGGAAGTGTCGATCACACACTTCGACACATACCTTTCCCAATTATAAATTGGGAAGAGACTCCTTCTACTCCTCTCCTTCTTGGACTATGGCTTAGAGGCTCTCCTCTCTACAGCCTAAACTCGTCTAAACCTACGGAGAGTAGTGGATACAATGGAATAAATACTCAAGTGGTGTGTGTGTGTGAAGTGAGGGTAGAGGGTCCTATTTATAGGTGGAGAAGGGTTATTTCCCATCCCCAAAAGCGCGCGAATCAGTCACCACTGACTTCTTCAAGCTGGGAGGAGCCAACACATGGCGATTGACCGAGTTTGGCGCCAGGACCAAGTCAGCCAACTAGGGGGGGGGGGGGTCAACCAACCTGGTCTCTGCACCATTTCTCCTGTGCTTTCTCGAGGTCACAGGCAGGTGGGTCCCACCCCTTGATATGGTTGCTACACCGTTGGATGGCCTCAAATACTTTTGTTTGTGGGCCAGTTGATCCATGTGGTGTCATATGTTGGTGCTTGATTGGCTGGGATGGTATTTTATAGGATTGAACCCCCTCTTTTACCTCATTTCCTGCAATAATTCACTACATGCACTATTTCTCGTAGGACAAGTTGAAATAAGTTACATAGAAAGGTGATGTGTGCAAGAAATGACAATTCCTTCATATAATTGAGTTTTATTGACGGGTGAAATTAGTATATAACAACCGTCAACAGCTGCCCAGGCACCCATCGTTCCACCATTGGCTACGCCATATTCCTGGGCGGGTGTGACACCCGGTTCCGAAAATAAACCAAGCGTGATGCATATGTGTGTCGAGGATGTTTAACACACATACGCACGTGATTCACAAACGATAAACAGATTATAGCCATGTCTTGAATAATAACACTAATAATAATACCTTATTTCAAACCCATTAGTCTTGAATACAAGCTCTAAACAACTGCAGCGGAAAACTTTAAACACTAAGGCTCCAAACTCCACAGGCAAGCTTGATGGTACCACGCTCGCCTAGTACTCCTTAAAAAACTCCTAGTACTCCACATTGTCGCGTGCGTCTAAATTTGTTGGGGGAATAGCAAGGGTGAGCACATGTCGTACTCAGCAAGTGTGGGAAAGTATGACATGTAGCTTGAACAAGGAATGATAATTAATAATGAGTAATTGCATGAAAGTAAATTCAAAACGGTTGGAAATGCAATTATATGATCATTAAGTGAGGTCCTTCCCAAAATAACCAAAAACCATTAATTTCGAGTCCAACACCATGATTCCAACATAAATAACGAAAACCATCATTTATATGCCATATTCAACTCATAATTTCTTATATATCTCATTTTCATCAATTCCCAATTCAATTTTAGCCATTAAACCATGTCCAAGGTCCATAACTCTACTCGTGTGAGGGTCCAGGTTGTTCATGTCCAGGAGCACAACTATCATGATAGTTTTAGACACACTCTGCAGAGGTTGTACCAATTTACCCACAAGTTCGTGATTTCATCACCTTTCGATGACTAAGGAATCTCAGTGTGACGCCCGGTTCCGAAAGATGAACCAAGCTAACGCATATATGTGCCCAGGATGTTCATCACACATACACGAGTGATTCACAATTGATAAACAGATAATTACCATAGAACAAAATTAATTATCAAATTTTATTACACAATTCATATTATCCTCGAATACAAGCTCTAATGAAGATTAATGACAAGTTCAACTAATACAGCGGAAATAAACTAATTAAGCAACTAAGCAAACTAAGCATAAGGGATAGCGCAGCTCCATGCAACACCACATGCAAAGCTGACAATAGACACGTCCTAGAACTCTGCATTATCGCCATTAAACTCACAATCCTGACCTGCAACTGTTGGGGGGGATTGCAAGAGTGAGTACATGTCGTACTCAGCAAGTGTGGAAAGTATGACATGTGGCTAATTCAAATGACGACAATAATAATGGCTAAGTGCTGAAAAGTACAGTAAAACCATTTGGAAAAGCAATGTATCATATTTATGTGAAGTAAACCCATCATAAACCATGTAACCATCATAATACCAGTCCATAATTTACCATTGCTAATAACCATAATCAATGTCATAAACCATGATTCCATCCCATAACTATAACCATAACCATAATATCAACCATAACCATTACCAAACCATAACCATCCCAAATACCATCCCAATACTGAGTACCCTCTAATCGTGTAGGTCATCCAGGCGCTCATAACCGGGAGCACGGCTATCATGATAGTTTTATTTCACACTCTGCGGAGTTTGTACCACTTTACCCACGTGTTTGTGATTTCATCACCCGTCGGCGACTGAAGAACCTCCCTTATGCCAATTACACTTCCTTTGGTGTATGGCCAAGAGATCACAAAATAGCCTTTACAAAGGGATAACTAGCCTATTTAGACCCCACTGAGGTTTCACCGGTGGCGATGCCTCCAACTGAGCACATCTTCAATCAAGGGCCCCCTCTTGAGCCATTCGGATCCCAGGGTAGTCCAGCCAATCCTCAATAAACCCAATCTGACTACCCCTTCCCCGAGCATCCACAATGGTCCAAACAGCACCAGCAAAGCCCTAATTAATCAGCTACGCCGCACCCATACTTGGCCTCGTGGTGGCACTGTAGTCCTGGCCTATTCTCGCATGAACCGGTCCTTAGATCTAAAGCAAGTAAACCACCATAACATCCAACCCATCCACATACCAGGCTTGCTTAGATCACCCATCGTATTGACCAGTTCACATTAACCAGAATATCATTGATGCATAATTAAATGTGTAGTGTTGTTTGCCATGCCAATTAATTAAGCGAAGCAAAAAGGTAAAAATCCCATCCCGACTCTCTACCATATATCCTAGGTGACAAGGGTGGTCAAACAAAACTAGTAAACTTCCTATCATAGGATTCCCATCAAATTGACACAAGCATGCAGTTTGCAAACAAAACATTTATATTAAAATAGGATCAATATGCTTCAAGGACACTTGCCTTGCTCCGGCAGATAGGGTTGCTCAAGCGCTTCGAAGTCTTGGTTCTCGAAATCCTCGTACACGACCTCTTGAGCACTTCCCTCTACTCGCGATCACACATACAAGAATATACATACAAATCAATATGATGCACACGTATTAATCAACATGCAATGACATGCATGCATGCAAAGTTTAATAATTAATTAACTACGGTTGTTTATTAATTAGATGCAACTAGTCCATACGTGTTCATACGAGTTTATGGGGGGTTTAGAGTGGATTAATGCTGCTGAAAATAAAAAGGCGATGCAACAAAAATCAATTTACGTCTATTAGATCTAATACGTTGCTAAAATTCGCATCGGAAAAACGAATCCTACTGTAGATGTGACGGCTTCGAAGATCGCGAGATGATGGCGACGCGTAGACGAAGTGGAGTAGACGGCACAGCAATCCTCCGGTGGCACGACGACGGTGATCTCCGGCGGACGATGGCGCTCTCCTCTTTTTCTTCCTCTTTTTCCCCTATTTTTTTCTTCCTTTTCTTCCCCTGGCGGCGGCAGGCTCTAGTCTCTTTTTTTCTGTACCGGCGGCTAGGGCTTTCTGGTGTCGAGGGAAAACACGAGTGCCTCGGTCATTTTTATAGGCGGCGGGACGCGCTGCCTCTTGGCCGACTCGGCCACGGGGCTCGGGCGCGGGTTGGGCGAGGCCGGGAGTTGGGCAGTGCGTGAGGCCAGGCGGGCGGGCGCGTGCGGCTCGGGTCGGTCGGCTGAGCGGGCGGTCGGGCGGGGCTGCTTCCGGCGGGGCGCGGCGCTAGGGCACGTGGGGCGCTCGGCCAGGGGCGCGGGAGCGTGGCGCGCGGGACGCGGGCTGGCGTTGCAGCGTGGGGCCGGGGCGAGCGCGGGAGGCGCGCGAGAGCCGGGGTGGCTCGGCCGCCGGGCCGCGGCCTGGCCGGCGGGCTGCTTTGTTTTTTTTCTTTTTTTTTTACTTTTCTTCTTTTTATTATTTTATATTTTATTATTTATATTTTTTTCATATATGATTATTATATATATTATTTACATACATAAATTTATATATATTATTATTATTTTTATACTTATTCCCTATTACAAGTTTTAGGCTATAATTATTATTTTCTTTTTATTCTTTTTGCTACACCTTATATGTATGTTTTATCTTTTATTATCTTTCTTTTATCCTACTAATGTTTAATGCATGATCATGTATGCAATGCATGATGCGAAAATTTAGGGTGTTACAAACCTACCCCCCTTAAAATGAATCTCGCCCTCGAGATTCGACAGCGTGGAGAAAAGATACGGGAATTCTACCTTCAGGTCTTCTTCACGTTCCCACGTAGCTTCGGCTTCTGTATGGTGTTTCCATTGCACTTTGCACCAACGGATCCTCTTATTTCTCATGACCCTTTCCTTCATGTCCAAGATCTTGATAGGTTGCTCGACATAAGACAAATCCTCCTAAAGTTCTAACTCGTCCATCGGAACTTGTTCTTTCGGCACCCTCAGATACTTCTTGAGTTGAGACATGTGAAACACGTCATGTACATCAGAGAGATACGCCGGTAGCTCAAGTCGATATGCTACTTCTCCTCGCTTGTCCAGAATCTTAAATGGACCGATATAGCGAGGTGTCAGTTTTCCTTTGATGTTAAACCGTCGCTGACCTCTGATAGGTGACACTTTGAGGTATACAAAATCTCCAACTTCAAAAGTCAGACTCCTTTGCCTATTATCAGCATAACCTTTCTGTCGAGACTGGGCAGCCTTTAAGTTTTCCCGTATTATTTGGACTTGCCTTTCAACATCTTGTAACACGTCGGGACCAAACACTTGATTCTCTCCGGTTTCATTCCAAAACAAGGGAGTCCTACACTTCCTTCCGTACAATGCTTCGTAGGGTGACATTTTCAGACTTGCTTGGTAGCTATTGTTGTACGAGAATTCAGCATACGACAAACTTTTATCCCAACCTTTCCCATGCTTTAAAGCACAAGCTCTTAACATGTCTTCCAAAATTTGGTTGGTCCTCTCGGTTTGTCCATCTGTTTGAGGGTGATACGCCGAACTGAAGTTCAACCTTGTTCCCATTGCTTCATGCAATTTCTGCCAAAATCTGGAAGTAAACTGAGAACCCTATCTGAGACTATCTTCTTCGGTACTCCATGTCGGAACACAATATGCTCCATATACAATTCTGCTAGCTTCGCGGTGGTATATGTGGTCTTCACAGGAATGAAGTGAGCTAATTTTGTCAATCGATCCACGATTACCCAAATCGAGTCATATCCGGACTGTGTACATGGTAATCCAACTATAAAGTCCCTACCAATCTCTTCCCCGTTCCACTCCGGAATCTTTAATGGCTGCAATAATCCAGCTGGCCTTTGATGTTCCACCTTGACTCGTTGACACACATCACACAATGCAACATATTAGGCTATGTCCTTTTTCATGCTATCCCACCAATAGCATGTCTTCAAATCCTTGTACATCTTTGTACAACCGGGATGAATTGAGTACAGTGAGTCATGTGTCTCCTTTAATATTGTCTCCCGAATATGCTTTACATTAGGCACAACAATTTTATTTCCAAGCCATAAGGTACCATGTTCATCTTCATCAAATCTAAATTATCTCCCTTCCTCGGTCCTTTCCTTGATTTCCTTGATCTCCTCAATTGTGGCACCGTCCATATGATTCAACTCCAATTGCTCCGGTGCGGTTTGAGATGCTTCAAACTCTACGGTGATCCCTTCCTCATTGGTCAACTTTACCGTTTTCGTGGCACACTTAATAACTCCATTGTGCTTCCTCAACCAGTCCATACCAAGTATAATGTCCAATCCTTGGGAATCCAAAACAATGAGGTTGGCGGAGAAGTCTACCCCCCTTATTCTAAGGCTTACTTTTGGACATACTATATTTGTCCTCATCTCTCCTCCAGGAGTCTTAACCAATAGAGTAAACTTCATATGAGAGATAGACAAACTATACTTGGTAACATACTTCGATGCAATGAATGAATGCGATGCTCTAGACTCAAATAACATAGTCGCGGGGTTGGAGTTGGCGAGAAACATACCAATGACCACGTCATCCGCTTGTTGAGCATCCTCCGTAGAGATATGGTTCACGTTGCCACAAGCAAAATTCTGCTGTCCACGACTTCCTTGTGGCGCTCCTCCATTGGGTCTTGGGTTTTGCCTCGGTGCATTGCTTCCTTGACCAAGTCCTGACTTAGGGCATTGATGTGCAAAGTGTCCAGCTTCTCCACAAGTATAACACCTCTTAACTCCACCAAAATTATTGGGACGAGCTTGGTTTTGAGCATTGGCACTAGGAAAGTTAGCACGAGGCGCATAAGGCATTGGAGGCCTAGGTGCTTGCATAACAGGGCGCTGCTGCACAAACTGAGTTGGGCGCGATGCATAACCGGGGCGTTGAGCAGGCGCAATAGGGCTGAAGTAGGGCACATTGGGCGGCGCAAAGCGAGGGCGCACGTTACTTCCTTGCTGCTGTCCTTGATATGGCGCCTTTCTCTTGTTGTCTTGTTCCATCTCACGGACCTTGTTCTCCACAACAATTGCTTTGTCCACAAGCTTCTGGAAGTTGGCATAGTCACAATTGAGCAATTGCACTTGGATCTCATTGTTGAGTCCTCTCATGAACAAATATTGCTTCCGGCTGTCTCGGCTCACATCTTCAGGCGCGTACCTTGAGAGTTGAGTGAGTTTATTGAGATATTCACTCACGCTTGATCTTCCTTGCCTTAAGTTCTCGAATTCTTGCCTCTTCAAGATCATAACACCTTCCGGCACATAATGAGAACGGAAGCTCTCCTTGAATTCTGCCCAAGTGATCCTCTCTTGATTCTCATGAGCATTGCAATAAGCATCCCACCAATCTGCAGCTGCTCCAACTAGTTGATGAGAAGCAAATAGGACCTTCTCTCAGTCACTGCATTGGACAATAGCAAGTTTCTTCTCCACGGACTTGAGCCAATCATCAGCATCCATAGGGTCGGCAGCTTGAGCAAAGGTTGGTGGCCTAGTCCTCATAAACTCTCCCAACCGGTTATGAGGAGGCGGGGGTGGCGGTGGAGACATGTGGGGCTGATTATTGATGTTATTGCCAGCCTGCAGCTGTCCCATAGTTTGTATCATGGTCTGCATGAGCTGGTTTTGCATGGCCAGTAGCTACTCAATATTGATAGCTCCATGAGCAGGTCCTTGTCCAGTATTGTTCTGAGGTACTCCATGGTTGTCATCCTCACCATTGACATCCCTCTGATTGCGAGTCCTCACCATCTGAAGGAGATCAATAGGTAAGAATTTAGAAATGTCCCCAACTATATGCATCAAGGGATATGAAGATAACCAACTAGCTATACTAGCCTAGGTGGACATGGCAATGCTAAAGCATCCCAAAATCCTCTATTAAGCACACAAGCAACCAATATATATATAGCAAACAACACACTAAGCAAAAACACATTGATTCCTGAGTGCTCCTATGTGCTCTAAAGTGTCCATTCTATCTAGGCTGCATCCTACGGTCAACCTGTGGCTCTGATACCAATATGTGACGCCCGGTTCCGAAAGATGAACCAAGCTAACGCATATGTGTGCCCAGGATGTTCATCACACATACACGAGTGATTCACAATTGATAAACAGATAATTACCACAGAACAAAATTAATTATCAAATTTTATTACACAATTCATATTATCCTCGAATACAAGCTCTAATGAAGATTAATGACAAGTTCAACTAATATAGTGGAAATAAAATAATTAAGCAACTAAGCAAACTAAGCATAAGGGATAGCGCAGCTCCATGCAACACCACAGGCAAAGCTGACGGTAGACACGGCCTAGAACTCCGCATTATCACCATTAAACTCACAATCCTAACCTGCAACTGTTGGGGGGGATTGCAAGAGTGAGTACATGTCGTACTCAGCAAGTGTGGAAAGTATGACATGTGGCTGATTCAAATGACGACAATAATAATGGCTAAGTGCTGAAAAGTACAGTAAAACCATTTGGAAATGCAATGTATCATATTTATGTGAAGTAAACCCATCATAAACCATGTAACCATCATAATACCAGTCCATAATTTACCATTGCCAATAACCATAATCAATGTCATAAACCATGATTCCATCCCATAACCATAACCATAACCATAATATCAACCATAACCATTACCAAACCATATCCATCCCAAATACCATCCCAATACTGAGTACCCTCTAATCATGTAGGTCATCCAGGCGCTCATAACCGGGAGCACGACTATCATGATAGTTTTATTTAACACTCTGCAGAGTTTGTACCACTTTACCCACGTGTTTGTGATTTCATCACCCGTCGGCTACTGAAGAACCTCCCTTATGCCAATTACACTTCCTTTGGTGTATGGCCAAGAGATCACAAAATAGCCTTTACAAAGGGATAACTAGCCTATTTAGACCCCACTGAGGTTTCACCGGTGGCGATGCCTCCAACTGAGCACATCTTCAACCAAGGGCCCCTCTTGAGCCATTCGGATCCCAGGGTAGTCCAGCCAATCCTCAACAAACCCAATCCGACTACCCCTTCCCCAAGCATCCACAATGGTCCAAACAGCACCAGCAAAGCCCTAATTAATCAGCTACTCTGCACCCATACTTGGCCTTGTGGTGGCGCTGTAGTCCTGGCCTATTCTCGCATGAACCGGTCCTTAGATCTAAAGCAAGTGAACCACCATAACATCCAACCCATCCACATACCAGGCTTGCTTAGATGACCCATCGTATTGACCAGTTCACATTAACCAGAATATCATTTATGCATAATTAAATGTGTAGTGTTGTTTGCCATCCCAATTAATTAAGCGAAGCAAAAAGGTAAAAATCCCATCCCGACTCTATACCATATATCCCAGGTGACAAGGGTGGTCAAACAAAACTAGTAAACTTCCTATCATAGGATTCCCATCAAATTGACACAAGCATGCAGTTTGCAAACAAAACATTTTTTTTAAAATATGATCAATATGCTTCAAGGACACTTGCCTTGCTTCGGCGGATAGGGTTGCTCAAGCACTTCGAAGTCTTGGTTCTTGAAATCCTCGTACACGACCTCTTGAGCACTTCCCTCTACTCGCGATCACACATACAAGAATATACATACAAATCAATATGATGCACACGTATTAATCAACATGCGATGACATGCATGCATGCAAAGTTTAATAATTAATTAACTAGGGTTGTTTATTAATTAGATGCAACTAGTTCATACGTGTTCATACGAGTTTATGGGGGTTTTAGAGTGGATTAATGCTGCTCAAAATAAAAAGGTGATGCAACAAAAATAAATTTATGTCTATTAGATCTAATACGTCGCTAAAATTCGCATCGGAAAAACGAATCCTACCGTAGATGTGACGGCTTCGAAGATCGTGAGATGATGGCGACGCGTAGACGAAGTGGAGTAGACGGTGCAGCAATCCTCCGGTGGCACGACGACGACGACCTCCGGCGGACGACGGCGCTCTCCTCTTTTTCTTCCTATTTTTCCCCTCCTTTTTTTCTTCCTTTTCTTCCCCTGGCGGCGGCAGCCTCTGGTCTCTTTTTTTCTGTACCGGCGGCTAGGGCTTTCTGGTGTCAAGGGAAAACTTGAGTGCCTCGGTCTTTTTTATAGGCGGCGGGACGCGCTGCCTCTTGGTCGACTCGGCCACGGGGCTTGGGCGTGGGTTGGGTGAGGCCGGGAGTCGGGCGGTGTGGGAGGCCAGGCGGGCGAGCGGGCGCATGCGGCTCGGGTCGGTCGGCTGAGCGGGCGGTCGGGCGGTACTGCTTCTGGCGGGGCGCGGCGCTAGGGCACGTGGGGCGCTCGGCCAGGGGCGCGGGAGCGTGGCGCGCGGGACGCGTGCTGGCGTTGCAGCGTGGGACCGGGGCGAGCGCGGGAGGCGCGCGAGAGCCGGGGTGGCTCGGCCGCTGTGCCGCGGCCTGGCCGGCGGGCTGCTTTGTTTTTTTTCTTCTTTTTTTCATTTCTTCTTTTTTATTATTTTATATTTTATTATTTATATTTTTTTCATATATGATTATTATATATATTATTTATATACATATATTTATATATTATTATTATTATTTTTATACTTATTCCCTATTACAAGTTTTAGGCTATAATTATTATTATTTTTCTTCTTTTTGCTACACCATATATGTATGTTTTATCTTTTATTATCTTTCTTTTATCCTACTAATGTTTAATGCATGATCATGTATGCAATGCATGATGCGAAAATTTAGGGTGTTACACTCAGTTATGCCGTCTCACACTTCCTTTGGTGTGTGGCCAAGAGATCACAAAATAGCCTTTACAAAGTGATTACTAGCATATTTAAACCCCACTGAGGTTTCTCCGGTGGTGATGTCTCGAACTGAGCACATCCAACCAAGGGCCCTATCTCGAGCCATTCAGACCCCCGCGTAGTCCCACCAATCTCTACAAATCCATCCGACTACCCCTTCCCCGAGCTTTCTTAATGGTCCAAATAGTACTGGCAAAACACTAACTAGTCAGCTAAGCGCACCCATACTTGGCCCTATGGTGGAACTGTAAATCCTGGATGGTCACTCCATGAGCCGTTCCTTAGATCTAAAGCAAGCAAAACCACCAAAACTGTCCAATCCATTCTACATAACCGGCTTGCTTAGATCCCTAGGCACCATGTTGCTAAAAGGTCATTATTTTCAAATTCCACCATTCATGTGTTCAATAGTTCATAATTAAGTAATATGATGTTTTCCCAAACCCAATTGATTATAGCGAAGCAAAAAGTGTAAAATACCCTTCCCGATGCTCTACATTGTGTTCAAGTGACAAGGGAGGTTTTACAAAACTAGTATACTACTATAAGTGGGTTTTCCAATCAATTGACACAAGCACACAATTTTGCAAACAAAACATTTAAAAACTTGGATCAAAATGATCAAAGACACTTGCCTTGCTCTTGAGCTTGGTTTGGATCAAAAGCTTCAAAGTTCTGGTTCTGCAGGTCCTCAAAAGCACTCTCTACAGCAAGACCTTCTATTCCGCGCGACAAACATGCAAAACAAATATTACAATCGATAAATGCTCATATATTACTCAATATGCCATGATGCATGATTTGTGCAATTGTGAAGTAAAACTTGTTAACGAGTTGTTATTAATGTTTACTAACTAGTTCCAATAGTTTATGACAAGTTTGAACAAGTTTGGAATTGTTTTGGGTCAATTTGTATTCAATTCAGCACTAACAGATTCAGACACCGGACTAGTCCCCTGCCGGGGCCGGACTAGTCCGCCCTATCCAGAACTGCAGAAAATAGGGATTTCTGGATTGCGGGGTTTTAGGATTAATTTCTCTTGGAAACTTGAATGTAGAGGGTGTACCAAGTGTCTAGAGATCCAAGGGTCGAAGATTGGATGCAACACTTGAATCTTGACGTCTAGGGCTTGATGAAGACGAGTTGATGAAGGTTTGATGATGAAGAATGTCAATTGTCAAAAAGTTGACGAAGATCAATCTTGATTGAGACTTCTCCCTCTTCTCCTCCTTCTCCTTGCTCCTGGGCTCCTTCCTGACGGCGGCACATGATTAAGGAACGACAGCGAGGGTTTTTTCTCAAAGCTACTCCTCCATTGGGCCTTGGATTTTGCCTTGTAACATTTTTCTTCTATCCCTATCCTGATCTTGGGCATTGATTTGCAAAATGTCCTGCTTGACCACAAGTATAGCAAGTCTTTCCACCAATGGCGTCAGCAAAGTTAGGGCGAGGTTGATTCTGAGCATAGGCAGGCATATTCAGGTGTGGCGCAAGCTGCATAGGTAAGTTAGGTGCTTGCATGGGCAGCCATTGCTGCATTGGCTGTTGCGGTCGCGGTGGATAAGCAGGGCGGTATGCAACAGCAGGAGGGTTATAATATGGTGCAGCAGGCGGTGCATAGCGAGGATGAACATTGCTTCCTTGCGGCTGTCCCTGATATGGCATTTTCCTCATGTGATCTAGCTCCATCTCACGGACTTGTTCTCAACCACAATGGCCTTATCAACTAGCTTCTGAGATTTGCATAATCAGCATTGAGCAATTGAACTAGAATTTCATTATTGAGAACTCTCATGAACATCTATTGCTTCCTGCTATCAGTGCTGATGTCTTCTGGAGCATATCGAGATAGTTGAGTGAATTTATTGGGATACTCACTCACACTCATCCTCCCTTGCCCGAGGTTTTCAAATTCTTGTCTTCTCAATATTATGACTCCTTCTGGCACATATTGAGAACGAAACTTCTCCTTGAATTCAGCCCAGGTGATTCTCTCTTGATTTTCATAGCCATTGCATAGAGATTCCTACCAGTCTGCAGCAACTCCAATCAACTGGTGTGAAGCAAAAATAACCTTTTCTCTATCACTGCACTAGACAATAGCGAGTTTCTTCTCTACAGACTTCAGCCAATCATAAGCTTCCATAGGGTCTATGGCTTGAGATAAAGTAGGCAGGCTTGTCCTCATGAACTCTCGCAAACGATTGTGGGGTGGAGGGGGTGGTAGCGGTGGCAGCATATGGGGCTGATTGTTGCCAGCTAGCAGCTGTCCTATGGTCTGTATCATGGTCTGCATGAGCTGGTTCTACATAGCCAACAACTGCTCAAGGTTGATAGCTCCATGTGCAAGTCCCTAGTTGTTATGGGGTCTTCGTTGTTCTCCTCCTCACCATTGGCATTCCTTTGGCTGCGAGTCCTCGGCATCTGTTGGCAGAAGAATAGTAGAGACAGAGGAATTTAGAATTTGAATTAATACTAATAACTCTATTAGAGGATGTGGACAAGCATCCCACAACTCTCTACTATGTGCAGATGTGAACAAAGCGCTAGACGTCCCACAACTCGCACCAAGCACACAAGCACACACCAAGAAAATTCAGCACACCACACTAAATATAACTAATACGATCTAAACACTTTTATATCTTCTAAACAGGAAATCTAGACTTAATTGTGTGAACTGTGGCTGTCTTGTCCCTGAGGTGGCGACGGTGACGGTGAGGCATACATGGGCGCACATCAGGGTGAGTTGGTCATCCATGTAGGTGCTGGAGAGTTTGCTACACCATTGACCTCCACGGTGGCACAAACTTCCTCTTGCTTCTCCATGATGAACAACTTCTTATGGACGTAACAAATTTCTTCCATGGCATCAACATAGCGATTTCCTAAGTTCACCAATACTTCCTAAGATCTATCAATAGCGCGAGAACTGACTTGAGCTCCATCCTGCGGCCTTAATACTTCCCTTGTTCCCTTCTTACGTTGCGGCTGCAGCGCAAAACTAGTACCACCAACCTGCTCCCAATAGATGTGGCACAATCTAGTAAGTGCATCCCAAGCAATATCATCAGTAGCTTGCTCCCTGGTACTTCTCCATGTGGATGCAAAGTGTCGGGTGACCACCTCATCTCTAGCAAGAACAGTAACTTGAGCCCTCTATTCTTCCCGTCCATGGCAAGGAATCCTCTTAACATAGTATTCTGTGTGCATTTTGCAAAGATCAAGAAACTCATTCAATTGCCTAGTTGCAAATCCTCCATTAGTGCCGCCGGAACGAAATTCTTGGGCATCATAGTAAGCTAGGAATTTGTCCACCTTCATGGCTTCACTAGGCTGCAATGGATTCTTTTGAGCTTCGAGTGTTTCCTCTTGTGCAGTGGGTTCATCCTATTCCTGCGGTTCCTCCTCTTCTTGAGCTTCATCTTCATTCTCCTCATGTGCTTCACCTTCCTCTTCCTCACTATCATAGATTTCTACCACCTCTGGATCTTCTTCCTCCTCGTCATCATAGAATTCCACCATCTCAAGGTCTTCCTCCGTTTTGTTGGAGTGCCCATGCTCAACTTGCTTTGCGGGAGAATTCAATTCTTCCTCCTCTTGGGCTGGTTCCATTTGTAGCTCCTTGCGAGGCCTAAGCTTGCTTCCAAGGGGTGGCAAATGAGCTCTCTTGCGGGCTGTCATTTTGGTGTGAGCCATCTACAAGAAAACATGAGAAAAATAGAGGAAAACACAAATATTAGTTCTGAAATTGCAGCAGCCATAAATCAAGAAGAGAAGATGTGCATTTGCTCAAAAAGATGGAAAAATAGCAAAAATTGCAGTAGCAGCAAAAAGCACAAATTCTTTCCACTTATGTAGCTAGTAGTAGGCAAAATAGTGCAAAATAGGCTAATTTCGAATAGGAAAGAAGTCCTACGTGATTTGTGGTGTTCATTCTACCTAGGCATGCGTCCTACGGTCAAACACGGCTCTGATACTAATTTGTGACACCCGGTTTCTAAAATGAACCAAACATGATGCATATGTGTGTCCAAGATATTTAACACATATATACAAGTGATTCATAAATGATAAATAGATTATAACCATGTCTCAAATAATAACACTAATAATAGTACCTTATTTCAAACCCAATAGTCCTGAATACAAGCTCTAAACAACTGCAGCGGAAAGCTCTAAACACTAAGAATCAAAACTCCACATGCACGCCTAGTACTCCTCAAAAACCTCTTGGTACTCCACATTGTCGCCAGCGTCTGAATTTGTTAAGGGAATAGCAAGGGTGAGCAATGTCGTACTCATCAAGTGTGGGAAAGTATGACATATAGCTTGAAGATGGAGTGATAATTAACAATGGCTAATTGCATAAAAGTACATTCAAAACGGTTGAAATGCAATTATATGATCATTAAGTGAGGTCCTTTCCAAAATAACGCAAAAACTATTAATTTCGAGTCCAATACCATGATTCCAACATAAATAACCAAAACCATCATTAATATGCCATATTCAACTCATAACTGCTTATATGTATCATTTTCATCAATTATATATACCAAAGTCAATTAATAAACCAATACCAACTCCCAATTCAATTCCAACCATTAAACCATGTTCAAGATCCATCACTCCAATCATGTGAGGGTCCAGGTTGCTCATGTCTGGGAGCACGGCAATCATGATCGTTTTAGAGACACTCTACAGAGGTTATACCACTTTACCCATAAGTTTGTGATTTTATCACCTTTCAATGACTAAGGAATCTCAATTATTCCATCTCACAATTCCTTTGGTGTGTGGCTAAGAGATCACAAAATAGCCTTTACAAAGTGATTACTAGCATATTTAGAACCCACTGAGGTTTCACCGGTGGTGATGTCTTCAACTGAGAACATCTATCCAAGGGCCCCCTCTTGAGCCATTCGGATCTCAGGGTAGTTCCCCCAATCTCTACAAACCCATCTGACTACCCATTCCCCGAGCTTTCTTAATGGTCCAAATAGTACTGGCAAAACACTAATTAGTTAGCTAAGTCGCACCCATACTTGGCCCTGTGGTGGCACTGTAAATCCTGGATGGTCGCTCCACGAACCGGTCTTTAGATCTAAAGTAAGCGAAACCACCAAAACTGTCCAACCTATTTCACATAACCGGCTTGCTTAGATCCCTAGGCACCATGTTGCTAAAAGGTCATTATTATCAAATTCTACCATTCATGTGTTCAATAGTTTATAATTAAGTAATATGATATTTGCCCAAACCTAATTGAGTATAGCGAAGCAAAAAGTGTAAAATACCCTTCCCGACTCTCTACATTGTGTTCAAGCGATAAGGGTGGTTTTACAAAACTAGTATACTCCTATAAGCGGGTTTTCTTATCAATTGACACAAGCATGCAATTTTGCAAACAAAACATTTAAAAAGCTGGATCAAAATAATCAAGGACACTTGCCTTGCTCTTGAGAATTGTTTGGATATAAAGATTCTATAGGATTGAATAGTACATGAAAATCTACCAGAGGGGGGGGGGGGTGCATGGTACATTAAAACGTTTTTAGCAGAAGCAACAAAAACCCCTTCATAGAAAATCAATTTGTTAAGAAATCGTGTGTGCGACTAATATAAACGTGATAAATTGTGAAAAAATAAGTATAGATTGTGGAGAATCAAGTCACAAAGACATGACAACAAGAATCATGGAAAACTGTCGAGAAAAACTCAAGTTATGATCGAAAGATTGAACGAAGTTCAATCTATTCTACCCGAGAAAAACCGGATCTGCAACACTGCAAAGAAACTCGTGTAGATCCAAAACCACAAATCCAATGACCGTGAAATTTTCAAAGATGATAGATAATCAAGTTGTGAAAACAACCCAAAAAAGGATTAATTCAATTGGATCTGTAAAATTTGAGGTAAGATAAAACCACCGAAGCAAGATAGTGTTGTGCAGAAACTCAACGAGAAAGACTTGAAGAAAACAAGTCGGATGAACAAGGCACACAAGTTCCTTTCAACTAAGAATTTTATTCAATTGAACATAAGTGGAACATCCCAAAATTCATGCACCACGAGCTCTAGCCTCCCTTGCTTATATAACCAGCTCTTAGGCCAACCCAATCCTAACTAGGACTCAAATCCTACTCAGATTCAAACGAGACTTTCCATAACTGCTCAAGACTCTTCCATACACAGATATAAGCAATCTTAAGACTTCCAAACACCTTAGGAACATATCCCACATTCCTAAATCAACCCAATATCGTGACCACACAAAATCCTATCATAACCAACTCAAATCTATCCATATTTGAGTCAAACCTTACTCAGCCGCAGCCTTAGTCCATAACCTAGTTGGTTGGACCTTTTTGACCAATTCTTTATGTCCACATCTTTTCATCATGCCTTGGAACCACATAGCCACGTTCATGCACTTCTTGCTCACGTGGAAACATCTTCCAATGATGTCCACAATACTTTTATATGCATTGTTCTTGATTCAAGCATGTTGCGCGACCTCCAGATTAACTCAACCACAATTCCTCCCGAACTTGGTTGTTGAACCTCATCTTCTCCCTAAGACTAGTTCAATGGATCCTGCCACCAGCCATGTCTTGAACTCAAGCAACACCTGCACATGGATAAACAACCGATACTTCCGAGCACAAGTCCTCGACTTGACTCTCGTTAGTTCCGAAACCACAACACCTTACGTGAGCACCTCACATAAGCATGTTGCAAACAATAGCAAGATGTTATCATCCATAACCACCAAACACACAAAAAACTTAGTAAAAGAATACTAAGTATACTTTCCATAGATGTAAATCAAGTTCAAAATATTGCAAGGTAAAAGCAGAACCATTGCATACTAGCATCGGACCATGCCAAAGCTAATCGGACCTTGAAATGGAGCTTACCAAAGCTAATCGGACCTTGAAATGGAGCTTACCAAAGCTAGCAGGACCTACCGTCGGAGCTCACCAAAGCTTGTCGGACCTAGCGCCAGAGCTAATCAAAGCTAGTCGGACCTAGCGCCGGAGCTAACCAAAGCTAATCGGACCTAGTGCTGGACTTAGCAAAAACATGTCGGACCTAGACAAAACATGTCGGACCTAGACAAAGTAAGTCAGAACTAGCCAAAACAAGTCAGACCTTGCCGAAGCAACACTAAAGAAGCCAAACCTATCATCGGACCTTACAAGAGCTCAGACCTAGAGTCGGACCTTTTTAAAAATGTGTTTTGGTAGTATTCAAAACTTTTATCTTGTCAAAGCCAATGTATTCAGCACACATAGGTCTCACAGCTTCAAAGTTCTGGTTTTGTAGGTCCTCGAAAGCACTCTTTACAGCGAGACCTTCTATTCCGAGTGACAAACATGCAAAACAAACATTACAATCGATAAATGCTCATATATTACTCAATATGCCATGATATGCATGGTTTGTGCAATTGTGAAGTAAAACTTGTTAATGAGTTGTTATTAATATTTACTAATTAGTTCCAATAGTTTATGACAAGTTTGGAGTTGTATTGAGTCAATTTGGATTCATTTTAGCACTAACAGATTCAAACACCAGACTAGTCCGCTGCCAATGCCGGACTAGTCCGCCCTGTCCAGAACTGTCAAAAATTGTGTTTTCTGGACAGCGGGGTTTTAGGGTTAATTTCTCATGTAAACTTGAATGTAGAGGGTGTACCATGTGTCTAGAGATCCAAGGGTCGATGATTGGATGCAACACTTGAATCTTGACGTCTAGGGCTTGATGAAGATTAGTTGATGAAAGTTTTATGATGAAGAAAGTCAATTGTCAAAAAGTTGACGAAGATCGATCTTGATTGAGCCTTCTCCCTCTTCTCCTTCTTCTCCTTGCTCTTGGGCTCATTGACGGCGTCATACGATCAAGGAACGACAACGAGAGTTTTTCTCAAAGTTTGGAGAGGTGAGGGTATTGAGTTGATTATATAGGGGTGGAGAGGTAGGGTTTTGGGATGAATTCCAAGCAGATTTCAGTGGGGGCATGTAGGGGCCAAGGTGGGATCCACTTGGGCTCCTTTGAGGTTGGGCACAAAGTTCTTGGGCCCAATTAAGGCAATTACCCAATAACCAATCATGGAAGAATAATAGAATTAGAGTTGAATTCTCCAGGCCGAACTAGTTCACAATGTGGACCGGACAAGTCCATTTGGAACAAAAACTATTTCGGACAAGTTCGGGGTTGCAAAATTAAAGGCTTCTGGATTGAAAGATGGGCCAGACCGAACTTGTCCGCTCAGACATCGGACAAGTCCGGGCAAACATAAAAAACTCAATCCAAACTAGTCTGTGCATTGTGCTGGACAAGTTCGTGTTATGAAGAAACTAAATATTCTGAAACAGAAGGGGAGTACCGGACGAGTCCGGGTCTGGGGCCGGACAAGACCATTCCCTGACAGACTTGAATTCCTGGTTAAGACTAAATTCATTTCAATCTTGTTCCATTTAAGGTTGCTTTATGTTAAAAACTTATGAGGATGTAAGCAATGCATTATGCATGAAAATGAGTGTGTTACAGTGGGAACCTCGTCTCTTGGTCCTCGAAGCGGTAGCCCGTGGTGTCGTGCTCGAGTGCTGAGGCGAAGTACTGGGCCATGGCTAACGGCGTGGCTGAGGCTTCCTAGCTTCAGCAGGTACATCAGGAGCTCCACTCTCCCATCGCCCAGAGCAGGCTGGTCTACTGTGATAATGTCAGTGCCTTCTACCTCTCCACCAAACCCGTCCAGCATTAGCGCATGAAGGATGTGGAGATTGATCTCCATTTTGTTTATAAACGGGTTGCACGTGGCGAGGTCCGGGTTCTTCATGTCCCGATGATGTTGCAATTCCTTAACATCTTCACGAAGGGGCTCCCATCGTAGCCGTTCTTGGAGTTTTGGTCCAGTCTCAACATTCATTGTGGCTAGATGTTGAGACTTCATAGGGCTGTTGGACTTCGTTTACTCATTAATGTTAACCTTTGAATCTATGTAGTATGAAAGGGTTTAGCTTTGGTTTCACACTACACTAGCTAGCCTATATAAGGTGTACCCATTTCCATTGCGTGAGATGAATAATCAAGACATTATTCTCTAATAATTATGTAGGATCGAAGAGCACGTGAAAATCTACCAGAGGTGGGATGAATGGTAGATTTAAAAGATCTTACGCAGCGGAAACAATTAAATCCCAACCCCTTCGGCAGAAAAACGATATGTTAAAGAAATCGTGTGTGAGACTAATATAAACGTGTTTCACCATGACAAAAGTGATATATATCAGAGATAATCAAGTCACAAAGAAAACACAAGAAGAATCACTCAAATCCGTCGAGAGAAACTCAAGTTATGATCAAAAGATCGAACAAGGGTCAATCTGTCCTAGCCGAGAAAAACAGTTCTGGAACACTGCAAAGAAACTCGTGTAGATTAGAAACCAAAAATCCAATGACCATGAAATTTTGACAGATGATAGACAATCAACTTGTGAAGAAAACCCAAAAGGAATCACGTCAATTGGATCTGTAAAACTCGAGTTATGATAACCACCGACGAAAGGTAGTGCTGCCTGAAACTCGATGAGTAAAACTTGTCTGGAACAAGTCGAACGAACAAGGCACAAAAATTCCTTCAAACTACAAATTTTATTCAATAGAACACGAGAGGAACATCCCCAAAGTCGTGTACCACGAGCTTTGGCCTCCCTTGCTTATATAACCAGCCCTTAGGCCAACCCAATTTCAACTAGGACATAGAAGCAATCTTAAGACTTCCAAACACCTTAGGAACATATCCCACATTCCAAAAACAACTCAAATTCGTGACCCACACAAAATCCTATCATAACCAACTCGATACTTTCCATACCGAGCCATAACCAACTCCACCACAGCCAAAGTCATCAACTGATACGAACCGATCCTTCCAACCAGATCTTCCCATCCATAAACCATCTTTGGAACCATGTTGCCACGTCATGCACCGCATGCATACGTGCAAACACCTTCCTTCAACGTCCAGTAACCTTCATATGCATTGCCCTTGATTCAATCATCATGCGCGACCTCTTGATCAGCTCAACCACAGTTCCTCCCGAACTTGGTTGTTGGAACCTCATCTCCTCCTTGAGACTGGTCCAATGGATCCCGTCACCAGCCATGTCTTGAACTCAAGCAACACTTGCACATGAATAAACAACCAATCTGTACGAGCCCAAGTCCGCGACTTGACTCAAGTCAGTTCCGAACACAACACCCTACGTGAGCACCTCACATAAGCATGTTGCAAAGCATATCAAAACGATATCAGCCATAACCACCAAAACACACCAAAAACTTAGTAAAAGAATACTAAGCAACCTTTCCATAAGTGTAAAGCAAGTTCAAAACATTTCACATGAAAATTTGGAACATTACGATCAAGCTCCGAACCTAGAAAAAGCTAACCGGAGCTTGAGCCGGAGCTTACCACAACTAGTACAACCTAGCGTCGGAGGTTGTCAAAACTAGCAGGACCTAGCACCGGAGCTAACCAAAGCTAGTCGGACCTATCGCCGGAGCTGACCAAAACTAGTCGGAACTAGTCATCCCAAAAGTCGGAGCTAGAAAAACATGTTGGATCTAACCAACATAAGTTGGACCTAGCAAAACATATCAGAGCTTAACAAAGAGATGCCGGAGCTATCAAAGACATGCCGGAGCTAAAGACAAAGCTGACTGGAGCTACCTAAGAACATGTCGGATCTAGACAAAGAAAGTCGGACCTATTGTCAGACCTAGCAGAAGCTCGGAGCTAGAGTTGGACCTTGCTAAAAAGATTTTATGACAGCATTCAAAACTTTTATTGTCAAAACCAATGTATTCAGCACAAATAGGTCTCACAATCTCCCCCTTGATGAATGCATTGGCAACACCACTTAAGATCCGAACATTGGCTTATTCACATTAAAAGTTTTGAAAACAATTTCTCCCCCTTTGTAAAACAGAAATAAAATGAGAAAAATAAATTCTCGCCCTGAGAAGAATCGTGCCAAAAAAATTGTGAATATGTGCAATGTGTAATCAATGTCTCCACCTTGCATATTTGTTTTTAAAAATTCACATATTATCTCTCCCCTTTGACAATGTATTCAACAAGGTTAAAAAGAGAAATTTCAAATGTTATGAGCATATTATAACATATGCATATAAACAAAGCTCATCCAAGTCATACTATCAAGTAAGTTACACTATCACATCAACGAGATACATAAAGTAGTGTAAGCCATGCTAGAGATCAAATGTAATTTTCAATTTAAGCAAGTCATGATCTCACAAACTTAACTATTTCAAAAACTGAAAGCATGACACTTGTTGCTGCATTTTATTATTTTTCAAAGCACAAATTTAGAACATATGATATTTGCAAGAGATTATATGCGCATCTGCCTTATTCTAACAAACCAAGCCAAGCCTATGTCATTTGACAATCAGAAGCTTAAGGACATGGTTTTAGTCATACACAACTTCTTCCAAGTTCAATGATAAGCCATCTCAAAAGAAGAAGTGTGATGCATGCATATTCTCTTGATATTTTCTCAACTTATATTTGTTCACAAAATCTCAACATGCAACAAGTTCAAAAGAGCAAGAAAGTTCGACTATGACCAGATTTAGTGTAAGTAATTATATATGTATAACAACAAAGTTCGACTATGGCAAAAACAACAAAATGTATAACACGAGTAATGTAGTAAGAACATTCAGCATGTAAAAGGAATCACACAATCATATATGAATGAAATACTATGCTCATAAAGTATTAATTTCAGATTCACACATAAACTTCCCAAGTTTCAAAACTCCCCCTCAATTTAAGCCATGAGGATGTATAACCCATATTTCACTACGAATATAACAAAAACGAGTGAAATCCAAAGGTTTTGTAAAATTGTCAGCCAATTGTTGTTCGGTATCTACATGGTGAAGCACAATGTTTCCTTTTTCAACATTATCACAGAGAAAGTGATACCTAATGTGAATGTGCTTAGTTCTAGAATGTTGCACAGGGTTTTTAGCAATGCAAATAGAACTAGTGTTGTCACAAAACAGTGGAACACTATCTAGATCAACCCCATAGTCCTTAAGTGTTTGAACAATCCAAATAATTTGTGAACAGGCACTAGCAACAGCTACATATTCAGATTCAGTGGTGGATTGTGCAACTGAACCTTGTTTTCTAGATGAACATGCAACAAGTGAATTACCAAGAAAATGACAAGCACCAGAAGTACTTTTCCTATCAATCCCACAACCTCCAAAATCAGCATCGGAAAAAGCTTTCAAAGTAACGTTTGAGGAAGAAGGAAGAAAAATGTCAAATTCTTGAGTTCCATGTAAGTACCTGAGAATCCTTTTGATGGCTTGACGATGTGAAGCACGTGGGGAGGCTTGAAACCGTGCACAAATATATACGCTGAATTGTATGTCCGGTCTTGATGCCGTGAGGTACAAAAGTGATCCGATCATGCTTCTATATTCTTTTAGATCCACGGGTTCACCATCTTCTTCAAGTTCAAGTGTTGTTGTTGTTCCCCTTGGTGTCCGAAGAGGCTTGCTTTTGTCCATGTTGAAATGCCTTAGGAGGTCTTTTGTATACTTCGTTTGATGCACAAAGGTACCCTCCTTTGTTTTCTTGATTTGCAGCCCCAAAAAGTACGTGAGTTCTCCCATCATACTCATCTCAAATTCTGAACTCATCATAGCTGAAAACTTGGATGCAAGATCATGAGAAGCACAACCAAAGATAATATCATCCACATACACTTGAACGAATAATGAGTCATTGCCATGCTTAAGCACAAAAAGAGTTTTGTCAACCTTGCCCATGGTAAACCCATTTTCAAGTAAGAATGTTTTTAACCTCTCATACCATGCTCTAGGGGCTTGTTTGAGACCGTACAAGGCTTTGGACAGTTTGTAAACATGATTAGGAAAATCTGGATTTTCAAAACCTGGTGGTTGTTTGACCTAAACCTCCTCATCTATGTATCCATTAAGAAAAGCACTTTTAACATCCATTTGATATAGCTTAAAACCTTTAGATGCAGCAAAAGCTAACAAAATTCTTATGGCTTCTAATCTAGCAACAGGAGCAAAAGTTTCCTCAAAATCTAGACCTTCCACTTGAGTGAAACCTTGAGCAACCAACCTAGCCTTATTCCTAACCACAACCCCATCCTCGCTTTGTTTATTTTTAAACACCCATTAAGTTCCAATTAAAGTGTGACCTTGAGGAGGAGGTACAAGTTTCCAAACATTATTTCTTTCAAAATTTTCTAACTCTTCTTGCATGGAAATAATCCAAGATTCATTAGTGAGTGCGTGTGATATATCTTTGGGTTCAAAAGAAGCAACAAAAGCAGAATGAGCATGAGAGTTTGGATCGCAAAACTTGGACCGTGTAACTCGTTCGTGCAAGCTTCCAATAATCTGCTGTGGAGGATGAATTTTGAGAACCCGGAGGGGAGTGGACACTTCACAAGCTTCTTCTTCTTCATGTTCATCACAAATCGATGATCTTGTGACATGAGGAGGATCTGGACCAGCAATGGTGGTCGTCGATGCTGGCTGTGAATCAAAATTAGGAGCTCGAACAATGTCATTAGCTGCTGAATTTTCAGACAGCAGTTCCACCTCATCCTCATCTTTAACGAAAATGCTCTCCCCCTGCGAATATGGATTTGGACCTGCAATGTTTGAGCTAGTACCTGGGCCATATTCATCAAAAGACACTTCATAAGTCTCCACAATTTTGTTAGTGTCAAGTAAAAGCACATGGTAGCCTCTAGTATGAGATGGATAACCAAGAAACATGCCATCAATGGATCTAGATTCAAATTTATCAAGATTACCATGTTTCTTAACAAAGCATTTGCAACCAAAGACCCGAAAGTGCGTAACACTAGGCCTACGTCCAAAGCGGAGCTCATATGGTGTTTTACCTAGCTTAGCGCGCAAGAAAACACGATTTGAGACATAACAAGCGGTTGCAATCGCATCAGCCCAAAATTTCCTAGGAGTTTGATATTCATCAAGTATAGTCCTAGCCATCTCAACTAAGGTTCTGTTCTTTATTTCTACAACACCGTTTTGTTGAGGTACATGTGGTGAAGAAAATTGATGATCTATTCCATTTTCAGCACAAAAGTGATCAAAAGATTGATTTTTAAATTCAGTTCCGTTATCACTTCTAATTGCTTTTAAAGATCCTGGGTGATCAATTGATAATCTAAGAAATCAAGTTCTAAAGTGACTAAAAGCTTCATTCTTAGACTCCATAAAGTAAACCCAAGAGTATCTAGAATAATCATCAACAATAATAAGAACATACCATTTACCTCCGAAGGATTGAACACGTGAAGGTCCTACGGTGTCAAGGTGCAAAAGTTGATCCGGTTCAGTTGTCATGATCATTGTGAGAGGAGTATGTGAAACTGCAACCATCTTAGAATGTCTACAAGAAGAGCACACAATTTCTTTGTCCCCTTTAAGCTTAGGCAGCCTACGTATGCGATCAAGAGCACTAACACGTGTCAGGTGATCAAAGCCTACGTGACCAAGTCTACGATGCCAAAAATATAAGTCCTTTGAATCATTAGCAACTAGACACCTATGCTAAGAGGAAGACATATCAAAATCAGCTTTAAAAACTCTTCCAAAACGAGACATGTTAAAAATAAGCTCACTATTTAAACATACAACTTTGCAACAGTTTTTATTGAAAATAATTTCCAGATTTTCATCTAGCAATTGTGAAACAGAAAGCAAGTTGTATTTCAAATTTTTGACAAGTGACACATCCTTCAAAGTGTAGTGATCATTTACTCTAACCGAACCCTTAGCAGTTATAGGAGCTGAAGAATTATCAGCAAAAGTAACATTCTCTACACGTGACACAAAAGAGAGGGAGGAGAACCATTCTTTGTTACCGGTCATGTGGCGTGAGCAACCTGAATCCACAATCCAAATGTTCTCCTTCCTCAAGCATGTAACCTACATAGAAGCACAATACATCGATGACTCAATAATGGGGTTAGTCAAAAGCATTTAGGTATCCAATACTGAGTCACACGACGTGCAGCAAGAAAAACACGCGAAAGCTGAGATAAAACAATAGGTTTATGAGTCAAAGTTTGAGGTTTTTTATTCTTAACTACTGACTTATAAGGTGTTACTTGTGTAGCACAAAAATCAGTAGCTCCAGAGGCAAAAACAGAAGGTCCGGAGGTAAAATTTGAATGTTTTTGACTCATAACAGTAGGTTGCATGTTCCTGGCATTGGGTTTAATATGTGCAGCAAATTTTGCATGAAAGTTATGAGATCTAGCAATCATTCTTTCCCTTTTCAGTTGTTTAGCTAGTCTACAACAAAAATCTATGACATGACCATCTCTACCACAGTAGGTACAATGAAATTTAACTTTGTGTTCATGTCTAGATGAGCAAGCAATATTTTTATTTGAAACCGAATGAGACAACACCCCTGCAGATTTGAAAACCACTTCTTTTTGTTTAGGAACTGTTTGAATCAAACCACTTCCTAATGACTTTACAATTTTAGGTGGATGTGCCTTAGCATGAGCACGAGAATCAAAGCCTAAACCAGTTTTATCTTTCCAAGACTTGGAAGAATTCAGCAGCAAGTTTAGGTTCTTATTCCCATTACAAAACTGATCTAATGTTCTATGCATGTTATCAAGTTTATTGGACAGATCAAGACAATTTTCACATGAAGTTTTTCCTTTTAATTTGCAATTGGAACAATATTTAACTTTATGAGAACGTAAAGAATTATTCAATATTGAAATTTCATTTATATCATGTTTTAGTTTCTTTTCAAGATCATCACAACTAGAACAACACAAATCAATTGTAGAACAAGAAGCATCTTTAAAGATTCCAATGTCAAGTGCAGCAAGCTTTTTGTTCTTTTCCATTTCAAGTTCAAGTCTATCTAGAGTAGAGGAATGTGCAATTCTTAATGTGGACAATTGTTCATAGATTAAATCACAGGAGGGACAAAAATCATCACTAGGAATCAAGGTTTTCAAATGGTTGATTTCAGATTCTAGTGATTCAATTTTAGCAGCATTATCCCTAAGCCTTTTGTCCTTCTTCTTAACAATAATAGTTGCACAAGAAATTGCATCACACATTTCATTACAGGTAGAACATACCTCATCTTCGTCACTGTTGTGTTCTGCATCCTCCTGACTTGATCTTGATCCAATGTCCATGTTGCTTGAGCCAAGTTCCTGGAGTGCGGAGATAAAACTGTTCACCAGTTGGCGACCTGTAAATCCCTTCTTCTTCTTCTTCTTATCATTTGTTGAGGAGTGCTTCGTCCTTGACTGTTTTTCTTCTCGGGAAGTAGAACCTGAAAGGTTAGAGCATTCTGTAGGGAAGTGTCCTGTCTTACCACATTCGAAGCATCGTTGAGGTCCAGAGCTTCCTCTCCTTCTAGTTCTCACATTTTGCAATGCTTTTGAGAACCTAGTAGAGAGAAGTGCTATCTCCCCCTCTGGAAATTCCTCGATCTGCTCCAGGGTTAGTGAGGACAACAAAGCAAGAGTATTGAAAGATGATGATTGGCCAGAGCTAGGCATATCTCGTTGTGAGACAAATGCAATAGACTTATATGGGTTCTTACGTGATAAGATGTCAATTTTATGAGTTTTGAGTTTAGAGTAAAGTGCATATAATGTAAGTGTACTCATGACAGTAGATTCACGAATAGATGTGACTTTCATCTCCCAAATTGACATATCTAATGCACTTAACAATTGCCTAGCATTTTCAGGATCTGAAAAGTTAACATTGACACTAGACAAGTTGCTGAGAATTTTATTAAAGCGAGCAAAAAGGTCATCAATAGACTCACCGGGTTGCATCTCGAAGCGCATGTATTCTTTCTTGAACATGTATTGCCTTACCTCCTTGATCGTGTTGGATCCTTCATGGTAGTCACAAAGTGCTTTCCACACATCGTATGCAGATCGGAGGTGTGCAACACGATCGAAGTCGCTTTGAGTTAATCCTTGTATGATCAAGTTTCGAGCCTTGTTGTTGTTGTCGACATCTCTCAAATTTGTAGCTGTAACTTGATCATTTGATAGCACTTCATAAGGATTGTACACCTTCTCCCATATTGCAAAGCCTTGCACCTGGATGAAAGCCTCCATGCGTGCCTTCCAAACCTGAAAATCAATACCAACAAACACACAAGGTTTGGCGGAGTATTTGTCCATGATGTTTAGTCAAAAACACGTGTAAATCACAATGATGGAAGCACCGTGGATCTGATACCAATTGTAGGATCGAAGAGAACGTGAAAAGCTACCAGAGGGGGGTGAATGGTAGATTTAAAAGATCTTACGCAGCAAAAACAATTAAATCCCAACCCCTTCGGCAGAAAAACAATCTGTTAAAGAAATCGTGTGTGAGACTAATCTAAACATGTTTCACCATGAAAAAAGTGATATATATCAGAGAGAATCAAGTCACGAAGAAAACACAAGAAGAATCACTCAAATCCGTCGAGAGAAACTCAAGTTATGATCAAAAGATCAAACAAGGGTCAATCTGTCCTACCCGAGAAAAACAGTTCTGGAACGCTTCAAAGAAACTCGTTTAGATCAGAAACCACAAATCCAATGACCGTGAAATTATGAAAGATGATAGATAATCAAGTTGTGAAGAGAACCCAAAAATAATCATGTCAATTGGATCTGTAAAACTCGAGTTATGATAAAACCACCGACAAAAGGTAGTGCTGTCCAGAAACTCGACGAGTAAAACTTGTCTGGAACAAGTCGAACCAACAAGGCACAAAAATTCCTTCAAACTACGAATTTTATTCAATAGAACACAAGAGGAACAGCCCCAAAGTCGTGTACCATGAGCTTTGGCCTACCTTGCTTATATAACCAGCCCTTAGGCCAACCCAATCTCAACTAGTACTCCAATCCTACTCAGATCAAGAATCAAAACTTTCCATAACTGCTTAGGACTCTTCTATACACATATAGAAGCAATATTAATACTTCCAAACACCTTAGGAACGTATCCCACATTCCTAAAACAACACAAATTATGACCCATACAAAATCCTATCATAACCAACTCGATACATTCCATATCGAGCCATAACCGACTCCGTCGCAGCCAAAGTCATCAACCGATACAAACCTATCCTTCCAACAAGATCTTCCCATCCATAAACCATATTTGGAACCATGTTTCCACGTCATGCACCGCATGCATACGTGCGAACACCCTCTTTCGATGTCCAGTAACCTTCATATGCACTACCCTTGATTCAATCATCCTGTGCGACCTCCTGATCAGCTCAACCACAGTTCCTCCCGAACTTGGTTGTTGGAACCTCATCTCCTCCCTGAGACTAGTCCAATGGATCCCATCACCAGCCATGTCTTGAACTCAAGCAACACCTGTAACACCCTCATTTTCATGCATCATGCCCTACATACACTCATATACATGTTTAACATTAACCCACAACAAGAGGAACGAGTTTAAAATTGATTTGGAGCATTTAATATTGATTTGGAACAAAACCGCACTTGAAACACAGGAAAGTGCGGAGTAGTCCGATTTTGCTGAGGACTAGTCCGATTTCTCTCTGACAAAAAACGGACTTGTCCGTTTTTGCTGCGGACTAGTCCGATTTCTGGCACCGGAAACTTTCGGACTTGACCGATTTCCTCTCTGTTTAAAGTCGGACTTGTCTGATTTTTGGCCGGACTTGTCCGATTTTCTCTCTGGACGACTTCGGACTAGTCCGGTCTTCTCCGGACTTGTCCAATGTTTCGTGACTCCGAATTGATCTTTTGTTTTACGACTTGTTTCTTGGGTTTCACGTTAAGTGGGCCTAGGGACGTCATGCCTAGCTCTTTTAGAGCCCATGTGGGACTCTAAACCGACCTCTACTCCTCTCAAACTCGAAATCCATCTAACCCTAGCCTCCACCTATATATAAACAACCCCACCCCTTGGATTGACATCTATTTGCAACTTTTCCACCCCACCCAAACCCTAGTTCGTGGAGAGCCACCACCAAGGAGGGAGGAGAGGATCCCAAGCAAGAAGAAGAAGAGGAGGAAATGAAAGAGGATCAAGATCTCCACCAAGTTTCGTTCCTCATCACCAATTCATCTCCAAGTTCATCACCGACCCTAGATCACCAAGATCCAAGTGCTACCTCCAAGTTTCTTGATTCATTGGAGTCCTAAACACCTGGTATACCTTCTATTCTCTTTCCCTTACGTGAATTTGACCCCTAATCTCCAAATTTACGTCGATCAAGAAAACCCTAATATGCTGATCTCGTAAAGTGCGGACTTGTCCGGTCCCTAGTGGACTAGTCCGATCTTCTTGGTTAAATTGTGTTGAATTGATTCTAAAATTGGATCTAATCAACTCCAAACCTGTATAAACTTATTAAAAGCTATTAGAACTAGTTAGTTACCATTAATGGCAATCTAGTAACAAGTTCTACCTTGCATTTGCATCAATCATGCATGTCATGTCATATTGAGTAATATTTGTGCACTCTTTGATTGTGTTCCTTGTCTTGTATGTTTATTGTGCGGATTAGACGGATTTGCGCTAGAGATTGTCGCGGAGGACCTACAACACCAAGAGTTTGAAGGCTTTGATCCTAATCAAAAGCAAGAGCAAGGCAAGTGTCCTTGAAGCATATTGATCCTATTTTTAAAATAAAATGTTTTGTTTGTAAATTGCATGCTTGTGTCAATTTGATGGGAATCCTATGATAGGAAGTTTACTAGAATTGTTTAACCACCCTTGTCACCTGGAATATATGGTAGAGAGTCAGGAAGGGCTTTTTACCTTTTTGCTTTGCTTAATCAACTGGGATGGGAAAAAACTATACCACTCAATTTAATTATGCATTAATGATATTCTGGTTAATGTGAACTGGTCAATACGGTATGGTAATGGGTGATCTAAGCAAGCCTGGTATGTGGATGGGTTGGATGTTATGGTGGTTTTGCTTGCTTTAGATCTAAGGACCGGTTCATGCGAGAATAAGCCAGGACTACAGTGCCACCACGAGGCCAAGTATGGGTGCGGCGTAGCTGATTAATTAGGGCTTTGCCAGTGCTATTTGGACCATTATGGATGCTCGGGGAAGGGGTAGTCGGATTGGGTTTGTTGATGATTGGTGGGACTACCCTGGGATCCGAATGGCTCAAGAGGGGGCCCTTGGTTGAAGATGTGCTCAGTTGGAGGCATCGCCACCGGTGAAACCTCAGTGGGGTCTAAATAGGCTAGTAATCCCTTTGTAAAGGCTATTTTGTGATCTCTTGGCCACACACCGATGGAAGTGTGAGACGGCATAATAGAGGTTCTAGTCATCGAAAGGTGATGAAATCACGTACACGTGGGTAAAGAGGTACAAACTCTGTAGAGTTAATTAAAACTATCATGATAGTCATGCTCCCGGTTATGAGCACCTGGACAACTTCCATGATTAGAGGGAATTTGGTATTGGGATGGTATTTGGGATGGTTATGGTCAGTATTATGGTTATAGATTAATTTCTGGTATTGAATATGGTTATTGGCAAATGGTGAAATCTGGAATTATTGATGATGGTGGTGAATTCAGACTGGTATTATGATATTACTTATGATTATGATGGGTTTATTTCACATACATATAATATATTGCTTTTCAAGTGTTTTACTGTACTTTTCAGCACTTTGCCATTATTATTGTCGTCATTTGAATCAGCCACATGTCATACTTTCCACACTTGCTGAGTATGACATGTACTCACTCTTGCAATCCCCCCCCAACAGTTGCAGGTCAGGACTGGGAGTCTAATGGTGATAATGCGGAGTTCTAGGCCGTGTCTACCATCAGCTTTGCCTGTGGTGTTATTGGAGCTGTGCTATCCCTTATGCGTAGTTTGCTTAGTTGCTTAATTAGTTTATTTCCGCAGCATTAGTTGAACTTGTCATAAATATTCATTAGAGCTTGTATTCGAGGATAATCTAGTTTGTGTAATAAAATTTGGTTAATTAATCTTGTGCTATGGTAATTTTCTGTATACTCTTTTGTGAATGCACTCGTGTATGTGTGATGAACATCCTGGGCACACATATGAGTTAGCTTGGTTCATTTTTTTGAACCGGGCGTCACAGATTGGTATCGGGCGGCGGGGTGGCTGGCGCGGTCAGGGGGGGGCAGGCGGCGGGTGGCGTCAGGGGGGGGAGCGGGGCCCGGCGGCTGGCGCGGTCAGGGGGGGCGGGTGGCGGGTGGGGCATCGGGGCCAGGGGCGGGCGAGTGCGCCGCGCGTGAGCGCGCGTGGGCGCTGCCGGCTGGGCCGGTCGGCGGCCTGGCCGGCGGGGGTTTTTTTTTTTCTTTATTTTTTTCTTTTTTTTTATATTATTTATTATTATAATTATTATTATTTTATAATTTATATTTATTTATTTTATTTTTTTTATATTATTTATTTATTATTTATATTATTTTTATATATATATATATTATTATTTAAGTTTTATTATTTTTACTTATCTTATTTATTTTATTTATTATTATATATATATATTTATTGTTATATAATTTATTTATATATTTCTTTTTATATATTATTATTATTGTTTATTATTTATTATTTATTATTTATTATTTTTATAACATATATTGTTAATATTAATACTTTATCTATTTCTATATATTGTTATATATATATATTCTTATATATATACTTATATATATATTTTTTATTATTATTTTTATACTTATTTCTCATTACAAGTTTTAGACAATAATTATTATTTTCTTTTTTTTTTCTTTTGCTACGCACATTTGTATATATATGCTCCATCTTTTATGTTTTATTATTTTATTTTATTTTATTTTTTTTCTACTAATGTTTAATGCATGATCATGTATGCGATGCAGGATGCGAAAATTTAGGGTGTTACAAGTTCACTCAACTGTCAAGATATGCGCCTGAGGATGTTAGTCGGGACAGCCGGAAGCAATATTTGTCCATGAGGGACTTGAACAATGAAATTCAAGTGCAACTGCTCAATTGTGACTGTGCAAATTTTCAGAAGCTTGTGGACAAAGCAATCGTGGTTGAGAACAAGGTCCGTGAGATGGAGCAAGAAATCAAGAGGAAGGCGCCATATCAAGGACAGTAACAAGGAAGTAACGTGTGCCCTCGCTTTGCGCCACCCAATGCACCTACTTTCAGCTCTTCTATTCCTGCTCAACGCCCTGGTTATGCACCGCGTCCAACTCAGTTTGTGCAGCAGCGCCCTGTCATGCAAGCATCTAGGCCTCCAATGCCTTATGTGCCTCGTGCTAATTTTCCTAGTGCTAATGTTCAAAACCAAGCTCGTCCCAATAATTCCGGTGGAGTTAAGCAGTGCTATACTTGTGGAGAAGCTGGACACTTCGCGCATCAATGTCCTAAGTCAGGCCTTGGTCAAGGAAGCAATGCGCTAAGGTAAAACCCAAGACCCAATGGAGGAGCGTCACAAGGGAACCGTGGACAGCAGAATTTCGCTCGTGGCAACATGAACCGTGTCTCTATGGAGGATGCTAAACAAGCGGATGACGTGGTCATTGGTATGTTTCTCGCCAACTCCAACCCCGCGACTATGTTATTTGATTCTGGAGCATCACATTCATTCATTGCATCGAAGTATGTTGCCAAGTATAGTTCGCCTATATCTCATATGAAGTTTACTCTATTGGTTAAGTCTCCTGGAGGAGAGATGAGGACAAATATAGTATGTCCAAAAGTAAGCCTTAAAATAAGGGGCGTAGACTTCTCCGCCAACCTCATTGTTTTGGATTCCCAAGGATTGGACATTATACTTGGTATGGACTGGTTGAGGAAGCACAATGGAGTTATTTAGTGTGCCACGAAGACGGTGAAGTTGACCAACAAAGAAGGGATCACCGTAGAATTTGAAGCATCTCAAACCGCACCGAAGCAATTGGAGTTGAATCATATGGACAGTGCCGCCATTGAGGAGATTCCGGTGGTGTGTGAATTTTTGGATGTTTTTCCGGATGAGTTGCTAGGTATGCCACCCGATCGAGACATTGAGTTTGTTATTGATTTAATACCTGGAACTGCACCTATAGCTAAGAGGCCGTATAGTATGCCTCCTACGGAATTAGCGGAGCTCAAGAAGCAGATTCAAGAGCAATTAGAGAAGGGTTTCATTCGCCCGAGCTCTTCGCCTTGGGGGGCGCCCGTTCTATTTGTGTACAAGAAGGATGGATCCCAAAGGATGTGCGTGGATTACCGAGCTCTCAACAAGGTAACAATCAAGAACAAGTATACCTTGCCACGTATAGAGGACTTGTTTGATCAGATGAAGGGTGCTTGTGTCTTCTCTAAGATTGATTTGAGGTCGGGATACTTTCAAATGAAGATTAGACCATCAGACATACCCAAGACAGCCTTTATGACACGGTATGGATCTTATGAGTACACCGTGATGTCTTTTGGATTGACAAATGCACCTGCCTACTTTATGTACCTCATGAATAAAGTCTTCATGGAGTACTTGGACAAGTTCGTCGTTGTGTTCATTGATGACATTATGATCTACTCGAAGGATGAGAAGGAACATGAGGAACACTTGAGGCTTATGTTGCAGAAATTGAGGGAGCATCAATTGTATGCCAAGTTCAACAAGTGTCAGTTTTGGTTGAGAGAGGTGTCGTTTTTGGGTCATATAATCTTAGGAGGAGGAGTGTCGGTTGACCCCAGAAAAGTGAGACACGTGTTGAAATGGGAACCGCCGCAAAATGTCAAGGAAATAAGGAGTTTTCTTGGGATGGCTGGATATTACCGTCGGTTTATCAAGGACTTCTCCAAGATAGCCAAGCCTATGACAGAGTTGCTAATGAAGGGAAAGGCTTTCCAATGGACCCAAGCTTGTCAAAATAGTTTCGAGGAGTTGAAGAAGAGGTTGACAACAGCCCCAGTTTTGGTACTGCCAGATGTGAGCAAGAGTTTTGATATTTATTGCAACGCATCGAGAAAAGGACTTGGATGTGTGCTCATGCAAGAAGGTCAAGTGGTCGCCTATGCGTCAAGACAACTGAAGAAACATGAGCAGAATTACCCAACACATGGTTTGGAACTCGCGGCCGTGGTACACGCATTGAAGATTTGGAGGCACTATATTCTTGGACATAGGTGTTAAATTTATACGGATCATAAGAGTTTGAAGTATATTTTTACACAAACGGATTTGAACTTGAGGCAACGAAGATGGTTGGAGCTCATCATAGATTATGATATGGGAATCAACTATCATCCGGGAAAAGCCAATGTAGTGGCCGATGCTTTGAGTAGAAAGGGAGTAAGTCATCAACTCACAGTTTGAGAGTTACCATCCAAGTTATGTAAGGAGTTTGAACGGTTGAACCTCGAATTTTTAAATGAGACGGAGATGATGGAGTTAAACCCAACCTTGGAGCAAGAAATTCAAGAGGCACAAACCACGGATGAAGAGATCAAGGAAATCAAGGAAAGGACCGAACAAGGGAGAGAATTCAGATTTGATGAAGACGAACATGGTACTTTATGGCTTGGAAAGAGAATCATTGTTCCTAATGTAAAGCATATCCGAGAGACAATATTAAAGGAGTCACATGACTAGCCATACATGATTCACCCTAGTTGTACAAAGATGTACAAAGACTTGAAGACTTGCTATTGGTGGGATAGCATGAAGAAAGACATAGCTGAATACGTAGCATTGTGTGATGTGTGCCAACGAGTCAAGGCGGAACATCAAAGGCCAGCCGGATTATTGCAACCGTTGAAGATTCCAGAATGGAAGTGGGAAGAAATTGGAATGGACTTCATAGTTGGGTTACCACGTACTCAGTCCGGATATGACTCAATTTGGGTAATTGTGGATCGCTTAACCAAGTCAGCTCATTTTGTCCCTGTGAAGACCAAATATACAGCTGCACAATTGGCCGAAATATACATGGAGCATATTGTGTGTCAACATGGAGTCCCTAAGAAGATAGTCTCAGATAGAGGTTCTCAATTTACCTCCAGATTTTGGCAAAAATTGCATGAAGCCTTGGGAATGAGGTTGAATTTTAGTTCAGCATATCATCCTCAAACGGATGGACAAACCGAGAGGACCAATCAGATTTTGGAGGACATGTTAAGAGTTTGTGCTTTAAAGCATGGGAAAAGTTGGGACAAAAGCTTGCCATACGCATAATTTTCATACAACAATAGTTGCCAAGAAAGTTTGAAGATGTCACCATATGAAGCGCTTTATGGGAGGAAGTGTAGGACACCTTTATTCTGGAATGAGGCAGGAGAAACCCAAGTATTTGGTCCGGACGTGTTGCAAGAAGCCGAAAAGCAAGTCCAAATAATTCGTGAAAACTTGAGGGCTGCCCAATCAAGACAAAAGGGCTATGCGGACAATAGGAGAAGGAAATTAACCTTTGAAGTGGGAGATTTTGTTTACCTCAAGGTGTCGCCGATGAGAGGTCATAAGAGGTTTAACATAAGAGGCAAACTAGCTCCTCGTATATTGGACCATTCAAGATTTTGGACAAAAGAGGAGAAGTAGCGTATAAGTTGGAGATGTCAGCTCATCCTTCAGATGTCCATGATGTATTTCATGTTTCCCAGCTCAAGAAGTGCTTAAGAGTACCGGAAGACGAAGTGCCAATGGAAGGATTGGAATTAGAGGAAGATTTGACTTATGCCGAGCAACCGGTCAAAATCTTGGAAACCAAGGAGAGAGTAACATGGAACAAGGTGATTCGATGGTGTAAAGTTCAATGGAAGCACCACACCGAAAAAGAAGAAACCTGGGAGCTAGAAGATGATCTCAAGAAGGAATTTCCCTCTCTCTTCTCTTCCGCATCGAATCTCGAGGCCGAGATTCATTTTTAGGGGGGTAGGTTTGTAACACCCTCATTTTCATGCATCATGCCCTACATACACTCATATACATGTTTAACATTAACCCACAACAAGAGGAACGAGTTTAAAATTGATTTGGAGCATTTGAAATTGATTTGGAAAAAAACCGCACTTAAAACGCAAGAAAGTGCGGACTAGTCCGATTTTGCTGAGGACTAGTCCGATTTCTCTCTGACTAAAAATGGACTTGTCCGTTTTTGCTATGGACTAGTCCGATTTTTGGCACCGGAAACTTTCGGGCTTCTCCGATTTTGTGCGAACTTGTCCGATTTCCTCTCTATTTAAAGTCGGACTTGTCTGATTTTTTGCCAGACTTGTCCGATTTTCTCTCTGGACGACTTCGGACTAGTCCGATCTTCTCTGGACTTGTCCGGTATATCGTGACTCCGAATTGATCTTTTGTTTTACGACTTGTTTCTTGGGTTTCACGTTAAGTGGGCCTAGGGACATCATGCCTAACTCTTTTAGATCCCATGTGGGACTCTAAACCGGCCTCTACTCCTCTCAAACTCGAAATCCATCTAACCCTAGCCTCCACCTCTATATAAACAACCCCACCCCTTGGATTGACATCTATTTGCCACTTTTCCATCCCACCCAAACCCTAGTTCGTGGAGAGCCACCACCAAGGAGGGAGGAGAAGATCCCAAGCAAGAAGAAGAAGAGGAGGAAACGAAAGAGGATCAAGATCTCCACCAAGTTTCATTCATCATCACCAATTCATCTCCAAGTTCATCACCAACCCTAGATCACCAAGATCCAAGTGCTACCTCCAAGTTTCTTGATTCATTGGAGTCCTAAACACCTGGTATACCTTCTATTCTCTTTTCCATACGTGAATTTGACCCCTAATCTCCAAATTTACGTCGATCAAGAAAATCCTAATCTGCTGATCTCGTAAAGTGCGGACTTGTCCAGTCCCTAGCGGACTAGTCCGATCTTCCTGGTTAAATTGTGTTGAATTGATTCTAAAATTGGATCTAATCAACTCCAAACTTGTATAATCTTATTAAAAGCTATTAGAACTAGTTAGTTACCATTAAAGGCAATCTAGTAACAAGTTCTACCTTGCATTTGCATCAATCATGCATGTCATGTCATATTGAGTAATATTTGTGCACTCTTTGATTGTGTTCCTTGTCTTGTATGTTTATTGTGCAGATTAGACGGATTTGCGCTAGAGAGTGCTGCGGAGGACCTACAACACCAAGAGTTTGAAGGCTTTGATCCTAATCAACAGCAAGAGCAAGACAAGTGTCCTTGAAGCATATTGATCCTGTTTTTAAAATAAAATGATTTGTTGGTAAATTGCATGCTTGTGTCAATTTGATGGGAATCCTATGATAGGAAGTTTACTAGAATTGTTTAACCACCCTTGTCACCTGGAATATATGGTAGAGAGTCGGCAAGGGCTTTTTACCTTTTTGCTTCGCTTAATCAACTGGGATGCGAAACAACTATACCACTCAATTTAATTATGAATTAGTGATATTCTGGTTAATGTGAACTGGTCAATACGGTATGGTAATGGGTGATCTAAGCAATCCTGGTATGTGGATGGGTTGGATGTTATAGTGGTTTTGCTTGCTTTAGATCTAAGGATCGGTTCATGCGAGAATAAGCAAGGACTACAGTGCCACCACGAGGCCAAGTATGGGTACGACATAGCTGATTAATTAGGGCTTTGCCAGTGCTATTTGGACCATTATGGATGCTCGGGGAAGGGGTAGTCGGATTGGGTTTGTTGGTGATTGGTGAGACTACCCTGGGATCCGAATGGCTCAAGAGGGAGCCCTTGGTTGAAGATGTGCTTAGTTGGAGGCATCGCCACCGGTGAAACCTCAGTGAGGTCTAAATAGGCTAGTAATCCCTTTGTAAAGGCTATTTTGTGATCTCTTGGCCACACACCGATGGAAGTGTGAGACGGCATAATAGAGGTTCTAGTCATCGAAATGTGATGAAATCACGAACACGTGGGTAAAGAGGTACAAACTCTGCAGAGTTAATTAAAATTATCATGATAGCCGTGCTCCCGATTATGAGCACCTGTACAACTTCCATGATTAGAGGGAATTTGGTATTGGGATGGTATTTGGGATGGTTATGGTCAGTATTATGGTTATGGATTAATTTCTGGTATTGAATATGGTTATTGGCAAATGGTGAAATCTGGAATTATTGATGATGGTGGTGAATTCAGACTAGTATTATGATATTACTTATGATTATGATGGGTTTATTTCACATACATATAATATATTGCTTTTCAAGTGTTTTAGTATACTTTTCAGCACTTAGCCATTATTATTGTCGTCATTTGAATCAGCCACATGTCATACTTTCCACACTTGCTGAGTACAACATGTACTCACCCTTGTAATCCCCCCCGATAGTTGCAGGTCAGGATTGGGAGTCTAATGGTGATAATGCGGAGTTCTAGGCCATGTCTACTGTCAGCTTTGCCTGTGGTGTTATTGGAGCTGCGCTATCCCTTATGCTTAGTTTGCTTAGTTGCTTAATTAGTTTATTTCTGCAGCATTAGTTGAACTTGTCACAAATATTTATTAGAGCTTGTATTCGAGGATAATCTGGTTTGTGTAATAAAATTTGGTTAATTAATCTTGTGTTGTGGTAATTTTCTGTATACTCTTTTGTGAATGCACTCGTGTATGTGTGATGAACATCCTGGGCACACATATGTATTAGCTTGGTTCATTTTTCGGAACCGGGCATCACAACACCCGCACATGAATAAACAACCAATCCGTACGAGCCCAAGTCCCCGACTTGACTCAAGTCATTTCCGAACACGACATCTTACGTGAGCACCTCACATAAGCATGTTGCAAAGCATATCAAAAAGATATCATCCATAACCACCAAAACACACCAAAAACATAGTAAAAGAATAATAAGTAACCTTTCTATAAGTGTAAAGCAAGTTAGAAACATTTCACATGAAAATTTGGAACATTACGATCAAGCTCTGAACCTAGAAAAAGCTAACCGGAGCTTGAGCTAGAGCTTACCAAAGCTAGTACAACCTAGCGCCGGAGCTTATCAAAACTAGCAGGACCTAGCACCGGAGCTAACCAAAGCTAGTCGGACCTAGCGTCGGAGCTGACCAAAACTAGTCGGAACTAGTCATCTCAAAAGTCAGAGCTAGAAAAACATGTTGGAGCTAACCAACATAAGTCGGACCTAGCAAAACATATTAGAGCTTAACAAAGACATGGCGGAGCTATCAAAGACATGCCGAAGCTAAAGTCAAAGCTCACCGGAGCTACCCAAAAACATGTCAGATCTAGACAAAGAAAGTCAGACCTATTGGCAGACCTTACAGAACCTCAGAGCTAGAGTTGGACCTTGCTAAAAAGATGTTATGGCAGCATTCGAAACTTTTATTGTCAAAACCAATGTATTCAGCACAAATAAGGCTCATAAATTAGGAATTAATGACTACTGGGATCACACACTAGGGCAGATGCTCATTTGATTTGCTTTGGCCTGCCCTTCTTTTCTCCTTCTCTGCATGGGTCGATGTTCATCGCCACAAGGAGGTCTTCCATTGGTTGCATCACTGCTTGGGACAGTGGAGTCTGAAAAGTTGTGTCTATCTTAACTTCCAGCTTCTCAGAACCCTTCTTGTTTGCACCAGCAAGATGGCCAAGCTTCTTTGCTAGCACATCCCGAGCCTTCTTTTCCACTGACATAGTGTTTCCTGCATCCTTTTTTGTTGGCAATTCGCTCACTCCTTCTTGCGGACATCACTTCCATTTTTGGCTTCTTTGCAGCAGTTGTCTTCTTTGTCTTTGGAGTGGTGAGGATGGGAGCTGGCAGGTTGACCTTAAGCTGACTGATGAAGGGGGTCAGCTGGAGGTCAGATTGCCTCTGGAATTTTTGTCCACCTCAGTGTCCGCAAGATGCTCATTGTGCAGGCGCTGATTAGCCGCTTCCTGGGTGTCATTGACTGCAACTCCTTCCTTATCATCATCTCGAGTTACTGCTGCATTGGACGTCATGTTGAAATCTGGGTTGTCCTCTTTGTCTTGCTCTACTATGTAAGTTGATAGGAGCATCTCTTCAAGCATTGGGACTGCTGTCTTCTCCCAGGGTTCCATCCACGGGGAGCTGGGAACTAGCATGGCGCCTGGGTCTTCATGAGCAAGGAGGTTGGAGCAGTTTCCCACTTCTCGTGCCATTGCGTCTTGTTTTGGCTCTTTCTTGCTGTCCTTGGCTTCAATGCTCAGTCCTTCTTGGGTCGACACCTCAGTATTTGTGGGTTTGTTATAGCGGTACAGAAGCCTCTCCAGTGAATGACTCCTGGACCTTCACAGGCCAGGGCTCATGGACCTATTGGTCCCTCTGTGTCTTCTACCATGTCTCGAGCTCCCCTCACCATGTCGGCGCTGTGGGGACCTCTCGCGCCCCCTGCTACCCTCACCCAAACTCGACAACCTCTGAAGCAGGCTGTGACGTCTTGGGGCTTCACGGTAGTTGTCTTTTTCACGGTCTTGATCATCTTCATCATCTCTTCTAAAATTACGCTCAACCCAGATAGCTGCGCAGCAGGACCGTCGCGGGGGCATCATCCGCCCTGTGGCCGCTCTTGTGATGATTCCTGCTGCTCAATCTCCATCTGTGGCTCCTTTGTCTCATCAATGTCGGCCCTGCCAAAGGTCCAGGGGACGAGGTAGTGTTCCATATGCTGAAGGTCCACAATGAGCTTTAGGTGGACCAAGACTTCGTAGGTGTTGCCCATTCTTGGAGCACCCAGATCCTCACGAAGCACCTGGTTGTTGATGTGCATTAGCTCAACGTTGTCTGCATCCGGCGCCGTGACCCACAGGCTGCGTGGTATGCGACTAGGCTCTGCACAGAAAGCCTAGCAAAAGCCCCGAATGTCCAACCTTCTTAGGCTGCTGGGAGCAGTAGAATGAAATGAGCAAGACCTGCTCAACAGCCATGCGACAAATTGGTCTGTCCACAGGTGCAGAGGGAGATTCCCTAGGCAGAGCTTGACGTGCTACCTGAATTCCTCTTTGTTGGCCCTTTGCTCGGGCACCCAATTTCTCAGCCGGTATTGTCTTCCACCACTGTTGAAATGGTGAATTCCTTCCAAAGCAGCATAAGCTTCCGTCCTAGTGAAAGTCACCAATAAATCTTTTTTTGAATATTTGGGCCTGGGCCCATTTATTCTCTATTAAATCTCAAAACTTGTAAGGAAGGCATTTCTCCCACACGAGAGTAGCACTCATTTATAAGGGAAGCTATTCTCTACGTGTGGAATATGTGAGAGGAGGATGAGGTAGAGCCACAACCAAATCACACACACCCACGCATGTGCGCGTATTCACATATTTTCGCGTGAGTTAACGCGTGAATTGTGACTTGCGACGTGGCGACTGACGCGGTAATTCTGCTCTCTTTTTCTAGAAGACTGATACCAATGCAATTCATAACACTTTATGAGTCAGTTTCTAGAGGATAATGGTGTGCAGTAACTGACGGTATAATTATGATGCAAATACTGAAGTTTATTGCATTCAGTTACTAGAACTTAATTGTGCTGCTTTACTGCATACTTAATTCCTTTAGTTACTAGAGTTTGTCAGTACATACATATATATATATATATATATATATATATATATATATATATATATATATATATATAGAATGAGAATCTTCATTCTGTCATAGAGAAGTGAACATACTCGCTAGTCCACTTTGTTGAGCGTCTGCTGCAGGCTAGTCCATTCCTCTCGTCGACGTGTCACCGACGTGCGGGAGAGCAGTGTCTCCGAAACCACGTCCCGTTGAAGAACCTGCATGGGTTGGGGCGAATCAGGTTTTTGGGAAGCGTACGCACAACTGCACGTTTGACTTCCTACATCATTCTACGATCTTCATCATGCTTTCAGCTTCTCATCTTTCAAGTTGGATATGTCTCCATTGAGTAATGATGAATTATTTATGCATGATTATATAGATATAATTTGTTCTATTAGCATGTCACTGCTTACATTTTGTGGATTACCTATCATGTGCACTGTTGTAATTTTAGTAATTAATTTTATCTTTAAAGTGCATTGTTTTCTAACAATTCAAAAACCTGATAAGCACTTTAGGACGGGTAATAGCTTGGCTGATGCGATGAAACCTGAGAAGTTCGTTGTTTCAAACTTTAAGAGATGGACTATAAAACATGACTTGCGGCTCACTGCTATGAACATATCATATGTTCTAAAGCCTGTAGATCGACCCATGACTGTTGAAAAACAGGTTAAGTTTGATAAGGCTAATGTGATGGCAGTGGGTTGCATTTTGAGTGTGATGTCTGACAAACTGTGCGATGTTTATATGACTCATAAGAGCTCAAAAGAGCTCTGAGAGGCCATTGAACACAAGTACGGTGCGTCGGATGCTTGACATGAGTTGTATGTTGTTGGTACCTTGGATACCAGGTACCAATTGTTACCGTGATTAAAACGATGGAGTTCCACCTAACCGAGTTTAAGACCTCCAAAGGCTCCACGTGTCCTGCAACACTGGACCTGCCTCCCTCGTTTGGGTAGCTCCAGCGCTGCCACATGTATCGCAGGGCCGGACCTAACTCCCTTCATACACTACAGGAATATCGAAGAGTTACATCGACCAGTTTAACTTACGTCGGTTGGCCGACGTAAGTTAAATAACTTACGTCGGCGCCATGGAACCGACGTAAGTACGTTAACCTACGTCGGCTGCCGACGTAAGTAAGGAGACCGACAACTTTTAACACTAACTTACGTCGGCTAGAGCAACAGACCGACGTAAATAAAGGAGCCGACGTAACTTAGTGTTAACTTACGACGGCCAATAGTATGGCCGTCGTAAGTTACGTCCGCCGACGTAAGTTATGTATTTTAACCTAGCCCGCGTGCCCTTCTCTTTTCTTCCTTACCCGCCGCTTTCTCTTCTCTTCCCCGCCGCCTGCGCACGACGCCCCCACCGCGCCCCGGCCCCGCCGCCGCCGCCCCCGCTCCCGCTCCAGCTCCCGCCGACCCGCGGCGCCCACGCCGCCGCCGTCCTCACCGCGACCCGGCCCCACCGCCCCCGCTCCCGCCGACCCGAGGCACCCACGCCGCCGCCGGCCTCGCCGCGCCCCGGCCCCACCGCCCCCGCTCCCGCCGACCCGAGGCACCCACGCCGCCGCCGGCCTCGCCGCGCCCCGGCCCCACCGCCCCCGCTCCCGCTCCGGCTGACCCGCGGCGCCCACACCGCCGCCGGCCTCGCCGCACCCCGTCTCCTCCGGCCCCCTGCGCCGCCCCGGCCCTCACCGCCCACACCGCCGCCGGCCTCGTTGCAAGTATTTCCTCACCACTCCCCTTGCTCTCATTGTTTTTAATTATTGCACATGCATTTGCTTGAAATTTTTCCTAAATTGTCGATTGCACATGCATTTGCAAGTGTTTACTCTTAATAGAAAATTGTGAATTGCTATGCTTATGTTAGAAATTGATGAATTGCTATGCTTATGTTAGAAATTGATTAGAAATTATATAGATACACAAATAATGTTTACTATGCTTATGTTAGAATTAAATCGATAAATTGATGAATTACAATTGATGAATTTTTATGCTTATTTGTTATGCTTAGAATTATGGTTAGAATTGAATTGCTTATGTTTAGGTTTAATTTAATTGAATTCAATTGCTTATGTTAGAATTGAGTTGATAAATTGATGAATTATAATGGATAATTGTTATGTTTAGGTTTATTTGAATTGCTTAGTTTTTTTGAATTATGGTTACAATTTTAATTTTGATTGCTTGAGTGTTTAAGAACTATATATACATAAATGGGCTTCGGACCGACTTGACAAGGCCCGACAAGGCCCATTTAGTGGTAAGGTAAAGTATGCGTGTAGACGGGCACGAAGGCGAATGACGACGGTGAGGATGGCAAGCACCTGCGCGTGGATGGCGTACCCCGACAAAGTGGTTTCATCTCCGATCTATTTACAGCAGCTAACCCTAAAGCCGTCATGGAATTGTCATCTAAGACCAACTTTCCTCTCAGTCTTTCTCTAGTTCTTTCCTCTCTCTTAAATGACCTCAAAATGAAAGGGAGCAACGTAACCTATAGCAATGTGTTACCCGTTTCGGATCGGCACGTCTCACATGCCATTGGCATGTGAGACGTGCAGGTTCGGAATTGTCCCTTTTTGGACAGCCTCGGAGTGACCGAGGGGGCGTGGCTTGTGACGAGACGCGGGTCCGGATTTGGACGAGATTTCGGTGGCGTAACCCTGTTGTTCTCTGCTGCACCATTTTTGGGCGTGCAGTGGAGAACAGCGGGGTTATGCTGCCGAAATTTCGTTTGAATCCGGATCACGCGTCTCGTCATGAGCACGCTCCGCTCGGTCACTCTTGGGTGGGTTTAGGATCTATCTGCCTAGGTTGTAGGGCCGTGACACATAACATAACAATACATTAACGACAATTTCTTTCGCGTTAAACTGCAGAGTCAAACATGGGCGAAGACCGTAGTTGGATGTACACTGGTTGGAAGAGCAGAACTGGTGGTCACTCAGATGAGTGGTACGCCAAGACAGAAGCTTTTGTGGAACGAGCTTTTTCGTTGTCAAATAGCGATAAGGCGCGGTGCCCATGTACGAAATGCCGAAACGGAACGTTTTTGGAAAAAGTGGAACTTACGTTGCACTTGTGTCGAAACGGTTACGTGTCACATTATGAGTTGTGGAACTTCCACGGCGAGACAGCTTCTCAAGCTGTACAAGAAGTGGAAGCTGACAATGATGATGCTCAAGAGGTTGATATGATGGATGAGATGCTGGAAGCTATACGACCAGAGCTTACAGAAGATACTCAAACAGCAGAGGTTAAAGAGTTCTTCAAACGTCTCAAAGATTCAGAAGAGGCTCTGCATGAACACACTAAAATGTCAATCCTCAATTTTGTGACTAGACTTATGGCAATTAAGTCTAAGTTCTTCTTTTCTAACAATTGTTACAACATGCTCATCGATTTGTTCAAAGATGCTCTTCCACAACCCAACAAAGTGCCTAAGGATATGTACAACTCGAAGAAAATTCTTTCTGGTCTCGGGATGAAGCACGAAAAGATTGATGTGTGTCCGGACAACTGCATGCTTTTCTGGAGAGAGCATGCCAATGAGAACAAATGTTTGAAATGTGGTCAACCGAGGTTTGTCGAAGTTGTTAATAACGATGGTAATACAGTGACGACGGAAGTCGCACGTAAGCAGCTTCGTTACTTACCTGTGACACCGAGGTTGAAGCGGCTGTTCCTTTCAAAAAAAACGGCCAGACACATGAGATGGCACAAAGAAGGTGAGCGTGAGAACAATGGAGTCATGACGCACCCGTCTGATGGTGAGGCATGGAAGGCTCTGGACCGGTTCGACCCAGAATTTGCTCGTGAAGCGAGAAATGTTCGCATCGGGTTGGCGACAGATGGGTTCACGCCGTTCAGCACAAACGCCGCACCATACTCCTGTTGGCCCGTCTTTGTCATTCCGTACAATCTTCCGCCGACCTTTTGCATGAAGAATGAGTTTATGTTTCTTAGCCTCATTGTACCTGGGCCAGATCATCCTGGGTCACGTCTCAACGTGATGTTGAAACCGTTGATCGAAGAGTTGAAAATGTTGTGGACAGGAGTCGAAGCGTACGACTGTTACAAGAAACAGAAATTCAACCTCCGAGTTGCTTATTTGTGGTCCGTTCATGATTTTCCGGCATACGGCATGTTTTCTGGATGGAGCACTCATGGTCGGTTGACGTGTCCGATATGTGCCTCGGACACCGATTGCTTTCGACTTACCCATGGAGGCAAGATATCTTACTTCGATTGTCATAGACGTTGGCTACCTCCGAATCACTTGTTTAGACAACAGAGGAATGTCTTCAGAAAGAACACCGTTGTCACTAAAGGACCACCGAAACGTCTTGACGGGTCAGAAATATCTGATATGTTGGACAAATTGGTGCCAGATGAAGGTCGTCCTGGATATTTCGAAGGTTACGGAGACAAACACAATTGGACTCACATATGTGGACTTTGGGAGTTACCGTATGTGAAGTCGTTGATTCTAAGGCACAACATTGATGTTATGCATCAAGAGCGTAACATGGCCGAATGTATCATAAGCACATGCATGGACATGACAGGCAAAACAAAAGACAATTTAAAGGCTCGAAAGGATCTTGCCGAGCTTTGTAACCGTCAAACTCTTGAGCTCTCCGAAAATGGTGGTAAACCACGCGCTCCTTTCTGTCTTCGACCTAAAGAGAAAAAAGAAGTTCTCGAATGGTTGCAAAGGTTGAAATTCCCAGATGGTTACGCAGCTAGTCTGAGACGAGCCGTGAATGTGAAAACGGGAAAGCTCATTGGGTTGAAGAGTCATGATTATCACATAATCATGGAAAGACTTCTGCCTGTTATGTTTCGAGGCTATTTTGACGATGCAGTGTGGAAGGTGTTAGCCGAGCTTAGCCACTTCTATAGGCAACTCTGTGCTAAAGAAATCACGCCAGAGATGATGACTAAATTGGAAAAGGAGGTTCCGGTACTTTTGTGTAAGATGGAAAAAATTTTTCCTCCGGGATTTTTCAATCCAATGCAACATCTCTTAATTCATCTTCCATTTGAAGCGAAAGTGGGCGGTCCCGTGCAATATAGGTGGATGTATCATATTGAAAGATCACTTAGATATCTGAAACCAATGGTTGGTAACAGGGCAAGGGTTGAAGGTTGCATCGCCGAAGCTTTTACTCTTAAGGAAGTAGGATACTTCTCAAGTGTTTACTTTGCAGAGGAAAACAATGTTAATACTTCGGTAATGCGATACAATATAGATGAGCAACCTCCTTGTAGCGATCTCTCCATTTTTGCAACAAGAGGCACTACTGTTGGTAGTTACACTTCGTATGATGTTAGCGAAAAAGAAAGGCGTGCTGCATTCTTCTACATGTACGCTAATATGGAAGAAATGAATGAATATTTCAAGTAAGTGTTTCTCCTACACTTATGCTTTTCACCATCTTTTCCGACACATGTATTCTAATAGGTTCTCTTTGTCGTGTAGTATGTTCGACAAGCAAAATTGGAGACATAGACATCAACCCACGAGCAAGCAAATAGAACATATTCGACGGGAAGGAATAAACGGGGAATTCGAGTAAACGAATTTGGCATGGTCGAAGTAAAACACAAGGAACGGTTGAAAGGATTCGATTCATTAGTTCTTGCACACCAAGTAGAGCAAGTGTACTATCTACCTTATCCATGCCATAAATTCAAAGCTTGGTGGGTGGTACATAAGGTGAATCCTCGTGAGCGGTTATACGCTCCAGGAGATGATGATTATCACGACGAAGCTGAGGTTGATTGTGTCTACCAAGAGGAAGAGTTGCCAGACTCCTTCTCAGTCGAGCCCGGTGTAGGACTCGATAACTTAGTTGGAGACGCTCAAGATATCGAGGCTGGCACGGAAGCGGAAACAGAATCAGAATCAGAATCTGAAGATATCGATGACATAGTCGAACCTGCTGATTTGCGCAAACGAAAACGATATGCGCAACAAGAAGATCGATGGGCTGGTTTAAGGAGTAGGGTGCATGATCGTGATGTTGATGAATTTTGAAGTAACGTTTTATTCACTAATCTAACATTAATTTTGTATATTATCTTTGTATATTAATCATTTATTCCTTGCAATAGGATGTCGTCAAAGGGGAAGGGGAAGGGGAAGCCAGTGAGAGGGTTTGAGCCGCCAGCAGACCCTTGCTCAGGGAGCTCGTTCCGTTCTAGTCGACGTGAGCTCTTTCTGGCACACGCTCCACCCTCAGCTGTTGTGTGCTTTCAGCGGAGAGAGGTAAACTTTAGTTACTATAAAGTTATTTTTGAAATTGCAATTGTTATTAATTATTAATAAAGTCATTCCTTTTGTGCAGTCTGGCTCAGAGACTTCTGAGTCTGAGTCAGAGTCTGAGGCTAGGGGGCCGCTACAGGAGCCCGACTCAGAGGCTAGGGGGCCCTCTAGCGCTAGCCTCCCTTCGGAGCCGGCTAGCGCTAGCCTCCCTGGGCAGCCCTCTACCACTAGCCTTCCTGGAGGCTCCGGGGGGTCTGCAGAGCCTTCAGGGTCACAGGACGCGGCAGCGTCGCAGCAGAGGCGACGGACGAGGAGGACCCACTTTGCGGCTCCTCCTCCGGTTACTACTCAGCGGACCACGATCCGTCCCGTTGGAGACAGGTATAAAAACTGTAATAGTATACTAAATATTAGATGTTGTTTTTTCTTTACTTAATGATTTAATATATTTTGTAGATGTTGGTACGACTTCTCGTTCACGGGGGCCGAGAAGCACCACAGGCAGGTTAACAGTGTCCTCGGTGCTATTGTCAAGTTGCACTACCCCGGTGTAATTGACGGTTTTCCTGCCCTGTCGTGGGATGACTACGCTCGGGTCTCTCACCCGGTGCACGGCACGGTTCAGGGAGCCGTGTGGCATGATTTTATGGTAAGTTTAACTGTTTTGTTTTTTCAACTCCTTTGAATTCTTAATTGCATATCACTAAAATATTTGTTTGCTTAAAGTTGAGGTACCAAGTAGAGGAGCCGGGCATGGAGGACCACGCGAGACGCGTGTTCCATTACAACGCTCGGAAGCTCACGACGGCGGCGTTGTCATACGCCCGGATTCAGGCCGTCAACGCTTACTACAAGCGGCACCCCCGGGAGCAGGAGCAGGAGCAGCAAAGGGGTGTCTTTAGGAAGGACTCGGACTCCTACTTGACAGAGGAGCAGTACGCGGAGGTAAGTTTTTAATATTGTTAAATATTTACAATATCTACGTATGTTAACCGCGTTGATGAAAATGAAATATGTGCAGGTTAGTATTTCCTGGTTACAGGGTAACATCGAGGCGTACTTAGCTCTCTGTCGGTACTGGGCTAGCGACGCTTTTATCAACAAGTCCACGAAGGCTAGACAGTGCCGCATGGGGTCCGAGGGCAAGCACAACTATGGCGGTGACGGCTACTTGCGTTTGGCTAAACGCATGGTAAGTACCTTTTTATTTTATTTATGTGTTCTTAATATATTATTTATCTCACTAACACGGATGTACAGGAGCGAGAGCTGGGTCATGAGCCGACCCCGACCCAGGTTTGGAAGAGAGGTCACAAGGGAAGTGACCCTTCTCAGCCCGGGCAGTGTAGTCAGGTCGCAGCCGACCGACTGGTAAGTTTTCGAAATTCATCAATTTCATTATAACTAATACTATTATTGACATACTTACAAGATTTATTTGTTTTGTAGACAAAGTACGCGCAGGAGGTCGCGAAGATACACGGTGCGGATTACGATTGGGAAAGCGCGCCGATCGACCCCCAAGCCGCGTACGCAAGCGGAGGCGGGAAGGCCCACGGACGGTGAGTTCTTCGTGTGTTCCATTTCTTTTTCAATTAATCTTCTTCTACTTAGTGTTTTCATTCTTTTGCAGGTTTGCCATTTTCGATGGAGTTGTCGACTCGAGGTCGACGCGACCTTTGAGAGGCGCTTCATCGTCGCAGGCTTCGACCGCTGGGACCAGTGGTCGTCTCTCGCAGACGCAGCTGGAGCTCCAGGCCATGAGGGAGTCGCTGACTCAAACTCAGGCAGAGCTGGAGAGGACGAGGGAGGAGCAGCAGAGGACGGCCTTAATGATGGCCCAGATGCAAGCAACGATGGCGGTAAGTAATTTAAAGTACCGTAGTTAAATTTCACAGCACTTAATAACATATATCTGCTAATATCTTGCAATGGCAGGCTCTTGCTCGACAAAGCGGTCAGGACATCCAGATTCCTACGCTTCCGCCACAGCAGACACCGGAGCAGGTAATATTGTCTATACCTAGGAGTTTGATTCCCTTTTCATTATGTTAAAAAGTTATTTGCATCACATTTAATCCTAATTATGATTCTTTTGCAGGGTTCCGGAACGCGTCGAGATCCCGGAGGCAGTGGAGGGGGTAGCGTGTAGACGGAGCAGGTGAGAAACTCTCTTTAAGTGTATCTAATCAAGCTTTAGTAGTTTTTGGCCATGGTAGAAATGATTAGTATATAGTGAATAAGTTGTTAGTGCTTGCATTTAACAAAAGGGCTAGTGATTATCGCTGATGTTTCCTTCTTATGTCGAAACTGATGTTCACTGAGTTAACAAAGGGCTAGTGCTTCCATTTAACTAGTGATATAGTACATTACTTCATTTGAAACTACATCATGCTTCCTTCTTTTGTCACTGATGTTCTTGGCCTCTTATGTTATCACTGAGTTGACATTGATGCTTACTAGTGATTATGTTTCTTTTGCAGGGATCCGGAACGTGCCGAGAAGATCCCGGAGGTAATGGAGGGGCTAGCGTGTAGCCCGGTGGTTGTTGATGTTGATTGTTGCAAATTGTGTTGTTGTTGATGTTTTGAACTATATATTGAAACTGTTATGTTGTGTATGATATTATTTGTTTGTTCTGTGTTCTCGCCATCGAGCGAGGTAGTCAGTTTCTGTTTTTAAAAAAAAATCGAAAACTTAACTTACGTCGGCTACGGGCAGGCCGACGTAAGTTAGCCCAGGTTAACTTACGTCGGTCAGGCAATACCGACGTAAGTTAAACCACTAAACTTACGTCGGTTTGACCAGGCCGACGTAAGTTACGGCACTTTACTTACGTCGGCCTGCCCAAGCCGACGTAAGTCCTCAGGCCCAGCCCAAGGCCCATCTCGACACTTAACTTACGTCGGCTTCCGAAGACCGACGTAATTAAGTTAACTTACGTCGGTGGCCGACGTAAGTCACCTTAATTACGTCCAAATGGCTACGTCGGCTGAAAGCCGACGTAATTAAGGGAAAACCGACGTAATTAAGTTACTTACGTCGGTTTAAGCCTTACTTACGTCGGCTTTGGCCGACGTAAGTGACCGTTCTTCCTGTAGTGATAGGGAAGCTCCGGTCAAGTCATGCGTCCAAGTGCCCCGGGCCTAACCCCCAGTAGAGGGAAGCTCTAGTGCTGCCACATGTTTAGCAGCTCCGGACCTGCCTCCCCACAGAGGGAAGCTCCGGAGCTTCCACATGTCGAGCCTTCGGATCTAAGCCTGCAACAGGAAGACTGTTGGATCTCCAACGGCACAAACATTTAAGAGCATAATACCCTACACCACGGGGTGATTATTGATTGTATGAGAGTGTATGTGTTGTGTGCGTGTGAGCTTGAGTAGACTTGTCCTTTTCTGTACGACGCAACCCTTTGATATGCTAAGGACTGGCCGTTACATGGTTCGCCTGGCCCGACAGGTGGCCCAGCTGTATTGAACACCCTATACACGATCTACTAGTGTTATGGGTGATTAACAGTGTAATAACACGTCTTAATTGTAATGTTAATGACGGTCCTCTGATTGCGTGTCATTAATATACCATTAATGACGTGTTAACCAGGTCTTGTAGCGGCCATTTTAATGACCTCTTGAATGTCCGTGCCGCTGGAGATCCAGCAATCTTCCCGTTGTAGGCTTAGATCCGGAGGCTCGACACGTGGCAGCTCTAGAGCTTCCCTCTATAAGGAGGCAGGTCCAGAGCTGCGAAACACGTGGCAGCACTGGAGTTTCCCTCTACTAGGGGTTAGGTCTGGAGCCACTAGACGTATGGCTTGACCGGAGCTTCCCTATGAAGGGAGTTAGGTCTGGCCCTGCGATACACGTGGCAGCGCCGTAGCTATCCAAACGAGGGAGGCAGGTACAGTGATGCGGGACATGTGGAGCCTTCGGAGGTCTTTTACTCGGTTAGGTGGAACTCCGTAGTTTTAATCACGGTAACTATGGGTACCTGGTATCAGGGTTACCGACATATGTCATGTAGCGCTATCAAGATTTTAAGATGGCAGACAACCGTTCAGTGGTTGAACAGGCTCATGAAATACAACTCATTGTCATAGTTTCCAACAACTTGGACTAAATTTGCCTCATTGATTTGTGATTGGGGGCATTATTGCAAAATTACCTCAATCTTTGAGGGGATTTGCCACATCTCTGAAACATAAGAGAAAGAACATTTCCGTAGAGGATTTGTTGGTTTCTCTTGAAGTGGAGGAGAAAGCTCGAGAAAAAGATGGCGCGTCCAAGGTGCATGAAGGACAGTCCAGTGCTAATGTCATGCAACATGCTGGACCAAAGAAAGGGAAAATTAAAGTTGTACACACCACCAACTTCAAGAGAAAGGAGAAGAAGAATATAAACATGGCTTAGGTTAAATGCCATGTCTATGGCAAGGTTGCCAAAAAGTGCACAGATAGAAAAGGCAAGAAAAATCAGCAAAAAGGTGCCAACATGGTTATTAGCGACGCTGGAACAACAGGGTATGGTAATACATATACTGTTTTAACAGCATGTCAACCTACAAAATGGTGGATTGATACAGGGGCTTCATGTTTTTGTTGATATATCTATGTTTTATTCTTATCAGGCTACCCACGGTGCCTCCGTCCTGATGGGAAATGGCTCACGTGCTTATGTTCATGGTGTTGGTACGGTCAATCTGAAGTTCAATTCGGGAAAGACCGTGCAATGGAAGAACGTGTAGCATGCTTCCTCAATAAATAAAAATCTCGACAGTGGCTTTTTGTTGTGTCGAGACAGATTTAAGTTGGTGTTTGAGTCTAATAAAGTAGTCATGTGAAAATGTGGACTCTTTATTGGAAAAGGCTATGACAGTGGAGGCTTGTTCTGCTTTTCCCTTTCATATTTTAGTAGCATTTTGGTGATCTTTTTGAATAAAGATGATGAAGCAAGTGTTTGGCACTCGTGTTTATGTCATATAAATTTTGGATGCATCTCACGGCCATCTACCTTATCTTTAGTTCCTAAAATTCCTATAGTCAAAGGTTCTAAGTGCCAAGCTTGTGTGCAAGCAAAACAACCAAGAAAACCACACGTGGCTCTAGATGAAAGAAATTCGACAATTAGAACTCATTCATTCTGATCTTTGCAAAATGAATGGTGTGTTGACTGTTGGGGGAAAGAAATGCTTAATGACGTTTATTGAGGGTTCAACTTGCTATTGTTATGTGTATTTACTTAAATCAAAGGATGAGGCGTTAGATTACTTCAAGATCCATAAGGCTGAAGTTGAGAATCAACTAGAAAGAAAGATAAAAAGAATTAGATCTAATCGTGGAGGAGAGTATTTTTCCGATGAGTTCTCCCAATTTTGTGCTGAAAATGGAGTCATACATGAGAGAACACCACCTTATTCACCTCAATCAAATGGGGTTGCCGAGAGGAAGAACCACACTCTAACAGATTTGGTGAATGCCATATTAGATACTGCAGGTTTATCTAAGGCGTGGTGGGGGGGAGACAGTTTTGACTGCAAATCATGTATTGAACATCGTTCCTACAAAAAATAGTGAGAAAACTCTATATGAAGGTTGGAAAGGAAGAAAACCATCTCTTTCTTATCTGCGCACATGGGGGTGTTTGGCTATGGTAAATATACCAATAGTCAAAAAGTGTGATCTCGGACCTAATACTGTTGATTGTATCTTTCTTGGTTATGCATCTAATAGTCCTGCCTATAGATTTCTAGTAATAAGGTCTGACTCACCTCTTGTGATTGTCGACACAATAGTTGAATATAAAGATGCCACATTTTTTGAATGTATTTTCCTATGAATGATGCACATAGCTCTTACAGTCATACACATGTCCATAATTATACTCCATCTAAAATCTTAGAACAACCTGATGTTACACCATCAGAAAATTCAATACAACAATATGACGAAGAAAACAATGAAACAACTCATAGAGTGAGCAAGAGACAAAGGATTTCAAAATCCTTTGGTGATTATTTCATTGTTTATCTTGTGGATGATACACCCAGATCCATCCTAGAGACATTTGAATCTCCTGATGCAGATGAATGGAAGGAAGCAGTCCGTAGCGAGATGGAATCCATCATGGGTAACGGAACTTGGGATGTAGTGGATCATCCATTCGGTTGTAAAATGGTTGGGTGTAAGTGGGTGTTCAAAAAAAAGCTTAGGTCTGATGGTACTATTGAGAAATACAAGGATAGTCTTCTGGCAAAAGGTTATACACAGAAAGAAGGAGAAGACTTCTTTGATACTTACTCACCCATTTTTAGAATTGCAATGATCCGAATACTCCTATATTTGGCTACCTCATACGATCTTCCATTCATCAAATAGATGTGAGGATGACTTTCCTTAATGGAGAGTTGGATGAGGAGATCTATATAGACCAGCCAGAAGGATTTGAGATACCCAGTCAAGAGAATAAGGTGTGTAAGTTAGAGAAATCTTTATACAGTCTTAAACAGGCACCAAAGCAGTGGCATGAAAAATTTGATAGTGCCATGACACAAGCAGACTTTGTTGTCAATGAGGCTGATAAATGTGTATATTATCGATATGGTGGGGGTAGAGCAGTTTTCATGTGTTTATATGTGGATTATATATTAATTTTTGGAACTGATATTGATGTGATAAATGAGGTAAATCTTTTCCGTTCCAAAATTTTGATATGAAAGATTAGGGGAGACTGATGTTATCTTAAACGTCAAGCTGATAAGAAATGAGAATGGGATTACTCTCTTACAATCTCATTATGTTGAGAAGGTCTTGAGCGGTTTTGGCTATTTGGACAGCAAGCTTTCACCAACACCATACGATCCTAGTATAATTCCTCAGAAGAATAAAAGACTAGGAAGAGACCAATTGAGATATTCTCAGATAATTGGTTCGCTCATGTACCTAGCTGGTGCTACTCGACGTGACATTTCCTTCGCGGTTAGCAAATTGAGCCAGTCTACTGCTAACCCAGGAGATGATCATTGGTGCGCGCTTCAGCGAGTTATACGCTATTTATGTGGTACAATGAGCTATGGACTTCACTATACAGGAGACCCCAGAGGTTTGGAGGGTTATAGTGATTCTAATTGGATTTCTGATGCTGATGAGATAAGGGCAACAAGTGTTTATGTCTTTACTCTTGGAGGAGCAGTTGTCTCATGTAGGTCTTGTAAATAGACTATTTTGAAGAGGTCAACCATGGAGGCAGAGCTTATAACATTAGATACAACCTTTGCAGAAGTAGAGTGGCTGAATGAACTCTTGATGGATTTACCAGTGGTGGAAAAACTAATTCCTACAATTCTTATGTACTGTGACAATGAAACAGTTCTTGCGAAGGTGTGAAGTACAAAGGATGATATGAAATCCTTAAGACATATGAAAATATGGTTAAAATATGTCAGAAAATTGAGAAACTCTGAAGTGATAGCCATTGATTATATTCAAATGGCAAAAAATCTAGCAGATCCGTTTACAAAAGGTCTATCAAGAAATGTGATACATACTGCATTGTAACACCCTCATTTTCATGCATAATTAATTGCATACATCCTCATAAGTGTTTAACATAAAGCAACCCTCAAAGTAACAAGATTAAAATTAATATAGGATTAATTAGGGATTTAAGTCTGTTAGGGTACAGACTTGTCCGACCTGAAATCCAGACTAGTCCAGTGTCCCTATTCCATTTCAGAAATTTAGGTTTTTTAGAACCCGGACTTGTCTTGCACATTCCACGGACTAGTCTGTTGAGGCTCTGATGTTTTTTCGAACTTGTCCGATTCCCACTGGACTAGTCCGACCTCGTCAGTCTGGATTAGTTTTTCTATCCACCCTGGACTTGTCCATCCATGCATACGGACTTGTCCGATTTCGCCTCTATTCCACAACGGACTTGTCCGATCTATATTGCGGACTAGTCCGGCCTACTGAATTCAACACGGATTCTATTATTCTTACACGATGGTTATTGGGTAATTGCCTTAATTGGGTCTAAGAACTTTGTGCCCAACCATAGAGGAGCCCACGTGGACCCCACCTTGACCCCCACTCGTCCCCACCGAAATCCACTTGGAATTTACCTGAAAACCCTACCTCCTTACCCCTATATAAACAACCCAATACCCTTACCTCTCCAACCCTTGAGAAAAACCCTTGCTGCCACCTTTGCCTTGCGCCAACGTCAAGAAGGAGCCCAGGAGCAAGGAGAAGGAGGAGAAGAGGGAGAAGGTTCAAGCAAGACTGACCTTCATCAACTTTTAGGATCAAGTTTTCGACAATTGACGTACATCATCATCATCATCAATTGACGGTTGACGTTCTTCATCATCAAACCTTCTTCAACCCATATTCATCAAGCCCTAATCGTCAAAAATCAAGTGTTGCACTCAATTCTTGACCTTTGGATCTCCAGATACGCGGTACAACACCTACATTCAAATTTCCACAATAATTTAACCCTAAAACCCGCTGTCCAGGAAATCCTATTTTTTGTAGTTTCTGAACAGGGCGGATGTAAAATCCTACTTAATTCTAAATATGAAATTCAGTTGTCAGTTAAATTCAAATTTAATGGGGTTCAAGATATGGTCATGTACATAAACTTGAACCTATTCAATTCCTTTTTCTTCTCATGTTTAAAATTTTATTAACATGAGAAACATACTTCACCAATAATTTTAGAAAAATTCAAATATCATCTCCGCAAAATTTTGGAACATTTGCATAGGGTTTGCTTGGGTAAATCAATTTATAGTACCTCATATACTCAAATCGTCAAAAAGGAATATAGCTATTGTATACATATGCCCTGTCAAAAATATTCAAACCTAAGGCTATAAATTTATCTATAGTCTTCTAAAGTGACAAATAAGCTCCTTGAAAAGTTTCATGAGTTTTGCAATCCATTTGCTATTTATTTGAGACGCTCAGCGAATTTGAATCAAGTTGAAATTCAAATTCAAAATCTGGTCAAAATATACTTGAACATAAATATCTAGACACACCATTGTGTTCATCACATTTTCTTGACTTATCCATGAAGTTTCATGATTTATGGAGTTCATTTACTATTTTAAATTGAATTACTAAATGGGCAGGGGCTATGAGGCTGACTGGTGGGCCCACCAGTCAGCAGCCCGCGTGCATGAAAGTGCATCTAGGACTCTCTTGTGGGTTTTGGATGATTTATGACAAGCAATTGGGATCCTAACCTATTTGTTGAGATGAGTGCAGGCCTATGATAGGAAAATGAGGAAAATACCAAAAAGAAGGAAGGATGAGGAGCAAAGTGGAGATGAGCTCAAGGAAGAAGAGTAATAGATTATTGTCTATGGAGTGTGTTAAGGAAACTCACCCCAAGAGCTCAATCACAATTAAACACACACATTGCACAAAGTTACACAGGACCAGACTAGTCCGATCACAACCGGACTGGTCCGATAACCTTTCTGCACCAGCTCGGACAAGTCCGATATCTGTCGGACTAGTCCGATATTCTTCTGACTAGAATCAGACTAGTCCTCCCCAGTACGGACTAGTCCTCAAAACACTTCACAAGTCACACAAAATCGGACAAGTCCGATCACAACCGGACTAGTCCGATATTCTTTCTGATCCAAATCGGACAAGTCCAATGTCAAAACGGACTAGTCCGAAAAACCCTCTGATCTACATTGCACAAGTCCTCCAAGTGCGGACTTGTCATCTAACTCACTTAGGGTTTCACATGTCCGGACAGGTCCGATGGATATCGGACTAGTCCGAAGATTTCCAGTAGCGAAATCGGACAAGTCTGTTTTCAGCCGGACTAGTCCGATATTTCGGGGTACTTAAGGTTTGCTACACACAGCATACCGGACTAGTCCGGTGAGCACCACGGACTAGTCCGAACTTTCTGAACCCTAACGGTCACTTTTAGAAACCCCATATAAATAAAGGTGCACGGCCTTCTTTTGAACTCTCTCGAACCCTAGCGCCATCACACCTCCCAAGAGCCTCAAAAACTACATCTCTCCACGAAATTAAGTGCAACAACGATCAATCCTTTGAGTATTCAATCTAGATCATTGGAGAGACACTTGGAACCATTGGAGAGACACTTGGAACATCACATTGAGCGATTGGTTTGATTCTCTAACAAACTCATGTGTTTTAATTGTAATCTTTTGAGTGTGTTTTCGGTGGAAATTTGTGTTGTAATCTAAGGGAGCTCTCAACGTGTGAGAAGGCCCCTCGAATTCGGTTATTCACCCCTTTTTGATTAGTGGAAGAGGATTGGCCTTCGTGGTGATTCGACGAGGGCAGGGTTGGAGAAGACCCGGTCCTGTTGTGGACTCCTCAACGTGGACGTAGGTTGCCTTTGTGGTAGCCGAACCACGGGATAAAACCTTGTGTCTTGTTTTTTGGTGTTCATCATTCTAATTCGTCAATGTAATCTAGGGTTTCATAATCATTACTCATCTTATGTTGGATTGCTAAACATAAAATTTAATTGTGATACAATCTAGAATATAACTGTGAAACCTTTATTTGGTTCTATTTTTCCGCTGCACACATAAAAGAATCAATCTAATCGATCTAGCTTAATCAACTTAGTCCGTGAACACCAGACTAGTCTGCACTTTACCGGACTAGTCCGATATCTCTGGTATTGAGCTTGTTGTTGAGTGTTACAGGATCCGACAACATTCAAAAAGGCCTATTCACCCCCCCTCTAGGCCCACATTCAATTGATATCAGAGCAAGTTTCTTCAAGAAAGAGTCTAACCACTCGAAGAGATCATGACGGACATGAAGGACGCTGACAAAATCAACAACCAAGAGGAGGTTAACAACGACAAGACCCAAAAAGTGGAGAAGTACCTCAAAGCCATTCAAGACTTCGAGGACGACGATGAGGAGACATTGGAGCTAAAGGCGCTCCTTAGAAAGAAGGCACTTTCCAAAGGGAAAGTAAAAATTGAAGAGAAGAAGAAGGGGAGTAGTCACACCGACTACTCCCGATATCCTTTCAACTATGATCGTCTAAATTCCAATAACAATCATTACTTATCTATCCCACTTGGAAAAGCCCCACACTTCGATGGAAGTGATTACTCAATGTGGAGGTAGAATATGAAAATGCATTTGATTTCCCTCAACTCAAGTCTATGGCATGTTGTATGCACAGGGATAGATATTCCAGACGATGGCGAAGAGCTCACCCCAAGCCAAGAGCAGGCCATTCATAGAAATGCACAAGCCGCAGCTATAATCACCTCCTCACTCAGTCTGGACGAGTTCACCAAGGTGGATGGACTCGAAATTGCTAAGGAGATATGGGATACACTACAAACTGCACATGAAGGTGACCGACATGTGCATGAAGCAAAGATTGAGATGATCAAAGGCGAACTAGGAAGATTCGCAATTGAGGAAGACGAGTCACCCCAAGATATGTACAATCAATTGAAGACACTTGTCAACAAAGTTCGATCATAAGGGGGCAAGAAGTGGAATGACCACGAGGTGGTAAAGTTCATCCTTAGAGCTTTTATGTCTCGCAATGTCACGCTATGCTCCATGATTAGAGAAAGCCCCGGATACAAAAGGATGACTCCGGATGAATTGCTTGGAAAAATCATCAACCTTGAGATGATGGAAAGACATGCAAAGCACGTCAAGGAAAATGCCGATCTCACCTCGGCTAAGAAGAAATGGGTTGCTCTAAAGTCCACCCTCAAGCCTCTATCCAAAGAAGCAAGGGAAGCACAACTAGAGGAAGACAGTGATGACGAAAGCAGTGATCTAAATGAAGAGGACATGATATTGTTCATTAAAAAGTTCAAGAGCATAATGAAGAAAAGACAAGGAACAAAATCAAGTGAGGGAAAGTACAAGGAAAGAACGAAACCGAAGTTGAGGCGGGCTTGCTACAATTGTGGTGAGTATAACCACTTTATAGTTGATTGCCCATATGAGGAGAACAAGAAGAAGACCAAAGAATCCAATCCTCAACCTAAGAAATTCTTCAAGAAGAAGAAGCAAGCCGAACAAGCGCACATTGGGAAGGAGTGGGACTCAAACGATGAGTCCTCATCTTCCGAAGAAGAAGAGATGGCTAGCGTAGCCATCGAGAGCACGTCCAAGAAATCTACACTCTTCCCCACACTCGGTGCAAGGAAGGGAAATGGCACTTGCCTTATGGCAAAGGAAGGTAAACACAAGGTAATCATCAAAACCCCTTCCGTGCATTCCTACTCTAGTGATGATGAAATGAATAGTGATCATGAGGATATGCTTAGTGGACTAGATAGGAAAGCTGCAACAAAAATGAAATTTTTACTTGATCAACTTGTTGAGAAGGAGAGATTAATTCATCGTCAAGAGGACATGATTATCTGCCAAAAGGAGGAGTATGTCAAACTTGACAAACTTCTAGACACTACAACAATCGCGATAATAGACACTACAACAACTCACTAGAGCTTGAGTTAGCTTCAAGCAAGAAAGCTTGCTTGGAGTTAACTGACTCAAATGTTGCAATCAAGGACCAACTTGCTGACCTGATCATGGTCAACAAGATCCTTGAAGTGCAAGTTGAGTCACTCAAGCTGAGCGAACCTTCCTCCTCTTCAAGTTCACCTTCTCAATCCACTAAAACTGATTTTGCTTATATGTGCACATGTAGTAAAATAGACACCAGTTTGAAGGAGAAGTCAACCTCTACAAAGGATAAAAATCCTACCCAATGTGGCATATTTGACAAGGAGAAGATCAACTATGCACGTAGTGCATACTTGGTCCAAAGACCTCCAAATGTCAAGTATGGCATTGGTTACTCTTATAATGAAAAACAACATGCTGGAAGTCATAAGAATAACAAGGGGAGGATTTTCTTTGTGAAGGAAAGACACTCTCAAACTCATAAGTCGAAGGGTAAAAACCTGAACTCACACAAACACCGGACTAGTCCGGTGAGTGTCCGGACAAGTCCGGCCTCCCAGACTAGCCCTGTATACAAACAACAACGATTACTCTTTAGAACCTTTAATGCCTCCTATGTGTTAATGAGAAATAATTTCGGCAAGGTTTATGCTAATTATGTTGGGCCATGCCATGGGAACACCAAATCTCATGTGTGGGTGCCCAAATGTATTGTAACTAACCTCCAAGGACCCAAGCAAGCTTGGGTACCTAAAACCAAAGCATAATTTGTTTTTGCAGGCCTATTCCTCCGGTGGATCCAAATGCGTGCTAGACAGTGGCTGCACCAACCACATGACTGGAGAAAAAAGAATGTTCGTGGAATATGAAGAGAATGAGGACCCAAACGAAGGCATCTACTTTGGAGATAATAGTCATGGAAGGGTGCTCGGTACCGGTAAAATTGCAATATCTTCTACACACACACTTTCTCATATTTTACATGTTGAATCCTTAGATTATAACCTGCTGTCCATATCTCAGCTATGTGACAAAGGTTATAATTGCTTGTTCACTAATGAGGGTGTGACCGTCTCTAGGAGGAGTGATGGTTCCATTGCATTCAAGGGTATGTTGAAGGGAAAGCTTTACCTCGTTGACTTCAACAAGGATAAAGCTGAATTTGACACATGCTTGATTGCAAAGACCAACATGGGTTGGCTGTGGCATAGACGGCTAGCTCATGTTGGTGTGAGGAATCTTCAAAAACTCCTCAAGGGCGATCACATCCGCGGTTTGAAGGATGTTGTTTTTGCGAAAGACATGCCTTGTAGCGCGTGCCAAGCCGGGAAGCAAGTTGGAGCACCTCATCCCGCAAAAAACGTCATGACTACAACAAGACCGCTCGAACTACTTCACATGGACTTGTTTGGTCCAATTGCTTATATGAGCATCGGCGGTAACAAATATGTTTTACTAATTATTTATGACTTTTCTCGCTTCACTTGGGTTTTCTTATTGCACGGTAAGTCAGAAACACAAGGAACACTCAAGAAGTTCTTCAAGCGAGCTCAAAACGTATTCTCATTGACAATCAAGAGTATTCGAAGCGACAACGGCACGGAGTTCAAGAACACACAAGTGGAGGAGTACCTTGATGAAGAGGGTATAAAGCACGAATTTTCAGCGCCATACTCGCCACAACAAAACAGAGTTGCTGAAAGAAAGAACCGAACACTCATAGAGATGGCAAGAACAATGCTCGATGAGTACAAGACCTCGGATCGATTTTGGGCGGAAGCGATTAACACCGCTTGCCACGCCGTAAATCGACTTTATCTTCATCGACTACTCAAGAAGACATCCTATGAGCTACTCACTGGTAATAAACCAAATATCTCATATTTTCGAGTTTTCGGTTCTCCATGTTATATCCTGAACAAGAAGCCTAGGACTTCAAAGTTCGCTTCGAAGTCCGATGAAGGTTTCTTGCTTGGTTATGATTTGAACACTTACGCCTATCGTGTTTTCAACAAGGCCGCCGGACTCGTTGAAATAGCACGTGATGTAGTGTTCGATGAGACTAATGGCTCCCAAAAGGAGCAAGTTGATCCATGTGAACTAGGTAAAGAAGAAGCTCCCTGTCAAGCATTGAAGAGAATGGCTAGGTGAGTTTCGACCACAAGAGCCACCTCCACACGTACATGAGGAAGATGAACCACAGGAGGAGATCAATGATCAAGGGGGAGCTTCAACACAAGATCAACCACAAAGATACCAAGATGATCAACAAGTCAATGAAGGCAATATCTTAGGGGGAGAAGCAGATGATCATGAAGACACAACTCCTCAAGTGCCACACCCAAGAGTACACCAATGCATCCAAAGGGATCACCCAATTGACAATATCATCGGTGACATCCAAAAGGGAGTAACCACTAGATCTCGCATAGCTAACTTTTGTGAGCATTATTCGTTTGTATCCTTTTTGGAACCACGCAGGGTTGAGGATGCATTGAAAGATCCAGACTGGGTGGTGGCAATGCAAGAAGAATTGAACAACTTCAAGCGGAACGAGGTGTGGGAACTTGTGGCAAAACCCAATGCAAACATCGTCGGCACCAAGTGGGTCTTCCGTAACAAATAAGACGAACACGGGGTAGTGACAAGGAACAAAGCACGACTTGTGGCCAATGGGTATTCACAAGTCAAAGGTTTGGATTTTGATCAGACTTTTGCTCCAGTAGCTAGGCTTGAATCTATTAGAATATTACTTGCATATGCTACTCACAATGATTTCAAGTTGTATCAAATGGATGTAAAAAGTGCCTTCCTCAGCGAACCAATCAAGGAGGAGGTGTACGTGGAGCAACCACCCGGGTTTGAAGACGAAGAGTTCCCCAACCACGTATTCAAATTGCGTAAGGCTCTCTGCGGCCTCAAACAAGCTCCTAGAGCTTGGTATGAGTGTCTTAGAGATTTCTTAATTGAGAATGGTTTACAAATTGGCAAAGTAGATTATACTCTATTTACAAAGAATTTAGACAATGATCTTTTTATTTTTCAAATTTATGTTGATGATATAATCTTTGGGTCAACTAATCAATTGTTTTGTGAGGAATTTAGCAAAATCATGACATACAGGTTTGAAATGTCAATGATGGGAGAATTAAAGTACTTCTTGGGATTCCAAGTGCGGCAACAAAAGGAAGGGACATTCATAAGCCAAACCAAGTACACGCAGGACATACTTAAGAAGTTTGGCATGGACAAGGCAAAGCCCATGAAGACCCCCATGGCAACAAATTTCCACTTGGATCTCAATGAAGTTGGACCTAGCATCGACCAAAAGGTATATCGCTCCATGATTGGATCTCTACTCTATTTATGTGCATCTAGGCCAGACATTATGTTGAGTGTATGTTTGCGTGTAAGATTTCAAGCCAACCCTAAGGAATGTCACTTGACAGCCGTAAAAAGGATCTTGAGATATTTAGTTCATACACCCAACCTTGGTCTTTGGTACCCAAAAGGCTCAAAATTCAATCTCATTGGTTACTCCGATGCAGATTATGCCGGGTGCAAAGTAGATAGAAAAAGCACCTCCGGCACATGCCAATTCCTAGGGAGATCCTTAGTTTCTTGGTCCTCCAAGAAACAAAATTCCATTGCCTTATCCACATCCGAAGCGGAGTATGTTGCAGCCGGGAGCTGTTGTGCACAAATCCTTTGGATATGACAAACTCTAAGGGATTACAGTTACAATATGAACCATATTCCTCTCCTTTGTGACAATGAGAGTGCAATAAAAATTGCCCACAATCCAGTTGAGCACTCCAGAACTAAACACATAGACATAAGACACCACTTTTTGAGAGATCATGCCATGAAAGGAGACATAGCCATTTCACATGTCAACACTCAGAAACAATTGGCCGACACATTCACCAAGGCACTTGATGAAAATCGCTTTTGCGAACTCCAAAATGAACTAAATATCCTCGATGCTCGGAGTGTGGCTTGAAAAGTTGCATACCTGTATGAATTCTTCAAAATATATTGATTGAATTATGAAAATCATCTCTCTCATTTTTCTCCGAAAAACTATGTCAATTACTAGATCTTGGTGAATTATGATCATTGCTTGATTGTTGTATGCTTACTGATCATATTCATCAAGACTATTTGATTTAATTTGCCTCTCTATTCTCTATTTGTGAACCTTCAAATATATACGAATGGGCTATGCAATTTTTTCCTGGTGACCTCGGACTAGTCCATGGTTACCCGAACTAGACCGCTCATGCAGACTAGTCCGCAGAGTGTCGGTTAGGCCGGACTAGTCCGACAGACCACGGACTAGTCCGATATTGCTCTCTGGATGAGTTCGGACTAGTCCGGTCATCTCCGGACTTGTCCGATTTTTCGTGTCCATAACCCTAGCCGCCACCGAACCCTAATCCCTTCATCCTCCACTCTTGCTCACGCGTTCTCTCTACTCCGCTCGAGCTCCCAAGATGATTTCTTGCTCCCTCCATCAAAAATCTCCGCATTTGGGCGGAAATCAATCTTGCCCTCTTGAGGATTGAAGCTAGCGGACTTGTCCGGCCTTCAACACCCTCATCTCCAAGCTTCAATCGATTTCTTCGGTAGTTTTCACCCAAACCCTAGAAATCTCGTTTTTCTTCATTATTGGTCGAATAGCCTAGCATCCTTCACTATATACATGCCTCCTTTATGTATCACATGTATGCTAGAATTATTGTGCATTAGGAATTAGCTTTTGTCAAATCTCTTAGGTTTTTGAGGATGAACACTGGACTAGTCCGGTCCATGAACGGACAAGTCTGGTCCCCCCCGAACTAGTCCATGCCTGTGCACCGGACAAGTCTGATGTTTCTGAACTCAAAACCTAACTCCTCAATTCCTTAATGCAATTCCTTGCAATCCTTTCATACTTATGCCTTGTATCATTCATTATCATTCTTGAAACTCATTCTCAGGTCATGTCGAGCTCAAATGATGAGATTTCCGATTTTGAGGTCGAGATGGACCACGAGGTGGCACCTCGGACCTCAACGAGTCTTGGCAAGAAGCGCCAAGAGCGACCTACCGAGCCAACTCCGTCTCCTCCACAAGTTCGGAGGAAAGTGCTAGCGAAGAAGCCGGCCTCCAAGGTGCCATTTTCTAGGGCTACCGTCAGTGGTGGCCCTAGCTCGGCAAGTGCCCGCCTTGCCAAAGGCAAGGGCAAGGGGATAGTGACGGGTCCAGTTGGACCATTGAAGCTGCATGCTCCCAGGGAAGGGGTTCGGGACCCCACTGAAGAAAAGTTCAATGGGAAGGGCAGTGACTCAGCGGCCAAATTCAGAAGCATCGATTGGTATGGCCGATCGAAGCAAGAAGCTGATGGAAGATTCTGGTGCAACTTCCATGTTGATTTCTACAGATCGGTGTATCTACTGATGAAGACACCAGTGGTGCGCAGTCAGTGGATCGACTGGGCACATCTTGAGAAGAAAAGATGCTCTGCTTTTGATGAAGTGATTGCAGCAGCTAAAAGACATGGCTTGAAGGACATCTTTGCCTTCAAGTACAATTGGAACGATGAAGTGGTGGCTCAGTTCTATGCCACCTGCCACTTTGCAAGCAATGTAGAGGAAAGAGTGACTTGGATGACTCATGGATCCAAGTACACTATCACTTATGAAGAATTTGCAAGGATGTTGCATCTTGACACCTCCAACAATGATAATGTGGTCATCCACAATGTTGGTGTCATTGACAAGGAGAGGATGAAGTTTCTCTATGAGCCCAATTCAATGTTCATTCCTCCTTCCACAAAGAACATGAAGCCATTCTTTGTGGTGCTAAACAGAGTCTTGAGGAAGACCATTGCCCCTAAGGATGGGGATGTAGGGAGTGTACAAGGGTACCTCCAGACCCTAATGAGGGTCATAAGCAAGAACAAACAGTTTGATGTGTTTGACTACATATGGAACGATATGGTTAACATCTCCAGCACCCCCAACAGGTCATGTGGCTATGCTCCCTATCTAATGTTTATGATTGAGAAAGTCACAAGGATTGAGTTTGTCAAGGATGTGGAGCACACTCCTTTGAGGCCTCAGAAGCCTCAACCAGTAAATGTCCAGGATGCTCCCTCGCCGGCCTCCAGTCCCGAGGCACCAGCAAGATCAAGAGAAGATGCTAGAGCTATCCCTACTTCTAGGGAAGGCCCTCAGAGAGGATCAGCCAGTGGGATCCTCAAATATCTGGCTGCCATATTCTCCTCTTGCAAGAAGGCCGAAGTGAAGGCCCACAAGCTCAACTAGAAAAGAAAGGAGTACATAAAGTACATCAAGGCCAATGTGAAGCATATCTGCCAGAAGCTTGAGATCGACCCCATTGGATCTCCAGTGATTTCTGAGGACTCTGACCCGGACTACACTGAGCTCGGGCCCTTGACCCCATCCGAGCTTGCCTACTTTGGCGTTGGGGGCTCGAGCGTCTCCGCCCCTCCTCCTTCTCCTCCTCATCAAGCTGAAGATGAAGAAGACGAAGACGACGATGAGAGGACCGACAGTGAAGAGTGAAGACCCTAGGACCCTCCTCTCCTTCTTTTTGGTGTCTTGATGCCAAAGGGGGAGAGATTGAGGGGGAGTCTTAGCTTTAGCTGTAGGATGCGAGGAGATGGCTCTTTTTATGCTTCTTGTCTATTTTTGAGTTTTGCAGTGTTTTAACTTTGTTCCTAAGTTAGTTATTGTTCTGTGATGCAATGCTTAATTAATTTGAGAAGTATTTGTTGAAATCTGTAATCTTGCTCCTGGAATGACATATATGCTTGGCTTTGGTTGATTAATGTAAATTATGTCATTCTCAATGTCTCAATATACTTAGTTATGCATCCCACCATAAAGAATGCACATATGGATAATTCTTTCACTGCTTGATGTATTTTTGACTCATATGTGCATACTTTATGAAAATCTCAATTTTTATCATATTTTGTGAAATCTCAATTGGTTGTCATCAATCACCAAAAAGGGGGAGATTGAAAGTGCATCTAGGACTCTCTTGTGGGTTTTGGATGGTTTATGAAAAGCAATTGGGATCCTAACCTATTTGTTGAGATGAGTGCAGGCCTATGATAGGAAAATGAGCAAAATACCAAAAAGAAGGAAGGATGAGGAGCAAAGTGGAGATGAGCTCAAGGAAGAAGAGTAATAGATTATTGTATATGGAGTGTGTTAAGGAAACTCACCCCAAGAGCTCAATAACAATTAAACACACACATTGCACAAAGTTACACAGGACCGGACTAGTCCAATCACAATCGGACTAGTCTTATAACCTTTCTGCACCAGATCGGACAAGTTTGATATTTGTCGGACTAGTCCGATATTCTTGTGACTAGAATCGGACTAGTTCTCCCCAGTACGGACTAGTACTCAAAACACTTCACAAGTCACACAAAATCGGGCAAGTCCGATCACAACCGGCCTAGTCCGATATTCCTTCTGATCCAAATCGGACAAGTCCGATGTCTACACGAACTAGTCCGAAAAATCCTCTGATCTACATCGGACAAGTCCGCCAAGTGCGGACTTGTCATCTAACTCACTTAGGGTTTCACATGTCCAGACAGGTCCGATGGATATCGGACTACTCCGAAGATTTCCAGTAGCGAAATCAGACAATTTCGTTTTTAGCCGGACTAGTCCGATATTTCAGGGTACTTAGGGTTTGCTACACACAGCACACCGGACTAGTCCGAACTTTCTGAACCCTAACGGTCACTTTGAGAAACCCCATATAAATAGAGGTGCACGATCTTCTTTTGAACTCTCTCGAACCCTAGCGCCGTCACACCTCCCAAGAGCCTCAAAAACTACATCTCTCCACGAAATTAAGTGCAACAACGATCAATCCTTTGAGGATTCACTCTAGATCATTGGAGAGACACTTGGAACATCACATTGAGCTATTGGTTTGATTCTCTAACATACTCCTGCATTTTAATTGTAATCTTTTGAGTGTGTTCGGTGGAAATTTGTGTTGTAATCTAAGGGAGCTCTCAACGTGTGAGAAGGCCTCTTGAATTCGGTTATTCACCCCTTTGTGATTAGTGGAAGAGGATTGGTCTTCATGGCGATCCAACGAGGGTAGGGTTGGAGAAGACCCGGTCCTGTTGTGGACTCCTCAACGTGGACGTAGGTTGCCTTTGTGGTAGCCGAACCACGGGATAAAACCTTGTGTCTTGTTTTTTGGTGTTCATCATTCTAATTCATCAATATAATCTAGGGTTTCATAATCATTACTCATCTTACGTTGGATTGTTAAACATAAGATTTAATTGTGATATAATCTAGAATATTACTATGAAACCTTTATTTGGTTCTATTTTTCCGCTGCACACACAAAAGAATCAATCTAATCGATCTAGCTTAATCAACTTAGTCCGTGAACACCGGACTAGTCCGCACTTTACCGGACTAGTTCGATATCTCTGGTATTGAGCTTGTTGTTGAGTGTTGTAGGATCTGACAACTTTCAAAAAGGCCTATTCACCCCCCCCCCTCTAGGCCCACATTCAGTGCAGCCACAATCCAGTGCGCGCTACGCGCGCCACCGCGACGGCGTGCATGCCCAGCGCGACAGCAGCAAGCTGCTTCCGTTTGATCCCTACAAATATCGCCCCTGGCTCCTCCTTATCACTTCACCGGTCGATCTTTTCGTCCTCACTCACGCCGAGCGACGCTCTGCTCCATTTCGCCCCCGCACGCAAGTTTTCCGACCGCCGGCACCGCGCGTCTGCTGCCGGCCAACCGGAAGCCTCTCGCGCCAAGCTCTCAAGTGCAAAGTTGTTCCCCACTCCCTCGTCTAGCTTCTGGTAAAGTCCCTTTGTTCTTTCGTTGATGTTTTGGCCGGTATTTTGAAGCTAACCCGGAGCTCGCCGTTGAGGTTGCCGTGCGCCGTCTCTGCTCCACGGTGCCAGGTTGCTGCGAGCCGTTTCGTGCTTTGACTCCAACAGCAAAGTGGTGCGCTTGGACACGCTCTGCACGATGGTGAAAGTCGTTCCTTGTTTACGTTAGTATCGAGCAAATTATCGAAGTTTTACTCTCGGCCAAAATTTATGAACTAGCTAGGTTTTTCATTCAATTCGGTTTCCACACTTAATCACTCTTCACAATTGCTACCAAATAGTTTCTACACTTCCTTGCGCACCATCTCGAACTAGAATCACCAAAAATGATAGACCGTATCTCGAGAATCATGAGTTCTTCTCTCCGCCATTGAAAAGTTACCTCTGTCACCGTCGACGGTTGTTTTGCCGGCCGTTGCACGATGATTTCACCTTCCTATCCTTTCCCTCATGGTTCCAGAAGACTTCCCCAAAAATTTTCGATAGTTTTAAGCTACAGGGCGACGGTTCTGACATGGCCGGAACCCTAGCTGCCGCCGCCACCGATGCGCTGCCGTTTCCGACCGTCCGCAGGCTTCACCGCCCCCACCATCGTGCTCAGTGCATGATTTTAGGGTTGGGTGCACAAGGCTAGGCGCTGCGGTGGCCGGGAACTTGGTTCCGGTGAGGCTCGCCGGAGTGCGCCGCCGCTGCAGCCCCGTGCGCTGCCAGCGTCGGGAGGTTGACGATGACACCGCGGGACCCGCGTGTCAGCGTTTGTTAACCCCCGTCGGATCAGGTGTGGCCACGGGATTTGTTGTGGCTACGCGTTGTATCTCTGTGGTCCCCGTGTGGTTTGGATGCCACTCGTCCATTTTAAAATGGTGGGGCCCACGGTTTAATTCAAATTAGAATTCAATTCCAGATTTGGCTCCAACTTAGAAAATCCATAACTCTCTATAGACCCCTCCAAAAATATTCAAACAATTTTTTTTTGAAAGCCCTTGAGCTCTAGTTTCTGTTACTACCAATTAGGTTTTGTGAAACTTATTTTAAATTTTGTAGAAAACAATCTTTCAAAAGACGAATACAATTTTTCCAGATGAAATTTCCACTGGAAAACCCCCACAATTCACATAAAATACACTGTCCTATCCTTGATTACCATAAAAAGTTTGGGAACCGTTGCACTTGTATAACCCCCTATATAATTTAATTACCTTTTTCAGTCATTGAATTATTACATATGTTCGGTTGCTTTATTGTGTCCCAAATTTGGACAGAAACTTCCCTTGGTCATACACTAGTCCCTGTAAAAATTTGGGATTTAATTGACTTAGTCTACTGGTCCTAATTCAGTTGCCAACTTAATGTTAATTGAAAAGCTAAAATTCTGTTATAAAATAATTCCAGAAATTCTTGCCAACTTTGAAATTTAATCTTTCCTTCACCAAGGCTTAGAAATTTATGAAACCAATTTTTCTAAAACTAGGACAACGTCCTCTATCATGATCATCAACTGGCAGCTATGTTCAAGCTAAAGTTTCTTCTCTAAAATTCTTGGAAGTTTATCGCTTGCCATAATTTTAGAGACAACAAACTACTTTGATCATCTCCTGTTCTTTGCAAGAGTATTCCTTGTAGTCCCTAACATCTACCATAAAAAGCCAAAGCCAAAGAAGATCATTCACTCACTATAAACATAGTGAGAAACTTATGAACTATATGTACATTATAATTTACTAGCATTCATATATGCATGTCGTGTAGTGATCTATATTGACGAGAAGTGACGCTTGGAGGAGAAGGACAGGGTGTCCACTTGAAGTCCTTGGCGGAGTATTCAGAGAAGGACCACTAACAATTGACATTTAATTGAGTCGCAAACTAAGGCAAGCCCCGGTTTGCATTTAAAAGCTTTATAGAGTTTTGCAGTATTTCTCACACTACGTCTTAAGTTTCATATGTGCATTACGTATATGGTGATTGATACTCCACTTGCATGACCACAAATCATAGGGGTTGGTTGGAACGGGTTACAGTTTGACCTGTAGTAACTGCTTCGCTAATGTATAGGAAATTCGGTAGAAGTCAAGTAGTTGGAATCTACTTGCGAGATAGGAATAACAGTTCACATGAGGGTGGAAGATTAAAAATGTCTTATGAAATGAATACGAGACCGGGCAGGGGGAATAGGAGTCGACGAGATGGAATCTCGGGCGCATAGCCCTGCCTATGTCGCTTGAGGACCGTGCCGTATGCGGCACCGTTGGGTCTTGGTTGCATAATGGTATATGGGCCCATTAAACTGATGTAACACCAGACTATAGTGTGGAGACTCCTCGGTTGTCCTTGAATGGAGATGCGAAGGCATAAAGGTGTAAATCTTCTAGCGGGCAACTTCGACGTGTCCGTGTAGGGGATTTTTTGCTCGGGGTGAAGAGGTTTGTCGACATTGGGGTCTTGGGTGAAAGGTGGCCACGTATGACGCGGGGAGGAGAGCACGTATGTGTCTCCGACGCGGGTGTGCGTGTCGCGCAGTCCGGGTGTGTCCTGATTGCAATCACCATCCCTCGCGATTATTTGAGTACCACTTGTCCGTCGCTGTCGTGACGTAGTAAATACTAAAGAAGCCAGAAGAATATGTTGTATTGAATTATAATTTCTTGCAACCTTGTGTGACTTAGAGATAGCAAAAATTAAAGTTTACAGTTTCCACATACTTTAGCTGTAATAGCCTTATGTGCTTTGAGCATGTCATATCATCGGCAAAGCGTTTCTTGTTTGATTGTGGAGTCTATGATATGATGTGCTTGAATAATGTCATTTGCTACTTAAAACATAATTATAAGGATCCACTTGTAGGCGAGTCTATTTATGCTATTCCATACCTATGATTATACTTTACCTTGCATATGTCTACTGAGATGGGTTAGTCTTGCTGAGCCTTATGCTCACGTTTGCGCTTTAATGATTTTTGCATGTTTTAGGTTCATTTCTGCTGTTCAGGTTGTACATGAGATCTCGAGGTATCGAGATAAATCTCATGTGAACCACGCCACTGCTGAATGTTCTCTTTGTTGCTAGTGAGAAGCATCCTAGGGCATGGACGTCTTCTCTCCTGCTTAGTTAGGTGAGATCATGAGTATGTATTTTCTGCTGCGTGTGTACCCCTGTTGTACACTCTTTTGTAAACTCTTCTTATTATGAAATGAAAACTTTATATGTTTTGGTATCCTTTTTGTGTGTGCTGTTAGGTGCCGCATTGCACGGCACCACCCAATGAGATCCTCGGATGTGTGGACTCCGGTCCCCACAGACATGGTATTAGAGCTTCATTGGGAATAGCACGCTCGAAAAGAGCCTATTTTCGAAAAACTCCGAAGTAGTCGAGTGAGGATTAGCTATATGCCCATTAAGGACTATTACTAGTATAAGATATAAAGGTGGTAAATTGACTTATATGTTATTAATTATGTAACGACGCTTCGACGTCAGGTAAGAGGTAAGATACGCCACCCTAAGCGGATCAATTGCGGTAAGATAACCATGCGAGAGGTAGCATGGAAGTTTTCCGTGGCTTGGCACGGAAAAGTTAATAGGATTCTCTGAAACATTCCATGTTTCTGAGAACCTATGACACGCGGTACCCCAGCGTGCTTCAAAGTTGGTGGGAGCCCCCGTCGGGTGGTGTATAACCCGATAGTATGCCTCTCTAGAATCATTCATATTCTGTAGGAGCATGTGAAACACGTATGCCCGAGCGTGTATAAGCCGGTTCGTACGGGAGTCTTTGCTGTACAGACGTATTTACAGCCATGTACGTCGAGACATGACATCGCTCGAGGGCGACTCACACCAGAGTCGTATGCATTTACTTTTGTATATTATTGTGACTGCCTGTCGTGTTTTCCCGTGCCGCCCTTGAGGTGTGAAGGTGTGAAAAGGGGATTGTTTGTCTTTTGTAGCATTGACTACAGTAGCAATCCGTGTAACACACGTTTGCGAGTGAACGATATTAGGACCACCTATAAACGTATCCGGATATACCGGTTAGAATTTTCTTTGGTGAGGCACGTAGTACCGTCAGTATCGACTTTGATACTTGACCATCCCCAATGTCAGAATGGTTGCATTACATTGTTGAAAAGTCCAACTACCAGTTGCTGGTAAGTTTTGGACATTGCAAGGTGAATATCACTCATAACTTGTGATGAATCAAGGTTCTTTATTTCTGGCAGAAGTTTGGTCAAATTCGCCAGTTCGTAATCTTGGTTAGTGAAGAATAACTTAAGGATATGATATATTTTTAGAAAGATCATCAAGTCTACTACAAAGTTTATTTTTGTCGTTAGGACTGAAAATGATCCTACCTTGGCATAAACTGAACACCACAAAAACTACTACAACTGTCTTACCCAATTACACAGTCTCGGTATTTTCACCATAACTTCTTGTAGAAAAATCTTCTGTCCTATTGTGATACATATATGGAAATGGCAGAAGCATCACTACAACTTTGTAAATTGAAGTGTTTTCTAATTCGACACTGAACCAATCCAAATCCCAGGTTGAAACTGGTACACTGCAGATCTGCTGGCAGAAAACCAGTCAACTCATCTGCCAACTTTAGACAGTCATATCTCCTAATATTAAAACTTGAAATAGTCATATATATACATTTTTGGAAAGATTAGGAAGTACTCTATCAACTTTCTATTCAACTACTGGTCTGAATCTTTCATTACCAGAGCCCAACTCCAATTGTCGCAAACGCTGTTCTGGCAGTCCAGGACCAGAAATCTTTTGTGCATAGTTGGAATTTGCGAGTTTTGACCTGTATAACGACTTCGTAAGCCTGAACCAAACCTATTTCTGTAATATTAACATGATTTGGTACCATGGTTATTTTTTCATTACCTCAAAATATTGTTTTGATATACCTGTATAAACTGTGGACAAAAACCCACATATACAGGGGAGGTTCTGTCAAAATTTTGAGAAAATTGTAGTCAAATCAGACCTGTATAACTTTTAATACAGAGCTCACCTAGAGGTGTTCAAGTACAATATGGAAAGGTTATGAAGTTCTATAAAACTTTTGTATTCAACTCAAATCCTATTCCTGCCATTTACTGGGAGCAAATTTCGAATTTATACAGGATGGTCTGCTGGAACAGAACTGAAGTTCATATTCCAGATTTGAACTGTCTTGTAACCATTAATCAAGCTTCTATATCTTCTATTCCAGAAATTCGATGGGGACAAAGTATGGAAAGGTTTTTGAGTTTACTATAAATTTGTAGTTGAACTCCAGACAAAATTCTGCATTTAACTATGAGAAATAATTACATTTCTACAGACTGGTCTGATGTACCAGAAACCATACCAGTATGCGATATTATCAACTCAAATCGTTTTAGTTTCACCTTCTTATGTCACTCATCAGGTCTAGGGGTGATTACTCCACATTATTGATTAACGTAAAGTTGAAACACCATGTTAAGTGATTGGTGGGCAGTATCACTTATTTGGGTCTAGTTCAATGTTCTAATTTACACCTAGCATACTGCATTGTTAAGTGATGCATATTACGGTCGTTATCATGACTTCAGTTGGTATTTCAAATTTGGATCTTAACCGTAATGCTCACTCTTGCAGCATGGATCACACTCATTTTCAGGGTGAACCGGGTAATTCTGCTCATGGTGGAGATGACTCAACTCTACCACCAGTGCCATCATCAACCGGATTGGCAGAAGTCGTAGCAAGGATGGCCGAGTCTCTTCAAACGTTGGCACAACAGAGTGTACAACCTGAGGCTCGACCACTCGATCAACCTCAAGTCACATATCTGAATTTCTTGGCAACTCAACCACCAGTTTTCACAGAAGTCTGGAAACCATTGGAGTCGGAACATTGGCTCTGGGTGATTGAAGCCAAGTTTGAGTTACTCCAGTGTGATGAGTATCAAAAGGTTTTATTTGCCGCTCAACAACTTCACGGATCCGCAGGAGCTTGGTGGTCTGAATATCTCACCACTCTCCCTGACGGTCATCGTGTGACCTGGCCGGAATTCTGTGATGCTTTTCGTGCACGCCACATTTCTACAGGGATGATTAAAACCAAGTTGGAGGAGTTTGTAGAGTTGAAGCAAGGAGAAATGAGTGCTTATGAATACTCCAAGGCGTTCAATCGTTTGGCTCAATATGCGCCTGAGTATGTGAATACCGAGGCATTGAAGTGTGATTGTTTCTTTCGAGGACTAAACGTCGAACTTCGAGCTCGACTGGTGTTATTCAATAACGACAACTACAATGACTTGGTTGGTGCCGCTATTGTTCAGGAGAATGCAGCTCTTCGCTATCAAGCAGAGAAGAGGAAGAGGAAGACATCACTAAAGATTATCAGTGATGTTACCGAGGAGGATTGAGCGGTATATTGCTTACCGTCCGGTCGAGAGCTTTGGTCGAGTGAGCAACCACAACAGGTTCGGTATCACTCCTATCCAATGGAGACCTTACTTGCACCTCAACAAAGCGTGCAAGTGTGTCCTGATTCTCCACCGCAGCAGTATGGTCTCACTCTTGCAGCCCAATCTCTGCAAGATGTGCATGTTGTCAATCCACCCCAATTCAGTGGAAAGCACATAATGCATTTAGCACGGGAACGTAGCAACACAGAACGTGACTGTGTCCAATTGTCCTTTTCCAAGAATTCTGATCAGCACCATAAATTTAAAAAGAAGACCTCATTGAAGTCTGCCAGTGTTAATTATGCTGCGATTGAGGATATTCCAGAAAAAGAACCTGTTTTAGCAGGCATGTTTACTTTACATGATCAACCAGTAGTCGTTCTATTTGACTCTGGAGCTACTCATAACTTTGTGAGCAAGTCTTTTGTGCTGAAACATCAAGTGCCAATGGTGACTGTCTCACATCCTTTTTGTGCTAGTTCACCTGGAGGCAATATTTCAGCTAATGAGGTTGTTTCGTGAGCACCTTTATGCATGGATGGAAGTATCTATCCGGTGAACCTCATCATTTTGGAAGGTCAGTAGATTGACCTCATCTTGGGGATGTCATGGATGACACATCATGGAGCTATCTTTGATATTAGCTCGCGGACTGTCCAACTGAATTCTCAATTCCATGGTAGCAACACTTTAAATCTTTTGGATACCGCACCAAGAGTCTCAGCGGTGCATCACACAAGTGCCAAGAAGCTTGAAGATATCCCAGTAGCGTGTGAATATCCAGACTTGTTTCCTGACGATCTTCCGGGCATGCCACCAGAACGTGACATCAAATTCAAGATTGAACTTATGCCAGGAACCATGCCAATCTCAAGGAAGCCGTATAGGATGGCACTAAAGGAACTTGCGGAATTGAAGGAGCAGCTGAATGACTTATTGAGCAAGGGTTTTGTTCGCCCAAGTTCATCACCTTGGGGCTGTTCCGCGTTGTTTGTGAAGAAGAAGGATTAGACGTTGAGGTTGTGTGTGGACTATCGTCCAATAAATGCGGTCACCATCAAGAACAAGTATCGACTACCACGCATTGATATCTTATTTGATCAACTAGTGGGTGCTAAGGTATCCTCAAAGATGGACCTTCATTCAGGTTATCATCAGATTAAGATTCGACCTGAGGACATTCCAAAAACCGCATTCTCTATGAGGTATGGGTTGTATGAGTACCTTGTCATGTCCTTTGGGTTGACCAATGCACCAGCTCACTTCATGTATCTCATGAATTCGGTGTTTATGCCGGAGTTGGACAAGTTTGTCGTGGTATTCATTGAAGACATCTTAGTGTATTCCAAATCTGAAGAAGAACACGCTAAACACTTACATATTGTGTTGCAACGTTTAAGGGATCACAAACTGTATGCAAAGTTCAGCAAGTGTGAGTTTTGGATCCGCCAAGTGCCATTTCTAGGGCACATCATCTCGGCTGAGGGTATTGCCGTGGATCCAAGCAAAATTGTACAAGTCCTGAAGTGGAAATCTCCCAAGTCCGTACATGAAGTTCGTAGTTTCCTTGGCTTGGCCGGCTATTATCGGAGGTTCATTCCGAGTTTCTCAAAGATAGCTAAACCAATGATGGAACTACTGAAGAAAGGAACGATATATGTATAGACTAAAGAATGTGAAGAAGCATTTCAAGCTTTGGTGAAACAATTCAAAACAGCATCGGTGTTGGCTCAGCTGGACACAACCAAACCATTTGATGTCTATTGCGATGCATCTGGCATCGGTCTTGGTTGTGTAATCATGCAAGATAGAAGAGTGATCGTGTATGGATCCCGGCAACTTTGGAATCATGAGCAACATTATCCGCCTCATGATCTTGAGCTCGCTGCCGTGGTGCTCACATTGAAGATGTGGAGGCACTATCTATTAGGCAATCTAGTGCATCTCTACACTGATCACAAGAGTTTGAAGTACATTTTCACCCAGAAAGACTTGAATATGTGACAGGGAAGATGGTTGGAATTGATCAAAGACTATGAGATTGAGATCCACTACCATCCAGGCAAAGCAAATGTGGTTGCAGATGGGTTGAGCTACAAGTCTCATGTTAATCATCTGTCGATCGTTTCAATGGAAGAGTATGAGCCGAGTTTATACTTGGTTCCATATAGAGCGCTCTACAATCTAGCTTTCATCCCTACCATTAGGGAAGATATCATAGAGGCTCCAAAGGAAGACAAGGGAATGTCGCACATTCGATGGAGAATGAAGAATGGGGAGATGAAATGCTTTCGATGTGATGATCATGGTACAATTTGGTTTAAAGACCGTATAGTCGTACCCCATGACATGGAGCTCCAGAAGAAGGTCTTGGATGAAGCACACTTATCCAAGTACTCTTTTCATCCAGGTAGAAACAAGATGTACCAAGATCTAAAGAAGAACTTTTGGTGGTCCTGGATGAAGCGAGAGATAGCGAAGTATGTATCCGAATGTGATACATGTCGGCGTGTGAATGCTGACCATTTGAGGCAAGCCGGGAAGTTACAACCCTTAAACATACCGGCATGGAAGTGGGAAGACATCAGCATGGATTTCATCGTTGGGTTACCCCTCACTTTCTGTAAGCATGATTCAATTTGGGTGATAGTTGATCGGTTCACCAAGTCAGCTCACTTTATCCCTGTCAACACCAACTATTGTGCTTCCAAGTATGCAGAGTTGTATATCACAAGGATCATGTGCCTACATGGAGTACCCCACACTATCATTTCAGATCGTGGAGCCTTATTCATTGCTCGATTTTGGGAGCAGCTCCACGCATCATTGGGTACCAAATTGATTCGAAGCTCTACTTATCATCTGCAGACTGATGGTCAAACGGAGCAAGTAAATCAAGTCCTTGAGGACATGCTACGAGCTTGTGCCATCCACCATGGTAAAAATTGGGATGATCATCTACCATTGGCGGAGTTTTCATATAACAATGGTTATCAAGCTAGTATTCAGATGGCGCCATATGAAGCTCTCTATGGCAGGAAGTGTCGCACACCATTGAATTGGTGTGAGTCTGGTGAAAGAGTAACATATGGCATTGATCTGGTCAATGAAGCAGAAGAACGAGTGCGAGTAATCCAAGCCAATCTCAAGGCTGCTCAATCTCGACAGAAGAGTTATGCAGATAAACGACATCGACCTCTTCACTTCGACATTGGGTATCACGTTTATCTTCGTATATCTCCAATGAAAGGGATTCATCGTTTTGGGGTGAAGGGAAAGCTGGCTCCATGATTCATTGGGCCATTCGCTATCACTGAGAAATGTGGACCTGTGGCCTATCGTCTGGAGTTACCAGCGTCTCTCTCTTAATTCATAATGTATTCCACATCTCTCAGTTGCAGAAGTGTCTCAAATCCCCAGCTGAAGTCCGCACGGAAGATCTTGAAGCTCTACAACCCGATCTCACTTATTATGAGCATCCGTTCAAGATCATCGATGAGAAGACTCGCACCACAAGAAGCCGCACTTTGCACTTTTACAAAGTCTTGTGGAACAAACATACCGCTGAAGAAGCAACTTGGGAAAGCGAGGATTTTCTTAAATCGAACTATCCGGACTTGTTAGCGGCATATGTTCATTAGATCTTTTTTTCTTTTATCCTCCCTATTTGTAATCTCGGGACGAGATTCTTTTAAGGGGGGAGGAATGTAAAATCCCACTTAATTCTAAATATGAAATTCAGTTGTCAGTTAAATTCAAATTTAATGGGGTTCAAGATATGGTCATGTACATAAACTTGAACCTATTCAATTCCTTTTTCTTCTCATGCTTAAAATTTTATTAACATGAGAAACATACTTCACCAATAATTTTAGAAAAATTCAAATATCATCTCTGCAAAATTTTGGAATATTTGCATAGGGTTTGCTTGGGCAAATCAATTTATAGTACCTCATATACTCAAATCGTCAAAAAGGAATATAGCTACTGTATACATATGCCCTGTCAAAAATATTCAAACCTAAGGCTATAAATTTTTCTATAGTCTTCTAAAGTTACAAATAAGCTCCTTGGAAAGTTTCATGAATTTTGCAATCCATTTGCTATTTTATTTGAGATGCTCAGCGAATTTGAATCAAGTTTAAATTCAAATTCAAAATCTGGTCAAAATATACCTGAACATAAAGATCTAAACACACCATTGTGTTCATCACATTTTTCTTGACTTATCCATGAAGTTTCATGATTTATGGAGTTCATTTACTATTTTAAATTGAATTACTAAATGGGCAGGGCTGTTAGGCTGACTAGTGGGGCCCACCAATCAGCAGCCCACGTGCAGCCGCAATCCAGCGCGCGCTACGCGCGCCACTGCAACGGCGTGCATGCCCATCATGACAGCAGCGAGCTGCTTCCGTTTGAGCCCTACAAATATCGCCCTGGCTCCTCCTTATCACTTCACCGGTCGATCTTTTCGTCCTCACTCACGCCGAGCGACACTCTTCTCCATTTCGCTCCCGCGCGCAGGTTTTCCGACCACCGGTGCTGCACGTCCGTTGCCGGCCAACCGGAAGCCTCTCGCGCCAAGCTCTCAACAGCAAAGTTGTTCCCCACTCCCTCGTCTAGCTTCTGGTTCAGTCCCTTCGTTCATTCGTTGATGTTTTGGCCGGTATTTTGAAGCTAACCCGGAGCTCGCCGTCAAGGTTGTCGTGCACCGTCTCTGCTCCACGGTGCCAGGCTGCTGCGAGCCGTTTCGTGCTTCAACTCCAACAGCAAAGTGGTGCGCCTGGACACGCTCTGCATGACGGTGAAAGCCGTTCCTTGTTTACGTGAGTATCGAGAAAATTATCCAAGTTTTACTCTCGGCCGAAACTTATGAACTAGCTAGGTTTTTCATTCAATTCGGTTTCCACACTTAATCACTCTTCACAATTGCTAGCAAATAGTTTCTACACTTCCTTGTGCACCATCTCGAACTGGAATCACAAAAAATGATAGACCGTATCTCGAGAATCATGAGTTCTTCCCTCCGCCATTGAAAAGTTACCTCTGTCGCCGTCGACGGTTGTTTTGCCGGCCGTTGCACGACGATTTCACCTTCCTATCCTTTCCCTCATGGTTCTAGAAGACTTCGCCAACATTTTCCGATAGTTTTAAGCTACGGGGCGACGGTTCCGACATGGCCAGAACCCTAGCTGCTGCCGCCGCTGATGCGCCGCCGTTTCCGACCGTCGGCAGGCTTCACCGCCCCCACCATCGTGCTCAGCGCATGATTTTAGGGTTGGGCGCCCAAGGCTAGGCTCTGTGGTGGCTGGAAACTTGGTTCTGGCGAGGCTCGCCGGAGTGCGCCGCCACTGCAGCCCCGCGCGCCGCCAGCTTCGGGAGGTTGACGATGACACCGCGGGACCCGCGTGTCAGCGTATGTTAACCCCCGTCGGATCAGGTGTGGCCACGGGATTTTTTGTGGCTACGCGGTGTATATCTGTGGTCCCTGTGTGGTTTGAATGCCACTGGTCCATTTTAAAACGGTGGGGCCCACGGTTTAATTCAAATTAGAATTTAATTCCAGATTTGGCTCCAAATTAGGAAATCCATAACTCTCTGTAGACTTCTCCAAAAATCTTCAAACAAATTTTGTTTGAAAGCCCTTGAGCTCTAGTTTGTGTTAGTACCGATTAGGTTTTGTGAAACTTGCTTTTAATTTCTGTAGGAAACAATCTTCCCAAATACAAATACAATTTTTCCAGATGAACTTTCTAATGGAAAAATTCCCAAAGTTCACATAAAATACATCTTCCTATCCTTGATAACCAGAAAAAGTTTGGGAGCCATTGCACCTGTATAACCCCCTGTATAATTCAATTGCCTTTTGCAGTCATTGAATTATTATAGATGTTCAGTTTCTTTATTGTGTCCCAAATTTGGACAGAACCTTCCTTTAGTCATACACTAGTCCCTGTAAAAAATTGGGATTTAATTGACTTAGTCTCCTGGTCCTAATTCAGTTTCCAACTTAATGTTAGTTGAAAAGCTAAAATTCAGTTATAAAATAATTCCAGAAATTCTTGCCATCTTTGAAATTTAATCTCTCCTTCAACAAGGCTTAGAAATTTATGAAACCAATTTTGCTAAAACCAAGACAACATCCTCTATCATGATCATCAACTGGCAGCTATGTTCAAGCTACAGTTTCTTCTCTAAAATTCTTGGAAGTTTATCGCTTGCCATAATTTTAGAGACAACAAACTACTTCGATCATCTCCTGTTCTTTGCAAGAGTATTCCTTGTAGTCCCTAACATCTACCATAATAATCCCAAAGCCAAAGAAGATCATTCACTCACTATAACCATAGTTAGAAACTCATGAACTATATGTACATTATAATTTACTAGCATTCATATATGCATATCGTGTAGTGATCGATATTGACGAGAAGTGTCGCTTGGAGGAGAAGGCCAGGGTGTCCACTTGATGTCTTTGGTGCAGTCTTCAGAGAAGGACCACTAACAATTGACATTTAATCGAGTCGCAAACTAAGGCAAGCCCCGGTTTGCATTTAAAAGCTTTACAGAGTTTTGCAGTATTTCTCACATTACGTCATAAGTTTCATATGTGCATTACATATAGGGTGATTGATACTCCACTTGCATGACCACAAATCCCAGGGGTTGGTTGGAACGGGTTACAGTTTGACCTGTAGTAACTGCTTTGCTAATGTATAGGAAATTCGGTAGAAGTTGAGTAGTTGGAACCTACTTGTGAGATAGGAATAACAGTTCACATGAGGGTGGAAGATTAAAAATGGCTTATGAAATGAATACGAGATTGGGCAGGGGGAATAGGAGTCGACGAGATGGAATCTCGGGCGCATAGCCCTACCTGTGTCGCTTGAGGACCGTGCCGTATGCGGCACCGTTGGGCAAGCTTGAACTGTACCGGTTGCATAATGGTATATGGGCCCATTAAAATGATGTAACTCCAAACTGTAGTGTGGAGACTCCTCGGTTGTCCTTGAATGGAGATGCGAAGGCATAAAGGTGTATATATTCTAGCGGGCAACTTCGACGTGTCCGTGTAGGGGACCTTTTGCTCGGGATTAAGAGGTTTGTCGACATTGGGGTCTTGGGTGAAAGGTGGCCACGTATGACGCGGGGAGGAGAGCACGTATGTGTCACCACGCGGGTGTGCATGTCGTGCAGTTCAGGTGTGTCCTGATTGCAATCAACGTCACTCGCGGTTATTTGAGTACCACTTGTTCGTCGCTGTCGTGACATAGTAAATACTAAAGAAGCTAGAAGAATATGTTGTATTTAATTATAATTGCTTGCAACCTTGTGTGACTTAGAGATAGCAAAAATTAAAGTTTACAGTTTTACCATACTTTAGCTGTAATAGCCTTATGTGCTTTGAGCATGTCATATTATCGGCAAAGCGTTTCTTGTTTGATTGTGGAGTCTATGATGTGCTGTGCTTGAAGAATGTCATTTACTACATAAAACATGATTATAAGGATCCACTTGTAGGCGAGTCTATTTATGCTATTCCATACCTATGATTAGACTTTACCTTGCATATGTCTAGTGAGACAGGTTAGTCTTGCTGAGCCTTATGCTCACGTTTGTGCTTTAACGATTTTTGCAGGTTTTAGGTTCATTTCTGCTGTTCAGGTTGTACATGAGATCTCGAGGTATCAAGATAAATCTCATGTGAACCACGCCACTGCTGAATGTTCTCTTTGTTGCTAGTGAGAAGCGTCCTAGGGCATGGACGTCTTCTCTCTTGCTTAGTTAGGTGAGATCATGAGTATGTATTTTCCGCTACGTGTGTACCCCTATTGTACACTCTTTTGTAAACTCTCCTTATTATGAAATGAAAACTTTATATGTTTTGGTGTCCTTTTTGTGTGTGCTGTTAGGTGCTGCAGCGCACGGCACCACCCAGTGAGATCCTCGGATGTGTGGACTCCGGTCCCCACAGCGGACTAGTCCGGCCTAGGCCGGTGTCTGAATCTGTTAATGCTGAATTGGATCCAAATCAACTCAAATCACTTCCAAACTTGTTCAAACATGTCATAAACTATTGAAACTAGTTAGTAAACGTTAATAGCAACTCATTAACAAGTTTTACTTCACAATTGCATTAGTCATGCATATCATGACATATTGAGTAACATATGAGCATTTATTGATTAAAATGTTGTTTTGCATGATTGTCGCGCAGAATAGAAGGTCTCACTGTAGGGAGTACTTTTGAGGACCTGCAGAACCAGAACTTTGGAGCCTTCGATCCAACCAAGCTCAAGAGCGAGGCAAGTGTCCTTGATAATTTTGATCCAGGTTTTCAAATGTTTTGTTTACGAAATTGCATGCTTGTGTCAATTGATGGGAAAACCCAATTATAGGAGTTTACTAGTTTTGTATGACCACCCTTGTCGCTTGAACACTATGTAGAGAGTTGGGAAATGTATTTTACACTTTTGCATCGCTATACTCAAATTGGGTTTGGGAAACCATCATATTGCTTAATTCTGGACTATTGAACACTTGAATGATGAGAATTGATAATAATGACCCTTTAGCAACATGGTGCCTAGGGATCTAAGCAAGCAGGTTGTGTGGAATGGGTTGGACTATTTTGTTGGTTTCGCTTCCTTTAGATATAAGGACTGGTTCGTGGAGCGACCATCCAGGATTTACAGTGTGACCACAGGGCAAAGTATGGATGCGGCTTAACTAACTAATTTGTGTTTTGCAAGTACTATTTGGACCATTAAGAATGCTCTAGGATGGGGTAGTTAGATGGGTTTGTAGAGATTGGTTGGACTACCCTGGGATTCGAACGGCTAAGAGGGGTCCTTGGTTGGATGGGCTCAGTTGGAGACATCATCACCGGTGAAACCTCAGTGGGGTATAAATATGCTAGTAATCACTTTGTAAAGGCTATTTTGTGATCTCTTGGCCACACAGCTGCCTAGTGTACCGTGATGCCCAAGAATTCTGTTCCAACAGCACTGATGGAGGATTTGCAGCCAAGCAATTGAAGGAGTTCCTTGATTTATGAAAGATGCACCTGGAGTATTATGTCAAGAGGATTCCTCGTCATGGACGTGAAGAATGGAGGGCTCAAGTTACTATTCTTGCTGGAGATGAGGTGGTCACCCGACACTTTGCATCCACATGGAGAAGCACCAGGGAGCAAGCTATTGATGATGTCGCTTGGGATGCACTTACTAGATTGTGCCACATCTATCGGGAGCAGTTTGGAGGTACTAGCTTTGCGCTACACCCGCAACACAAGAAAGGAATAAGGGAAGTCTTAAGGCCATAAGATGGAGCTCAAATCAGTTCTCGTGCCACTAACAGATCTCAAGCAATATTGGTGAATTTGGGAAATCGCTATGCTGATGCCATGGAAGATATCTGTTACCTTCGTAAGAAGCTGTTCATCATGGAGAAGCAAGAGGAAGTCCATGCAACCGTGGAGATCAATGGTGTAGCAACCTCTCTAGTGCCTACATGGACGACCAACTCACCCTGGCGTGTGCTCATGTATGCCTTGTCGTCACCTTCGCCTTCAACGCCTCACGGCCAAGACAGCCACGATTCACACAATTAAGTCTAAGTCTCCTATTTAGAAGTTAGAAAAGCATTTAGATCGTCTTAGTCACATTTAGTGTGGTGTGCTGAATTTTTTTGGTGTGTGCTTGTGCTTGTGTGCCTGGTGCGAGTTGTGGAATGCTTAGCGTTTTGTCCACCTTCGCACGTAGTAGAGAGTTGTGGGATCCTTGTCCACATCCTCTATTAGGGTTATTAGTATTAATAAAAGAGTTGATTAGTTACATATACCTTGATGCATATAGTTGGGGCGTTTCTTTTCAAATTCTCCTGTCTCTACTGTTCTTTCACCAACTAATGTCGAGGAATGGCAACCAAAGGAATGCCAATGGTGAGGAGGAGAACAATGAAGTACCCAAAATGACCAGGGACCTGCACAGGGAGCTATCAACCTTGAGCAGTTATTGGTTATGCAGAACCAGCTCATACAGACCATGATACAAACCATGGGACAGCTGCAAGCTGGCAACAACAATCAACCCCACATGCCGCCGCCACCACTGTGACACCCAGTTCTGAAAATGAACCAAGCAAACCGTCGTGGCACTGTAGTCCTGACTTATTCTCGCATGAACCGGTCCTTAGATCTAAAGCAAGCAAACCACCATATCATCCAACCCATCCACATACTAGGCTTGCTTAGATCAGCCATTACCATATCATATTAACCAGTTCATGTTAATAATAATCTCATAAATGCAACATTAAGTTGAGTGGTATAGTTGTTTTCCCATCCCAAATAATTAAGCGAAGCAAAAAGGTAAAAAGCCCTTCCCGACTCTCTACCATGAGTTCCAGGTGAAAAGGGTGGTCATACAAATCTAGTAAACTTCGTACCATAGGATTCCCATCAAATTGAAACAAGCATGCAGTTTTGCAAACAAAACATTTATTTCAAAACCAGATCAATATGCTTCAAGGACACTTGCCTTGCTCTTGGGATTGGTTCGGGTCAAAGCCTTCAAACTCTTGGTGTTGGAGATCCTCCGCGGCACTCTCTAGCGCAAATCATTCTAATCCGCACAATAACATACAAGACAAGAAACACAATCAAAAACTACACAAATATTACTGATATGACACGACATGCATGGTTAATGCAAATGCAAGGTGGAACTTGTTAATGAGTTGATTTTAATGATCACTAACTAGTTCTAATAGATTTTAACAAGTTTATACAGGTTTGGATTTGATTCACTCTAATTTAGAACCAATTCAACACAATTTAACTAGGAAGATCGGACTAGTCCGCTAGGGACCGGACAAGTCCGCTCTTCGAAGAACTAGCAAACTAGGGTTTTCTAGATCGACGTGAATTTGGGGATTTGGGTTTGAATTCACATAAGGAAAAGATAATAGGAGGTATACTAGGTGTTTAGAACTCCAATAAAACAAGGATCTTGGAGGTAACACTTGGATCTTTACGATCTAGGGTTGATGAAGAACTTGATGGTGAATTGTTTGTGACACCCGATTCCGAAAGTGAACCAAGCGAACGCATATGTGTGCCCAGGACGTTCAACACACATACACGAGTGCAATCACAAAAGGATATATAGAAAATTACCACAGAACAAGATTAATTAAGTACTTTTATGACACAACCATATTATCCTCGAATACAAGCTCTAATGAATATTAATGACAAGTTCGACTAATGCAGCGGAAATACTCTAATTAAGCCACTATGCAACTAAGCAATAGGGACATATATGCGCAGCTCTAATCGACACCACAGGCAAGCTGAGGGTGGGAAACGTCCTAGAACTCCGCATTATCATCGTTAAACTCTCAATCCTGACCTGCAACTGATGTGGGAAAATTGCAAGGGTGAGTACATGTCGTACTCAGCAAGTGTGGAAAGTATGACATGTAGTTGATTCAAATGACGACAATAATAAAGGCTAAGTGCTGAAATGTACATTAAAACATTTGAAAAGCAACATAATACATGTATGTGAAATAAACCCATCATAAACCGTGTAATGATCATAATACCAGTCCATGTTCAATATCATCACCCATATTCCAGATTTCTCATTACCTATAACAATATCCATACCAGAAATTAATCCATTATCCAGCCATAACCATGTTGTCAACCATAACCATAACCATTACCAAACCATCCCAAAAACCATCCCAATACCATGTTTCCTCTAATCATGTTGGTAATCTAGACGCTCATAAACGGGAGCACGACTATCATGATAGTTTTAATACTCTGCGGAGTTTGTACCACTTTACCCACATGTTTGTGATTTCATCACCCGTCGGCAACTAAAGAACCTCCCATATGCCAATTACACTTCCTTTGGTGTATGGCCAAGAGATCACAAAATATCCTTTACAAAGGGGTTACTAGCCTATTTGGACCCCACTAAGGTTTCAACGGTGGCGATGTCTCCTACAAAGCACATCTTCAACCAAGAGCCCCCTCTTGAGCCATTCGAATCCCAGGGTAGTCCCACCAATCATCAACAAACCCAATCCGACTACCCCTTCCCTGAGCATCCTTAATGGTCCAAATAGCACTAGCAAAGCCCTAATTAATCAGCTGCGCCGCACCCATAATTGGCCTCGTGGTGGCACTGTAGTCCTGTAATATTCTCGCATGAATCGGTCCTTAGATCCAAAGCAAGCAAACCACCGTAACGTCCAACCCATCCACATTCCAGGCTTGCTTAGATCACCCATTACCATATCATATTAACTAGTTCATATTAATCATAATCTCATTAATGCATAATTAAATAGTATAGTTATTTTCCATCCCAATTAATTAAGCGAAGCAAGAAGGTTAAAAGCCCTTCCCGACTCTCTACCATGTATTCCAGGTGACATGGGGGGTTAAACAAAGCTAGTAAACTCCCTATCATAGGATCTCCCATCACATTGACACAAGCATGCAGTTTTGAAAACAAAACATTTATTGTAAAAATAGGATCAATATGCTTCAAGGACACTTGCCTTGCTCTTGGGATTGGTTCGGGTCAAAACCTTCAAACTTTTGGTGCTGAAGATCCTCCGCCGCACTCTCTAGCGCAAATCTGTCTAATCCGCACAATAATCATAGAAACAAGAAGCACAATCAAAAAGTAAAACAAATATTACTCAATATGACATGACATGCATGATTAATGCAAATGCAAGGTGGAACTTGTTAATGAGTTGCTTTTAATGATCACTAACTAATTCTAATAGATTCTAACAAGTTTATACAGGTTTGGAGGTGATTAGATTTAACTTTGAAATTAATTCAACACAATTTAACCAGGAAAATCGGACTAGTCCGCTAGCGATCGAACAAGTCCGCACTTCGCAGAACTGGCGAACAAGGGTTTTCTAGATCGACGTGAGTTTAGAGATCAGGGGTCGAATTCACACTAGGAAAAGAGAGTAGAAAGTATAGCAGGTGTTTAGGACTCCAATGAATCAAGGATCTTGGAGACAACACTTGGATCTTGATGATCTAGGGTTGACGATGAACATGGAGGTGATTTGGTGATGAAGAGCTCGAAGTTGATGGAGATCGTGATCCTCTTTCGTTTCCTCCTCCTCTTCTTCTTGCTTAGGATCTCATCCTCCCTCCTTGATGGCAGCTCTCCACAAACTAGGGTTTGGATGGGGTGGAAAATTGGCAAATAGATGTCAAGCCAAGGGGTGGGGTTGTTTATATAGAGGTGGGGGCTAGGGTTCGATGAAATTCAAGTTTGAGATGAGTAGGGGTCGGTTTAGAGTCCCACATGGGCTCTAAAAGAGTTAGGCACGACGTCCCTAAGCCCGCTTAATGTAAAACCCAAGAAACAAGTCATGAAACAAAATATCAACTGGGAGTAGCAATTTATCAGACAAGTCTATAAAGGGCCGGACCAGTCCGATGTATTCCAGAGAAAAATCGGACAAGTCTGCTCTGGACATCGGACAAGTCTGATCTTATCCAGATGGGAAAAACAAACAAGTCTGGCCTAAAATCGGACAAGTTTGACTTTAGTCAAAGGGGAAAATGGACAAGTCCGCTGGAGTACCGGACTAGTCCGGACAAGTCCAGGGACTTAGCAAAATTTTAAGCGATTTGGAACACCAGACTAGTCCGCACAAGACCGAACAAGTCCGAAAGTGTCCAGAGGCAAAAACAGACTAGTCCGCAGAAAAACGGACAAGTCCGATCGAGGTCAGAGAGAAATCGAACTAGTCCGCACGAAAAACGGACTAGTCTGCACTTTCTAGAATTCATAAGTGCGGTTTCTTCCAAATCAATTTTAAACTTATTTCTTTTTATGTGGATCAATGTTAGACATATATGTGAATGTATGCAGGGAATGATGCATGAAAATGAGGGTGTTACAAACCTACCCCCCTTAAAATGAATCTCGCCCTTGAGAATCGACGTGGAAGAGAAGAGATAGGGAAATTCTTTCTTGAGACCATCCTTCAACTCCCATGTTGCTTTCTGATTCTGTGTGATGCTTCCATTGCACTTTACACTATCTAATAATCTTGTTCCTTGTGACTCTCTCCTTTGTCCCCAAGATTTTGACCGGTTGCTCGGCATAAGGTAAATCTTCCTCTAGTTCCAATTCTTCCATTAACACTTTTTCTTCCAGTACTCTTGTTGACGGCTATTATATACCGATTTCATCCGTCAACTTAACTCAATTATGTGAAGGATTTGTCATTTCTTGCACACATCACCTTTCTATCTAACCCAATTCCAGTTGCACTTGGAGAAATATGTGTATGCAGCATTTTATGCAGGAAATGAGGAAATGTAGAGGGACCAATCCTATAAAATATCATCCCAGCCAATCAAGCGACGACATGTGGCATCCCATGGATCAAATGACCCACAAACAGAAGTATCCGAGGAGATCCAACAGTGTATCACCCATATACATCAATGGGACCCACCTGGCAGCCACCTGGAGAAAGCACACGAGAATTGGTGCAATAACCAGGTCGGCCGAACCAGGGGGTCGGCCGACCTGGTCTCTGCACCAAACTCGGTCATCCTCCACGTGTTGGCTCCTCCCGGCTTCCTAGAGTCAATGGTGATTGATTCGCACGCTTTTGGTGGCGGGAATCGACCTCAACACTAGTATAAATAGGATCCCCTACCCCTCACTTCAACACACACCACTTGAGCTTCATCTCTATTGTATACACTATCATCCATAGTCCTAGAGGAGTTAGGTTGTAGAGAGGAGAGTCTCTAGTCCCAAGTCCAAATTGGGAAAGGAGTAAGGAGTCTCTCTCTTCCCGATCCTACATTGGGAAAGGTATGGCTCATGTATTCTTTCTTGTATTTGTGACTTTATGCATAATAAAGATAGTATTTTTAGTCTCTACTTATACATATACTTGGGCAAAGTGTTTCTTATTTGATTGTGGAGTCCATGTATGTGGAAGGTTTAGCTTCTATGACTATTTCATCATGAACATATATCATTATCATAGAACCTATAGACCCCCACTATAGTCTAGTTAATTATAACATAACTAGGTTTGTATGGATAATTATGTTGTGTATCAACATTGGTTCAATGATGATTCAATTCGTTGCCCTAGGATGGATTGTGCCTAGGCTCTTAAGGTAATTACTTAATATGCTAGCATGGTGTTAGGATAGCTAAGTAGCATTGGATGTCTCGTAGTCCCACAGATTGAAGAGGTAGGCAGTAGGTGGTGACAACCCTATCTATCGTTTGTAATCCTCCAAGTTCAGCTATGCCATAGGCTCTTGGCGGGAGTTGTCCTAGTATTGCTAGGGGTAAGCCCGTGCCCGATGTGTTGAACCACATAGCATAAGTATTCACTATTTATCTAGCTTATAAATAATTAGTTTAGGCCATGTATATGTACAATAGAGCATAGTAGGAGTACCTCCATAACTCTCAACCTTAAATGACCTCTAGGATCCTCTTATCCCCCTTGGACTTGAAAGGTTTTGTATGTGTTGCACTACCTCCATTATTCTATCCATCCTTACCAGATTCTTACCTAGACCTTTCTACCCTTTCCACTTGATGATTGTTATATCTCTACCCCGCCTTCCTTTGGGTTCAAATAAATGACACCCTTGGGAATACTTTTAAGGGGAAATGCTACAATGATACCTCCGTGTGCTTGCAGAATTCACTCTGTGATCCAACAGAACCATTAACAAGCATTTCTGACACATCAGTTGGATATGTTTAGTTAATGGTGCGTAAGTAATACCAACAAGCATTTCTGGCACCTTTGCCAGGGATGATTTGTTAGTATACCTTAGGAGTCGTCAACAAGCATTTTTGGTGCCGTTGCCGGGGAAGGCAAATAGATATATAACAAGACTGAGTGAATAGGATTGAACCCTGAGTAGGATTTTAGTAGGATAACCATTCTTTGTTTTCGCATTTTTAATGTGAAAACAGGGTATATGTCTGGTTTCCGCCTGCCGGAAAACTTTGTTGAAGATCCCGAATCTCTTCTGAGAGACCGACCCCATGTCGTTACTCCTCAGAAGATTTGAGCGGCAAGGCAAGCCAGCATTTCTGTACCAACAATCTAAATGCCAATGGCTCAGAAGACCCTTCGTGAGTTCTCAGCTCCCTCTGCTAACAATGTGCCTATTGGGCCATCTGTTAACACGGGAGATGTGAACTTCGAGATCAAAACTAGCCTTATCACTATGGTGCAAGCCAACCCATTCCGTGGGAAGGCTAACGAGGATGCAAGTGCTCACCTGCAACAATTCCTTGAGACCTGCATCACTTTTAAGATCAAGGACGTGTCTCCGGATGCGGTCCAACTGAGACTGTTCCTGTTCTCTCTCCTTGGGAGAGGCAAACAGTGGTTCTACGCGAACCAAAGTGTTGTAGACACTTGGGAGAAGTGTTCTACATCATTCCTCGCCAAATTCTTCCCGTTGGGCAAAACCAATGTCCTACGTGGAAGGATTTCCAGCTTTCAGCAAGAGCCCAAGGAATCTATTCGCGAGGCATGGGAAAGGCTTCAGGAGTACATCCTAGCTTGTCCCCACCATGGGATGGATGACTGGCTCCTTATTCAAAATTTCTATAACGGGTTGATCCCATCAGCTCGTGACCATTTGGATGCTGCTGCTGGAGGAGCCTTCTTCTCATTGACGGTGCCAAAAGCTAAAGATCTTATTGAGAAGATGGTGTCCAACATGCGATGGAACGATGAGCGTCTCCATACCCGACAGCAAGGCATGCACACCTTGAAGGAGGTGGATATGATCGCTCAAAAAATTGGACCTCCTAATGAAGATAATTGATGGACAAGCTAGTGGTGAAGTGTCTGGCAATGCCTATGCCCTAGACTCTCACATCACGTGTGAAGTCTGTTGCGACACGGGTCATATGGGCAATGATTGCCCAGAAACTCGTGAGGATTCCTTATACCTCGGCAACAATGGAAATTTCAACAACAACAATGGCTATCGTCCAGGAGGTCAAGGGTGGGGTCAACAATGCCCGTTCTTTCAAGGAGGGTAGAACAACAATGGCAACCCTGGAAATGAGCCCAACTTGAGAGAAATTGCCATTAGCCAGCTCAAGATTAACGAGGCCCTATCCAAGAAGCTATCAGCAAATGACAAGACCCTAGAGAATATCAATGCAAAGATTGAAGGACTATCCTCAGCATTCAAGAATCAACTAAGCTTCAACAAGATGTTGGAGACTCAACTGGCACAACTTGCTCCAGTTGTCCCTCCATTGGAAAACAACAAAATTCTGGGGCAGCCAGAAGCACCAGTAGAGAACGTCAATGCAGTGGTTACGAGGGGAGGAAAGACCACTCGTGACCCACCATATCCCACACAAGAAAAGAGGACAACTGAGCCTGAGAAAGAGGATGTCCCAAGTGAATTACTTGGTGAGAGAATGGCCACACACTTTGAAGACACCAACTTATTGCCATTCCCTCACATATAGAGGAAGCCAATAGTGGGTGAGCAATTCAATCGTTTTGTTGAGATCATCCAAAAGATCCACATCAATGTGCCCTTGATTGATGCGATGCAAGTACCCACTTATGCTTGCTATCTCAAGGACATATTGAACAACAAACGGCCATTGCCCACCACTGAGGTCGTTAAGCTTACGGAAGACTGCAGTACATCCATCCTCAATAGGCTTCCTAAAAAGAAAAAGGACCCTGGGTCCTACCATTTCATGCTCAATTGGGGCTCACCATTTTGACAAGGCACTTTGTGATTTGGGAGCAAGTGTTAGTGTAATGCCCAAGGTTGTGTTTGACCAGCTGAACTTCACAGAACTGACTCCAACACCAATGCAGCTACAATTGGCTGACTCTTTAGTCCGTTATCCAGCGGGTATTGCTGAAGACGTCCCAGTGAAGATCCGAAACTACTTCATACTTGTGGATTTCGGGGTTCTAGACATGGACACTGAAAAAGATACACCACTCATTCTTGGGCATCCATTCCTAAGCACTACAAAAGCTCGCATTGATGTGGGAGCTGGAGAATTCCACTTCCATGTCAATGGCAAGGAGGAAAGGTTTAACTTTCGGCCAAAATCAGAACAATGCTCCATGATTCGAATCAAGTATGGGCCGAATAATAAACACATCAGAGAGGTCAAAGTCACACCGCTAAAGGTGGACTCACTCATTGCATTCATGATAAGATTAATCTACAAGGAAAATCCATCGTTTCCACCACGCCGATATCCAAAGACGACGGAATCATCTGGACCTTCCGGAAGGCCCAGGACCACCAAACCACCAAAGAAGGAATGGCGGAAGAAGCAGGACAAGCCGCCCGAGCCCATCCCTCCGGGCCCGGATGTGAAATGAAGACGGAGGAATGTCCATCTCATCAGACGATGGTGAGACCTACGCCAATAGGTTAAATTGGTAGTTATCCCACTTTATTTTTTTTCTTTCTTTTTTCCACCCCATTTGGATTTTTCCCATTGCATATTCGATGTTTCCTAGCAAGTTGAAAATGTTATATTCTCAACTGTCATTTTTTCTTTCTTTCTTTTCAAAAGAAATTTTTTGTTGGATTTGAAAAAGGGTTTTTATTTGAAATCATTTTTTTATGAGCTGCACATGTGGCATTTCACCAACGTGCTAACTTTATAGCCGTTGGGGAGCCACTTGCCAAAAGCGGAACCAAGGGGGCCACCTGTCAGGTCGGCCGAACAGGGAGTGGAGCCAATTTGGCTCCCCTTCCTCCAACGGCTACATTTTGAACCCTAAGTGACCGTTGGAAGGTGCACCCTATAAATTGTGGCCGTGAGGAGCACCTCTCTTCATACACCACATCGTTTTACACCTCCCCAAGTCACTGTCTAGCTCACCTTGTTTTTCTTGCTCTTCATTGCAACACTCTTGCTCAAATCCATCCCCAAAAAGATTTTCTTTTGTTTGCATTTGCATTTTACACTCAAGCTTTCAAGAGGAGAAATTTCGTTGAGAGTTTTATTTTCCAAACATCGCTTCTTTTCGGATTTTTCTCGCCTTGTTTTGTTCTTGCTTGCTGAACTCAAAAAAGACATGAAGAGGTTGTTCGGAAAGAGGAAGGAGGCTGCAAGCTCAAGCCATGGTGAAGGTTCTAGTGCACGCCTCTCTTCCATGGGTACAAGCCCAAGGAGGAGAAGTGTGTGTGAGGACACTCCCATGGAAGAGAAAAGCAACCACCAACTTCTTCATGACAACGACCTCGACATATGAAGCGAAGTTGAAGATCAGGCACGCAGGCTTCTCCAAGATCGTGAGTTCCGCCACACCAAGGCTTACGATCCACATTTGATCTCCAAAATAGGTATGGACTCCGATTTTCTTTCCATTTGGCATGCAATTGGATTTGATGACTTTGCTCACATAGAAGAGAAAGGTTCACGCCTTCTCACTATCCAATTCCTTTGCACACTAAGAATAGTATTTGATGGTATTGCTTTTAGATTCTTTCAAAAAGAATACAACATCCTATGGAAAGAATTAGGTAGCATCCTAGGCTTCCACAAACGGTGTTTGCTAGATTTAGAAAATTTGCCTAAGTTTAACAAACAAAGTTTTTTGCATGAGCTAACTACTGAGGTCACATATAGGGCTCCTAGGAATAGCCACATCCAAAACCATACCTTAGGCTTCATGGATAGATGGGTGGCTATGACTATGTTCCCTAGGGTAGATGTTAGGGTTGTGCGAGATGATGAATTGAAAATTTTGTTTGCCATGACTAAAAAGATAAAAGTTGCTCCAGTCAAATCCATGATGACACAATGGTTAGATTACATTTCAAAATAAGGACCAATTGAATGCACTTCATTGATTACTCATATTGCTGATAGGGTAGGAGCACTTAAATACTCTTCATTTGAATATATTGAAATTGAAAGAGAATTAATTGGTGAAGACTATTTAGTGCAAGGACATACCCTTAAGCATGATCAAGATGGGTTCCTGATATTTTTCTATTCCGGCTTTGTCAAAGAAATTTGGTTACCTAACCCGGATTTTCATTTGTACAAATGCCGGAGGCTTACCATGAACCTTCTTCCCCTTGAGGAAGCAAGAAGAATAATGTCTCTGGCAGGGTAACAAGGAATTGTGCGAGGGCTGCAGCCACAAGCATGCCACCGATAATCTCTCCGATTCAGGAATACCAAGAGGAAGAGAACCCAACAGGTTATGCACCCGGATGGACTCAACCTCCGACGTAGGAGACTGGGGGATCATCTTGGTAAGAATGGCAAATGGATCCACCCTTATCCTCTTCAAGCTCTAGCAGCTTTCCCCCAATGTCCATGAGAGGACGTCGTTCCTTTTCGGCCAGAAGTCATCATGACTATATCCAAGGAATGACAGACCTCACTAGACGTATGGGAGAACTTGAAGTGAGAACGGGTGACATCAATAACACACTCCAAGAGCATGTTCAAGGTACCCAGGATTGGCAACAACACATGGATGCTCAATTCACCAACCTCAACACGACACTACAACAACAACAAGCCGATCTTGCAGCGTACTTCCGTCATCAAGGGTTCAACCCTTATCTCGGAGATAGTTGAAGAACAAGCTTGGGGGAGGACCCCCACTTGAGGTAACATGTATCACAATACTTGCATATTTATTTTCCATCCATCCATCATCCACTTTGCATTTAAAAAAAATAATATATAGGTTAGATTTGCTTTCATCAAATAAAGATGTGCGGTAAGAATGACTTAGAATTCACATAGATGAAATGATGAATAGTTGCTCTGTTCCTAAGTCTCTAGTTTACAACTTGCTACTCTCCGAATATTGCTTTCATTGGTTTGAAATACTTTTACCTTAATTTTGAAGTTGTGGGTAGCAAAAGTTTGATCTAATTCTAGGTTGTTGCAAGATTGGAATTGGTAATAGGGCTGATAGTCTTAGTTTGAAAGTAAAACATAGATTTCCAGAGAAATTCTAAAAAGATTTAAGTTTCCCTCAATTGATTGGAAATACCTACCAAAGCCATATGATGTTTATACATAGACAAAACCTTATGCATATGCTATTTGCTTTCACATTGAGCCTAGTCAAACTAGTATAGACCTATGTGAGAAATCATTCAACTCTTTTTGAATTCAAGACTTCACTTGCACATGCTATACTTCTACACTAGAAGTAAGCAAAACGTCCATCATATCCACCATACCACAATAAAAAGAGAAATTCCATGTTATTCATGTTTAGCACTCTCTTCAAAATTCATTGCAATGAAAGAGAGTAGAAGACATGGCTACAAAAAGAAAATGAAAAAAAAGAGGCATGCTTACATCCTAAGCATGAGAAAAAAAAGAGAAAAGTAGCCATGTTTCATCCTTGCAAAAGAAAGAGAGATTACACCGAAAAGGAGTTATCTCAAATATCCACATCCACTTTCACTCCATCACACATGCACTAGTCTTGAATCAAAAAGTTTTGATTTGAATTCTCCTAAGGATTACTCTTTTGACTTAGCAATATTATGAGTTGCAAATATGCCTACTTACTTTCCTTACCAAGCTCCACATACAAGCCATATCCAATGAGTAGGAATAGTAGAGGCACAATACTTTGGTGAGGAAATATTTCCACTATCCACAAAGGAGTGACTGAGAGAATCAAATTGAGGTACTTAATATCTAAATTGAATTCTCCAGGGTTTAAGTGGAACTTGATTTCTAGGCTATGTTTGATCCATTTGCTATTCTACCTTTCAACTACTCATGAATATGAGAAGGCATAAGCCCCATGATAACTTAAGAAAGGTAGGGTATCATGGCCAATTTCTGCAATACTAGGTAGAGTATCTTGTTGTGCATTAGATACTTTTAAAAATTAGACATTGTAGCAACTCCTGATCATCAACCTAAAGTCTTGACTTAGCTCGGGACGAGCAAAGGATAATCTTGGGGGAGTTTGTTGACGGCTGTTATATACCAATTTCATCCGTCAATTTAACTCAATTATGTGAAGGATTTGTCATTTCTTGCACACAATCACCTTTCTATCTAACCCAATGCCACTTGGACTTGGAGAAATATGTGTATGCAACATTTTATGCAGGAAATGTAGAGGGACCAATCCTATAAAATATCATCCCAGCGAATTAGGCGACAACATGTGGCATCTCATGGATCAAATGGCCCATAAATAGAAGTATTCGAGGAGATCCAACGGTGTATCACCCATATACATCAATTGGACCCACATGGCAGCCACCTGGAGAAAGCACACGAGAATTGGTGCAATGACCAGGTCGACTGAACCAGGGGGTCGGCCGACCTGGTCTTTGCACCAGACTCGCTCAGCCTCCACGTGTTGGCTCCTCCCGGCTTTCTGGAGTCAATGGTGACTGATTCACGCGCTTTTGGTGGCGGGAACCGACCTCAACACTAGTATAAATAGGACCCCTACCCCTCACTTCAACACACACCACTTGAGCTTCATCTCTATTGTATACACTATCATCCATAGTCTTAGAGGAGTTAGGTTGTAGAGAGGAGAGTCTCTAGTCCCAAGTCCAAATTGGGAAAGGAGTAAGGAGTCTCTCTCTTCCCAATCCTACATTGGGAAAGGTATGGCTCATGTATTCTTTCTTGTATTTGTGACTTTATGCATAATAAAGATAGTATATTTAGTCTCTACTTATACATATAATTGGGCAAATCGTTTCTTGTTTGATTGTGGAGTCCATGTATGTGGAAGGTATATCTTCTATGACTATTTCATCATGAACATATCTCATTATCATAGAACCTATGGACCCCAACTATAGTCTAGTTAATTATAACATAACTAGGTTAGTATGGATAATTATGTTGTGTATCAACATTGCTTCAATGATGATTCAATTCATTGGCTTAGGATGGATTGTGCCTAGACTCTTAGGCTAATTACTTAATATGCTAGCATGGTGCTAGGATAGCTAAGTAGCATTGGATGTCTCGTAGACCCACGAATTGGAGAGGTAGGCATTAGGTGGTGACAGCCCTATCTGTCCTTTGTAATCCTCCACGTTCGGCTATGGCACAGGCTCTTGGTGGGAGTCACCCTAGTATTGCTAGGGGTAAGCCCGTGCAAGATGTGTTGAACCACATAGCATAAGTATTCACTATTGATCTAGCTTATGAATAATTAGTTTAGGCTATGTATATGTACAATAGAGCATAGTAGGAGTACCTCCATAACTATCAACCTTAACTGACCTCTAGGATCCGCTTATCCTCCTTAGACTTGAAAGCTTTTGTGTGTGTCGCACTACCTCCATTATTATTTTATCCATCCTTACTAGATTCTTACCTAGACCTTTCTACCCTTTCCACTTGATGATTGTTATATCTCTACCCCGCCTTCCTTCGGGACCAAATAAATGACACCCTTGGGAATACCCATAAGGGGAAATGCTGCAATGATACCTCCGTGCGCATGCGGAATTCACTCTGTGATCCAATAGAACCATTAACAAGCACTTCTGACATATCAGTTGGATATGTTTAGTTAATGGTGCGTATGTAATACCAACAAGCATTTATGACACCTTTGCCAGGGATGATTTGTTAGTATACCTTAGGAGCCGTCAACAACTCTCAAGCACTTCTTGAGATGGGAAATATGAAACACATCATGGACATCTGAAAGATGAGCTGGCATCTCCAACTTATACGCTACTTCTCCACTTTTGTCCAAAATCTTGAATGGTCCAATGTATCGAGGTGCTAGTTTGCCTCTTATGTTAAACCTCTTATGACCTCTCATTGGTGACACTTTGAGGTAAACAAAGTCTCCTATATCAAATGCTAATTTCCTTCTCCTATTGTCCGCATAGCCTTTTTGCCTTTATTGAGCAGCCCTCAAGTTCTCTCGAATAATCTGAACCTGCTTCTCAGCTTCTTGCAACACGTCCAGACCAAATACTTGAGTTTCCACTGTCTCATTCCAAAACGAAGATGTCCTACACCTCCTTCCATATAGTGCTTCATAAGGTGACATCCTCAAACTTGCTTGGTAACTATTGTTATATGAAAATTCTGCATATGGCAAGCTTTTGTCCCAACTTTTCCCATGCTTCAAAGCACAAGCTCTTAACATATCCTCCAAAATCTGATTGGTCCTCTCAGTTTGTCCACCCGTTTGAGGGCGATCTGCTGAACTAAAATTCAACCTTGTTCCCAATGCTTCATGCAATTTCTGCCAAAATCTGGAGGTACATTGAGAACCTCTATCTGAGACTATCTTCTTTGGTACTCCATGTCGACACACAATGTGCTCTATATACAATTCTGCTAGCCTTGCAGTGGTATAGGTGGTCTTGACAGGAACAAAATGAGCTGATTTAGTCAATCGATAAACAATTACCCAAATTTAGTCATATTTGGACTGGGTAGGCAGTAAACCAACTATAAAGTCTATACCGATTTCTTCCCACTTCCATTCTGGAATCTTTAATGGTTGCAATAATCTGGCTAGCCTTTGATGTTCCGCCTTCACCTGTTGGCACACATGACACAATGCTACGTATTCAGCTATGTCCTTCTTCATGCTAGCCCACCAATAGCATGTCTTCAAGTCCTTGTACATCTTCGTACAACCAGGGTGAATCGAGTATGGCGAGTCATGTGCCTCTTTTAATATTGTCTCCCAAATATGCTTCACATTAGGCACGACAATTCTCTTTCCAAGCCATAAGGTACCATGTTCATCCTCATCAAATCTGAATTCTCTCCCCTCTTGGGTCCTTTCCTTGATTTCTTGGGTTTCCTCATCCTTTGTTTGGCCTTCTCGAATTTCTTGCTCCAAGGTCGTATTTAACTCCATTATCCGCACCTCATTTACGAATCCGAGATTCAACCTCTTAAACTCCTGACATAACTTAGATGGCAGCGCTCGAACCGCGAGTTGATGACTTACCCCTTTTCTACTCAAGGCATCGGCCACTACATTGGCTTTTCCCGGGTGATAGTTGATTCCCAAATCATAATTCTTGATGAGTTCCAACCATCTTCGTTGCCTCAAATTCAGATCCGTTTGTGTGAAAATATACTTAAGACTTGTGATCCATATAAATCTCACACTTATGTCCAAGAATATAGTGTCTCCAAATCTTCAATCATGTACCACGACTGCAAGTTCCAAATCATGTGTTGGGTAATTCTGCTCATGTTTCTTCAATTGTCTTGACACATAGGCGACCACTTGACCTTCTTGCATCAACACACATCCAAGTCCTTGTCTCGATGCGTCGCAATATATGTCGAAACTTTTGCTTACATCTGGCAAAACCAAAACTAGGGTTGTAGTTAACCTCTTCTTTAGCTCCTCAAAACTCTCTTGACAAGCTTGAGTCCATTGAAACGCTTTCCCCTTCATTAGCAACTCCGTCATTGGCCTGGCTATCTTGGAAAAATCCTTGATGAATCGATGATAATACCCAGCCATCCCAATAAAACTCCGGATCTCCTTTACGTTTTTCGGTGGCTCCCACTTTAACACGTCCCTCACTTTTCCTGGGTTGACCGATACTCCTCCCCCCGAAATGATATGACCCAAAAATGATACATCCCTTAACCAAAACTGACAATTATTGTACATGGCATAAAATTGATGATCCCTAAATTTCTGCAATGTAAGCCTCAAATGTCCCTCTTGTTCCTTCTCATCCTTCAAGTAGATAATAATTTCATCAATGAAAACCACTACAAACTTGTCGAAGTATTCCATGAAGACCTTATTCATTATGTACATAAAGTATGTAGGTGCATTTGTCAATCAAAAGGACATCACAGTGTACTCATAAGATCCATATCGTGTCCTAAAAGCTGTCTTGGGTATGTCCGACGATCTAATCTTGATTTGAAAGTATCCCGACCTCAAATCAATCTTAGAGAAGACACAAGCACTCTTCATCTGATCAAACAAGTCCTCTATACGGGGCAAGGTATACTTTTTTTTATGGTCACCTCGTTGAGAGATCGGTAATCTACGCACATCCTTTAGGATCCATCCTTCTTGTCCACAAATAGAACGGGCGCTCCCCAAGGTGAAGAGCTGGGGCGAATAAAACCTTTCTCTAGTTGCTCTTGAATCTGCTTCTTGAGCTCCGCTAATTCCATAGGAGGCATCCTATATGGCCTCTTAGCTATAGGTGCAGTTCCAGTTATTAAATCAATAACAAACTCGATGTCTCAATCGGGTGGCATACCTGGCAACTCGTCCGGAAAAACATCCAAAAATTCACACACCAAGGGAATCTCCTCAATTGCGGCACCATTCATATGATTCAGCTCCAATTGCTTCGGTGCGGTTTGAGATGCTTCAAACTCTACAGTGATCCCTTCCTCATTGGTCAACTTTACCGTCTTCGTGGAACATACAATAACTCCATTTTGCTTCCTCTACGAGTCCATACCAAGTATAATGTCCAATCCTTTGGAATCCAAAACAATGAGGTTGGCAAAGAAGTCTACCCCCCTTATTCTAAGGCTTACTTTTTGACATACTATATTTGTCCTCATCTCTCCTCCAGGAGACTTAACCAATAGAGTAAACTTCATACGAGAGATAGGCAAACTATACTTGGCAACATAATTCGATGCAATGAATGAATGCGATGCTCCAGAACCAAATAACATAGCCGCGGGGTTGGAGTTGGCAAGAAACATACCAATGACCACGTCATCCGCTTGTTGAGCATCCTCCTAGAGACATGGTTCACGTTGCTACGAGCAAAATTCTGCTATCCCCGGTTTACCTCGGCGCATTGCTTCCTTGACCAAGGCCTGACTTAGGGCATTGATGTGCAAAGTGTCCAGCTTCTCTGCAAGTATAGCACTTCTTAACTCCGCCAGAATTTGGACGGACTTGATTCTGCGCATTGGCACCAGGGAAATTAGCATGAGGTGCAAAAGTCGTTAGAGGCCTAGGTGCTTGCATGACAGGGCGCTGCTGCACAAACTGAGCTGGGTGCGGTGCATACCAGGGCATTGAGCATGCGCAGAAGAGCTGAAGTAAGGCGCATTGGGTGCTGCAAAGCAAGGGCGTACATTACTTCCCTGTTGTTGTCCTTGATATGGAGCCTTCCTCTTGTTGTCTTGCTCCATCTCACGGACCTTGTTCTCCACCACAATTGTTGTGTCCACAAGCTTCTGGAAGTTTGCATAGTCACAATTCAGCAATTGCACTTGGATCTCATTGTTGAAGCCTATCATGAATAAATACTGCTTCTGGCTGTCTCGACTAACATCTTCAGGGGCATACCTTGAAAGTTGAGTGAATTTGTTGAGATATTCACCCACACTCAATCTTCCTTGCCTCAAGTTCTCAAATTCTTGCCTCTTCAAGATCATAACTCCCTCCGGCACATAACGAGAAAAAAAACTCTCCTTTAATTTGGCCCAAGTAATTCTCTCTTGGTTCTCATGAGCATTGCATTAGGAATCCCACCAATCAGCAGCTGCTCCAACTAGTTGATGAGAAGCAAAAAGCAATTTCTCTTGGTCATTGCATTGGACAATAGCTAGCTTCTTCTCCACGAACTTAAGCCAATCATTCGTATCCATAGGGTCAGCGGCTTGAGCAAAAGGTCAGCGGCCTAGTCCTCATGAACTCTCCCAACCGGTTATGAGGAGGTGGGGGTGGCGGTGGAGGCATGTGGGGCTGATTGTTGATGTTGCCATCCTGCAACTGTCCCACAGTCTGTATCATGGTCTGCATGAGCTGGTTTTGCATAACCAACAGCTGCTCAATATTGATAGCTCCATGAGCAGGTCCTTGTCCATTGTTGTTCTGAGGTGCTCCATTGTTCTCCTCCTCATCATTGCCATCCCTCTGGTTGCGAGTCCTCACCATCTGAAGAAAAGCAAGAGATAAGAGTTTAGAAACGTCCCCAACTATATGCATGACGGGATATGAAACTAAGCAACTAACTAGCCTAGGTGGACATGGCAATGCTAAAGCATCCTAAAATCCTCTATTAAGCACACAAGAAAACAATATATAGCAAACAACACACCAAGCAAAACACATTGATTCCTGAGTGCTCCTATGTGCTCTAAGGTGTCCATTCTATCTAGGTTGCGTCCTACAGTCAACCTATGGCTCTGATACCAGTTTGTGACACCCGGTTCCGAAAATGACCAAGCGAACGCATATGTGTGCCCAGGATGTTCAACACACATACACGAGTGCAATCACAAAAGGATATACAGAAAATTACCATAGAACAAGATTAATTAAGTACTTTACTACACAACCATATTATCCTCGAATACAAGCTCTAATAAATATTAATGACACGTTCGACTAATGTAGCAGAAATACGCCAATTAAGCAACTATGCAACTAAGCGATAGGGACATATATGCGCAGCTCCAATCAACACCACAGGCAAGCTGACAGTAGACACGACCTAGAACTCTGCATTATCATCGTTAAAATCCCAATCCTGACCTGCAACTGTTGGTGGGGGAATTGCAAGAGTGGGTACATGTCGTACTCAGCAAGTGTGGAAAGTATGACATATAGCTGATTCAAATGACGACAATAATAAAGGCTAAGTGCTGAAAAGTACACTAAAACATTTGAAAATCAACATAATACATGTATGTGAAATAAACCCATCATAAACCATGTAATCATCATAATACCAGTCCATGTTTAGTATCATCATCCATATTCCAGATTTCTCATTACCAATAACCATATCCATACCAGAAATAAATCCATTATCCAGCCATAACAATGTTGTCAACCATAACCATTACCAAACCATCCCAAAAACCATCCCAATACCAAGTTTCCTCTAATCATGTAGGTCATCTAGGCGCTTATAATCGGGAGCACGGCTATCATGATAGTTTTAATACTCTGCATAGTTTGTACCACTTTACCCATGTGTTTGTGATTTCATCACCCGTCGGTGACTAAAGAACCTCCCTTATGCCAATTACACTTCCTTTGGTGTATGGCCAAGAGATCACAAAATAGCCTTTACATAGGGATTACTAGCCTATTTAGACCCCACTGTGGTTTCACCGGTGGCGATGTCTCCTACGGAGCACATCTTCAACCAAGGGCCCCCTCTTGAGCCATTCGGATCCCAGGGTAGTCCCACCAATCATCAACAAACCCAATCCGACTACCCCTTCCCCGAGCATCCTTAATGGTCCAAATAGCATTGGCAAAGCCCTAATTAATCAGCTACGCCGCACCCATACATGGCCTCGTTGTGGCACTGTAGTCCTGGCATATTCTCGCATGAACCGGTCCTTCGATCCAAAGCAAGCAAACCATCATAACATCCAACCCATCCACATTCTAGACTTTCTTAGATCACCCATTATCATATCATATTAACCAGTTCATATTAATAATAATCTCATTAATGCATAATAAATAGTATAGCTGTTTTCCCATCCCAATTAATTAAGTGAAGCAAGAAGGTAAAAAGCCCTTACCGACTCTCTACCATGTATTCCAGGTGACAAGGGTGGTTAAACAAAGCTAGTAAACTCCCTATCATGGGATCTCCCATCAAATTGACACAAGCATGCAGTTTTGAAAACAAAACATTTATTGTAAAAACAGGATCAATATGCTTCAAGGACACTTGCCTTGCTCTTGGGATTGGTTCGGGTCAAAGCGTTCAAACTCTTGGCGCTGGAGATCTGCGCGACACTCTCTAGTGCAAATCGGTATAATCCGCACAATAATCATACAAACAAGCAACACAATCAAAAAGTAAACAAATATTACTCAATATGACATGACATGCATGATTAATGCAAATGCAAGGTGGAACTTGTTAATGAGTTGCTTTTAAGGATCACTAACTATTCCTAATAGATTCTAACATGTTTATACAGGTTTGGAGGTGATTAGATTTAACATTGAAATTAATTCAACACAATTTAACTAGGAAATCGGACTAGTCCGCTAGGGACCGGACAAGTCCGCACTTCGCAGAACTGGCGAACTAGGGTTTTCTAGATCGACATGAATTGGGAGATCAGGGGTCGAATTCACGTATGAAAACGAGAATAGAAGGTATACCAGGTGTGTAGGACTCCAATGAATCAAGGATCTTGGAGACAACACTTGGATCTTGATGATCTAGGGTTGACGATGAACTTGGAGATGATTTGGTGATGATGAACTCGAAGTGGATGGAGATCTTGATCCTCTTTCATTTCCTCCTTTTCTTCTTCTTGCTTGGGATCTCCTCCTCCCTCCTTGATGGTAGCTCTCCATGAACTAGGGTTTGGGTGGGGTGGAAAAGTGGCAAATAAATGTCAAGCCAAGGGGTGGGGTTGTTTATATAGAGGTGGGCGCTAGGGTTTCATGGAATTCGAGTTTGACATGAGTAGGGGTCGGTTTAGAGTCCCAAATGGGCTCTAAAAGAGTTAGGCACCATGTCCCTAGGACCACTTAACGTAAAACTCAAGAAACAAGTCGTGAAACAAAAGATCAACTCGGAGTCATGATTTATCGGACAAGTCCGAAGAGGGCCGGACTAGTCCCAAGTTGTCCAGAGAAAAATTAGACAAGTCCGCTCTGGACATTGGACAAGTCCGATCTTATCTAGAGGGGAAAAATAGACAAGTCTGACCTAAAATCGGACAAGTCCGACTTTAGCCAGAGAGAAAAACGGACAAGTCCGCTGGAGTACCGGACTAGTCCGGACAAGTCCAGGGACTTAGCAAAATTTCAAGCAATTTGGAACACCGGACAAGTTCGCACAAGACCGGACAAGTCCGAAAGTGTCCAGAGGCAAAAACAGACTAGTCCGCAAAAAAACGGACAAGTCCGATCGAGGTCAGAGAGAAATCAGACTAGTCCGCACCAAAAACAGACTAGTCCGCACTTCCCAGAATTCTTAAGTGCTGTTTCGTTCCAAATAATTTTTAAATTTATTCCTTTTTAAGTGGGTCAATGTTAGATGTATATGTGAATGTATGCATGGCATGATGCATGAAAATGAGGGTGTTACATTGTTGATGAAGAACGCGAAGTTGATAGAGATCTTGATCCTCTTTCGTTTCCGCCTCTTCTTCTTCTTGTTCTAGATCTACTTCTCCCTCCTTGGTGGCGGCTAATCACGAGCTAGGGTTTGGGTGGGTGGAAAAGTGGCAAATATATGTCAAGCCAAGGGGTGGGGTTGTTTATATAGAGGTGGAGGCCAGGTGTTAGATGGATTTTGAGTTTTGAGATGAGTAGGGGTCGGTTTAGAGTCCCACATGGGCTCTAAAAGAGTTAGGAACGACGTCCCTACGCCCACTTAATGTAAAACCCAAGAAACAAGTCATGAAACAAAAGATCAACTCGGAGTCACGATTTATCGGACAAGTCCGAAAAAGGCCGGACTAGTCCGAAGTTGGACACAGAAAAATCGGACAAGTCCAAACTGGACATCGGACAAGTCCGAACTTATCCAGATGGGAAAAACATACAAGTCTGACCAAAAATCGGACAAGTCTGACTTTAGTTAGAGGGAGAAACAGACAAGTCCAGGGACTTAACAAAATTTCCAAGGATTTGGAACACCAGACTAGTCTGCACAGGACCGGACAAGTCCGAAGGTGTCCAGAGGGAAAAACAAACTAGTCCATAGAGAAATGGACAAGTCTGAGCGAGGTCAGAGAGAAATCAGACTAGTACGCACCAAAATCGGACTAGTCCGCACTTCCCAGAATTTTTAACTGCGGTTTTGTTTCTAATTCATTTTAAATTTGTTCCTTTTTATGTTGCTCAATATTAAACATGTATTGGAATGTATGCAATGTATGATGGATGAAAATGAGGGTGTTACAAACCTACCCCCCTGAAAATGAATCTTGCCCTCGAGATTCGACGCGGAAGAGAAAAGATAGGGAAATTCCTTCTTGAGATCATCCTCCAACTCCCATGTTGCCTCTGATTCTGTGTGATGCTTCCGTTGAACTTTACACCATCAAATAGCCTTGTTCCTTGTGACTGTATCCTTGGTTTCCAAGATTTTGATCGGTTGCTCGGCATAAGTCAAATTTGTCTCTAGTTCCAATTCTTCCATATGCACTTGTTCTTCCGGTACCCTTAAACACTTCTTGAGCTGGGAAACATGAAACACATCATGGACATTTGAAAGATGAGTTGGCATCTCTAACTTCTACGCTACTTCTCCTCTTTTGTCCAAAATCTTGAATGGCCCAATATAGCGAGGTGCTAGCTTGTCTCTTATGTTAAACCTCTTATGACCTCTCAGCAGTGACACCTTGAGGTAAACAAAGTATTCTATTTCAAAGGCTAATTTCCTTCTCCTATTGTTAGTATAACCTTTTTGCCTTGATTGTGCGGCCTTCAAGTTTTCGCGAATAATCTGAACTTGTTTCTCAGCTTCTTCCAACACATCAGGTCCAAATACTTGATTATCCCCTGGCTCACTCCAAAACAAGGGCGTCCTACACTTCCTTCCATATAGTGCTTCGTATGGTGACATCTTCAAACTTGATTGGTAACTATTGTTGTACAAAAATTCCGCATATGGCAAGCTCTTGTCCCAGCTTTTCCCATGCTTTAAAGCACAAGCTCTTAACCTTTCCTCTAAAATCTGGTTGGTCCTCTCGGTTTGTCCATCCATTTGAGGGTGATACGCTGAGCTAAAATTCAACCTTGTCCCCAATGCTTCATGCAATTTCTGCCTAAATTTGGAGGTAAATTGAGAATCTCTATCCGATACCATCTTCTTTGGTACTCTGTGTCGACACACAATGTGCTCCATATACAATTCTGCTAGCTTCGCAGTGGTATAAGTGGTCTTGATGGGAACAAAATGAGCTGATTTGGTCAATTGATCCACAATTACCCAAATTGAGTCATGTCCAGACTGGGTACGTGGCAATTTAACTATAAAGTCCATTCCAATTTATTCCCACTTCCACTCAGGGATATTCAATGGTTGCAATAATCCCTCTAGCCTTTGATGTTCTGTCTTGACTCGTTGGCACACGTCACATAATGCTACGTATTCAGCTATGTCCTTTTTCATGCTAGCCCACCAATAACAAGTCTTCAAGTCTTTGTACATCTTGGTACAACCGGGGTGAATCGAGTATGGCGAGTCATGTGCCTCCTTTAGTATTGTCTCTCGAATTGGCTTCTCATTAGGCACGAAAATTCTCTTTCCAAGCCATAAGGTACCATGTTCATCCTCATCGAACCTGAATTCTCTCCCTCTTGGGTACTTTCCTTGATTTCTTGGATTTCCTCATCCTTCATCTGGCCCTCTCGAATTTCTCGCTCCAAAGTCGGATTTAACTCCATCATCCCCATATCATTCACAAATCCAAGATTCAACCGTTCAAACACCTTACATAACTCTGATGGTAATTCTCGGACTGAGAGTTGGTGACTTACCCCTTTTCTACTCAATGCGTCGGCCACTACATTGGCTTTTCCCGGATGATAGTTGATCCCCAAATCATAATCCTTGATGAGCTCCAACCATCTTCATGGCCTCAAATTCAGATCCATTTGCGTGAAAATATACTTAAGACTCTTGTGATCCGTATAAATTTCACACCTATGTCCAAGGATGTAGTGTCTCCAAATCTTCAATGCGTGTAACACGATTGCAAGTTCCAAATCATGTGCTGGATAATTCTGCTCATGTTTCTTCAATTGTCTTGATGCATATGCGACCACTTGACCTTCTTGCATCAGCATAAATCCAAGTCCTTGTCTTGATGCATCACAATAAATATCAAAACTCTTGCTCACATCTGGCAATATCAAGACTGGGCTGTTGTTAATCTCTTCTTCAACTCCTCAAAACTCTTTTGACAAGCTTCAGTCCATCGGAAAGCCTCCCTTCATTAGCAATTCCGTCATTGGCTTGGCTATCTTGGAAAATTCCTTGATGAATCGACGGTAATATCCAGCCATCCCAAGAAAACTCCGAATTTCCTTTGCATTCTGCGGTGGCTCCTATTTGAACACATCTTTCACTTTTCTTAGGTCAACCGATACTCCTACTTCAGAGATGATATGACCCAAAAATGACACCTCTTTCAACCAAAACTGGCACTTGTTAAACTTGGCATACAATTGATGCTCCCTTAATTTCTGCAACGTAAGCCTCAAGTGTTCCTTGTGTTCCTTCTCATACTTCGAGTAGATCATAATGTCATCAAAAAACACCACAACGAACTTACCCAAGTACTCCATGAAGACCTTATTCATGAGGTACATAAAGTAGGCAGGTGCATTTGTCAAACCAAAGGACATCACGGTGTACTCATATGATCCACACCGTGTTCTAAAAGCTGTATTGGGTATGTTCGGTGGTCTAATATTCATTTGAATGTATCCTGACCTCATATCAATCTTAGAGAAAACACAAGAACCCTTCATCTGATCAAACAAATCTTCTACGCGTGGCAAGGTGTACATGTTCTTGATTGTCACCTTGTTGAGAGCTTGGTAATCCACGCACATCCTTTGTGATCCATCCATCTTTTCCACAAATAGAACGGACGCTCCCCAAGGTGAAGAGCTTGGGCGAATAAAACCCTTCTTTAGTTGCTCTTGAATCTGCTTCTTGAGCTCCGCTAATTCCATAGGAGGAATCCTATACGGCCTCTTAGCTATAGGTGCATTTCCAGGTATTGAATCAATAACAAACTCAATGTCTCGGTCAGGTGGCATACCTGGCAACTCATACGGAAACACAAAAATTCACACACCACTGGAATCTTCTCGGCTGCGGCACTGTCCATATGATTCATCTCCAATTGCTTTGGTGCGTGCTGAGATGCTTCAAACTCTACGGTGATCCCTTCCTCATTGGAACACTTCACCGTCTTTGTGGCTCACTCAATAACTCCATTGTGCTTCCTCAACTAGTCCATACTAATTATAATGTCCAATCCTTGGGAATCCAAGACAATGAGGTTGGCAGAGAAGTCTACCACCCTTATTCTAAGGCTTATATTTGGACATACTATATTTGTCTTCATCTCTCCTCCAGAAGTCTTAACCAATAGAGTAAACTTCATATGAGAGATAGGCAAACTATACTTGGCAACATATTTCGATGCAATGAATGAATGCGATGCTCCAGAATCAAATAACATAGCCGTCGGGTTGGAGTTTGCGAGAAACATACCAATCACCACGTCATCCGCTTGTTGAGCATCCTCCGTAGAGACATGGTTCACATTGCAAAATTCTGTTGTCCACGGTTCCCATGCGGCTGTCCTCCATTGGGTCTTGGGTTTTGCCTCGGCGCATTGCTTCCTTAACCAAGGCCTAACTTAGGACATTGATGCGCAAAGTGTCCAGCCTCTCCACAAGTATAAAACTTTTTAACTCCACCAGAATTATTGGGACGAGCTTGGTTCTAAACATTTGCACCAGGAAAATTGGCACGAGGTGCATAAGGCATTGGAGGCCTAGGTGCTTGCATGGCAGGGTGCTGCTGCACAAACTGAGCTAGGCGCGGTGCATAACCAGGTCGCTGAGAAGGAGCAGAAGAGATGAAATGCGGCGCATTGGGTGGTGCAAAGCGAGGGTGCACATTACTTCCTTATTGCCGTCCTTGATATGGCGCATTCCTCTTGTTGTCTTGCTCCATCTCACGGACCTTGTTCTCCACAACAATTGCTTTGTCCACAAGATTCTGTAAGTTGGCATAGTCACAATTCAGCAATTGCACTTGGACCTCATTGTTCAAGCCTCTCATGAACAAATATTGCTTCCGGTTGTCCCGACTAACATCTTCAGGGGCATACCTTGAAAGTTGAGTGAATTTGTTGAGATATTCACCCACACTCGATCTTCCTTGCCTCAAGTTCTCCAATTCTTGCCTCTTCAAAACCATAACACCTTCCGGCACATAATGAGTACGGAAGCTCTCCTTGAATTCGGTCCAAGTAATCCACTCCTGGTTCTCATGAGCATTGCATAAGGAATCCCACCAATCCGCAGCTGCTCCGACAAGTTGATGAGATGCAAAGAGCACCTTCTCCCGGTCACTGCATTGGACTATAGTTTCTTCTCCATGGACTTTAGCCAATCATTAGGATCTATAGGGTCAGCGGCTTGAGCAAAGGTCGGTGACCTAGTCCTCATGAACTCTCCCAACCGATTATGAGGAGGCGGGGGTGGCAGTGGAGGCATGTGAGGCTGATTGTTGTTGTTACCAGCCTGCAGTTGTCCCATAGTCTGTAACATGGTCTGCATGAGCTGGTTTTGCATGGCCAAAAGCTGCTCAATGTTGATAGCTCCATGAGAAGGTCCTCGTCCATTGTTGTTCGGAGGTGCTCCATTGTTCTCTTCCTCATCATTGTCATCCCTCTAGTTGCGGGTCCTCACCATCTGAAGAAAAGCACAAGATGAGAACTTAGAAATGTCCCCAACTATATGCATCAAGGGATATGGAACTAAGCAACTAACTACACAAGCCTAGGTGGACATGGTAATGCTAAAGCATCCCAAAATCCTCTATTAAGCACACAAGCAACTAATATATACCAAACAGCACACCAAACAAAAACACATCGATTCCTGAGTGCTCCTATGTGCTCTAAAGTGTCCATTCTATCTAGGCTGCGTCCTATGGTCAACTTGTGGCCCTGATAACAATTTGTGACACCAGGTTACCAAAATGAACTAAGTGAACACATATGTGTGCCCAGGATGTTCAACACACATACACGATTGCAATCACAAAAGGATATACAGAAAATTACCATAGAACAAGATTAATTGACCAAATGTTATTACACAACTCATAATATCCTCGAATACAAGCACTAATGATATTTTAATGACGAGTTCAACTAACGCAACGGAAATGAACGAAATAAGAAAATAAGCAACTAAGCAAATAGGGTTTAGCGTAGTTCCAAATAACTCCACAGGCAAAGCTGACGGTAAACACCGCCTAGAACTCCGCATTATCATTCTTATTCTCCCAATTCTGACCTGCAACTGTTGGTGGGGGAATTGCAAGAGTGAGTACATGTCGTACTCAGCAAGTGTGGAAAGTATGATATGTAGCTGATACAAATGACAAATATAATAATGGCTAAGTGTTGAGAAGTACATTAAAACATTTGAAAACCAACATATTATATGTATGTGAAGTAATCCCATCATGAACCATAAGTAATATAATTGTACAAGTCCATATTCCATATCCATCACCATTATACCAGATTTCACCATTACCATTAACCATGTCCATTGCCATAAATCATATCTAATACCAGAATTTAATCCATAACCATCCATAACCATATAACCAACCATATAACCAACCATAACAATCCCAAAATCCCAAGTTTCCCTCTAATCATGTAGGTCATCCAAGTGCTCATAACCGGAAGCACGACTATCATGATAGTTTTATTAGACTCTGCAGAGTCTGTACCACTTTACCCACGTGTTTGTGATTTCATCACCCGTTGGCGACTAAAGAACCTCCTTTATGCCAATTACACTTCCTTTGGTGTAAGGCCAAGAGATCACAAAATAGCCTTTACAAAGGGATTACTAGCCTATTTAGACCCCACTGTGGTCTCACCGGTGGCAATGTCTCCTACTGAGCACATCTTCAACCAAGGGCCCCCTCTTGAGCCATCAGATCCCAGGGTAGTCCCACCAATCATCAAAAAACCCAATCCGACTACCCCTTCCCCGAGCATCTTTAATGGTCCAAATAGCACTGGCAAAGCCCTAATTAATCAGCTACGCCGCACCCATACTTGGTCTCATGGTGGCACTGTAGTCCTGGCTTATTCTCGCATGAACCGGTCCTTAGATCTAAAGAAAGCAAACCACCATATCATCCAACCCATCCACATACTAGGCTTGCTTAGATCACCCATTACCATATCATATTAACCAGTTCATGTTAATCATAATCTCATAAATGCAACATTAAGTTGAGTAGTCTAATTGTTTTCCCATCCCAATTAATCAAGCGAAGTAAAAAGGTAAAAAGCCCTTCCCGACTCTCTACCATGAATTCCAAGTGACCAGGGTGGTCATACAAATCTAGTAAACTTCCTACCATAGGATTCTTGTCAAATTGACACAAGCATTCAGTTTTGCAAACAAAACATTTATTTCAAAACAGGATCAATATGCTTCAGGGACACTTGCCTTGCTCTTGGGATTGGTTTAGGTCAAAGCCATCAAACTCTTTGTGCTGGATATCCTCCGCAGCACTCTTTAGCGCAGATCTGTCTAATTTGCACAATAACATACAAGACAAGAAACACAACCAAAAAGTGCACAAATATTACTCAATATGACATGACATGCATGGTTTATGCCAATGCAAGGTGGAACTTGTTAATGTGTTGCTTTTAATGATCACTAACTAGTTTTAATAGATTTTGACAAGGTTATATAGGTTTGGATTTGATTCGATCTAATTTAGAACCAATCCAACACAATTTAACCAGGAAGATCAGACTAGTCCGATAGGGACCGGACAATTCCTCTCTTCGCAGAACTAACGAACTAGGGTTTTCTACATCGACGTGAATTTGGGGATTTGGGATTCAATTCACGTAAGGAAAAGAGAATAGGAGGTATACCAAGTATTTAGAACTCTAATGTATCAAGGATCTTGGAGGTAACACTCGGATCTTGATGATCTAGGGTTGATGAAGAACTTGATGGTGAACTGTTGACGAAGAACGCGAAGTTGATGGAGATCTTGATCCTCTTTCATTTCCTCCTCTTCTCCTTCTTGTTCTAGATCTCCTTCTCCGTCATTGGTGGTGGCTAATCATGAGCTAGGGTTTGGGCGGGGTGGAAAAGTGGCAAATAAATGTCAAGCCAAGGGGTGGGGTTGTTTATATAGAGGTGGATGCTAGGGTTAGATGGATTTCGAGTTTTGAGATGAGTAGGGATCGATTTAGAGTCCCACATGGGCTCTAAAAGAGTTAGGCACGACGTCCCTAGGCCCACTTAACGTAATACCCAAGAAACAAGTCATGAAACAAAAAATCAACTCGGAGTCACGATTTATCAAAGAAGTCCAAAAAGAGCCGAACTAGTCCGAAGTTGGACATAGAGAAATCGGACAAGTCCGGACTAGGCATCGGACATGTCTGAACTTATCCAGATGGGAAAAACAGACAAGTCTGACAAAAAATTGGACAAGTCTGACTTTAGTCAGAGGGAAAAACGGACATGTCTGCTGGAATACTGGACTAGTCCGGACAAGTTCAGGGACTTAGCGAAATTTCTAAGGATTTGGAACACCGGACTAGTCCGCACAAGACTGGACAAGTCTGAAGGTGTCAAGAGGGAAAAACATACTAGTCCGCAGAGAAACAGACAAGTCTGAGTGAGGTCAGAGAGAAATCGGACTAGTCCGCACCAATATCGGACTAGTCCGCACTTCCCAAAATTCTTAAGTGCGATTTTGTTTCTAATTTATTTTAAACTTGTTCCTTTTTATGTTTCTCAATATTAAACATGTATTGGAATGTATGCAATGCATGATGGATGAAAATGAGGGTGTTAAGACCACCACCCCGCCACCCCACAATCATTTGGGAGAGTTTATGAGGACCAGGATGCCTACCTTTGCTTAAGCCACATACCCTATGGAAGCTGATGACTGGCTGAAGTATGTTGAGAAGAAACATGCTATTGTCCAGTGCAGCGATAGAGAGAAGATTCTTTTTGCCTCACACCAGTTGGTTGGAGCTGCTGCAGATTGGTGGGAATCTCTATGCAATGCCCATGAAAATCAAGATAGAATCACCTGGACTGAATTCAAGGAAAAATTCTATTCCCACTATGTGCAAGAGGGAGTCATGATACTAAGAAGACAAGAAATTGAAAACCTCAGGCAAGGAAGGATGAGTGTGAGTGAATACCTCAATAAATTCACTCAACTATCTAGATATGCTCCACAAGACATCAACACTGATAGCAGGAAGAAATATTTGTTCATGAGGGGTCAACAATGAAATTCAGGTTCAGTTGCTCAAAGCAGACTATGCAAACTTCCAGAAGCTGGTTGACAAGGCCATTGTGGTTGAGAACAAGATTCGTGAGGTGGAACTAGACCATAAGAGGAAAATGCCATATCAGGGACAACCGCAAGGAAGCAATGTCTGTCCTCGCTATGCAACGCTTGCTGCACCATATTACAACCCATCTTCTCATGCATACTGCCCTGTTTATCCACCATGACCACAACAACCAATGCAACAACACCCACCCATGCAAGCACCTCGCTTACCTATGCAGCCTGCGCCATGCCAAGATATGCCTACCTACGCTGAGAATCAGCCTCACCCTAACTTTGCAGGCGCCACTGGTGGAAAGACTTGCTATACTTGTGGTCAAGCGGGACATTTTGCAAATCAATGCCCAAGGTCAGGTCTAGGTCAGATGAACAATGTTCTAAGGCAGAATCCAAGGCCAAATGGAGGAGCACCTCAAGGCAACCGAGGAGCACATAATTTCGCTCGCGGCAAGGTGAACCATGTATCTGCAGAAGAGGCTCAGCAAGCTAAAGATGTTGTGATCGGTATGTTTCTCGCAAACTCCAACCTTGCTACTATATTATTTGATTATGGAGCATCCCATTCAACATCTCATCAAAGTATGTTGCAAACATAGCAAGCCCATATCGAACCTGAAGTATACTTTGTTGGTTAAATTTCTTGGAGGGGAGATGAGGACGAATATAGTTCTGAAGTAAGTATTTCTTCGCCAACCGGAGGACGAATATAGTTCGTCCTGAGGACGAATATAGTTCTGAATTCACAAGGTTTGGATGAATATAGTTCTGAATTCACAAGGTCCCCTAATTCAGAGCTAAGGGGGTAGATTTCCTCGCCAACCTTATAGTTCTGAATTCACAAGGTTTGGACATCATACTCGGAATGGATTGGCTAAGGAAGCATAACGGAGTAATTCAATGTGCCACTCGAATAGTGCAATTGACAAACGAAGAGGGAGTCAGTATAGAATTCAAGACAATTCAACCAACAACAGATAAGGCAATGTAAATCATACAAAGGGAGTAACTCTGGAGGAAATTTTGATTGCTCGTGAGTACCCAAATGTGTTTCCTGAGGAATCGCCAAGTATGCGACCTGATCGTGATATCGAGTTCGTCATTGATTTAATACCTGGAACTGCACCTATAGCAAAGAGGCCATATAGGATGCCTCCTAAGGAATTAGCGGAGCTCAAGAAGAAGATTCAAGAGCAGATACAAAAGGGTTTTATACACCCATGTTCATTGCCATAGGGAGCCCCAGTGCTTTTCATAGATAAGAACGATGGATCCCAAAGAATGTGTGTAGATTACCGGTCTCTCAACGAGGTGATGATCAAGAATAAGTACACACTACCCTGCATAGAGGATATGTTCGACGAAATGAAGGGAGCCAGAATATTCTCTAAGATTGGTCTTTGATCGGGATATTTCTAGATGAAGATTAGACCATCATACATACCCAAAACGGCTTTCAGGACACGCTAAGGATCTTATGAGTATACGGTCATGTCATTTGGATTGACTAATGCACCTGCATACTTCATGTATCTTACGAATAAGGTCTTTATGGAGTATTTGGATAAGTTCGTAGTAGTATTCATTGATGATATCATGATCTACTCGAAAAGTGAGGAGTAGCACGAAGAGCATCTAAGGTTGACTTTGCATAAATTGAGAGAGCATCAGTTATATACCAAGTTTAACCAGTGTCAATTCTGGTTGAGGGAGATATCATTCCTAGGCCATATCATATCTGGTGGAGGAGTGGCAGTTGACCCAGGGAAGGTTAGAGATGTGCTTAAATGGGAACCGCTGCAAAATGTGAAGGAGATAAGGAGTTTTCTTGGAACAGCAGGATACTACCATAGGTTTATCAAGGACTTTTCCAAGATAGCAAAGCCCATAACTGAATTGTTAATGAAGGAGAAGCCTTTCAAGTGGACTCAAGCTTGTGGAGACAGTTTTGTGAAGCTAAAGAAGAGATTGACAACAACACCTGTGTTGGTATGCCAGAGGTGAGCAAGAGCTTTGATATTTATTGCGATGCTTCAAGGCAATGACTTGGTTTTGTACTGATGCAAGAAGGCTGAGTAATAGCTTACACACCCATGAAATTGAAGAAACATGAGAAGAATTATCCTACGCACGATCTCGAACTTGCAGCCGTAGTACACGCATTGAAGATTTGGAGACATTATGTTCTTGGCTATAGATGTGAGATTTATATGGATCATAAGAGTCTCAAGTACATATTCATGCAAACAGATCTGAATCTGAGGCAACGATGATGGTTGGAACTCATTAAGTATTATGGCGTGGGAATCAATTATCACCCACAAAAAGCCAACGTAGTGGCTACTGCTTTAAGTCGAAAGGGAGCAAGCCACCAGCTCACTGTTAGGAAATTGTCATCCAAGCTATGCAAGGAGTTTGAACGGTTGAATCTTGGGTTCTTGAATGACATGGAAGCAATGGAAGTGAATCCAACCATGGAACAGGAAATTCGAGAAGGCCAGACTAAGGATAAGAAAATCTAGGAAATTAAGGAAATCAAGGAAAGGACCCAAGAAGGGAGAGAATTCAGATTTGATGAGGATGACCATGGTACTCTATGGCTTGGGAAATGGATTGTTGTGCCTAATGAGAAGCGTCTCTGACAATTGATATTGGAGGAGGCACGTGACTCACTTTACTCCATCCGCCCCGACTGTATGAAAATGTATAAGGACCTGAAGACACGCTATTGGTAGGATGGTATGAAAACAGACATAGCTGCATATGTTGCAATATGTGATGTATGCCAACGAGTAAAAGTTGAACATCAAAGGCCAACTGAACTATTGCAGCAGTTGAAGATACTGGAATAGAAGTGGGAAGAAGTTGGTATTGATTTCATAGTTGGTTTACCTCGCACTTCAGAAGGTTATGATTCAATATGGGTCATTGTGGATCGGTTGACGAAATCGGCGCAATTCATTCCTGTAAAGACTACCTATAGTGGAGCGAAGTTGGCAGAATTGTACATGGGAAGAATAGTGTGTTTACACGGAGTGCCCAAGAAAATATTGTCTGATAGAGGTTCTCACTTTACCTCTAGGTTCTGGCAGAAGCTGCACGAGTCAATGGGGACTCAATTGAATTTCAGTTCTGCATACCACCCTCAACTGGATGGATAGACAGAAAGAACAAATCAGATTTTGGAACACATGCTGAGAGCTTGTGCGCTAAAGTATGGAGGAAGTTGGGACAAGAGATTTCCATATGCTAAATTTTCCTACAACAACATCTATCAAGCAAGTTTGAAGATGTCACCATATGAAGCATTGTATGGGAGAAGGTCTAGAACACCCTTGTTTTGGAATAAGGCAGGGGAAACTCAAGTATTTGACCTGATGTAATCCAGGAAGCCGAAAAGCAAGTTCAGACATTCCACGAAAACATAAGAGCCTCTCAATCAAGACAAAAGGGTTATGCAGATAATAGACGAGGAAGCCTATCTTTTAAGGTGGGAGACTTCGTATATCTCAAAGTGTCACCTATGTGAGGTCACAAGCGATTTAATGTCAAAGGCAAGTTGGCACCTCGCTATATTGGACCATTCAACATTTTGGACAAACATAGTGAAGTGGCATACAAACTTGAGATGCCAGCGCATCTTTCCGATGTCTATGATGTGTTTCATGTTTCTCAGCTCAAGAAGTGCTTGAGGGTTTTGGAAGAGATAGTACCAATGGAAGAATTGTAGTTTGTGGAATATTTGACCTATGCCGAGCGACCTGTCAAAATTATGGACACCAAGGAAAGGGTCACAAGGAATAAGGTGATTCGATGTGCAAACTGCAATTGAAGCATCATATAGAATCGGAAGCAACTTGGGAGCAGCAAGAGGATATCGAGGAGGAATTTCCGTATCTCTTTCCTTCCACATCGAATCTCGAGGGCGAGATTCATTTTAAGGGGGGTAGGTTTGTAACACCCTCATTTTCATGCATAATGCATTGCATACATCCTCATACATGTTTAACATAAAGAAACCCTAAAAGAAACAAGATTAAAATGAATTTAGGCTTAATCAGGGATTTAAGTTTACCAGGGTACGGACTTGTCCGGCCTGAAATCTGGACTAGTCCGGTGTCCCTATCCTCTTTCAGGAATTCAGTTTCTTCAGAGCCCGAACTTGTCCGACACATTGCACGAACTAGTCCGTTTGAGGCTCTGATGTTTCTCCGGACTTGTTCGATTCCCAGCGGACTAGTCCGATCTCGTCCAAATTTCAGTCCGGATCAGTTTCTCTATCCACCCCGGACTTGTCCCGCCATGCATACGGACTTGTCCGATTTCGCCTCTGTTCCACAACGAACTTGTCCGGTCCATATTGCGGACTAGTCTGGCCTAATGAATTCAACTCGGATTCTATTATTCTTCCACGATTGGTTATTGGGTAATTGCGGCTTAAAAACTTCGCATCCAACCTTAGAGGAGCCCAAGTGAACCCCACATCGGCCTCTACTCGCCCCCCGCCGAAATACACTTGGAATTAACCCAAAAACCCTACCCCCTCTAAAAACAACCCAATACCCTTACCTTTCCAACCTTTGAGAAAAACCCTTGCTGCCACCTTTGCCTTACGCCGACGTCAAGAAGGAGCCTAGGAGCAAGGCGAAGGAGGAGAAGAGGGAGAAGGCTCAAGCAAGATCGATCTTCATCAACTTTTCGACAATTGACGTTCTTCATCATTAAACCTGCATCAACCCATCTTCATCAAGCCCTAATCGTCATGAATCAAGTATTGCACCCAATTCTTGACCTTGGGATCTCTAGATACACGGTACACCCCCTACATTCAAGTTTCTACGATAATTAAACCCTAAAACCCGCTGTCCAGGAAAGTCTATTTTTTGTAGTTTCTGGACAGGGTGGACTTGTCCGGCCCTGACAGCGGACTAGTCCAGTGTCTGAATCTGTTAATGCTGAATTGGATGCAAATAAACTCAAATTACATTCAAACTTGTTCAAACTTGTCATAAACTATTGAAACTAGTAAGTAAACATTAATAGAAACTCATTAACAAGTTTTACTTCAAAATTGCATTAATCATGTATATCATGGCATATTGAGTACTATATGAGCATTTATTGATTGTAATGTTGTTTTGCATGATTGTCGCGCGGAATAGAAGGTCTCGCTGTAGAGAGTGCTTTCGAGGACCTGCAGAACTAGAACTTTAGAGCCTGATATCCAAACCAAGATCAAGAGCAAGGCAAGTGTCCTTGATCATTTTGATCCAGGTTTTCAAATGTTTTGTTTACAAAATTGCATGCTTGTGTCAATTGATGGTAAAATCCAATTATAGGAGTTTACCAGTTTTGTATGAACACCCTTGTCGCTTGAAAACTGTGTAGGGTGTCGGGAAGGGTATTTTACACTTTTGCATCACTATACTCAAATTGGGTTTGGGAAACCATCATATTGCTTAATTATGAACTATTGAACACCTGAATGATGAGAATTGATAATAATGACCCTTTAGCAACATGGTGCGTAGGGATCGAAGCAAGTCGGTTGTGTGGAATGGGTTGGACTATTTTGGTGGTTTTGCTTACTTTAGATCTAAGGATGTGTTTGTGGAGCGATCATCCAGGATTTATAGTGTCTTGAGCAACCATCCAGGGATAGTCGGATAGGTTTGTAGAGATTGGTGGGACTACCCTAGGATCCGAATGGCTGAAGACGGGGCCCTTGGTTGGATGGACTCAGTTGGAGACATCACCATCGGTGAAACCTCAGCGGGGACTAAATATGCTAGTAATCACTTTGTAAAGGCTATTTTGTGATCTCTTGGCCACACACCTATGGAAGTGTGAGGTGGCATAACTGAGACTCTATAGTCATCGAAAGGTGATGAAATCGAGAACTTATAGGTAAAGTGGTACAACCTCTACAGAGTGTTTTTAAAACTATCATGACAGCCGTGCTCCCGGTTATGAGCACCCTATACCCTTACATGATTAGAAATATGGACCTTTAACATGGATTAATGGCTGGAATTGGATTGGGGATTGATAATGGTTAATTAATTGGCTTTGGCATATGGAATTGATAAAAATGAGACCTATGAGTAGTTATGAGTTGGGTATGGATGATTATTGCTGGTATTGGCTATTTAAGTTGAAATTGATGTTATTCGGGTTATTTTGAGAAGGACCTTACTCAATGATGATATAATTGCATTTTCAACTGTTTTGAGTGTACTTTATGCATTTAGCCCATTTTGTTATCGTTTCTTGTTTAAGCTACATGTCATACTTTCCCAAACTTGCTGAGTACGACATATGCTCACCCTTGCTATTCCCCCAACAAATTCAGACACAAGCGTCAATGTGGAGTACCAGGAGGTCTTTGAGGAGAACTAGGCGCATGTGTTACCATCAAGCTTGCCTGTGGAGTTGGAGTCATTAGTGTTTAGTTTTTCCGCTGCGGTCTTATTAGAGCTTGCATTCGAGATTATTTGGCTTGTAATAAGGAACTATTATTAGTATCATTATTCGAGACATGGTTTTACCTGTTTATCGTTTGTGAATCACTTGTGTATGTGTGTTAAACATCCTGGGCACACATATGCATTATGCTTGGTTAATTTTCGGAACCGGGTGTCACATGCATCGAAAGAGATGGGATTGAGACACACGTGAGTTATACACAGCGGTAACCCAAACCTATGTGATTGGAGATCCCATGAATTAGGATTTGGGAAGAACAAGTTGTATGTATAACTAGGAGAGTAGATAACTATGTAGTACCCTCTCCAATGAAGATGCAACACACTCCATTGTCAGACCTATGTGTGCTGAATATATTGGCTTTTACGATAAAAGGTTTGAATATTGCCAAAACACCTTCCTCATCGAGGTTTGACTCTAGGTCCGAGCTCTAGCAAGGTCCGGCAATAGGTCCGACATGTTTTGAGTAGCTCCAGCAAGGTCTGATAATAGGTCCAGCATGCTTTGTCTAGGTCCGACGTGAGCTCCAACAAACTTTGGCTAGGTCCAGCATAAGGTTCGGTTAGCTTTGGCTAGGTCCAACGCAAGGTCCAGTTATCTTTGGCTTGGTCCGCGCAAGGTCCGATTAGCTTTGGCAAGGTCCGGTTAGCTATGGCAAGGTCCGGTGCAAGATCGCAGTGGTTTTGCTTTTAACTTGCAATGTTTCAAACTTGCTTTACACTTATGGTAAGGTTTGCTTAGTATTCATTTGCTAAGTTTTTGGTGTGTTTTGGTGGTTAAGGCTGGTATTATTTTGATATGTTATGCAAGATGCTTATGTGAGGTGCTTATCTGTGAAAAATTTCACCGTCATTGGATTTGTGGTTTCTGATCTACAAGAGTTTCTTTGAAGTGTTGCAGATCTATTTTTACTCGGGTAGAACAAATTAATGTTTGATCGATCTTTCGATCATAACTTGAGTTTTTCTCTACGGTTTTTCGTGATTCTTGTTCTAGTGTCTTTGTGACTTGATTCTCTATTATATATACTACTTTTGTCACGTTTGAACAGGATTAGATCAGTTGCATACACGGTTTCTTAACAGATTGATTTTCTACCGAGGGGTTTTTGTTACTTCCGCTAAAAAAGTTTTAATCTACCGTTCAGCCCCCTCTGGTAGCTTTTCATGTGCTCTTCTGTCCTACAATTGATATCAGAGCTATTGTGCTCTAATATTTGTGATTTGCACGTGTTTTGACTAATCATCATGGAGAAATACTCTGCAAAGCCTTATGTGTTTAGTGGCATTGATTTTTAGGTTTGGAAGGGACGTATGGAGGCTTTCATCCAGGCGCAAGGCTTCGCAATATGAGAAAAGGTGTACAAGCCTTACAACATGCCGCCAAATGATCATGTCACCACTACGAACATGACAGATGTTGACAACAACAACAAGGTGTGGAACTTGATCATACAAGGATTGACTCAAAACGACTTCGATCGAGTTGCACACCTTCGACCTGCGTACAATGTTTGGAAAGCTCTATGTGATTATCATGAAGGATCCAACACTATCAAGGAGGTAAGAAAAGACATGTTCAACAAATAATACATGCACTTCGAGATGCAACCCGGTGAGTCAATCGATGACCTCTTTGCTCGCTTTAACAACTTCTCAGCAACTTGCGTAGTGTCAACGTTAATTTTTCATATTTTGAAAATTCTAGGCAATTACTAAGTGCATTAGACATGTCAATTTGGGAGATGAAAGTTACATCTATTCGTGAGTCCACTGTCATGAGTACACTTACATTAGATGTGCTATATTCCAAGTTAAAAACTCATGATATTGACATAATATCACGTAAGAACCCCAACAAGTCTCTTGCATTTGTTTCTCAACGTGACATGCTTTGATCTAGCAAATCTTCATCATGTGGTACACTTGCTTTGCTGTCTTCTCTAACCTTGATCAGGTTGAAGAGTTTCCAGAGGAGGAGCTAACACTTCTCTCTACCCGGTTCTCAAAAGCATTGCAAAATGTGAGAACTAGAAGGAGAGGAAGTGTCAGATCTCAACGATGCTTCAAATTTGGTAAGACATGACATTTTCTTACAGATTGCCCTAATCTTTCTGGTCCTACTTCCCGTGATGAGAAGCAAACAAAGCTCAAGTCCTCCTCCGCAAAAAACAACAAGAAGAAGAACGGTTTTACAAGTCACCAACTGGTAAACAGTTTTATCTCCATACTTCAAGAACTTGGCTCGAGCAACGTGGACATCGGAAGTGATGAATATGAAGAGTATTTGGCAAATATGTGCTTCATGGCGGGCAACTCAAGCTCAAGTACAGAGGAGGCAGAACACAACAGCGGCGATGAAGAGGTATGTCCCACATTGCGAAGAAATGTGTGATGCTATTTCTTGTGTCACTGTTATAGTTAAGAAAAAGGATAAAAAACTTAGGGACAATGTTGTTAAAATTGAATCACTAGAATCTAAAATTAATCATTTAAAATCTTTGATTCCTAGTGATGATTCTTGTTCCTCATGTGAGCTTATATATGAACAATTGTCCTCTTTAAGAAGTGCGCACACCTCCACACTTGATAAGCTTGAACTTGAAATTGGAAAGAACAAAAAGCTCGCTGCACTTAATTATAAAAACTTAAAAGATGCTTGTTGTTCTACAATTGATATGCATTATTCTACTTGTGATGATCTTGATAAGAAACTACACGATGGTATGAATGAGATTTCTATATTGAACAATGCTTTGCGTACCCATGAAGCTAAATATTATTCTAATTGCAAACTAAAAGGAAAAAATTCATGCGAAAACTACCTAGACTTGTCTAAGAAACTTGATGATATGAATAGAACACTAGAGTGGTTTTGTAATAAGAATAAGAACCTAAACTTGCTGTTGAATTATTCCAAGTCTTGCAATGATAAAATTGGTTTAGGTTTTGATTCTCATGCTCGTGCTAAGGCACATCCACATAAAATTGTAAAGTCATTAGGATGTGGTTTGATTTAAATAGTTCCTAAACATAAAGAAGTGGTTTTCAAATATGCAGGAGTGTTGTCTCATTCGGTTTCTAATAAACATGTTGCTTGCTCATCTACACATGAACACAAAGTTAAATTTTATTGTACCTATTGTGGTAGAGATGGTCATGTCATAGATTTTTGTTATAGACTAGCTAAGCAACATAAAAAGGAAAGAACGATTGCTAGATCACATAACAACCATGCAAAACTTGCTACACATGCTGAACCGAATGTTGGGAAAATGCAACCTGTTGCAATGAGTCAAAACACATGCAAAGTTTGCTCCCAAACCTACCGTTTTACGTTCTACACATGTAAAACCTCGTAGGTCAGTAGTTGGGTACAAGAATTCTCAAACTTTGGCTCATAAACCTGCTGTTTTAGCTCATCATTCACGTGTTATTCCTGCTAAATGTCATGTGACTCAGTACTAGATTCCTAAATACCTTTTTACTAACCCCAGTATTGAGTCATCGACGTTGTCGGAGTGTAGTTCCGGCAATTCTCCCGGTACTACCGTTGGTAGCCCGCGGATTTTTGTAGTTCGGTTAGGGCGCGCGGAGATTCAGAAGAAGGTCGCGATTTGACACGAGTAACCACGATAGCCTTCTTCACGGGTGTGTGTTGTTGTTGTATTGAGCGTATGAGCGCTAGTGTGTGTCAGTCCCAAAGTGTCTGGGAGTCTTAGGCGCGTGTGGAAGCCCCCCCCCTCCGTGTATCACTCAGCCAGTCCTTTTATAGTAAAAGGACTTACCGTTTGTAGGATAGAAGGGCACGTGAAAAGCTACCAGGGGGGGGGGGGGGTGAATGGTAGATTTAAAAATCTTACGCAGCGAAAACAATTAAACCCCAAACCCTTTCGGCAGAAAAATGATCTGTTAAAGAAATCGTGTGTGAGACTAATCTAAACGAGTTTCACCATGACAAAAGTGATAGATATCAGAGAGAATCAAATCACGAAGTCAATCTGCCCTACCCGAGAAAAAACAGTTCTGGAACTCTGCAAAGAAACTCGTGTAGATCATAGAACACAAATCCAATGACCGTGAAATTTTGACAGATGATAGATAATCAAGTTGTGAAGACAACCCAAAAAGAATCACGTCAATTGGATCTGTAAAACTTGAGTTATGATAAAACCACCGACGAAAGGTAGTGCTGTCAAGAAACTCGACGAGTAAAACTTGTCTGGAACAAGTCGGACGAACAAGGCACAAAAGTTCCTTCAAACTACGAATTTTATTCAATAGAACACAAGAAGAACAGCCCCAAAGTCGTTTACACGAGCTCTGGGCTCCCTTGCTTATATAACCAGCCCTTAGGCCAATCCAATATCAACTAGGACTCCAATCCTACTCAGATCTCGAATCGTAACTTTCCATAACTGCTCAAGATTCTTCTATACGCAGATAGAAGCAATCTTATGACTTCCAAACACCTTAGGAACATATCCCACATTCCTAAACAACTCAAATTCGTGACCCACACGAAATCCTATCATAACCAACTCGATACTTTCCATATCGAGCCATAACCGGCTCCGCCGCAGCCAAAGTCATCAACCAGTACGATCCGATCCTTCCAACCAGATCTTCCCATCCATAAACCATCTTCGGAACCATGTTGCCACGTCATGCACCACATGCATACGTGCAAACACCTTCCTTCGACGTCCAGTAACCTTCATATGCACCGCCTTGATTCAATCATCCTGCGCGACCTCCTGATCAGCTCAACCACAGTTCCTTCCGAATTTGGTTGTTGGAACCTCATCTCCTCCCTGAGACTAGTCCAATGGATCCCTTCACCAGCCATGACTTGAACTCAAACAACACCTGCACATGAATAAACAACCAATCCATACGAGCCCAAGTCCTTGACTTGACTCATGTTAGTTCCGAACACAACACCTTACGTGAGAACCTCACATAAGCATGTTGAAAAACCACATTAACACGATATCATCCATATCATCCAAAATGCACCAAAAACTTAGTAAAAGAATACTAAGCAAACTTTCCAACAATGTAAAGCAAGTACAAAACATTGCAAATGAAAATCAGAAGCACTACGGTCAAGTTCCGGACCTTGCCAGAGCAACCCGGACCTTGAGACGAAGCTAACAAAAGCTAGTAGAACCTAGCGCCGGAGCTTACCAAAACTAGTACAATGAAGCACCTGCCGGAGCTTACCAAAACTAGTAGATCCTAGCACCGGAGCTTACCAAAAACTAGTCAAAACTAGTCAACCCAAAACCGAAGTAAAAGCATGCTGGAGCTATCAATTATATGTCGGAGCTAACAAAGACATGCCGGATCTAACAAGGTCATGCCGGAGCTAAAGATAAAGCTCACCGGAGCTAACCAAAGCTAGTCGGACCTTACCAAGAAGTCGGACCTAGCATCTAATGTAGACAGAGCTACCTAAAACAAGTCGGACCTATGATCGGACCTTGCTATAGCTCAGAGCTAGAGTCGGACCTTGATAAAAAGGTGTTTTGGTGATATTCAAAACTTTTATCGTCAAAGCAAGTGTATTCACTACAAGCCAATGTATTCAGCACATATAGGTCTTACAATCTCCCCCTTGATGAATGCATTGGCAACACCATTTAAAATCCGAACATTAGCTTATTCACATAAAAGTTTTGAAGGCAATTTCTCCCCCTTTGTAAATCAAAAGTAAAATGAGAGAAAAATCTCTCCTCCTTTATTATCTCTCCTTATGCACATATTCTCTTTCTCTTCATGCTTATCTCTCCCCCTTTGACAATGTATTCAGCAAGTCATGAGCATGTAAACAAATTATCTCTCCCTCTTTAGTTGTTATGAGCATATTATAACATATTCATATAAACAAAGCTCATCCAAGTCATACTATCAAGTACTTTACATTATCACATCAATTAAATACATAAAGTAGTGTAAGCCATGCTAGAGATCATATGTAATTTTAAATTTAAGCAAGTCATGATCTCACAAACTTAACTATTTCAAAACCTGAAAGCATGACACTAGTTGCTGCATTTTATTATTTTTCAAAGCATAAATTTAGATCATATGATATTTGCAAGAGATTATATGCGCATCTACCTTATTCTAACCAACCAAGCCAAGCCTATGTCATTTGACAATCAGAAGCTTAAGGACATGGTTTTAGTCATACACAACTTCTTCCAAGTTCATATCTAAGTGCAATGACAAGCCATCTCAAAAGAAAAAGTGCGATGCATGCATATTCTCTTGATCTTTTCTCAATTTATATTTGTTCATAAAAACTCAACATGTGAGTTGATTACTTGATTAATCCTTTATGATTAAAAGCACTTGTGAACATGTACAAGTTCAAAACAGCAAGAAAGTTCGACCATGACCAGTTTTAGTGTAAGTAATTATTCCAATTACTAGACATGGCAAAAACTACAAAATGTATAACACGAGTAATGTAGTAAGAACTTTCAGCATGTAAAAGGAATCACAAAGTCATATATGTATGAAATACTATGCTCATATTATTTTAATTTCAGATTCACACATAGACTTCCCAGGATTCAAAAACTCCCCCTCAATTTAAGCCATGAGGATGCATAACCCCTATTTCACTACGAATGAAACAAAAACGAGTGAAATCCAAAGGTTTTGTAAAAATGTCAGCCAATTGATGTTCGGTATCTACATGGTGAAGCACAATGTTTCCTTTTTCAACGTTATCTCGGAGAAAGTGATACCTAATATCAATGTGCTTAGTTCTAGAATGTTGCACGGGGTTTTTGGCAATGCAAATAGCACTAGTGTTATCACAAAACAGTGGAACACTATCTAGATCAACCCCATAGTCCTTAAGTGTTTGAACAATCCAAAGAGTTTGTGAGCAAGCACTAGCAGTAGCTACATATTCAGATTCGGCTGTAGATTGTGCAACTGAATTTTGTTTTCTAGAGGACCAAGCAACAAGAGAATTACCAAGATAATGACAAGCATCGGAAGTACTTTTCCTATCAATCCTACAACCCCCAAAATCAGCATCCGAAAAAGCTTTCAAAGTAACGGTTGAGGAAGAAGGAAGAAAAATGCCAAATTCTTGAGTTCCATGTAAGTACCTGAGAATCCTTTTGACGGCTTGACGATGTGAAGCACGTGGGGAAGCTTGAAACCGTGCACAAAGACATACGCTGAAATGTATGTCCGGTCTTGATGCCGTGAGGTACAAAAGTGATCCGATCATGCTTCTATATTCTTTTTGATCCACGGGTTCACTATCTTCATCAAGTTCAAGTGTTGTTGCTGTTCCCATTGGTGTCCGAAGAGGCTTGCTTTTGTCCATGTTGAAGCGCCTTAGGAGGTCTTTGGTATACTTTGTTTGATGCACAAAGGTACCCTCCTTGGTTTGCTTGATTTGCAGCCCCAAAAAGTAAGTGAGTTCACCCATCATACTCATTTCAAATTCGGAACTCATCATTGCTGAAAACTTGGACACAAGATCATGAGAAGCACAACCAAAGATAATATCATCCACATACACTTGAACAAATAATGAGTCAGTGCCATACATAAGCACAAAAAGAGTTTTATCAACCTTGCCCATAGTAAACCCCTTTTCAAGTAAGAATGTTTTTAACCTGTCATACCATGCTCTAGGGGCTTGTTTGAGACCGTATAAGGCTTTGGACAGTTTGTAAACATGATTAGGAAAATCTGGATTTTCAAAACCTGGTGGTTGTTTGACATAAACCTCCTCATCTATGTAGCCATTAAGAAAAGCACTTTTAACATCCATTTGAAATAGCTTAAAACCTTTAGATGCTGCAAAAGCTAACAAAATTCTTATGGCTTCTAATCTAGTGACAGGAGCAAAAGTTTCATCAAAATCTAGACCTTCAACTTGAGTGAAACCTTGAGCAACAAACCTAGCCTTATTCCTAACCACAACCCCATCCTCACTTCGTTTATTTTTATATACCCATTTGGTTACAATTAAAGTGTGACCTTGAGGTGGAGGTACAAGTTTCCAAACATTATTTCTTTCAAAATTTTCTAACTATTCTTGCATGGCAATAATCCAAGATTCATTAGTGAGTGCGTGTGATATATCTTTGGGTTCAAAAGAAGCAACAAAAGCAGAATGAGCATAAGAGTTTGGATCGCAAAACCTGGACCGTGTGACTCGTTCGTGCAAGCTTCCAATCATCTGTTGTGGGGGATGATCTTTGTAAAAACGTAGGGGAACAGATGTCTCACAAGCTTCTTCTTCATTAGGTTCATCGTAGATTGATGAGCTTGTGACTTGTGGACGATCAGGACCAGCATAGGTGATAGTCGGAGCTTGTTCAATGTCCGGAGCTGGACACGTGTCAACTTCGGAACTACTAGGCAGTATCACCAGCTCTTCTTCATCTTCGAAAATACACTCCCCCTGAGGATACGGATCTGGTCCTGCAACACCGGAGCTAGTACCTGGGCTAGCTTCATCAAAAGACACTTCACAAGTCTCCACAATTTTGTTAGTGTCAAGTAAAAGCACACGATAGCCTCTAGTATGAGATGGATAACCAAGAAACATGCCATCAACGGATCTAGGTTCAAATTTATCAAGATTACCATGTTTCTTAACAAAGCATTTGCAACCAAAGACCCGAAAGTGTGTAACACTAGGTCTATGTCCAAACCGGAGCTCATATGGTGTTTTACCTAGCTTAGCATGCAAGAAAACACGATTTGAGACATTACAAGCGGTTGCTAACGCATCAGCCCAAAATTTCCTAGGAGTTTGATATTCGTCAAGCATAGTCCTAGCCATCTCAGCTAAGGTTATGTTCTTTCTTTCTACAACACCGTCTTGTTGAGGTACATATGGGGAAGAAAATTGATGATCTATTCTATTTTCAGCACAAAAGTGATCAAAAGATTGATTTTTAAATTCAGTTCCATTGTCACTTCTAATTGCTTTTAATGATCCTGGGTGATCATTCGATAATCTAAGAAATAAAGTTCTAAAGTGACTAAAAACTTCATTCTTAGACGCCATAAAGTAAACCCAAGAGTATCTAGAATAATCATCAACAATAACAAGAACATACCATTTACCTCCCAAGGATTGAACACGTGAAGGTCCTACGGTGTCAAGATGCAAAAGTTGACATGGTTCAGTTGTCATGATCATTGTGAGAGGGGTATGTGAACCTGCAACCATCTTAGCATGTCTACAAGAAGATCACACAATTTCTTTGTCCCCTTTAAGCTTAGGCAGCCCACATATGCGATCAAGAGCACTAACACGCGTTAGGTGATCAAATCCTACGTGACTAAGTCTACGATGCCAAAAATATAAGTCCTTTGAATCATTAGCAACTAGACACCTATGCTTAGAGGAAGACATATCAAAATCAGCTTTAAAAACTCTTCAAAACCGAGACATGTTAAAAATAAGCTCACTATTTGAACTTACAACTTTGCAGCAGTTTTTATTAAAAATAATTTCCAGATTTTCACCTAGCAATTGTGAAACAGAAAGCAAGTTGTATTTCAAATTTTTGACAAGTTCCACATCCTTCAAAGTGTAGTGATCATTTACTCTAATCGAACGCTTAGCAATTATAGGAGTTGAAGAATTATCGGCAAAAGTAACATTCTCTACACGTGACACAAAAGAGAGGGAGGAGAACCAATCTTTGTTACCGGTCATGTGGCGTGAGCAACCTGAATCCACAATCCAAACATTCTCCTTCCTCAAACGTGTAACCTACATAAAAGCACAATACGTCGATGACTCAATACTGGGGTTAGTAAAAAGGCATTTAGGAATCCAGTACTGAGTCACGCGGCGTGCAGCAGGAAAAACACGCGAAAGCTGAGACAAAACAGCAGGTTTATGAGTCAAAGTTTGAGATTTTTTATTCTTGACTACTGACCTATAAGGTGTTACTTGTGTAGCACAAAAATCAGTAGCTCCGGAGGCAAAAACAGAAGGTCTGGAGGTAAACTTTGAATGTTTTTTACTCTAAACAGCAGGTTGTACATTCGGTTCAATGTGTGCAGCAAATTTGCATGAAAGTTATGAGATCTAGCAACCATTCTTTTCCTTTTCTGTTGTTTAGCTATTCTATAACAAAAATCTATGACATGACCATCTCTACCACAGAAGGTACAATGAAATTTAACTTTGTGTTCATGTCTAGATGAGCAAGCAATATTTTTATTTGAAACCGAATGAGGCAACACTCCTGCAGATTTGAAAACCACTCCTTTTTGTTTAGGAACTGTTTGAATCAAACCACTTCCTAATGACTTTACAATTTTAGGTGGATGTGCCTTAGCATGAGCATGAGAATCAAAACCTAAACCAGTTTTATCATTGCATGACTTGGAAAAATTCAGCAGCAAGTTTAGAATCTTATTCCCATTACAAAACCGATCTAATGTCCTATGCATGTCATCAAGTTTATTGGACAGATCAAGGCAATTTTCAAATGAAGTTTTTCCTTTTAGTTTGCAATTGGAACAAAATTTAACTTCATGAGAACGTAAAGCATTGTTCAATACAGAAATTTCATTCATAGCATCCTGTAGTTTCTTATCAAGATCATCACAAGTAGAACAATGTAAATCAATTGTAGAACAGCTAGCATCTTTCAAGTTTTTATCATTAAGTGCAGCAAGCTCTTTGTTCTTTTCAATTTCTAACTCAAGTTTATCAAGTGTGGAGGTGTGCGCACTTCTTAATGAGGACAATTGTTCATATATTAAATCACATGAGGAACATGCATCATCACTAGGAATCAAAGTTTTTAAACAGTTGATTTCAGATTCTAGTATTCAATTTTAGCAGCACTATCCCTAAGCTTTTTGTCCTTTTTCTTAACAATAACAGTGGCACGAGAAATAGCATCACACATTTCTTTGTAAGTAGGACATACCTCTTCATTGTCGCTGTTGTGTTCTGCCTCCTCCATACTTGATCTTGACTTGCCCGCCATAAAGCACACGTTTGCCAAATCATCTTCATCTTCATCCCTTCCAATGTCCACGTCGCTTGATCTGAACTCTTGAAGTGCAGTGATGAAACTGTTGATGATCTTGCGTCCTATGGTACCTTTCTTCTTCTTGTTGGAATTTCCAGAGGAGGTCCGGACCTTTCTTTGTTTTTCTTCCCGGGTGGTCGGACCTGATAGGTTAGGACATTCTGTACGAAAGTGTCCTGTTTTACCACATTCAAAACAGCGTTGAGGTCCGGAGCTTCCTCTCCTTCTAGTTCTCATATTTTGCAATGCTTTTGAAAATCTAGTAGAGATGAGTGCCAACTCCTCTTCTGCAAATTCTTCGATCTGCTCCAGGGTTAGTGAGGACAACAAAGCAAGAGTATTGCAAGATGATGATTGACCGGAGCTAGACATATCACGTTGTGAAACAAATGCAATAGACTTATTGGGGTTCTTACGTGAGATTATGTCAATTTCATGAGTTTTTAACTTGGAATATAGCACATCCAAAGTAAGTGAACTCATGACAGTAGATTCACGAATAGATGTGACTTTCATCTCCCAAATTGCCATATCTAATGCACTTAGCAATTGCCTAGCATTTTCAGCATCTGAAAAATTAACATTGACACTACGCAAGTTGCTGAGAATCTTATTAAGGCGAGCAAAAAGGTCATCAATAGACTCACCGGGTTGCATCTCGAAGCGCATGTATTCTTTCTTGAACATGTCTTGCCGTACCTCTTTGATCGTGTTGGATCCTTCGTGGTAGTCACAAAGTGCTTTCCACACATCGTATGCAGATCGGAGGTGTGCAACATGGTCAAAGTCACTTTGTGTCAATCCTTGTATGATCAAGTTCTGAGCCTTGTTGTTGTTGTCGACATCTCTCAGATTTGTAGCTGTAACTTGATCGTTTGATGGCACTTCGTAAGGCTTGTATACCTTCTCCCATATTGCAAAGCCTTGTGCCTGGATGAAAGCCTCCATGCGTGCCTTCCAAACCTGAAAATTAATACCAGCGAACACACAAGGTTTGGCAGAGTACTTCTCCATGATGATTAGTCAAAAACACGCGCAAATCACAAAGATTAGAGCACCGTGGCTCTGATACCAATTGTAGATCGATGAGCACGTGAAAATCTACCAGAGAGGGGGTGAATGGTAGATTTAAAAATCTTACGCAGCGGAAACAATTAAACCCCAAACCCTTTCGGCAGAAAAACGATCTGTTAAAAAAATCGTGTGTGAGACTAATCTAAACGAGTTTCACCGTGACAAAAGTGATAGATATCAGAGAGAATCAAATCACTAAGACAACCAAAAAAGAATCACTCAAATCTGTCGAGAAAAACTCAAGTTATGATCGAAAGATCAAACAATGGTCAATCTGCCCTACCCGAGAAAAAACAGTTCTGGAACGCTGCAAAGAAACTCGTGTAGATCATAGACCACAAATCCAATGACCCTGAAACTTTGAAATATGATAGATAATCAAGTTGTGAAGACAACCCAAAAAGAATCACGTCAATTGGATCTGTAAAACTCGAGTTATGATAAACCACCGACGAAAGGTAGTGCTGTCCAGAAACTCGACGAGTAAAACTTGTCTGGAACAAGTCAGACGAACAAGGCACAAAAGTTCCTTCAAACTACGAATTTTATTCAATAGAACACAAGAGGAACAGCCCCAAAGTCGTTTACACGAGCTCTGGGCTCCCTTGCTTATATAACCAGCCCTTAGGCCAACCCAATATCAACTAGGACTCCAATCCTACTCAGATCTCGAATCGTAACTTTCCATAACTGCTCAAGATTCTTCTATACGCAGATCTTTGGTACGATCCGATCCTTCCAACCAGATCTTCCCATCCATAAACCATCTTTGGAACCATGTTCCCACGTCATGCACCGCATGCATACGTGCAAACACCTTCCTTCGACGTCCAGTAACCTTGATATGCACCGCCCTTGATTCAATCATCCTGCGCAACCTCCTGATCAGCTCAACCACAGTTCCTTCCAAACTTGGTTGTTGGAACCTCATCTCCTCCCTGAGACTAGTCCAATGGATCCCGTCACCAGCCATGACTTGAACTCAAGCAACACCTGCACATGAGTAAACAACCAATCCATACGAGCCCAAGTCCTCGACTTGACTCAAGTTAGTTCCGAACACAACACCTTATGTGAGAACCTCACATAAGCATGTTGCAAAACCACAGTAACACGATATCATCCATATCATCTAAAACGCACCAAAAACTTAGCAAAAGAATACTAAGCAAACTTTCCAACAATGTAAAGCAAGTACGGAACATTGCAAATGAAAATCAGAAGCACTACGGTCAAGTTTCGGACCTTGCCAGAGCAACCCGGACCTTGAGCCGGAGCTAACAAAAGTTAGTAGAACCTAGCGCCGGAGCTTACCAAAACTAGTACAATGAAGCACCTGCCGGAGCTTACCAAAACTAGTAGATCCTAGCACCAAAGCTTACCAAAAACTAGTAAAAACTAGTCAACCCAAAACCGGAGTAAAAGCATGCCAGAGCTATCAATTATATGTCGGAGCTAACAAAGACATGCCGGAGCTAACAAGGTCATGCCGAAGCTAAAGATAAATCTCACCGGAGCTAACCAAAGCTAGTCGGACCTTACCAAGAAGTTGGACCTAGCATCTAATGTAGCCGGAGCTACCTAAAACAAGTTGGACCTATGGTCGGACCTTGCTATAGCTCGGAGCTAGAATCGGACCTTGATAAAAAGGTGTTTTGGTGATATTCAAAACTTTTATCGTCAAAGCAAGTGTATTCACTACAAGCCAATGTATTCAGCACATATAGGTCTTACACCGTTACACCATCAGCCTGGCCCGACATGTGGCCCTGGCGGTTACTGACGTCTAATACACGGTTTATGTACTTAATTCCCCTTAATAGCGTAGTAACGTCCCTTAATGGTGGCGTTACTGGTATTAAGGGTCGTCCGATCGTGTGTCATTAAGATAGCATTAATAACACTTAATTGGGTCTTGAAGTCTTTAATGTTCCTTGAAGGTCCGAGCCGTTGGAGGTCCACAAATCTTCCTGTTGAGCTTGAAGGTCCGACGGTAGGACGCGTGGCAGCTCTGGAGCTTACTGTCTTGGACGAGTAGGTCTGGTGCTGTACACGTGTCGGTATCGGAGCTTCCCTCTGTCGGGGATTAGGTCCGGGGGTGCCACACAGGTATCTAGTCCGGAGCTTTCCCATGTATGGAATGTAGCTCCGCTTTATGATACACATGGCGGCACTGGGACTAACCATAGAAGGGAGGCAGGTCCGGTTCCGTATGACACGTGAGGCCTTCGGAGGTCTTCAACTCAGATAGGTGGAGTTCCTTTGCGCTCTTCGCGGTTCCAAGGGGTATCCGGTACGCAGGGTACCAACAGTGGCCCCTTAGGCCCACCTCTGGGAGAGACCTTTTGGATTAAGTCATTCTGCCAGAGGTGGGTCCATCCTTCGATTTCTGCGCCGTGTCTTCAAAGGTTTTTGGATGTGCCGTTGCAGTGGTGGTTCGCAGTTAAACCATCGCCGTGTGGCTTCTTCAGGATGCGGCAGGTGAGGTTTGCGCGTGTGGATCTCACGCAATTGATGGTTGCCTGTTCCCAATACGAAAACCATATCGGTTTCACGCGCACAGTCAGGCTACCGCTCTTGGGTTTCCCGCATCTTATGATGACAACTGTTCGCCTGGGGTAAGGACCTCGACTTGATCATCAGGGTGGCCTTGGGCCCCCTTGTCATTGGTAGGGTGAAATTTTTGTACTGTATCCTTGGCCCCTCTGCAGGTTTCCATCCAAGCGTTGTGGGGGCTTACATAAGAAGAAAAGCGCGCACCGTTTGGAGATTCCTTATGCCTTCATTTGAACTTGTGCTCGAATCCTCCAAACTTTTGCTTGCTTTTCCTCTCTCGCCCCGCTGTGCTGCAATGGAGTTCGGTCTCCGCAAGAGCCGTCTCATGACCGATGATGATTTGAAGAAGGTCCAGACCTAGATGGGGTGGTCCAGTGACTCCTTCAACCACCTGGTCCGCGCCGGCAAACTTCCGTTCAAGATGAAGCGCGCCGGTGACATGGTGTACTTTTCTGCGTACACCATAGTGGGACTAATCTCACCTTTCTCCACTTTTTTCTTGATGTTGTTAGACTTCTATGGTCTGCAGTTGTACCACCTTGGCCCCCACTCTATTCTTCTTGTGTCAACATTCGTCCACTTCTGCGAGATGGGGGTGGGTATTCCCCCCTGCGTTGAGCTTTTCCGTACCTTCTTCACCATCCACACTACTGGCAAGAGCGATGAGTATCTTGGCTTCTACTATTTTGTGAAGCGCAAGAAATGCCCCTACAAGTACTTGAGGTCGTTCCCTTTCGTCAAGTGGGACGACTGGAAGAAGGATTGGATTTTCATCACGACAGAGGAGCACGAGAAGCTGGAGCTGCATGAAGGTCTTCCCAATGTTGAAACCCAAGCCTGGAGTGAAGTTTCGGTGCTGTTGGAGGCCTTCAACCCTGCATTGACCAGGATCTGCCAATGTGTGGAAGGAGGAGTGACCCCCAGATGGTCTTCTGCAACTTCCTGGTCAACATGTGGGCTCTGCTGAAGAAGAGGGAGAAGCTCGCCTGGGCCCTCAACAGTGTGATGGACGATGATCGGATTGAGATCGGTTTGAAGTCCAATTTGGAAGGCACTGCTTTGGAGCTTCATCTCTAGATGTTCCAGCATGGCATCGACGTCGAGGGCGATGATTTGACTCCGCCGGTGGCTTTCCTCCCTCTGAACATGGAGGCGAAGTTCAGCAGGGAGCTTCGGCGAAAGATGTCGGTGCTTGACGACCTCGGCGAGGTAGAGAGGCGTCCGACCACCAGGTTGGCGATCCCCGGAGCCTCCGAGGGTGGCCCTGCTTCCGCCCCAAGACCAAGAGTTGAAGTCGTTGGCAAGGGCAAAGAGTTGGCTGAGCCCTTCAGTCGAAAGAGGAAGTTGAAGCACTCTGACGGGAGGCCCGTCAGACCAGCTCCTTCCAAAACGGCTCCATCTCCTTGGCGGGGGAGGTCTTCTACGGCGACACCAACTCCAGCATCAGCGTCTCCCCGGAATGCCTGCTCCGCCCAAGTGACTCCGGTGCCGGAGCCGGCTAAGGGCTCAAGGTCTGAGGGTCCTTCTCAGTCGAGGAAGGCCCAACCAAGACGTCGTGGATGGCGGCAGTAAGCTCCGAAGAGCCTTCCGGAGCTACTACCCCAGTTGCGATTGGGTCGGGTTCTAAGCGCCCGGTGAAGAGGTTCCGCGCTAGCTGGAGCGGAAGTCTCCCAAGATAAATTTGCTTTTTTACCTCAGTTGGTTATTTTTGTTGTAATCATATTTTGAGTTTCTTCGTCCTTTATCCACAGGGTCTCCAAAAAAGGGGCTCAAGCTCCGGTTCCTGCGACAGCGGCTGATGTTGTACAGGCGGAGGCTCCAGCCCCAGTTCTAGCACCGCCCCAGGTGTTGGCTGAGGACTCGGCAGCTCCGGCGCCAGCTGTCGAGGTCCTGGACCTCGACTCATCTCCTGAAGCTCTCGTGGTAGCGCCGGACCACGGGAATGAAGATGTACCAGCAGCACCAGCTCTGTAGGTTGAAGCTCTGGTTTTGGATGCTGTGATGACGGACGCTCCGGCCTCAGAGCCGGAGGTAGCTGCAGTTCCGGCCTTAGGGCCAGATGTTATTGAAGCCCCGGCGGCGGAGTCGGTAGTTGATGAAGTTCCAGCGGCTAAGCCGATTGTCGTGGAGGTGCCGGCACCCGAACCGGTAGAGGTCGAAGCGCTGACGCATGAACCGACAGTGGAGGAGGCACTAGCACCGGAGCCGGAAGTGGCCTCAGCTCCGGCCGAATCTTCAACGTCTGCCCTGGAGGTGATAGTTCTGGAGGTACCCGCGCCTGAGCCAGAGTGCCAAGATGAAGCGGCATGTCCTCTGCTTAAGGGATCAGCTGTTGATGACCCCAGCGTGGGCGGCCCTAGCATTGCGGAAGCTCAGGGGACCACTCTTGTAGAGTGGGACCCAATTTTTATTATGGAGAACCCGCTGGAGTCAGCGGGGAGGACCCCAGCAGGTCCGGAGCCGATCCCCTTGTCGTTATCCATCAATAACGCCTGCTCCAGCCTTCGTCAAGTCTAGCTTGCCTTTTATCACGACAGCAAGGCCCTCGAGGAGGAGCGCCAAACCCTTAGGAGGTGGCGCAACCAGCTCCAATTCGAGACCAAGATGGCGCAAACAAGGCTGGCAGACAACAAAGAGTGGGTCAAGAGGGAGAAGCCCCAAAAGGAGTACTGGAGCTAGCTGCTGGACGAGAGGGAAAGCATGGTGCGATCCCTCGACAACCAGTCTCGGTCTATACACGAACAAGCCGTGGCTGCTAATGAAGCATCGAATGATCGCCAGGAGAAGCTTAGCACCATCCACGATAGCCTCGTCAAGCGCCGGGAGGCTCTTGAGGAGCGGGAGAAAAAGCTCAAAGATGAAGAGCAGAAACTCCTGGAGCTGAGGGATGACCTCGTAAAGAGGGAGGAGGAGCTTGCCCAAAGGCTGGCTCTGGGTGACAAGAGCCTCGCAGAGCGCACCAAGAAGCTAGAGGAGCTCTGCGAGAGTGAGGAGAAGAAGGCCTGGCAGCGGGGACATAACCTCACCAAGAGATGAAGTTGCTACCAGGGACAAGAAGGTGCGGGGCTAGGAGAAAGACCTGGTTGACCGCCAGAACAAGATCCACGTCCGGAAACAGGAGCTTGCCAACCTCGAAAGGCAAGTTATTGATAGGATTCAGCAGCACGCCAAAGGGGTCGACCGCCTTGCTCGGGAGGGTTCGGAGCTTGCGGCGACCAAGAGGTCCTTGGAAGAGATGCGAGGCTCAAGGGCTGCGAAGTCCCAACAAGTATGGGACTTCTTGGGCAAAGCCAATGATGCGCTGACACCGCTGGGATTTAGTCCCGTGCGTCCGGACGATCCGGAGCTGGAGCTGGACCAGGCGTTGAGCTCCGCTGGCAACAAACTCAACAAGATGGGCGATGTCATCGCGGATCAGTTGGAGACTGAAGGAAAATCCCTGCACAGAACGTCGCAGAGTACGTGCTGACGTGCTACACAAGTCAGGATCCTCATTTCCCACTAGGTCCAGTGCTGGAGGGTCCCATCAACAGAGAGGGAGATGCCACCAAGGCCAGCGTATCGGAGGTTGTCCAGAAGGTCGCCTCGTTCTTCCATAGGATTTAGGACTTTCTCCTTGTAGCTCCTACTTGTATCTTCTCTTCTTTTCTCCAATTTTGTAATCTCTTGTCTTCACATGAATGAAATCCAAGAAATTTATGAATTTCATTTTTTGTCTTCAACCTTTGTCTCACTTGGCCCCCTGGTAGATGTACACAATTTGATTGCGAACATGTACCAAAAGGATGTGGCATTTTGTTGAAGACTTGAGTGCTTCGAACTTGTAGAGTATATGTCTGAAGCCATCGACAGCAGGGGCCCCCTGAGGTTGTCGGAGCTTAGTAGCTCTGGTAGCGACCATTGTCAACACGTAGAGTGTTGACAATTGGCCCTCTGGGGTTGTTGGAGCTTAGTAGCTCTGACAGCGACCACTGTCAACACGTAGAGCGTCAACAGCAGACCCCATTGGGATGTCCTTCTACCATTTTTTCTTCATGTTGACGGTTGGCCCCCTAGATTTGTCGGAACTTGATAGCTCTAGCGACGCCTACTATCAATGTTTAAAACATCGATAGCGGGCCACCTTAGGGGAATTCAAAGCTTTGATAGCTCCGGCATCATCCACCATCATCATGACATCTTTATTTTTCTTGCACGCTGAAGTCAAGAAAAATAGTAAAAACCATTTATTATCTATAACTCGTTTGCGGCTTACTATTCCCGAAAGAAATATTTAGGTCGACCGCAATTCTATATACAATCAAGTGCATTTGCTTATTTTCTCCAAGTCCGATCGTTTTCTGGACTCACCTTAATCAGGCCTAGCGGGGTGTAGGTAGAGCGGCGTACTTAGGGTACAGGACCAAGCTAAGTTGACAATCTGGACCTAGATTGGCTTGGCGTTCAGGCGAGTAGGCCATTCAGCAATGTTAAGACCCGAAAGAATTAACAATGCAACTTGAATTATACATGAATTGTTCGAGCTAAAGTTTCTTGTGAATTGCACAACTTTTTTATAGACAAGAAAGAGAAAAATAAAAAAAAGAATGAGCCTGTACAAAATAAATGCACATGGAGTCTGTTTTCACATAATGATGTCTTTCGTTATAGGTCTGGGGTACAGGGGAAACAAGTACACTCTTAGGGTACGGAACTAGGCTAAGTGTGTTGCATTTCTTGTTTGACCCAAGGTAACTAGCTACACTTTTAGTTCTGAGACCGTGTCAAGTGTTGCTTGAACATTGCGGACCTTCCGGGAATGGTCCGACCGTTCTCCAGGAGGAGCTACCCGACTCTGTACAATGACGCTATAACATACATCATATGTAATTACAGACTCACCTCAGTGATATTAAGCGTAGAACATACGGAGGTGCTCAATGTTACGAGGATTAGGGAGCGGTGTCCCATCCTCGGTTGCCAAGAGAACGCATCCGGGACGGGATACTTTGATCACTCAAAAGGGTCCTTCAAAGCTGGGGGAAAGTTTGTTTAACCCTTCTCGAGTTTGTATTCTCCATAGCACCAGATTGCCTTCCTCGAGCTATCGATTATGCACGTGCCTTTGTTGATAGCGCCAGAGTGCTTGGCGGTATCGTGCATTTCGAACAACTGCTCGACACCTTCCCTCTTCAACGAGGTCAAGGTCTTCACGCTGGAGCTGGTCCTGCGTGGCTTCATCGAAGGTTTGGACCCAGAGCGACCCCAAGGTGATTTCCGGAGGAAGGTCTGCTTTAGCTCCATACACCAGGAAGAAAGGTATCTCTCCAGTTGACCGATTTGGAGTTGTCCTGTTTGCCCACAGGGTGGGTAGAAGCTCTTCAATCCAGTTGGCTCCATGTTTTTTCACGCGCTCATATGTGCGCGTCTTGAGTCCTTTTAGGATTTCTTCATTTGCTCTCTCAACTTGTCCATTGCTTGCCAGGTGAGCTACGGAAGTGTAGCTGACTTGAATGTCGAGGTCTTCGCAATATCCTTAAAATGCAGAGCTTGTGAATTGGGTCCCGTTGTCAGTTATGATTTTGTTTGGGACTCCAATTCTGCATACTATGGACTGCAAGAAATTGATAGCTGATTGCTTGTTTATTGTCACAACTGGAGTTTCTTCCGACCACTTAATGAACTTGTCGATGGCGACATACAGGAACTTGTAACCTCCGACGGCTCTTGGGAAAGGTCCCAAGATATCCATACCCCACACGGCGAATGGCGATGTCGGAGGTATCATTTGTAGAGGTTGAGCTAGTGTGTGAATTTTCTTCACATGGAACTGGCATGCTTCACATTTCTTCACTAGCTCAGTTGCATCCTGGAGTGCTGTAGGCCAGCAAAAACCATGCGGGAAGGCTTTACTGACCAACGTGCGGGACGACGCATGGTTCCCACACTCGCCTTCATGGATTTCTGCGAGGACCTCGCAACCTTCTTCCCTTGTAATGCACCACATTAGGACACCGTTGGCACCACGCCGGTAGAGATCCCCTTCTACCAGTGTGTATCTTTTAGCCAATCTGACTATCCGATCAGTAGATAGATTGTCTTAGGGAAAGATGTTGTCTTTCAAGTAGCTCCGGATCTCCAAGATCCATATCGGAGCTGACTTGAGCTTCTGAGTCTTGTGTGCTAGGTTTCTCGGAGCTTCTTGCAGCACCTACGACCCTTGATGGATGCCATGGTAACAGGGCCATAGGGACCGCCAGCTTCGAGGTGCTGGTCTTGCCCCCTTCGCTCAGTTCGGCACGCTAAGCTATTGGTCTTGACAATCTCCGGACGAAGGTTCTGTCGGGAATCGGAGCTCCAGTTCAAGCTTTCATCGGGAGTTCGTCAGCTTCAGCGTTGTTGAGACGCTGGACATGGCAAAGATCCAGGACTTCGGAGTCCTTCTCAAGCTTCTGGACTTCAAGTAGAGATGCAGCTAATTGATGGTTGTTGTAGCAGCATTCACCTTTGACTTGTTTTATTATGAGCTATGAATCACCCTTTACCAAAAGTTGCTTGACACCAAATGATATTGCCACCTTGAGCCCATAGATTAGTGCTTCATACTCCGCCATGTTGTTGGTCGCCTTGAAGTCAAGGTGAATCATGTATTTGACCTTCTCCCCGGTCGGAGCGAGGAAAAGGATTCCAGATCTGGCCTCCTGCTTCTGCACAGAGCCATCGAAGTAGATAGTCCAGTGAGGCTCAGTGAAGACCGAAACCTTGGGTTCCGGTTTCTCCTCACTGGGGCCCCCAGGATTTGATGGAGAGGGGGTCCATTCCGCCACAAAGTCTGCCAATGCTTGACACTTGATCGCTTGTCTTGGGACGAATTCAAGATTGAACTTGGCCAATTCCGCTGCCCACTTTGCATTGTTCCCAGTAGAGTTGGGGTTGTGCAAGATTGCACGCAGTGGATAAGAGGTTACCCCTGAAATCTTGTGAGCTTGGAAGTAGTGACGAAGCTTCCTAGAGGCAATAAGAACTGCATAGAGCAGCTTATGCACCACTAAGTACCGAGTCTTGGCGTCTTGAAGTACTTCGCTGATGAAGTACACTGGGTGCTAGACTGTTTGGACCCAACCGGAGGGGCCCGGAGCTTCCTCCTCATCAACCCGGACCCTCCTGGAGGAGTCCGGACCTTCTTCAGGGACCTCCAAGTTCTTGCTAGAGGAACCTGGAGCTTCTTCTGAGGTTACCCGGACCTTCCTGGAGGGGTCCGGATCTTCTTGTTTAGCAGCAGTAACTCCTTCATTTGAAGGAGGTTGACCCTCTGGCATTTCACCTCGAGGATCCGGGTCTAGGAGCTGGGACCCAGACTCGCCTTCAGGTAGTTCTGGACCTTCCTAGAGGGGTCTGGATTCCTGAACTGGGGATGGTTCTCGTCTTTTCGCAACCAGGACCATGCTGACAACTTCGTCAGTTGCCAAAATGTAAAGCAGAAGTGGCTCACCAGGACCCGGAGCTACCAAAGTTGGTAGAGTGGTGAGGAGCTGCTTTAGCTCTTGGAAAGCCTTTTCTGCTTCTTCAGACCATTCGAATGGTCCTTACTTCCTCGATAACTTGAAGAAGGGTAGCGCCCGTTCCGCCTGTTTTGAGATGAACCGGCTGAGGGCAGCTAGACATCTAGTCAGCTTTCTGGACATCCTTGATGCGAGCTGGTGGTCGCATGTCTTCATAGCTTTAATCTTCGCCAGATTCGCCTCTATTCCTCGGTGGTTCACTAAGAATCCAAGAAGCTTTCTGGAGCTAACCCCAAAGACACACTTGTCTGGGTTTAGCTTTGTGTGTATGATTCGCAACTTGTCGAAGACAGCTTGCAAGGTGTCAAGAAATGACTCCTTGTTCTTGATTTTAATGATGATGTCATCGACGTACACTTCCACTACATCTTTGATGAGCTGTCCAAATGTTTTGTACATAGCTCGCACAAATGTTGAAGCAGCGTTTTTGATACCGAATGGCATGGCCGTGTAACAGTACAATCCATCTATTGTGATGAAGGAAGTATGCTCTTCATCTTCCCTAGACATTCTAATTTGATGATATCCAGAATATGCGTCTAGGAAACACAGTAATTCACACCTGGGGGTGGAATCCACTATCTGATCTATTATAGGTAGTGGGAATGGATCCTTTGGACATGCCTTATTTAGTGTAGTGTAGTCGATACACATCCGAAGCTTCCCGCCGGCCTTAGGTACAATGACTGGGTTTGCCAGCCATTTTGGGTGGAAGACTTCCCAGATGAATCCAGCTTTGAGCAACTTCTTCACTTCTTGACGTATGATGTTTTGTCACTCTACTGATTGCTTTCGAGGCATCTAATGTACAGGTCGGGCGTCGGGATAAATATTCAGATTGTGCTCGATCACTTCCCTAGAGATCCTAGGCATTTGTGATGGTTGCCAGGCAAACACGTCGACATTAGCCCGAAGGAAAGTGATGAGCATGAGTTCCTATTTGTCGTTTAGATCACCCGATATACGAGTGGTCTAAGCGGCGTCAGAACCAATTTGGACGACTTTGACGGGAATGTCGGTGTCGCCGCTTGGTTGCACACGAGGTGTGGAACTCGAGCCTCGATGACGAATGCTCGGGGGCCTCGGAGCTTGCTCCTTTCTAGATTCTTCCTCTTGCGTTGTAGCAAGCGCGTAGAGTTCTTCCAGTGCAGTAACTCCGGCGGTGCGATCGCAGCGGATCCGGAGAACGCCTGAGGGTGTTGGCATCTGCAACACCAAGTAGCTATAATGAGCAGCAGCCATGAATTTTTATAAAGCTGACCTACACAAGATGGCGTTGAATGGTAAGTTGATCTGCTCCACTTCGAAGACCAAGTTCTCAGTCTTGTAATTCTCCCGAGTCCCGAAGGTCACCGGGAGAGTAATGGCACCGAGTGGAGTTATAGCCCCCGGAACTACTCCGGAAAAAGGTCGAGAGGGGCGAAGGTCCGAAGGTCGAAGCTAAAGCTTGACGAAGGCTTCAAAACTTATGATGTTCAGCCCCGAACCTCCGTCCACCATTACATGGTGGAGCTGGATGTTATTGATGGTCGGAGATACCATCAGTGGAAGTTGGACAGCTCCGATCATGTTCCGAGGGTAGTCTGAAGCATCGAAGGTGATGGCAGTATCCATCCACTTCCGATGAGGCTCGGCCCTGGCGGTGGGAGCTTCAGAGGCCATGTAACGCCGCATTGTCTTGAGGACACGGTGGAAAGTGATGTCCCACGAACCACCAAAGATGGTGTTCATGGTCTTTCGACGCTCGTTGCCGGAGACATCGGAATCTTCATCAATGGAGGTGTAAACAACCTTCAAGACCTTTTTGGGGTCCTGAAAGCCTAACTCCTCTTCAGCCGGAGCTTCATCGACTTTTTGTTTTCCTTCCCTTTGATGGAAATGAGCTTCTTCCCGGCACTTGTTGTAGCGCTTGGCGAGGTTCTGGACCTCTCGGCAGTTTTCCAGGATGTGGTTGTCCGTCTTGTGTATGGGACACCACATCTTGGAGCTACCACCATCTTCAGGTGATGGTCGAGGTCGTTTCTCGGGGTGTGGCCCCCGACCACTCGGAGCTGCGGCAGCAGTGGCAGTAGGTGTGCTGGCCGACGGCTTCTTGCCGTTGGTCTTTTTCTTCTTCTTTCCACTCCCGGAGGTAGTGGCTTCACCCTTGGAGGACTTTTTGTTGGTCTCCAGAGGTGGTTGGGAGTGCATTTCACAGCCCTCCGCAGCCTTGGCGCACTTGTCTGCCAAGCTAAAGAGTTCCATGATGCTGTTGACTTCCTTGGTCGCCAGCTTCTCTAGCATTTTCTTATCTCGAACGCCCTGTATGAATGCTACAATAATAGAAGCACTTGAGATAGAAAGAATGGTATTTTGTACGTGGGAGAACCTCTGGGTGAAAGATCGCAAAGACTCTCCCCCTTTTTGCTTGATAGCAAAAAGGTCCAGTTCTATGCCTGGTCGGGTGTATGAGCTCCCAAAATTGGCGGTGAACTGTTGGCACAACTCCGCCCAACTGTTGATGGAGTCAGGAGGAAGGCTCATAAACCAAGACCTGGTGGTCCTAGTCAAAGCCACAGGGAAATAATTGGCCATCACGGCCTCATTTCCCCAGCAAAAAGGATCGGTGGAGTATATTTGAAGAAATTCAGCGGGATTGACAGTCCCGTCAAATTTCTTCGGCAAATGAGGCCAGAATTTCTGCAGCCACCTCACCATGCATAGGTGCATGGCCAAGGCAGAACAGTCTCCTCCTTCTCCCTCAGGAGCAGGACTGTCCCTAGCCTCTCGCCTCTCGCGAGCACGCTCGATGTGGACACGGTTGTCCTGTTGCCTGTAACAATGATCGAGCTCTGCCCGGAGGTCATGAGTCGAAAGCCTCGTTATCGTGTGAGTACGTCGCGCCCCGAAAGGCAGTGATGTCACCTGTTGGGATGCAGCACGCCTCCCGTGCTGTGAAGCTTGCGGATCGAGTCTACCCGATAAGGTCTGACGCTGCGATGGGGCCCGTCCTGAGGGGGGAGGACCTTGATTGCTGATGCAATCAGCTGCTGCTGCAACCAGATGATCCACATCAGCCCTCCACTATTCCATCGCACCCTGGGGTGCTCCTGGAGGCGGTGGATGTTGCAGAAGAGCACGCACAGCGTTAAGCGCGTCTTCAGGGTTGTTCGCCGATGTAGTGATCGATGCGGACGCCCCATCTCGCTGTCCAGCTTGATTCCCTGGTGCGGACGATGGTGATGGTGGCATGATGACTGCTGGAGCCACATCACCTGCTGGCTGCTGCATGTTGGAGGGGTTGCCTCCGGCAGGTTGCACAGCGTGGTTACTGTTGGATGATCTAGCAGCAGAATTCACCTTCTTCGAATCTCAGGCGCCCCTTCCTTTCGCTAACTGTCAGAGTCTAGTTCCGGCAATTCTCCCGGTACTACCGTTGCTAGCCCACGGAGTTTTGTAGTTCGGTTACGGCGCGCGGAGATTCAGAAGAAGGTGGCGATTTGACACGAGTATTTATGTGGTTCGGGCCGCCTGAGCGTAATACCCTACTCCACAGGTGTGTGTTGTTGTTGTATTGAGTGTATGAGCGCTAGTGTGTGTCAAACCAGAGTGTCTAGGAGTCTTAGGCACGTGTGGAAGCCCCCCCTCCGTGTATCGCTCGGCCAGTCCTTTTATAGTACAAGGACTGGCCGTTACAACATCAGCCTGGCCCGACATGTAGCCCTGGCGGTTATTGATGTCTAATACATGGTTAATGTACTTAATTCCCCTTAATAGCGTAGTAACGTCCCTTAATGGTGTCGTTACTGATATTAAGGGTCATCCGGTCGTGTGTCATTAATATAGCATTAATGACACTTAATCGGGTCTTGAAGTCTTTAATGTTCCTTGATGGTCCGAGCCGTTGGAGGTCCACCAATCTGCTTGTTGAGCTTGAAGGTCCAGCTGTTGGACACGTGGCAGCTCCGGAGCATACCGTCTTGGACAAGTAGGTCCGGTGTTGTTGTACACGTGTCGGTATCAGAGCTTTCCTCAGTTGGGGGTTAGGCCTGGGGGTGCCACACAGGTATCTAGACCGGAGCTTTCCCATGTATGAAATGTAGCTCCGGTTTTATGATACACGTGGCGGCACTGGGACTAACCATAGAAGGGAGGCAGGTCCGGTTCCGTATGACACGTGGGGCCTTCGGAGGTCTTCAACTCAGATAGGTGCAGTTCCTTTGCGCTCTTCGCGGTTCCAAGGGGTATCCGGTACGCAGGGTACCGATAGACGTATTGTGCTTCTATGTAGGTTACACGCTTGAGGAAGGAGAACATTTGGATTGTGGATTCAGGTTGCTCACGCCACATGACCAGTAACAAAGATTGGTTCTCCTCCACCTCTTTTGTATCACATGTAGAGAATGTTACTTTTGCCGATAATTCTTCAACTCCTATAATTGCTAAAGGTTCGATTAGAGTAAATAACCACTACACCTTGAAAGATGTTGCACTTGACAAAATTTTGAAATACAACTTGATTTCTGTTTCACAATTGCTACATGAAAATCTGGAAATTATTTTCACTAAAATTGCTGCAAGATTGTAGATTCAATTAGTGAGCTCATTTTTAACATGTCTTGGTTTGAAAGAGTTTTTAAAGCTGATTTTGATATGTCATCCTCTAAGCATAGGTGTCTTGTTGCTAATGATTCAAAAGATTTATATTTTTGGCATCGTAGACTTGGTCACGTAGGCTTTGATCATCTAACGTGTGTTAATGCTCTTGATCACATACGTGGGTTGCCTAAGCTTAAATGGGACAAAGATATTGTATGCTCTTATTGTAGACATGCTAAGATGGTTGCTGGTTCACATGCTCCTCTCACAATGACCATGACAACTGAACCAGGATGGGGTTGTGGTTTGGAATAAGGCTAGGTTGGTTGCTCAAGGTTTTACACAAATTGAAGGTCTAGATTTTGATGAAACTTTTGCTCCTGTTGCTAGATTAGAAGCCATAAGAATTTTGTTAGCTTTTGCTGTATCTAAAGGATTCAAGTTATATCAAATGGATGTTAAAAGTGCTTTTCTTAATAGCTACATAGATGAGGAAGTTTATGTCAAGCAACCACTGGGTTTTGAAAATCCAAATTTTCCTAATCATGTTTTCGAATTGTCCAAAGCCTTGTACGATGTCAAACAAGTCCCTAGAGCATGGTATGATAGGTTAAAAACATTCTTACTTGAAAAGGGTTTTACCATGGGCAAGGTTGATACAACTCTTTTTGTGCTTAAGCATGGCAATGACTCATTATTTGTTCAAGTGCATGTGGATGATACTATCTTTTTTTGTGCTTCTCATGATCTAGTGTCCAAGTTTTCAGCTATGATGAGTTCAGAATTTGAGATGAGTATGATGGGAGAACTCATGTACTTTTTGGGGCTGCAAATCAAGCAAACCAAGGAGGGTACTTTTGTGCATCAAACATAGTATACAAGAGACCTTTTTAAGTGCTTCAACATGGACAAAAGCAAGCCTCTTCGGACACCAATGGTTACAACAATGACACTTGAACTTGATGAAGATGGTGACCCAGTTGTTCAAAAAGAATATCGAAGCATGATTGGATCACTTTTGTAGCTTACGAAATCAAAACTGGACATACAATTCAGCGTATGTCTTTGTGTACGATTTCAATCTTCCCCACGTGCTTCACATCGTCAAACCGTCAAAAGAATTCTCAGGTACTTACATGGAACTCAAGAATTTGGCATTTTTCTTCCTTCTCCCTCAACCGTTACTGTGAAAGGTTTTTCGGATGCTGATTTTGGGGGTTGTACGGTTGATTGGAAAAGTACTTTGGGTGCTTGTCATTTTCTTGGTAATTCACTTGTTGCTTGGTCCTCTAAAAAACAAAATTCTATTGCACAATCCATGGTTGAATCTGAATATGTAGCTGCTGCTAGCGCTTGCTCACAAATTCTTTGGATTGTTCAAAAACTTAAGGACTATGGGGTTAATCTAGATCGTGTTCTACTGTTTTGTGATAACACTAGTGCCATTTGCATTGCTAAAAACCCCGTGCAACATTCTAGAACAAAGCACATTGACATTAGTTATCACTTTCTCCGTGATAATGTTGAAAAAAGAAACATTGTTCTTCACCATGTAGATACTGAACAACAATTTGCAGACATTTTTATAAAACCTTTGGATTTCACTCGTTTTTGTTTCATTCGTAGTGAAATAGTGGTTATGCATTCTTATTTCATACATATATGACTTTGTGATTCCTGTTACATGCTGAAAGTTCATTCTACATTACTCGTGTTATACATTTTGTATTTTTTTCCATGACTAGTAATTAGAATAATTACTTACACTAAATTTGGTCATGATCGAACTTTCTTCCTGTTTTGAACTTGTTGCATGCTCACAAGTGCTTTTAATAATAAAAAATTAATCAATCAACTATCCACATGTTGAACTTTTATGATCAAATAAAAAATGAGAAAAGATCAAGAGAATATGCATGCATCACACTTCTTCTTTTGAGATGGCTTGTCATTGTACTTAGATATGAACTTGGAAGAAGTTGTGTATGACTAAAACCATGTCCTAAGCTTCTGATTGTCAAATGACATAGGCTTGGCTTGGTTGGTTAGAATAAGGATGATGCGGCATATAATCTCCTGCAAATGTCATATGATCAAATATTGTGCTTTAAAGTAAAATAAAAATACATCAACAAGTGTCATTCTTTCATGTTTTAAAATAGATAAGTTTGTGAGATCATGACTTGCTTAAATTGAAAATTCACTTGATCTCTAGCATGGCTTACACTAATTTATATATCTCATTGATGTGATAGTGTAAGTTACATGATAGTATGACTTGGATGAGCTTTGTTTTATATGTATATTTTATAATATGCTCATAACTATTGAAATTTCTCTTTTGAACCTTGATGAATACATTGTCAAGGGGGGAATATGTACTGAAATATGTATAGGGGTAGAAATATTTGTTGAAGAAATATTTGTTTTTGAAATTTCTTTCTCATTGATTTTCAAAGGGGGGAATTATTTTCACAACTTTTGATGTGAATAAGCAAATGTTCGGATTTTAAGTGGTGTTGTCAATGCATTCATCAAGGGGGAGATTGTGAGAACTATGTGTCCTAGATACATTGGCTATTACGATAAAAGTTTTGAATATTGCCAAAAGAACTTTCTCATCTAAGTCTGACTCTAGGTTCGAGCTTCGGCAAGGTCCGACAATAGATCCGACATGTTTTGGGTAGCTCCGGCAACGTCCGACAATAGGTCCAGTATGCTTTGGCTAGGTCTGACGTGAGGTCCAACAAACTTTGGCTAGGTCCAGTGCAAGGTCCGGTTAGCTTTGGCTAGGTCTGGCGCAAGGTCCGGTTCGATTTTGCTAGGTCCGGCACAAGGTCCAGTTAGCTTTGGCAAGGTCCGGCGCAAGGTCCGGTTAGCTTTGGCAAGGTCCGATGCAGGATTGCAGTGGTTTTGCTTTTAATTTGTAATGTTTCAAACTTGCTTTACACTTATGGTAATTTTGCTTAATATTAATTTGCTAAGTTTTTTGTGTGTTTTTGGTGGTTAAGGCTGTTATTATTTTGATATGTGTAACATGCTTATGTGAGGTGCTCACGTAAGGTGTTGTGGTTATTGGACTAACGAGAGTCAAATCGTGGACTTGGGCTCGCAAAGGTTGGTTGTTTGTTTATGTGTAGATGTTTCTTGAGGTCAAGACATGGCTGGTGACGGGATCCATTGAACTAGTCTTAGGAAGAAGATGAGGTTCAAAAACTAAGTTTGGGAGGAATTGTGGCTGACTTGATTGAGAGGTCATGCAACATGTTTGGGTAAAGAACAATGCATAAAAGGTATCATGGACATTGTTGCAAGGTGTTTGCGCGTGTTCAAGGAGTGCATGGACGTGGCAACTTGGTTCCAAGGTGTGATGAAGAGAAGTGGACATAAGAATTGGTCGGAAAGGTCCACCCAGCTGGATTATGGCTCAGGTTGTGGCTGAGGTGGTTATGGTTCGCTTATGGAAAGTTTCAAGTTTGTTTTGGTTCGATTTCATGTGGGTCACGAAGTTGATTTGTTTTAGGAATGTGGAATACGTTCCTAAGGTGTTTGGAAATCTTAAGATTGCTTCTATCTACGTATAAAAGATTTTTCAGCAGTTATGGAATGTTTCGGTTGAAACTGAGTAGGATTAGAGTCCTAGTTTGTTTGGATTGGCCTTAGAGCTGGTTATATAAGCAAAGGAGGCCAGAGCTCGTGGTAATATTACTTTTGGCAGTTCCTATTCTGATATATTGGATAAAATTGTAGATTTAAAGAAGCTTTTGTGCCTTGTTCGTCCGACTTGTTTCAGACAAGTTTTTCTCGTCGAGTTTCTGCATAGCATTATGTTGCTTTGGTATTTTTATCGTAACTCGAGTTTTACAGATCTAATTAACATGATTATTTTTGGGTTGTCTTCACAAATTGATTATCTGTCATCTGTGTAAATTTTACAGTCATTGGATTTTTTGTTTCGGATCTACACAAGTTTCTTTGTAGTGTTGCAGATCTGTTTTTACTCGGTTAGAACAGATTGACCTTTGATCGATCTTTCGGTCATAACTTGAGTTTTTCTTGACGGTTTTTCGTGATTATTGTTGTAATGTCTTCGTTACTTGATTCTATATCATATATAATAATTTTGTCATGTTTTAACATGATTAGATCAGTTGCATACACGGTTTTTAACATATTGACTTTCTGTCGAGGGGTTTTTGTTACTTCCGCTCAAAAAGTTTTAGTCTACAATTCACCCCCCCCTCTGGTAGCTTTTCACGTGCTATTAGATTCTACATCCATTCTGTAAGGAAGGCTGACTTATGTCTTAATGTGTACGGAGACTACAGCGCAAGATAATGTCCTACAGAGTATTCTTGTACAAACATACCTATATGAGCTGACCGTTGGTCGTAGTCTGTGAGATTTTGGAATTCTCTAATAAGATTATGAAAGAGACATAGGAGTATGATTTATGGGCTCCACCTGAGCACTGGCCCAATAGGCGCCAAGTATCAGTTTGGTCTTCAAATGAAATCACCTTGCGCAAAACTACCAATTCAAGGCATAGTCTATTGTGTAGTTGTGGGTTGGCAGATTTTTTAGATAGAGATGGATGTTCAACCTAATAGGTCTCCATCGCTAAACTGATGTATCAAATAACATTGTGGACATATTACAAGTAGTGTATGTTATGTTTTTGGAATTTTGTGAGGATTGTTGGAATATATGGGTTTGGGCCCATTTATTCTCTATTAAATTCGAAAACTTGTAAAGAAGGCATTTATCCCATATTGAATATTCAAGGAGAGTAGCACTTATTTATAAGGGAAGCTATTCTCTATGTGTGGAATATGTGAGAAAAGGATGATCTAGAGCTGCAAACAAATCACACAAACCCACGCACGCGCGCGTATTCGCGTATTTTTGGGTGATTTGTGACTTGCGATGTGGCGACTAGCGCGGTAATTCTGCTCTTATTTTTAGAAGACTGATACTCATATGACTTTAATTTGCTGCAATTCATAGAATTTTATGAGTCAGTTTTTGGGGGATAATGGTGTGCAGTAACTGACATGGTCTAATTATGCTGCAAATACTGAAGTTTATTGCATTCAGTTACTAGAGCTTAATTGTGCTGCTTTACTGCATACGTAATTCCTTCTGTTACTAGAGTCGGTCACTATATATACCGAATGAGAACCTTCATTCTGTCATAGAGAAGTGAACAGACTCACTAGTCCACTTTGTTGAGCGTCTGCTGCAGGCTAGTCCATCCCTCTCATCGGTGTGACACCACGTGCGGGAGAGCAGTTTCTCCGAAACCACGTCCCGTTGAAGAACCTGAACAGATTGGGGTGAATCAGGTTTTTGGGAAGCGTACGCGCGACTACTCGTTTGGCTTCCTACATCATTCTACGATCTTCATCACGCTTTCAGCTTCTCATCTTTCAAGATGGATACGTCTCCTCTGTGAGTAATGATGAATTTTCTACGCATGAATATATAGATATAATATGTTCTATTAGCATGTCACTGCTTACATTTTGTGGATTATCTATCATGCACAATGTTGTAATTTTAAAAATTAATTTTATCTTTGAAGTGCATTGTTTTCTAACAATCTTTAGGATTGTGCCTAAAGACATGAACCATCTCACGGTCAAAACCAAAATTCCGAGCGAAGGCTGCAACCACATGACCAGGCTCAGTCACTGGGCGATTACGCCCTAGCCAGACCAGAACCGAGCGGCTTTGGAAGAAGTCGATGCGGCTTTGAATTTCCTCAGTTAGTGGAATGTTGTTGTGCTCCACCTCCGGACGAGCGTGCAGCCTCATCCCCGCCATGGATCCTTTCTACGCAGCAGGCCCAGGCACCGTGGTGGTGGTCGTGTGGTGCTTGAGCGATGCTCTAGGTGGAAGAAGAGAGGGGCACTTTTGGAAATGTGTCCAGACTCACAGTGTCGCCAGCATTTGGTTGGGTTTTTGCAGTCGGGGATTTTATGCCTGAATGCAATGCAATTGAAGCACTTCCCCTTCATTCTTGTTAAATAGGCAGCTCTTCAGGCCTCTGCAGTCTGTAAGAGACCATCCCGTGATCGTCGTACCAGCGATGTCCTTGTTCTCAATCTTTTTTTCTGTTGTACCAATTGCCATTCCCCTTCCAGCGCAAATGGCCTTGAGCCCTATGCACGGCAGTCACCTTGCATCATCTCTTCCGGTGCAGCGCTCCTTGAGCCCCACACACTTGCTTTTACAGTTCTGGGGACATCTGCTCCAGCTTGTCTTCGATCAGAATCGCTTCGTTTCAGAATGCACAGGTGCCCTTGCATAGCGCCTTGCACCAGCACATCTCTGAAAGATCTGGAATTCCAATCTGCTTTCAGAGATTTTTGAGGTACATTGATGACTACATCACAACAGCGGAGACGCACATTGAACTGCAAGGACAAATCACAAGAGCACGAGCTCGGTTAATAAATCGGTAGGTGAATTCGTTCCTAACCTCTTTTGCATGTGAGTTTGAGAATAGATTGCTATGTGATGATTTAATTGTTATTAGGAATAATGGAGAAGATCAGAAAGTGAAGTAAAGAGGCCTTGGAAGCGCGGAGAACCAGCTGAGACGTCCACAAGTTGATGGAAACAGTTTACAACTCGGACTCGAGTTCAACTCGGAGTCCAGGAGAAGTCCATCTTAAAATGGACACTCAGGAGGCACACGGACTCCATTTTTGACGTTCTACATATGCACGGAAAGAAAAGGATATAAAATTTCCAATGGTTCTGGTCCAACCTCAAAATACCTCCGGAGTCATTGGGAATCGTCGAAACAATTCGAGTCCAGATTTCCGTCCGGTGCTGCGCCACCGAATCGGGCCTTTGGGCCTTGTATCCTATCAGAGTCCATTAGGGACGTGTCTAATCGTGTTTTCGACGAACCCTAGCCTTTAAATACTGCAGCTGCCGGTCATATTCGGTGGGTTTTTCTTAGATCAATAATATCGCCGTTCTACGGTTTGTGAGACCCCAACTTCGCAATTTCGGATCGTGTCTTCGACGTTCTTGCTCGTGTTCTCGGTTGCACTTGCAGGGATTAGCCTTCTTGGCAAGGTCAAGCGTGTGCAACACGGTTGATAACCAATGGAGCCGTGGTGTAGTGATTGCAGGGGTACTTGAACCGCTCGAGTGCCACAGATCATCAGCGTCGAGCTCTCCACCCCAATTGACTTACCTTTCAGAAGATCGGGCCTAAACCTACTCATCAGTTGGTATCAGATTTCCAGGTCACCCATGAGGTATCATTGTTTTCCTTCCATTAGATCGATTTTGTTTCGTACCTAGAGTCCACAGAAAAGCCATAAAAAAATTAGATCGTTTTTACCGCTTCCTAGACTATAGTGCCTGTAGTTTCATTTTTCGGTTTGCATTGTTGTGTGGTCGAGTCTTGTTGCTGGTTTAGCTTTGTGTTTTGGGTCCTAGTTATCGTGTTTCGTCCTTGTTTTCTTGCTGCTCGACACCTATTCCACAATCCCTAAATAAAAAACTGATCCACCACGTTCATCGGTTTGCCCTAGCTAGCCGCCTTGCGTGAACTCCTGCATCGGCAGCCCTAGATTAGGTGACAAACCTTTGTGCCACTCATCCTTGAGTCATCACACACCACCCCATTAGTTGCTGTGCTAATTCCTGATCGTTTTCATATCCGATTACGAGTTCTGTTCTCAAACCGAGTTGGAATCAACATCCAAAAATCGTAACTCGGACAGCCTACCTTAAAATGGCCATAACTTCCGCATACGAACTCGAAATCGGGTGACATTTTTTTTTCAAATTCATCTACGCAAAATTTTGCATCTGATTTTCGAGGCATAGCCGCGTTCAGTGAAATTAGATTGCCCAAATTCCCCTCAGAAGATAGGCTATCCAGCCTCCGAAGTTTAAACACGAATTTTAAAGAATCTTCTTCATTTTCTATAGGCCGCATATTACATACAATTGAGCTGAAAAGTTGTGTGCTTCCTATCTTTGTGCTCCTGAGTAAAGAGAAAATATCAAAAAAATATTACAAAAAAGAAAAAAATAGTGAAGAGTACGCATATTAAAGCAATTGGCCTATACCACTTGGTGTTGTTTTGTTGGCTATATCATTTTGTCTTTCTTTTGCCTTCATACGTCCTTGTGTTGTGCTAGGCCCTAGGGCACTTGGTTGACCATCAACAGTTTCCTACATTGAATACTTATTCAACTTTGTTTACATGTTAACGATTTTTTGCTTATTAGCCACCATATTGTGCCATCCAAGCTCCATCTTTCTCTTGAGCATAACAGGTACCTTTGCAATCACCCCACGCTTCATTGGTTCATCTCACCATCCACACCACCTGATGTGTCGGTAAGAACACTTGTAAGAGCGTGGTAAGACGCTTGAGCGAGAGAGATTGTTTTCTTCCACCTTTCACATTGTCACTGTAGTTGATAGGGATAACATATTTTTGTTGTATTTTGTTTCCTACTAACAATGGTAGGAGAAGATAATGATGACGAATGTGTTCAACATGCTGAGTTACGTGATATGATGAAGACCATGACAGATATATTCGCCGAATACAACATAGCAACGGAGGAGTCATTGGCAAACTTGACTCGCCAACTTGATGACCTTGCTCTTCGGATGAATACTTTTGAAGCTCGGTTGCCTCTCGCTGGAAGACAATAAGACAATGCTTATGATGGAATGGAAGACCACAATAATCAGCCAAGACTGCCACTTTATCGTTGAGGTATGGGAGGTAATAATCATAACAATTATAATCATCCTCCTGATGATCCTTTTGCTAAAGTCAAATTTACCATACCCTCTTTTTCTGGTACTTATGATCTTGAGGCTTATCTTGATTGGGAGATGACAATAGAGCAAAAATTTAATTCCCATCTTGTTCCTGAATAACATAGAGTTCGTCAAGCCACTAGTGAGTTTAAGGACTTTGCTATCATATGGTGGAATGAACTTGTTAAAACTAGAACTGATCCTCCAACATGGGATAGATTAAAGGAAGCTATGTGTGTTTGATTTGTTCCTCCATCTTTCCAGCGGGACCTTCGCAAAAAATTGCAGCGCTTAGACCAAGGTAACATGTCTGTAGAGGAGTATTATCAAGAGTTACAAAAGGGTATGCTGCATTGTGGGGTAGTAGAGGACATGGATGATAAAATAGCTCATTTTTATGGGGGGAGGGGGGTTGAGGCATGAAATTCAGGACATTGTTGATTACAAGGTGTAAAACCCCACTTTTATGGCATGTGAATCCAGTTATGAGTTTTGTGATCAACTATATTAAAGATCCAATATAGTAGTACACATGAACTTAATACCCTTCAAACCTTTCTTGCACTCATGGTTAAATTTTATTAACATGAGTATTGGACTTCACCACTAATCCTAGAATGATTCTATTCACCCCTTATCAAATATTAGAATTATTTGGATGAAGTTTAGTAAGGCAATTCCAAGTGCAGTACTTAATGGGCCCTGCCAAAAACATTCAAATTAGAGGCTCTAAATTTTTCTTTGCCTTCTAATATTCTCAATAGCTTGCCTGCAAAATTTCAAGATTTTAGGAACTCATTTGTTATTTTATTTGAGATGCTCAGCGAATTTGAATCAAGTTTAAATTCAAATTCAAAAGCTGGTCAAAATGTACTTGAACATAAAGATCTAAACACACCATTGTGTTCATCACAATTTTCTTGACTTAGCCCTGAAGTTTCATGATTTTTGGAGTTCATTTACTATTTTTAAGTGAATTACTAAAATAGCAGTAGCTGTGGGGCTGACTGGCGGGGCCCACCAGTCAGCAGCCCACGTGCAGCCGCATTTCAACGCGCGCTGCGCGCACCACCGCCACGGCGTGCATGCCCAGCGCGACAGCAGCAAGCCACCGCCATTGGAGCTCTATAAATAGCGCCCTGGCTGTCCCTTATCACTTCTCAGTCGCCCTTATCGCCTCCCCTCTCGCTGAGCCGACAGATTGCACTGTTTTTGTTCTGCGCGCAAGCTTCTTACCGCCGGTGCCACGCGCCCGTTGCTGGCCAACCGGAGGCCTCTCGCGCCAATCCTCCAGCAGCTAGGTTGTTCCTCTCTTCCTCCTCTGTCCTCTGGATCAATCCTTTCGTTGCATAGTTGACGGTTTGGCCGATAATTTGAGGCTACACCGAAGGTCGCCGTCGTGTTCACCGAACGCCGTCCCTGCTCCATGTTGCTAGGCCGCTGCACGTAGTTTCGTGCTTCGACTCCCATAGCAAACTGGTGCGCCGGGACACGCTCTACGCAATGGTGAAAGCCGTTCCATGTTTACGTAAGAATCGAGCAAGTTAGCTAGGTTTTACTCTTAGTCGAAGCTTATGAACGCGCTCGGTTTTTCATTCAATTCGAGTTCCAAACTTAATCGCTCTCCACAATTGCTAGCAAATAGTTTCTACACTTCTTAGCGCACCCTCTCGAACTGGAATCACCAAAAATGATCGATCGTAGCTCAAGAAACGCGAGTTCTCCCCTCCGCCATTAAGAAGTTGCCTCTGTCGCCGTCGACGACTGCTTTGCCGATCGTTACACGACGATATCTTATGCCCATCACATTCCTCGTGGTTCCAAAAGACTTCCCCAACCTTTTTAGAAGGGTTTTAGCCACGGAGCGGCAGTTCCGACATGGCCGGAACCCTAGCGGCCGCCGCCGCCGATGTGTCGTTGTTTCCGACCGTCGGCAGACCTCCCCGACCACACCATCGTGCTCAGCGCGTGATTTTACGGTTGGGTGCCCAAGTGTAGGAGCTGCGGTGGCCGGGAACTCAGATTCGGCGAGGCTCGCCGGAGAGCGCCGCCGCGGGAGCCCCACGCGCCGCCCGCGTCGGGAGGTGGAAGACGACGCGGTGGGTCCCGCGTGTCAGCGTCTATCAACCCCGTCGGATCGGGTGTGACCACGGGATCTGTTGTGGCTACGCCGTGTATAACTGTGGTCCCCGTGTGTTTTAAATGCCATTGGTCCATTTTAAATCGGTGGAGCCCACGGTTTAATTCAAATTAGAAATTAATTCCAGATTTGGCTCCAACTTAGAAAATCCATAACTTTCTGTAGGATGCTCCAAAAATCTTCAAACAAATTTTGTTTGAAAGCCCTTGAGCTCTAGTTTCTGTCAGTACCAATTTGGTTCTGTGAAACTCAGAGTTAAATTCCGTAGAAAATAATCTTTCCAAATGCAAATACAATTTTTTCAGACGAGGTAGCCACTGGAAAAATCCCAAAAATTCACATAAAACTTTTTGCCCTGTTCTTGACTACCAGCAAAAGTTTGGGAGCCATTGCACTTGTTTAACCCCCTGTATAGTTCAATTACCTTTTTCAGTTATTGAATTTTCATGATGTTCAGTTGCTTTACTATGTCTCAAATTTGGACTGAACCTTCCTTTTGTCATATACTAGTTCCTGTAAAAATCTTGGATTTAATTGACCTAATATCATAGTCTTAATCCTGTTACAAACTGACTATTTATTTAAAAGCCAAAAATTCAAATGTAAATAATTCCAGAAATTATTGCCAACTTAAAAATTCATTAACTCCTTCACCAAAGCTTAGAAAATTATGAAACAAATTTTGCTAGAACCAGGACAACTTCCTCTATCATGATTATCAACTGCAGCTATGTTCAAGCTACAGTTTCTTGTTTAAAATTTTTGGAAATTTAATACTTGCCATAATTTTAGAGACAACACTATACTTTGATCATCTCCTGTTCTTTGCAAGAGCCTTGATCCTATTCCCTAGTATCTACCATCGAAGTTCCAAAGCCAATTAAGGTCCCTATCATATAATGATCACCATGGATTAAATTTTGGACTTGGTAATAATTATTTTTCATAGTCATTTATATACATATTATATGCATATCGTATAGTGACCGAAGTCGAGGAGGAGCCAGAAGCCTGGGAAGAGCATCTTCCAAAATTTAACTCTGACTCTGACCTGCAACAAGGCAAGCCCCGGTTTGCATTTAAGTTGTTTAAAAAATTTTACTTTATCACTGTGATGAGTAGTCTATGAATTGTGCATTACGTTTAGGATGATTGATACTCCACTTGCATGGCCAAAAATCCCAGGGATTGGTGGGAACGAGTTACAATTTGACCTATAGTAACTGCTTTGCTAATGCATAGGAAATTCGGTAGAAGTCGAGTAGTTGGAACCTACTCGCGAGAGATGTAGGACATATCTCACAGGATTGGTTAGATATAAAATGGCTTAATATAATGAAATTGAGACCGGGCAGTGAATGGATAGGAAGCGGCGAGAATTGAGTCTCGGTCGCATAGCCCTGCCTGTGTCGATTAAGGCCCGTCCATATGCAGCCCCTTCAGACAAGCTTGAATTGTACTGGCAATATAATGGACATATGGAATCCAATAAACTGATGTAACTTGATAACTGGGGTGTCGAGGCCCATTAACTCACCATCGATAGAGGTGGGTTGAGGATAGTAAGGTGTAAATCGGTCGGCGGACACATGAGGTGTTCCGTGCGGAGACCTTCTGTTCGCGGAGGTGAGACGGGCTCGGCGTTCGAGTTTCTTGTGAAAGGTGGCCATATACGCCTAGTACTGAAGTGTTATGTAGGTACAGGTGTACTCGCTGACATTTCCGAACAACGTATGTGTCGTGTTGTCCGGGTGTGTCCTGATTGCAATCACTGTACCTCGCAGTAATAGAGTACCACTTTGTTCACTGAGCGGCAACATAGTAAATACTAAAGAAGCCAGAAAATCATATTGTATTGAATTATAATTACTTTGCAACCTTGCATGATTTAGAGATAGTACAATTAAAAGTGTACAGTTTCCCCATACTTTAGCTGTAAAAGCATTATGTGCTCTGGGCATGTCATATCATCGGTAAAGAATTTCTTGTTTGATTATGGAGCCCATGATGTTCCGTGCTCGGAGAATGTCATTTGCTACATAAAACCTGATTATAAGGATCCACTTGTAGGCGAGTCATTTACGCTTCACCTCACCTATGTTTTAGTGTTCCCCTTGCATGTCCAGTGAGACGGGTTAGTCTTGCTGAGCCTTATGCTCACGTTTGCAGTTAACGAGTTTTTGCAGGTTATACAATTGATGAAGGGTTTGATGATGAGGTTGCACCCCCTCCAGGGTGTACAGCCGAGTGGGAACCCTGCACGCCGCCCTAATTGAGTGTTGCTCGTGCAAAGTATCCAAGGCATGGATAACTTTGCTTTTGCATAGCTAGTGCTGAGAGCGTTGCTATGATATGTATATATTTCTTTACTTCCGCTAGTATTGTAAAAACTTCCGCTGTATCTTAAATAAAAGACTTCGTCTTGTACTTATTCAGGTTCTATTCTTGTATAACTGTTGGGTGTCGCATCGCACGACACCACCCAATGAGATCCTCGGATGTCAGGATTCCGGTCCCCACAGACATGGTATCAGAGCATCATTGGGAACAGTGTACATGAAAAGAACATATTTTCAAAAATTAGGACTTGAGTGAGGAATTAGCTATATGCCTTTATAAGGAGTATTATTAGTATAAGGTATAAAGGTGGTAAACTAACTATGTGTTATTATATTCTGTAACGACGCCCCGACGTCAGGTAAGAGGTAAGGTACGCCACCGAGAGCGGATCAATCTCGGTAAGCTCAGCATACGAGGAGTGGTATGTAAAATTTCCGTGGCTTGGCACGGGAAGTTAATAGGAGTCTCTGAAGGTTTCAACATTTCTGAGGACCTATGACAGGCGGTACCCCAGCGTGCTTCAAAGTTAGTGGGAGCCCCCATCGGGTGGTGTATAACCCGATAGTATGCCTCTCTAGAACTATTCATGTTCTATGGGAGCATGCAAAACACGTATGCCCGAGCGTGTATAAGCCGAATCGTACGGGAGTCTTTGCTGTACAGACGTATTTACAGCCACGTACCTCGAGACATGGCCTCGCTCAAGGACGACTCACACCGGAGTCGTATGCATTTATTTTCATATATATTATTGTGACTGCCTGTCGTGTTTCCTCGTGCCGCCCTTGAGGTGTGAAGGTGTGAAAGGGGATTGTTTGTCTTTTGCAGCATTAACTATGGTAGAAGACCGTGTAGAAGCCGTTTGCGAGAGAACGATATAGGAACCACCTATAGACGTAACCGGAAATACCAGATAGAATTTTCTTTGGTGAGACACGTAGTACCGTCAGTATCAAACATGATACTAGACCATACCCACCGACAGAATGGATGCATAATGCTTTGGAAAGGCCAAATATCGGATGCTGGTAGGTTTGGACTCCGCAAAAAGGGTTCCGACTCGATAGAATAAATAGAATCAGGATTCTTGTTTTCTGGCAGAAGTTGGCTCGACTTCGCCGGATTGTAATCTTGGTTATTTAATAGATAGTATAGGAGTATCATATATGGATGGAAAGCTCGTGAAGATCTCTATAACTTTTCTGTTGACCATAAAGACAGAAAGGCTTGATAATCTGTTGAAATCTGGGGTGTATTGTAACTGCTCCAGATGACCTTACCATTGTACCAGTCTCTGTATTTCTGCCATAACATGCTGTAGAAAAATTCACTGCCTTATTGTGATACATGTTTAGAAAGGGTAGGAGGAGCTTTACAAGTTTGTTACGGGAGGTTTTCCCTGATTTGGGTTGGAGTTAATCCAAATTGGGAAGTCAACACAGTGAACTGCAGGACTGCTGGTGCAAACCAGTCAGTTCAACTGATAAGTTTGGATAGTTATAGCTCTTAATCCCGAATAGTGACATGGTCACATATATACATTTCTGCAAATCTTAGGAAGTCCTCTATCAACTTTATTTGTCACTCCTGACATGAATCTGGGTGTAGCTATGCCTAATTCCATTTGTCGCAAACTTGGTTCTTGCAGTCCAGAACTTGGAACAGTTTGCACAGGGTTGTGAATTTGTGCGCGATACCTGTATAATAAAGTTTTTAGGGTGGAACTCTTTTATTTCTGGATTTTTAATGCAACTTTATACAATGTTTATTTTGTCATTACCTCAATATCTTATCATGATAAACCTGTATAGAATGTGGAGGTAAGCCCATATACAGGGGAGGTTCTGTCAAAATTTCCAGAAAACTTGAGTCAACTTATAACCTGTATAGATTCTTCATATTAGTTCACCTGGAGCTGTATGGGTACAATATGGAAAGTTTTTGAAGTGTACTACAACTTTTATATTCAACTTAACTCTTAACTCTGGCATTTCCTGTATGAAACTTTTGGGTTGATACAGGAAGGTCAGCTGATTCAGAACTGTGATCACTTCCAGTTTGCAGATTTTCTTGAATCAGTTGATATTGGATATTTCCTTTTGTCCAACATTATCATTGATTGAGTTGAATACTTATTCGGAGTATTGACATCTGGGTATGTTTTTCCACAGATGGCAGCACCAAGAATTCAGTTGCCTAATGGATGGGTGTTCTCCACGTCCACCGGGCAAGCCGGTTTCCCGGACGTGTTTGTTAGGTTGCTTCGCCAGTTTGGCTATCTGGTGTTGCCTAGCTATTGGGGCAAGAAGTTCCAGGAGAGCGGTATGTGGAGTTGCACCATCTATGTCAATGTGCCTGCTGGTCCACCGCATCACATCGCGAGAAGGGTAATCAAAGGGAATGCATAAAAGAATTGACGAACAATTTGAAGCAAGCCATGATTCGAGCGAATCACTTTGAGTGGGCAAATGACGGACATAGGGATATGATGGCTCCTCTCAACCATCGTTTGAACCTTAGGGAGAATCAATGGCATGACGCTGTTATGGATTTAACCGCGTCTCGCCAGGAGACTCTAGAGAGGGAAATTGACTTGGAGGCGAGCCTACTCTATGGACACCAGCGGGACACCCAGTTGAACGCGGTGACTGCTGATCGGGATAAGTCCAGAGCGGAGGCTCAGAGCTGGAAGACCAGCTGTGAGCAGGCTCAGCAGGAGAACGAGGCCTGGAGGATGTTTATGATATAGACATATTGGAAATCTAAGATGGCCAAAAGGACGTCGCTTTTGAGCGAGGCATCATCTTCTGCTCCAGCACCCATACCAGTGGTGCCTAATCCTGAGGATGACGAGGAAGAAGAAGATCCTCAGGAGGTCGAGTTTTATGAGTAGAGGGCAGTGTTGATGTACTTATCACTTTAGGCCGAGTGTAATGATGTGTAGTAAACACCACGCGTATTTCGCGACTTTTTGAGTCTTGTTGTAAATAGTAGCGAGGTGGGTGTACAATGACATGATGACTTGTGGTGACCAAGCATAGATGAGACGACTTCTTTAGATGAAGTCTGTCTAATTTTGGAGATCTATTGTAAACTTGGGCCCAAGATAATATAGATTGTATAAAGTTTATGCTTTATCAATATATGTGAATGTTATGCATCATCTATTTTTATCTACCGCGTTACTATTTTTATGAACTGATGAACTTGAGGCAATGAGACTTATGGTATGAATCGTTGTATTGCAGTATGGTGCGTACTCATACCAGTCAAGATGGGGGAGGTTCCAGTGGAGGTCAGGGGGATGACACACCACCCCCGGGACAGAATACGCCTCAAACGCAACCACCTCCACCACCTCCACCCGCACTTCCCAGAAGTCTCGCGGAGGTTCTCTCTGCAGTACTCGGCTCGCGCGACAAGCAAACCGAGCTACTGGGGACTCTGGTGCAGCACTCGTCCCATCAATGGGGACGACAGAATGATGGACCGCGTCAGCAGTATCAGAGTTCCTACTCTGATTTCTCATCGACACATCCACCGGTCTTCAGAGAGGCCGATGAACCATTGGAGGCGGATAATTGGCTCCGCACCATTGAAGGAAAGTTCGGTTTACTCGAGGTAACCGAACAGCAGAAGACGCTGTTTGCCGCGCAGCAACAGCAGGGGTCTGCCGGTGCATGGTGGGCCAATTACCTTGCCGCACGCCCCGCAGGCCATGTCGTAAGCTGGACCGAATTCCGGGAGGCGTACCGCGCCTACCACATCCCTCCCGGGATTATGAGGAGGAAGCTTCAAGAGTTCTTGGAGCTAAGGCAGGGAGGAAGGAGTGCATACGAGTACTCCAAATCATTCAACCACTTGGCCCAATACGCTCAGGACCAAATGAACACCGAAGATCGGAAGCGCGAATGCTTCTACCGGGGTTTGAACCCCAAGTTGAAGGACAAGCTTGTCCTATTCAACCGCGGCAGCTTCAACGGCATCGTCAATGCCGCTATCATGCAGGAGGACGCTACGCGCGAGCTGTCCTCAGATAAAAAGAAGAGGAGTGCTCCGCAGGGCAGCGGAGGTGGTGCTCCTCAGAAGTACCATATGGTGTATCGAGCACCATCCGACCAGAGGTGGCAACCACCATTACGACCACCAATGTTCAGTGGTCGCCAGTTCAGCAACTCCGGATTCCGACCGTAGCAACAACAGGGGATGATCCCACATGCACTTCCACCTCCACCACGTGCACCGGGATTCCGTCCTCCCATTCGTATTGGCCAAACCCCATACACGTGTTTCCCGTGTGGGCACAAAGGGCACTTCGCCAAGGACTGTCCGCAGAATCGACAAGGCAGAGGGCAATCATCCTACCAGGGGCCCAACCAACCCCGCAACCAGCCCAAGAAGCCAGCCACCAGAACCGGCAACATCCACCACCTCGCCATCGAGGACGTTCCGGAAGGCGCACCCGTGCTCACGGGTACGTTCTCTATCTTCAATCATCCCGTAGTCATACTCTTTGACTCCGGAGCTTCACACAATGTCATTAGTAAATATTTTGTCATTAAAAGTCAATTGCCTGTTATCTCCACCAAAACTCCATATGTGATTAGCACTCCAGCCGGGAAAACCGTAACAAATGAATTGGTTCCTGGGATACCACTTAACCTAGATGGAACCATATATCTTACTTCACTTCTGATACTAGAGCATCAGAAATTAGATGTCATCTTGGGAATGGCATGGTTACAATACCATGGTGCTATTCTAGATATGGTCCCTCGAAAAATATATCTAAATTCTCCACTCCATCCCTCTCAAGTCCTCAAGCTTGAGAAAGCCATTCTAGTGAATTCATCTACTGACAATACCGAGATTATGGGACTTAAGGATATTCCGGTAGTATGTGAATACCCGGACATGTTTCCCGAAGATCTTCCTGGTATGCCCCCAGAATGAGATATAGAGTTCAAGATTGAACTTGCACCGGGAATAGTTTTTTCGGTACCCTAGAAACCGTACACCCCTTGAGGTTACAAAGATCTCAAAAGAAAGTCATCTACTTGGTTTGAAGACCCTCGAAGGCCCACATGTCAGACATAACCGGACCCGCTTCTCTAACATGGTTAATCCCTGGGTCGCCACGTGTACTACCTAACCGGAGCTACCGCCCACAAGGAGGAAGCTCCGGACCATGTACTGAAATGGCACCCCCGGACTTAGCCCCTGACCGAGAGAAGCTCCGGACCTGACACGTGTCGGGTAGTCCCGGAGCTACCTGTTTCCCACAGCAAGCTCCAGAGCTGCCACGTGTCTGACCGTCGGATCTTCAGCTTCTGACCTCCGAAAGACCCCGCAATGGCTCCGGATCTTCAAAGGAGGACTGTCAAAACCCGTTACAGGATCATTAAGAGAAATTAAACGTGTATCAATACTAGTAACCGACGGGGCCACATGTCGGGCCAGGCTAACCTGTAACGGCCTACCCTTGTACTATAAAAGGACAGGCCGACGATACACAGAAGAAGAGACATACACGCTCCTCACACACTCATACAACTAATACAACACCAACACACCCGTGGAGTAGGGTATTATGCTCAGGCGGCCCGAACCACGTAAATTCTTGTGTCTCCTGTGTCAACTCTTATTCACCTTCTTGAACCTCCGCACGCCCACACCGAACATCAAACTCCCCTATCACTTTAGTAGTGTAGGGAGATCTGCCGGTTCCAAACCACCGACAGTTGGCGCGCCAGGTAGGGGGCGCCTGAGATTTCGAGAATGGGGAACTCTGCTGCTGGATCATCCAACGGCCAACCTGCTGCTCAGGCTGTTGAGGGCAATCCCTCCAACAGGCAGCCACCAGCAGGAGCCTCAGCACCAGCATGAGTCACACTCCCACCACCACCGTCTCCTCCAGCAAATCGTGCTGAACAACGTGATGGTGCGCCGGCATCGCTTACTGCATCGGCAAATCATGACAACCCGGAACACGCGCTCCATGCAGCGCGTGCTCTTCTACAACGCCCGCCACCTCCGGATGCATCTCGGGATGCACTGGAGCAGTGGAGGGCCGATGTGGAGCATTTGGTTGCAGCAGCAGCCGAACGCCTCAGCAACCAGGGTCCTCCTCCTTCAGGAAGAGCCCCATCGCAGCGGCGGACTTTGTTTGGAAGACTTGGTCCACATGTCTCTAATAGCAGCAGACGTGCTGCGTCACAACAAGTGACGTCATTGCCCTCCAGGCCTCGACGCACTCACACAGTATCCAGGCTTTCGACTCACGACCTCCGGTCGGAACTTGATCGCCAATACCGCCAGCAGGACAGCCGAGTCCATATTGAGCGTGCCTGTGAAAGACGGGAAGGTCAGGACCTTTCTACTCCTGAAGGAGTAGGAGGAGGCTGTTCAGCCTTGGCCATGCACCTGCGCATGGTTAGATGGCCACAGAAGTTCCGGCCTCACCTACCTAAAAAATTCGACGGGACTGTCAATCCCGCCGAATTTCTTCAGATATACTCCACTGCAATCTTGGCAGCCGGAGGAAATGAGGCCGTGATGGCCAATTACTTTCCAGTGGCTTTAACTGGGACCGCCAGGTCCTGGTTTATGAGCCTTCCACCCAACTCTATCAACAGTTGGGAAGAGCTGTGCCGTCAGTTCACTGCCAACTTCGGGAGTTCATACACCCAACCAGGCACTGAACTGGACCTTTTTGCGGTCGTGCAAAAAGGGGGAGAATCCTTGCGGTCATTCATTCAAAGGTTCTCTCAGGTACGAAATACTATCCCTTCTATCTCTAGCACCTCTGTCATTGTGGCATTTAGACAGGGCGTACGGGACAAGAAGATGTTGGAGAAGCTGGCGATCAAGGAGATCACCAGCGTCACGGAACTCTTCAGCTTGGCAGATAAATGTGCCAGAGCTACGGAGGGCCGTGAAATGCACTCCAAACCAGCCGCGGAGGATCACAAGAAATCCTCCAAAGAAGAAGCCGCTACCTACAGGAGTGGCAAGAAGAAAAAGAAGACCAACGGCAAGAAGAAGTCGTCGGCCGGTACATCCAACGTTGCAGCAGCTGCAGCTCCGGGTGGCTGGGGGCCACGCCCCGAGAAGCGACCTCGACTGTCTTCTGAAGACGGTGGCAAACCCAAAGTGTGGTGTCCCATTCACAAGACGGGCAGCCACAATTTGGAAGACTGCTGGGAGGTCCAAAACCTTGCCGAGCGCTACAGCAAGTGCCGGAAAGAATCTCCTTTCTGACAGAGGGAAGGAAAGCAAAAGGTCGACGAAGCTCCGGCTGAAGAGGAGTTAGGGTTCCAAGATCCCAAAAAGGTCCTGAAGGCTATCTACACCTCCGTCGACAATGATTCAGACGTCACAGACAACGAGCGTCGGAAGACCATGAACACCATTTTTGGTGGATCATGGGATATCACCTCCCGTCGCGTCATCAAGACTATGCGTCGGGATATGGCCGCTGTAGCCCCTACAGTCAGGCCGGAACCTCACCGAAAGTGGATGGACACAACCATCACTTTTGATCTTCGGATTGTCCTCGGAGCATGGTTGGAGCAGGACAGTTACCCTTGATGGTATCTCCTACCATCAACAACATCCAGCTCCATCACGTCATGGTAGACGGAGGTTCGGGGCTCAACCTCATCAGCTTTGAAGCTTTCACTAAGCTTCAGCTCCGACCTTCGGATCTCCACCCCTCTCGACTTTTCTCCGGAGTAGGTCCAGGGGCCATCACCCCACTCGGAGCTATTACTCTCCCTGTTACCTTCGGGACACGGGAGAAGTACCCCACCGAGAAGTTGGTCTTCGACGTCGCGCAGATCAACTTACCCATCAATGCCATCTTGGGTAGACCTGCCCTATACAAATTCATGGCGGCTGCTCATTATGGCTATCTGGTGTTGAAGATGCAAACGCCAGTAGGCGTTGTCCGGATCCGCGGAGATCGCACTGCCGGAGTAACTGCACTGGAAGAACTCCATGCGCTCACCACGGCACAAGAGGAGGACTCCAGGCAGGAGCAAGCTCCAAAACCCCCGAGCATTCGCCAACGAGGATCGACTTCTGCACCTCGAGTGCAGCCAAGCGGCGACACCGACATTCCCGTCAAAGTCGTCCAAATTGGTTCCGATGCCGCTCAAACCAGCCGTATATCGGGAGGATTGAACGACAAATAGGAACTCGCGCTCATCACTTTCCTCCGGGCTAACCGTCACAAATACCTGGGATCCCCAGGGAAGTGATTGAGCACAATCTGAAGATCTACCCCGATGCCCGGCCTGTGCATCAGAAGCCTCGGAAGCAATCCGTAGAGCGACATAACTTCATCCGGCAAGAAGTGAAGAAGTTGCTCGAAGCCGGATTCATCCGAGAAGTCTTCCATCCAAAATGGCTGGCAAACCCAGTTGTTGTGCCCAAGGCCGGCGGGAAGCTTCGGGTTTGCATCAACTACACCACACTAAATAAGGCATGTACAAAAGATCCATTCCCACTACCTAGAATAGATCAGATAGTGGATTCCACCTCCGGGTGTGAATTACTGTGTTTCCTAGATGCATGTTCCGGATATCATCAAATCAGGATGTCTAGGGAAGATGAAGAGCATACTTCATTCATCACAGTAGATGGATTGTATTGTTACACAGCCATGCCCTTTGGTCTCAAGAATGCAGCTTCAACTTTTGTACGAGCTATGTACAAAACTTTTGAAGAACTTATTAGAGACATAGTGGAAGTGTACGTTGATGACATCGTGGTCAAGGTCAGGAACAAGGAGTCACTCCTTGACACCTTGCAGGCTGTCTTCGACAAGCTGCGGGCCACCCGCACGAAGCTAAACCCAGACAAGTGTGTCTTTGGGGTTAGCTCCGGAAAACTTCTTGGTTTCCTGGTAAGTCACCAGGGCATAGAAGCTAATCCGGCGAAGATTAAGGCCATTGAAGACATGCGGCCACCAACCCGCATCAAGGACGTCCAAAAATTAACTGGATGTCTAGCAGCCCTCAGCCGGTTCATCTCAAGACTAGCGGAACGGGCACTTCCCTTCTTCAAGTTATTGAGGAAGTCCGGACCATTCCAATGGTCCGAAGAGGCAAAAAAGGCATTCCAGGAGCTGAAACAGTTCCTCACCACCCTACCAATTCTGGTAGCTCCGAACCCTGGTGAGCCTTTATTGCTTTATATTTCAGCTACTGACGAAGTCGTCAGTATGGTTCTGGTCGCGGAGAGACCAGAACTACCCCACACCCAGGAATCCAGACCCCTTCGGGAAGGTCCGGAGGTTCCTGAAAGTGAGTCTGGGTCCCAGCTCCCAGATTCAAATCCACCGGAAGTTATTTAAGGAGACCTAGACCCCTCCGGGAGGGTCCAGGTCATTTCTGAAGAAGCTCCGGATTCCTCCAGCCAGAACCCGGAGGTCCCCGAAGAAAATCCGGACCCTTCCGAGAGGGTCCAGGTCAGTGAAGAGGAAGCTTCGGACCTCTCCGGGAGGGTCCGGACCATTCAACGCCCGGTGCACTTCATTAGTGAAGTATTACATGATGCCAAGACTCAATACCTAGAGGTCCATAAACTGCTCTATGCAGTTCTTATTGCCTCCAAGAAGCTTCGACATTAATTCCAAGCTCACAAAGTCTCGGTGGTGACCTCCTACCCACTACGAGCAATCTTGCATAATCCCAATTCAACTGGGAATATTGCAAAGTGCGCAGCGGAATTGGCTGAATTTGATCTTGAATTTATTTCAAGACAAGCATTCAAGAGTCAAGCATTGGCAGATTTTGTGGCAGAATGGACTCCCTCTCCATCAAACCCTGGGGGCCCCAATGAGCAGAAGACGGAGCATCAAGCTCCAACCTTCACTAAGCCTCACTGGACCCTCTACTTTGACGGCTCCATGCAGAAGCAGGGGGCCGGAGTTGGAATCCTTCTCCTTGCACCGACTGGGGAGAACGTGAAATACATGGTACACCTTGACTTCAAGGCAACCAACAACATGGCTGAGTATGAAGCACTCATCTACGGACTAAAGGTGGCACTGTCATACGGTGTCAGGCAACTGCTGGTCAAAGGAGATTCACAGCTCATCATCAAGCAGGTGAAGGGTGAATGCTCCTGCAACAATCTCCAGCTAGCTGCTTACCTCCTAGAAGTCCAGAGGCTTCAGAAGGACTTTGAAGTCCTAGATCTCCACCATGTTCAGCGTGCTTACAACGCTGAAGCCGACGAACCCTCGACGAAAGCGTCAACCGGAGCTCCGGCTCCTAACGGAACTTTTGTCCGGAGATTGTCGAAACCCATAGCTCAGCCTGCCGAACTGAGCGAAGGGGGCGAGATCAGCATCCCGAAGCTGACGGTCCTGATGGCCCTGTTACCATGGCAGCCATCAAGGGTCATAGGTGCTACCGGAAGCTCCGAGCTACCTAGCACGCCAGACTCAAATGCTCAAGTTAGTTCCGATGCATGGATCTCGGAGATCCGGAACTACTTGAAAGATAACATCCTTCCTGACGATGATGTATTCGCTGATCGGGTAGTCAGATTGGCTAAAAGATACACGCTGGTAGAAGGGGATCTCTACCGGCGCGGTGCCAACGGCGTCCTAATGCGGTGCATCACAAGGGAAGAAGGCTGCGAGCTCCTCGCAGAAATCCATGGAGGCGAGTGTGGGAACCACGCGTCTTCCCGCACGCTGGTTGGTAAAGCCTTTCGGCATGGCTTCTACTGGCCTACAGCACTCCAGGATGCAACTGAGCTGGTGAAAAGATGCAAAGCATGCCAATTTCATGCAAAGCAAATTCACACTCCGGCTCAGTCCTTACAAATGATACCTCCTACATGGCCCTTCGCTGTGTGGGGGATGGACATCTTAGGACCTTTCCCAAGAGCCGTCGGAGGTTACAAGTTCCTGTACGTCGCCATTGACAAGTTCACCAAGTGGTCGGAAGCAACTTCAGTTGTGACAATCAACAAGAAATCAGCTATCAACTTTCTGCAGTCCATTGTATGCAGATTTGGAGTCCCAAACAAAATCATCACTGATAATGGGACCCAATTCACAAGCTCCGCATTCCAAGGATACTGCGAAGACCTCGGCATACAGGTTTGCTACGCCTCTGTAGCTCACCCAGCCAGCAATGGCCAAGCCGAGAGAGCAAATGCTGAAATCCTTAAAGGACTCAAAACGCGCACCTATGAGCGCTTGAAAAAACATGGAGCTAACTGGATTGAAGAGCTTCCGCCCACTCTATGGGCCAACAGGACATCTCCAAACCGTTCAATCGGAGAGACACCCTTCTTCCTGGTGTACGGAGCTGAAGCAATCCTTCCTCCGGAAATCACCTTGGGTTCACTCCGGGTCCGGACCTTCGACGAAGCCGCGCAGGACCAGCTCCGGCGTGAAGACCTAGACCTCCTTGAGGAGGGAAGGTGCCAAGTAGCTGTTCGGAATGCCCGATATCGCCAAGCTCTACGGCGTTATCACCAACGGCATGTACACAACCGACAGCTCGAGGAAGGCGATCTGGTGCTACGGAGAATACTATCCAGAGAAGGGCTAAACAAACTCTCCCCCAGCTGGGAGGGGCCCTTCCGAGTGATTAAAGTATCCCGTCTCGGAACCATTCGCTTGGCTACTGAGGATGGGACACCTCTCCCAAATCCTTGGAACATCGAGCACCTCCGTAAGTTCTACGCTTAATACCACGGAGGTGAGTCTTGAGTAACTTGAGATGTATGTTATAGAGTCATTGTACAGAGTCGGGTAGTTCCTCCGGGAGAGCAGCCAGACCTTTCCCGAAAGGTCCACAATGCTCATGCAATGCTTGTCACAGTCTCAGGACTAAAAGTATGGCTAACTACCCTGGGTCAAACGAGAAATGAAACACCCTTAGCCTGGTTCTGTACCCTAAGAGTGTACTTGTTTCCCCTGTACCCCGGACCTATAATGAAAGACATTTTCATGTGAAATAGACTCCACGTGCATTTATTTTGTACAGGCTCAACATTTTTATTTTTCTCTTTCTTGTCTATAACGAAGACGTGCATTTCTTAAGAAATTTTAGTTCGACTTGTTTATATACAATTCAAGTCGTATTGTCGATTCTTTTGGATTCAAATATTGTTCATGGCCAACTCGCCTGAAAGCCGCCAAGCCAATCTAGGGCCGGAGTGTGCTATCGACTTAGCCTGGTCAAGCACCCTAAGTACGCCACTCTACCTACACCCCGGCAGGCCGAAGTAAGGCGGGTCCGTGTACAGTTGGGTCTAAAATAAAAGACATCACATTCGGGCCAATATCCTCTTGGTACATGTTCACAATCAAATTGTGTACATCTACCAGGGGGCCAAGTGAAGATAAAAGTGTTGAAGACAAAAAAGTGAAATTTGCAAAATTTGGGGATTTCATTTATCTGGAGACAAGAGATTACATCTGGAGACAAGGGATTACAAAATTGAGGGAGAAGAAGAGAAAATACAAGTGAGAATTACAGAGATATGGTCCTAGACCCTATGGAAGAATTGGGCGACCTTCTGGGCGACCTCTGATACGCTAGCTCGGGTAGCTTCGCCTTCTCCTTCTACGGGGCCTTCAAGCACCGGGTCCAGAGGAAATTGGGAGTTCCGGCTGGTGTAGCACGTCAGCACATACTCTGCGACGTTCTTCGCTAGGGATTGCCCCTCAACCTCCAGTTGGTCCGCGATGACATCGCCCACCTTGGAGAGCTTGCTACCTGCTGCGCTCAATGCCTGCAGCGCTAGGTCCGGCTCTGGCTCCGGGTCATCCGGGCGCACGGGGCTGAAACCCATCAGCGTCAGCGCGTCATTGGCCTTGCCCAGGAACTCCCAAATCTGTAGGGAGTCCGCAGTCCTCAAACCCTTCAACTCTTCCAGGGATCTCCTGGCCGCCATCAGTTCGGAATTCTCACGGGCGAGGCGCTCAATTTCTTTGGCGTTTTGCTGAATCTTTTAAGCAACCTGCCTTTCAAGTTTTCCGAGCTCCTCCTCCCGGAGGTGGATCTTGTTCCGGCGCTCAACTAGGTCCTTCTCCCTACCCCTCACTTTCTTCTCCCGGGCAACAAGTGCAAACTCTTGTTCGTAGAGTTCCTGCCCTCACACCCAGGTCTTCTCCTCTTCCTCTTGGCAGTGCTCTTCCAATTTCTTGGCACGCTCCTCGAGGCCCTTGTCAGCCAGAGCTACTTTCTTGGCGAGCTCCTCTTCCCTCCTCAGGACGTCATCCCGCAGCTCTAGGAGTTTCTGCTCTTCATCCTCGAGCCGTCTCTCCCTCTCTTCAAGTGCCTATTGACGCTTGATGAGTGCAGTGTTAATGGCCTCAAGCTGTTCGTGTCGAGCATCGGCCACGTTATTGGCAGCTTTGGCCTGATCGTAGATCTCCCGGGATTGAGTGTCGAGGGCATGAGTCATGCTCTCCCTGTCATCCAGTAATTTACCCCAGTACTCCAGGCGGACCTTCTCCTGTTTGATCCACTCCTTGTCATCCGCTAGCCTCAATTGAGCCAGCTTGGTCTCGAAGTAGAGCCGGTTACGCCACCTCCTAAGGGTCTGGCGCTCCTCTTCAAGAGCCTTGCTGTCGTGGAAGAAGGCTAGCTGGACTTGACGCAGACTGGAACATGCGTTGTCAATGGACAGCGACAACGGGATTGGCTCCGGACCTGCTGGGGTCTCCACTGCTGGTTCCAGCGGGTCTTCAGATACAAAATTTGGGTCCCACTCTACAAGAGTGGTCCCCTGGGACTCCATGGCAATAGGGCTGTCCTCCGGGATGGCCTCAGTCGCCATCGAAGAAGGCCCCGCCGCCAAATCTTCGTTCACCCCCTCAAGCTGGGGGCCAGCGACTTCGATGGGGCACTCCGGTTCGGCTGCAGGAACCTCCGGCGTCATCGCTTCCGGAGTAGGAGCCGCTACAGGCTCCGGTCTGGGCACCTCTTCTGACGGAGGCTCAAGCTCCGTCACCTCTTCAACCACCGGCACAGGAGCCGGAAGATCTTCAACATCGTCCGGACCTGTGACCGGAGCTCCAACAATAACTGGCTCAGCTGCCGGTGCTTTGGAAGTAGCCGGCCCAACTGCCGGAACTACCTCATCTTCCGGCTCGCATGCCGGGGCTTCAGTCACCTCCGGCTCAACTGCCGGGGCTTCAACAATTTCCGGCTCTGAAGCCGGGATTACTACTTCCTCCGGCTCAACAGCCGGAGCTTCCATCATTGCAGCACCAAGACCCGGAGCCTCAACCTCCGGACATGTACCGCTGGCATGTATTCACTCCCGTGGTCCAGCACTACCACGGGAACTTCTGGGGACGAGTCGAGGTCCATGACCACGACAACCGGTGCCGGAGCTGTCGCAACCTCAGCCACCACTTGGGGCGGCGCTGGGACAGGAGCAGAAGCTCCCACCCCCGCGGCCTCAGACGCTGTGGCCGAGGGTAGAGCCTCACTTCCCTTCTTGGGGACGCTGCAGACGATGGACGAAGAAAATTAGCAAACAGTTGATACAATTAAAATAATTATACAAGGTAGAGATTAAAAATTACCTTGGGAGGCTTCCGCACCAACTTGCACGGAACCTTTTTCCCGGGCGTTCTGGGCTGGCCACAGTCGGCGTAGAAGCTCCGGAAGGCCCCCCGGAACTCGGCGGCCACGGGTGTTTCTCGGGTTGAGGCTCCTCTCGATCGGGAAGAACCCCCGGACCTGGAGGCCTCCACTGGCCCAGGAGCTGGAGTTGTTCGACCGGAGCTAACACCCCGGGAGGACCCCACTGCAGGAACAGCTGCACTCCGAGAGGACCCCACCGCGGGAACAGTCACGTTCCGGGATGACCCCACTATAGGGACAGTTGCCACAGCTGCAGAGGACCTTCCCCTCTGGGGAGAAGGAGCCGACGCGGAAGTAGCGGGCCCAACAGACCTTCCGTCGGTGTACTGCAACTTCCTCTTCCGGCTCACTGGTTCTTCCGCCAGCTCCTTGCCCTTGCCAACGACTTCTCCCCTCGGCTTAGGAGCAGAGCCGGAGCCACCCTTGGGTACCCCAGGGATCGCTACCCCGGAGGTTGGTCTTCTCTCGACGACACCAAGGTCGTCAAGTACGGGCATCTTTCGCCGGAGCTCCCTGCTGAACTCCACTTCCATGTTCAGAGGGAGGAAGGCCGATGGGGGAGTCAAGTCATCACCGTCGACGTCGATGCCATGCTGGAATTTCTTGACGTGGAACTCCAAGGTTCTCCCTGCCATGTTGGACTTCAACCCGGTCTCAACCCAGTCGTCATCCATCACGCTGTTGAGGGCCCAAGCGAGCTTCTCCCTCCTCTTTAGAGGCGCCCACCTGTTGACCAGGAAATTGCAAAATACCGCCTGAGGAGTCAATCCTCCCTCCACGCATTGGCGGATCCTGGTCAAAGCGGGATTGAAAGCTTCCGCCAGCACCGGAGCTTCACTCCAGATCGTTGTGTCGATGCCGGGCAGACTATCAGGCAACTCCAGCCTCTCGTGCTCCTCCACCCTGAAGACTATCCAATCTTTCTTCCAGTCGTCCCACATTCCAGAAGAAAACGACCGGAGGTACTTGAATGGGCACTTCTTGCGCTTCACGAAGTAGTAGAAGCCAAGGTACTCATTGCTCCGACCGGTGGTGTGGACGGTGAAGAAGGTTCGGAAGAGTTCGATGCAGGGGGGGATGCCCACCCACATCTCACAGAAGTGGACGAAGATAGACATGAGGAGAATGGAGTGAGGGCCAAGGTGATATAACTGCAGACCATAGAAGTCTAGCAGCATCAAGAAAAAGGAAGAAAAAGGTGGGATCAACCCCACCATGGCGTACAAAGAAAAGTACACCATTTTGCCAGCGTGCTCCTTCTCGAAGGGGAGCTCTCCGCCGGCACGGACTGAGCGGTTGAAGAAGTCCGAGGACCACCCCATGAGGGCCCGGACCTTCTTCAAATCGCCGTCAGTCTTCAGGCGACTCTCACGGAGACCCAACTCCATCGCGGCACGGCTACCCGAAAGAAGAAGAGCGAAGCACGAGTTGGGAGTTTGAGCGCAAGATCAGATGAGAGGCGTAAAGAACTCCCGACGGTGCGCACTTTCCTTCTTAAGTAAGCCCTCGCGCCGCTCGGATGGAAACCGCAAGGGAGTCGAAGGTACCACCCAAAAATTTCACCCAGCCGATGACAAGCTGGCCCGGGACCACCCCGACGATCAAGTCGAGGTTCTTACCCAGGTGAACGGTTGTCATCAAGAGGCGGGAAGCCCAAAGGCGGCGGCCTGACAAGGCGCGCGGAACCGATACGGTTTTCGTATCGGGAATCGGTGACCTTCAATTGCGTGAGATCTGCACGCCAAAGATCTCATCTGCCGCACGCGTGATACACCACGTGGTGAGGACTTAATTCCAAGTCCTTGCCAACGGCACCCTCAAAGACCCTTGAAGACTCAGTTCAAAGGTCGCGGAGATGGACCCACCTCCGGCGGAATGACTTCCCTGGAGGTAGGCCCAGGGGGCCACTGTCGGTACCCTAGAAACTGTACACCCCCTAAGGTTACAAAGATCTCAAAAGAAAGTCATCTACTTGGTTTGAAGACCCTCGAAGGCCCACATGTCAGACATAACCGGACCCGCTTCTCCAACATGGTTAATCCCTGGGTCGCCACGTGTACTACCAAACCGGAGCTACCGCCAACAAGGGGGAAGCTTTGGACCATGTATTGAAATGGCACCCTCGGACTTAGCCCCTGACCGAGAGAAGCTCCGGACCTGACACGTGTCGGGTAGTCCTGGAGCTACCTGTTTCCCACAGCAAGCTCCGGAGCTGCCATGTGTCCGACCGTCGAATCTTCAGCTTCTGACCTCCGGAAGACCCCGCAACGGCTCCGGATCTTCAAAGGAGGACCAAGGACTTCAAGAGCCGATTAAGTGTCATTAATGCCATATTAATGACACTTAAACGGACGATCTTAACACCAGTAACTGTACTGTCAAAACCCGTTACAGGATCATTAAGAGAAATTAAATGTGTATCAATACTAGTAACCGCCGAGGCCACATGTCGGGCTAGGCTAACCTGTAACGGCCTGCCCTTGTACTATAAAAGGACAGGCTGACGATACACAGAAGAAGAGACATACACGCGCCTCACACACTCATACAGCTAATACAACACCAACACACCCGTGGAGTAGGGTATTATGCTCAGGCGGCCTGAACCACATAAATTCTTGTGTCTCCTGTGTCAACTCTTATTCACCTTCTTGAATCTCCGCGCGCCCACACCGAACATCAAACTCCCCTATTACTTTAGTAGTGCAAGGAGATCTGCCGGTTCCAAACCACCGACAAGTTCCAATCTCAAGACCACCCTACAAGATGGCACCCAAGGAACTTGCAGAACTTAAGGAACAATTAACAGAACTTAAGAACAATGGGTTCATTCGTCCAAGTTCATCACCATGGGGTTGTTCTGCACTGTTCGTAGAGAAGAAAGATAAAACCTTGAGACTGTGTGTAGACTATCGTCCACTTAGTGCTGTCACTATCAAGAACAAGTATCCACTGTCACGCATTGATATTCTCTTCGATCAATTGGTGGGTGCTAAAGTATTTTTGAAGATGGATCTTCGTTCTGGTTATCATCAGGTTAGGATCCGACCAGAAGATATACCAAAGACAACATTCTCAACGAGGTATGGACTGTATGAGTACCTTGTTATGTCCTTCGAATTGACCAACGCACCGGCTCATTTCATGTATCTCATGAACTCGGTGTTTATGCCTGAATTGGACAAGTTTGTCGTAGTCTTCATTGACGACATACTTGTGTATTCAAAATCCGAAGAAGAACATGCTCAACACTTGCGTATCATGCTTCAACGATTACGGGACCACCAGCTATATGCTAAGTTCAGCAAGTGTGAATTCTGGATCAGCCAAGTGCCATTTTTAGGGCACATCATATCAGTAGAAGGGATTGCAGTTGATCCAAGCAAGATCAAGCAAGTCCTCAAATGGGAGTCTCCAAAGTCTGTACATGAAGTCCGAAGTTTCCTGGGTTTAGCAGGATATTACCGGAGGTTTATACCCAATTTCTCCAAGATAGCTAAACCAATGACAGAACTTCTGAAGAAAGGGCAGAAGTATGTATGGACTGAGGCATGTGAGGCAGGTTTCAAAGCATGGGTGAAACACCTTACAACGGCACCAGTTTTAGCCCAACCGGACACAACCAAATCATTTGATGTCTATTGTGATGCATCAGGAATTGGTTTGGGATGTGTGTTGATGCAAGATAGACGGGTGATCGCTTATGGATCACGGCAGCTCCGGAACCATGAGCAGCACTACCCGACTCATGATCTTGAGCTCGCTGCTGTGGTACTGGCATTGAAGATGTGGAGGCATTATCTACTGGGTAATATAGTACACCTCTACACTGATCATAAGAGCTTGAAATTCATTTTCACCCAGAAGGATTTGAATATGCGACAACGGAGATGGTTAGAGTTGATCAAGGACTATGAGATTGAGATCCACTACCATCCAGGCAAGGCGAATGTAGTCACAGATGCACTGAGCCGCAAGTCCCATGTCAACAGTCTTTCCATCAACTCCATGGAAGAAGAAGAACAGAGTCTCTACTTGGTTCCATATGGGGCACTCTACAACCTAGCTCTCATTCCTACTATCAAGGAGGATATTATGGCAGCTCAGAAGGAGGACAAGGGGATGTCGCATATTCGGCAAAGAATGAAGAAGGGGGAGATGAAATGTTTCCGAAGTGACGATGAAGGTACCCTCTGGTTTAACAACCGTATAGTGGTACCACGAAACATGGAGCTTAGAAAGAAGATACTGGATGAAGCACATTTGTCCAAGTATTCCATTCATCTGGGAAGCAACAAGATGTACCAAGATTTGAAGAAGAAATTCTGGTGGACTTGGATGAAGAGGTAAGTAGCTAAATACGTATCCGAGTGTGATACGTGCCGGCGAGTGAAGGCCGACCATATGAAAGCAGCAGGACAGCTTCAAACTTTAAGCATACCGACTTGGAAATGGGAGGATATCAGCATGGATTTCATTGTTGGGTTGCCTCCCACTCTTCATAAGCACGACTCAATTTGGGTGATCGTTGACCGATCGACCAAATCAGCTCATTTCATACCGGTCAGTGTGGATTATGATGCAAAACGGTATGCAGAACTTTATATCTCCAGAATAGTGTGTCTACATGGTGTACCCCGCACTATCATTTCAGATCGTGGATCTATTTTTGTTGCTCGCTTTTGGGAGCATCTCCACGATGCATTGGGTACCAAACTGATTCGAAGCTCGTCTTATCACCCTCAGACTGATGGACAAACCAAACGGGTAAATCAAGTGCTAGAGGATATGCTTCGTGCCCGTGCCATACACCATGGTAGGAATTGGGATGATCATCTACCATTGGCAGAATTTTCGTACAACAACGGTTACCAGGCTAGCATCCAGATGGCGCCATATGAAGCTCTTTATGGCCGGAAGTGTCGCACACCCTTGAACTAGTGCGAATCTGGTGAACGAGTGGTATATGGCATCGACTTAATAAAAGAAGCCGAAGAGCAAGTGCGCATTATTCAAACAAATCTCAAAGCCACTCAGTCTCGTCAGAAGAGCTAAGCGGACAAATGACATCGACCTCTTCACTTCGAAGTTGGGGATCAAGTTTATCTCCGGGTATCCCCTATGAAAGGTATCCATCGATTCGGAGTGAAAGGGAAGCTAGCTCCACGTTTTATTGGGCCGTTCGCAATAATTAAAAGATGCGGACCTGTGGCATATCAATTGGAGTTACCGCCGTCACTTTCAGGGGTTCACAATGTATTCCACATTTCCCAGTTACGGAAATGTCATAAAACTCCCACTGATGTCCGTATAGAAGATTTGGAATCTCTCCAACCAGATCTCACTTATTCCGAGCATCCAACTCAGATCGTTGATGAGAAGACTCGCACCACAAGAAGCCGCACCTTGCGTTTCTACAAGGTCTTGTGGAGCAACCACAGTGCTGAAGAAGCCACGTGGGAAAGCGAGGAGTATCTTAGAACGAACTATCTGGACTTGTTAGCGGCATATGTTCATTAGATCTTTTCATTTTGCCTTCTATTGTAATCTCGGGATGAGATTCTTTTAAGGGGGGAGAAATGTAAAACCCCACTTTTATGGCATGTGAATCTAGTTATGAGTTTTGTGATCAACTATATTAAAGATCCAATATAGTGGTACACATGAACTTAATACCCTCCAAACCTTTCTAGCACTCATGGTTAAATTTTATTAACATGAGTATTGGACTTCACCACTAATCCTAGAATGATTCTATTCACCCCTTTTCAAACATTAGAATTATTTGGATGAAGTTTAGTAAGGCAATTCCAAGTGCAGTACTAAATGGGCCCTACCAAAACATTCAAATTAGAGGATCTAAATTTTTCTTTGCCTTCTAATATTCTCAATAGCTTGCCTACAAAATTTCAAGATTTTAGGAACTCATTTGTTATTTTATTTGAGACGCTCAGCGAATTTGAATCAAGTTTAAATTCAAATTCAAAAACTGGTCAAAATATACTTGAACATAAAGATCTAAACACACCATTGTGTTCATCACAATTTTCATGACTTAGCCCTGAAGTTTCATGATTTTTGGAGTTCATTTATTATTTTTAAGTGAATTACTAAAATAGCAGTAGCTGTGGGGCTGACTGGCGGGGCCCACCAGTCAGCAGCCCACGTGCAGCCGCATTTCAACGCGCGCTGCGCGCGCCACCGCAACGGTGTGCATGCCCAGCGCGACAGAAGCAAGCCACCGCCGTTGGAACTCTATAAATAGCGCTCTGGCTGTCCCTTATCACTTCGCAGTTGCCCTTATCGCCTCCCCTCTCGCTGAGCCGACGGATTGCACCATTTTCGTTCCGCGCGCGAGCTTCCGACCGCCGGCGCCGCGCACCCCTTGCTGGCCAACCGGAGGCCTCTCGCGCCAAGCCTCCAACAGCTAGGTTGTTCCTCTCTTCCTCCTCTGTCCTCTGGATCAATCCTTTCGTTGCATAGTTGACGGTTTGGCCGATAATTTGAGGCTACACCGAAGGTCGCCGTCGTGTTCACCGCGCGCCATCCCTGCTCCACGTTGCCAGGCTGCTGCACGTAGTTTCGTGATTCAACTCCCATAGCAAACTAGTGCGCCGGGACATGCTCTACGCAACGGTGAAAGCCGTTCCTTGTTTACGTAAGTATCGAGCAAGTTAGCTAGGTTTTACTCTTAGCCGAAGCTTATAAACGCGCTCGGTTTTTCATTCAATTCGAGTTCCACACTTAATAACTCTCCACAATTGCTAGCAAATAGTTTCTACACTTCTTTGCGCACCCTCTCGAACTGGAATCACCGAAAATGATCGACTATAGCTCAAGAATCGCGAGTTCTCCCCTCCGCCGTTAAGAAGTTGCCTCTGTCGCCATCGACGACTGCTTTGCCGACCGTTACACGACGATATCACCTGCCCATCATGTTCCTCGTGGTTCCAGAAGACTTCTCCAGCCTTTTTAGAAGGGTTTTAGCCACAGAGCGGCAGTTCAGACATGGCCGGAACCCTAGCGGCCGCCGCCGCCGATGCACCGTTTTTTCCGACCGTCGGCAGACCTCCCCGATCCCACCATCGTGCTCAGCGCGTGATTTTACGGTTGGGTGCCCAAGTGTAGGAGCTGCAATGGCCGGGAACTCAGATTCGGCGAGGCTCGCCGGAGAGCGCCACCGCGGGAGCCCCGCGCGCCGCCCGCTTCGGGAGGTGGAAGACGACACGGTGGGTCCCGCGTGTCAGCGTCTATCAACCCCGTGGATCGGGTGTGGCCACGGGATCTGTTGTGGCTACGCGGTGTATATCTGTGGCCCCCGTGTGGTTTAAATGCCATTGGTCCATTTTAAATCGGTGGAGCCCACGGTTTAATTCAAATTAGAAATTAATTCCAGATTTGGCTCCAACTTAGAAAATCCATAAATTTCTGTAGGATGCTCCAAAAATCTTCAAACAAATTTTGTTTGAAAGCCCTTGAGCTCTAGTTTCTGTCAGTACCAATTAGGTTCTGTGAAACTCATATTTAAATTCTGTAGAAAATAATCTTTTCAAATGCAAATACAATTTTTCCAGACAAGGTAGCCACTGGAAAAATCCCCAAAATTCACCTAAAACTTTATGTCCTGTTCTTGACTGCCAGCAAATGTTTGGGAGCCATTGCACCTGTTTAACCCTCTGTATAGTTCAATTACCTTTTTCAGTTATTGAATTTTCACAGATGTTCAGTTGCTTTACTATGTCTCAAATTTGGACTGAACCTTCCTTTTGTCATATACTAGTTCCTGTCAAAATCTTGGATTTAATTGACCTAATATCATAGTCCTAATCCAGTTACAAACTGACTATTTATTTAAAAGCCAAAAATTCAAATGTAAATAATTCCATAAATTATTGCCAACTTAGAAATTCATTAACTCCTTCACCAAAGCTTAGGAAATTATGAAAAAAAATTTGCTAGAACCAGGACAACTTCCTCTTTCATGATTATCAACTGGAAGCTATGTTCAATCCACAGTTTCTTCTTTAAAATTTTTGGAAGTTTAATACTTTCCATAATTTTAGATACAACACTATACTTTGATCATCTCCTGTTCTTTGCAAGAGCCTTGATCATATTCCCTAGTATCTACCATCGAAGTTCCAAAGCCAATTAAGGTCCCTATAATGATCACCATGGATTAAATTTTGGTATTGGTAATAATTATTTTTCATAGTCATTTATATACATATTATATGCATATCGTATAGTGACCGAAGTCGAGGAGGAGCCAGAAGCCTGGGAAGAGCATCTTCCAAACTGTAACTCAGACTCTGACCTGCAACAAAGCAAGCGCCGGTTTGCATTTAAGTCGTTTAAAAAATTTTACTTTATCACTATGATGAGTAGTCTATGAATTGTGCATTACGTTTAGGATGATTGATACTCCACTTGCATGGCCAAAAATCCCAGGGATTGGTGGGAACGAGTTACAATTTGACCTATAGTAACTGCTTTGCTAATGCATAGGAAATTCGGTAGAAGTCGAGTAGTTGGAATCTACTCGCGAGAGATGTAGGACATATCTCACAGGATTGGTTAGATAGAAAATGGCTTAATACAATGAAATTGAGACCGGGCAGGGAATGCATAGGAAGCGGCAAGAATTGAGTCTCGGTCGCATAGCCCTGCCTGTGTCGATTAAGGCCCGTCCGTATGCAGCCCCTTCGGACAAGCTTGAATTGTACCGGCAATATAATGGACATATGGAATCCAATAAACTGATATAACTTGATAACTGGGGTGTCGAGGCCCATTAACTCGCCATCGATAGGGGTGGGTTGAGGACAGTAAGGTGTAAATCGGTTGGCGGACACATGAGGTGTTCCGTGCGGAGACCTTCTGTTCGTGGAGGTGAGACGGGCTCTGCGTTCGAGTTTCTTGTGAAAGGTGGCCATATACGCCTAGTACTGAAGTGTTATGTAGGTACAGGTGTACTCGCTGACATTTCCGAACGACGTATGTGTCGTGTTGTCCGGGTGTGTCCTGATTGCAATCACTGTCCCTCGCAGTAATAGAGTACCACTTGTTCACTGAGCGGCAATGTAGTAAATACTAAAGAAGCCGAAAATCATATTGTATTGAATTATAATTACTTTGCAACCTTGCATGATTTAGAGATAGTACAATTAAAAGTGTACAGTTTCCCCATACTTTAGCTGTAAAAGCATTATGTGCTCTGGTCATGTCATATCATCGGTAAAGCGTTTCTTGTTTGATTGTGGAGCCCATGATGTGCCGTGCTCGGAGAATGTCATTTGCTACATAAAACCTGATTATAAGGATCCACTTGTAGGCGATTCATTTACGCTTCGCCTCACCTATGTTTTAGTGTTCCCCTTGCATATGTCTAGTGAGACGGGTTAGTCTTGCTAAGCCTTATGCTCACGTTTGCAGTTAACGAGTTTTTGCAGGTTATATAGTTGATGAAGGGTTTTGTGATGAAACTGCACCCCCTCCAGGGTGTACAGCCGAGTGGGAACCCTGCACGCCGCCCTAATTGAGTGTTTCTAGTGCAAAGTATCCAAAGCATGGATAACTTTGCTTTTGCATAGCTAGTGCTGAGAGCGTAGCTATGATATGTATATATTTCTTTACTTCCGCTAGTATTGTAAAACTTCCGCTGTATGTTAAATAAAAGACTTCGTCTTGTACTTATTCAGGTTCTATTCTTGTATAACTGTTGGGTGTCGCATCGCACGACACCACCCAATGAGATCCTCGGATGTCGGGATTCTGGTCCCCACACAAGGAATATGATACTGTTAACAGATTGTTTAGCTTGCTATGTTGGCAGAAAAAGAATTGCAGGGCCGACAACAACAACAACAACGCATAAGGAGCAACTTCACGCCACGTTCAACGCCCACACCATCCAAAACAGCACCATCTTCGACCCCTGTGCAGTGACTACACCATCCAATGGCGGCCAAAGAACTATACTTGCTACTCCACCTTCTCGGGTGCCGGAGGGAAGCAAGGCGACATCATTCAAGCCTTCGTCGTCCACTCCTTCTACGGGTCATTCTTCCGACATTAAGTGTCACCGCTACCAGGGACTTGGTCATATGATGAGAGATTGCCCGAGCAAACGAGCATACATAGCACGCGACAATGGCGGGTATGATAGTACTTCGGATGTTTAAGATGAATATTCTCTTTCTACTGACTTTACAGATCCAAATGACGAACACAACGAAGAAGAGGTACTTGGTACAGTGGCAACGAAGAACTATAGGAGCATCATTGTGTAGCGTGCCTTGAGCTCCAAAGTGGAGACCGACGACAAGCTACAACGACACAACCTCTTCCACATGTTTCTCGTCGTCAAGGACTGCCGTGTACACACTATAATTGATGGAGGTAGCTGCAATAATTTGGTGAACACGGACGTCGTCAATAAACTTGGTTTGACAACAAGAGCACACCCTCATCCGTACCACATTCAATGGTTCAACAACAGCGGTAAGGTTCGGGTAACACAAACAGCGAGAATACATTTTTCAATTGGTTCTTACCATGATTTTGATGTCGTTCCTATGGATGCTTGTTCTCTTTTATTGGGTCGTCCTTGGGAATTTGATACAGATGCTATTCATCATGGTAGAACTAATAAATATACACTCATTCATAAGGGAAAGAAAACACTTTTCTCCCCATGACTCCTGCTGAAATTGTGCATTTTGAGAAAAGTAAAATTTGTGATGGCAAAGCAACAAAATTAGAATCTGAAAAACAGCAAGTCATTAAGTTAAAATCACCATATTTGCTCGCAACTAATTCTGACCTTGCTGATTTATTCGATTCTAAGGGGATGTGATATTCTTTAGTTTGCAAAGAAGCCATGTTTTCACTTCATGAATTGTCTATTGCATTGCCGCCTGCTGTTGCTAACCTTTTGCAGGAATTTGAGGATGTGTTTCCCTCCGAGATACCCCCTGGTTTACCACCGATGAGAGGCATTGAACACAAGATCGATTTGATTCCAGGAGCAAGTTTGCCAAATCGTGCAGCATACAGTGTGAATCCATAGGAAACTAAGGAAATTCAGCGACAAGTCCAAGATCTTTTGGACTGCGGGTACATTCGTGAAAGCCTTAGCCCTTGTTCCGTTCCTGTTCTTTTGGTTCCTAAGAAAGATGGTAGTTGGTGCATGTTTGTTGATTGTCGAGCGATTAATAACATCACCATTCGATATCGTTATCCTTTTCCTCACTTAGATGACATGCTTGATAAATTGAGTGGTTCTATCATCATCACAAAAATTGACTTGCGTAGTGGTTACCACCAAATTAGAATGGCACTAGGAGATGAATGGAAAATTGCATTTAAAACCAAGTTTGGACTTTATGAGTGGTTAGTCATACCTTTTGGTCTAACTAATGCACCCATCACCTTTATGTGATTAATGAATGAAGTTTTACGTGCTTTAATTGGACAATTTTTGGTGGTTTACTTGGATGATATCCTCATTTACAGCAAGTCATATGATGAACATCTTGATCATTTACGTGTTGTTTTTACTGTTTTGAGAGATGCACGTTTGTTTGGTAACCTCGAAAAGTGCGTCTTTTGCACCAATCGAGTCTCGTTTCTTGGCAATGTCGTTTCCTCGCGGGAAATTGGGATGAATGAAGCAAAAATTGAAGCGATCAACAGCTGGCCAGCTCCAACAACCGTCACGCAGGTTCGTAGTTTTCTTGGTCTTGCGGGTTTTTATCGGCGCTTTGTGCGGGATTTCAGCAACATTGCAGCACCTATACATGAGCTAATGAAGAAGGGAGTGCCATTTCAATGGGGCGAACAGCAGCAACAAGCTTTTGATGCTCTTAAATCGAAGCTTACACAAGCACCATTGCCGCAACTTCCTGATTTTGACAAGACCTTTGAGCTAGAATGCGATGCAAGCGGCATTGGTATTGGTATTGGAGGCGTTCTCATACAAGGAGGTAAACCTATTGCTTTCTTTAGTGAAAAACTTCATGGACCTTCTCTGAATTATTCCACTTATGATAAGGAGTTGTATGCCTTAGTCCGAGTATTACAGACTTGGCAACATTATCTTTGGTCTAAGGAGTTTGTCATACATTCCGATCATGAATCATTGAAGTATCTTAAGTGTCAAACCAATCTTAATAAACGACATGCTAAATGGATTTAGTTCATAGAGTCGTTTCCATACATCATTAAGCATAAGAAATGGAAGGAAAATGTCATTGCCGATGCATTATCTAGGCGTTATACCATGCTGTCCCAACTTGATCATAAAATCTTTGGTTTGGAAACAATAAAAGCATTATATCCTACTGATTTGGACTTCAAATATGCTTTTGAAAATTGTAGAAAAGGAAGAACTTGGAATAAATATGTGCTGCGAGAGGGTCTCCTCTATCGTGCTAACAAGCTATGTGTTCCAGCTAGCTCCGTTCGTCTATTACTTTTGCCGGAAGCACATGGAGGAGGTTTGATGGGACATTCTGGAGTGAAGAAAACTAAATACGTGCTGTCCACACACTTCTTTTGGCCAAAGATGAGGTGTGATGTCGAGTGCTACGTGACACGATGTACTACTTGCAACAAAGCTAAGTCTCGCCTTAACCCACTTGGTCTTTATATGCCTCTTCCTGTTCCTAGTGTACCTTGGGAGGATATTTCTATGGACTTTGTTTTGGGATTGCCTAGGACAAAGAGGGGAAGGGATAGTATTTTTGTAGTTGTTGATCGTTTTTCCAAAATGGCACACTTTATACCTTGTCATAAGAATGATAATGCCTCTGACATTGCTGATTTATTTATGATGAAAATTGTTCGCATGGTGTGCCAAATACCATTGTTTCTGATCGTGATGCAAAATTTATAAGTCATTTTTGGAGAACTTTGTGGTATAAGTTTGGAACCAAGTTGCTATTTTCAACTACATGTCACCCACAAACGGATGGACAAACCGAGGTAGTTAATAGTACTTTATCCACTATGTTGCGGGCTGTCTTGAAAACAAATTTGAAGTGGTGGGAGGAGTGTTTACCACATATAGAATTTGCTTACAACAGATCCGTTCACTCCACGACAAAGGTAAGTCTATTCCAGGTAGTGTATGGTTTCAATCCCCGTGCTCCAGTTGATTTACTACCTTTGCCTCCTTCTGAAACTGTAAATTTGAATGCTACACAACGATCTGAATTCATTCTTAAGATGCATGAAACTACAAATAAAAATATTGAAATGATGAATGAGAAGTATAGGATTGAAGGTAGTAAAGGTAGAATAGAAGTAAAACTTGAACCAAGTGATTTGGTGTGGTTACATTTGAGAAAAGAGCAATTTCCCGACTTGAGGAAATCTAAACTTATGCCACGAGCTGCTGGTCCATTTAAGATTGGTGAAAAGATTAATGATAATGCATATAAGCTTGAATTGCCTCCTGATTTTGGGGTTAGTCCTACATTTAACGTTTCAGATTTGCGACCATACTTGGGAGAAGAAGATGAACTTGAGTCGAGGACGACTCCAATTCAAGAGGGGGAGGATGATGAGGACATCACAACAGCGGAGAAGCACATTGAGCTGCAAGGACCAATCACAAGAGCACGAGCACAGTTAATAAATCAGCAGGTGAATTCGTTCCTAACTTCTTTTGCATGTGAGTTTGAGAATAGATTTCTATGTGATGATTTAATTGTTATTAGGAATAATGGAGAAGATCAAGATATGAAGGAAAGAGGCCTTGGAAGCATGGAGAACCAGCTGGGACGTCCACAAGTTGATGGAAACAGTTTACAACTTGGACTCGAGTTCAACTCAGAGTCCAGGAGCAGTCCAACATAAAACGGACGCCCAGGAGGCATACGGACTCCGTTTTTGACGTTATACATATGCACGGAAATAGGAGAAGATAAACTTTCCAATGGCTCTAGTCCCACCTCAAAATGCTTCCGTAGTCATTGGGAATCGTCGAAACAAGTCGAGTCTAGATTTCTGTCCGGTGCTGCGCCACCAAATCGGGCCTTTGAGCCTTGTATCCCGTAAGAGTCCATTAGGGACGCGTCTAATCGTGTTTTGACCGAACCCTAGACTTTAAATACTGCAGCCGCCGGTCATATTCGGTGGGTTTTGCTTAGACCAATAATATCACCATTCTACGGTTTGTGAGACCTCAACTTCACGATTTCAGATCGTGTCTTCAACGTTCTTGCTCATGTTCTCAGTTGCACTTGCGGGGATTAGCCTTCTTGGCGAGGTCAAGCGTGTGATGCACGGTTGGTAACCAACGGAGCTGTGGTGTAGTGATTGCAGGGGTACTTGAACCGCTCGAGTGCCGCAGATCATCAACGTCTAGCTCTCCACCCCAATCGACTTACCTTTCAGAAGATCGGGCCTAAACCTACTCATCGTACATGGGGCGTACCATCTGGGCGCATGAGGAGACTTGGCACTGCAGCAGAATCAAGATGTGGATTTTCTTCCTGTCGAGGCCGTCCTTCTCTACCGCATCAGGCCGTCCTTCTCGAATTTTTTTTATTTTTAGCGTATTAAAATAATTTTTTAATATTAATAGCGAACGATTATTTTTTTCTACAAAAGTAGCAGCCTTATCGCAATTAGGAAAAGCGACTCGCAATGCCGAATCGCGAGTTGGTGACGTGGCGCCCACGGAACGGCTGTGGACCGGTCAAGATTCCCGTTGGAAAGCGGAAAAGCGAGTCGTGATTCCGACGTGCGAGTCGCTTTTTCGACGTGCGAGTCGCAATTCCGATGTGCGAGTCGCGATTGGAAGTGCGACTGGTCCCACCGCCCTTCACGAGGCGCTGGACCGTTGCGCCCGCTCGGACTCTAAAAGGACGCTGTCGGTTTCAACGGGAAGAAGCGCTCCGGTTAAATCCAGAGGAGAGGAGAGGAGAGGAGGGCAGAGGAGAGGAGAGGAGAGGAGAGGAGAGGAGAGGAGAGGAGAAAAGAGGAGAAAAGAAAAAAAGAAAGGTATGAAATTTTTTATTTAGTTAGTTAATATTAGAATTTTATTTGTAATAATAGCAGTAAATGTTTTTTAATTAGTTAATTATGTTTGTATTAATTTTATGTTAGATTTATTATTAGTAGTAGTAACAATAAGTATGAATAGTTTTATTATTATTAATACAAATTTTTATTATAAATAGTAGGTGTAATTAATAGTATGTTAGAGATGTTTTTATTATGATTAATAGTAATTTATTTAAATGTTGTATCTTAGCAACATAATAGAGTTGCATTAATATTAAAATATTATTTTAGAATGTATATATATTATAAATAAATATATATAATATAGTAGTATGAATAAAAATTAGGTATGAATAAAAATCAGGTATAAAATATATATTATAATAGATGAATAAAAATTATTAAAATTAGGGATGAATAAAATTAGGTATGAATATAATTTTAATAGGTGAATAAAAATTAGGTATGAATAATTATATACAAATGTCGTTATATAATTTTAATAGATGAATAAAAATTATTAAAAAATTATATCATTGAGAGATAATTAACTGCATATATTGTTGAGTAGGTATGACGGATAAGATACCATTTCAAATTTATTTTGGAGACGGAGAGATACAATATGATTCGAATGGTGTCAATTTATCTAAATTTTCGTCCACCACAGTCCAGTCCAGCGAACTTATTTGGGTATTCATAATTGGTTAATGCGAATGTTTAGACTTAATGAAGAACAATATCAATTGAAGTATTATGCAGTGGTTAGTCGTAGAAGTGGTCAGTTTTATGGAGAGTTACTTGAGATGAATGGAACAACAGTTTGGAGGAATTATGCTGAAAGAGCTGTTGAATTTGGATGGCCTTTAATTTTGTTTCTTAATGTAGAAGCAAAAGAGGTAATTGATGAGACAGCTAATGCAGTGGATGATGGTGATGAGGATGGTAATGATGGAGAAGTTGAAGAAACGGAGAATGAAGGGGACGAAGATGCACCTAGTAATGTCCATATTGAGGCTACAGGTGTAGCTGATGAGGTGAATAATTAGATCCTTTGGTTGATCAGATTGAGCAGGAAGATATAGATTATGAGAATATTCCTGAACATAACTCCTCAGATGATGCAGAAGAAGTTCTAGTACCTGCAGAATGGAAAAATCAAAATTTTGATAATTTAAAGGTCACAGAAGGTTATCATGTTCCATGGGAATATAACGAGAATGAGGTATTTGTATGATCTTTATTTAAAGATAAAGAAACATTGAAAGATGATGTTTAATACTGATCTCTTTCATTAAAAAGATCATTTGTAGTTTCAAGGTCACATAAAAAAATTTATGATGTCAGATGTGTTTTACCAAGTTATCCATTTCGTGTGCACGGATATGCTCAAAAGTAGAGCAATCTCTGGAAATGTTCAATATTGACTGATCATACTTGTGAGTTGCAACAACTTGAGAAGTGCAATACTGCTCTTACATCCCAGTTTCTTGCAAATTACATGTACTCTCGAGTTGTGGATAATGTTGCTTTTGAGCCAAAACTAATTATCAACACTATTGAGCAAGATTTTAACTACATGATAAGTTATTCAAAGGCTTGGAATGCCAATGTAAAGGTGATAGAGAAGATATTTGGTACCTTTGAAGCATCTTATGATAATTTGCCAAGACTATTAGACACTATAAGAATGAGAAATCATGGAACATTTGTTGACATTATGGATGTTCCGAATCCAAGCATTCCTAAGAAGTTGATTCTTCAACGAGCTTTCTTCACTTTGGGTCCATGCATAAATGCATTTAACTATTGTAGACCAATACATTGTATTTGTCAGTACCCTGCGTACGGATACCCTTTGGAACTGCGAAGGGTGCAAAGGAACTCCACCTATCTGAGTTGAAGACCTCTGAAGGCTCCACGTGTCACTCAGAACCGGACCTGCCTCCCTCCTTTGGTTAGTCCCAGTGCCGCCACGTGTATCATAAAATCGGAGCCACATTCCATACATGGGAAAGCTCCGGACTAGATACCTGTGTGGCACCCCCGGACCTAACCCCTGATAGAGGGAAGATCCAGTACTGACACGTGTACAACAGCACCGGACCTACTCGCCCAAGACGGTAAGCTCCGGAGCTGCCACACGTCCAACCGCCGGACCTTCAACCTCAATAGGCAGATTGGTGGACCTCCAACGGCTCGGACCTTCAAGGAACATTAAAGACTCCAAGACCAAATTATGTGTCATTAATGCTATCTTAATGACACACGATCGGAGGATCCTTAATACCAGTAATGCTGCTATTAAGGCGCGTTACCATGCTGTTAAGGGGAATTAAGTACATTAACTGTGTATTAGGCATCAGTAACCGCCAGGGCCACATGTCGGGCCAGGCTAATGATGTAACGACCAGCCCTTGTACTATAAAAGGACTGGCCGAGCGATACATAGGGAGGGCTTCCACATGCGCCTAAGACAGGCTAAGGCTGGTCTCTTACACACAAGCACTCAGACGGTCAATACAACAACAACACACACCCGTGGAGTCGGGTATTACGCTCAGGCGTCCCGAACCACATAAATCCTCGTGTCAAATTGTCATCTTGTTTTGAATCTCCGCGCGCCCTAATCGAACTACAAAACTCCGTGGGCTACTAACCGTAGTACTGAGAGAATTGCCGGAATCATACTCCGACAGTTGCGCGCCAGGAAGGGGCAGCGCCTGAGATTCAAAGATGGTGAATTCTGCTGCTGGATCGTTCAACGGTAACAACGCTGAGCAACCTACTGGACGCAATCCCTCCAACATGCATCAGCCAGCAGGTGATGTGGCTCCAGCAAGAGTCATGCCACCATCGCCACCGTCTGCTCCAGTGAATCAAGCTGGACAGCGAGATGGGGCGTTTGCGTCGATTACTATATTGGCGAACAACAACCCCGAACACGCGCTTAATGTTGCCCGTGCTCTTCTCCAATGTCCACCACCTCCAGGGGCACCCCAGGGTGCAATGGAATAGCGGAGAGCTGATGTGGATCATCTGGTTGTAGCAGCAGTCGATTGCAACAGCAATCAAGGTCCTCCCCCCTCGGGGCGGGCCCCATCGCAGCATCGGACCTTGTTGGGTAGACTCAGTCCGCAAGCTTCGTAGCACGGGAGGCGTGCTGCATCTCAACAGGTGATGTTGCTGCCTTCCAGGGCGCGACATACTCACATGATAACGAGGGTTTCGACTCATGACCTCCGAGCAGAGCTTGATCGTCGTTACCGGCTCGCGAGAGGCCAGACGCTCAGGACAGCCCTGCTCCTGAGGGAGTAGGAGGAGGCTATTCTGCCTTAGCCAAGCACCTACGCATGGTCAGATGGCCGCAGAAGTTCCGGCCTCACCTGCCGGAGAAATTTGATGGGATTGTAAACCCCGCTGAATTTCTCCAAATCTACTCCACCGCTATCCTTGCGGCTGGGGGAAATGAGGCCGTGATGGACAATTATTTCCATGTGGCTTTAACTGGGAACGCCATGTCTTAATTCATGAGCCTTCCGCCTGAATCCATCAACAGTTGGGCGGAGTTGTGCCAACAGTTCACCGCCAATTTCGGGAGCATATACACCCGACCAGGCACGGAACTGGATCTTTTTGCTGTCAGGAAAAAAGGGAGAGAGTCTTTGCGATCTTTCATCCACAGGTTCTCCCAGGTACGAAATATCATTCCTTCTATCTCAAGCGCTTCTATTATTGTAGGATTCAGATAGGGCGTTCGAGACAAGAAAATGCTGGAGAAGCTGGCAACCAAGGAAGTCACCAGCGTCACGGAACTCTTCAGCTTGGGCAGACAAGTGCGCCATGGCTGCGGAGGGCCGTGAAATGCACTCCCAACCACCTCCGGAGGCCAACAAAAAATCCTCCAAGGGTGAAGCCACTACCTCCGGGAGTGGCAAGAAGAAGAAAAAGTCCAACAGCAAGAAGAAGCCGTCGGTCGACACACCTACTGCCGATGCTGCCGCAGCTCCGGGTGGTCGGGGGCCACATCCCGAGAAACAACCTCGGCCATCGTCTGAAGACGGTGGAAGCTCCAAGATGTGGTGTCCCATACACAAGACGAACAGCCACAACCTGGAAGGCTGCCGAGAGGTCCAGAACCACGCCGAGCGCTACAACAAGCGTCGGGAAGAAGCTCCTTTCCATCAAAGGGAAGGAAAACAAAAAGTCGACAGAGCTCTAGCTAAAGAGGAGTTAGGCTTTCAGGACACCAAAAAGGTCTTGAAGGCAGTTTACACCTCCATTGATGACGTCTCCGACAACGAGCGTCAGAAAACCATGAACACCATCTTTGGTGGTTCGTGGGACATCACTTCCCGCTGTGTCCTCAAGACAATCTGGCGAGACATGGCCTCTGTAGCTCCCACCGCTAGGGCAGAGCATCATCGGAAGTGGATGGATACTGCCATCATCTTTGATGCTTCGGACTGCCCTCAGAACATGATCGGAGCTGGCCAACTTCCATTGATGGTATCTCCGACCATCGATAACATCCAGCTCCACCATGTAATGGTGGACAGAAATTCGGGGCTGAACCTCATAAGCTTTGAAGCCTTCGTCAAGCTTCAGCTCCAAACTTCGGATCTTCGCCCCTCCCGACCTTTCTCAGGAGTAGGTCCGGGGGCCATAACTCCACTCAGTGTCATTACTCTCCCGGTGACCTTCAGGACTCGGGAGAATTACAGGACTAAGAAGTTGGTCTTCGACGTGGCACAGATCAACTTGCCGTTCAACGCCATCTTGGGCAGACCAGCTTTGTACAAATTCATCACTGCTGCTCATTATGGCTACTTGGTTTTGAAGATGCCATCACCCTCAGGCGTTCTCTAGATCCGCGGAGATCGTAGCGCCAGAGTTACTGCCCTGAAAGAACTCCACACGCTTGCTACAGCGCAAGAGGAAGAATCCGGAAAGGAGCAAGCTACGAAACTCTCGAGCATTCATCATCGAGGTTCAACGTCCGCACCTCGTGTGTAACCAAGCGGCGACACCGACATTCCCGTCAAAGTCGTCCAAATTGGTTCCGACGCTGGTCAGACCACCCGTATATCGGGAGGTCTGAACGACAAATAGGAACTCACGCTCATCACTTTCCTCTGGGCTAATGTCGACGTCTTTGCCTTGCAATCATCACAAATGCCTGGGATCCCTAGGGAGATGATTGAGCACAATCTGAAGTTTATCCCGATGCTCGGCCTGTACATCAGAAGCCTCAGAAGCAATCAGTAGAGCGACATAACTTCATACGTCAAGAAGTGAAGAATTTTCTTGAAGCTAGATTCATCCGGGAAGTCTTCCACCCAAAATGGCTGGCAAACCCAGTCGTTGTACCTAAGGCCGGCGGGAAGCTTCGTAGGAGTGGGCGCGATTAACCGCATAACCGTTAAACGAATTAACCGCACTGAATTAACCAAAATTTTTGGTTAATTCGGTTTTCGGTTATCAGTTCGGTTATGATTTTTTCCCTATTCGGTTTTCGGTTAATAATTTGGTTTTTAATCCGATTAACCGAATTATCCGAATTTTATGTGATTTGTTCATGTCTATTTTTGTTTCTCTTGGTTTATAATTTATCAAACATGGATGTATGCTTGTATATTAACTTATATATTGGTCTTTTTATGTTTGAGTTGATTTCATGTTGTTTTATTATTCAAAATTTCAAATTTTCTTTATTTATTTTTATGTTTAAATTGAGTTTTAATTTATATGCGGTTAATTCGATTAACCGATTAACCGAACCGAATTAACTGCAACCGAATTGTGCGGTTAATGTTTTTGTTCTGTCATATTCGGTTATCGATTTCTATTAACCGAATTGACCATTAACCAAATTAACCGAACCAAATTAACCGAATTAACCGAATGCCCACCCCTAAAGCTTCATATGTGTGTTGACTACACTACATTGAATAAGGCATGTCCAAAGGATCCATTTCCACTACCTAGAATAGATCAGATAGTGGATTCCACATCCGGGGTGTGAATTACTGTGTTTCCTAGACGCAAATTCTGGGTTTCACCAAATCAGAATGTCTAAGGAAGATGAAGAGCATACTTCCTTCATCACAGTAGATGGATTGTACTGTTACACAGCCATGCCATTCGGTCTCAAAAACGCTGCTTCAACATTTGTGCGAGCTATGTACAAAACTTTTGGGGAGCTCATTAGAGATGTAGTGGAAGTGTACGTCGATGACATCATCGTCAAGATCAAGAACAAGGAGTGATTTCTTGACACCTTGCAAGATGTCTTTGACAAGTTGCGAATCACATGCACAAAGCTAAACCCAGACAAGTGTGTCTTTGGGGTTAGCTCCGGAAAGATTCTTGGATTCTTGGTGAACCTCCGAGGAATAGAAGCGAATCCAGTGAAGATTAAAGCTCTTGAAGACATGCGGCCACCAGCTCGCATCAAGGATGTCCAGAAGCTAACTGGATGTCTAGTTGCCTTCAGCCGGTTCATCTCAAGACTGGCGGAATGGGCGCTACCCTTCTTCAAATTATTGAGGAAGTCCGAACCATTCCAATGGTCTGAAGAAGCAGAAAAGGCATTCCAAGAGCTGAAGTAGCTCCTCACCACTCTACCAACCTTGGTAGCTCTTAACCCTGGTAAACCACTTCTGCTTTATATTTCAGCAACTAATGAAGTTGTCAGCATGGTCTTGGTTGCAGAAAGACCGGAACCATCCCTAGTTCAGGAATCCAGACCCCTCCGGGAAGGTCTGGAGCTACCTGAAGTTGAGTCTGGGTCCCAGCCCCCAGACCAAGATCCTCAAGGAGAGACGCCAGAGGATCAACCTCCTTCAATTGAAGGAGTTAATGTTGCTGAACAAAAAGATCCGGACCCTTCTGGGAAGGTCCGGGTCACTTCAGAAGAAGCTCTGGGTTCCTCGAGCAAGAACCTGGAGGTCCCCGAAGAAGGTCCGGACCCCTCCAGGAGGGTTTGGGTTGATGAGGAGGAAGCTTAGGGCTCCTCCAGGAGGGTCCGGACAGTCCAGTGCCCAGTGTACTTCATCAGTGAGGTACTCCATGACGCCAAGACTCGGTATTTAGAGGTGCATAAGCTACTCTATGTAGTTCTTATTGCCTCTAGGAAGATTCGTCACTACTTCCAAGCTCACAAGATTTTAGTGGTAACCTCTTATCCACTGCGTGCAATCTTGCATAACCCCAACTCTACTGGAAACATTGCAAAGTGGGCAGCGGAATTGGCCGAGTTTGATCTTGAATTCGTCTCAAGACAAGCGATCAAGAGTCAAGCATTGGCAGGCATTGTGGCGGAAAGGACCCCTCTCCATCAAATCCTGTGGGCCCCAGTGAGCAGAAGCCGGAACCCAAGGTACCGGTTTTCACTGAGCCTCACTGGACTATCTACTTCGATGGCTCTGTGCAGAAGCAGGAGGCCAGATCTGGAATCCTTTTCCTCGCTCCGACCGGGGAGAAGGTCAAATACATGATTCACCTTGACTTGAAGGCGACCAACAACATGGCGGAGTATGAAGCATTAATCTATGGGCTCGAGGTGGTGATATCATATGGTGTCAAGCAGCTATTGGTAAAGGGTGATTCACAGCTCATTATAAAACAAGTCAAAGGTGAACGCTACTACAACAACCCTCAATTAGCTGCATATCTACTTGAAGTCCAGAAGCTTCAGAAGGATTTCGAAGTCTTGGATCTTTGCCATGTCCAGCGTCTCAACAACACTGAGGCTGACGAACTCTTGAAAAAAGCTTCAATCGGAGCTCCAGTTCCCGATGGAACCTTCGTCCGGATATTGTCAAGACCAACAGCTCAGCCTGCCAAACTGAGCGAAGGGGGCGAGACCAGCACCTCGATGCTGGCAGTCCTGATGGCCCTGTTACCATGGCATCCATCAAGGGTTGTAGGTGCTACAGGAAGCTCCGAGCAACCCAGCACACAAGACTCAGAAGCTCAAGTTAGCTCTGATGCATGGTTCTCGGAGATCCAGAGCTACTTGAAAGACAACATCCTTCTTGAAGACAATGTATCTGCTGACTGGATAGTCAGATTGGCTAAAAGATACACACTGGTAGAAGGGGATCTCTACCGGCGTGGTTCCAACGGCATCATAATGCGGTGCATTACAAGGGAAGAAGGCCGCGAGCTCCTCGCGGAAATCCATGGAGGCGAGTTTGGGAACCACGCGTCTTCCCGCACGTTGGTCGGTAAAGCCTTCCGGCATGGTTTTTACTGGCCTACAACACTCCACGATGCAACCGAGCTAGTGAAGAAATGTGAAGCATGCCAGTTCCATGCGAAGTAAATTCACACATCAGCTCAACCTCTACAAATGATACCTCCGACATGGCCATTCTCCGCATGGGGTATGGATATCTTGGGACCTTTCCGAAGAGCCGTCGGATGTTACAAGTTCATGTATGTCGCCATCGACAAGTTCACCAAGTGGCCGGAAGCAACTCCAGTTGTGAAAATAAACAAGCAATTAGCTATCAATTTCTTGCAGTCCATAGTATGCAGATTTGGAGTCCCTAACAAAATCATAACTGACAATGGGACCCAATTCACAAGTTCTGCATTCCAAGGATATTGCGAAACCTCAGCATTCAAGTCAGCAACGCTTCCATAGCTCACCCAGCAAGCAATGGCCAAGCTGAGAGAGCAAATGCAGAAATCCTAAAAGGACTCAAGACCCGCACATATGAGCGCATGTAAAAGCATGGAGCCAACTGGATTGAAGAGCTTCCGCCCACCTTGTGGGCGAACAGGACAACTCCAGACCGGTCAACTGGAGAGACACCCTTCTTCCTGCTGTACGGAGCTGAAGCAGTCATTCCTCTAGAAATCACCTTGGGGTCACTCCGGGTCTGGACCTTCGACAAAGCCACACGGGACCAGCTCCGGCGTGAAGACCTTGACCTCGTTGAAGAGGGAAGGTGTCGAGCAACTGTTCGAAATGCACGATACCGTCAAGCGCTCCGATGCTATCACCAAAGGCATGTGCATAACCGACAGCTCGAGGAAGGCGATCTGGTGCTACAGAGAATACAAACTCGAGAAGTGTTAAACAAACATTCCCCCAGCTGGGAAGGACCCTTTCAAGTGATCAAAGTATCCCGTCCCAGATGCGTTCACTTGGCAACCGAGGATGGGACACTACTCCCTAATCCTTGGAACATTGACTACCTCCGTAAGTTCTATGCTTAATATCACGGAGGTGGGTCTATAATTACGTATGATGTTTGTTATGGCATCATTGTACAGAGTTGGATAGCTCCTCCGGGAGAACAGCCGGACCTTTCCCGGCAGGTCCGCAAAGTTCAAGCAACACTTGACACGGTCTCAGAACTAAAAGTGTATCTAGTTACCATGGGTTAAACAAGAAATGCAACACACTTAACCTGGTTCCGTACCCTAAGAGTGTACTCATTTCCCCTGTACCCCAGACCTATAATGAAAAACATCATTATGTGACAACAGACTCCACGTGCATTTATTTTGTACATGCTCATTCTTTATTTTTCTCTTTGTTGTCTATAACAAAGTTGTGCAATTCTCAAGAATCTTTAGCTCGAACAATTCATATATAATTCATGTTGCTTTGTTAATTCTTTTGGGTCTTAAAATTGTTGAATGGCCTACTCGCCTAAACGCCAAGCCAATCTAGGTCTGTAGTGTGCTATCGACTTAGCCTGGTCCTGCACCCTAAGTACGACACTCTACCTACACCCCGGCAGGCCTGAGTAAGGTGAGTCCAGAAAACGATAATAGAATTGGAAATGCACTTGATTGTATATAGAATTGCAGTCGACCTAAAAATTTCTTCCGGGAATGGTAAGCCGCAAACGAGTTATAGATAAGAAACAGATTTTACTATTTTTCTTTACTTTAGTGTGCAGGAAAAATAAAAATCTCATGATGATGGTGGATGATGCCAGAGCAATCAAAGCTTCGACATCCCCTAAGGTGGCTTGCTGTCGATGTTTTAAACATTGATAGTAGGCGTTGCCGGAGCTATCAAGTTCCGATAAATCCAGGGAGCTAGCCGTCAACGTGAAGAAAAGATGGTAGAAGAACACCACAATGGGGTCTACTGTCGACGCTCTACGTGTTGACAATGGACGTTGCTGGAGCTACTAAGCTCCGACAATCCCAGAGGGCCAACTGTCGACGCTCTACGTGTTGACAATGGTCGCCGCCGGAGCTACTAAGCTCCGACAACCTCTAGGGGCCCCTGCTGTCGACGACTTCGGACCTACACTCTACAAGTTCGAAGCACTCAAGTCTTCAACAAAATGCTACATCCTTTTGGTACATGTTCGCAATCAAATTGTGTACATCTACCAAGGGCCAAGTGAGATAAAGGTTGAAGACAAAAAATGAAATTCATAAATATCTTGGATTTCATTCATCTGAGGACAAGAGATTACAAAATTGAGGAAAAGAAGAGAAGATACAAGTGGGAGCTACAAGGAGAAAGTCCTAAATCCTATGGAAAAACGAGGCAACCTTCTGGGCAACCTTCAACACGCTGGCCTTGGCGGCATCTCCCTCTCCATCAATGGGACCTTCAAGCACTAGATCTAGTGGGAAATGAGGATCCCAGCTCGTGTAGCACGTCAGCATGTACTCTGCGACGTTCTGCGCAAGGGATTTCCCTTCAGTCTCCAACTGATTCGTGATGACATCGCCCATCTTGTTGAGTTTGTTGCCCGCCGAGCTCAACGCCTTTAATGCCTAGTCCAGCTCCGGCTCCGGATCATCTGGACATACGGGACTAAAGCCCAGCGGTGTCAGTGCATCATTGGCTTTGCCCAAGAAGTTCCATACTTGTTGGGACTCCGAAACCCTTGTGCCTCGCATCTCTTCCAAGGACCTCTTGGTCGCCGCAATCTCCGAACCCTCCCGGGCAAGGCGCTCGACCTCTTTGGCATACTGCTGAATCCTTTCAGCAACTTGCCTTTCGAGGTTGGCAAGCTCCTCTTCCTGGACGTGGATCTTTTTCTAGCCGTCAACCAGGTCTTTCTCCCGGCCTCGCACCTAATTCTCCCTGACAGCGACTTCGTTCACCCTTTTGGTGAGGTCCTGTCCCCGCTGCCAGGTTGTCTTCTCCTCGCTCTCGCAGAGCTCCTCCAGCTTCTTGGTGCGCTCTGCCAGGCTCTTGTCACCCAGAGCCAGCCTTTGGGCGAGCTCCTCCTCCCTCTTCACGAGGTCATCCCTCAGCTCCAGGAGTTTTTGCTCTTCATCTTCGAGCTTTTTCTCCCGCTACTCAAGAGCCTCCCGGCGCTTGACGAGGCTCTCGTGGATGGTACTGAGCTTCTCCTGGCGATCATTCGCTGCTTCATTAGCAGCCATGGCTTGTTCGTGTATAGCCCGAGACTGGATGTCGAGGGATCGCACCATGATTTCCCTCTCGTCCAGCAGTTGGCCCCAGTACTCCATCTGGGCGTTCTCCCTCTTGACCCACTCCTTGTCGTCGGCCAGCCATGTTTGCACCAGCTTGGTCTCGAATTGGAGCCGGTTGCACCACCTCCTAAGGGTTCGGTGCTCCTCCTCGAGGGCCTTGCTGTCATGATAAAAACCAAGCTGGACCTGACGAAGGTTGGAGCAGGCGTTGTCGATTGACAACGACAGGGGGATCGGTTCCGGACCTGCCGGGGTCCTCTCCGCTGACTCCAGCGGGTTCTCCATAACAAACATTGGGTCCCACTCTACAAGAGTGGTCCCCTGAGCTTCCACGGCACTAGGGCTGCCCTTTGGGAGTGCCCCAGTCGTCGCCGAGGAAGGTCCGACAATAGGAGATTGTACTTCTGGAGTTGGCTCCGAAGGTCCCGTCGCTAGGTCATCAACAACTGGTCCCTCTAGCAGAGGACCGGTCGCTTCGTCTTGACACCCTGGCTCAGGCGCGGGTACCTCCGGAACTACCACCTCTGGGGCAGGTGTTGAAGATTCGGCCAGAGCTGAGGCCACTTCCGGCTGCAACGCTGGTGCCTCCTCCATCGCCGGTTCAGGCGCTGGTGCTTCAACATCCACCGGTTCGGGTGCTGGCACCTCCACGACAACCGGCTCATGCGCCAGAACTTCATCAACCACTGGCTCCACCGTCGGAGCTTCAATAACATTCGGTTCTAAGGCCGGAACTGCAGCTACCTCCAGCTCTGAGGCTGGAGCATCCCTCATCACAGCATCCAAAAACCGGAGCTTCAACCTCCGGAGCTGGTGCCGCTGTAACATTTTTATTCCCGTGGTTCGGCGCTACCACGGGAGCTTCGAGAGATGAGTCAAGGTCCAGAACATCGACAGCTGGCGCCAGAGCTGCCGAGACCTCAGCCACCACTTGGGGCGGCCCTCGAGTTGGAGCCGGAGCCTCCGCTTGTACAACATCAACCGCTGTTGCAGGAACCGGAGCTTCAACCCCTTTTTCTGATACCTTGTGGATGAAGGACAAAGAAACTGAAAACATGGTTGCAGCAAAAATAACCAACTGAGGTAAAAAAGCCAATTTACCTTTGAAGGCTTCTGCTCCAGCTAGCGTGGAACCTCTTTGCTGGACGCTCAGAGCTCGACCCAATCGCAACACGGGTAATAGCTCCGGAAGGACCTTGGGAGCTTACTGCCGTCGCCAGCGACGTCTTGTTTGGGGCCTTCCTCGATTGAGAAGGACCCTTGGACCTGGAGCCCTTATCTGGCCCTGGTGCCGGAGTCACCCGGTCGGAGCTGGCATTCTGGGGAGACACCGATGCTGGAGTTGTCGTCGCCATTGAAGACCTCCCCCGCCGGGGAGAAGGAGCCTTTATGGAAGGAGCAGGTCTGACGGACCTCCTGTCAGAGTGCTTCCACCTCCTCCTTCGGCTGGAGGGCTCGGCCAACTCTTTGCCCTTGCCAATGACTTCAGCTCTTGGTCTCGGGGCGCGAGTAGGGCCACCCTCAGAAGCTCCGGGGATCACCAATCTGGTGGTCGGACGCCTCTCTACCTCGCCAAGGTCGTCAAGCACCAACATCTTCCTCCGGAGCTCCCTGCTGAACTCTGCCTCCATGTTCAAAGGGAGAAATGCCGTTGGCGTATTTAAGTCGTCGCACTCGACGTCGATGCCATGCTGGAACTTCTTGAGATGAAGCTCCAAAGCTGCGCCTTCCAAATTGGACTTCAAACCGGTTTCAATCCAGTCATCGTCCATCACGCTGTTGAGGGCCCAGGCGAGCTTCTACCTCCTCTTCAGCAGAGCCCACCTGTTGACCAGGAAGTTGTAGAAGACCGTCTGGGGGGTCACCCCTCCTTTCACACATTGGCGGATCCTGGTCAAAGCAGGGTTGAAGGCCTCCGACAGCACCAGAGCCTTGCTCTAGGCGTCAGTGTCAACATTAGGAAGACTTTCAAGCAGCTCCAGCTTCTCGTGCTCCTCTGCTATGACGATAATCCAGTCCTTCTTCCATTCGTCCCACTTGCTGTAGGGAAACGACCTCAAGTACTTGTGGGGCATTTCTTGCGCTTCAAAAAATAGTAGAAGCCAAGATACTCGTCACTCTTGTCGGTAGTGTGGATGGTGAAAATGGTACAGAAAGCTCGACGTAGGGGGGAATACCCACCCACATCTCGTAGAAGTGGACAAATGTTGACATAAGAAGAATGGAGTGGGGGCCAATATGGTACAACTGCAGACCGTAGAAGTCTAACAACATCAAGAGAAAATTTGAGAAAGGTGGGATCAGCCCCACCATGGAGTACGCAGAAAAGTACACCATGTCGCCGACGCACTTCTTCTTGAACGGGAGCATGCCGGCGCGGACCAGGTGGTTGAAGGAGTCGCTGGACCACCCCATGTAGGTCCGAACCTTCTTCAAATCGTCATCGGTCATGAGACAGCTCTTGCGGAGACCCAACTCCATCGCAGCATGGCGGGGCGAGAGAGGAAAAGCAAGCAAAAGTTTGGAGGATTCGAGTGCAAGTTCAAATGAAGGTGTAAAGAATCCCCAAACCATGTGCGCTTTCCTTCTTAAGTAAGCCCCCGCAACGCTTGGATGGAAACTGCAAAAGGGCCAAGGATAAAGTTCTAAAATTCCACCCTGCCAATGACAAGGGGGCCCAGGGCCACCCAGACGATCAAGTCGAGGTCCTTACCCTAGGCGAACAGTTGTCATCACGAGAGGCGGGAAACCCGAGGGCGGCGACCTGATAGGGCACGCAGAACCGATACAATTTTCGTATTGGGAACCGGCGACCTTAAATTGCGTGAGATCCGCACGTGCAGATCTCACCTGCCGCATCCTGAAGATGCCACACGGCAATGGTTTAACTGCGAACCACCACCTCAACGACACATCCAAAAACCCTTGAAGACACGGCGCAGAAATCAAAAGATGGACCCACCTCCAGTAGAATGACTTAACCCAAAAGGTCTCTCCCAGACGTGGGCCCAGGGGGCCAATGTCGGTACCCTACGTAGCGGATACCCCTTGGAACTGCGAGGAGTGCAAAGGAACTCCACTTATCTGAGTTGAAACCTCCAAAGGCCCCACGTGTCACTCGAAACCGGACCTGCCTCCCTCCTATGGTTAGTCCCAGTGCCGCCACGTGTATCATAAAACTGGAGCTACATTCCATACATGGGAAAGCTCCGGACTAGATACCTCTGTGGCACCCCCGGACCTAACCCCCGATAGAGGGAAGCTCCGGTACCGACACGTGTACAATTGCACCGGACCTACTCGCCCAAGACTGTAAGCTCCGAAGCTGCCACGCGTCCAACCACCGGACCTTCAACCTCAACAGGCAGATTGGTGGACCTCCAACGGCTCGGACCTTCAAGGAACATTAAAGACTCCAAGACCTGATTATGTGTCATTAATGCTATATTAATGACACACGATCGAAGGACCCCTAATACAAGTAACACCACTATCAAGGCGCGTTTCCACGCTGTTAAGGGGAATTAAGTACATTAACTGTGTATTAGGCATCAGTAACCGCCAGGGCCACATGTCGGGCCAGGCTAATTGAAAGTGCATCTAGGTTCCCCGTGGGTTTTGGATGATTGATGATGACAATTAAGTCGCTAATGAGCTCAAGTGATCTTAGATAAGGTGTGGACTCGATCGGAGACGCAAACCCTCAAAAAGGAAAAGGAAGGAAATGGAGTCAACTCGAAGCGTAGAAACTAGGGTTTCTAGCGTGTTGAGTTAGACTAGCCGTAGAAATAGGAGGGTGCGTGTGTAAAGTGCATTGAGATCAAGTTTGGGAGCTCAAAGTGGTTTAGAGGTCAAACCCCTTGAGAGAAAAGAGTGGATAAGTAGTCTCGCAGTAGGGTCGGACTAGTCCGTGCAGGTGGCCGGACTAGTCCGCCCCTGGCCGGCCAAGTCCGTATTCGGCTGGACCAGAAGGGTCTGACTGAGAACGGACTAGTCCGTTTGTGGCCGGACTAGTCCTGGTAGCAGTGAGTGGGTTTTGGGGACTAAGTCCCAAAACCACGGACTTGTCCGTTTGAGACCGGACCAAGAGGTCCTGAGTGAGAACGGACTAGTCTGCCCTTGCGGCCGGACTAGTCCGGGTTGGCGAGTTGAAGGTGCTTCTGTGACTAAGTCTGGGAGGACCGGACTAGTCCGCCCTTGGGGACGGACTAGTCCGTGGTCCTCAGACTAGTCCGTTTTCACACGGAGCAAAAGGCTCTGTGTGAGATCGGACTAGTCCGGTGGTGACCGGACTAGTCCGTTGTTGAAGTGACCATTTGAATTTGAAGTTTGGCGGGTAGTGTGACGATAGCGTGTCAGCTGTCGGGACCTGACAAGAGTTCAGTGGTCCCCTAGGCCGGACTAGTCCGGGCCTGAGGCCAGACTAGTCCGCCCTTTTGTTGAGGTCAGCAGTTTGGGCTCGGGACCCCTATAAAAAGGGGACCCCCGGCCTCATTTCAAATAACTCTTGAAATTCTCGAACCCTAGCGCCGCCACAGCCAACTTGGAGCACTCCTAAGCCTCTTTCTTGCCTACTTTCCCTCTAAAACTAATTCTTGAGTGGATTAGGGTTTAGTGAGGTGGAGAAGAGGAAGAACATCGCGCTTGTGCTCCCGGTTTGATCTCTTGCACTCATTGAGTCTTTGTGTGCTGTGCGTTGAGTATATTTTGTGGTGTTGATCACCTTTGTGGTGTGGGAGCCTCAAATTGTGAGAAGCCCCAACGAACATTGTAATCAACCTTGTGATTAGTGGAAAACCAAGTTAGGCCCGTGTGGTAAACTTGGTGAGGGAAGGGTTGTTGAACCCGGTCCTTTGTGGACTCCTCAACGGGGACGTAGATTCCTTGTGTGGAATCGAACCTTGGGATAAAATCCTTGTGTCTTCGTGTTCTTCGCATTTACTTTATCGATTATTTCATTCTAGGGTTGCTAGTCTTGTTTCGTACTTCATATTGCTAAACTTGTTGAAGCTTGACTCACTCTTGTGTTGGTAGTTGTTTAACTTGACTTAAACATATCTTCACCTGTAGCCTCGAGAAAATCCCCTAAAACTTGCTAGAAACATCTTTTAGGGTTCTTCACGCAGGCTGACCGGACTAGTCCGCCCCCAGACCGGACTAGTCCGCCCCCTGTGATTCAATCTCGTTTTATTAAGTCATTTGCAGGTCGATTAGCCTATTCACCCCCCCCCCCCCTCTAGGCAACTTTCAATTGGTATCAGAGCAGGACTGTCCACAAAGAGTCTAACAACTCGGAGAGATGGCCGGAGTGGTGTTTGAAGAGGTGTCGACCAGTGATTCTCAACCGACACGTGAGGAGACAATGGCTTATCAAGACAAGCCAACGGATGATGAGGAGACTCGCCAGCTCAAGGCGAAGCTCCGGGAGAAGTTGAAGATTGCTGTGGTTGAGCCGTCAAGCTCATCAAGCGGTGGCGGCGGGGTCAACTACAACCAACAAGGGTTCAACTATGAACGCCTTGCCGCCAACAACCACTACCTCTCCATCCCATTGGGGAAACCTCCTCAATTCGATGGAACCGACTACGGGATGTGGAAACATAACATGAAGATCCACCTCGTGTCACTCAATCCGGCATTGTGGCAAATTGTCATGACCGGAGTGGAGATCCCAAAGGATGAGTACAACATCACGCAAGAACAAGCTATACTCATCCACCGCAACGCTCAAGCTGCGGGTGTGATCATCTCATCCCTCTCAAGAGATGAGTTCAACCGCGTCGATGGTCTTGAGGTGGCCAAAGATATATGGGACACAATCAAGACGGCGCATCAAGGAAATCGAGTGGTCAAGGAGGCCAAGATCGAGCTCATCGAAGGAGAGCTTGGGAGATTCGCCATCTTGGATGGTGAATCCCCCCAAGACATGTACAACCGGTTGAAGATTCTCATCAACAAAAGCCGATCATATGGCTGCACCAAGTGGACCGACCACGAGGTTGTGAAGAGGATGATCCGGGCATTCATGCCTAGGAATGTCGCTCTTTGCTCCATGATTCGAGAAAGCCCGGGGTTCGTTAAAATGACTCCAGAGGAGGTCCTTGGTAGGATCATCAACCACGAGATCATGGAGAAGGAGGCGCTCTTCTACAACGACCTTCAAAAGTTCACCGCCTCCAAGATGAAGAATGTTGCACTTAAGGCAACACCCTCTTCAAAGGAGCAAGAGGAAAGCGATGAGGAGAGCCTCGACACCGATGAGGAAGAGGCCTTCTTCATCAACAAATTCAAGAGGATGATGAGGAGGAAGAAAGGTGGATACAACCATGAGGGCAAAGGGAAGGAAAGAGCAAGGACCAAATCGAAAAGGGCTTGCTACAATTGTGGCGAGTACGGCCACTTCATCGCTGATTGCCCCCATGAAGAAGTGAAGAAGAAGAAGGAGGGCAAGCCTCAAGAGAAGAAATTCTTCAAGAAGAAGAAGCCCTCCGGACAAGCACACTTGGGCAAGGAGTGGGACTCTAACGATGAGTCCTCCTCCAAAGAAGAAGAGGAGAAGATGGCTACCATAGCCATCGGGAAGAGCTCCAAGGGAAGCAAGCTTTTCCCCAACCTCAACAACGACTACAAACCAACTTGCCTTATGGCAAAGGAGGGAAGGAGAAAGGTAACATCTCACTCCTCCTCCTCCATTTCCTCTCATGATGAATTTGATAGCGCTAGTGAGAATGAGCATATGTTTAAGGACATAAGCAAAAGCACCCTGCGTAGGATGAAGTTGCTTATGGATGAGATCTTTGAGAAGGAGGATTTCATTAACAGACAAGAGGACATGCTCATCCTTGAAAAGGAGAGATGTCAAGAGCTCAACGAGCTCCTTGATCTTGAAAGAGAGAAGAGCAAGGCATTGGAACACGAACTTGCTCTAAGTAAGAAAACATGTTCAAGTCTTGAGGAGAAAACAATTGAGCTCAAGGACGAACTTGGGAACTTGTCAAAAGTTAACAAGATCCTTGAGACTCAAGTTGAGTCTCTCAAGAACAATGTAGCCTCTTCCTCTAAGAGCTCAACCTCCTCAAAGGCCTCATCCAATGCAACCCCGCCTTGCAAGTGCTCTAACTTAATCCTTAAGCTTAAGGATGAACTCAACTTAGCGCAAGGCAAGCAAGCACCTAAGGGTGCCATCTTTGACAAGGAGAAGGTGGCATATGCACGAAGTGCATACACCAACACAAGACCTCCCCATGTCAAGGATGGTCTTGGCTATACTAGAGGTGGAAGGCATAACGCCAAAACCTCCAAGTATGGCAAAGACATGATTGTCTTTATTAAGGGGAGTTCATCCCCAACTAAAATTGAAAAGAACTCACCCTCTAGCAACAAATTGCCTAAATCTGAATCGCATCCTCTATTCCATGATTTTGATGCATCTTATGTGCTAAAGAGGAACAAACACGGCAAAGTGTTTGCTAGATATGTTGGGCCACTCTGCAAGAGCCCCAAGCCTTCCGTGTGGGTGCCCAAATGCCTAACTACTAACGTGAAAGGACCCAACTCCGCTTGGGTACCTAAAAGGAAGGCATAAACTTGTTTTGTAGGCTTACTCCTCCAGTGGATCGAAATGGGTGTTGGATAGAGGATGTACCAACCACATGACCGGAGAGAGGAGCATGTTCATAGAGTATGAGGAGAATGAGGAACCAAGTGAAGGAATCTTCTTTGGGGATAATAGCCAAGGGAAAATCCTTGGCTCCGGTAAAATTGCTATCTCCTCTTCGCATACTTTATCTAATGTTTTGCATGTTGATTCCCTAGACTATAATCTCCTATCCATATCACAGCTTTGTGATAAAGGATATAAGTGTGTTCTTACTAGTGAGGGTGTGAATGTTCTGAGAGAGGGTAATGACTCAATAGCCTTTAAGGGAGTGCTTAAGGGAAAGCTCTATCTTGTGGACTTTACCACGGATAAAGCTCAACTTGACACATGCTTAATGGCAAAAGCCAACATGGGATGGCTTTGGCATAGAAGGCTAGCCCATGTTGGAATGAGGAACCTTCAAAAGCTCCTTAAAGGAGAGCACGTTCGTGGCCTAAAGGATGTGGTATTTGAAAAGGATAGGCCATGTGGTGCGTGCCAAGCGGGAAAGCAAGTAGGAGCTCAACACCCCTCTAAGAATGTCATGATGACAACTAGACCTTTGGAGTTACTCCATATGGATCTTTTTGGCCCCATTGCTTACATTAGCATCGGTGGCAACAAGTATGGTCTAGTCATCGTTGATGACTTCTCTAGATATACTTGGGTGTTCTTCTTGCATGATAAGGGTGAAACCCCCGGTGTCCTCAAGAAATTCCTAAGGAGAGCTCAAAATGAGTTCACCTTAAGGATAAAGGCTATAAGGAGTGACAATGGCACCGAATTCAAGAACATGCAAGTAGAAGAGTTCCTAGATGAGGAGGGCATCAAGCATGAGTTTTCCGCTCCCTATTCTCCTCAACAAAATGGAATTGCCGAAAGGAAGAATAGGACGCTTATTGAGATGTCAAGGATGATGCTAGATGAGTACAAAACATCGGACCGGTTTTGGGCGGAAGCGGTTAACACTGCTTGCCACGCCGTAAACCGATTGTACCTTCATCGCCTCCTTAAGAAGACTCCCTATGAGCTTCTCGTTGGTAAGAAGCCCAATGTTTCTTACTTTCGTGTCTTTGGTAGCAAGTGTTATATCCTCAACAAGAAGCCTAGGACTTCGAAGTTTGCTTCAAAGTCCGATGAGGGTTTCTTGCTTGGATATGACTCAAACACACATGCGTACCGTGTGTTCAACCAATCCTCCGGAATTGTTGAAATAGCATGTGACGTGGTGTTTGATGAGACCAATGGATCTCAAGTGGAGCAAGTTGATCAACATGCCATCGATAAAGAGGAACCTCCACTAGAAGCTCTAAGGAGAATGGCACTTGGAGATGTTCGCCCACAAGAACCATCCCAAAGCCCAAGTGACCATCATCACTATGAAGTAGGTCAAACCCCCATTGGACAAGTTGGAGATCCACTAGATGCTCCCCAAAATGATAATGGGAAGGAATATCAATGGGGGGGGGGCATGGATCAAGGGGGAGACCAAAGTGAAGAAGATGAAGCAAGTGATTCAAGAGCTCAACCTCCGCATCCTCGTGTACATCAAAGTGTTCAACGGGATCATCCCGTTGACAACATTCTAGGAGATATCACAAGAGGAGTAACAACACGTTCACGTGTTGCAAACTTTTGTGAGCATTTCTCCTTTGTCTCATCCTTGGAACCACATAAGGTTGAAGATGCCTTAAGAGATCCGGATTGGGTAGTTGCCATGCAAGAGGAGCTCAATAACTTTGAAAGGAACAAGGTTTGGGAGCTTGTCAAGCGCCCACAAGCTAACGTTGTTGGAACCAAGTGGGTGTTCCGCAACAAGCAAGATGAGCATGGCGTGGTAACTAGGAACAAGGCACGACTTGTGGCAAAAGGATACTCACAAGTTGAAGGATTGGATTTTGATGAGACATTTGCCCCTGTAGTTGGGCTTGAGTCAATTCGGATATTACTAGCTTTTGCTACTCATCATGACTTCAAGCTCTACCAAATGGATGTTAAGAGTGCATTCCTTAATGGCCCAATCAAGGAAGAAGTTTATGTAGAGCAACCTCCAGGGTTTGAAGACCAAGACTATCCTAACCATGTTTACAAATTGCGAAAGGCACTTTATGGCCTCAAGCAAGCTCCTAGAGCTCGGTATGAGTGCTTAAGAGACTTTCTAGTTGAAAATGGTTTTAGGATAGGCAAAGCGGATTATACCCTTTTCACAAAGCACTTCAACGAAGATCTTTTTGTGTGCCAAATATATGTGGATGACATCATATTTGGTTCCACAAATAAGGTGTTTTGTGATGAGTTCTCCAAGATAATGACGGAGAGGTTTGAAATGTCCATGATGGGTGAGTTGAAGTTCTTTCTAGGATTTCAAGTAAAACAACTCAAAGATGGGACGTTCATAAGTCAAACTAAGTATACACAAGATATTCTACGGAAGTTTGACATGGATAAGGCAAAACCCATCAAAACCCCTATGGGGACAAATGGACACCTAGACCTAAATGAGGATGGTCCAAGTGTGGATCAAAAGTTATATAGGTCTATGATTGGTTCACTCCTCTATCTTTGTGCATCTAGGCCCGATATCATGATAAGTGTGTGTATGTGTGCACGCTTTCAAGCAGCACCTAAGGCTTGTCATTTGACCGCCGTTAAAAGGATCTTGAGATATCTAGTACACACACCTACCCTAGGACTTTGGTACCCCAAAGGATCCAAGTTTAATCTCATCGGATATTCCGATGCGGACTATGCGGGGTGCAAAGTTGATAGGAAGAGCACATCGTGTATATGTCAATTCTTAGGTCGATCTCTAGTGTCTTGGTCCTCCAAGAAGCAAAACTCTATTGCTCTCTCCACCGACGAAGCGGAATATGTTGCAGCCGGAAGTTGTTGTGCACAACTTCTTTGGATGCGAAAAACCCTTAGGGATTATGGGATTAACTTGCGCAACATTCCACTCTTGTGTGACAACGAGAGTGCCATAAAAATATCCCATAATCCGGTGGAGCACTCTAGGACCAAGCACATAGACATACGACATCACTTCTTGAGAGATCACTCAATGAAGGGAGATATTGTGATTTCTCATGTGAGGACGGAACATCAACTCGCAGATATTTTCACCAAGCCTCTTGATGAGAAGCGTTTCTGTGAGCTAAGAAGTGAGCTCAACATTTTGGATTCTAGGAATGTGGCTTAAACCACATTCCTCACATTTTTGAGCCATTTCGAAAAACTCTTCTATATCGTGATTTCTCTTCAAAATCTGTTTGAGAAAACTTTTTCTTGGGATTTGATCATGTTTTTATCACATTATTTCTTTAATTATCATGTTTGTGTTGATTTATCCATAAGGACCAATAGTGTGTGTGCAGATCAAAACATCGCTTTTCAGCCTAGTCGGACCGGACTAGTCCGCTCCTGTGGACGGACAAGTCCGGGTCCAGACTAGTCCGCGGCTGGTACGTAGACCGGACTAGTCCGCCCTTGACACCGGACTAGTCCGGCCCTTGGGGACTTAAACCCCCAGGCGGCCCGGACCCCTCCTCTCCCTCTCTCACTTGACTCTCTCACTTCCACGCGCTAGCAACCGCCCCCCCCCCCCCCCCCATCGGCAATTTTGCGCTCCAACCACCAAATCTCTACTCCAATCCACGCATCAGAGTCTTTGGGAGTGAGGGATCACTTCCCCGCGCTCCACATTCGCGATCCATCTCCGATTTCGTCGATTCTAGCGGATTTGAGAAGGTATTCCCTCGTTCTTCAAAAACTAGCCCCATCTTGATTCTTAAAGTTTTTGATAGGAACACCTTCATTAATATTGCTCCATATACCCTTGCGACCATAGCCTAGGAGTATTGTGCGCTGATTCGATGATTTTTTGATGAATCGATTAGGGTTAGGGTTCATTCTGCGCAACCCGGACTAGTCCGGTCCCTGGCGGACAAGTCCGCCCAGCGGACTAGTCCGCCCCTGGGGCGGACAAGTCCGGTTTGCACAGGGCAAACCCTACTTCTAGTCTTTTCTCGAGATCTTTTCCGCAATGCTCCCTCTCCTTGGACTCATACCTTCCTTTCTCTATGCTTTCCGCAGCATGTCGAACTCGGAGCTTTCCCCTCCTCGTCTCAACCCCGAGGGGCGAACCAAAGCTCAAATTGTCGAGGCAAGGACCAAGGCTGCGCTCATAGAGGCGCAAAAGGCAAAGGAAGAGAGACGGCTGAAGGCACTCGAAGCCTCCAAAGTTGCCGGAAGCATCTACAACGAGGAAGAAGCCATAGCTCGAGCAACTGCAGAGTCCCTCAATGACCTGCGGAAGAAGAAAAGAGAAGACAGGGAGGCTCACAACTCCAGGGCTGCTGAGGCCAATGCCCCCAAGAGAAAGAAGCTCGTCACCATTGGCGAGAAAGCGAAGGGCAAGGAGCCAGCCCAAATGGAAGCTGAGCCTAGGGTCGAGCGTGACCCTAAGAAGGGAAAGGCTCTAGCTCCTGTCGAGCCGAAGAAGAAGAAGCCAGCTGTCAAGATGTCAGCAAAGAAGGCAGCTGGAGGTGTTGTGATCAAGGAGAAAGGGAAGGCCACTTTCATTGGCCCCCTTGAGGTTCACACACCAGAAAGGAACCCCAACAGGCAGAAGGAGTTGTCTGCCAATGTGTTTCATGGAAAAGGGGCTGAAAAGGCCAGGAGGCTGAGGACCGAGAAGGTCTACAAGTTTGAGAGGAGCACGGCAGATCCCAGGTTCTGGTGCGACTTTCATTGTGACTACTACCGGCTAGTCTATCAGCAGATGAAGAAGCCGGTAATAGAAGCTCAATGGATTGACTGGGATTACATGGCCAAAAAGCAACACTCTGCTTTTGACGCTGTCATCGAAGCTGCTAAGCACCATGACCTCAAGAAGATCATGGGTTTCAAGTATGACTGGAACGTCGAAGTGATTCTGCGGTTCTACTCCACCATCTACATCACCACCTCAGGTGACAGAAGAATTATTTGGATCACACATGGTGAGCAGTACTCAGTCACTTTCGCAGAGTTCGCCAAGATTCTAGGGCTTGAGGCACACATGGATCATGAGATTATAATCTCTAACCTCAAGGCCGTGGACCGTGAAGAGCTAGCATATATGTATCCAAGTCACATTCCATTTGATGCCGGTCTCGCCCGCAACATCAAGCCCTTCTGCAGCATTATGAACAGAATCCTCAGAAGGACGATAGCACTGAAGGACGGTGATGCTGGGGTAATTCAAGGGAATTTGAGGCACTTGCTACTTCTGGTTGATGGGGAAGAGAAGTTCAACCTCGTCGATTACATCTTCGACGATATCTTCAACATCTCGCATACCCCCAACCGTGCTTGCGGGTATGCCCCCTACATCATGTGCCTCATCGAGAAGGTGTCGGGCGTGACCTTCGTCAAGGACGTGTCGCACCGCCCGCTTCGTCCTCAGAAGCCTCTGAATGTACATGTTCCCCCTCGTCGCAAGAATGCAGATCCTCCATCTCGCCCTGTGGCACCTCTGTCTCCGCCTCCGCCTCAATCAATGAGTGCCTTCTTCAAATGCTTCAAGGCGATTTTCACTTCCTGCCGGAAGCAAGAGATCCGCGCTCAAAGGGCACACAAGCGCCAGGAAAAATATCTTAAGGCAGTGTGCGACAAGCTGGAGGTCCCGATGTCCTCTTCGGAGGTGAGTGATGGGGAGATCACTCCATTCCCCAACTTCACCGTCGATGAGCTCGCCCAGCTCCAAGAGGATGGAAGCTCCTCTCGGGCTGCTCCCTCGGCAAGGAACTCCGACGACGACGACGACGCCGACGATCATGAGGAAGACGTCGAGGACCCGGAGGCCACGGAGAGCGACTCCCGCGACGGTGATAGTGACGAGGACGAGGACTAGCTTTTGGGTCCTTGTCCCCCTCTTCTTTTCCTTTTTGGTGTCTTGATGCCAAAGGGGGGGAGTTAGGGGGAGTCAGTCTTTTGTGTGTGTTTGGGGGAGGTAGTCCTTTGTTGTGTGTGTGTTCTTGGCTTTTGGACCTTTTTGTAATTTATTCATGCTATTGGATGTTTACATATGTGCAAGACTTGTTAGTGTTGTTTAATATCAATATAATGCTCTTATTGTCAATCTTGTGATTATATTGATGTTCTTTATGTCTTGTCACAATTGTTGAGCACGTCACGTAGGCACCCCACCATAACGTGTGTGGGTATGAAAGATCTCCTCCACCTCTTTTACATGCTGCATACATTGAGGGGGAGTCATTCATACGCACACAAGTTATGAAAACCAAATTTAATACTCTTAATTGTTGAAGGACTTAATGTGTTGTCATCAATCACCAAAAAGGGGGAGATTGAAAGTGCATCTAGGTTCCCTGTGGGTTTTGGATGATTGATGACTACAATTAAGTCGCTAATGAGCTCAAGTGATCTTAGCACAGGTGTGGACTCGATCGGAGATGCAAACCCTCAAAAAGGAAAAGGAAGGAAACGGAGTCAACTCGAAGCGTAGAAACTAGGGTTTCTAGCGTGTTGAGTTAGACTAGCCGTAGAAATAGGAGGGTGCGTGTGTAAAGTGCATTGAGATTAAGTTTGGGAGCTCAAAGTGGTTTAGAGGTCAAACCCCTTGAGAGAAAAGAGTAGATAAGTAGTCTGGCAGTAGGGCCGGACCAGTCCGTGCAGGTGGCCGGACTTGTCCGCCCCTGGCCGGCCAAGTCCGTATTCGGCCGGACCAGAAGGGTCTGACTGAGATCGGACTAGTCCATTTGTGGCCGGACTAGTCCTGGTAGCAGTGAGTGGGTTTTGGGGACTAAGTCCCAAAACCACGGACTTGTCCATTTGAGACCGGACCAAGAGGTCCTGAGTGAGAATGGACTAGTCCACCCTTGGGGCCGGACTAGTCCGGGTTGGCGAGTTGAAGGTGCTTCTGTGACTAAGTCTGGGAGGACCGGACTAGTCCGCCCTTGGGGCCGGACTAGTCCGTGGTCCTCAGACTAGTCCGTTTTCACACGGAGCAAAAGGCTCTGTGTGAGATCGGACTAGTCCGGTGGTGACCGGACTAGTCCGTTGTTGAAGTGACCGTTTGAATTTGAAGTTTGGCGGGTAGTGTGACGATAGCGTGTCAGTTGTCGGGACCTGACAAGAGGTCAGTGGTCCCCTAGGCCGGACTAGTCCGGGCCTGAGGCCGGACTAGTCCGCCCTTTTGCTGAGGTCAGCAGTTTGGGCTCGGGACCCCTATAAAAAGGGGACCCCCAGCCTCATTTCAAATAACTCTTGAAACTCTCGAACCCTAGCGCCGCCACAGCCAACTTGGAGCACTCCTAAGCCTCTTTCTTGCCTACTTTCCCTCTAAAACTAATTCTTGAGTGGATTAGGGTTTAGTGAGGTGGAGAAGAGGAAGAACATCGCGCTTGTGCTCCCGGTTTGATCTCTTGCACTCATTGAGTCTTTATGTGCTGTGCGTTGAGTATATTTTGTGGTGTTGATCACCTTTGTGGTGTGGGAGCCTCAGATTGTGAGAAGCCCCAACGAACTTTGTAATCACCCTTGTGATTAGTGGAAAACAAAGTTAGGCCCGTGTGGTAAACTTGGTGAGGGAAGGGTTGTTGAACCCGGTCCTTTGTGGACTCCTCAACGGGGACGTAGATTCCTTGTGTGGAATCGAACCTCGGGATAAAATCCTTGTGTCTTCGTGTTCTTCGCATTTACGTTATCGATTATTTCGTTCTAGGGTTGCTAGTCTTGTTTCGTACTTCATATTGCTAAACTTGTTGAAGCTTGACTCACTCTTGTGTTGGTAGTTGTTTAACTTGACTTAAACATATCTTCACCTGTAGCCTCGAGAAAATCCCCTAAAACTTGCTAGAAACATCTTTTAGGGTTCTTCACGCAGGCTGACCGGACTAGTCCGCCCACAGACCGGACTAGTCCGCCCCCTGTGATTTAATCTCGTTTTATTAAGTCATTTGCAGGTCGATTAGCCTATTCACCCCCCCCCCCCTCTAGGCAACTTTCACTAATGATGTAACGGCCAACCCTTGTACTATAAAAGGACTAGTCGAGCGATACACGTGGAGGGCTTCCACACGTGCCTAAGACAGGCTAAGGCTGGTCTCTTACACACAAGCGCTCAGACGCTCAATACAACAACAACAACACACACCCGTGGAGTAGGGTATTACGCTCAGGTGGCCCGAACCACGTAAATCCTTGTGTCAAATCATCATCTTGTTCTGAATCTCCGCGCGCCCTAACCGAACTACAAAACTCCACGGGCTACTAACCATAGTAAAGGGAGAATTGCCGGAATCAGACTCCAACAGTATTGATGTTACTTTTCTAACAGGAAAGTACAAAGGCCAATTTCTTATAGCTATAGCAGTGGATGGCAACAACCAATTGTTGCATGTTGCTTTTGCATTTTTTGAGAGTGAAAACACTGATAGTTGGTATTGGTTTCTACATCGGGTGAAGTATACTGTGGTTCGTGGGCGCGAAAATGTTTGTGCCATACATGATCGTCATGCTGAACTTTTGAAAGCTATAATGGATTTGAAGTACAGAAATTCTGATCGTGATATTTCAAGTACTTGGCCGGATATAGAATCTAGATGGTGTATGAGACATTTGGGTGCCAATTTTTATAGTCACTTTAAGAACAAGCAACTGATGAACATGTTTAAACGGTTATGTTGTCATAATCAACAGAGAAAATTTGAAGCTTTGTGGCAGCGTCTAGATGAGTTAACAAGCAAACAAATAGATGAACGATTAGGAAGGGCTTCAAATTCTAAACAGGTTCCAGTTTTAGCGCCTCTTTGCAGTCTTCCATCGGATGATCATAATATATCTCGTAGAGCGGGATCATCTATCCGATACTTCTCGCATTGGATTCATAATGAGCCAAAAAAAGTGGGGTTTGCTGTATGATAAAGACGGGACTCGTCACGGAATTATGACATCAAATTTAGCTGAGGTACGCGTTTATTATCATATAATGCCAATAATAGCAGTGGATATTTATGTACTAAAATTTAATTGTATCAATGTAGGTGTATAATTGGGTCATGCATGGTTTGCGAGGATTACCACTGGTTGCAATTGTAGTAGGGATCGTGACTGGAACTATAAATTACTTCTGTGTCCGATTTGCTAATGCATCTCGTCTTCTTGATGACTCAAACTAGCTTTACTCTAAGTTTATTTCTGATTACATGGGCGAGAAGATAAAAAAAGTTGCTTTACATCGTGCAAGACCGACTGGAACAGCGCAACACAAATTTGAAGTTTTGTGCAAAGACAGGGGCAAACGTTCTCGTAATGCGGATAGAACAATACAAGAGTGTATTCTTTATGATACATCATGCGTATGTACATGAATGAAGCCAGAATTATTACATAGGCCATGTTCTCATGTGATTGCAGCATGTTCTTTAAGGAGGTTATCTCCAGTCATATATGTCTCATAGTACTACTTAAAAAAGACGTTGAAGACAACGTGGAATGTTGAGATCTATCGTTTTTTTATTTATGGATCTTTCACAACAGATCCAAGACCAAACTTTTTGAGAGGTCCGGACGGCTCGAACCTTCAAGGAACATTGAAGACTCCAAGACCTGATTATGTGTCATTAATGCTATCTTAATGACACACGGTCGAAGGACCCCTAATACCAGTAACACCACTATCAAGGCGTGTTTCCATGCTGTTAAGGGGAATTAAGTACATTAACTGTGTATTAGGAATCAGTAACCGCCAGGGCCACATGCCGGGCCAGGCTAATGATGTGACGGCCAGCCCTTGTACTATAAAAGGACTGGCCGAGCGATACACGTGGAGGGCTTCCACACGCGCCTAAGACAGGCTAAGGCTGGTCTCTTACACACAAGCGCTCAGACGCTCAATACAACAACAACAACACACACCCGTGGAGTAGGGTATTACGCTCAGGCGGCCCGAACCACGTAAATCCTTGTGTCAAATCATCATCTTGTTCTGAATCTCCGCGCGCCCTAACCAAACTACAAAACTCTGCGGGCTACTAACCGTAGTACCGGGAGAATTGCCGAAATCAGACTCCAATAGTATTGATGTTACTTTTCTAATAGGAAAGTACAAAGGCCAATTTCTTATAGCTATAGCAGTGGATGGCAACAACCAATTGTTGCCTGTTGCTTTTGCATTTGTTGAGAGTGAAAACACCGATAGTTGGTATTGGTTTCTACATCGGGTGAAGTATACTGTGGTTCGTGGGCGCGAAAATGTTTGTGCCATACATGATCGCCATGCTGGACTTTTGAAAGCTATAATGGATTTGAAGTACGGAAATTCTGATCGTGATATTTCAAGTACTTGGCCGGATATAGAATCTAGATGGTGTATGAGACATTTGGGTGCCAATTTTTATAGTCACTTTAAGAACAAGCAACTGATGAACATGTTTAAACGGTTATGTTGTCATAATCAACAGAGAAAATTTGAAGCTTTGAGGCAGCGTCTAGATGAGTTAACAAGCAAACAAATAGATGAACGATTAGGAAGGGCTTCAAATTCTAAATAGGTTCCAGTTTTAGCGCCTCTTTGCAGTCTTCCATCGGATGATCATAATATATCTCGTAGAGCGGGATCATCTATCCGATACTTCTCGCATTGGATTCATAATGAGCCAAAAAAAAGTGGGGTTTGCTGTATGATAAAGACGGGACTCGTCACGGAATTATGACATCAAATTTAGCTGAGGTACGCGTGTATTATCATATAAAGCCAATAATAGCAGTGGATATTTATGTACTAAAATTTAATTGTATCAATGTAGGTGTATAATTGGGTCATGCATGGTTTGCGAGGATTACCACTGGTTGCAACTGTAGAAGGGATCATGACTGGAACTATAAATTACTTCTGTGTCCGATTTGCTAATGCATCTCGTCTTCTTGATGTCTCAAACTGGCTTTACTCTAAGTTTATTTCTGATTACATGAGCGAGAAGATAAAAAAAGTTGCTTTACATCGTGCAAGACCGACTGGAACAGCGCAACACAAATTTGAAGTTTTGTGCAGAGATAGGGGCAAACGTTCTCGTAATGCAGATAGAACAATACAAGAGTGTATTATTTATGATACATCATGCGTATGTACATGCATGAAGCCAGAATTATTACATAGGCCATGTTCTCATGTGATTGTAGCATGTTCTTTAACAAGGTTATCTCCAGTCATATATGTCTCATAGTACTACTTAAAAAAGACGTTGAAGACAACGTGGAATGTTGAGATCTATCGTTTTTTTATTTATGGATCTTTCACAACAGATCGAAGACCAAACTTTTTGAGAGGTCCGGACACTACAAGGTTGAAGCAAAAACGGGGACGTCCTAGGACTCGTCGTTTAAGAAATGATATGGATGAGTCTAAAAATAGAAGACTTCAAGTGATAAGTAGAACATGTAATGAAAGTGGTCGTAGTTACAAGAATTGCATTCAAAAAAACATTACTAGTGCAGCTAAAGCGGGACCTGAATGTGGCCTAGAGAGGGGTGAATAGGCCTTTTTGAAATTTGTCAGAACCTGCAACACTTAACAACCAGTTCAAAACCAGAGATATCGGACTAGTCCGGTAAAGTGCGGACTAGTCTGGTGTGTACCGACTAGGTTGATTAGGTTTGATCGATTAATTTGATTCTTCGATGTATGCAATAGAAATATACAGTCAAATGAAGTGTTGCAAGATTATGGACTAGGGTATATCACAATTCAATCTTGTAATTAATGATTAAACGTAAAGTATGCAATAATGGTTCAAACCCTAAATTGTTGTGATGAATAAGAACGATGAACACCAAGAAAGACACAAGGATTTATCCCATGGTTCAGCTCCCACAAAGGCAACCTACGTCCCAGTTGAGGAGTCCACAAAAGGATCGGGTCTTTTCCAACCCTACCCTCGTCGGATCGCCAGGAAGGCCAATCCTCTTCCACTTATCACAAAGGGGTGAATAACCGAATTCAAAGGGGCCTTCTCACGCGTTGAGGGCTCCCTTAGATTACAACACGAAATACCACCAAGAACACACTCAAAAGATTATAATGAAATCACAGGAGTGTGTTAGAGAATCAAACCAAGAGCTCAATGAGTGTTGAATGTGTCTCTCCAATGATCTAGAGTGTTTCCTCAAAGTATTGATCTTTGTTGCACTTAATTTCGTGGAGAGATGTGTTTTTGGAGGCTCTTGGGAGGTGTGACGGCGCTAGGGTTCCAAAGAGTTTAATGTTGGGCCGTGCACCTCTATTTATATGGGGTTTCTAAAAGTGACCGTTAGGGTTCAGAAAGATTGGACTAGTCTGTGGTGGACACCAGACTAGTCCGGTGTGCTGTGTGTAGCAAACCCTAAGTGTCCCGAAATATCGGACTAGTCCGGCCAGGAGCAGACTTGTCCGATTTGGCTTCTGGAAATCTTCGGACTAGTCCGATGGACATCGGACTTGTCCGTGCAGTGAAACCCTAAGTGAATTGGGTGACAAGTCCTCACTTGGTCGACTTGTCTGATTTAGGTCAGAGGGTTTTTCGTACAAGTCCGTGCTAACATCGGACTTGTCTGATTTGGATCAGAATGGATATCGGACTAGTCCGGTGGTGATCGGACTTTTCCGATTTTATGTGACTTGTGAAGTGTTTTGAGGACTAGTCCACATTGGAAAGGACTAGTCTGATTCTAGTCAGAGAGATATTGGACTAGTCCGATGGATATCGGGCTTGTACGATTTTGTGCAGAGAGGATATCGGACTAGTCCGGTGACATTCGGACTAGTCCGATCCTGTATAACTTTGTGCAATGTGTGTGTTTAATTGTGAATGAGCTCTTGGGGTGTGTTTCCTTAACACACTCCATACACAATGATCTACTATTCTTCTTCCTTGAGCTCATTTCCACTTTGCTCCTCATTCTCCCTTCTTTTTGGTACTTTGGTTATTTTTCTATTAAAACCTGTGCTCATCTCAACAAATAGGTTAGGATCTCATTTGCTTGTCATAAATCATCCAAAACCCACAAGGGATTCCTAGATGCACTTTCAATCTCCCCCTTTTTGGTGATTGATGACAACCAATTGAGATTTCACAGTAGTGATAAAAATTGAGATTTTCATAAAGTATGCACATATGAGTCTAAAATACATCAAGCAGTGAAAACATAATCCATATGTGCATTCTTTATGGTGGGATGCATAACTAAGTACATTTAAACAGTGAGAATGACATAATTGACATTATTTAACCAAAAGCAAGCATATATGACACTCTAGGAGCAAAATCACAGATTTCAACAAATACTTCTCAAATTGATCAAGCATTTCATCACATAACCATAATTAACTTAAGAACATAGTTAAAGCATTACAACCCACAAAATATTCAAAAAGCATACAAGAGAGCTCTCTCCTTGCCTCCTACAGCTAAGGCTAGGACTCCCCCTCAATCTCTCCCCCTTTGGCATCAAGACACCAAAAAGAAGGCGAGGAGGGTCCTAAGGTCTTCACTCTTCGTTGTCAGTCCTCTCATCGTCGTCTTCGTCATCTTCATCTTCAGCCTGATGAGGAGGAGGAGGAGGAGGTGCGGAGCCACTCAAGCTCCCAATGCCAAAGTAGGCAAGCTCGAAGGGGGTCAAGGGCCCGAGCTCGGTGAAGTCTGAGTCTGAATCTTCAGAGATTACTGGAGACCCAATGGGTTAGATCTCCAGTTTCTGGCAAATTTGCTTCACATTTGCCTTCACATACTTCATATCTTCCTTTCTTCTCTTGTTGAGCTTATGGGCCCTCACTTCGGCCTTTTTGAAGGAAGCGAAGATGGCAGCCAGGTATTTGAAGATCCCACTAGCTGATCCCCTTTAAGGTGCTGCCCTAATGGCAGGGGCAGCTCCTACATCTTGAGTCCTTCTTGCCAGTGCCTCAGGACTGGAGGCCGGCGAGGGAGCAGCCTGGACACTTGGATTTTAAGGCATTTGAGGCCTCAAGGTAGATGCTCCACATCCTTGACGAACTCGATCCCGGTGACCTTTTAGATCACAAACATCAGATATGGGGCATACCCACAAGACCTGTTGGGTGTGCAGGATATGTTGACCATATCATTCTAGATGTATTTCGCCACATCAAACTGGCGGTCCTTGCTTATCACTCCCATCAATGTCCAGAGATAACCCTGCACACTCCCAGCATCTCCATCCTTGGGAGAGATGGTCTTCCTCAAGACTCTATTGAGCACCACAAAGAACGGCTTCATGTTCTTTGTGGATGGAGGGTTGAACTTGGAGTTTGGATCATATAGGAACTTCATCTTATCCTTCTCAATGACACCTATGTTGTGGATGATCAAGCAGTCAGATCTTGAGGTGTCTAGGTGAAGCAGGCTTGCAAAATCATCTTGAGTGATACTGTACTTGGATCCATGAGTCATCCAAGTAACACTTTCCTCATCTTCACTTGAGATGTGGCATGTTGCAAAGAATTGTTCTATGACCTCATCATTCCAGTTTTTCCTGAAGGCAAAGAGATCCTTTGGGCCATGCCTCTCAATAGCTTCCACCACTTCAGTGAACGGAGGGCAGCCCTTCTTCTCAAAGTGTGCCCAATCAATCCATTGAATGCGCACAACCGGTGTCTTCATTGGGAGATACACAGATTTGTAGAAATCTGCATGGAAGTTGCACCAAAATCTTCCATCGGCAGCTTGCTTTGGTCGGCCATACCAATCAATACTTCTTAACTTTGGTGCCGAATCACTGCCTTTCCTGTTGAACTTCTCTTCAGTGGGGTCCTGGACCCCTTCCCTTGGAGCATGCAGCTTCAACGGGCCAACTGGACCCGTTGCTATCCCTTTTCCTTGCCTTTGGCTAGGCGGGCACTTGCCGAGCTAGGGCCACCACCGGTGGTAGCCCTAGAAGCTGGCACCTTGGAGGCCTGCTTCTTCGCTAGCATTTTCCTCCGAGCTTGTGAAGGAGACGGAGCTGGCTTGGAAGGTCTCTCTTGGCGCTTCTTGCCAAGACCCCTCAATGTCCGGGGTGCCACCTCGTGGTCCATCTCGACCTCAATGTCGGAAACTTCATTGTTCAAACTCGACATGAACTGAGAATGAGTGGTATGAATGAGAGTGAATGATACAAGGCATAGGTGTGAAATGGATAGCAAGGAATTGCATTGAGGTATTGAAAAGTTAGGTTTTGAGTTCAGAAAAATCGGACTTGTCCGGTGTACAGGCACGGACTAGTCCGGGGGACCGGACTTGTCTGTGCATGGACCGGACTAGTCCGGTATTCATCCCCAAAAACCTATACAAGCAAACAAATAGATGAACGATTAGGAAGGGCTTCAAATTCTAAACAGGTTCCAGTTTTAGCGCCTCTTTGCAGTCTTCCATCGGATGATCATAATATATCTCGTAGAGCGGGATCATCTATCCGATACTTCTCGCATTGGATTCATAATGAGCCAAAAAAAGTGGGGTTTGCTGTATGATAAAGACGGGACTCGTCACGGAATTATGACATCAAATTTAGCTGAGGTACGTGTTTATTATCATATAATGCCAATAATAGCAGTGGATATTTATGTACTAAAATTTAATTGTATCAATGTAGGTGTATAATTGGGTCATGCATGGTTTGCGAGGATTACCACTGGTTGCAATTGTAGTAGGGATCGTGACTGGAACTATAAATTACTTCTGTGTCCGATTTGCTAATGCATCTCGTCTTCTTGATGACTCAAACTAGCTTTACTCTAAGTTTATTTCTGATTACATGGGCGAGAAGATAAAAAAAGTTGCTTTACATCGTGCAAGACCGACTGGAACAGCGCAACACAAATTTGAAGTTTTGTGCAAAGACAGGGGCAAACGTTCTCGTAATGCGGATAGAACAATACAAGAGTGTATTCTTTATGATACATCATGCGTATGTACATGAATGAAGCCAGAATTATTACATAGGCCATGTTCTCATGTGATTGCAGCATGTTCTTTAAGGAGGTTATCTCGAGTCATATATCTCTCATAGTACTACTTAAAAAAGACGTTGAAGACAACGTGGAATGTTGAGATCTATCGTTTTTTTATTTATGGATCTTTCACAACAGATCCAAGACCAAACTTTTTGAGAGGTCCGGACGGCTCGAACCTTCAAGGAACATTGAAGACTCCAAGACCTGATTATGTGTCATTAATGCTATCTTAATGACACACGATCGAAGGACCCCTAATACCAGTAACACCACTATCAAGGCGTGTTTCCATGCTGTTAAGGGGAATTAAGTACATTAACTGTGTATTAGGAATCAGTAACCGCCAGGGCCACATGCCGGGCCAGGCTAATGATGTGACGGCCAGCCCTTGTACTATAAAAGGACTGGCCGAGCGATACACGTGGAGGGCTTCCACACGCGCCTAAGACAGGCTAAGGCTGGTCTCTTACACACAAGCGCTCAGACGCTCAATACAACAACAACAACACACACCCGTGGAGTAGGGTATTACGCTCAGGCGGCCCGAACCACGTAAATCCTTGTGTCAAATCATCATCTTGTTCTGAATCTCCGCGCGCCCTAACCAAACTACAAAACTCTGCGGGCTACTAACCGTAGTACCGGGAGAATTGCCGAAATCAGACTCCAATATTATTGATGTTACTTTTCTAATAGGAAAGTACAAAGGCCAATTTCTTATAGCTATAGCAGTGGATGGCAACAACCAATTGTTGCCTGTTGCTTTTGCATTTGTTGAGAGTGAAAACACCGATAGTTGGTATTGGTTTCTACATCGGGTGAAGTATACTGTGGCACCTCTGTCTCCGCCTCTGCCTCAATCAATGAGTGCCTTCTTCAAATGCTTCAAGGCGATTTTCACTTCCTGCCGGAAGCAAGAGATCCGCGCTCAAAGGGCACACAAGCGCCAGGAAAAATATCTTAAGGCAGTGTGCGACAAGCTGGAGGTCCCGATGTCCTCTTCGGAGGTGAGTGATGGGGAGATCACTCCATTCCCCAACTTCACCGTCGATGAGCTCGCCCAGCTCCAAGAGGATGGAAGCTCCTCTCGGGCTGCTCCCTCGGCAAGGAACTCCGACGACGACGACGACGCCGACGATCATGAGGAAGACGTCGAGGACCCGGAGGCCACAGAGAGCGACTCCCGCGACGGTGATAGTGACGAGGACGAGGACTAGCTTTTGGGTCCTTGTCCCCCTCTTCTTTTCCTTTTTGGTGTCTTGATGCCAAAGGGGGGGAGTTAGGGGGAGTCAGTCTTTTGTGTGTGTTTGGGGGAGGTAGTCCTTTGTTGTGTGTGTGTTCTTGGCTTTTGGACCTTTTTGTAATTTATTCATGCTATTGGATGTTTACATATGTGCAAGACTTGTTAGTGTTGTTTAATATCAATATAATGCTCTTATTGTCAATCTTGTGATTATATTGATGTTCTTTATGTCTTGTCACAATTGTTGAGCACGTCACGTAGGCACCCCACCATAACGTGTGTGGGTATGAAAGATCTCCTCCACCTCTTTTACATGCTGCATACATTGAGGGGGAGTCATTCATACGCACACAAGTTATGAAAACCAAATTTAATACTCTTAATTGTTGAAGGACTTAATGTGTTGTCATCAATCACTAAAAAGGGGGAGATTGAAAGTGCATCTAGGTTCCCTGTGGGTTTTGGATGATTGATGACTACAATTAAGTCGCTAATGAGCTCAAGTGATCTTAGCACAGGTGTGGACTCGATCGGAGATGCAAACCCTCAAAAAGGAAAAGGAAGGAAACGGAGTCAACTCGAAGCGTAGAAACTAGGGTTTCTAGCGTGTTGAGTTAGACTAGCCGTAGAAATAGGAGGGTGCGTGTGTAAAGTGCATTGAGATTAAGTTTGGGAGCTCAAAGTGGTTTAGAGGTCAAACCCCTTGAGAGAAAAGAGTAGATAAGTAGTCTGGCAGTAGGGCCGGACCAGTCCGTGCAGGTGGCCGGACTTGTCCGCCCCTGGCCGGCCAAGTCCGTATTCGGCCGGACCAGAAGGGTCTGACTGAGATCGGACTAGTCCGTTTGTGGCCGGACTAGTCCTGGTAGCAGTGAGTGGGTTTTGGGGACTAAGTCCCAAAACCACGGACTTGTCCATTTGAGACCGGACCAAGAGGTCCTGAGTGAGAATGGACTAGTCCGCCCTTGGGGCCGGACTAGTCCGGGTTGGCGAGTTGAAGGTGCTTCTGTGACTAAGTCTGGGAGGACCGGACTAGTCCGCCCTTGGGGCCGGACTAGTCCGTGGTCCTCAGACTAGTCCGTTTTCACACGGAGCAAAAGGCTCTGTGTGAGATCGGACTAGTCCGGTGGTGACCGGACTAGTCCGTTGTTGAAGTGACCGTTTGAATTTGAAGTTTGGCGGGTAGTGTGACGATAGCGTGTCAGTTGTCGGGACCTGACAAGAGGTCAGTGGTCCCCTAGGCCGGACTAGTCCGGGCCTGAGGCCGGACTAGTCCGCCCTTTTGCTGAGGTCAGCAGTTTGGGCTCGGGACCCCTATAAAAAGGGGACCCCCAGCCTCATTTCAAATAACTCTTGAAACTCTCGAACCCTAGCGCCGCCACAGCCAACTTGGAGCACTCCTAAGCCTCTTTCTTGCCTACTTTCCCTCTAAAACTAATTCTTGAGTGGATTAGGGTTTAGTGAGGTGGAGAAGAGGAAGAACATCGCGCTTGTGCTCCCGGTTTGATCTCTTGCACTCATTGAGTCTTTATGTGCTGTGCGTTGAGTATATTTTGTGGTATCACCTTTGTGGTGTGGGAGCCTCAGATTGTGAGAAGCCCCAACGAACTTTGTAATCACCCTTGTGATTAGTGGAAAACAAAGTTAGGCCCGTGTGGTAAACTTGGTGAGGGAAGGGTTGTTGAACCCGGTCCTTTGTGGACTCCTCAACGGGGACGTAGATTCCTTGTGTGGAATCGAACCTCGGGATAAAATCCTTGTGTCTTCGTGTTCTTCGCATTTACTTTATCGATTATTTCGTTCTAGGGTTGCTAGTCTTGTTTCGTACTTCATATTGCTAAACTTGTTGAAGCTTGACTCACTCTTGTGTTGGTAGTTGTTTAACTTGACTTAAACATATCTTCACCTGTAGCCTCGAGAAAATCCCCTAAAACTTGCTAGAAACATCTTTTAGGGTTCTTCACGCAGGCTGACCGGACTAGTCCGCCCACAGACCGGACTAGTCCGCCCCCTGTGATTTAATCTCGTTTTATTAAGTCATTTGCAGGTCGATTAGCCTATTCACCCCCCCCCCCTCTAGGCAACTTTCACTAATGATGTAACGGCCAACCCTTGTACTATAAAAGTACTAGTCGAGCGATACACGTGGAGGGCTTCCACACGTGCCTAAGACAGGCTAAGGCTGGTCTCTTACACACAAGCGCTCAGACGCTCAATACAACAACAACAACACACACCCGTGGAGTAGGGTATTACGCTCAGGTGGCCCGAACCACGTAAATCCTTGTGTCAAATCATCATCTTGTTCTGAATCTCCGCGCGCCCTAACCGAACTACAAAACTCCACGGGCTACTAACCATAGTAAAGGGAGAATTGCCGGAATCAGACTCCAACAGTATTGATGTTACTTTTCTAACAGGAAAGTACAAAGGCCAATTTCTTATAGCTATAGCAGTGGATGGCAACAACCAATTGTTGCATGTTGCTTTTGCATTTTTTGAGAGTGAAAACACTGATAGTTGGTATTGGTTTCTACATCGGGTGAAGTATACTGTGGTTCGTGGGCGCGAAAATGTTTGTGCCATACATGATCGTCATGCTGAACTTTTGAAAGCTATAATGGATTTGAAGTACAGAAATTCTGATCGTGATATTTCAAGTACTTGGCCGGATATAGAATCTAGATGGTGTATGAGACATTTGGGTGCCAATTTTTATAGTCACTTTAAGAACAAGCAACTGATGAACATGTTTAAACGGTTATGTTGTCATAATCAACAGAGAAAATTTGAAGCTTTGTGGCAGCGTCTAGATGAGTTAACAAGCAAACAAATAGATGAACGATTAGGAAGGGCTTCAAATTCTAAACAGGTTCCAGTTTTAGCGCCTCTTTGCAGTCTTCCATCGGATGATCATAATATATCTCGTAGAGCGGGATCATCTATCCGATACTTCTCGCATTGGATTCATAATGAGCCAAAAAAAGTGGGGTTTGCTGTATGATAAAGACGGGACTCGTCACGGAATTATGACATCAAATTTAGCTGAGGTACGCGTTTATTATCATATAATGCCAATAATAGCAGTGGATATTTATGTACTAAAATTTAATTGTATCAATGTAGGTGTATAATTGGGTCATGCATGGTTTGCGAGGATTACCACTGGTTGCAATTGTAGTAGGGATCGTGACTGGAACTATAAATTACTTCTGTGTCCGATTTGCTAATGCATCTCGTCTTCTTGATGACTCAAACTAGCTTTACTCTAAGTTTATTTCTGATTACATGGGCGAGAAGATAAAAAAAGTTGCTTTACATCGTGCAAGACCGACTGGAACAGCGCAACACAAATTTGAAGTTTTGTGCAAAGACAGGGGCAAACGTTCTCGTAATGCGGATAGAACAATACAAGAGTGTATTCTTTATGATACATCATGCGTATGTACATGAATGAAGCCAGAATTATTACATAGGCCATGTTCTCATGTGATTGCAGCATGTTCTTTAAGGAGGTTATCTCCAGTCATATATGTCTCATAGTACTACTTAAAAAAGACGTTGAAGACAACGTGGAATGTTGAGATCTATCGTTTTTTTATTTATGGATCTTTCACAACAGATCCAAGACCAAACTTTTTGAGAGGTCCGGACGGCTCGAACCTTCAAGGAACATTGAAGACTCCAAGACCTGATTATGTGTCATTAATGCTATCTTAATGACACACGGTCGAAGGACCCCTAATACCAGTAACACCACTATCAAGGCGTGTTTCCATGCTGTTAAGGGGAATTAAGTACATTAACTGTGTATTAGGAATCAGTAACCGCCAGGGCCACATGCCGGGCCAGGCTAATGATGTGACGGCCAGCCCTTGTACTATAAAAGGACTGGCCGAGCGATACACGTGGAGGGCTTCCACACGCGCCTAAGACAGGCTAAGGCTGGTCTCTTACACACAAGCGCTCAGACGCTCAATACAACAACAACAACACACACCCGTGGAGTAGGGTATTACGCTCAGGCGGCCCGAACCACGTAAATCCTTGTGTCAAATCATCATCTTGTTCTGAATCTCCGCGCGCCCTAACCAAACTACAAAACTCTGCGGGCTACTAACCGTAGTACCGGGAGAATTGCCGAAATCAGACTCCAATAGTATTGATGTTACTTTTCTAATAGGAAAGTACAAAGGCCAATTTCTTATAGCTATAGCAGTGGATGGCAACAACCAATTGTTGCCTGTTGCTTTTGCATTTGTTGAGAGTGAAAACACCGATAGTTGGTATTGGTTTCTACATCGGGTGAAGTATACTGTGGTTCGTGGGCGCGAAAATGTTTGTGCCATACATGATCGCCATGCTGGACTTTTGAAAGCTATAATGGATTTGAAGTACGGAAATTCTGATCGTGATATTTCAAGTACTTGGCCGGATATAGAATCTAGATGGTGTATGAGACATTTGGGTGCCAATTTTTATAGTCACTTTAAGAACAAGCAACTGATGAACATGTTTAAACGGTTATGTTGTCATAATCAACAGAGAAAATTTGAAGCTTTGAGGCAGCGTCTAGATGAGTTAACAAGCAAACAAATAGATGAACGATTAGGAAGGGCTTCAAATTCTAAATAGGTTCCAGTTTTAGCGCCTCTTTGCAGTCTTCCATCGGATGATCATAATATATCTCGTAGAGCGGGATCATCTATCCGATACTTCTCGCATTGGATTCATAATGAGCCAAAAAAAAGTGGGGTTTGCTGTATGATAAAGACGGGACTCGTCACGGAATTATGACATCAAATTTAGCTGAGGTACGCATGTATTATCATATAAAGCCAATAATAGCAGTGGATATTTATGTACTAAAATTTAATTGTATCAATGTAGGTGTATAATTGGGTCATGCATGGTTTGCGAGGATTACCACTGGTTGCAATTGTAGAAGGGATCATGACTGGAACTATAAATTACTTCTGTGTCCGATTTGCTAATGCATCTCGTCTTCTTGATGTCTCAAACTGGCTTTACTCTAAGTTTATTTCTGATCACATGAGCGAGAAGATAAAAAAAGTTGCTTTACATCGTGCAAGACCGACTGGAACAGCGCAACACAAATTTGAAGTTTTGTGCAGAGATAGGGGCAAACGTTCTCGTAATGCAGATAGAACAATACAAGAGTGTATTATTTATGATACATCATGCGTATGTACATGCATGAAGCCAGAATTATTACATAGGCCATGTTCTCATGTGATTGTAGCATGTTCTTTAACAAGGTTATCTCCAGTCATATATGTCTCATAGTACTACTTAAAAAAGACGTTGAAGACAACGTGGAATGTTGAGATCTATCGTTTTTTTATTTATGGATCTTTCACAACAGATCGAAGACCAAACTTTTTGAGAGGTCCGGACACTACAAGGTTGAAGCAAAAACGGGGACGTCGTAGGACTCGTCGTTTAAGAAATGATATGGATGAGTCTAAAAATAGAAGACTTCAAGTGATAAGTAGAACATGTAATGAAAGTGGTCGTAGTTACAAGAATTGCATTCAAAAAAACATTACTAGTGCAGCTAAAGCGGGACCTGAATGTGGCCTAGAGAGGGGTGAATAGGCCTTTTTGAAATTTGTCAGAACCTGCAACACTTAACAACCAGTTCAAAACCAGAGATATCGGACTAGTCCGGTAAAGTGCGGACTAGTCTGGTGTGTACCGACTAGGTTGATTAGGTTTGATCGATTAATTTGATTCTTCGATGTATGCAATAGAAATATACAGTCAAATGAAGTGTTGCAAGATTATGGACTAGGGTATATCACAATTCAATCTTGTAATTAATGATTAAACGTAAAGTATGCAATAATGGTTCAAACCCTAAATTGTTGTGATGAATAAGAACGATGAACACCAAGAAAGACACAAGGATTTATCCCATGGTTCAGCTCCCACAAAGGCAACCTACGTCCCAGTTGAGGAGTCCACAAAAGGATCGGGTCTTTTCCAACCCTACCCTCGTCGGATCGCCAGGAAGGCCAATCCTCTTCCACTTATCACAAAGGGGTGAATAACCGAATTCAAAGGGGCCTTCTCACGCGTTGAGGGCTCCCTTAGATTACAACACGAAATACCACCAAGAACACACTCAAAAGATTATAATGAAATCACAGGAGTGTGTTAGAGAATCAAACCAAGAGCTCAATGAGTGTTGAATGTGTCTCTCCAATGATCTAGAGTGTTTCCTCAAAGTATTGATCTTTGTTGCACTTAATTTCGTGGAGAGATGTGTTTTTGGAGGCTCTTGGGAGGTGTGACGGCGCTAGGGTTCCAAAGAGTTTAATGTTGGGCCGTGCACCTCTATTTATATGGGGTTTCTAAAAGTGACCGTTAGGGTTCAGAAAGATTGGACTAGTCTGTGGTGGACACCAGACTAGTCCGGTGTGCTGTGTGTAGCAAACCCTAAGTGTCCCGAAATATCGGACTAGTCCGGCCAGGAGCAGACTTGTCCGATTTGGCTTCTGGAAATCTTCGGACTAGTCCGATGGACATCGGACTTGTCCGTGCAGTGAAACCCTAAGTGAATTGGGTGACAAGTCCTCACTTGGTCGACTTGTCTGATTTAGGTCAGAGGGTTTTTCGTACAAGTCCGTGCTAACATCGGACTTGTCTGATTTGGATCAGAATGGATATCGGACTAGTCCGGTGGTGATCGGACTTTTCCGATTTTATGTGACTTGTGAAGTGTTTTGAGGACTAGTCCACATTGGAAAGGACTAGTCTGATTCTAGTCAGAGAGATATTGGACTAGTCCGATGGATATCGGGCTTGTACGATTTTGTGCAGAGAGGATATCGGACTAGTCCGGTGACATTCGGACTAGTCCGATCCTGTATAACTTTGTGCAATGTGTGTGTTTAATTGTGATTGAGCTCTTGGGGTGTGTTTCCTTAACACACTCCATACACAATGATCTACTATTCTTCTTCCTTGAGCTCATTTCCACTTTGCTCCTCATTCTCCCTTCTTTTTGGTACTTTGGTTATTTTTCTATTAAAACCTGTGCTCATCTCAACAAATAGGTTAGGATCTCATTTGCTTGTCATAAATCATCTAAAACCCACAAGGGATTCCTAGATGCACTTTCAATCTCCCCCTTTTTGGTGATTGATGACAACCAATTGAGATTTCACAGTAGTGATAAAAATTGAGATTTTCATAAAGTATGCACATATGAGTCTAAAATACATCAAGCAGTGAAAACATAATCCATATGTGCATTCTTTATGGTGGGATGCATAACTAAGTACATTTAAACAGTGAGAATGACATAATTGACATTATTTAACCAAAAGCAAGCATATATGACACTCTAGGAGCAAAATCACAGATTTCAACAAATACTTCTCAAATTGATCAAGCATTGCATCACATAACCATAATTAACTTAAGAACATAGTTAAAGCATTACAACCCACAAAATATTCAAAAAGCATACAAGAGAGCTCTCTCCTTGCCTCCTACAGCTAAGGCTAGGACTCCCCCTCAATCTCTCCCCCTTTGGCATCAAGACACCAAAAAGAAGGCGAGGAGGGTCCTAAGGTCTTCACTCTTCGTTGTCAGTCCTCTCATCGTCGTCTTCGTCATCTTCATCTTCAGCCTGATGAGGAGGAGGAGGAGGAGGTGCGGAGCCACTCAAGCTCCCAATGCCAAAGTAGGCAAGCTCGAAGGGGGTCAAGGGCCCGAGCTCGGTGAAGTCTGAGTCTGAATCTTCAGAGATTACTGGAGACCCAATGGGTTAGATCTCCAGTTTCTGGCAAATTTGCTTCACATTTGCCTTCACATACTTCATATCTTCCTTTCTTCTCTTGTTGAGCTTATGGGCCCTCACTTCGGCCTTTTTGAAGGAAGCGAAGATGGCAGCCAGGTATTTGAAGATCCCACTAGCTGATCCCCTTTAAGGTGCTGCCCTAATGGCAGGGGCAGCTCCTACATCTTGAGTCCTTCTTGCCAGTGCCTCAGGACTGGAGGCCGGCGAGGGAGCAGCCTGGACACTTGGATTTTAAGGCATTTGAGGCCTCAAGGTAGATGCTCCACATCCTTGACGAACTCAATCCCGGTGACCTTTTAGATCACAAACATCAGATATGGGGCATACCCACAAGACCTGTTGGGTGTGCAGGATATGTTGACCATATCATTCTAGATGTATTTCGCCACATCAAACTGGCGGTCCTTGCTTATCACTCCCATCAATGTCCAGAGATAACCCTGCACACTCCCAGCATCTCCATCCTTGGGAGAGATGGTCTTCCTCAAGACTCTATTGAGCACCACAAAGAACGGCTTCATGTTCTTTGTGGATGGAGGGTTGAACTTGGAGTTTGGATCATATAGGAACTTCATCTTATCCTTCTCAATGACACCTATGTTGTGGATGATCAAGCAGTCAGATCTTGAGGTGTCTAGGTGAAGCAGGCTTGCAAAATCATCTTGAGTGATACTGTACTTGGATCCATGAGTCATCCAAGTAACACTTTCCTCATCTTCACTTGAGATGTGGCATGTTGCAAAGAATTGTTCTATGACCTCATCATTCCAGTTTTTCCTGAAGGCAAAGAGATCCTTTGGGCCATGCCTCTCAATAGCTTCCACCACTTCAGTGAACGGAGGGCAGCCCTTCTTCTCAAAGTGTGCCCAATCAATCCATTGAATGCGCACAACCGGTGTCTTCATTGGGAGATACACAGATTTGTAGAAATCTGCATGGAAGTTGCACCAAAATCTTCCATCGGCAGCTTGCTTTGGTCGGCCATACCAATCAATACTTCTTAACTTTGGTGCCGAATCACTGCCTTTCCTGTTGAACTTCTCTTCAGTGGGGTCCTGGACCCCTTCCCTTGGAGCATGCAGCTTCAACGGGCCAACTGGACCCGTTGCTATCCCTTTTCCTTGCCTTTGGCTAGGCGGGCACTTGCCGAGCTAGGGCCACCACCGGTGGTAGCCCTAAAAGCTGGCACCTTGGAGGCCTGCTTCTTCGCTAGCATTTTCCTCCGAGCTTGTGAAGGAGACGGAGCTGGCTTGGAAGGTCTCTCTTGGCGCTTCTTGCCAAGACCCCTCAATGTCCGGGGTGCCACCTCGTGGTCCATCTCGACCTCAATGTCGGAAACTTCATTGTTCAAACTCGACATGAACTGAGAATGAGTGGTATGAATGAGAGTGAATGATACAAGGCATAGGTGTGAAATGGATAGCAAGGAATTGCATTGAGGTATTGAAAAGTTAGGTTTTGAGTTCAGAAAAATCGGACTTGTCCGGTGTACAGGCACGGACTAGTCCGGGGGACCGGACTTGTCTGTGCATGGACCGGACTAGTCCGGTATTCATCCCCAAAAACCTAAGCGACTGGACAGATGCTGATTCCTAATGCGCAACAAGCGTAGCATAAACGTAATACATCAAGGAGGCATGTATATAGTGAAATATGCTAGGCTATTCAATCAATAATGAAGAAATTTGGAATTTGTAGGGTTTGAGTGAAAATTACCAAAGAAATCAATTGTAACTTGGATATGACGGTGTTGAAGGCCGGACTTGTCCGAGAACTTCAATCCCGATGCGATGACGATCAAATTCCACCCAAACTTGCGAAGTTCTGATGGAGAAATCAAGGAATCGCCTTCGGAGCTCAAGTGGAAGAGAGAGAACGCGTAAGGCAAGAGTGGAGGTGAAGAAATTAGGGTTTGGCGGCGGCTAGGGTTATGGACACGAAAAATCGAACAAGTCCGGAGATGACCGGACTAGTCCGAACTTTTCTAGAGGCTATATTGGACTAGTCCGTTAGCTACTGGACTAGTCCGGCCTAACCGGCACTCCGCGGACTAGTCTGCATGCAGACTAGTCCGGGTAACCATGGACTAGTCCATGGTCACCAGGCAAGAATTTCTTAGCCCATTAATATATATTTGAAGGTACATATTTAGAAAATAGGGAGGCAAATCAAATCAAATAATCTTGATGAATATGATTAGTAAGCATACAACAATCAAGCAATGATCATAATTCACCAAGATCTAATAATTAACATAGTTTTCGAAAGAAAATTGAGAGAGAGAGATGATTTTCACTATCCAATCAACATATTTTGAAGAATTCATACAGGTATGCAACATTTCAAGCCACACTTCGAGCGTCAAGGATGTTTAGCTCATTTCGAAGTTCACAAAAGCGCCTTTTATCAAGTGGCTTGGTGAATATGTCGGCCAATTGCTTTTGGGTGTTGACATGGGAAATGGCTATATCTCCTTTCATGGAGTGGACTCTCAAGAAGTGATGCCTTATGTCTATGTGTTTGGTTCTAGAGTGCTCAACTGGGTTGTGGGCAATTTTAATGGCATTCTAATTGTCACAAAGGAGTGGAATACGGTTCATATTGTAACTGTAATCCCGTAGAGTTTGTCGCATCCAAAGGAGTTGTGCACAATAACTCCCAGCTGCAACATACTCCACTTCGGTTGTGGATAAGGCAATAGAATTTTGTTTCTTGGAGGACCAAGAAACTAAAGATCTCCCTAGGAATTGGCATGTACTAGAGGTACTCTTTCTATCTACCTTGCATCCCGCATAATCTGCATCGGAGTAACCAATGAGATTGAATTTTGAGCCTTTTGGATACCAAAGACCAAGGTTGGGTGTATGAACTAAATATCTCAAGATCCTTTTTACGGCTGTCAAGTGACACTCCTTAGGATTGGCTTGAAACCTTGCACACAAACATACACTCAACATAATGTCTGGCCTAGATGCACATAAATAGAGTAGAGATCCAATCATGGAGCGATATACCTTTTGGTCGACGCTAGGTCCATCTTCATTGAGATCCAAGTGGCCATTTGTTGCCATGGGAGTCTTTATAGGCTTCGCCTTGTCCATACCAATCTTCTTGAGTATGTCTTGCGTGTACTTGGTTTGGCTTATGAACGTCCGTTCCTTTTGTTGCCGCACTTGGAATCCCAAGAAGTACTTTAGTTCTCCCATCATTGACATTTCAAACCTATCTGTCATGATTTTACTAAATTCCTCACAAAAAGATTGATTAGTTGACCCAAAGATTATATCATCAACGTAAATTTGACAAATAAAAAGATAATTGTAAGAATTCTTTGTAAATAGTGTGTAATCTACTTTGCCAATATTAAAGCCATTTTCAATTAAGAAAACTCTAAGAAACTCATACCAAGCTCTAGGAGCTTGTTTGAGGCCGTAGAGAGCCTTACGCAATTTAAATATGTGGTCGGGAAACTCTTCGTCTTCAAACCCGGGGGGTTGCTCCACATATACCTCCTCCTTGATTGGTCCGTTGAGGAAGGCGCTTTTCACATCCATATGATTCATCTTGAAATCATGGTGAGTAGCATATGCAAGTAATGTTCTAATAGATTCAAGTCTAGCTACGGGAGCAAAGGTCTCATCGAAATCCAAACCTTCGACTTGTGAATACCCTTTGGCCACAAGTCGTGCCTTGTTCCTTCTCACCACCCCGTGTTCATCTTTTTTGTTGTGGAAGACCCACTTGGTGCTGACAATGTTCGCATTGGGTCGTGCCACGAGTTCCCACACCTCGTTCTGCTTGAAATTGTTCAATTCTTCTTTCATTGCCACCACCCAGTTTGGGTCCTTCAATGCATCCTCAACCCTGCGCGGTTCCAAAAAGGATACAAATGAATAGTGTTCACAAAAGTTAGCTATACGAGATCTAGTGGTTACTCCCTTTTGGATGTCACCGATGATATTGTCGATTGGGTGATCCCTTTGGACGCATTGGTATACTCTTGGGTGTGGCACTTGAGGCATTGTATCTTCATGATCATCTTCTTCTCCCCCTAAATGGTTGCCTTTGTTGACTTGTTGATTATCTTCGTATTCTTGATCTTGTGTGGGAGCTCCTCCTTGATAGTTGACCTCCTCTTGTGGCTCATCTTCCTCATACACATGTAGAGGTGACTCTTGTGGTCGAACTTCACCTAAGGCCATTCTTTTCAATGCTTGACAGGGAGCTTCTTCTTTACCTAGTACACATGGATCAACTTGCTCCTTTTGGGAGCCGTTAGTCTCATCGAACACTACGTCATGTCCTACTTCAACAAGACCGGAGGTCCTGTTGAAAACACGATAGGCGTAAGTGTTCGAATCATAACCAAGCAAGAAACCTTCACCGGACTTCGAAGTGAACTTTGAAGTCCTTGGCTTCTTGTTTAAAATGTAGCATGGAGAACCGAAAACTCTAAAATATGAAATATTGGGTTTGTTACCGGTGAGTAGCTCATAGGATGTCTTCTTGAGTAGTCGATGAAGATAAAGTCGATTTATGGCGTGGCAAGCGGTGTTAATCGCTTCCACCCAAAATTGATCCGATGTCTTGTACTCATCGAGCATTGTTCTTGCCATCTCTATGAGAGTTCGGTTCTTTCTTTCGGCAACTCCGTTTTGTTGTGGAGAGTACGGAGCTGAAAACTCGTGCTTTATGCCTTCTCCATCAAGGTACTCCTCCACTTGTGTGTTCTTGAACTCCGTGTTGTTGTCGCTTCGAATGTTCTTGATTGTCAATGAGAATTCGTTTTGAGCTCGCTTGAAGAACTTCTTGCGTATTCCTTGTGATTCTGACTTATCATGCAAAAAGAAAACCCAAGTGAAGCAAGAAAAATCATCAACAACTACTAAACCATATTTGTTACCGCCGATGCTTATGTAAGCAATTGGAACAAATAAGTCCATGTGAAGTAGCTCGAGCGTTCTTGTTGTAGTCATGACGTTCTTGGCAGGGTGAGGTGCTCCAACTTGCTTCCCGGCTTGGCACGCGCTACAAGGCTTGTCTTTCTCAAACACAACATCCTTTAAACCTCGGATGTGATCGCCCTTGAGGAGTTTTTGAAGGTTCCTCATACCAACATGCACTAGCCGTCTATGCCACAACCAACCCATGTTGGTTTTTGCAATCAAGCATGTGTCAGGTTCAGCTTTATCCTTGTTGAAGTCAATAAGATAGAGCTTTCCCTTTAACATATCCTTGAATGCAATGGAACCATCACTCCTCCTAGAAACGGTCACACCCTCGTTAGTGAACAAGCAATTATAACCTTTGTCACATAATTGAGATATGGACAGGAGGTTATAATCTAAGGATTCAACATGTAAAACATGAGAAAGTGTGTGTTTAGAAGATATTGCAATTTTACCGGTACCGAGCACCTTTCCTTGACTATTATCTCCAAAGTAGATGCCCTCATTTGGATCCTCATTTTCCTCATATTCAACGAACATTCTTCTTTCTCCGGTCATATGGTTGGTGCAGCCACTGTCTAGCACCCATTTAGATCCACCGGAGGAATAGGCCTGCAAAAATAGATTATGCTTTGGTTTTAGGTACCAAGCTTGCTTGGGTCCTTAGAGGTTAGTTACAAGACATTTGGGCACCCACACATGAGACTTGGTGTTCCCATGGCATGGCCCAACATAACGAGCATAAACCTTTCCATAATTATTTCTCATTAAGACATACGAGGCATCGAAGGTTCTAAACAATAACTGTTGTTGTTTATATAAAGGACTAGTCTGGGGGGCCGGACTTGTCCGGAGGATCGGACTTGTCTGGACCCCGACCGGACTAGTCCGAACTTTTTCAGTTTGAGAGGGTCTTCCCTTTACAAAGGCAATCTTCTCCTTGTTATTCTTATGGCTTTTAGCATGTTGCTTTTCACCATAAGAATAACCAATGCCATATTTAACATTTGGAGGTATTTGGACCAAGTATGCACTGCATGCATATTTGATCTTCTCCTTGTCAAATATGCCACTTTGGGTAGGATGCTTATCCTTTGTAGAGGTTGGCTTGTCTTTCAAATTGATGTCAATTTTATTGCATGTAAAAGTAGAAGCAACCTCAGTTTTAGTGAGTTGAGAAGGTGAACTTGAAGAGGATGAAGGTTCACCTTGCTTGAGTGACTCAACTTGCACTTCAAAGATCTTGTTAACCTTGATCAGGTCAACAAGTTGGTCCTTGATTGTAGCATTTGAGTCGGTTAACTCCAAACAAGTTTCCTTGCTTGAAGCTCACTCAAGCTCTAGTGAATTGCTTCGTTCCTTTTCAAGTTCTAGAAGCTTGCCAAGTTCAACATATTCCTCCTTTTGGCATATCATGTCCTCTTGACGATGCATCAACCTCTCCTTCTCAACAAGTTGATCAAGCAAAAATTTCATTTTTGTGGCTGTTTTCCTATCTAGTCCAATAAGCATATCCTCATTATCACTATTGATTTCATCATCACTAGAATAGGAATGCACGGAGGGGGGTTTAATGGTTACCTTGCATTTACCTTCCTTTGCCATAAGGCAAGTGCCATCTCCCTTCCATGCGCCAAGTGTAGGGAAGAGAGTAGACTTCTTGGATGTCTTCTCGATGGCTATGCTAGCCATCTCTTCTTCTTCGGATGATGAGGGCTCATCATTTGAGTCCCACTCTTTCCCAATGTGCGCTTGTTCGGCTTGTTTCTTCTTCTTGTAGAATTTCTTGGGTTGAGGCTTGGCTTCTTTGGTCTTTTTCTTGTTCTCTTCATATGCACAATCAACTATAAAGTGGCTATACTCACCATAATTATAGCATGCCTGCCTCAACTTTGGCTTTGTTCTTTCTTTGTACTTTCCTTCGCTTGATTTAGCACCTTGTCTCTTCTTCATTCTCTTGAATTTCTTCATGAACAATATCATGTCTTCTTCATCTAATTCACTGCTCTCATCATCACTTTCTTCTTCTAGCTGAGCTTCTCGAGCTTCTCGAGTCCATCCACCTTGGTGAACTCGTCTCGACTGAGCGAAGAGGTAATTACGGCCGCGGCTTGAGCATTTCGGTGAATTTCCTGCTCTTGGCTTGGTGTGAGCTCTTCGTCGTCGTCCGGGATATCTATCCCTGTGCACATAATATGCCATAAACTCGGATTGAGGGAAATTAGATGCATTTTCATATTTTGCCTCCATATCGAGTAATCACTTCCATCGAAATGTAGGGCTTTTCCAAGTGGGATAGACAAATAATGATTATTATTGGAATTGAGACAATCATAGTTAAAAGGATATCGGAAGTAGTCGGTGTGACTACTCCCCTTCTTCTTTTCTTCAATCTTCACTTTCCCTTTGGAAAGTGTCTTCTTTCTTAGGAGCGGTTCTTGTCATCATCAACCTTTTCTTGGTTGTTGTTCTTGTGGATGTCCTTCATGTCCGATATGATCTTCTCCGAGGGATTAGTCTTTCTTGAAGAACCTGCTCTGATACCAATTGAATGTGGCCTAGAGGGGGGTGAATAGGCCTTTTTGAAATTTGTCAGAACCTGGAACACTTAACAACCAGTTCAAAACCAGAGATATCGGACTAGTCCGGTAAAGTGCGGACTAGTCCGGTGTGTACCGACTAGGTTGATTAGGTTTGATCGATTAATTTGATTCTTCGATGTATGCAGCGGAAATATACAGTCAAATGAAGTGTTGCAAGATTGTGGACTAGGGTATATGTAAGACCTATGTGTGCTGAATACATTGGCTTGTAGTGAATACACTTGCTTTGACGATAAAAGTTTTGAATATCACCAAAACACCTTTTTATTGAGATCCGACTAGTTTTGGTTAGCTCCGGCGAGTTTTGTTTTTAGCTCCGACATGTTTTTGTTAGCTCTAGCGTTAGGTCCTACTAGTTTTTGGTTTGCTCCGGCGGGTGCTTTACTCTACTAGTTTTGGTAAGCTCCTGCTCAAGCTCCGGTTTGCTCTGGCAAGGTCCGGAACTTGACCACAATGCTTCTGTTTTTCATTTCCAATGTTTCGTACTTGCTTTACATCTCTGGAAAGATTTCTTAGTATTAATTTGCTAAGTCTTTGGTGCGTTTTTGGTTGATATGGATGATATTGTGTAACTGTGGTTTTACAACATGCTTATGTGAGGTTCTCACATAAGGTGTTGTGTTTGGAACTAACTTGAGTCAAGTCGAGGACTTGGGCTCGTATGGATTGGTTGTTTATTCATGTGCAGGTGTTGCTTGAATTAAATACATGGCTGGTGATGGGATCCATTGGACTAGTCTCAGAGAGGAGATGAGGTTCCAATAACCAAATTCACGAGGAATTGTGGTTGAGCTGATCAGGAGGTTGCGCAGCATGACTGAATCAAGAACAATGCATGTGAAGGTATCGTGGACGTCATTGGAATATGTTTGCACGTGTGCAAAGAGTGCATGGACGTGGCTACATGGTTTTGAGATGTGATGAAGAGATGTGGACGTAAAGAGTTGGTCGGAAAGGTTCGACCGACTAGGTTATGGACTCAGGCTGCGGCTGAGTTGGGTTTGACTCAAATATGGAAAGATTTGAGTTGGTTATGATAGGATTTCATGTGGGTCACGAATTTGAGTTGTTTAGGTATGTGGGATACGTTCCTAAGGTGTTTGGAAGTCTTAAGATTGCTTCCATCTGCGTATAGAAGAATCCTAAGCAGTTATGAAAAGTTATGATTCGTGAACAGAGTACGATTACGTTCCTAATTTGAGTTGAGTTGGCTTTCGAGCTGGTTATATAAGCAAGGGAGCCCAGAGCTCATGGCGCACGACTTTGGGGATGTTCCTCTTGTGTTATATTGAATAAAATTCGTAGCTTGAAGGAACTTTTGTGCCTTGTTCGTCCGACGTGTTCCAGACAAGTTTTACTCGTCAAGTTTCTGGACAGCACTACCTTTCGTTGGTGGTTTTATCATAACTCGAGTTTTACAGATCCAATTGACGTGATTCTTTTTAGGTTGTATTCACAACTTTATTATATATCATATGTCAAAATTGCACGGTCATTGTATTTGTGGTCTATGATCTACATGAGTTTCTTTGCAGCGTTCTAGAACTGTTTTTTTTTCTCGGGTAGGGCAGATTGACATTTGTTTGATCATTCGATCATAACCTTAGTTTTTCTCGACGGATTTGAGTGATTCTTGTTGTGTTGTTTTTGTGACTTGATTCTCTCTGATATCTATCACTTTTGTCATGGTGAAACACATTTAGATTAGTCTCACACACGATTTCTTTAACAGATCGTTTTTCTGCCGAAGGGGTTGGGGTTTAATTGTTTCCGCTGTGTAAGATTTTTAAATCTACCATTCACCCTCCCTCTAGTAGATTTTCACGTGCTCTTTGATCCAACAATTGGTATCAGAGCCACGGTGCTCTAATCATTGTTATTTGCGCGTGTTTTTGACTAATCATCATAGAGAAGTACTCTGCCAAACCTTGTGTGTTCGCTGGTATTGATTTTCAGGTTCGGAAGGCACGCATGGAGGCTTTCATCCAGGTACAAGGCATTGCAATATGGGAGAAGGTATCCAAGCCGTACGAAGTGCCATCAAACGATCAAGTTATAGCTACAAATCTGAGATATGTCGACGACAACAACAAGGCTCGGAACATGATCATACAAGGATTAACACAAAGCGACTTCGACTGTGTTGCACACCTCCAATCTGCATACGATGTGTGGAAAGCACTTTGTGACTATCACGAAGGATCCAACACGATCAAAGAGGTAAGGCAAGACATGTTCAAGAAAAAATACATGCGCTTCGAGATGCAACCCGATGAGTCTATTGATGACCTTTTTGCTCGCTTTAATAAGATTCTCAGCAACTTGCGTAGTGTCAATGTTAATTTTTTAGATGCTGAAAATGCTAGTCAAATGCTAAGTGCATTAGATATATCAATTTGGGAGATGAAAGTCACATCTATTCGTGAATCTACTGTCATGAGTTCACTTACTTTAGATGTGCTATATTCCAAGTTAAAAACTCATGAAATTGACATAATCTCACGTAAGAACCCCAACAAGTCTATTGCTTTTGTTTCTCAACGTGACATGCCTAGTTCCGGTCAAACATCATCTTGTGGTGCTTTGCTGTCCTCTCTAACCCTTGAACAGATTGAGGAGTTTCCAGGGGAGGAGCTAGCGCTCATCTCTACCGGGTTCTCAAAAGCATTGCAAAATGTGAGAACTAGAAGGAGAGGAAGCTCCGGACCTCAACGATGCTTTGAATATGGTAAGACAGGACATTTTCGTTCAGATTGCCCTAACCTTTCAGGTCCTACATCCCAGGATGAAAAGAAAACAAGAACGAAGCACTCCTCTGCAAAAGATACGAAGAAAAAGAAGGGTTTTACAGGACGTCAATTGGTGAGCAGTTTTATCTCAGCACTCCAGGAACTTGGCTCAAGCGACGTGGACATTGGAAGTGATGAAGATGAAGATAATTTGGCAAACTTGTGCTTCATGGAGGGCAAGTCAAGATCAAGTATGGAGGAGGCAGAACACAACAGCGACAATGAAGAGGTATGTCCTACTTGCGAAGAAATATGTGATGTTGTTTCTCGTGCCACTGTTATTGTTAAGAAAAAGGACAAAAAGCTTAGGGACAATGCTGTTAAAATTGAGTCACTAGAATCTATAATTAATCATTTGAAATCCTTGATTCCTAGTGATGATTCTTGTTCCTCATGTGACTTAATATATGAACAATTGTCCTCCCTAAGAAGTGCACATACCTCCACACTTGATAAACTTGAACTTGAAATTGAAAAGAACAAAAAGCTTGCGGTACTTAATATTGGAAATTTAAAAGATGCTTCTTTTTCTACAATTGATTTGCATTGTTCTAGTTGTGATGATTTTGATAAGAAACTGCAAGATGCTATGAATGAAATCTCTATATTGAACAATGCTTTACGTTGTCATGAAGTTAAATATTGTTCCAATTGCAAATTAAAAGGAAAAACTTCATGTGAAAATTGCCTTGATCTGTCCAGTAAACTTGATAACATGCATAAGACATTTGATCGGTTTTGTAATGGGAATAAGAACCTAAACTTGCTACTGAATTCATCCAAGTCTTGCAATGATAAAACTGGTTTAGGTTTTGATTCTCATGCTCATGCTAAGGCACATCCACCTAAAATTGTAAAATCTTTAGGAAGTGGTTTGATTCAAACAGTTCCTAAACAAAAAGAAGTGGTTTTCAAATCTGCAGGAGTATTGTCTCATTCGGTTTCAAATAAAAATGTTGTTTGCTCATCTAGACATGAACACAAAGTTAAATTTCATTGTACCTACTGTGGTAGAGATGGTCATGTCATAGATTTATGTTATAAACTGGCTAAACAACAGAAAAGGGAAAGAATGGTTGCTAGATCTCATAACTTTCATGCAAAATTTGCTGCACATATTGAACCGAATGTACAACCTGCTGTTTTGAGTCAAAAACATTCAATGTTTACCTCCGGACCTTCTGTTTTTACCTTCGGAGCTACTTATTTTTGCTCTACACAAGTAACACCTTATAGGTCAGTAGTTAAGAACAAAAAATCTCAAACTTTGACTCATAAACCTGCTGTTTTGTCTCAGCTTTCGCGTGTTTTTCATGCTGCACGTCGCGTGACTCAGTACTGGATTCCTAAATGCCTTTTGACTAACCCCAGTATTGAGTCATTGATGTATTGTGCTTCTATGTAGGTTACATGTTTGAGGAAGGAGAACATTTGGATTGTGGATTCAGGTTGCTCACGCCACATGACCGGTAACAAAGATTGGTTCTCCTCCCTCTCTTTTGTGTCATGTGTAGAGAATGTTACTTTTGCCGATAATTCTTCAACTCCTATAATTGCTAAGGGTTCGGTTAGAGTAAATGATCACTAAACTTTGAAGGATGTGGCACTTGTCAAAAATTTGAAATACAACTTGCTTTCTGTTTCACAATTGCTAGATTAAAATCTAGGAATTATTTTCAATAAAAACTGCTGCAAAGTTGTAAGTTCAAATAGTGAGCTTATTTTTAACATGTCTCGGTTTGGAAGAGTTTTTAAAGCTGATTTTGATATGTCTTCCTCTAAGCATAGGTGTCTAGTTGCTAATGATTCAAAGGACCAATATTTTTGGCATCGTAGACTTCGTCACGTAGGCTTTGATCACCTAACGCTTGTTAGTGCTCTTGATTGCATACGTGGGCTGCCTAAGCTTAAAGGGGACAAAGAAATTGTGTGCTCTTCTTGTAGACATGCTAAAATGGTTGCAGGTTCACATACTCCTCTCACAATGATCATGACAACTGAACTATGTCAACTTTTGCATCTTGACACCGTAAGACCTTCACGTGTTCAATCCTTCGGAGGTAAATGGTATGTACTTGTGGTTGTTGATGATTATTCTAGATACTCTTGGGTTTACTTTATGGCGTCTAAGAATGAAGTTTTTAGTCACTTTAGAACTTTATTTCTTAGATTATCAATTGATTACCCAGGATCTTTAAAAGCAATTAGAAGTGATAATGGAACTGAATTTAAAAATCAATCTTTTGATCACTTTTGTGCTGAAAATAGAATAGATCATCAATTTTCTTCACCATATGTACCTCAACAAAACGGTGTTGTAGAAATAAAGAACAGAACCTTATTTGAGATGGCTAGGACTATGCTTGATGAATATCAAACTCCTAGGAAATTTTGGGTTGATGCGTTAGCAACCGCTTGTTATGTCTCAAATCGTGTTTTCTTGTGTGCTAAACTAGGTAAAACACCATATGAGCTCTGGTTTGGACATAGGCCTAGTGTTACACACTTTCGGGTCTTTGGATGCAAATGCTTTGTTAAGAAACATGGTAATCTTGATAAATTTGAATCTAGATCCATCGATGGCATGTTTCTTGGTTATCCTTCTCATACTAGAGGCTACCGTGTGCTTTTACTTGACACTAACAAAATTGTGGAGACTTGTGAAATATACAGTCAAATGATGTGTTGCAAGATTGTGGACTAGTGTATATCAAAATTCATTCTTGTAATTAATGATTCAACATAAAGTATGCAATAATGGTTGAAACCCTAAATTGATGTGATGAATAAGAATGATGAACACCAAGAAACACACAAGGATTTATCCCGTGGTTCAGCTCCCACAAAGGCAACCTACGTCCACGTTGAGGAGTCCACAAAAGGACTGGGTCTTCTCCAACCCTACCCTCATCGGATCGCCACGAAGGCCAATCCACTTCCACTTATCACAAAGGGGTGAATAATCGAATTCAAAGGGGCCTTCTCACACGTTGAGGGCTCCCTTATATTACAACACGAAATACCACCAAGAACACACTCAAAAGATTACAATGAAATCACAGGAGTGTGTTAGAGAATCAAACCAAGAGCTCAATGAGTGTTGAACGTGTCTCTCCAATGATCTAGAGTGTTTCCTCAAAGGATTGATCTTTGTTGCACTTAATTTTGTGGAGAGATGTGTTTTTGGAGGCTCTTGGGAGGTGTGACGGTGCTAGGGTTCCAGAGAGTTTAAAGTTGGGTCGTGCACCTCTATTTATATGGGGTTTCTGAAAGTTACCGTTAGGGTTCAGAAAGATCATACTAGTCCATGGTGGACACCGGACTAGTCTGGTGTGCTGTGTGTAGCAAACCCTAAGTGTCCTAAAAAATCGGACTAGTCCGGCAAGGAGCGGACTTGTCCGATTAGGCTTCTGGAAATCTTCGGACTAGTCCGATGGACATCGGACTTGTCCGTGCAGTGAAACCCTAAGTGAATTGGGTGACAAGTCCGCACTTGGAGGACTTGTCCGATTTAGGTCAGAGGGTTTTTCGGACTAGTCCCTGCTAACATTGGACTTGCCCGATTTGGATCAGAATGGATATCGGACTAGTCCGGTGGTGATCGGACCTTTCCGATTTTGTGTGACTTGTGAAGTGTTTTGAGGACTAGTCTGCACTGGGAAGGACTAGTCTGATTCTATTCAGAGAGATATCGGACTAGTCCGATGGATATCAAACTTGTCCGATTTTGTGCAGAGAGGATATCGGACTAGTCCGGTGACATTCGAACTAGTCCGGTCCTGTATAACTTTGTGCAATGTGTGTGTTTAATTTTGATTGGGCTCTTGGGGTGTGTTTCCTTAACACACTCCATACACAATGATCTACTATTCTTCTTCCTTGAGCTCATTTCCACTTTGCTCCTCATTCTCCCTTTTCTTTGGTACTTTGCTTATTTTGCTATTAAAACCTGTGCTCATCTCAACAAATAGGTTAGGTTATCATTTGCTTGTTATAAATCATCCAAAACCCATGAGGGATTCCTAGATGCACTTTCAGGACCTTCAGGGAATCCTCAAGATGGTCAACGTCCTCGGTCCTGTCAACCACATAGGGATTGTTGGCAGTCCTTAAGTACCACATTTTGACCGTCAATTCACCTCATAATGTGCATAAAAGAAACACAAAACATAGTGGTAGGGTTATACACTAACCCAATTCCACAAGTGTTGGTGTTTATTTGTATGCAGGTGAATTATTACCCAAAAATACCAAAACATGCAGGGATGAATCCATTAAAATGGTTTTCAACGAATCAGGCGATGACACGTGGCAACACATGAATCAAATGGCCCACAAACGGAAGAATACGAGGAGATCCACTGATGTTGCACCCATATATATTAAGAGGGCCCACCTGGAAGCCACCTGGAGGAAGCACTCCCGGAGAGGAGCCTTGACCAGGTCGGCCGAACCCCCTGGTCGGCCGACCTATTCCTGGCGCCAAACTCGGTCAAACGACACGTGTTGGCTCCTCCCGGCTCCCTGAGGTCAATGGTGACTGATTCGCGTGTAAATTGTGGCGGGAACCGACCCTTCTCCACCTATTAATAGACCCCCTCACCTCACTTCTCACACACACCAAAAGTTGAGAATAGTGCTACACTCCAAAGGTTTAGAGTAGTCTTAGAGGCTACCAAAGTATAAGGAGAGTGTGGTGAAGAGTCTAGGATAAGGAGGCTTGGGCTTGTCAATTCCCTCTTCTACACTTGTACCCCTACAAATTTTTACTCAATCAAGTAAGACTTTGTGAATTCAATACAAGTTTGCACAAGTAGTTTCTTGTGGGTTCACTGCTTTAATTCATTAGAGGCTCTAGTTGTAGCTTTGTGTTCGAAACAACTAGAGTAGTGATTTAGAACGTAAGTGTGGTGCTTAGGTTATAAATCATCAGTGGATATCTCGTAGACCCACGGATTGAAGAGGTAGGCAGTAGGTGGTGACAGCCCTATCTATGCTTCGTAATCCTCCACGTTCGGATATGCCATAGGCTCTTGGTGGAAGTCCCTAGTATTGCTAGGACTAAGCACGTGCCCGAAGCAAGCATTCACTTCAAACTACCTTGAATTAGGATCAATACTTTGAATTTCTCTCTGATCCTTGCCTACCAAACAACTTTGTGTCCTTGGGTGAGCTAGTTCGAAAGATTAGCACACACGTTCTTTGGATTGACCCTTGGGAATACTCCTTAAGGGGAAGTGCTACAACGGTATTTCCGTGCGCTTGCGGATAACTCTGTGGTGTTAAGAAATACCAACAAGCATTTCTGGCGCCGTTGCCGGGGAACATTTTCTGTTAATCTCCGAACCAAGATCAACCTCGTATCATACCCCTCTTTATCTATCATCTTACCTTTCTTATTCTTACCTTACCACCACCATATAAATGGAGCAACCCACCATTCTTTCTTATTCTGCTCCGAAGGGCAAGTTCTGTGAGCCACCGCCTTTGGCGGAACCTATTTGTTCAACCAGCTATGAACTTCGCCCTGGCTTTATAGCCATGATTCGGGAACAATCCTTCTCAGGAACGGATTGTGAAAACCCTTACTACCATCTACGAGAGTTTGAACAACTATGTTCATGCCTTCTAATCAAAGGTATGACACAGGAAACTCTCAAATGGAAGTTGTTTCCTTTTTCCCTCAAGGAAGAAGCCAAACAATGGTACAACCACTACGTTGGGAAGACAAACGGTGATTGGAGTGAATTATGAGACAAATTTTGTCTTTCTTTCTTTCCCATTGCCCGAATTGTTTCCTTACGAAAGGAAGTACTATGCTCCAGTAGATGGAGAAGGAATCCATAGGTGCAGCTTGGGACAGATTTTCTTTTCTGAAAAATTCTGGCCTAGATTTATTAATCCTTGATCCAATGCTTTTGCAACATTTCTTCATGGGATTGAACAAAGAGTCTGCCCTATATCTTGACATTACGACTGGAGGATCTTTCCTCCATATGACTCCAGAAGAAGGTAAGGATCTTCTAGACATAATTCTAGAAAATTCTTCCTTCATTATGGGTCTTAATGAGCCTCCCCAAGAGGAAGTCGTGTCAAGAACGGAGGATACACCCTTGGACAAGGATGAACCCATTTCTTGTCTACCCCAAGCCTTGCCAGAGGAATCCTCTCCTGAACCTGAGACTACAAAGGTAGAAGAAGTTCAACCCTTGTAGTTTCCATTTTACTTCGAGGAAGAGCTTTTTGAAGATTATGGAAATACCTCAAAGTATTCTTGCCATAGGAAACCTTCATTGGCACCATCTCCACCCGATCCACCTGAAGAGGTGTTCGTCCGTCAGATGGTCAAGGAGTTGACCTCTATCGTGAGCAGAGAGTGGACAGCTGAAGTCGAGAATTCACCCGAAATTCTTCGGATGGCCTCACCTTTGGCTACCATTTTATGTTCTATTAGAGTGACACCAATGAGAATCTTATACAACCCTACTGTTAGAGCAAATCTCATTTCCGATTCATGTGCTCTCGCCATTCTTGGCAATGTGCCATTGGCACCAACACGCAAATACTTCCAAGATTCATTCGGAACCATTCTTGAAGGATGTGGGGTTCTGCAACAAGTGTATGTTAGACACAAAGATGTTGAGGCTCTCCTAGATTTTCATGTGTTCAAGATCCAAGATTTCGACATCATGATAGGGATTCCCATAGATAAATTTCTCATGGAAGTTCCTTTGGAAGGAAGCCTCAATATCAATCTTGGAGGGAGAAATTTCTCCATGCCTATTCTGCGTTCAAAGAACACATCTGCAGAATCTCTCATCCAAGATGAGCCAATGGAGGAGGTTAGGACTCTTCAATTTTTAGAACCCCCTGAAATTGAAGGAGAAGAAGAGTTCATCCAAGAGGAGGATGAATTTCAGAAGGAAATCGAATTGCCAAAAGAAGAGCCCTCCCCAAAACCTCCTATTGAGCTCAAGGTTCTACCTCCAAGCCTACGTTATGCCTTTCTAAATGGCGATTTGGAAGCCTGTGTCATCATAAGTGACAAGCTTTCAGATAATGAAACGTTCAAACTCATAGCCATGTTAGAAAGACATAGAGCTGTTTTTGGATATTCACTTCAGGATCTCAAGGGAATTAGTCCAGCGTTATGCACCCATCGTATTCCTATTGACCCTGAGAATGTCCCCTCAAGGGAACCTCAAAGGCGATTGAATAATGCGATGCGGGAAGTTGTCAAGAAAGAAGTATTGAAACTTCTGCATGCCGGGATTATTTACTCTGTTCCTCATAAATGGATAAGTCCAGTTCAAGTAGTGCCTAAGAAGGGAGGTATGACGGTCGTTCAAAACAAGAGGAATGAATTAATTCCTCAACGGACCGTCACGGGATGGAGAATGTGCATTGACTACCGAAAACTTAACAAGGCAACAAGGAAAGACCATTTTCCATTGCCCTTCTTTGATGAGATGTTAGAGCGATTGGCAAAACATTCCTACTTCTGTTTCCTTGATCGGTATTCGGGATACCTTCAAATTTCTATCCATCCCGATGATCAAAGTAAGACCACGTTCACATGTCGTTACGGGACCTATGCCTACCAGTGTATGTCCTTTGGACTGTGTAACGCACCTGCCTCTTTCCAGAGATGCATGATGTCTATATTTTCATACATTATCGAGGATATCATGGAAGTTTTCATGGACGATTTCTCCGTCTATGGAAAAACTTTTGATCATTGTCTAGAAAATTTAGACAGGGTCTTACATAGATGCCAGGAGAAGGACCTTGTGCTTAATTTGGAAAAGTGCCATTTCATGGTCCAGGAAGGCGTCGTTCTGGGACACTTGTTGTCGGAGAGAGGGATAGAGGTGGACAAAGCTAAAATTGAAGTTATTGAAAAACTTCCACCTCCTATCAATGTTAAGGGAATCCGCAGCTTTTTAGGTCATGCAGGGTTCTACCGACGATTTATCAAGGATTTCTCCAAAATCGCTAGACCCCTCACCAACCTATTAGCTAAAGAATCTCCCTTTGATTTCGATGATGAATGCATTAAATCATTTGATATATTAAAAAAGACACTCATCTCAGCTCCAATTATCCAACCTCCTGTTGGACGCTACCATTCGAAATCATGTGTGATGCCATTGACTTTGCTGTTGGTGCGGTCTTAGGCCAAAACAAGGATAGAAAGCATCACGCAATAGCCTACGCTAGTAAAACTCTGACAGAAGCCCAACTCAATTATGCCAAAACTGAAAAAGAGCTCCTAGCAGTAGTTTTTGCTATCGACAAGTTTAGATCCTACTTTGTTGGAGCAAAGCTCATAGTCTACACAGACCATGCTGCTTTGAATCTGCTTACCAAAAAGGATGCTAAACCCAGGCTAATTAGATGGATTGTTCTACTCCAAGAATTTGATTTGGAAATAAGAGATAATAAAGGAGTAGAGAATTCAATAGCAGATCATCTTTCACATATGGAAGTCACACAAACCATGGACATACCTATCAATGACTTCCTACGAGATGATATGCTCCCCAAGGTTACAGACTCTCACCCTTGGTATGCAGATATCGTGAACTTTATGGTCACGGGATACGTACCACCAGGGGAGAACAAAAAGAAACTCATTTATGAGAGTTGTAGACACCTTTGGGATGACCCTTACCTCTATCGAGTATGTGTTGATGGCCTTCTTAGAAGGTGCGTCCCATCAATCGAAGGCACCAAAATTATCGAGAAATGCCATGCTGGCCCCTATGGTGGTCATTACGGTGTTTACCGTACTCAGGCAAAGATCTGACAGAGTGGATTCTATTGGCCTTCAATGTATGAAGATACCAAGGAATTCATTCGTAGATGTTGGAAATGCCAGAAACATGGAGGAATCTCTACTCGCGATGCGATGCCCCTAACATACAATCTCCAAGTGGAATTATTTGATGTATGGGGTATTGATTTCATGGGACCTTTTCCTAGGTCTTATGATTGTGAGTATATTCTGGTTGCCATCGATTATGTGTCAAAATGGGTAGAAGCATTGCCATGCAAAAATGCTGATTCCATGCAAGCAAGGAAAATGTTCCATGAGATCATTTTCCCATGCTTTGGAACTCCCCATATGGTCATAAGTGATGGAGGGTCTCATTTCATATATAAAACCTTTCGGAACTTTTTAAGGGAACTTGGAGTCCAACATAACATTGCTACCCCATACCAACCACAGACAAGTGGTCAAGCAGAAACATATAATAAGCAAATTAAGAATGTTTTGCAAAAGACTGTCTTGGAAATGGGAACAGGATGGAAGCAAAAGCTACCCGATGCATTGTGGGCATATCGTACTGCCTACAAGACACCTATCGGCATGTCTCCTTTCCAACTTGTCTATGGGAAGACTTTCCATCTTCCTGTAGAATTGGAACATAGAGCGTATTGGGCCATCAAGCGGTGGAACATGAATCTTAACAAAGCTGGAAATCCCCGATTGAAGCAAATCTCTGAGTTGGAGGAATGGAGAGATAAGGCGTACCACAGTGCCAGAATTTATAAGGAGAGAACCAAAAGATGGCACGATAAGAGGATTACACCGAAAGAGTTCAAACCTGGAGATAAAGTTTTACTCCTTAACTATAGGGTTAAACTCTTTGGACATGGGAAGCTTAGAAGTAAATGGGAAGGACCCTTCACTGTAGTAGAGACTTCATCCCATGGAGCAATCACACTCCAAGGTGATGACGGTAAACTATTCAAAGTGAATGGGCACCGACTCAAATTATTTCTCGATTCCCAGAACGATATAGAAAAAGAATTTGACGTGGTAAATCTAATCGATTTCCATGCCATTTCTTTCAATTCTATTTAAATCCTCCCCGTCCAACTAATGGGCCCATCCAATTTTTCTTCTAGAAGGCCCATTTTATCGACCCGAGAAAGTGTTGCTCGAACGGAGCCAGAAGGGGGTCGGCCAAGCCCTAGGGTCGGCCGACTCTCCCTTTGTGCCGTCCGCGTTCTGTTTTCTCGTGTTAATCCTCTTTGATATCCTCCACAAAATCCTCGGTGAAATGCATCGTTCCTCGCCTACTTTGATTTCAATAAAGTGAACTTATTGGTTCAACTAACACCGGTAAAGTTCCCTCTTTAGTTTATTTTGTTGAATAAAGAATTCAGGAAACAAGTGTGGGGGAAACATGTCCCCAAGTCACGAAATCCCGACATGAAAAATTAACGTTGCATATCAAAATACGTCGCAACCAAATGAGCAAAACGACCCGACAAAACAGAGCCACAGAAGAGCCACTAGGAGGTCGGCTGAACCCCCTGGTCGGCCGACCTGTTTTCTGCTCCATACGACTCCGTTTCACTCCAGAAAATCGGTTTGGATTTCCTATCCCAACTTTTATGCGCTACCCTGCTGTCTGAGTTGATTTCATATTTTTCATTGCATATCTAAAATGAATCAACTCAACAAACTCAAATAAAATTTGGTAGTCAAGAATTTGCTTAAGCTGAAAATTTGAATACTTCATATTTCAATTCATTACCTTGTTTATGATTCCCATAATTCAATAGGAAAAACACATCATCCAGGTATTTTACTAGTGTGATATGGTAAATGAGTTCCTTAGAAATCATCCTTTGCTTGAAATTGATTTTGACATTTGTAACTATTTGAAGTCTTGGACTTTGCCTAAATCTCTTATTGGAAATTTTTATATACCCACCAAGGCCATATGATATATTCATTGAAAACCACAAGCATGTGCCACTTTGCATTTCATTGAACTTTGTCAAACCTGTGACCCAATTGAGTGACATGCATGAACTTTTTGAATTGAAAAATCTTGTGCACTCCATTCATGCAAAATTTCTCACATTTAGAGTTTGCATCCATCGATTATCCATCCGCCAAAAAGAAACTCCATACAATACAAATGAAAGCCTCTCTAAAAAAATAAAAAGGAGTAGAAGACATTCACTCTTGAAAAAGAGTAAGAGTGATAAAAAAAGTAGTAGCCATGTTTCATCCTTAAGAGAGAGAAAATTCATGGGAGTTATTGCCTCGCCAGTCCATTCCATTCATGTGCACAAGAATTTTCTCTTCACTTTGTTCATTGCATAAGTCTCTCATAGGATCAAGTTTTTGACTTAGTAACATATGAATTGCAAATGTGTGCCACATTCATCCCTACCAAGCTCCATTGAAAGTGCATCTAGGACTCCCTTGTGGGTTTTGGATGATTTATGACAAGCAATTGGGATCCTAATCCTTTTGTTGAGATGAATGCAGGAAAATGATGAAAAATGAGCAAAGTGCCAAAAAGAGGGAAATTGAGAAGGAAAATGAATTTGAGCTCAAGGAGAAGAAATTAGTAGTTTAGTATGTATGGAGTGTGTTAAGGAAACACACCCAAGAACTCAATCTCATTTAATCACACACACACAATGCACAAAGCTATACAGGACCGGACTAGTCCGATATCAGCCGGACTAGTCCAATATCTTTCTGTTCCACTTCGGACTAGTCCTCCCCAGTGCGGACTAGTCCTAAACACAATGCACAAGTCACACAAAATCGGACAAGTCCGTTGTGACCCGGACTAGTCCGATATTCATTCTGATCCACTTCAGACAAGTCTGGTGTCTACACGGACTAGTCCGATATACACACTGATCTAAATCGGACAAGTCCTCCAAGTACGGACTTGTCATCCTAAACACTTAGGGTTTCACATGTTCGGACAAGTCCGATGACAATCGGACTAGTCCGAAGATTTCCAGCAGTGAAATCGGACAAGTCCGTTTTCCACCGGACTAGTCCGATATTCCTGGACACTTAGGGTTTGCTACACACAGCACACCGGACTAGTCCAGTCACCACCACGGACTAGTCCGATCTTTCTGAACCCTAACGGTAACTTCTAGAAACCCCATATAAATAGAGGTGCACGGCCCACTGTCACCCTCTCTCAAACCCTAGCGCTGTCACACCTCCCAAGAGACTCAAAAACCATCTCTCTCCACGAAATTAAGTGCAAAATCAATCAATCCATTGAAGATCACTTCTAGATCATTGGAGAGGCTCTTGACACACGATTGAGCTCTTGGTTTGAATCTCTAACACACTCTTGCATCTCAATTTGTATATTTCGAAGTGTGTTATTGGTGGTCTTGAAACTTGTAATCAAGGGAGCTCTCAACTTGTGAGATCGCCCCTTCAACTTGGTAATTTACCCCTGTGTGGTTAGTGGAAGAGGATTGGCCTTCGTGGCGATCCGACGAGGGAAGGGTTGGTGAAGACCCGATCCTTTTGTGGGCTCCTCAACGTGGATGTAGGTTGCCTTCGTGGTAACCGAACCACGGGATAAATCTTGTGTCTTGTTCGTTTGTGTTCATTATTCTAGTTGATCAACATTATCTAGGGTTTGATTCATTTTGTTGAATTCAAGTTAAATAGTTGAACAAGAATCATACTTGCAATAGAACTTAACATACAACTATTGAACTGTTATTAAATTTTATATTTCCGCTGCAAACGTCAACAAAACAATCAAATTGACCTAACTTGATCAACCTAGCCCGTGAAATCCGGACTAGTCCGCACTTTACCGGACTAGTCCGGTATATCTGGTTTTGACCTTGTTGTTGAAGTGCTACAGGAATCGAGAAAATTCAAGAAGGCCTATTCACCCCCCTCTAGGCCTACATTCAATTGGTATCAGAGCAGGTTCTTCAAGGAAGAGTGCAACCACTCGAAGAGATCATGTCGGACATGAAGGAAGTCCAGAAAATCAACAACCAGGAAGAAATGAACAATGATAAGCACCAAAAGCTTGAGAAGTATCTCGAAGCCATTCAAGACTTCGATGATGATGATGAGGAGACATTGGAGCTGAAAGCACTCCTTAGAAAGAAAGTGCTTTCCAAAGGGAAATCTAAAGTCGAAGAAAAGAAGAAGGGGAGTAGTCACACCGACTACTCCCGATATCCTTTTAATTATGACCGTTTAAATTCTAACAGCAGTCATTATCTATCTATTCCTCTCGGAAAAGCCCCACACTTCGATGGGAGTGATTACTCCATGTGGAGGCAAAATATGAAGATGCACTTGATTTCCCTTAACCCAAGTTTATGGCATATTGTGTGCACAGGAATAAACATCCCCGATGACGATGAAGAGCTCACGCCAAGTCAAGAACAAGCCATCCACAGGAATGCCCAAGCCGCAGCCGTTATCACCTCATCTCTAAGTCGAGATGAATTCACAAAGGTGGACGGATTGGAAATTGCCAAAGAAATCTGGGACACACTACAGACAGCACATGAAGGTGACCGGCATGTGCGGGAGGCAAAGATTGAAATGATTGAAGGCGAACTAGGAAGGTTCGCGATTGAGGAAGATGAGTCTCCCCAGGACATGTACAACAGACTGAAGACTCTTGTGAACAAGGTTCGATCATATGGGAGCAAAAAGTGGAGTGACCACGAGGTTGTAAAGCTCATCCTTAGAGCCTTTATGCCTCGCAACGTCACACTTTGCTCTATGATCCGAGAAAGTCCCAGGTACAAGAAAATGACTCCGGATGAACTGCTTGGCAAAATCATCAACTTTTAGATGATGGAGAAGCAAGCCAAGCATGTAAAAGAAATAGCCGACCTCACATCAGCCAAGAAGAAGGGAGTTGCCCTAAAGTCCTCACTCAAGCCTCTATCCAAAGAAGCAAGAGAAGCACAGCTTGAGGAGGACAGCGATGATGAAAGCAGCGAGATGGACGAAGAAGATATGATTTTGTTCATGAAGAAGTTCAAAAGAATTATGAAGAAAAGACAAGGAACAAAATCGAGTGAAGGAAAATACAAGGAGAAGACAAAGCCGAAGATGAGGCGGGCATGCTATAATTGTGGTGAGTACAATCACTTTATAGTCGATTGCCCGTATGTGGACAACAAGAAGAAGAGTAAAGAGTCCAAGTCTCAACCGAAGAAATTCTTCAAGAAGAAGAAACAAGCTGAACAAGCACACATCGGAAAGGAGTGGGACTCAAACGATGAGTCCTCATCGTCCGATGAAGAAGAAATGGCTAGCATAGCCATTGAAAGCATGTCCAAGAAACCCATACTCTTCCCCACGCTCGGTGCAAAGAAGGCAAATAGAACTTGCCTCATGGCTAAGGAAGGTAAACGCAAGGTAAACATCAAAACTCCTTCCTTGCATTCTTACTCAAGTGATGATGATCTAGATAGTGATGATGAAGATATGTTAATTGGTTTAGATAAAAAAACTGCTGCTAAAATGAAATTCTTGCTTAACCAACTTGTTGAGAAGGAAGAGCTAATTGATCGTCAAGAAGACATGATTATCTCTCAAAAGGAGAAGCATGTCGAACTTGACAATCTTCTAGTTCTTGAAAAGGAGAGAAACCACTCACTAGAGCTTGAGCTAGCTTCAAGCAAGAAAACTTGCTTGGAGTTAACCAACTCAAACGTTTCAATCAAGGATCAACTTGATGACCTAATCAAGGTCAACAAGATCCTTGAAGTGCAGGTTGAGTCACTCAAGCTTAGTGAACCTTCCTCCTCTTCAAGCCTACCCTCTCAACCCACTTCAACTAATATCGCTCATATCTGCAAATGTGATAAAATTAACACCAGGTTGAAGGAAAATTCTACCTCCACAAAGGACAAAAATCCTACCCAATGTGTAATATTTGACAAGGAGAGGATCAACTATGCACGTAGTGCATATTTGGTCCAAAGACCTCCAAATGTCAAGTATGGCATTGGTTACTCTTATGATGGAAAGCAAAGGGCTGGAAATCATAAGAATAACAAGGGAAGGATTACCTTTGTGAAGGGAGGACCCTCACAACCTGGTAACTCGAAAATTAAAAACCAGAACTCTCATGAAAACCGGACTAGTCCGGTTGTGGTCCGGACAAGTCCGGTCATCCGGACAAGTCCGGTCACACAGACTAGTCCGACCCATAATCAACAGCAACTCTTGTTTAAAACCTTTGATGCTTCTTATGTATTAATGAAAAATAATGTTGGTAAAGTGTGGCTTTTTATGCTGGGCCACGCCATGGGAACACAAAATCCCATGTGTGGGTGCCCAAATGTATTGTTACTAACCTCCAAGGACCCAAGCAAGCTTGGGTACCTAAAACCAAGGCGTAATTTGTTTTTCCAGGCCTACTCCTCCGGTGGATCCAAATCGGTGCTAGACAGTGGATGCACCAACCACATGACCGGAGAAAGAAGGATGTTTGTGGAGTATGAAGTGAACAAGGACCCAAACGAAGGCATCTACTTTGGGGATAACAGTCAAGGAAGGGTCCTCGGTACCGGTAAAATAGCAATATCCTCTGAACATACTCTTTCGCATGTTTTACATGTTGAATCTTTAGATTATAACCTGCTGTCCATATCTCAATTATGTGACAAAGGTTATAATTGCCTGTTCACTAACGAGGGTGTGACCGTCTCAAGGAGAAATGATGGTTCTGTTGCATTCAAGGGTATGTTGAAGGGAAAGCTTTACCTTGTTGACTTCAACAAGGATAAAGCCGAACTCGACACATGCTTGATTGCAAAGACCAACATGGGTTGGCTGTGGCATAGACGGCTGGCACATGTTGGTATGAGGAACCTTCAAAAACTCCTCAAGGGCGATCACATCCGAGGTTTGAAAGATGTTGTGTTTGAGAAAGACAGGCCTTGTAGCGCGTGCCAAGCAGGGAAGCAAGTTGGAGCACAACATCCCGCGAAGAACATCATGACTACAACAAGACCGCTCGAACTACTTCATATGGACTTGTTTGGTCCAATTGCTTACATAAGCATCGGCAGTAATAAATACGGTTTAGTTATTATTGATGATTTTTCCCGCTTCACTTGGGTGTTCTTTTTGCATGACAAGTCAGAAACACAAGGAACACTCAAGAAATTCTTCAAGCGAGCGCAAAACGAGTTCTCACTATCAATCAAGAGTATTCGGAGCGACAACGGCACGGAGTTCAAGAACATACAAGTGGAGGAGTACCTTGATGAGGAAGGAATCAAGCACGAATTTTCAGCACCATACTCTCCACAACAAAATGGAGTTGCCGAAAGGAAGAATCGAACGCTGATAGAGATGGCAAGAACAATGCTCGATGAATACAAGACTTTGGATCGATTTTGGGCGAAAGCAATCAACACTGCTTGCCATGCCACAAATTGACTCTACCTTCATCGACTACTAAAGAAGACCCCCTATGAGCTTCTCACCGGTAACAAACCGAACATTTCATACTTTCGAGTTTTCGGTTCTCCTTGCTATATTTTGAACAAGAAGCCCAGGACTTCAAAGTTCGCTTCAAAGTCCGATGAAGGTTTCTTGCTTGGTTATGATTCGAACACTTACGCCTATCGTGTTTTCAACAAGGCCTCCGGACTTGTTGAAGTGGCACGTGACGTAGTGTTCGATGAAACTAATGGCTCCCAAAAGGAGCAAGTTGATCAATGTGAATTAGGTAAAGAGGAAGCCCCCTATCAAGCATTGAAGAGGATGGCTCTAGGCGAAGTACGACCACAAGAGTCATCGTCACAAATACAAGAGGAAAGTGAACCACAAGAGGAGATCAACAATCAAGGGGGAGCCTCGATACAAGATCAATCACAGGAATATGAACATGATCAACAAATCAACGAGGACAACAACTCAGGGGGAGAAGAAGATGATCACCAACATACGACCCCCCAAGTGCCACACCCAAGAGTACACCAATGCATTCAAAGGGATCATCCAATCGACAACATCATCGGCGACATCCAAAAGGGAGTAACCACTAGATCTCGTATAGCAAATTTCTGTGAACATTACTCGTTTGTCTCCTTTTTGGAACCCCGCAGGACTGAGGATGCATTGAAGGATCCGGACTGGGTGGTGGCAATGCAAGAAGAGTTGAACAATTTCAAGCGAAACGAGGTTTGGGAACTTGTGGAAAGACCCAATGCAAACATAGTGGGCACCAAGTGGGTCTTCCGCAACAAGCAAGACGAACACGGAGTGGTGACAAGAAACAAGGCACGACTTGTGGCCAAAGGTTACTCACAAGTCGAAGGTTTGGATTTCGATGCAACCTTTGCTCCAGTAGCTAGGCTTGAATCAATTAGAATATTACTTGCATATGCTACTCACCATGATTTCAAGCTGTATCAAATGGACGTGAAAAGTGCCTTCCTCAATGGACCGATCAAGGAAGAGGTGTACGTGGAGCAACCACCCGGATTTGAAGACGAAGAGTTCCCCGACCACGTGTATAAACTGCGTAAGGCTCTCTATGGCCTCAAACAAGCTCCTAGAGCTTGGTATGAGTGTCTTAGAGATTTTTTAATTGATAATGGTTTTCAAATTGGCAAAGTAGACTATACATTATTCACAAAAAATCTAGATAATGATCTTTTTTTTGCCAAATCTATGTTGATGATATAATTTTTGGATCAACTAACCAATCTTTCTGTGAAGAGTTTAGTAAAATTATGACAGAAAGATTTGAAATGTCGATGATGGGAGAATTGAAGTACCTCTTGGGATTCCAAGTGCGGCAACAAAAGGAGGGAACATTCATAAGCCAAACCAAGTACACACAGGACATCCTCAAGAAGTTTGGCATGGACAAGGCAAAGCCCATAAAGACCCCCATGGCAACGAATGGCCACTTGGATCTCAATGAAGATGGACCGAGCGTCGACCAAAAGGTATATCGCTCTATGATTGGATCTTTACTTTACTTATGTGCATCTAGGCCAGATATTATGTTGAGTGTACGTTTGTGTGCAAGATTTCAAGCCAACCCTAAGGAATGTCATTTGACAGCCGTAAAGAGAATCCTAAGATATTTAGTTCATACACCCAACCTTGGTCTTTGGTACCCAAAAGGCTCAAAATTCAATCTCATTGGGTATTCCGATGCAGATTATGCCGGGTGCAAAGTTGATAGAAAAAGCACTTCCGGCACTTGCCAATTCCTAGGAAGATCCTTAGTTTCTTGGTCATCCAAGAAACAGAATTCCATTGCATTATCCACAGCCGAAGCAGAGTATGTTGCAGCCGGGAGTTGTTGTGCACAACTCCTTTGTATGCGACAAACTCTAAGGGATTACGGTTACAATATGAACCGCATTCCTCTCCTTTGTGATAATGAGAGTGCCATTAAAATAGCCCACAATCCAGTTGAGCACTCTAGGATTAAACACATTGACATAAGACACCATTTCTTGAGAGACCATTCCATGAAAGGAGACATATCCATCTCTCATGTCAACACCCAAAAACAATTGGCCGACATATTCACCAAGCCACTTGATGAAAAACGTTTTTGCGAACTCCGAAATGAGCTAAACATTCTTGATTCTCGGAGTGTGGCTTGAGAAGTTGCATACCTGTATGATTGCTTCAAAATATTGATTGAATTGTGAAAATCATCCCTCTTCATTTTTTTCATTCGAAAAACTTTGTCAATCATTAGATCTTGATGAATTTTTGATCATAGTATGATTGTTGTTTGCTTACTGGTCAAATTCATCAAGATTATTTGAATTGTTTTGCCTCTCTTCTCTCAATTATTGGACCTTCAAATATATATGAATGGGCTATGCAATTCTTTCCTGGTGACCACGGACAAGTCCGTGGTTACCCGGACTAGTCCGCCATTGCAGACTAGTCCGCAGAGTGCCAGTTAGGCCGGACTAGTCCGACAGACCACGGACTAGTCCGATATAGGTCTCTGGATGACTTCGGACTAGTCCGGTCATGTCCGGACTTGTCCGATTTTTCGTGTCCATAACCCTAGCCGCCACCAAACCCTAATCCCTTCACCCCACACTCGCCCCCAAGCTTTCTCTCTCTTGCGCTCGAGCTCCCAAGGCGAATCCTTGATTCCTCCGTTGAAAAGCCTCAATCTTGGGCGGAGATCAAGCTTGAAGACTCGGGGATTGAAGTTAGCGGACAAGTCCGGCCTCCAACCCCCAAAATTTCAAGCTTCCCTTGATTTCTTGGTAAATTTTCTTCAAAACCCTAAGAAATCACAATTTTATCTATTGCTTATCGTTTGGCCTAGCATTCTTCACTAGTTACATGTCTAGTTGATGTACAATGTGTATGCTAGACTAGTTTTACCTTAGGGATCAATTTTTGTCCAGTCTGTTAGGTTTTTGCAGATGAACACCGGACTAGTCCGGTCCAGGTACGGACAAGTCCGGTCCCCCGGACTAGTCCGTGCCTGTGCACCGGACAAGTCTGTTGTTTCTGAACCAAAACCTAATTCTTTAATTCCCTAATGCTTTCCATTGCCATCTTACCTCACCAATACCTTGTATGACTTGTCCTTTCTCTTGATCACTCATTCTCAGATCATGTTGAGCTCCGACAACGAAATCTCCGATTTCGAGGCCGAGTTGGACCACGAGGTGGCACCTCGGTCCTCGGCGGGTCTTGGCAAGAAACGCCAAGGAAGACCTTCCGAGCCTGCTCCTTCCCCTCCCCAGGTTCGGAGGAAGGTCCTTGCCAAGAAGCCTGCCTCGAAGGCTGCTGTGTCTACAAGCGGCCTTCGACAAGCTAAAGGGAAGGGCAAGGGGGTTGCCACAGGGCCTGTTGGGCCCCTGAAGCTGCATACTCCCAGAGAAGGGGTCCGGGACCCCAATGAGGAGAGATTCACTGGCAAGGGCAGCGATGTGGTTGCGAAGTTGAGAAGTGTTGATTGCTATGCAAGGCCCAAGCAAGCAGCTGATGGCAGATTTTGGTCAAATTTCCATGCTGATTTCTACAAGCTGGTCTACTTTCTGATGAAGACCCCGGTGGTGTGCAGTCAATGGATTGACTGGGCCCACCTTGAGAAGAAGAAATGTGCAGCTTTTGATGAAGTGATAGCAGCTGCAGAGAGACATGGTTTGAAGGATTTCTTTGCCTTCAGACACAACTGGAATGATGAAGTGATAGCACAATTTTATGCAACGTGACACTTCTCAAGCGAAGACGAAGAAAGTGTGACTTGGATGACTCATGGATCCAAGTATTCTATTACTCAGGAAGAGTTTGCCAACCTGCTGCACCTTGACTCTGGAGGACATGACCACCTCATTATCCACAACTTTGGGGTCATTGAGAGGGACGGAATGAAGTTCATGTATGAGCCCAACTCTAAGTATGTTCCTCCCTCCACAAAGAATATGAAGCCTTTCTTTGTGGTCCTCAACAGAGTCCTCAGGAAGACAATTTCCCCCAAGGATGGGGATGCAGGGAGTGTGCAAGGCTACCTCCGGACCCTGATGAAGGTCATCAGCAAGAGGAGACAGTTTGATGTTGCAGACTATATTTGGAATGATATGGTCAATATCTCAAGTACCCCCAACCGATCCTGTGGCTATGCCCCTTACTTGATGTTTATGATTGAGAAGGTCACAGGGATCGAGTTTGTGAAGGATGTGGAGCACACTCCACTGAGGCCTCAGAAGCCTCAGCCAGTGAGTGTCCAGGCTGCTCCATCGCCGGCCTCAAGCCCCGAGGCACCGGCAAGGCAAGAAGAAGCTGCTAGTGCTCCTCCTCCCTCCAGGGTAGCCCCTCAGAAAGGATCCGCCAGTGGGATCCTTAAGTACTTGGCTGCAATTTTCTCCTCATGCAAGAAAACTAAAGTGAAGCTTCACAAGCTAAATCAGAAGAGGAAGGAGGACATGAGGTACATAAAAGCCAATGTGAAGCAGCTGAGTGAGAAGCTGGAGATCAACCCAATTGGATCTCCAGTACTTTCTGAAGATTCTGATCCGGACATCACCGAGCTCAGCCCCTTGACTACCTCCGAGCTTGCCTATTTTGGCATTGGGGGCTCGAGCAGCTCCGCTCCTCCTCCTCCCTCTCAACCTCGTCAGGCGGAAAGCGATGAAGACGATGAAGACGACGAGAGGACTGACAGCGAAGAGTGAAGCCCTAGGACCTTCCTCTCTCTCTTTTTGGTGTCTTGATGCCAAAGGGGGAGAGATTGAGGGGGAGTCTCTAGTCTTAGCTTTAGCTGAATAGGATGCGAGGAGAGAGCTCTCTATGTATTTTTCATATCATGGTTGGTACTGTGTTAAATTGCTCAATTAATTTGCAAGTGTGTGATGAAATCTGAATTTTTGCTCCTAAAATGCCATATTCACTTGATATTAGTTGATCAATGCAAATTCTGTCATTCTTAATGCATTCATGCTCTTAGTATGCATCCCACCATAAAGAATGCACATATGGATAATTATCTTGTTGCTTGATGTATTTTTGAGTCATATGTGCATACTTTATGAAAATCTCATTTTATACCTCATTTTATGAAATCTCAATTGGTTGTCATCAATCACCAAAAAGGGGGAGATTGAAAGTGCATCTAGGACTCCCTTGTGGGTTTTGGATGATTTATGACAAGCAATTGGGATCCTAATCCTTTTGTTGAGATGAATGCAGGAAAATGATGAAAAATGAGCAAAGTGCCAAAAAGAGGGAAATTGAGAAGGAAAATGAATTTGAGCTCAAGGAGAAGAAATTAGTAGTTTAGTATGTATGGAGTGTGTTAAGGAAACACACCCAAGAGCTCAATCTCATTTAATCACACACACACAATGCACAAAGCTATACAGGACCGGACTAGTCCGATATCAGCCGGACTAGTCCGATATCTTTCTGTTCCACTTCGGACTAGTCCTCCCCAGTGCGGACTAGTCCTCAACACAATGCACAAGTCACACAAAATCGGACAAGTCCGTTGTGACCCGGACTAGTCCGATATTCATTCTGATCCACTTCGGACAAGTCTGGTGTCTACACGGACTAGTCCGATATACACACTGATCTAAATCGGACAAGTCCTCCAAGTACGGACTTGTCATCCTAAACACTTAGGGTTTCACAGGTCCGGACAAGTCCGATGACAATCGGACTAGTCCGAAGATTTCCAGCAGTGAAATCGGACAAGTCCGTTTTCCACCGGACTAGTCCGATATTCCTGGACACTTAGGGTTTGCTACACACAGCACACCGGAATAGTCCGGTCACCACCACGGACTAGTCCGATCTTTTTGAACCCTAACGGTAACTTCTAGAAACCCCATATAAATAGAGGTGCACGGCCCACTGTCACCCTCTCTCAAACCCTAGCGCCGTCACACCTCCCAAGAGACTCAAAAACCATCTCTCTCCACGAAATTAAGTGCAAAATCAATCAATCCATTGAAGATCACTTCTAGATCATTGGAGAGGCTCTTGGCACACGATTGAGCTCTTGGTTTGAATCTCTAACACACTCTTGCATCTCAATTTGTATATTTCGAAGTGTGTTATTGGTGGTCTTGAAACTTGTAATCAAGGGAGCTCTCAACTTGTGAGATCGCCCCTTCAACTTGGTAATTTACCCCTGTGTTTAGTGGAAGAGGATTGGCCTTCGTGGCGATCCGACGAGGGAAGGGTTGGTGAAGACCTGGTCCTTTTGTGGGCTCCTCAACGTGGATGTAGGTTGCCTTCGTGGTAACCGAACCACGGGATAAATCTTGTGTCTTGTTCGTTTGTGTTCATTATTCTAGTTGATCAACATTATCTAGGGTTTGATTCATTTTGTTGAATTCAAGTTAAATAGTTGAACAAGAATCATACTTGCAATAGAACTTAACATACAACTATTGAACTGTTATTAAATTTTATATTTCCGCTGCAAACGTCAACAAAACAATCAAATTGACCTAACTTGATCAACCTAGCCCGTGAAATCCGGACTAGTCCGCACTTTACCGGACTAGTCCGATATATCTGGTTTTGACCTTGTTGTTGAAGTGCTACAGGAATCGAGAAAATTCAAGAAGGCCTATTCACCCCCCTCTAGGCCTACATTCATCCATATATAGCCACTTCTAGTATAGGGACAAGAATTGACAAAACATGACATGGTGAGGACTCAAACACTTTGAGAGATTTGAGAGATTCCAATCGAGAAGGCAAATGCAAAAGTTCCTATGACTTTCAAATATAGCAATTGCCTAATCATTTCAGCAGAGAATGATCCAAGGGAACTTCATTCTAACTGTTCCACTTTTCAAACACCCAAGATTGATGTGGTAGCCACATACACAAAGGGAATCCATGAATTCAGGTATAAGTTGAAATATCTAGTATCCTTATTTTCTACCTTATAGCAATTTCATGACAACACTCTAGTTCTTCTTGCCTTCACTCGAGGATGAGCTAAGGACTAAGTGTGGGGGAGTTTGTTGACGGTCCTTAAGTACCACGTCTGATATACTTTGCTAGGGAGTTTGCAGATGCAACACCGGGGGACATCCCACAGTACTCTAGGGCCTCTGCTGTGCTCGCGGCTACGTATCGGGCCCTTTGTGACAGTTGCACAAAGGTAAAATTAAAATTAATCTATTATTTAACTATGTTCATCGTACACAAATTATAATTTTTATTTTCCTTGCATGCAGGTAAACGAGGGTGGTAATTTCACAGGTTGTCCGTTACTTCTGATTTTGTGGTCCTACGAGCGTTTCGCGATTTGTCGACCGGAGGTAAATCAAACTCCGTACGAGTAGTCTTATTACGGGCGGATGATGTCGATGCTCCAACGATGGGTACACTTTGGTGTTGATGCGCAGTTCATTTTATTACAGTTTTTTTAACATTTCATTTTCCTGTACTGAATTAATAGTTAATTATTATCGAATTCATGTTATGCAGTGTTCGTGGGGTACGAAGCACCCACACAGGATGTATCAACACTTTGTCAAAGAATTTGATCGCTTATGTGGTGATCAAGATGTCATTTGGACACCGTACTCCTCTACGGCCGTTTCAGATCGAGCGCCGGATGGGTTGTCTATGTTGTGCACACAAGACTGTGACTATTGGTGGACACGGAAAAATCTCGTGTTTGACGTCTACGTGGAGGAGTACTCAGTACACCGGGTCATGCGTCAGTTTGATCGTGAGCAATCGTTTCCCATGCCTAGAGGTCTTCGGGTTCCGAAGGAATATCATGAGTAAGTGTTTTTTTTCACAATACAAATCTAAATGTTCTATTCATAATTTGTAATGTTATTTTACATATTGCAGGTACTCGCGTAAGGGTCATGCCACTACGACATACGGACTTCGTATGGTGCCATGGGTGCAACGATGGACAGCGGCACTGGAGGACATCATTGATGACACACGTGCCTTCACAATTCAGGGGTTTGTGGAGTACCTACGGTGTTACATTCCTCGTACACGAACAAGAGTCACATATGCACCAATGAACCCCGCGCTGCACATTCCTTCTACGCGGGACATGTATCCGAGCCATCAAGAGCGTGAAACCTTCATAGCGGTAACATAATCTTTCCAATTTTGCATCATATTCTCTATTTTACTTACGAATCAAAATTTAGTAACACTACTTTTCCATTTTGCAGCACAATGTGTTGCGCGAGGCAGATTTTGAGTCTACTGCAGTGTTAGACAGAGTGTCTCACAACTTACACGTGGAACACTCTGAGTTGATCCATAAGCTGAGGAAGGTCAACGATATGATCAAAAATGCGATCAAGTATTTGTCGTGCACACATTCTTGCTGTCAGGACACTTCTGTACAGCAGCCTAGGTACACTGGACCTCCACGACATCCTTCGACTTCAACTCCACGTCCTTCGAATTCAGCTCGACCTATTCGACCACTGCACCCCGTTGGTAAGGTATTTTTAATAACTTCATAATTTATATTCATACATAGTTACTAAAATCTACTTTTGTTATATTGTAGGACCATCCACTTCCCACTATCGTCCTCCACCTCCTCCTGTTGTTGAGGATGCATCGTCTACTTGGTATCAAGGTATGGCATTTTAATAAATTTTCATTTATTTAAGTGTTCATTCTTACTAATACTATTATTGCAGGTATGTCCTCTAGCGATTATGGATCTGAGGCCACAGCACAAGAGATGTCGCCCCAAGATACCTAGGATTGGCGGACCTTAGTCGGAGATGATGAGTAAGTTTAGGCCCGATCTTCCGAAAGGTAGGTCGATTGGGGTGGAGATCTCGACGTTGATGATCCGAGGCTCTCGAGTAGAACACGAACAGCCCCTGCAATCACTACACCACCGCTCCGTTGGTTATCAACCGTGCTTCACACAATTGACCTCGCCAAGAAGGCTAATCCCTGCAAGTGCAACCGAGAACACAAGCAAGAACGTAGAAGAAGCAATCTGAAATTGCTGAATTGGGGTTTCACAAACCGTAGAACGGCGATATTATTGATCTAAGCAAAACCCAATTGTTCATGGCGGCTACTATGGAGTATATATAGGTGGGAGGACGTCCAAGGGGGTGTTGGGGTCGTGACCTAACCCTAACACACGAAAATAATGGACTTAGACTTGATACAAGGCCCAATGGCCCAATATGGTGGCGCAGCACCCTGACAGATTCTGTATTTGATATTGTTTCGACGATTCCCGACGACTCCGAAGGAATTTTGACCTGGGACCGGCGCCATTGGAAAGGTTATCCTCTCCCCTTTCCGTGCATATGTAGAACGTCCAAAACGGAGTTCGTATGCGTCCTGGGCGTCCGTTTTAGTGCGTACTGCTCCTAGACTCCGAGTTGGATACGATTTGGAGTTTGGTTCGGTTTCCATCTTCTTTGAACGAATTCTCTGGTCTTCCACGTCCCTAATACTCCCTCCAAGTACTCCTTGAACCTCTCCATGGATCCTAATCACAAATAAATCATTAAGTAGCAATTTATGTTCAGAAACATATAAGGAAATATATAAGAACGAGTTCACCTCCGAAATTAATTGTTGTGTATGAACTCTATTGATTGCATCTTGTATGTTCAATGGAGTGTTGTTTGTATCCATAGAAGTGATGTCCTCATCATCCTCCCCTTCTTGAATTGGAGTCGTCCTCGACTCAAGTTCATCTTCTATCATGTGTGGGTCCATATGTGCAACACCAGCAAATCTTCTTGTAAGCATGAAAGGAGGAGGCCAAGGTGGCGGACGACATAGCGCACCATCTTGATCTTGTCCAAACAAGAGCGCACATTCACTTGAGCCAGGATCCCAAACAAATAAACTTTGTACCATATTTGTAGGTGCAATGATAATGTGCATGATCTCGTCATTCTCCCCTTCTTTATGACAAGACGTCCTCGGCTTGCTCGTATGTCCAGGAAAAAGGACTGCTTTGGGGGTAGAATGAACACTGTCCATATTGCACAACCGCAATGAACAATGCTTATTTTTTATTTGTTGTCCTTGCTGCAATAAAAAAATGCTAGAAAAACTTGACAATACATTATTAGTGTTAGTGCATCCATTCATTTCACCATGTTGTTGCAGCACAAAAGGAGCTTGCACATTTGAACATATGTAAACTTTATGCACCATAAATTCACCACTATCTTCATAGTTGCCTATAGCATGAAAAATATTTCTACTTAATAAAGGCAATTCAGATTGTGAAAATATTCTCCTCTCTACAATATTTAGATCACAAAGAGTGTCAAATTCAATATAACCCAAAGTTTTTAGAGAAGACAAAATTTTCAGCTCATCATTTTCAGCAGTAGCGGTGATCAAATTATGAATTTCAGCACAAGTAGGTGAATTCAAAACACAATCATCTTGTACATTAACTTGTTTTTGCATAGGTATAATAGAGTTATCAGCACACAACTCTTTCGTAGCGCAATGATCAGCAGGAAAATCAACATGTGACAATGGTGTATAAATAAACGATTCTAATAGTTGCTCCTCAAAAATAGCATGATTGGTGGAAAAATTCAGAACATCCAAAAACTTTGTATTTGTAGAATGTTTTGCCTTACCATGTTCAGCAGTGATTTCGAGTGCATTATGAGTTGATCCATCTAAAATTTCACAAGTGTTGTCAAAAGCCCCGTTCTCTTTTGCATCATCTATATTATTTTCTATATTGTCCTGCAAAACGTTAGACACAAAAGGAGGTGCAACAAGAAATTTCTCCTCAAATTGCTGAATTTCTTCTTTGCACATAGATACATTAGCAAAAGTTTCTCGCATAAGAATTTTCGTTTCTTTCCATGTTCGAGGTTTTTCTATATCGCTTAAGTTGTCCCACCAAGTTAATGCACAATCAACTAACGCACTAGAAATATTTCTAATCTTCCTCCTCTCACACATATGACATTTTCCAAAAATTTTATCTAACTCTATTTCCCAAGCAATATATTCATCATAACCAAGACCATCATAAGAATGAAGAGATGGGAGAATGTAATTACTTCTTGTGGAAGGTGTTATAAAGGTGGTCTGAATGTCATGTGAATCCTTGGTTGATGTTTGATTTTTAGTGAGCAACTCCATCGCCGTCTTCATCATGTCCATCATCTCAGCATATAATGCATGATTCTTGCTTTTACCTGACATTGTTAGTAGCAAACAGAAGACAACACAAAAAATATGTTATCCCTATCAATTACAAAGGATAATGGAAAAGTGGAAGTGGAATCACACACTCTCAAGCGTCTTACCACGCTCTTACAAGTGTTCTTACCGACACTGCAGGTGGCAAACGGTGGACAGTATGAAGAGACCAATGAAGCGTGGGATGATTGCAAAGGTGTATCGATTCTGCTCAAGAGTAAGGTGTAGCTTGGATGGCACTTTCTATGTAGCAAGGATTAGCAACAATGAAATCAGATAGTAAAGTTGAGTAAGTGTCCAAAGTACTTGTCAAAGTTGCTGGTCTAAATGTGTTCCTAGTAGTTGAAGCTAGCAAGACATGAGACAAAACTAGATGACACAAAGAATGCAAGCACTTCTGTTTTTTTTGTTGTTTTTTTTTCCTCTTTTTTGTGCGGCTTTTGTTTCTTGTTTTGCACTTGCCTTTTTCTTTTTTCTTCTTTTTTTTTTCAGAATGTGCTGCAAGGGAAGAACACAATAAAAATCAACCCAAGATATCTCGTGTGTCTATCGCAGATTTTCTGCTCAACCTTCCAAGGACAAATAGGCACACTTATAGGCTCTAAATTGGAAAACTTAGAACAGCAAGATTGTAGATATATCTCTCCTCTTTAATTTCAATATATGGAAGACCTATTTTGGAAAAGAACAATAGGAGATACTGCCCCCAAAATACAGACTGTTCAGAATTTTTAGATCAATAATAGATTCGGATCTAATGCAATTTCGACATCGATATATATATTTTCTAGGAAAATGATGAATACGAAAGTTATAGAGAACTTCTTAAGCTTTCCAGAAAGTATAAGAACACAAAAATCCGAGTTTGTATGAGCTAGATATGATGAAAATACTGAACTGGACAGAGATGAATCTAATCTGGACGTGATGACGTGATTCAAAAGGATGAATCAACACAATACAAAACTCAAACTAAGACTAAAAACACTTTCTAAACCAGCAATATGACTCAACAACGGACACAAACTCAACAAAACCAAACTAAAAACGAAAGTTGCAAAGGCTCAATGGTGGTTTGGACAAAGTAATGAACAGATCTACTAAACTGCAAGTTTTTTGTGGCTTTTTTGTGGACTCTAGGTATGAAAAACAAAACTAATGTAATGGATAGATGAATTACCTAACGGGCAACCTGGAAATCTGATACCAATTGATAGGTAAGTTTAGGCCCGATCTTCCGAAAGGTAGGTCGATTGGGGTGGAGATCTCGACGTTGATGATCCGAGGCTCTCGAGTAGAACACGAACAGCCTCTGCAATCACTACACCACCGCTCCGTTGGTTATCAACCGTGTTTCACACAATTGACCTCGCCAAGAAGGCTAATCCCTGCAAGTGCAACCGAGAACACAAGCAAGAACGTAGAAGAAGCAATCTGAAATTGCTGAATTGGGGTTTCACAAACCGTAGAACGGCGATATTATTGATCTAAGCAAAACCCAATTGTTCATGGCGGCTACTATGGAGTATATATAGGTGGGAGGACGTCCAAGGGGGTGTTGGGGTCGTGACCTAACCCTAACACACGAAAATAATGGACTTAGACTTGATACAAGGCCCAATGGCCCAATATGGTGGCGCAGCACCCTGACAGATTCTGTATTTGATATTGTTTCGACGATTCCCGACGACTCCGAAGGAATTTTGACCTGGGACCGGCGCCATTGGAAAGGTTATCCTCTCCCCTTTCCGTGCATATGTAGAACGTCCAAAACGGAGTTCGTATGCGTCCTGGGCGTCCGTTTTAGTGCGTACTGCTCCTAGACTCCGAGTTGGATACGATTTGGAGTTTGGTTCGGTTTCCATCTTCTTTGAACGAATTCTCTGGTCTTCCACGTCCCTAATACTCCCTCCAAGTACTCCTTGAACCTCTCCATGGATCCTAATCACAAATAAATCATTAAGTAGCAATTTATGTTCAGAAACATATAAGGAAATATATAAGAACGAGTTCACCTCCGAAATTAATTGTTGTGTATGAACTCTATTGATTGCATCTTGTATGTTCAATGGAGTGTTGTTTGTATCCATAGAAGTGATGTCCTCATCAGGAGAGGATGCAGCTACGGGATCGCAGTTACCGGATGCTCCACTGTAAGGATCAAATGCCCAAGAGGGGGGTGAATTGGGCTTCTTTTCAAAAATTAAAGCAATAAAAACTTAACTACTAAAAGCCCAATTCCCTATGCAAACAACCTATGCATTCAAGTGAATAGTAATCTTGCGGTAAATGAAATGCATAAGTGTAACAGGAGAGAAAGAGTGTGCAAACTCCCGAGGAGACACGAAGACATGGAGATTTATCCCGTAGTTCGGCAAGATCATCAAGATCTTCCTACATCCACGTTGTGTCACTCACCAAAGGGTATAGCCACTCCCAAGTCACTGAGACCAGGGATCTTCACTAAACTTCTCCGTTCACCAACCTCGGCAAGGTGGAGCTCAAGCCTTGTACAAGTTGGATCCTCCGGGCTTCCACAACCATCTTGGCAAGCTCCGGAAGGCTCTCTCCAATCACTGACTCTTACACGGTGAGTACAATCACCAAGAGACACTCCATTACAGCTCTCACTATACTAGAGACTCCAATCACCAAGAATGGAAGCACAAAAGCACTAAATCTAGCAAGTTCTAGCCTATCTCTTGGTGTACAAGTGGTGTAAATGATGTAGAAGTGGTAGCTCAATGTCTTGAATGCTTGAGAATGTGTAGAGTAGCTCTGGTTGTCAAGACTTGTCGAATAGACTAGTTGAAGGGGTATAAATAGCTAGCCTCAACAAAATAGCCGTTGGAAAAGTAGGCTGACATCACTGTTCTACAAACACCAGATGATCCGATGTTCGCCCTTCAGTTATCATCGGTCGAATCCAAATTAGCTGATGTCACTGTGTCAGATATGACCGTTGATAGACCGATGTTACACTTGCCTCATTATCGGATGATACGGTGACACTTCATCCAGGATTGGTCCAGAAATAATGCTTACTGGAGTGATCGACCGATGTGTTATAGTTGTACATCGGATGATCTGGTGTTACACTTGGTCCAGGGTAATTGCTTACTGTGATGATCGATCGACGTAGCACTTTCTTCATCATCGGATGATCCAGTGAGTACTTAGTTCTGAGCTCTTCTTCTTCTGCTAAACCAACTCGACCGATGTATTGTTTTCAGGAAATATCGGTTGATCCGGTGAGTTGATTTTGTCTGCTTCAAGTTGTTCTAAGTGATTCTTTTGGAATTTTCTCGAGTGACCTGTTCTATATTGGTTTGAAATGTTCTTCTGATGATTACCAAATCTTGAGTGCTATCAATTTTGGTTGAATAATTTTGACATATGAGCTTTTTCTTCTAATCTTCATAAAAATCGATTGACCTCATAGAATAATTTGTTAAGGGGTCTCCAATCGTATCCAATGAGCAGTAGATGATATAAGTGTAGAATCCATTATGTGTGATGAGATATACGAGAGACCTTGCATCCACAAACTCATTAGTAATATCCAACGGTTGTCATTAATCACCGAAACCATACCTCATGGGGGCCTAGATGCTTTTAATCTCTCCCTTTTTGGTGATTGATGACAACACAACGAGTAAAGCATAATAGTAATGAATTTAAGAATACGGTACTCAAGAGGATATGCAATAAGTACAAAAACCATCATACGAAACTCGAAGGCTCAAAAGGCGATCAATAACACATGAGAGAATTAAGAGGAACACGAATACTGAAGGAATAGCAATAGAGTAGCAAATCTCCCAAATTACAAAAGGACTCCCAAAAAGATAAACTCCCCCTACAACTAGGACTCCCCCGGGGACTAAGCTATCCCTCCCCTGACTCTTCTCCCCCTTTGGCATCAAGACACCAAAAAGGGAAGCTGAGTGCCTAAGGATCCTGATCGCTCGGGGCGATGACGAAATGGTCACCATCGGGGGTGCTGTCGTCAGAGCTGCTACCTGCGGCTGCTGAGGCTGGAGTAGAGGTGACGGGAGCTGCGGGAGCTGCTGTCGGTGCTTGCTGAGTCTGGACTGCAGGTAACGGGGCACTGACATCGGACGCCGGAGTCTACTGGAAGAGCATCGTAGCCGGCAAGGGAGAGTGGATAGGAGCGCCATGAGCAAGCAGTGGGGACATGCTGATCGCCGGAATCGGCGTACTTGGCACTGGAGCTAACACAGGCAGACCTGGAGCTGGACCCAGAAGCTATGACGGCAGGGCAATCCCGGTCTGAGTGTAGAGGTTGGTGATCAACCCCAGGATGCCCATTATAATCTGCTGAGTCTGTTGCTGCTGGTCGAGAGAACACTGGTGCATCTGATCAATCAGCCCAGTGAGCCTGTCAGTGTCCTCTCGCCTCTCACGGGCAATCTGTCGCTGCATCTCCCACTGCTGCTGCTGGAGCTCCAAGAGACACGCAGCCTCCTCAGCTCGGGCCTGCTCAGCTGCAAGCCTATCCAGACGCTGCTGCTCAACCATCTGCTGGAGAAGAGAGGTAAGCTCGAACGGCTGAGAGACCTGTGCCTCTAACACCAAAGGTGGAGTAGGTGGTGGTGCAGTCGAGCCTCCAGTCTCCGCTTCGTGCTGCCTGGGTGAGGGAGGAGGTGGGAAGTACTCCTCGACACTGTCACTAGTGTCACTCTCGGACCAGATGTGCTACAGATCCCCACCCTGAGCCTCAGCCTGTGCTAGGATCTCGTCTTCCTTCTCCAGGTCTGACCAGTCTTCCTTTGAGAGACGAGCACGGACCTGACGCTCAACTGGACGGCCAAGGCGGCGGTCTCTAGGAGCTGGAGCACGGTAGGGCCTGAACCGTGTGATGCTCTCGTCGGTGAGACTGTCACCCACGGCGGACCCCTCTGGAGCTATCAAGTAGAGCAAGTGACTGATTCAGTGACCAAACACAAGCTGCCTTTTCATCCCAACTCCATCAGCTATGACGTCCTCCATCTCACATATAAGGATGTCCACAATGTCAAACTCCATCCCGTTCATGAGATAGAACAGGAGAGTCTACTGCAAGCTGGTAAACCCCTCAAGGTACCTAGACCTGGGTAGAAGTGTGCGGCGCAAGGCAAGGTGCACAATACGTGCAGCTAGAGTGAGTAGATCTAGTACCCTCGGCTGGTCTGGAGAGAAAGGCTGAGCAAACAGTGATCGTATCTCCTCATAAGGTGGTGCCACACCTCCAGTGAGCGGCCTCCTTGGTGGGTCAGCCTGTCCATATACTCTCTCGTGCAGGCAGGTATCATGGAGATACACTCCTAGCAGCTGTCTCAAGGTCTGTCTGGTCAGATGGTGATGCTGGCCCATAAACATGAAGTCAATGGAAATGCGGCCCTCAGAGAAGTAGAGTGTGGCAAAGAACACTCGGACCCAGTCCTCCACGTAGGCACCCCGCTGGTAAGACATAAGCTCCACAAGCCCTCTGTACCTCTCAAAGTAAGGGCGTATATCAGTCCCGGCTGCAAGTGCGAGTTGATCCCAGTCAAGAAAGTTATGCTGGAAGAACTTATGGCCCGGACGTATGTAAGTCTCGTACAGTGACGCCTCTGTCAGGGTCTAGAAGTGGCTGTCCACAAGTGACTCTCTGGGCTGCGGGAACCACTCCTCAAGTAAAATGCTCCACCTGAGCTTCCTGAGTTGCTTAGCCTTCAACTTCCTATAATCTGTCAGGCGGGCACCCTCACCAACACGGACGTTGGTGTCCATCTCATAGACGGCTCTCTGGGCCGCCCTGTCCTCCTGAAGGTCAGCTGCTGACGGTCTCGGTCTCGGGGCTGCAGCTGGATGACCCCCACGGGTTCTAACTGAGCGCCGGTGAATGAGCGGCACCTCAGGCTCCTCTTCCTCCTCTGGCTCCTCAGGCACCGGAGGCTGCCTCTGTCGGGTCTCCCAGATCCTCAGCGATCCTCTTCGGCCACGCTCTCGCTCCTCAGCGGCGCGAGCGGCCATCAGGGCTTTCTTCTCTTCCTTTGACAACTTTTGCTTCTTAGCGATTGGCTCCTCAATAGCCTTGCCCTTTCCCTTCTTGTCATGGCCCATGACGACGGTGAAGATGAGCACGCGGGACAACGAGCTCGGGCACACGAGACGGCGACGCAAAGATCGTCGTAAACGGGCGAACCCTAGCGGCGAAGATGAGGCGGCGGTGTGACGGAGAGCACAGCGACCGAAGGGGGGCAGCTCGGCGGCGCAGAGGGCGGCGGTGCAGCTCCAAGGACAGTGGCGCAGAGCGGCAGCGGCGCTGCGTGAGGCGGTGGTGGCGGTGCTGTGTGGAGCGGCGGTGGCGGCGCTGCGTGGGGTGGCGGTGGCGGCGCTGCGGCGGCGGCCGAAGGGTGGCGATGGCCTGAGGGCGGCGACAGGGCGAGGGAGCGGCAGCGGCAGAGGTGAGGGCGCTGAGCTCAGAGTGGCGGAGTCGGGGAGAGAGAAAGGAAATGAAGATGCACGCCAAATATGTGGGGCCCAAACCCTAGCTCAAATTTTAACATCGGATGAACCGATGTTAGATGGGAGGGCATCTGTCGAATGTTACAGTAAGGGTATTCCAGTGGCACCATTGGCATCGGATGATCTGACATGAAAATGATTTGCATCGGTTGATTTTGACACAACTCCAGAAATGTGAACATCGGATGCTCTGATGTTTCTCAAAATGAACTTGTCGGTTGATTTGACTTTCTGACTGAGCTGACCCTTGGCACTTGAGCACAAACTGATCCGATGATGCTTCTGGCCTACGCATCGGATAATCCGATGACTACAAAACAACAACATCCCATATACGTCCTTTGACTCAAACAAACAAAAATGAGAAACACATGTCTCAGGACTTTTTGGGTAACCCCTTACCCCTCAAAAAGACTAGTTGCCAATAACTTGGCTAAGCCCTAAATCAAATAGAACACCGAAAAAAAACAAGGAAGAGAAACATCCAAATAAAATGTAAGGCCCATGCTTTGTGAGCTAGAGGATGGAGACTTCTATCTCTTTAAAGCATGTTCCTTTAGGTATTAACGCACGTAACATTTTTTCTTTCCACATCATATGAGTTGAGATATTGCATTTCAAACAAGTCTCTTTCTCATGAGGTGGGTTCCCCTTTGTGACAATCTACAGTATGCAATGCCAAACAATTTATAATGCAGGAAATTAAACGTGAGTGCAAGTATATATGGCAGGCATCATGCAAGACATAAATTAAATCTATCTTGCCAAATTTGAACCTTTCAAAGGCTTCTTCAGGGAGAGCCACTCTCCAAGCCTTGGAGAAACCCAAAAGAACCTTTGTCCCAAGCTAACCCTTGCTCACCCTTATCCTTTGAAAGTTAGGCAAGACCTATATGAGATGCATTCTTACATGACCATGGCAACTTACATGACGTTCGATGCATCTAGCACATTTAATTCACTTATTAGTCTAGAAAAAGTTTTCTCATCAAGTGGTTTAGTGAAGATATCCGCCAATTGTTCTTCGGACCTAACACCTCACAAGGAGATGTCTCCCTTAGCTTCATGGTCCCGCAAGAAATGATGGCGAATATCAATGTGCTTAGTGCGGGAGTGTTGAATGGAGTTTTTAGCAATCTTAACCGCACTTTCATTGTCACAAAGGAGAGGCACACAACCAAGTTTAATACCAAAGTCCAAAAGGGTTTGCTTCAAATAGAGGATTTGGGCACAACATGCACCGGCCGCTATGTATTCCGCTTCCGCCGTGGACAAGGCAACGGAATTTTGCTTCTTGCTAGACCAAGATACTAGGGAACGCCCAAGCAAGTGGCACCCACCGGAGGTACTCTTGCGATCCACACGACATCCGACAAAGTCCGAATCTGAGTAACCCAAGAGATGGAATTTTGCACCTTTAGGGTACCACAGGCCAACACTAGGGGTATGCTTGAGATACCGAAGTATCCTAAAGACCGCCTTTCGATGCGATTCTTTAGGTGCCGCTTGAAAGCGAGCACACAAGCATACACTAAACATGTATCGGGCCTAGATGCGGTAAGATAAAGCAATGAACCAATCATAGAACGGTAATTAGTTTGATCAATTGGTTTACCGTCCTTATCCGTGTCGAGGTGACAATTTGTTGACATTGGAGTGCTTCTTGAGCTACAATCTCCCATCTCAAATTTCTTCAAGAGGTCCTTGGTATACTTTTCTTGATAGATGAAGGTTCCCTCTCGAAGTTGCTTGATTTGAAATCCAAGGAAGAAGTTGAGCTCTCCAATCATCGACATATCGAATTCCCTAGACATCATTTTGCCAAACTCATGGCTAAGAGCTTGGTTAGTTGAACCAAAAATAATATCATCGACATAAATTTGACAAATAAATAGTTCTCAATGGATGTCTTTGGTGAAGAGTGTAGTGTCCACCCTCCCGATCTTGAATCCTTGCATGATCAAGAAATCTCGTAGTCGTTCATACCACACCCTAGGTGCTTGCTTGAGCCCGTAGAGCGCCTTGTGCAAGCTAAACACATGATTAGGATTCCTCGGATCTTCAAACCCGGGAGGTTGTTCAACATAGACAAGCTCGTTAATATAACCATTAAGAAAGGCACTTTTCACATCCATTTGATGAAGCTTTATGTTATGATGTGATGCAAAAGCAAGAAGTATACGGATAGCTTCTGGTCGAGCGACCGGAGCAAATGTCTCCCCAAAGTCTAGTCCTTCAACTTGCGAGAAACCCTTGGGCACAAGTCTTGCCTTGTTGCGGACCACAACACTGTTCTCGTCTTGTTTGTTGCGGTACACCCACTTTGTTTCGATGACATTCTTGTCCTTGGGTCGCTCCTCCAACACCCAAACTTTATTGCGGATGAAGTTGTTAAGTTCTTCTTGCATGGCCATCACCCAATTTGGATCTTGGAGTGCTTCCTCAATGTGAGTGGGTTCTACAAACGAAACAAACGAGTAGTGCTCACAAAATGTAGCGAGATGGCGAGAACGTGTACTTACTCCCCTTGACGGACTTCCGATAATTTGGTCAATCGGATGCGCCTTGGAGATGCGTCCATGCCACATAAGTGGTTGTGAAACACTTGCGGTGGTGATGCGTGTTGCTCTTCTTGTGGTTGGACTTGATCATGGACTTGTTCTTCTTCTTGATGTTGTGTGGCTTGTGTCGGCAATGGATCATCTTTCTCTTCTTCGTCAACTTGAGGTGTCATAGATGTGTTGATGTTGGAACTTGAAGCTCCCCCTTGATCATGGCTCTCCTCAACTTTAGGCTTCATGTCTCCAATGGTCATGTTCTTCATAGCTTCTCGTAGAGGCTCATCATCTATTTCATCATGACCAAAACTCTCCTCTTGGGAGCCATTAGTTTCATCAAACTCAACATCACAACTTTCCTCAGCTAAACCGGAGGTTTGGTTGATTACTCGATGTGACGCCCGGTTCCGAAAAATGAACCAAGCTAACGCATATGTGTGCCCAGGATGTTCAACACACATACACGAGTGCAATCACAAAAGATATACAGATAATTACCACAGAACAAGATTAATTAACCAAATTTTATTAAACAAACCATATTATCCTCGAATATAAGCTCTATCGAATAATAATGACAAGTTCAACTAATGCAGCGGAAATAAACTAATCAAGCAAACTAAACAGCTAGGCAACATAAGCAATAGGGTATAGCGTAGCTCCAATCGACACCACAGGCAAAGCTGACGGTAGACACGGCCTAGAACTCCGCATTATCGCCATTAAACTCCCAATCCTGACCTGCAACTGTTGGGGGGGGGAGGGTTGCAAGAGTGAGTACATGTCGTACTCAACAAGTGTGGAAAGTATGACATGTGGCTGATTCAAATGACGACAATAATAATAGCTAAGTGCTGAAAAGTACATTAAAACATTTGAAAAGCAATATATTACATGTATGTGAAATAAATCCATCATAATCATAAGTAATATCATAATACCAGTCTGAATTCACTACCATCATCAATAATTCCAGATTTCGCCATTGCCAATAACCATATTCAATACCAGAAATAAATCCATAGCCAACCATAACCATTACCAAACCATAACCATCCCAAATACCATCCCAATACTAAGTTCCCTCTAATCATGGAAGTTGTCCAGGTGCCCATAACCGGGAGCACGGCTATCATGATAGTTTTAGACACACTCTGCAGAGTTTGTACCACTTTACCCACGTGTTCGTGATTTCATCACCTTTCGATGACTATAACCTCTATTATGCCGTCTCACACTTCTGTCGGTGTGTGGCCAAGAGATCAAAAAATAGCCTTTACAAAGGGATTACTAGCCTATTTAGACCCCACTAAGGTTTCACCGGTGGCGATGTCTCTAACTGAGCACATCTTCAACCAAGGACCCCCTCTTGAGCCATTCGGATCCCATGGTAGTCCCACCAATCATCAACAAACCCAATCCGACTACCCCTTCCCCGAGCATCCACAGTGGTCCAAACAGCACTAGCAAAGCCCTAATTAATCAGCTACGCCGCACCCATACTTGGCCTCGTGGTGGCACTGTAGTCCTGGCTTATTCTTACATGAACCGGTCCTTAGATCTAAAGCAAGCAAACCACCATGGCATCCAATCTATCCACATACCAGACTTGCTTAGATCACCCATTACCATACAATATCGACCAGTTCACATTAACCAAAATATCATTAATACATGATTAAATGTGTAGTGTTGTTTTCCCATCCCAATTAATCAAGCGAAGCAAAATGGTAAAAGCCCTTCCCGACTCTCTACCGTAAATTCCAGGTGACAAGGGTGGTTAAACAATTCTAGTAAACTTCCTATCATAGGATTCCCATCAAATAGACACAAGCATGCAATTTCGCAAACAAAACATTTATTGTCAAAACATGATTAATATGCTTCAAGGACACTTGCCTTGCTCTTGCGGTTGGTTAGGATCAAAGCCTTCAAACTCTTGGTGTTGTAGATCCTCCGCGGCACTCTCTAGCGCAAATCTGTCTAATCCACACAATAAACATACAAGACAAGAAACACAATCAAAGAGTGCACAAATATTACTCAATATGACATGACATGCATGATTGATGTGAATGCAAGGTAGAACTTGTTACTGGATTGCTTTTAATGATAACTAACTAGTTCTAATAGCTTTTAACAAGTTTATACAGGTTTGGAGTTAATTAGATCAAATTTAGAATTAATTCAATAGAATTTAACCAGAAAGATCGGACTAGTCCGCTAGGGACAAGACAAGTCCGCACTCTGCGAGATCGGCAGATTAGGGTTTTCTGGATTGACGTAAATTTGGAGATTAGGGGTTGAATTCACGTAAGGAAAAGAGAATAGAAGGTGTACCAGGTGTTTAGGACTCCAATGAATCAAGAAACTTGGAGGTAACACTTTGATCTTGGTGATCTAGGGTTGGGGATGAACTTGGAGATGAATTGGTGATGAAGATCGAAAGCTTGGTGGAGATCTTGATCCTCTTTCATTTCCTCCTCTTCTTCTTCTTGCTTGGGATCTTCTCCTCCCTCCTTGACGGTGGCTCTCCACGAACTAGGGTTTGGGTGGGGTGGAAAAGTGGCAAATAGATGTCCAGCCAAAGGGTGGGGCTGTTTATATAGAGGTGGGGGCTAAGGTTAGATGGATTTCGAGTTTGGTATGAATAGAGGCCGGTTTAGAGTCCCACATGGGCTCTAAAAGAGTTAGGCACGATGTCCCTAGGCCCACTTAATGTGAAACCCAAGAAACAAGTCGTAAAACAAAAGATCAACTTGGAGTCGCGAAATATTGGAAAAGTCCGGAAAGGACCGGACTAGTCCGAAGTCGTCCAGAGAGAAAATCGGACAAGTATGGCCAAAAATCGGACAAGTCCGACTTTAAACAGAGAGGAAATCGGACAAGTCCGCTGGAACACCGGACTAGTCCGAAAAAGTCCAAGGACTTAGCAATTTTTCAAGGATTCTTGGAATATCGGACTAGTCCGCACAAAATCGGACAAGTCCGAAAGTTTCCAGAGGCAAAATCGGACTAGTCCGTAGCAAAAATGGACAAGTCTGTTTTTAGTCAGAGAGAAATCAGACTAGTCCTCAGCAAAATCGGACTAGTCCGCACTTTCTTGTATTTTAAGTGTAGTTTTGTTCCAAATAAATTTTAAACTTGTTCCTCTTTATGTGGATCAATGTTAAACATATATATGAGTGTGTGTAGGGCATGATGCATGAAAATGAGGGTGTCACACTCGATATGCTTTTGAGTTCGATGCATAACCAAGAAATATACCAACACCACATCTTCTTTCAAACTTACAGAGTCTTTTCTTGCGGTATATGTAGCGCTTGCACGCGAAGACTCGGAAATAGGAGATGTTGGGCTTTCTCCCAATGAGAAGTTCGTACGGGGTCTTTTGAAGTAGTCGATGTAGGTAGACCCGATTTGCGGCATGGCACGCAGTGTTGATTGCTTCAGCACAAAACTTCTCGGACGTGCCATAGTCATCAAGCTTGGCTCGCACAAGAGTGATGAGAGTCTTGTTCTTCATTTCAATGACACCATTTTGTTGAGGAGTGTATGTGGCCGAAAACTCATGCTTCACGCCTTCATGATCACACCACTCCCCAATGTTGTAGTTCTTGAACTCGGTGTCGTTGTCACTTCGGACCTTGATGATGGGAAGTTGAAATTCCCTTTGAGCATGATTAGCAAAGGTATTTAACTATAACAAGACAATAGAGGTTACCGCCAAGACTTTGATATGTGGACGGTCTGACAAGGCCCATGTGGAGCAACTCAAGTGACTTGGAGGTTGACACCATTGTCTTCATCGGGTGGTGAGAAGCAACTTGCTTCCCGGCTTGACAAGCGCTACAAAGCTTGTTCTTCTCAAATGTGACATCCTTCACGCCGGTTACCATCCCGAGCTTGAATGACTTCTTGAGCTTGCTCATTCCTATGTGAGCTATGCGTTGATGCCATAGCTAACCCAAACTCGTCTTGTTGAAAAGAAAAGTGGTCAATCTAGTATCCTTGTTGGAGAAGTCTACTAGGTAGATATGTCCATGCCTAAATCCTTTGAAGATTAGTTCTTGGCTTGTTTCACTAGTCAGAACAACATCATTCTTGCTAAAGGTGCACGTTAGTCCAAGATCACATAATTGTGCAATAGAAAGCAAATTGAAACTAAATGACTTAACATACAACACATTTGAAATAAATAAACCATGCGAAATGGCAATCTTACCCAACCGAATTACCTTCCCCTTAGAGTTATCACCAAAGGTGACTTGTTCATGATTGTCGGGGTTCTCTATGGAGGTGAACATACCATCATTGCCGGTCATGTGTTGAGTGCACCCGTTATCGAGTACCCAATGCTTTCCACCGGCTTTGTAGTTCACCTACACACATGAATTCAATTTTTGATTTTTTGCACCCAAGCCAACTTAGGTCCTTGTATGTGTGACACAAGTGTTTTTGGGACCCAAAGTTGCTTGGGGAGCTTCCCCTTCATTCCCTTCATGTCTTTGCCAATGAACCTTGCCTTCACCTTGCCATCTACTTTACTCAAGAGATAATAATGATCATTGAAAGTAGACTTGTAGTTAGTAGGCAATTTTGGAGAAGGCCGGTTAGGAAGAGGACACTCCCTTGTATGGTGACCGGTGACCTCACAATGTTGGCAATAGGAACCAACTTCCTTGATGAAGCTTGTTCTAAGCTCCAATGAGGGCACCTTTACTTTGTTAGGCATCGGGAAGGATCCAAGTCCTCTCTTGTTGAAAGCCCTTGCTTGTTGGAAGAGGATTTCTTTGTGCTTGACTTCTCCCTTAGATAGTCTTGCCACACTAGTGCGGAGACTTTCAATTTCTTCCAACAAGTCCTTCTCCCTAGCATTCTCTTTCAAAGGCAAAGACTTATGGAAGACATTAGTGGCATGAGAAGTAATAGATACCTTATCATTAAGGGTTTCTTCCTTTATGTTTCTCAATTCTTGATCAAGAACTTCATAAGCAAGGTTAAGTACTTGGTGCTCTTGGATTAACTCATTTTGCTTTCCCAAGAATGCTTGGTGTGCTACGTCAAGCTCAAGATGATCTAGCTTGATTTGAGCCTTATCCTCCTCAATTTGCCTGACATGAGATTTGAGCGTGTCATGCTCCTTAAGTATGCTTTCATACTTGTCAAGCAAATCGAGGTTAGCACTCTCAATCTTAGCACGAGTTTCTTCAAGAGCCTTGAGCTTACTCTTTTCCTTCTTAATGATAGTGTGGTATTCATTTATTAATGAAGTTAAGTCATTGGGGGAAAGCTCATCATCGCTAGAGTCATCACATACCTTGGTGTTACCTTTAGCCATGAGGCACATGGGAGGTGGATGAAGAGATGAATCATCATTGTTGGCAATGGCAAGGCCGTCCAAGCTTTCTTCTTCCGCTTCACTCTCTTCATCACTTGATTCTTCGTCGGTGATCCATTCATTTGCCTCACACATGAACACCTTTTGTGGACCTTTTCTCTTCTTTGGGAAGAGCTTTGCCTTCTTGTCTTTGTCATGTTTCTTCTTCCCAAAGGATCTTAGTTTGGGCTTGACCTCTTCTTCATCATCTTCACTATCTTCAAGCTTGCGATGCTTGCCCTTGTGGTTCTCTCTTCTTTTGTCCGGTTTTGGACAATCATAGGAGATGTGGCCTTGATCACCACAATTGTAGCAAGTCTTGTTGTCATCTATCCTTGGTAGAAAAGCTTTCTTCTAGGGATCAAAGGTGTATCCCTTCTTGGCAATCTTGGAGTTCAAGCGAGAGAACTTTCTCATCATCAATGCAAGCTCATCATCGTCATCTTCACTTGATGCTTGCTCTTCTTCACTTGAGCTAGGCTCAACCACTTTCTTTTTCTTGGGATTTGTTTTCTTGGTGGAAGCCTTTAGAGAAATTGTCTTTGAAGATGATTCCTCCATCATCCCAAGTACACTCATCTCATGAGCTTGAATCTCTCCAATAAGTTCCGAAACTTCAATTTGATCAAGAGATTCCTTTTGAAGCATGGAGTTGATGATGTTGTACTTTGGCTTAGGAAGGAGCATAAGGATCTTGCGGTTGATGAGTCCCTTGCCAAGAGAAGCAATATCAAGAGCATTAATTTCCTCAATAAGCACATTTTAGCGAGAAAACATTTCATTGACATTTTCATGAGGTAGCATTTTGAACTCATCATATTTGGCATTAAGCATATGATATTTTAGTTCTTTAACACGAGAAGAACCCTTATGAATTTCAGTCAAGCAAGCCCAAATTTCACACGCTTTTTCTTTGCTAGCAATCCTAGCAAACACATCTTGACTAATGCATTCATAAATAGCATTTCTAGCTTTAGCATCCCACTTGACTTGTTCACCAACATAGTTATGCTCACCAAACCCCACATGGGTCGCTTCCCATACCTCGGGAGCAATAGCCTCTAGATAAGCACGCATGCGTGCTTTCCAATAGGCAAAGTTATTGCCCTGGAAGATGGGAACCGAACCCCCAATCTTGGCCATTTTATCTCTCTAGCGGTGAATCTAGAATGATCCAATTAGCAACCTTGCTCTGATACTAATTGTAAGGATCAAATGCCCAAGAGGGGGGGTTGAATTGGGCTTCTTTTCAAAAATTAAAGCAATAAAAACTTAACTACTAAAAGCCCAATTCCCTATGCAAACAACCTATGCATTCAAGTGAATAGTAATCTTGCGGTAAATGAAATGCATAAGTGTAACGGGAGAGAAAGAGTGTGCAAACTCCCGAGGAGACACGAAGACACGGAGATTTATCCCGTGGTTCGGCAAGATCGTCAAGATCTTCCTACATCCACGTTGTGGCACCCACCAAAGGATATAGCCACTCCCAAGTCACAAAGACCAGGGATCTTCACTAAACTTCTCCGTTCTCCAACCTCAGCAAGGTGGAGCTCAAGACTTGTACAAGTTGGATCCTCCGGGCTTCCACAACCATCTTGGCAAGCTCTAGAAGGCTCTCTCCAATCACCGACTCTTACACGGTGAGTACAATCACCAAGAGACACTCCCTTACAGCTCTCACTATACTAGAGACTCCAATCACAAAGAATGGAAGCACACAAGCACTATCTCTAGCAAGTTCTAACCTATCTCTTGGTGTACAAGTCGTGTAAATGATGTAGAAGTGGTGGCTCAATGTCTTAAATGCTTGAGAATGTGTAGAGTAGCTCTCGTTGTCAAGACTTGTCGAATAGACTGGTTGAAGGGGTATATATAGCCAGCCTCCACGAAAGAGCCGTTGGAAAAGTAGGCTGACATCACTGTTCTGCGAACACCGGATGATCTGATGTTCCCCATTCAGTTGTCATCAGTCGAATCCAAATTAGCAGATGTCACTGTGTCAGATATGACCGTTGATAGACCGATGTTACACTTGCCTCATCATCGGATGATCCGATGACACTTCATCCAGGATTGGTCCAGAAATAATGCTTACTGGAGTGATCGACCGATGTGTTATAGTTGTACATCGGATGATCCGGTGTTACACTTGGTCCAGGGTAATTGCTTATTGTGATGATCGACCGACGTAACACTTTTTTCATCATCGGATGATCCGGTGAGTACTTAGTTCTGAGGTCTTCTTCTTCTGCTAAACCAACTCGATCGATGTATTGTTTTCTGAAAACATCGGTTGATCCGGTGAGTTGATTTTGTCTGCTTCGAGTTGTTCTAAGTGATTCTTTTGGAATTTTCTTGAGTGACCTCTTCTACATTGGTTTGAAATATTCTTCTGATGATTACCAAATTTTGAGTGATGTCAATTTTGGTTGAATAATTTTGACATATGAGCTTTTTGTTCTAATCTTCATAAAAATCAATTGACCTCATAGAATGATTTGTTAAGGGGTATCCAATCGTATCCAATGAACAGTAGATGATATAAGTGTAGAATCCATTAAGTGTGATGAGATATACGAGAGACCTTGCATCCACAAACTCATTGGTAATATCCAATGGTTGTCATTAATCACCAAAACCATACCTCATGGGGGCCTAGATGCTTTCATCCACCGCCGCCGACACAGCCCTCACATGATCCGTTTACCACGCCTGCGCCTCCAGAACGCCCTGTTTGGAACAGTTGTCCTCCAGACTACTACACATACGATGAAGATCAGGTGAGGCATCGGGCACACCCTAAGCATGGTAGGCGCGACTAGCTGTTGGTGATGATATTTATGTATTATGGATCATGATGTGTTACTTTGATTATGAACTATGTTGCCTATGAATGATATTGTTGATATCATGTTATTATTCACATTATCTTACGAAGTCTTACATTGTCGATATGGCCGTTATGAAATTTTTTGTGATATAAAACGACAACAATATCACATATATGTCACGTACGAGTTGTCAACATCATCTGTCATGAAAAAACTAACGATCAATATGATCACTACAGTGTCCACATCAATCATAAAGTGGTTCACGTACGAGTTGTCAATATCATCTGCCAAGAAAAAAATAATGATCAATGCTATCAGTATGTTGTCCACATCAATCATAAAGTTGTTCACATACGTGTTGTCAACATCATCTGCCAAGAAAAAAGTAACGATCAATGCGATCAGTATGTTGTCCACATCAATCATAAAGTTGTTCACATACGAGTTGTCAACGTCATCTGCCAAGAAAAAAGTAATTATTTATGCACACTGTGTTGTCCACATCAATCATAAAGTGGTTCATATCAATGTCATCAGTGTGTTGTCCACATCACTCTTAAAGTGGTTCAATAAAGCACATCACTCATTGTCCTGTTCGTCCTAAAATATTCTTACCCTCAACGTTCGCCCCTATAAATAAAACTACCCATAACTACTTGTGTTCTTCACCCATTCTTCACCCAAGCGATAGAAAAACAATGGCTGGTAGAGGTCGTGGTAGGCATGGAGGTGAAACAATAGCGAGTACAAGTCGTTGTAGGCGAGGAGGTGCAAACTTTAGAGCAGTGCCTGAAAATTACATGATAGGAGGTTCGACTTGGTACGAACCAGTATTGGATGACTACCCGCTTTATACTAAGAGTGATTTTGGTCCGTTTCATCCTCTACGACCATACAACGCCAGCAAATAGGAGTGGCCTAAGTATCGTTGTGACCTTGATTGTATTGTCCAAATGATGGATGGAGGAGACGGCAGCGGTCGTCGTTTCTTTCGTTGTCCAGTTGGAGGAGTAAGTATTAAATATTATTTATAGATATCTTTCATATTTGCAATTTTAGTAACAATACTTTTGTTCTAGTGTTATTACGATGACGAAAATTGTGGATATACACTCTGAGTTGATCCACCACCTATTAAGGCAACTCAAGAGTACATTCAACATCTACAACGTTGCAATCGAGATATAGTGGATGAACTAGCTGAAATGGAACTTCAGCAAATGGATTATTATCCTGGTACAAGTCTCACAAATAATAAGAATGATGACTTTGTGTGTAATAACATGTCTTGCAACTGTCCGCATCACAAGTAGTAACGAATTAGTGAAATATATTTCGCATGTACCATAATTTATGTTTCGCGTTCCAAGTACGTTTTTGTTCTAAAATAGGTGAGTTTTTCCTTTTGTACTGTTGTAATAGAGAGGCATAGAATTTACACCTATTTTTTTAACTATGTAATTTCTATTTCAGTACTTGTCGAATTTTTTAATATAATTAATATTTTTCATATATGTTAATATCGCAATAATTTTTCTTAGTGTAATGGCCCTCTCTATTTCTTTTTACTTATTTTCAAAATGATTGTAAAATTCCTATTTGGGACGCGATTAAAATGATACAAAAAAACATGATAAATGTGACATAAAAAATGAGACTTAAATGAAACGAAAACATAAACAGATAATAAAAAAATTTTATATAAAAAAATTTGCCATTTAGATGTGTGATTCGCTTAGCAGAAAAGCCACGCCATTCGGAAATGCGAGTCGCGAAGCGGTATCACGAGTCGCTTTTCTAAATTGCGACATGGCGGGTCCCGCTGTCAGCGCCGACGTCCGGGCTTTGTCGTTTGTCCACTTGTCCAAATCGTGATTTAGATAAGCGACTCGCAACTCAGAATTATGATAAGGATGCTACTTTTGCAAAAAAAATATAATCGTCAGCTATTAATATTAAAACATTTCTTTTGTACACCAAAATAAAAAAAATTCGTCCTTCTCTGCCGCATCAGACAGAGACGATGGAAAAGGCCGGGAATCTTGCGGATTCGCAACTGGCTGGCGCTCTGCCTTGCCCTCCGCATCAGAGTTCACAGCTCGATGTCCATCTGCTGGGTGGCTGAGGTGACGTAAATCGGCAGCTAGATCTCGCCGCGGATCTTTCTTCCTGCTCAGACCGTCCTTCCTTGCTGCATCCAACCGTAGCCGTTTGAAAAAGTATGAAAGCTTGCTGCCTTGCCACTGACTGAGGCTCTCGCTTGCCTTCTACACCTGTGCGCAGCTTCACTGAGTTCGATCCGTAGAGCTGATTCCCCTTTTCGATCGCTTCTTGAGCTGTCACTTCGCCTTGTCTTGCAGTATCCTTCAGATCTACCGGTGCTGATTGGGTGCATATCCTCTGTAGTACTGCTGGTGCAGTAGTGATCACTGATAGGTGGGTCCCGCACTGTTAGTGACCACTACTGCACCAACAGTAATGCAGGGGATTTCAACCCGTGCTGATAGTAGAACCTGTGCACTCTCTCGTTCTTGGTGTCCACGTTGGTGATATGCTTAAGAGGCAATCATAACAATTCGAGTTAAAACTTGTTCGATATTTGATCCATAAATAATTAGAGTACTAATGGGCCTGCAATCTAAAAGCCTATTAGCACGCCTATAAATACGAGGGTAGGATTAGAGGTTAATTACTCCACCACGTGACAGCCCTAGCCACCATCCCTCGCAGGTCTCACACCGAGACCCTTGCCGCTTACGCGATGCTAACACACCGATGTACGGTCTTTCTCCTCGTACATGTGGACTCCGTGAAGGCGCTGCTGCTACTGCTGTGCTGCTCGGTTGCGACGATCGTGATCGTCTACCCTTCCGTGACGAGGACGAGGAGCAGACGAACGAGATCGTCTGCTTCCTCTACACCGACGGGCGTCTATATTCCGCTGTGTTGCACGTCTAGTGGTAACGATCTATGACCTCTGTACTCGGATGTTTCCTATGTGATGCGGTAAAATTGCTTGAGTAGCATACCGCTGATTTTCCAACAGTCCATCAGGTTGAGAGTGTGGATATTCCGTTGGCAGACTCAAATCCACTTCAAACTCTTCCTCGGAATCTCAGATGCGAGTTCTTCTGATTCCTCCAGAGGACTTGCTGGGGGTCCCTTGGATGAGCACGCGGCGGCTGATGGGTGTGTGTAAGGTGGGGAAGGGGGGCTGGTGCGCTCGAGTCTGAGATGGGGTTTGGGGTTGCTCGCCGGCGTGGAGGTCCGCGCACATCGTAGAACGGCGCGGTCGCCAGCCGGTCGCCTTACCGTTGTCTGGGCTATCATTCGTATTTTTACGTCCAAGAGATTTCATTATTCCAAATGACATTTCTGACTCTAATCTTCCAGCCCACCAGCAAGGTGCTCAAAATCATGGACGCCAAACACCTCAACTTCTGGGACGAGTAGCTTCTCACACCAGCCAGCTAGTTTGTCAGAAAAGTAAGTTTGGAAAAACTCCGGCTACTCTAAATCGGGCCTTTGTGCTAACCTAGTTTGTACTTGTCATTAGCATGTTACATTTCGGCATTCCAACAGAAGTATTTGAGTCGCTTCTAGTCAGTTTATCCAAAGACAGCTGGTAGCTAGTTCTTGGATGTGATATGGAAAATTGGGTTATCTTGTCTCGGATGATGCTTATGTGTGAGCAAAAACACATTTGCAGAGAAAAGAACCTACCTAATTTAGTTTCTAACCGTTGTGTATCTGGGAATGTAATGTTTTGAATCCCCTGCTCTCATTTGCCGAGGATTATCCTCAGCACGTCGTCTTAACTGGAAACAATCTTGTTAGTTTGTGACAGGTACAAAACACGATGGCGGCTGTTACCATATACCTTCCCTCTCCACTACTTGCGCAACCACCTCGAGGTGATCGATCCGGGCGCCGCCGCCATCACAGCTTATGGTTTGAGGAACGGTGCTTTATTTGCCATCAGGCTGGGAACGCGAAGGCGCGTAAAAGTTTACCTCTCAGTTCCTCGATTCTGGATGTGCTGTTACAAGCTACAAGCTAGCTGTGCAGAACTATTCTCGCGTGGCAAGAGATAATGTGCAGAACAACATTTGTCAGAAGTAATACTCACTACAAGGATTCCGGTTTATCAGTACGAAAAAATTGTTGCAATAGATCGAAATTCGTTACAATAGGTCACTGTTGCAATGAAAAAAAATGTTGCAACAGTTTTTGCGAATCATTGCAATAAATCCCGTGACAATAGGTTATTGTGACGACTTGACATCTGTGGTAAATAATATGATATTGCAACGATTTTACATCGGTGGCAAATAATACGGTATTCAAATGATTTAACGTATTGCGACGATTTAACATATTGCAACGAATAGTATGATATTGCAAAGATTTTGCATTCGTGGCAAATAGTACGGTATTGCAGCGACTTCACATCGGTGGCAAATAGTTTAGTATTGCAAAGATTTTACATATTGCGACGATTTAACATATTGCAACAAATAGCATTGTATTGCAACAATTTGACATTCGTGGCAATAATATGATATTGCAACAATTTCACATTCGTGACAAATAGATGGAATTGCAACAATTCCACATCCGTGATGAATAGTATGGTATTGCAATGATTTAACGCAATGCAACGATTTAACGTATTGTAACAAATAGTATGACATTGCAACGATTTTACATTCGTGGCAAATAGTATGGTATTGCAATGATTTCACAGCCGTGACAAATAGTATGGTATTGCAACGATTTTACATTCGTAGCAAATAGTATATTATTGTGAAGATTTAACATTCGTGGCAAATAGTATGGTATTGCCATGACTTCACAACTGTGACGAATAGTACGGTATTGCAACGATTTCACATCTGTGACGAATAGTATGATATTGCAACAATTTCACATCCTTGGTGAATAGTATGGTATTGCAATGATTTCACAACTGTGACGAATAATATGATATTGCAACAATTTTACAACCGTTACAGAAAGTATGGTATTGCAACGATTGCTGATTTGTGACAATAGATTCGTAATGCAACGAATTCTGATCTATGACAATAGGTTTGTAATGCAATATTTCTTGTTATTTGAAAATAGGTTTGTAATGCAATGTTTTCCGATCTGTGGTAATAAGTTCGTAACGCATCATTTTCTGATGTGTGACAATATGGTTGTCATGCAATGTTTTCAAAGTCGTGACAAAAGGTTCAAAATGCAATGTTTAATGATTTGTGGCGATAGAAGTATAATGCAACATTTTCTCATCTGTGGCAATAGGTTTGTAATGCTACGTTTTCTAGGTGGTGGCAATAGCAGCGTAGTGCAACGTTTGTTGAGTCGTGGCCAAATGTTTATACTGCAACATTTTCTAATCCGTGGCAATAGCTTACTATTGCAATAATTGATCATTTGTGACAATAAATTTGTAATGCCACATTTTATAATTAGCGGGTTCGCCATTTTGCTGTCTGATATAGCGATTATATAATATCATTTTGCGCTAGAAACGGTTCTACACTTAACTCATTTTTGCAGGGAATGATGTGAATGGTGTGGCCTTATTGTGATGTGATGATCTATGTATAATATTCGTGCAGCCTGTGTGTTGCAAATTTAACACAACCGGATTGAGGTTGTCACATAATGTATAATGACCTGCGTGTCGACCTGTGATGCTTGATCTTTCATGTAATTTATTTGGTAGCTATTAGTTGTATTAGCTTCTTTTATGATCATGGAGATGTCTTCAAGCATGGTGGAGGTGGAGATCACCACAAGATGGGTGGCATGGCATCTCAGATCATGATGGAACCATGGCGATGGAGACCATTATGATTCTAAAGGCCATACTATTCACAACGTGATATGATCATATGCCTGTGATGTTCATTTATTACTATTCTTTTCGTGTTTTTCATATGGTGGATGTTTTTTCATGATAGAATAGCTTCCCTCGCAAAAGTTGAGTATTTGATGCCATTTACCAATAGCTACACCAATGTTATTTTGATCGTTGTGTGGTAGGTTTGCCAAAGCAAAGTACCATCATCTATCATAATGCATAGGGTGAATGTTGAACATTCACATGCATAGTGTTGGTTTACTCAACAAAGCTATCAAAACGGTTTTGGGCTTTGTGGCATAGAGTTGGGAGTCGGGGCATTGGATGTCATCCAACAAACAAGAGTCATATAGGGATATGATTAACAATTGTTGTTCTATGTCACTAATTTCCTAGTAGTGAAGCCAAAGCTCACTAGGAATTAGTGAATATGGATCTTGAACCACTATATGTCGTTAGAGGGAAGACGATAATCATATAGTGGTGATATCTTTTATTAAAGATCGGTACATAACATAGTGCTAAACCTTGTATATTTATTTTCTATTCTAGATCATGTCCGGTAGTAACAATTTTGGTTTCAATTTGCGATCTGTGCTTGAAAAGGAAAAGCTCAATGGAGCTAACATTATCGATTGGTACCACAACCTGAGAATCGTTCTTCAGCAAGAGAAAATCGAGTACGTTCTTCTGCAGCCATACCCTGATGACCTCCCAGCTGATGCAACTACTGCAGCACGTAGAGCTTATACGAAGCACTGCGATGATTGCTTAATGTATGTTGCCTCATTCTCATCACTATGTCCCTTGATTTGCAAAAACAGTATGAGAATACAAATGCTTATTCTATGATTGAGGGATTGCGTGGAATGTTTGAGAATCAAGTTAGAGCTGAGAGATATAACATCTCAAAGTCCTTGTTCTCATGCAAGCTAGCAGAGAGTAGCCCGATCAGCCCTCATGTAATGAAAATGATTGGTTACATTGAAACTTTAGGCAAACTTGGTTCTGAACTCAAGGATGAGCTGGCTATTGACGTTGGTCTCCAGTCGCTCCCACCGAGCTACGTGCCATTTATATTGAATTTTCAAATGAATGGCATGGAGAAAACTTTGGCTGAATTGCATGGGATGCTTAAAATAGCCGAAGAAAGCATTAAGTAAAATGCCACTCATGTGATCATGGTGCAAAAGGAGAATAAAAAGAGGAAGCGTGTGATGCTTCCTAAAGGCAAAGGCAAGGAAAAGGTTCCCGATGAGCCATCAAGCTCAAAGTCTAAGCCAAAAGTGAAAATCTGACCCTTCTTCTCGTGATGAATGCTTTCACTATCATGCTAAGGGGCACTGGTCTAGGAACTGCAAGAAGTACATGGAGGATATGAAGAAGAAGAAGGGAAGTGAGACTTCCGCTTCAGGTATAAATATTATAGAAATTAACATTGCATTACCTTCTAGTGAATCATGCGTATTTGATACTGGATCGACGATTCACACTTGCAAATCGTTGCAAGGTCTAAGTGAGACTAGAATATTTGCAAAAGGCGAGTTGGATGTTCATGTCGGGAATGGAGCAAAAGTGGCGGTTATAGCTGTCAGAACCTACCACTTGTCATTACCCTCTGGATTAGTATTGGAATTGAATAATTGTTATTGCATTCCTACTTTAAGCAAGAACATTATCTCTTCTTCGTGTTTAGAAGAAGTGGATGATTATGAGATTGTAATAAAGAACAAATATTGTTCCATTTATTACAATGATGTTTTCTATGCTCAATGTCCACTGGTGAATGGATTATATGTTCTTGACCTTGAGGATAAAACTGCATGTAACATTAATACCAAAAGGGCTCGACGAAATGATCTAAATCCCACTTTTATTTGGCATTGTATCTTAGTTCATATAAATCAGAAATGCATTGAAAAAATCCATAAAGTTCATTTACTAATCTCATTTTATTTTGAATCACTTGACACATGCAAATCTTCTTTGCTTGGGAAGTTGACCAAAGCACCCTTCACTGGTCAAAGTGAGAGGGCCACTGACTTGTTGAGACTTATACATATAGATGTATGTGGACCTATGAGTTCAATTGCCAGAGGTGGTTTTCAGTACTTCATCACATTTATCGATGACTTTAGTAGATATGGTTATGTCTACCTAATGAGGCACAAGTCTGAATCCTTTGAAAAGTTCAAAGAATTTTAGAATGAAGTACATAATCAATTGGGCAACACAATTAAACTTCTACAATCTGATCATGGGGGTGAATATTTGAGCCATGAATTTTCTAATAATTTAAAACAATATGGAATTATTCCACAGTTTGACTCCACCTGGAACACCTTAATGGAATGGGGTGTCCGAACGGAGGAACTGAACCTTGTTAGACATGGTTAGATCGATGATGAGCCAAGCAGATCTTCCACAATCTTTTTGTGGTTATGCTCTTGAAACTGCTGTGTTTACACTAAACAGAGTCCCAACTAAGTCTGTTGAGAAGACACTATATGAGATGTGGACTAGGAAACGTACCAGATTGTCTTTCCTCAAAGTTTGGGGGTGTGATGCTTATGTCAAACGTTTGACGTCAGACAAACTCACTCCCAAACCTAACAAATTCTTTTTTGTAGGATATCCTAGGGAACCAAAAGGATATTATTTTTATAATAAAACAGAGGGTAAAGTGTTTACCGCTCGCAATGGTGTCTTCTTGGAGAAAGATTTTCCCTCAAAAGGAGTTAGTGGGATCAAGGTGCATCTTGAAGAAATTCAAGAAATATCTGAAAATGTTTCGGCATCCACTGATCCTATACAGGATGTACGAGATGTTGTGCAACCAGTTGATGAAACACTAGCCGCACGTAGGCCTATGAGGGTACGTCGTGTGACTGAAAAGTTAATGCTTCTAACCACGGAGCAGCATGACATGGTATTGTTGGACAATAATGAGCCCACGACCAATACCAAAGGATTGACGGGACCCGACTCTGAGAAGTGGCTTGGAGCCATGGAATCTGAAATTGAATCTATACATGAAAATCAAGTTTGGAACTTGGTTGATCCAATCGAAGGTGTGAGACCTATCGATTGTAAATGGATTTTCAAGAAAAAGACTGATATGGACGGAAATGTTCACATCTATAAAGCTTGATTGGTGGCGAAAGGTTTCAAACAAATTCAAGGTGTTGATTATGATGAAACTTTCTCACCCGTCGCAATGCTAAAGTCTATTCGGATACTTCTAGCAATTGCTGCATATTTTGATTATGAAATATGGCAAATGGATGTCAAAACAACCTTTCTTAATGGAAGTCTGACTGAGGATGTGTACATGACACAACCTGAGGGTTTTGTCGATCCTAAAAATGCTAGTAAATATGCAAGCTTCAAAAGTCCATCTATGGGTTGGAGCAAGCATCTCGAAGTTGGAATCTACATTTTGATGAAGTGATCAAAGGGTTTAATTTCATGAAGAATGTAGAAGAACCATGTATTTACAAGAAGTTTAGTGGGAGCGCACATGTATTTCTGGTCCTATATGTAGATGACATATTATTGATCAGAAATGACATTCCTATTGTCGGTGTTTAGATCCGGCAGATCTCCCGATACTACTGTTGGTAGATCGCGGAGTTATAGTTCGGTAATGGGCGCGCAGAGATTCAAGAAGGTGAATGGCAAGTGTACACAGAGATTTACGTGGTTCGGGCCGCCTGAGCGTAATACCCTGCTCCATGGGGTGTGGTGGTGTTGTATTGAGCGTGTGAGTCTAGAAGAAGCTCCAGAAGAAGAAGCTCCTCTAGGTCAGGGAGTCCAGAAGCCGTCTGGAGAGGTCCCTCGTGTATCGTCGGCCAGTCCTTTTATAGTACAAGGACTGGACGTTACACCGTTAGCCTGGCGCGACATGTGGCCCCGGCGGTTACAAATGCTTGATACACAATTAATGAGGTTAATTACCCTTCATAGTGTGGTAACGGGCCTTGACGGTGCCGTTACTGGTATTAAGTGTATTAAGTGCCTTCTGATCGTGTGTCATTAATATGGTATTAATGACACTTAATTGGGTCTTGAAGTCCTTGACTATCCCTTAAAGGTCCGAGCTGTTGGGGGTCCACCAGCCTGATTGTTGAAATTGAAGGTCCGGCGGTTCGGACACGTGGCAGCTCTGGAACTTACCGTCGTGAAGGGTAGGTCCGGTGCTGTTGGACATGTGTCGGTACCAGAGCTTTCCTGTGTCTGGGGTTAGGTCCGGGGGTGCCATACTGGTATTCTGTCCGGAGCTTTCCCGTGTGTGGGCGGTAGCTCCGGTCTTTTGATACACGTGGCGGCCCTAGGACTAACCATATCGGGGAAGCAGGTCTGGTTATGCCTACCGTGTGGGGCCTTCGGAGTTCTTCAAATATGGTATATGGAGTTTCCTTGTGATCTTTGCAATCCCAAGGAGTATCCGGTACGTAGGGTTCCGACAGTGGCCCCTGGGCCCACCTCTAAGTGAGACCTTCTGGATGAAGTCATTCTGCCGGAGGTGGGTCCATTCTTCGGTTTTTGAGCCGTGTCTTCAAGGGTCTTCGGATGTGCTGTTGGCGGTAGTTTGCAGTTAAACCACCGCCGCGTGGCATATCCTGGATGCGGCAGGTGAGATCTTAGTGTGCAGATCTCACACAATTGAAGGTCGCCGGTTCTTGATACAAAAATCGTATCGGTTCCGCAAGCCCTGTCAGGCTGCCGCCTTCGGGTTTCCCACCTTTCATGATGACAACCGTTTGCCTGGGGTAAGGACCTCGACTTGATCGCCAGGGTGGCCCCAGGCCCCTTTGTCATTGTCAGGGTGAAGTTTTTGAATGGTATCGTCGGCTCCTCAGCAGTTTCCATCCAAGCGTTGCGGGGGCTTACTTAAGAAGGAAAGCACACACCGTTTGTGGTTCTTTACACCTTTCATTCAAACTTGCACTCAAATCCTCAAACTTTCGCTTGATTTTCCTCTCTTGCCTCGCTGTGCCGCGATGGAGTTGGGTCTTCGTCAGAGCCGACTGAAGACTGACGGTGATTTGAAGAAGGTCCAGGCCCTCATGGGGTGGTCCCCTGGCTTCTTCAACCACTTGGTCCGCGCCGGCAAGCTTCCTTTCGTGAAGGAGCACGCCGGCGACATGGTGTACTTCTCCGCGTACGCCATGGTGGGACTAATCCCACCTTTCTCCTCTTTCTTCTTGATGCTGCTAGACTTCTATGGTCTGCAGCTGTACCACCTTGGCCCCCACTCCATTCTTTTAGTGTCGATCTTTGTCCACTTCTGCGAGATGTGGGTGGGCATTCCTCCCTGCGTTGAGCTCTTCTGCACCTTCTTCACTGTCCAGACCACCGGCAAGAGTGACGAGTATCTTGGCTTCTATTATTTTATGAAGTGCAAGAAATGCCCGTACAAGTACTTGCGGTGGTTCCCTTCTGGGAAGTGGGAAGACTCGAAGAAGGATTGGATCGTCATCAGGGTGGAGGAGCACGAGAAGCTGGAGTTGCCAGAAGGCCTCCCCAACGGCGATACTGCAGTTTGGAGTGAAGCTCCGGTGTTATCGAATGCCTTCAACCCTGCTCTGACCAGGATCTGCCTGTGCGTGGAAGGAGGGGTGACTCCTCAGGCGGTGTTTTGCAGCTTCCTGACCAACAGGTGGGCTCCGCTGAAGAAGAGAGAGAATCTTTCTTGGGCTCTCAACAATGTGCTGGACGACGATCGGATTGAGACCGGTTTGAAGTCCAACATGGAGGGTGCAACTTTGGAGTTTCACCTCAATAAGTTTCAGCATGACATCGACGTCGAAGGTGGCGACTTGACTCCACCAACAGCTTTTCTCCCTCTGAACATGGAGGCGGAGTTCAGCATGGAGCTCCGGCGGACAATGCCGGTGCTTGACGACCTTGGTGTCGTTGAGAGGCGTTCGATCACCGGGTTGGTGATCTCCGGAGCTTCCGAGGGTGGTCCCCCTTCCGTCCTGGAATAGAGAGTTGAAGTCGTGGGCAAGGGCAAAGAGTTGGTCGAGCCCTCGAGCTGCAAGAGGAAGCTGAAGCATGCCGAAGGTAGGTCCGTCAGGCCTGCTCCTTTCGCAGCGACTTCTCCTCCCCGGAGGGGGAGGTCTTCAACAGCGGCATCCACTCCAGCAGCAGCATCTTCCCGGGGTGCTAGCTCTGGCCATGTGACTCCAGTACCAGGGCCAGCTGAGGGCTCTGTGTCTGGAGGTCCTTCCCGGTCGAGGGGGGCCTCGACCAAGGCAACGCTGATAGCAGCAACAAGCTCCGAGGAACCTTCCGGGACTACCATGCCAGTGGCGGCTGGGGCCAGTCCGGAGCGTACGGAAAAGAGGTTCCGTGCTAACTGGTGCGGAAGCCTTCCGAGGTAATTTTTGATTTTTTACCTCAGTCAGTTGTTTTATTATTATAAATTTATTTTGAGTTTCTTCGTCCTTCATCCACAGTGTGCCTAAGAAAAGGGCAGAAGCTCCGGTGCCTACAGCAGCAGCTGAAGCTGTGCAGGCGGAAGCTCCAGCTCCAATTCTAGTGCCGCCCCAAGAAGTGGCTGAGGCTGTGGTAGCTCCGGCGCCGGCTGTCGTGGTTTTGGACCTCGACTCATCCCCAGAAGCTCCCGTGATAGCGCCAGACCACGGGAATGAAGATGTACCAGCGACACTAGACCCGAAGGTTGAAGCTTCGGGCTTGGATGCTGAAATGATGGACGCTCTGGCCTCAGAGCTGGAGGTAGCTGCAATTCCGGCCCTAGAGCCGGATGTTATTGAAGCCCCAGCAGTCAAGCCGGTGGTTGATGAGGTCCCGGCAGTAGAGCCGGGTGTTGATGAAGTTTCAGCGCTTGAGCCAGTTGTTGAGGAAGCTCCGGCAGTAGAGCCGGTTGCTGCAGAAGTTCCGACTATAGAGCCGGTCGTCGAAGAGGTTCTGGCATCCGAGCCAGTTGCTGCGGAGGTGTCGACGCCTGAGACCATGATGATCAAAGCGCCAGCACCTGAGCCAGCGGTGGAGGAGGCGCCTGTGTCGGAGCCGGAAGTAGCTTCTGCTCCGACAGAACCTTCAACACCTGCTCCGGAAGTGGTGATACCGGAGGTGCCCGCTGCTGAGCCAGAGTGCCAAGATGGAGCTGCTGGCCCCCCGCCTGACGGGCCAGTTGTTGATGACCTGGCGGCAGGACCTTTGGAGCCAATTCTGGAGGTCGGAACTTCCGCTGCAGGACCTTCCTCGGCGGCGGCCGAGGCTATCCCGGAGGATGGCCCTAGTGCTATGGAAGCTCAGGGGACCGCTCTTGTAGAGTGGGACCCAATTTTTGTCACTGAAGACCCGCTGGAGCCAGCGGAGAGGACCCCGACAGGTCCTGACCCGATCCCCTTGTCGTTGTCTATTGACAACGCCTGCTCCAGTCTTCATCAGGTCCAGCTGGCTTTCTACCACGACAGCAAAGCCCTCGAGGAGGAGCGCCAAACTCTTAGGAGGTGGCGCAACCGACTCCATTTCGAGACCATGCTGGTGCAGTCGAGGCTGGCTGATGACAAGGAGTGGGTGTAGAGAGAGAAGGTCCGCCTGGAATACTGGGGTAAGCTGCTGGTTAAGAGGGAAAACATGACGCGATCCCTCGACAACTAGTCGCAGGCCATCTGCGAGCAGGCCAAAGCTGCTAGTCTCGTCAAGCGCCGGGAGGCTCTTCAGGCGCAGAAGAGAAAGCTAGAAGATGAAGAGCAAAAACTCCTGGAGCTGCGGGACGATGTTGTGAAGAGGGAGGAAGAGCTTGTCCAAAAGACAACTCTGGCTGACAAGAGCCTCGAAGAGCGCACCAAGAAATTGGAGGAGCGTTGCAAGAAAGAGGAGAAGAAGGCATGGGAGCGAGGGCAAGATCTCTACGAGCAGGAGAATGCCGTTGCCGCCAGGGAGAAGAAAGTGTGGGGCCGAGAAAAGGATCTGGTCAATCGCCAGAACGAGATCCACCTGCGATAGGAAGAGCTTAGTAAGCTTGAACGGCAGGTTGCTGAAAAGATTAAGCAGAATGCCAAAGAGGTGGAGCGTCTTGCTCGGGAGAACTCGGAGCTTGCGGCAGCCGAAAGATCCTTGGAGGAGATGCGAAGCACAAGGGCTGTGGAGTCCCAACAAGTTTGGGACTTCCTGGGCAAAGCCAACGACGCGCTGATGCCAATAAGCTTTAGTCCTGTGCGTCCGTATGATCCGAAGCCAGAGTTGGACCAGGTGTTGGAGGCGCTGAGTTCAGCAGGCAACAAGCTCACCAAGATGGGCGATGCCATCGTGGACCAGCTGGAAACTGAGGGACAGTCCCTGGCAAAGAACGTTGCAGAGTTCGTGCTGACGTGCTACACGAGACGAGACCCTCAATTCCCTCTGGACCTGGTGCTTGAAGGCCCCATCAAAGGAGACGGTGAAGCCGCTCGAGCCAGCGTGTTAGAGGTTGCCCAGAAGGTCGCCCAGTTCTTCCACAGGGTCTAGGACCATCTCTTTGTAGCTCCCGCTTGTATTCTCTCTTCTTCTTCTCCAATTTTGTAATCTCTTGTCTCCAGATGAATGAAATCCAAATTTTTTCTGAATTTCATTTTTTTGTCTTCAACACCTTTCTCTCACTTGGCCCCCTGGTAGATGTACACAATTTGATTATGAACATGTACCAAGAGGATGTAATAGTTGTTGAAGACTTGCTTGCTTCGAACTTGTAGAATGTAGGTCCGAAGTCTTCAATAGTGTAGGCCCCCTGAGGTTGTCAGAGCTTAGTGGCTCCGGCATTGACCATCGTCGGAGCTTAGTAGCTCTGGCAGTAGTCTCCATCAACGCGTAAAGCATCGACAATTAGCCCTCTGGGGTGTCAGAGCTCGGTAGCTCTGGCAGCGACCTCTGTCAACACATGGTGTGTCAACGGAATACTCCACTGTAGAGTCTTCCCATCATCTTTTCTTCACGTTGACTGCTGGCCCCCTAGATTTACCGGAGCTGAGTAGTTTCGGTGACGCTCGCTATCAATGTTTTAACATCGACCACAATCCACCTAGGGGATGTCGGAACTTTGGTAGCTCCAGTCACTCACCATCATTATGTAGTCTTTATTTTTCCTGCACGCTGAAGTCAAGAAAAATAGTAAAATCCGTTTCCTGTCTATAACTTCATTGCAACTTACTATTCCCGAGAAAGTTTTAGGTCGAACACAATTCTAAATACAATCAATTGTGCTACCTTGTCTCCTTTAGGTCCGTTAATTTATGGACTCGCCTTACTTCGACCTGTCAGAGTGTAGGTAGAGTGGCGTACATAGGGTGCATGACCAGGCTAAGTCAATAGCACACTCAAGCCCTAGATTGGCTTGGCGGCATTCAGACGAGTAGACCATCAACAATGTTTGGACCCGGAAGAATAGACAATGCAACTCGAATTTTACATGAACTGGTCGAGCTAAAGTTTCTTAAGAACTGCACAACTTTGTTATAGACAAGAAAGAGAAAAATATTGAGCATGTACAAGGTAAATGCACGTGGAGTCTATTTTCACAAAATGATGTCTTTCATTATAGGTCCGGGGTACAGGGGAAACAAGTACATTCTTAGGGTACAGAACCAGGCTAAGTGTGTTTCGTTTCTCGTTTGACCCAAGGTAGCTAGCTACACTTTTAGTTCTGAGACTGTGACAAGTGTTGCATGGATGTTGCGGACCTAACGGGGTAGGTCCGACTGCCCTCCTGGAGGAGCTACCCGACTCTGTACAATGACTCTATAACATACATCACATGTAATTACAGACTCACCTCCGTGATATTAAGCGTAGAACTTACGGAGGTGCTCAATGTTCCAAGGATTTGGGAGAGGTGTCCCATCCTCGGTTGCCAAGCGAACGAATCCCGGGTGGGATACGTTGATCACTCGGAAGGGTCCCTACCAGCTTGGGGAGAGTTTGTTTAACCCTTCTCTGGATTGTATTCTCCGTAGCACCAGATCGCCTTCCTTGAGCTGTCGGCTGTGAACATGCCGTTGGTGATAGCGCCGAAGAGCTTGGCGGTATCGGGCATTTAGAACAGCTGATCGGCACCTTCCCTCTTCAAGGAGGTCATGGTCTTCATGCCGGAGCTGGTCCTGCGTGGCTACGTCGAAGGTCCGGACCCGGAGCGACCCCAATGTGATTTCCGGAGGAAGGACTGATTCAGCTCCGTACACGAGGAAGAAGGGTGTCTCTCCAGTTGACCGGTTTGGAGTTGTCCTATTGGCCCACAGAGTGGGCGGAAGCTTTTCGATCCAGTTGGCTCCATGTTTTTTTCAGGCACTCATATGTGCACGTCTTGAGTCCTTTCAGGATTTCTGCATTTGCTCTCTCGGCTTGGCCATTGCTTGCCGGGTGAGCTACGGGAGGCGTAGCTGACTTGGATGCTGAGGACTTTGCAGTATCCTTGGAAAGCAGAGATTGTGAATTGGGTCCCATTATCTGTTATGATTTTGTTCGGGACTCCAAATCTGCATACAATGGACTGCAAGAAGTTGATAGTTGATTGCTTGTTTATTGTCACAACTGGAGTTGCTTCCGGCCACTTAGTGAACTTGTCGATGGCAACGTACAACAACTTGTAACCTCCGACAGCTCTTGGGAAAGGTCCCAAGATATCCATCCCACACATAGCGAAAAGCCATGTAGGAGGTACCATTTGTAGAGACTGAGACGCTGTGTGAATTTGCTTTGCATAGAACTGGCATGCTTCACATTTCTTCACCAGCTCAGTTGCATCCTGGAGCGCTGTAGGCCTGTAGAAGCCATGCCAGAAGGCTTTACCAACCAGCGTGCGGGAAGACGCGTGGTTCCAATACTCGCCTCCATGGATTTCTGCAAGGAGCTCACATCCTTCTTCCCTCGTGATGCACCGCATTAGGACGCCATGTGCACCACGTCGGTAGAGATCCCCTTGTACCAGCGTGTATCTTTTAGCCAATTTGACTATACGATCAGCAGATACGTCATCGTCAGGAAGGATATTGTCGTTCAAGTAGCTCCGGATCACCGAGATCCATGCTTCGGAGCTTGCTTGAGCATTTGAGTCTTGCGTGCTGGGTTGCTCGGAGCTTCCAGCAGCACCTACGACCCTTGATGGCTGCCATGGTAATAGGGCCATCGGGACCGCCAGCTTCGGGATGCTGGTCTCGCCCCCTTCGCTCAGTTCGGCGGGCTGAGCTGTGGGTTTTGACAACCTCCGGACGAAAGTTCCGTTGGGAGCCGGAGCTCTGGTTGATGCTTTCATCGAGAATTCGTCAGCTTCAGTGTTATGGAGACGCTGGACATGGTGGAGGTACAGGACTACGAAGTCCTTCTAAAGCCTCTGGACTTCAAGGAGGTAAGCAGCTAGTTGGGGATTGTTGCAGGAGCATTCCCCCTTCACCTGTTTAATGATGAGATGCGAATCTCCCTTGACCAACAGCCATTTGACACCTTATGATAGTGCGACCTTTAATCCGTAAATGAGTGCCTCATACTCCGCCATGTTGTTGGTTGCCTTGAAGTCAAGGTGGATCATGTATTTTACCTTCTCCCCGGTTGGAGCGAGGAGAAGGACTCCAGCTCTGGCCCCCTGCTTTTGCATGGAACCGTCGAAGTAGAGAGTCCAGTGAGGCTTGGTGAAGACCGGAGCCTTGAGCTCCGACTTCTGCTCACTAGGGCCCCCAGGGTTTGATGGAGAGGGGGTCCATTCCGCCACGAAGTCCGCCAATGCTTGACTCCTGATCGCTTGTCTTGGGACGAATTCAAGATCGAATTCGGCCAATTCCGCCGCCCACTTTGCAATGTTCCCAATGGAATTGGGATTATGCAAGATCGCATGCAGTGGATAAGAGGTCACCACTGAGATCTTATGAGCTTGGGAATAATGGTGAAGCTTCCTGGAGGCGATAAGAACTGCATAGAGCAGCTTATGCACCTCTAGGTATCGAGTCTTGGCGTCATGGAGTACTTCGCTGATGAAGTACACTGGGCGTTGGATCGTCCGGACCCTACTGGAGGGGCTCGGAGCTTCCTCCTCATCGACCCGGACCCTCCCGGAGGGGTCCGGACCTTCTTCGGGGATCTCCGGGTCCTTGCTGAAGGAACCCGGAGCTTCTTCTGGAGTGACCTGGACCCTCTCGGAGGTGTCCGAATCCTCTTGTTCAACAAGAGTATCTCCTTGTAGATCCATGTCTGGGGGCTGGGACCCAGACTCGCCTTCAGGAACCTCCTGACCCTCTCGGAAGGGTCTAGATTCCTGAGCTTGTAAAGGTTCTGGTCTCTCCGCAACCAGGACCATACTGACAACTTCGTCAGTTGCCAACATGTAAAGCAGTAGAGGCTCACCAGGGTTCAGAGCTACCAAGGTTGGTAGAGTGGTGAGGAGCTGCTTTAGCTCCTAGAACGCCTTTTCTGCTTCTTGAGACCATTGGAATGGTCCGGACTTCCTCAATAGCTTGAAGAAGGGTAGTGCCCGTTCCGCCAGTCTTGAGATGAACCGGCTGAGGGCGGCTAGACATCCAGTCAGTTTCTGGACGTCCTTGATGCGGGCTGGTGGCCGCATATCCTCAATGGCTTTAATCATCGCCGGATTTGCCTCTATGCCCCGGTGGTTTACCAGGAAACCAAGAAGATTTCCGGAGCTAACCCCGAAGACACACTTGTCTGGGTTCAGCTTCGTGCGAGTGACGCGCAACTTGTCGAAGACAGCTTGCAAAGTGTCAAGAAGTGACTCCTTGTCCTTGATCTTGACGACGATGTCATCAACATACACTTCCACTACGTCTCTGATGAGCTCTCCAAAGGTTTAGTACATGCATTCTTGAGACCAAATGGCATGGCAGTATAGCAGTACAATCCATCTACTATGATAGAAGAAGTATGTTCTTCATCTTCCCTAGACATTCTGATTTGATGGTACCCATAATATGCGTCTTGGAAACACAGTAATTCACACCCGGAGGTGGAATCCACTATCTGATCTATTCTAGGTAGTGGGAATGGATCTTTTGGGCATGCCTTATTCAGTGTTTTGTAGTCGATACACATCCGAAGCTTCCCGCCGGCCTTGGGTACAACGACTGGGTTTGCCAGCCATTTTGGATGGAAGACTTCTCGGATGAATCTAGCTTTGAGAAACTTCTTCACTTCTTGTCGTATGAATTTCTGTCGCTCTACTGATTGCTTCCGAGGCTTCTAATGTACAGGCCGAGCGTCAGGATAGATCTTCAGATTATGCTCGATCACTTCCCTAGGGATCCCAGACATTTGTGATGGTTGCCAGGCAAACACGTCGACATTAGCCTGGAGGAAAGTGATGAGCGCGAGTTCCTATTTGTCATTCAGACCTCTCGATATATGGGTGCTCTGAGCGGCATCGGAACTAGTTTGGATGACTTTTACGGGAATGTTGGTGTTGCCGCTTGTTTGCACACGAGATGCGGAGGTTGAGCCTTGTTGACGAATGCTCGGCGGTTTCGGAGCATGTTCCTGCCTGGACTCTTCCTCCTGTGCTGTAGCAAGCGCGTGAAGTTCTTCAACAGCAGTCACTCCGGTAGTGCGGTCTCCGCGGATTCGGAGAACACCAGCTGGTGTTGGCATCTTCAACACCAAGTAGCCATAATGAGCAGCAGCCATGAACTTATACAAGGCTGGTCTGCCCAGAATGGCGTTGAAGGGTAAGTTGATCTGAGCAACGTCAAAGACCAACTTCTCAGTGCGATAATTCTTCCGAGTCCCGAAGGTCATGGGGAGAGTAATGGCACCAAGTGGGGTTATGTCCCCTGGACCTACTAGAGAAAGGTCGGGAGGGGCGAAGATCCGAAGGCCAGAGCTGAAGCTTGACGAAAGCTTTGAAGCTTAAGAGGTTCAGGCCCGAACCTCCGTCCACCATTACATGGTGGAGTTGAATGTTATTGATGGTCGGAGATACCATCAAAGGTAGTTGACCAGCTCTGATCATGTTCCGAGGGCAGTCCGAAGCATCAAAAGTGATGGTAGTGTCCATCCACTTTCGATGAGGCTCCACCCTGGCTGCAGGAGCTACTGAGGCCATGTCTCGCCGCATTGTCTTGAGGACACGGCGGGAGGTGATGTCCCACGAACCACCAAAAATGGTGTTCATGGTCTTCCGACGCTCATTGTCAGAGACGTCGGAGTCGTCTTCGACGCAGGTGTAAACATCCTTCAGGACCTTTTTAGGGTCCTGGAAACCTAACTCCTCTTCAGTCGGAGCTTCGTCGACTTTTTGTTTTCCTTCCCTTTGTCGGAGAGGAACTTCTTACCGGCGCTTGTTGTAGCGCTCGTCAGGGTTTTGGACCTCCCAGCAGTCTTCAATGTTGTGGTTGTTCGACTTGTGAATAGGACACCACACTTTGTTGTTGCCACCGTCTTCAGAGGACGGCCGAGGTCTTTTCTCGGGGTATGGCCCCCGACCACCCGGAGCTGCAGCAGTTGCAGCGGTAGATGTGTCGGCCGACGGCTTCTTCTTGCCGTTGGACTTTTTCTTCTTTTTGCAACTTTCGGAGGTAGTGGCTTCGCCTTTGGAGGATTTTTTACCATCCTCCGGAGGTGGTTTGGAGTGCATTTCACGACCCTCCACAGCTTTGGCACACCTGTCTACCAAGCTGAAGAGCTCCGTGACGCTGGTGATCTCCTTGATTGCCAGCTTCTCCAACATCTTCTTATCTCGTATGCTCTGTCTAAATGCCACAATAACAGAGACGCTGGAGATAGAAGGAATAGTTTTTTGTACCTGGGAGAACCTCTGGATAAATGAGCGCAGGGATTCTCCCCCCTTTTGCACGACAGCAAAAAGATCCAGTTCAGTGTCTGGTCGGGTGTATGAACTCCCGAAATTGGCGGTGAACTGTTGGCACAATTCCTCCCAACCATTGATGGAGTTGTGAGGAAGGCTCATGAATCAGGACCTGGCGGTCCCAGTCAAGGCCACTAGGAAGTAGTTGGCCATTACGGCCTCGTTACCTCCGGCCGCAAGGATTGCGGTGGAGTAAATCTGGAGAAACACAGCAGGATTAACAGTCCCGTCAAATTTCTCCGGCAGGTGAGCCCGAAACTTTTGTGGCCATCTGACCATGCGTAGGTGCATGGCCAGGGCAGAACAGCCTCTTCCTACTCCCTCGGGAGCAGGATTGTCTCGAGCTTCTCGCCTCTCGCGAGCACGCTCGATATGGACACGGTCGTCCTGTTGACGGTAATGGCGATCAAGCCCCGCCCGGAGGTCGTGAGTTGAAAGCCTGGTTACCGTATGAGTGCGTCGTGCCCTGGAAGGTAGCGACGTAACTTGCTGAGATGCAGCATGCCTCCTATTTTGGGAAGCGTGCGGACCAAGTCTGCCCGACAAAGTCCGATGCTGCGATGGGGCTCGCCCTAAAGGGGGAGGACCTTGGTTGCTGATGCGCTCGGCTGCTGCTGCAACCAAATGTTCCACGTCAGCCCTCCACTACTGCATTGCATCCTGAGATGCACCCAGAGGTGGTGGGCATTGGAGAAGAGCACGCGCTGCATGGAGCGCGTGTTTGGGGTTGTTGTTATTCGCCGACGTCGTGATCGATGCGGATGCACCGTCATGCTGCCCAGCTTGATTTGCTGGTGCAGGTGGTGGCGGTGGAGGCATGACTCCTGCTGGAGCCGTGGCACCTACTGGTTGCTGCATGTTAGAGGGATTGCCCCCAGCAGGTTGAACAGCAGAATTGCCGTTGGATGATCCCGCAGCTGAGTTCACCATCCTTGAAATCTCGGGCGTCCCCCTACCTGGCGCGCCAACTGTTGGTGTTTGGATCCGGCAGATCTCCCAATACTACTGTTGGTAGATCGCGGAGTTATATTTCAGTAATGGGCGCGCAGAGATTCAAGAAGGTGAATGGCAAGTGTACACAGAGATTTACGTGGTTCGGGCCGCCTGAGCGTAATACCCTACTCCATGGGGTGTGGTGGTGTTGTATTGAGCGTGTGAGTCTAGAAGAAGCTCTAGAAGAAGAAGCTCCTCTAGGTCAGGGAGTCTAGAAGCCGCCTGGAGAGGTCCCCTGTGTATAGTCGACCAGTCCTTGAAATCCTGACGCTTACAAATGCTTGATACACAATTAATGAGGTTAATTACCCTTAATAGCGTGGTAACGGGCCTTGATAGTGCTGTTACTGGTATTAAGGGCCTTCCGATCGTGTGTCATTAATATGGTATTAATGACACTTAATTAGGTCTTGAAGTCCTTGATTGTCCCATGAAGGTCCGAGCCGTTGGGGGTCCACCAGCCTGGTCGTTGAAATTGAAGGTCCGGCGGTTCAGACACGTGGCAGCTCTGGAGCTTACCGTCGTGAAGGGTAGGTCCGGTGCTGTTGGACACGTGTCGGTACCGGAGCTTCCCTCTGTCTGGGGTTAGGTCCGGGGGTGCCATACCGGTATTTCGACCGGAGCTTTCCCGTGTGTGGGCGGTAGCTCCGATCTTATGATACACGTGACGGCCCTGGGACTAACCATGTCGGGGAAGTAGGTCCGGTTACGCCTGACATGTGGGGCCTTCAGAAGTCTTCAAATTTAGTAGATGGAGTTTCCTTGTGATCTTTGCAATCCCAAGGGGTATCCAGTACGTAGGGTACCGACACCAATGCTTGATGATGTTAAATTCTCATTAAGAAAAAGTTTTTCGATGAAAGATTTAGGAGATGCAACATACATTTTGGGCATAAAGATCTATAGATATAGTTCTAAAAGGCTAATTTGATTAAGCCAAGATACATATATTGACAAGATATTGAATCGGTTCAATATGCAAGATTCCAAGAAAGTTTTCTTGCCAATATCACATGGAATTACTCTAAGAAAGAGTCAGTGTCCTTCGACACCTGATGAGCAAAAGAGGATGAAAGCGATTCCTTATGCTTCGGCTATTGGATCCATCATGTATGCCATGCTATGTACACACCCAAATGTATCTTATGCTCTAAGCATCACGAGCAGGTATCAATCAGTTTATGGTGACGCTCATTGGATCGTTGTCAAAACATCCTTAAGTACTTCAGAAGAACTAAGGATGCATTATTAGTGTTTGGAGGTGAAGAAGAGCTTGTTGTAAAAGGTTACACTGATGCTAGCTTCCAAACTGATAAGGATGATTCTAGATCACAATCTGGTTTTGTATTCTGCCACAATGGAAGGGCAGTGAGATGGAAAAGTTCCGAGCAAGATATAGTAGCAGATTCAACGACAGAGGCGGTAGAGATCCTAGCGTGTCCAGTCCTGTGGATCTCTAATGTGATAATAGTTGAGCCATCACACAGGCAAAGTAGCCTAGATCACACAAAAGATTCAAACACATACTACGATGCTATCACCTCATCCGAGAGATCATCGACCGAGGTGATGTGAAGATATGGAAGGTGCACACGGATTTGAATGTTGCTGATCCATTGACAAAGCCTCTTCCACAATCAAATCATGAGACACAAATGAGATCTATGGGTATTAGATACTTACATCAGTGATCATAGTGTGTAGTGAGAGACTTGTGTCATAACTATGTTTATGTACTATTAAATAAATTGTTATATGAGTATTCATTATTTACATTGATCATCTAGTATGTGACTTGCTCATGAAACTCTTTGTTAATAGTAATGTTACTCTGAATGATCCCTAGTTTATATCATTATATGAGATAATAATGTCACACAGACTTGCACATGTATTAATGTGAACACATGTTAGTGAACATGGTGTTGGATTGACCCACTCCGAGACACTGCTGGGACTGTTGTTTCCATATGTGCCATCAGTTGGTCTTGAGTGATACACCTGCTGGATTCTTAGACCTGAGATCACCATTGTTTCTCACTGTGTGTAGTTGTATACTTTGAGACTACCAAACGCTACTCCATAACTGGGTATTCATAAAAGTAGTCTTCGGATACATAATGAAGCATAGAATGGGATGTGCGCGGATCAAGATGAGATTTGCCCCTCCTTAATAACAGGAGAGATATCTCTGGGCCCCTCGAGATAGTTGGATTTGAAAGTGCACGGCCATGCCAGGGTAATTAAAGGTTAATCACAATGATTAAAAGTTAGTCAAGGAATGAATCCACTATTTGATCGAGTGAATCGTCGAGCTATCACAAGGATGGCACGCATCTCGCCTTAAACTTGACTAGTATCATGAGGCAAAGGGATTAACATTTTGAATGTATCTAGGTTTGGCCGATATGATCTTTATGTACATTCGAGAGTCACTATGTCCTTCTAGATACATCTACTGACTTATGGTTAGAAACGGTTTCCATTCACAACCGGTTGCACATGAACCTAATATTGGGTCACACACTTAAGGGGTTGGAATATCGAAAAGCTTGACTAGATGATTGTCTCTAGTGCAAGTTGGAGATTGTTGGTGATGTGCCCAAGAGGCAATCATAATAATTCGAGTTAAGGCCTGTTGGATATTTGATCCATAAGCAATTGGGGTACTAATAGGCCTGCGACCTAAAAGCCCATTAGCATGCCTATAAATACGAGGGGTAGGGTTAGGGGTTAATTACTCCACCACGTGATAGCCATAGCCGCCACCCCTCGCAGGCCTCACGCCGAGACCCTTGCCGCGCACACGGTGCTAGCACACTGGCGCACGGCGTTCCTCCCTGTACGTGTGGACTCCATAGAGGCGCTGCTACTACTGATGTGCTGATCGGCTGCGACGATCGTGATCGTCTACCTGCTACCGTGACGATGATGAGGAGGAGACGAACGAGATCGTTCGCTTCCTCTACACTGATGCGCGTCTACGTTCCGCTGAGCTGCGCTTCTAGTGGTAACGGTCTATGTGTGCGGTTGAATTGCTAGAGTAGCGTACCGCTGATTTCCCAACAATCCGACAGGTTGGGAGTGTGGATATTCCGTTGGCAGACTCGAATCCACTTCAAACTCTTTCTCAGAATCCCAGATGACGAGTTCTTCCGATTCCTCCCCAGGACTTACTTAGGGTCCCTTGGACGAGCACACGACGGCTGATGGGTGCGTGTAAGGTGGGGAAGGGGGGGGGGGGGGGGGTTGGTGCGCTCGCCTCTGAGGTGGGGTTTGGGGGTTGCTCGCCGGCATGGAGGTCCGCGCACGCCGTTTCTACGGCTGGCGGCGTGGTCGCTAGGCCGGTCGCTTTACGGTTGTGTGGTCTATCGCTCATATTTTTACCTCCAATAGATTTCATTATTCCAAATGGCATTTCTGACTCTAATCTTCCAGCCCACCAGCAAGGTGCTCAGAATCATGGACGCCAAGCACCTCAACTTCTCGAGCGAGTAGCTTCTCACACCAGCCAGCTAGTTTGTCACAAAAGTAAGTTTGGAAAAACTCTAGCTACTCTAAATAGTGCCTTAGTGCTAACCTAGTTTGTAAATTGTAATTGTCATTAGCATGTTACATTTCGGCATTCCAACAGAAGTATTTGAGTCGCTTCTAGTCAGTTTATCCCAAGACTGCTGGTAGCTAGTTCTTTGATGTGATATGGAAAATTGGGTTATCTTGTCTCGGATGATGCTTATATGTGTGAGGAAAAACACATTTGCAGAGAAAAGAACCTACCTAATTTAGTTTCTAACCGTTGTGTATCTGGAAATGTAATGTTTTGAATCCCCTTCTCTCATTTGCCGAGGATTATCCTCAGCACGTCGTCTTAACTGGAAACAATGTTGTTAGTTGTGACAGGTACAAAACACGATGGCGGCTGTTACCACATACCTTCCCTCTCCACGACTTGCGCAACCACCTCGAGGTGATCGATCCGGGCGCCGCCGCTATCAAAGCTTATGGTTTGAGGAACGGTTCTTTATTTGCTATCAGGCTGGGAACGCGAAGGCGCGTAAAAGTTTACCTCTCAGTTCCTCGATTCTGGATGTGCTGTTACAAGCTACAAGCTAGCTGTGCAGAACTATTCTCGCGTGGCAAGAGATAATGTGCAGAACAACAGTTGTAAATAGTAATACTCACTAAAAGGATTCCGGTTTATCGAGACGAAAAAAATCGTTACAATAGACCAAAATTCGTTACAATAGGTCACTGTTGCAACAAAAAAATGTGGCGATAGTTTTTACGAATCATTGCAACAAGTCTCGTGGCAATAGATTATTGCGACGACTTGACATTCGTGACAAATAGTATAATATTGCAACGATTTCACATCGGTGACAAATAATACATTATTATCAACGACTTAACGTATTGTGACGATTTCACATATTGCAACGAATAGTATGATACTGTAACGATTTTACATTCATGGCAAATAATACGATATTGCAACGACTTCACATTCGTGGCAATAATATGATACTGCAATAATTTCACATTCATGACAAATAGTATGGTATTGCGGCAATTTCATATCTATGACGAATAGTATGGTATTGCAACGTTTTAACGCATTGCGACAATTTAACGTATTGTAACGAACAGAATGGTATTGCAATGATTTCGCATTCGTGGCAAATAGTATGGTATTGCAATGATTTCACAAGTGTGGTGAATAGTATGGTATTGCAACGATTTCACATTTGTGGCAAATAGTATGGTATTGCAAAGATTTAATGTTCGTGGTAAATAGTATGGTATGGTCATGATTTCACAATCATGGCGAATAGTATTGTATCTTAATGATTTCACATCCGTGACGAATAGTATGATATTGCAACGATTTCACATTCTTGGCAAATAGTATGGTATTGCAATAATTTCACAACTGTGGCGAATAGTATGATATTGCATCGGTTTCACCGCCGTGGCGAAGAGTATGATATTACAACGATTGCTAATTTGTGACAATAGGTTCGTAATGCAACGACTTCTTACTTGTGGCAGTAGGTTCGTAATGCAACATTTCCTGATCTCTGGCAATAGGTTTGTAATGCAGTGTTTCCTGATCTGTGGCAATAAGTTCATAATGCAACATTTTTTGATATGTGACAATACGGTTGTAATGCAATGTTTTCAGAGTCATGGCAATAGGTTCAAAATGCAACGTTTAATGATTTGTGGCGATAGACATGTAAAGCAAAATTTTCTCATCGGTGGCAATAGGTTTGTAATGCAACGTTTTTTGGGTGGTGGCAATAGCAGCGTAGTGCAACGTTTTTTGAGTCGTGACCAAATTTTTATACTGCAACGTTTTGTAATTCGTGGCAATAGCTTACTATTGCAATAATTTATCATTCGTGACCAAAAATTTGTAATTCCATATTTTATAATTAGCGGCAGTAGAATCCTAATGCACCAGGTTTGAAAATTAGTGGCAACAGAATCAAATTGTTCGCACATGATACGTATGTCGAGTTTAACAAGAAATATCCATCAATTGATGCAACACGCATAACAACACTCAATAATTAATGCGACGTTGATGTATGTTTACAGTTTGCCTAAGAAGACAGGGAGTAATTGTATTAACTGAACGCTTAACAACCTTTTGTTGGCCCTTTTGTTCCACCAGTGTGCGCATTTCATTCATCAATGTGTGGCGCATGTCGTCCATTTCCTTAGTTGTCCGTTCACGATCAACTGCCATCTGATCTTGTAAGTTCTAGACCTAAAGGTTTAGCTATTCATTCTTCTGGCCTATGTCGTTCATTTGGGTGGTTAATTCATCATTTCTTCCTTCCAAGTCATACACTTATAGAAAGAGATGTGCATTTCTATGTTCTAAGTTTCGAACTTGGTAGTTGAGGTGTTCAACTAACTGGATACAAATACGTTCAGAAACATTAAGGTTAGCCATATAACCATGCCTCCGAACTAGTGATCCTGCACAATCAATTGAGGATCTATAACAACGCTGGAACATGTTGTTTCTCTCCTCATTTGGGATTTGGCCTCCCTGCTCAGCTTCCTTGTCGTTTATTTGGGAACGTTCCTGACTCTATATACGAAAAGAAAAGTCATAGGTACGTTACAAATATTTATTTAAATGGGGATTGATTCAAGTGTTACTCACATGTACAACTTCTGCCTCCTCATTTGCCCTTTCAACGTTCTTCAAATAGCTTGCCTCCCACAGTTGTATGTCATCGGGTTCTTCTCCGATCTTTGGGTCTCACTACACAAAATACAAGTAAAATTCAACATGTAGGTATACATATTAATTGCAGCGCAAAGTAAAATCATGATTTATTTTTCATACCTTCTTGTAACTCAGTTGGGCGTAGGATTTAGAGCCAAGCAAGTGTTTCGTCTTTTGACTTTTTTGATTTTGAGAATTGGTCCTGCTTAATGACTGCAATTTTAAGAATTAATTCCATGAATGAATATAAATCAAATAACTTTTGTATCATGTGAAGCTGTTAAAAAGTTAGTTGACCTTGAATCGCTCAAACCCAAAATATTCTATTAGGTGCAACCAATCGGCGTCCCTTACGTCCTCAGGCTTGTTTCGTATACTTTTTCATCGGTCGAATAACTCTTATAGCTGGCATGCAATGTCAATCGTGACCCCTTGTAGTGCTCACCAGCAATCTTCAAAAATTTTCTTGCACTCTGGCTTGTGTCCTCCAAGTCCTAGAAATTCTGTACATTGTATAACACATTGGTGTAAACATACAAGATGGAGATTGCTAGAAAAAACATACTTATGCTGGGGTGTGAGAACACTAACCAGAATGTCTTTTACTATTTCTCTCTTATGATTATTGCCAACCTCTACCCACTTCCCTGCACCAGTGAGGGATGCATGTTTTTTTAGCCATAACCACATCATCGACAAAGTAGCGCTGATTAGTAGCAATCGCAGCACCCAACCTACTAGAGAACTTAATTTGTAGCTTCCCATTCTCAGTCGTTCTATTAGAATGGACTGCATAGCGTATCCTGGCAACCATAAGTCCTTTAGCCACCCCTCTTCCAAACTTGCTTCCTTCTGTTACATTGATTCAAACAGCAAAAGATTGAAGCAAATTACCACCTGATCAAGTTTAGTATCATGTACAAATAGTGTGAAAGAAGAAAAGTCTAATGTTCGTACCATCTTCAGTACGAGTGCGTCAAATACGAGTGTGGGACGACCGCGTCCCATCAACATTTTGTTTCGTATTACTCCCTCCTGGTTTATATTAATCGTCATTTAAGACCAACAAATGAATTAAAAATAAACTAGTTAGGACTGCATGAACGGCAATTATTTTGATCGGGAGGGAGTATTGTTGACTTCTTTGTTGTTGATCATAGCCTAAAATGAGCCATCAGGCACACATGTCAGTGGCGCTACTGCACCCGTAGTATTGCAGAGGATTTTCAGTCTTGCAGCGAAGCAGGCAAGATAGAGGGGGCGGACATGCACGTAGCGATGCTAGACAATGATTGGATTCGTCAGTTTGTTTTGACTGATATCAGTCGGAGCGCGTCTCGAGGAGAATTGGTGGCAGGGAGAGTAATGAATGCCAGCGGTGGTAGGTGACGAATTCAAGACAGCTGAGACGGGCAGCTTGTAGGATTGAAATCCACTATAGTACTGCACTTGCAGTAGCTGCACTGACATGTGGGCCCATGAGACATGGGGTCCACATGATCGTGGCAGCTACGACAGGTGTAGTACTGCTGAGGATGTGAGTACCAGCTTGCAATGCTGAACAAAGAGAGGGTTCAGTCTGGTCGAGATCACTAGAAGCAACCCTCGAGGAGGATTGGTGGCAGGGCAAGTAATGATCAGGGCTTTGCGGGCGGCGGGGTCATCATGGCAAGCGAAGGATGGGACATGGCGATGGGCGATGGAGACACATTGAAGAGGACACTGAAGTGACCAGCTGTAGGGCGTGGGTGCCAGTGCTGAAGTGTCCGGCGGTGAGAGAGTGCAGTGTGGAGGCATAAAAAAATCACACCATCACATGGATTGATGATTCTAATGCAACAATTTTCTGATTCGTGGCAGGGCAAGTAATGAACGCCAGTGATAGCAGGTCGCGAATGCAAGACAGATGAGGTGGCAACTTGCAACACTTAACAAAGCAAGGTTTCATTATGGCCGAGATCACCCAGAGGAAGTCTCGATCGAGGAGGATTGGTGGCAAGGAGAGTAATGGCCAGGATTTTGCGGGCGGCGGGGTTATCATGGCATGCGAAGGATGTGACGTGGCGATGGCAAGGGATCACGTCGACGAGGACACTGAAGTGACCAGCAGCACGACATGGGCGCCGGTGCCGGAGTGGCCGGCGGTGAGAGAGCATAGCTTGGAGGCATCAAAAAATCATGCTATCACATAGACTGATGAACTGTTAACTGGGACTACAAAAGTAGAATCACAAGGCATACTAAAACCATTAGTGGAGCCTAGTACATATTTATGGTTTGTATATGCATATCTGCTGTTGGTTCATGCATACTCGTAATACCAGGGAATAAAGAATCTCGGGGTTCTTGAACATCTTGTGATGCATTCTCTGCATACCATACAAAGGAATTAATGTGTTCTAAATTTTTTAATTTTGATAGTAAACACATTTATTGTTATACCAGGTTCTTGTTGGCCACCACGATTACTTGTAGATGACATGAAAGTTTGGTGTCTTGTTCCTAAAAGTAAAGAGTATGTATAGTAAATAACAGTGACAACATCAGATTAAATGACCACGTTGATTTTGGATCGGGCAGTGTGGTCTCTATAAACTGAGAGTGTTTGTTTGGAACGGAGGAATTTGAAAATGAATGAATAGGAAAAAACGTACGATCCGAGAAAAACACGAGAAAGAAAAAAGTGTAAAAACCGTGGGAACTGAAAATCTTAGGAATACAAGTTTAGAACACAGGAATGAGAGTACAACATTTGGAGTTGTTGATTAGATAACCCTTGCGTCATTTACTTCTAAATCCATAAATTACATACTACCCCTGGTTTTTAATAATTTTCATTCTGACAAGGAACTGAACTAGAAATTATGACACCCGGTTCCGAAAATGAAGCAAGTATGAGCATATGTGTGTTCAGGATGTTCAACACACATACACGAGTGCATCACAAATGATATATAGAAAATTACCACAACATGACTAGTAAATAAGCAATTTTACTATAATATTCAAATAATCTTCAAATTAGAACTCTAATGATCATTATTACTAACACTATTACTGCAGCGGAACTAATCTAAACATTAAGCTAAGCAACTAAGCAAATGGGATATAGCGCGGCTCCAAGCATTCCACACACAAGTCGATGGCAGCACACAACCTAGTACTCCGCATTATCCTCAATATACTCCCAAGCATCACCTGAAACTATTGGTGTGGGAATAGCAAGGATGAGCACATGTCGTACTCATCAAGTGTTGGAAAATAATGACATGTAGCTTAAACAAGGAATGATAATAAATAATAGCTAGGTGGTGAAAAGTACATTTAAAACATATGAAAAGCATACTAAAATGTCTATGTGAATTAACATCATCATATCCCTAATAGTTACCACTTATGAGTCCAGCATCATCAATTTCCATCACAATACATCCATAAATAATTATCCATCCAAATACAAATTTCTTAGCATCATCATCAACCATGTTCATTTATCACAACTCAAACCATAACCATAACAAAACTATCCCAAATACCAAGTTCCCCTCTAATCATGTGAGGGTCCATGTTGCTCATAACCGGGAGCACGACTATCATGATAGTTTTTAACACTCTGCAGAGGTTGTACCACTTTACTCAAACATTTTTGATTTCATCACCTTTCGGTGATTAAGAACCTCCCTTACGCCGTCTCACACTTCCATTGGTGTGTGGCCAAGAGATCACAAAATAGCTTTTACAAAGGGACTACTAGCATGTACGAACCTACTTAGGTTTCAACAGCAGACTTCAATCTCCATTCTCCCACCCACAGGCCCCCTCATGTGCCATGCGGTTTCCAGGGTTGCCCTCCTCGACTCCCATTCCCCACACCATCCAATGGTCCATACAATACTAGTAGTACACCTAATAATTCAGCTATGTTGAACCCATAGTTGGCCTTGTGGTGACACTGTAAATCCTGGATGGTTGCTCCACGAATTGGTCCTTGGATCTAAAGCAAGCAAAACCACCATAACATCCAACCTAGTCCACAATCCATGCTTGCTTAGATCTCCCAAGTTCCATGTTTACCAATTAACCACATTCATCAATTATCATCATATACATGCTCATTAATTCATAGTTAGGCCATTTGGTTGTTTTCCCATCCCAATTGATTAGAGTGAAGCAAAAAGTGTAAAATACCCTTTCTAACTCTCTACAATATATTCCAAGCAACAAGGATGGTTAAACAAGTCTAGTAAACACCTATTCTGGGTTTCCCATCAATTTGACACAAGAATGTAGTTTTTCAAACAAAACATTGAAAAAAAAACAAGATCAAAATGATCAAGGACACTTGCCTTGCTCTTTAGACTGGTTGAGATCATAAGCTTCAAAGTTTTTGTGCTGGAGGTCCTCGACAGCACCCTCTAGAGCAACACCTTCTATTCCGTGCAACAAACATACAAAACAAGCATTACAATCAATAAATGCTCACATATTACTCAATATGCCATGACATGCATGAATAATGCAATTATGTGGTAATGCATGTTATTAGGTTGATATCATCGCATACTAACTAGTCCCAATTAAGTTTCACATGTTAGAACAAGTTCCAAGTCATTTCGGAGAACATTGAAGAAGTTCTAGGAATTTTTAGAATAGGAAGACCGGACTAGTCCGCACTCTGGCCGGACATGTTCGTTCTGGAACAAAAAAGAAATCAGACTAGTCCGCACTGGAACCGGATAAGTCCGTTATGCCTAGGGTTTTGGACGAATTTTCAACTAGAGCATAGTTAAAGTTAATATGGAACCATAATTTATGTAGAAAAGATGCATCTAAGATATTTACCACGAATTCAAGGGTTCAAGACTTGAAGACTCGAGAATTCAACGTCAAGATCGAAGGAGACGAAGAATTGGTGGAGAATTGACGATGATGAAGGATCGATGACGGAGATCGCAGCGGCGACGACAATCTTGGTTGATCCTCCCCCTTCCTCCCTTCTCCTTCTTCTCCCTGCGATGGAGGCTCCTTGATGTCGGCTCTCATTAACTAGGGTTAGGGTTCTCTTCAGTTGTGGCCAAGAGATAAAAGGGTGGGTGTTGGGGTATTTATATAGGGTGGAGGTGGTAGGGTTCGAGTGGAATTCAAATATTAGGCGATGGAGGCCTTGGTGGGGTCCCACATGGGCTCCACAGGGGTTAGGCACGACGTTCTTGGGCCCAATTAAGGTAATAACCCAAAAGCCCGTTGAGGAGGAAAAACAGAATCCGAGTCGGGCACACCAGACTAGTCCAGTCAGGGGTCACACAAGTTCGATTGAGAACATAGACTAGAACAGAAAATTCAGTGAAGGTCCAGACAAGTCCGGAAAGGTCCAGAGAGTGAAATGGACAAGTCCGATATGGGGCCGGTCAAATCCGGGGGACAACAGAAGCATGTCTCGACTAGTCCGTAGCAATTAGTGGAAGAGTCTGGTGGACAACAAAGAGTAAACTTGACTAGTTCGGGGTCCAATCCGGACAAGTCCACACTGACACAGGCTTTTGGCTGCTATTTTTGTTCTAATCCATTTTAAACTTGATCCTTTTTGTGTTCCTTAATATTAGACATGTATAAGAATGTATGAAATGCATGATGGATGAAAATGAGAGTGTTAAAACCTACCCCCCTTAAAATGAATCTCGCCCTCGATATTCGATGTACAAGAGAAGATATAGGGAAATTCTCTCTTGAGGTCATCTTCCAGCTCCCAAGTTGCTTCTGATTCTGTATGATGCTTCCATTGTACTTTGCACCATCGAATCACCTTGTTCCTTGTGACTCTCCTTTGTTTCAAAGATTTTGACCGGTTGCTCGGCATAAGTCAAATCTGCCTCTAATTCCAATTCCTCCATTGACACTTGTTCTTCTGGTACCCTTAAGCACTTCTTAAGCTGAGAAACGTGGAACACATCATGAACATTAGAAAGATGTGCTGGCATCTCCAACTTATATGCCACTTCTCCACGTTTGCCCAAAATCTTGAATGGTCTAATATAGCAAGGTGCCAACTTGACTCTGATGTTAAACCGCTTATGACCTCGCATAGGTGACACTTTGAGGTATACGAAGTATCCCACTTCAAAAGATAAGTTTCTTCGCCTATTATCCGCATAGTTTTTTTGTCTTGACTGAGCAGCCCTCAAATTATCGCAGATTTTCTGAACTTGCTTTTCGTCATTCTGTATTACATCAGGTCCAAACACCCGAGTCTCTCCTATCTCATTCCAAAATAAAGTTGTTCTACATCTTCTCCCATACATTGCTTCATATGGCGACATTTTCAAACTTGCTTGACATCTCTTGTTGTAGGAAAATTCGGCATATGGCAGACTTTTGTCCCAACTTCTCCCATACTTTAGTGCACAAGCTCTTAGCATGTCCTCTAAAATATGGTTCGCTCTCTCGGTTTGTCCATCCGTTTGAGGGTGATATGCAAAACTAAAATTCAATTGAGTTCCCATAGACTCGTGCAGCTTTTGCCAGAACCTTGAGGTAAATTGAGAACCTCAATCGGACACTATTTTCTTTGGTACTCCGTGTAAGCACACTATCCTTCCCATATATAATTCAGCCAACTTTGCTCCACTATATGTAGTCTTGACAGGAATGAAATGCGCTGATTTCGTCAACCGATCCATAATAACTCATGTTGAATCATATCCCACTGAAGTGCGAGGTAAACCAACTATGAAATCCATACCAACTTCTTCTCACTTCCATTTTGGAATCTTTAATGGCTACAATAGTCCAGCTGGACTTCGGTGTTCATCCTTCACTTGTTAGCACACATCACAGAATGCAACATATTCAGTTATGTCTCTTTTCATGCCTTCCCACCAATAGCAACTCTTCAAATCCTTGTACATCTTCGTACAGTCGAGATGGATGAAGTAAAATGACTCATGTGCCTCCTTTAATATTGTATCCCAGAGACGCTTCACATTAGGCACAACAATCCGTTTCCCAAGCCACAAAGTGCCTTGGTCATCCTCATCAAATCTGAATTATCTCCCATCTTGGGTCTTTTCCTTAATTTCCTTGATTTCCTCATCCTTGGCCAGACCTTCTCAAATTTCTTGTTCTAAGATCGGATTTAACTCTATTATTCCCATCTCATTCACAAATCCTAGATTCATCCGTTCAAACTCATTGCATAGTTCGAATGGAAACTCCCAAACCGTGAGTTGGTGGCTTACTCCTTTCCTACTCAAGGCATCGACCACTACATTAGCCTTCCCCGAGTGATAGTTGATTCCCACATCATAATTCTTGATGAGATCCAACCATCTTCCTTGCCTCAAATTCAAATCTGTTTGTGTGAAAATGTACCTGAGGCTCTTGTGATCCGTATAAATCTCACACCTATGACCAAGAATGTAATGTCTCCATATCTTCAAAGCATGCACTACGGCTGCAAGTTCAAGATCACGCGTAGGATAATTCTGCTCATGCTTCTTCAATTGCCTCGATGCATAGGCTACCACTTGACCTTCTTGCATGAGCACACATCCATGTTCTTGTCTTGATGCATCATAATATATATCGAAACTTTTGCTCACATCTGGCAATACCAACACAAGTGTTGTTGTTAACCTTTTCTTTACCTCTCAAAATTGTTTTGACAAGCTTGATTCCATTGGAATGCTTCCCCCTTCATTAGCAATTCTGTCATGGGCTTCGCTATCTTGGAAAAGTCCTTGATGAACCGACGGTAGTATCCAACCATTCCGAGAAAGCTTCTAATTTCCTTCACATTTTGTGGCGACTCCCACTTTAGAACATCCCTCACTTTTCCTGGGTCAACCGAAACTCCTCCTCCGGAGATGATATGTCCCAAAAATGACACTTCCCTTAACCAAAATTGGCACATGCTGAATTTGGCATATATTTGTTGTTCCATCAATTTCTGCAATGTGAGCCTCAAATGCTCCTCATGCTCTTCCTCGCTTCTTGAGTAGATCATAATGTCATCAGTGAACACCACAATGAATATATCCAAGTACTCCATGAAGACCTTATTCATGAGGTACATAAAGTATGTAGGTGCATTGGTCAATCCGAAAGACATAACGGTATACTCATAGGATCCATACCGTGTCTGAAAAGCTGTTTTTGGTATATTCGACGGTCTAATCTTCATCTGAAAGTAACCTGATGTCATGTCAATCTTGGAGAAAACACATGCACCCTTCATTTGATAAAACAAATCCTCTATACGAGGCAATGTATACTTGTTCTTAATTGTCAACTCATTGAGAGCCCGGTAATCCACACACATCCTTTGGGACCCATGCTTCTTATCCACGAAAAGCACTGATGCTCCCCGAGGTGAACAGCTTGGGCGAATAAAACCCTTCTCTAGCTGCTCTTGAATTAGCTTCTTGTGCTCCGCTAACTCCATAAGAGGCATCCTATATGACCTCTTAGCTATAGGTGAAGTTCCAGGTATCAAATCAATAACAAACTCAATATCACAATCAAGCGGCATACCTGGCAACTCATCCGGAGACACATCTGGGTACTCATGAACAATCGGGATGATTTCCAATGTCACACCGTCCACATGACTCAGTGTCACTTTATCCGTTGTCGATTGGGCTGCCTCAACTTCAATACTGGTGCCATGCTTACTTGACAATTGCACAATCCTCTCGGCACAATGAATTACTCCATCATACTTTCTCAACAAATCAATACCAAGTATTACGTCTATCCCTTAGGAATACGGGATGATGAGATTCACTAGAAAGTCTACCCCCTGTTCACGGTTGTTATATACCAATTTCAACCATCAATATAACTAATATCTGATGGAAATATCATTTCTTGCACACATTACCTTTCTATTTAACCTATTTCCATTTGTACTTGGAGAAATTTGTGCATGCAGGTATTTTTATACAGAATTGGACTGAAACAAGGGGATTGATCCTATAAAATATCATCCCAGCCAATCAAGCGCCAACATGCGGCACCACAAGGATCAAATGGCCCACAAACAGAAATATCTGAGGACATCCAACGGTGTAGCATCCATATCAAGGGATGGGACCCACCTAGCACTGACCTGGAGAAAGCACACGTGAAACGGTGCAAAGACCAAGTCAGCCGACCCCCCTAGTCGGCCGACCTGGTCCTGGAGCCAAACTCGGTCAGCTTCCACGTGTTGGCTCCTCCCGGCTTGAAGAAGTCAGTAGTGACCAATTCGCGGACTTTTGGTGGTGGGAACCAACCGTTCTCCACCTATAAATAGGACCCCTCACCCCTTACTTCAACACACACCACTTGAGTATCATTCTATTGTATACACTAGTTCTCTTAGTCCTTAGTGGAGTTAGGCTTTAGGGAGGAGAGCCTCTAGTCCCATGTCCAAATTTGGGAAGGTATGGCTCATGTATCTTTTCTTATATTTGTGACTTTATGCATAATAAAGATATTATCTTTAGTTTTATTTTATTCATATACTTGGATGAAGCGCTTCTTGTTTGATTGTGGATTCCATGTATGTTTTAATATGTATCAACATTGGTTCACTGATGATTTAGTTCATTGCCTTAGGATGGCTTGTGCCCGGGCTTCTGAGGTATTTACTTAATATGTTAGCAAGGTGTTAGGATAGTTAAGTAGTGTTGAATGTATCGTAGACCCACGGGTTGAAGAGGTAGGCAGTAGGTGGTGACAGCCCTATCTGTCCATTGTAATCCTCCACATTCGGCTATGCCACAGGCTCTTGGCGGGAGTCGTCCTAGTATTGCTGGGGGTAAACCCGTGCCCGATGTGTTGAACAAGTTAGCATAAGTATTCAGCATTGACATGCTCATTAGTATCTAATCTAGGCTATGTATATGTATATTAGAAGCGTTGTAGGAGCAACTCCCAACTCTTAGTCTAACCTCCATTAGGACCCATCTACCCATTAGAATAGATTGCTTAGGTGTGTGTCACACTACCCATATATTATCAACTTACCCCTGTCTTGATAATTGATTAGTATCCCATAGCTTGACCATTAGAGTAGTGTTTACTTTACTCCATTGCCTTCCTGTGGGATAAATACGATACCCTTGGGAATACTCTTGGGAGAAATGCTACACGATAGTTTCCGTGCGCTTGAGAACGTCATCTCTTTCCCGAGATGATCTGTGACATAAGAAACGTCAACAAACATTTCTGGTGTTGTTGCCGGGGAAGGCAAAGGAAGTGAAGGATAGCTATCACTTGTGATTAAGCTATATGTACTAATAGTTATTAGTTAGGATTACCCTTGTTTTTTTTCCTTTTGTGTGAAAACAGGTAGTGTTGGCTAGCCCATTTTGTCGGATGGCCAATGAGGACGCCAGTTCTCAACTGCAAGATGATTCAAGGTGTACCTCAACAAATTTTCGCTGGGCAACACCATTGCCTTCACGAAAGAATTTCAGGTTCAAGTAGGAGCCAAAGTCATCCATCACCAAGATTGGGGGAGGTTCCAAGAATTCTTCTTGGTTTGCCTCCATTATGGGATGGATAGTTGGCTCTTTATCCAAGACTCATGTCATGGGTTGGCTCCACCAATCCATGACCATACTTCTGCTGGAGCTGAAGGAGTCCTATTCTCATTCATCATGGATGAGAATATGGTCTCCACTCAAGGGGTGGATTGAAGAGTGCTCTAGTTCATTTGGCTTGGCATGCACACCACTTAACAAAGTGGACATGCTAACTAAGGAACTACACCTCCCATTGATGTATCATGAAGATCAAGCCAATGGAGAAGTGCTTGGATGATCCAATCCATGGATATTCACATGATTTTTGAAAATCCATGTCAACATGGGGAACTTGAGGAATCATTTCCCTAAGACCCATGGGTATTCTTCCTTGCAAACACAACTCCAATGGCTATCACCAACAGGGAGGTCAAGGGTGGAATCACATCACCATTGCAATCACATCACCATTTCAAGGGATATACCTTGAAGTATCTTGTCCATGGTCAAGCAAGAAATCAAGACAACATCCACATGAAGCCCTTGGCCAAGGACAAGAAAATTAAAGAGCATTCAAGATCCAAGATGTCCCACAATTACTTCTTGGGATTCTTATCATTCGACAAAGCCTATGCAACCTAGGGCAAGTGGCATTGTGGATGAAGCATTTCTTGTTAGATTGTGGAGTCCACATGTCATCATGCCCAAGGAAGCTTTTGATCCATGATCAAAGTATGGGTTGACCTTAAGGAATATCAAAAAGATCGAAGTAACACTCCTAAAGAAGGACGAGCATCACCATGCTCTTAAAAGAATATCTTCAAGAGGGAGAAACTATCACTACATCAACAAGTATTCATCAAGACAATAGAGAGGCTAGGGCCACCATATGGCCCACATGTCCAACTAACATGCAAAAGGGTATTTGGCATGTCAATCAAGAGAATTTGTCCACATCTTCAACTCCGGGATTGGACAACAAATCATTGCACTAAACAGGACGGAGGTAAGTCCCACTCATTGGACTTTAAAAATTCGGTGAGTCCTTGCCAATAGGTTAAGTGGTAGTTATCTCATATTTGTTTTCCCCAACTGCATATTTGAATTTCTCATTTGCATTGAGCATGTTTGAATTTTCACATGTGCATGTTGGAGTAAAATTTCAAACCATCATAAAACTAAAATTTTGAATTAGGAAATAAATTTATTTGGATATGAACCTTGGGTGTAACCACTTGAATTCATCTTCCTAATGCAAAAACAAAAATATTTCCCTTAATATTCAATGCATTTGCAAGTTATTTCAAGTTTGGCAAAGGGTACAACATGCTTTTGAGCTAACTTAACCGTTTTTGAGTTGTTTTGTTTGTTCTTTAATTTAATGCAGCCAAGACAAAATTTGCAAAGAGGTTGGAAGGCCCCAACAAGCTCATAACCCTCCATCGATCTCATTTTGAGTTCATGGTGGAGGGATCCTCAAGATGGTGGTCCAATGGAGGAACAAGATGAAGCTGATTCAACTCCAACCTCAACTTGGCAGGAGACAGTGAACATAAAGGCGACACCAAAATCCCTGGTCATGAGTTTCTCACACAACGATCTTCAACCAAGACTACTCTTCAATTGAGGTACAAGTTCAAATTTTCCATCGCTTGAATTGTATTAGGATTGAAAGATTTTTGCTTACATTGGTAAGGAAGGTTTACACCTTCTCATCATTCAATTCTTATGCATCCTCACGAAAGTAAGTGCCAGAATTACTCTTTCTTTATTCTTTAAAAAGGAATGTCATCTTACTTGGGAATAAATTTAAACAAGTACATAGAATTTCATAAGCATTGCTAAAATTGACTTAGACATTTTCTGCCTAGGTAATGCTTATAGAATGACTTAATGGTTGAATTGGTATGTAGCAACCTAGGAATAGCGATGTCCATAATTGTGATTTATAACTCATTCATGCATGGATCACTAAATTTCAAATTCCTAGGCAAGAAATTAAAAATGTTCAGGAGGATAAAATTGAGAATTTTGTTTGCCATGACCCAAATGATAAATATTTGCTCTTGTAAAAAACTATGATGGTTAGAAATTTTACAAGATGAAGGGATCCATATAGTGTATTTATATCTCTTACCTTGCTATGAGTAGGAGCTTTAGAAAATGTTCAACCCGATTTATCCATAAAGCTCCACTCCTAGCAATGATTCATATATTTTTTATGGATACACTGAAAATTGGACCTAATGCATCTTTGGTCTTGTTCTTCCCCATGCGTACAAATGATGATTTGGTTACCTAAACTGAAAATTCATTTGTACAAGTATCGGGAGCTAACCATCCCTCTCTATCATAGAGAGGAAGTTTGCAGGAGTAAAATAACTATGTAGGCATTCAATGATCCAATTGTTGGAAACCCTAAGAGAATTCCATTTCAATATCTCTTGGCCAAGGAGTAAATGAGGATGGTTGCTACCTATTGGAAATTAAGCCCGAAGGTCAACCATAACTATACAAGGCTGGAGATTTGACATGGAAACCCTCCGTGAGCAATCAATGGGCTGCTACGAATATGTGAGAGCATTATGCTCTCAACTATTCTAAGCACTCATTAAAGCTCAAGGGAATTGCATCATCATTTGGTGTAAGTTTTTCCTTTGTGGCTAAGAGGTATGATGTACCTTAACCAAGGAATGACAAGATCACATCTAATGTATATCGGGTGCAAGTTGTTCCTATGTAGCTAGAAGGTATTTTATACCTTAGCCAAGGAACAATGGGTCACACTCAACCATGTTTAGTGCACGTCATCCCTTTGTGGTTATAGGTATGTTGTACGTTAGACAAGGAATAAAGGATCATAGTCAACACATGTTGGGTACTTGTCACTCCTTTGTGGCCAAAGGGTATCATTACCTTAGCCAAGGAATGACGGGTCACACCCAATACATGAGGGGTACAAGTTATTCCTTTCTGGCAGGAAGGCATGATACACCTTAGTCAAAGAATGATAGAACACACTCAACGCCTTTTGAGTGCACGTCATGCCTTTATGCAAAGGGTTATCACTACCTTAGCCAAGGAATAACAAGGTACATCCAACCTATGGAAACCTTGAAGTGTGGATGAGCTACATCGAAAACACTCTCCTCAACAATACTCATGAAACCCATGGAAGGCAATCCAACATCGACGCTCAACCCTCCAATGCCAAAGCCATGCTGCAACAAGGTCAGGGCAACCACATGGCCTACATCCGTCGTTAGGGTTTCAGCGCCTATCGCGGACCTTGAACAAGAACAAGCTTGGTGGAGGACCCCCACTTGAGGTAACTTGTATCACACCCTTCACATATTTATTTCCGTTCACCCATCATCCACCTTATATATAAAAAAACTTTAAAAAAAGTAGAGTAGATTTGCTTTCAAAATAAAATAAAAGATGTGCGGTAAGAATGATTTGGAGTTCACATAGATGAAATGATGAATAGTTGCTCTGTTTAATTTTCCTAAGTCCCTAGATTACAACTTAGTATTCTCCAAAATATTGTTTTCATTGGCTAGAAATTCCTTTTGCCTTGATTTAGAAATTGTTGGTAGCAAAAGCTTAATCCAATTCTAAGTTGTTGTGAGATATGATATAGTGATAGGGTTGCTATTCCTAGTTTGAAAGTGAAACTTAGATTGCCGGAGAAATTCTAAAAAGATTTAAGTTACTCTCATTTGATTAGAAATACCTATCAAAGCCATATGATACATTACATTGATAGACCGTATGTATATGCTATTTGTCTTCACAATGAGCTTTGTCAAACTAGTATAGACCTATGTGAGATTTCATTCATTACTTTTTGAATTCAAGACTTCACTTGCAGATGTTGTACTTCTACACTAGAAGTAAGCAAATACCCATCATACCACCATTCCACAATAAAAAGAGAAACTTCATAGCATTCATGCTTAGTACTCTCTCCAAAGTGATTGCATAAAAAGGGCGTAAAAGACATGGCTACAAGAAAAATAAAAGAAAAGAAAATGCATGCTTACATCAAAAGTGTGAGGAAGAAAATAAAAGAAAAGAGAAAAGTAGACACGTTTCATCTCTGCAAAATAAGAGAGTTCACTAAAAAAGGAGCCATCTCAAAGATCCACATCCACCTCCATTCCATCACACAAGCACAACTTTTGAAACAAATAGTTTTGAATTGATTTGTCCTAAGGCTTGCTTTTTTGACTTAGCAATATTATGTGTTGCAAATATGCCTACTATATTCCCTACCAAGCTCCACATACAAGCCTTATTTAGTGGTAGGATGAGTGTAGGCACAATGCCTTGGTGAGGAAATATTTCCACTACACACAAAGGAGAGACTGAGAGAATCAAATTGAAATACTTAAAATCTAAATTTAACTCTCCGGAATTTGAGTGGAACTTGATCTCTAGGGTATGTGTGCTCTATTTGTTGTTCTATCTTTCAACCACCCATGAATAGGAGATGGCGTAAGCCCCATAATGGCTTAAGATAGGTAAAGTACCATGCCAATTTTTGCAATACTAGGTAGAGTATTTTGTTGTGCACATGGTACTTTTGAAAATGAGAACATTGCAGCAACTCCTTATTATCAACCTAAAGTCTTGACTTTGCTCAGGACGAGAAAGGATAAGCTTGGGAGAGTTTGTTGACGGTTGTTATATACCAATTTCGCCCATCAATATAACTCAACTATGTGAGGGAAATATCATTTCTTGCACACATCACCTTTCTATTTAACCTATTTTCACTTGTACTTGGAGAAATTGGTGCATGCAGGTATTTTATACAAAATTGGAGTGAAACAAGGGAATGGATCCTATAAAAATATCATCCCAGCCAATCAAGCACCAACACGTGGTACAACATGGATCAAATGGCCACAAACAGAAGTATTCGAGGCCATCCAACGGTGTAGCACCTATATCAAGGGATGGGAGCCACCTGGCACTGAACTGGATAAAACACATGCAAAGTTGTGCAAAGACCAGGTTGGCCGACCCCCCTGGTCGACCGACCTGGTTCTGGCGCCAAACTCGATCAGCTTCCATGGGTTGGCTCCTCCCGGTTTGAAGAAGTAAGTGTTGACTGATTCGCGTGCTTTTGGTGACAGGAGTCGAACCATCTCCACCTATAAATAGGACCACTCACCCCTCACTTATACAGACCATTTGATCACCATTCTATTGTATACACTAGTTCTCTTAGTCCTCAGTGGAGTTAGTCTATAGGGAGGAGAGCCTCTAGTCCCAAGTCCAAATTGGGAAAGGTATGGCTCATGTATCTATTCTTATATTTGTGACTTTCTGCATAATAAAGATATTATCTTTAGTCTTTTTTTATTCATATACTTGCATGAAGCATTTCTTGTTTGATTGTGGATTCCATGTATGTGGTAGGAGTAGTCTTTATGATTATGCCCAATTACTCTTAATCTATCATCATAAACACTACAAACCCCACTATAGTTTAATTAGTTATGATATGATCATATTAATATGAATTACTTGTGCTATGTATCTACATCGGTTCAACGATGATTTAGTTCATTGCCTTAGGATGGCTTGTGCTCGGGCTCTTAAGGTATTTACTTACTATGTTAGCATGGTGCTAGAATATTTAAGTAGCATTGAATGTCTCGTAGACCCACGGATTGAAGAGGTAGCACTACAAGGATTCCGCCCTGTTGCAATGATTGTACTGCAACGAATACTAAATCGTTGCAGTAAGCTTGGTCTTTTGCCACGATTCACTAGTTCGTGGCATTAGCATCTATCGCCACGAAACACGATCGTTGCATTAGGATATGTTGCCCCAATTCACTAGTTTGTAGCATTAGGATCTATCATTCCAAATCTCTTGCCACGATTAACTAGTTCGTGGCATTAGCATCTATCGCCACGGAACATGATCGTTGCATTAGAATCTGTTGCTACAATTCAATAGTTCGTGGCATTTGGATCTATCGCCACAAATTTGTTGCCACAATTTACTAGTTCATGTCATTATCATCTATCGCCACGGAACACGATCGTTGCATTAGGATCTGTTGACCTGATTCACTAGTTCGTGGCGTTAGCATCTATCGCCACGAAACTCGATCGTTGCATTAGGATATGTTGCCACGATTCACTAGTTCGTGGAGTTAGCATCTATCGCCATGGAACACAATCGTTGCATTAGGAACTTTTGCCACGATTCACCACTTCGTGGCGTTAGGATCTATCGCCAGGAAACACAAAGGTTGCATTAGGAACTTCTGCCACGATTCATAAGTTTGTGGCGTTACGATCTATCGCAACAAAACACAAACATTGCATTAGAAACTTTTGCCATTATTCACCAGTTCGTGGCGATAGAATCTATCTCCACGAAACACTATCGTTGTATTAGGATCTGTTGCCACGAAATACTGGTTCATGGCATTAGGATCTATCGCCACAGAAAAAAATCGTTGCATTAGGAACTTTTTCCACGATTCACTAGTTCGTGGCCTTAGGATCTTTCACCACGAAACACGATCGTTGCATTAGGAACTTTTGCCACGCTTCACCAATTCTTGACGTTAGGATCTATCGCCACGGAACAGAATCATTGCATTTGGATCTGTTGCCACGATTCACCAGTTCGTGGCATTAGGATCTATCGCCACGAAAACACAATCATTGCGTTCGGAACTTTTCCCACGATTCACCAGTTCATGAAGATAGGACCTAATGTCACGGAACACAATTGTTGCATTAGGAAATTTCACCATGATTCACCAGTTCGTGGTGTTAGTATCTATCGCCACGGAACACAATCGTTGCATTAGGAACTTTTACCATGATTCACCAGTTCGTGGCGTTAGGATCTATCGTCATGGAACACAATCGTTGCATTACAAACTTTTGCCATGACTCATCATGATTCAATATCGGCTTGCTTCTAAGCTTGCTGCTAAATAGAATAGAGGCTTCTATCTTTTCAAAAAAAAATCATATAGTTCACATACAGCGCTAGCTCACACAGTACTTATATAAAAAATCATCATCTTCGCTGTCCTCCCCCAATATTGGAGGTACAATACCATCATTGATATATGTATCATCATCATCATCGTCGTCGTCATCGTCATCTTCATTTGAAAGAGCGGAAGCATCACCAGTTGCTCCCTCAATGTCATTCCTATCCCATGCGATCCTATCCTCATTTATATCAGTAAGTCGCCGATCATTAAATTTCTCAGTCTCCATTGTCTCAGTGACATTATTTTCACTATCTCCAAGGGGCATGGCAAAAATGTTTCGTGGATTCGTTTTAACAACTGTAGCCCATTTAGGTTGCTTCACACTTCGAACGTAAAAAACTTGTTCTGCTTGAGTGGCTAGAATTTAAGGCTCATACTCAAATTGAGAAAGAGTAGTGTCAACATTTATCATTCCGTATCGATCCATTTTGTAGCCTCTGCTTTGGCTCTGACCGGAATGAGGCTGATCAAACCAGTCACACTCAAATAACAGGACCTCTTAATTTTTTTTTCAAAATCAGCAGAAATCATTTTCTTGATTACTCCATACCACTCATGATCACCATCCCAAACAACAACACCACTGTTTTGCATCCGTAAATCTTTTTCCACCTCTGCTATTCGAAAGAAGAATCCATTTATGAATGATCGACTAAAAAACATGCCCGATGATCAGGTCCTCTAGATAATGCATACAAATAATCAGTTACTTTGCCTTCTTTGTGTAATGTCGTAATCTGTACACATTAATTAGTATAAAAGGGGTCATCAATAAACCAACCTCAGAACACATATTTGTTCAATATTTCATCAAAGTAAAAACTTGCATGTACTTAGTCGTTTCTGAAACCAATAAACAAACTCATCTCTATGGCGTTTTTCAACATCATGAGAATGAACCTTTTATAGTTCTTCAAAATGCTCACTGAAAAGGGTAAAAAATTAAATTAGTCATATACAATGAGCATGATCCAATATAGTATAGAACATCTGAGTTATACGTACTTGATCCATGGAGCGGCCTCTTCAACATTAGAAATAATATAATGTCTGATGTTATGTAGTTCCACCATAGTAAGTTGGCCCCATTTAAACCCTTTTTTAGAATTATCAACTTCTGTAAATATATTAGACTCGAGAGAAGGTTCATTCCTAGCTGTAGCTTCATGACGTTCTGGCCTATTAAGCTTGGTGCTGATGTTATCCAAAAACTGACTACAAAAAGTCCTACACTCTGCCATAATATATCCCTCAGCATAGAACCCTCCGGGTGAGCTCTGTTATGTACATACCTCTTCAATGTACCAAGGTACCTCTCAATTGGATACATCCATTTGTAAGAAATAGGTCCACCCAAGCGAGCTTCTTCGGCAAGATGGATTGGAAGATGTACCATGATATCAAGAAAGCGGGAGGAAGCAACATCTCAAGCTTACAAATTGTTTCAGCAAATTGTTCAATCATCTTATCAAAATCTGGTTCGACCAATTCTTTAGAATAAATTCCAGAAAAGAATATGCTAAACTCAATTAAAGGTTCAACAACCTTTTCAGGCAATATGTCACGTATTGCAATCGGAAGTAGCTTCTGAAATATAATATGGCAGTCATGAGTTTTTAGACCTGATACCTTACGTACTGTTATGTCCACACATCTATTGATGTTTGAGGCATAACCATCGAGCATCTTCACATCCGCCAAAAACATCCACAAGGTGGTCTTCTGATCTTTTTGCAAAGTATATGATGCTGATGGACAATCATACTTCCCTTTCATACCCACCGGATGTTGCTTTGGTTGTATACCCATTTCTTGCATATCAAAACGAGCTTGCAGACTATCTTTTGTTTTACCATCCATATTAAGCAATGTCCCCAATATGCTATCACAAATGTTTTTCTCAATGTGCGTGACATCCAAGTTATGTCTTATTAGCATTGTCTTCCAATACGGGAGCTAAAAAAATATACTTTTCTTCTTCCAACTATGTCATCTATCTTCCTCAGTGCGCTTTCTCTTATTATTCGTCTGTCCAAAACTCACATGATCAAAAGTCTCGTATTGTTGGAGTACTTTGTGACCAGAGAGTGATGTTGGATACTCTCTATTCTCTATCTTGTTGTTGAAAGAAGGTTTGTCCCGACGCCACCAATTATCCTAAGGTAGGAAATGACGATGACCCATGTAGCAATACTTTCGTCCATGCTTCAACCACAAGGTGTCAGTGTCTACATGGCAGTATGGAAATGCTAGCCTACCTTTTGTGCCCATCCACATAGCATTGCATATGCTGGAAAATCATTAATTGTCCACAATATAGAAGCTCGCATGAGAAATGTCTCTTTCTTTGAAATGTCTGATGTTTCAACACCATCAGACCATATTTTCAGTAGCTCATCAATAAAAGGCTGCAGATACAAATAAATGTTGTTTCCAGGTGACTTTGGCCCATGAATTATCATTGACATCAACCAATAAGGTTGCTTCATACGCAACCAAGGTGGTAGATTATAAGGGATTAGAATCACAAGCCATGTACTGTAAGAAACATTCATTACTCCAAAAGGATTGAAACCATCAGATGCTAGCCCAAGTCTTGTGTTGCGAGGATCAGATGAGAAATTTGGGTGAATGCTACCAAAATGCTTCCATGCTTTCGAATCCGCAGGATGGCATTATATTCTATCATCAATATGTTCTTCTTTGTGCCAGTGCATGTTTGATGCTGTTGATTCTGCCATATAAAACCTTTGAAGACGGGGAATAATTGGGAGGCTTCATAGAATCTTGCGTGCTACAAGCTTCTTGGCTTTTCCACAAGGTAAAACCTCTCTTGCATCCCCACTAGTACTATTTTTCCATCTTAATTCACCATATTTTGGGCATCGATCCAGCAGAGAATAGTCCTTCTGGAATAACACACAGTCATTGACACATGCATAGATCTTTTCGTAGCTTAGCCCAAGGTCACGAACAACCTTCTTAACTTTATAGGTATATTAGGAATGCAATGACCCTCTGGAAGCACATATGAGAATAGTTCAAGGATCAACTCACACGCTTTTTTGCTCAAACCAGTTAAACACTTTATCTGGTACAACCAGACAATGAAGGATAATTGGGTCACCTTCTCACAACCTGGATACAACTCCTTTTTGGCACCATTTAATAAGGCATAGAATGCCTTTGCACACCCAGTTGGCTCTGTTGGTTTATAGCATTTTCTGGATCATCAACATCTGCTGAAGTACCACCATGATCAGTGCCTCTAAGTAGACTGGACAACATATTTTCCATAGCAGCATCATCAGAAATTATCTTCTCATTATTTGTTGATTGCTCAATAATATTTTTCTCAACTCGTTTCTCTCCATGGTGTACCAAACAAGTATAATCAAATGACATCCCATTACAAAACAAGTGAAGATAAACTTCCTTGCACGTCCCGTGGCAAATATTATGACATCTCGTGCAAGGACAAGGCTTAGTTTCTTCTTAACGAGTGCCGTGGAATGCTAAATTTAAAAATGACTTCATTCCATCCTGCCACTCTTTCATACGCCCGTCTTTTCCCATCCATGTCTTATCTTCTGACATCGCTTCCTACAATTCAATCAGTGTATCCGCAAGAGAATTGAACTACAAGAACATTATGTGAACAATTGTACCTAGTGCTGTTGCTCCTCCACGTGCAGCGGCCGGCGGATGCTCCTCAACGCCGGTGGATGGTGGATGCTCTTCCAAGAGCGTGGCGGCCGGCGGATGCTCCTCCAAAGCGTGGCAGCCGGCGGGTGCTCCTGCAGGCGTGTTTCGTGCAACCGGGAGAGGGGCCGTTGTGGATCGAAGGGTCCGGCGGGGAGGCAGCAAGGATAAAGCGTACATGAAGCTATCAGAGTGGGCCCAGCACTGCGCTGGGCTGCTTGTTATTCATGGGCTGAAACTGCGCTGAGTCACTTTGTATTCCTGGGCCAAAACTGCGCTGGTACGCTTGGTGTTCGTCCCCATGACGCGTGAGCCCATCTACGGGCGCGCGTCTGGCTCTGCCAATTTGTAATCTTAATAAGTTAATGTAGCAATGGGGGTGGTATTCCGATCAAAATAAAGCATACGCGACTGTTCTAGTCCTTGCAATAATAACATCACGACTGTTCAGATTTTGGCAGGAAAACAACATGAAAAAATTGTGAAAAGAAAAAACATAAAAAAACAAGAACAGAAGCACAGCATCACGACTTGGATTAATCTGCGTCAATCAATTTCCTATTTTAGATTTTTGTTATCCAGGCTCTTTCGCCTTAAATCTCGTATGTAGTACCAATTTTTTTCCTAATATTTTTCTCTTCCTTTCTTTTCTTTTCTTTTCTTGAGTTCATTGTCTCCACTTTTCTTTTCTTTTCTTTTATTCTCTGGAGTTCATTGTCTCCACTCTAGAGGCCATCGGTGTGGAGGGTCACACAATTCGATTCACGCACGAAGTGGGTTAAAGGGGAAAATTTGGCGTCGTTAAAGGAGATGTTTTTTGATAAAAGGAGAAATTTTTAATTTTACACGGAAATGGCCCCGCGTATGCGGGGAAAAATTATGCTTATAAAAAACCGCGGTTTGCATCCCTCTCAGTTATCGCAACGGCTCGACGTGTCCCATCGGCTTCACTAACAGTTTTTCAATTCGACCCGGAAAGGGCCCAGGGCTTATATAAAAAACATATGCCCTGTACACGCCTCATACACGTCCCGTGCGACTTCGACCGGGCAAGCGGACGATGTCGAACGGAGCGTGGCCGAGTCTTGTACAACATCTTTTTTCAATCGTATATGTAAAGACAATAGCGCGTGTTGCCTTATATTTTCGTTGCAACGAGCTCAACTTTCCGAGGTTGGACAAATCATTCACAGCTTGTCAAAATCGCTGGCACAAATTCATTATGGACACCGCGTATAGGAGTAGTGGTAATGATTACACCGCGTATAGGGGCATTGGTCCAGTGTTACATTGGGGCCAGTGGTATATAGATAGTGCCAGGATCAGGGAACGACATTTGAAGATGCGAAGGAAGTACGTGGCACCATCTGAGAACGGTATGCACTTGATCTCTGATGCGTCGTTAAAGAAGATGTTTTTCGATAAAAGGAGAAATTTTTATTTTGACATGCAAAGGGCCCAGCGTATGCGGGGTAAAATTATGCTTATAAAAAACCGCGGTTTGCATCCCTCTCGGTTATCGCAATGGCTCGACGTGTCCCATCGGCTTCACTGGCAGTTTTTTAATTTGACACAGAAAGGGCCCATTGCTTTATATAAAAAACATCTGCCCCGTACATGCCTCCTACACGCCCCGTTCGATTTTGACCGGGCGAGTGGACGATGTTGAACGGAGTGTGCAGAAGTCTTGTACGACATTTTTATTGAATCGTATGTCTGACTACAATAACGCGTGTTGCCTTATATTCTCGTTGCAACGAGCTCAACTCTCCGAGGTGGGACAAATCGTTCATAGCTTGTCAAAATCGCTCGCACGAATTTGTTACATACACCACGCGCGAGGGCAGACGTCGGGAATATGCCAGGTGACCAGTGCACAACCTGGGCCCAAGTGGTGCATAGATTGCAAGTGACGAGCATACGGTTCCTGGAATTAATCCTGGCGTTATCCCTGTCATGTCCGGCCATCATACAACCCTGTTTGGGTTGGATTGGATCCACTTCAATCTCAGTGGAATGGAGAGTGTCTGGCAATCATACGACCTGGCGTAGTGAAGATTTTTGAATCTCATATACTCCTCTTTTTTGGCAATCGTTCAAGTCCTTGCAATAATAACATTGCGACTATTAAGATTTTGGTAGGAAAACAACATGACAAAACGCAAAAAGAAAAAACATAAAAAAAACAAGAACATAAGCACAACATCACGATTTGGATTAATCAGTGTCAATCGATTTCCTGTTTTACAGTTTCGTTCTCCAGGCTCTTTCACCTTAAATCTCGTACATAGTACCTATTTTTTTCTAACATTTTTCTTTTCTTTTCTTTTCTTTTCTTTTCTTTTCTGGAGTTCATTGACTCCACTTTTCTTTTCTTTTCTAGAGTTCATTGTCTCAACTCTTGAGGCCCCCGGTGTGGAGGGTCACACAATTCGTTTCACGCACGAAGTGGGTTAAACGGGAAAATTTGGCGTCGTTAAAGGAGAAATTTTTAATTTGACACGCAAAGGGCCCAGCGTATGTGGGGAAAAATTATGCTTATAAAACACCGCGGTTTGCATCCCTCTCGGTTATTGCAACAGCTCGACGTGTCCTATCGGCTTCACTGGCAGTTTTTTAATTTGACACCGAAAGGGACCAGGGCTTATATAAAAAGCATCCACCCCGTACACGCCTCATCCACGTCCCGGTTGACTTCGACCGGGCGAGCGGACGATGTCGAACGGAGCGTGGTCGAGTCTTGTACGACATCTTTTTTCAATCAGATGTGTAACGACAATAGCATGCATTGCCTTATATTCTTGTTGCAACAAGCTCAACTTTTTGAGATGGGACAAATCGTTCACAGCTTGTCAAAATCGCTCACACGAATTCGTTACGGACACCGCGTATAGGAGTAGTGGTAATGATTACACCGCGTATAGGAGTATGTGGCACCATCTGAGAACAATATGCACTTGATCTCTGATGCGTCGTTAAAGGAGATGTTTTTCGATGAAAGGAGAAATTTTTATTGTGACACGCAAAGGGCCCAACGTATGCTGGGTAAAATTATGCTTATAAAAAACCGCAGTTTGCATCCCTCTCGGTTATCGCAACGGCTCAACATGTCCTATCGGCTTCACTGACAGTTTTTTAATTTGACACGAAAAGGGCCCAGGGCTTTATATAAAAAACATCCACCTCGTACACGCCTCCTACATGTCCCGTTCGATTTTGACAGGGCGAGCGGACGATGTCGAATGGAGCATGCAGAAGTCTTGTACGACATCTTTTTTGAATTGGATGTCTGCCTACAATAACGCGTGTTGCCTTATATTCTCGTTGCACCGAGCTCAACTTTTCGAGGTGGGACAAATCGTTCACAGCTTGTCAAAATCGCTCGCACGATTTTTTTACAAACACCACGCGCGAGGGCAGACGTCGAGAATATACCAGGTGACCAATGCACAACCTGGGCCCAGGTGGTGCATAGATTGCATGTGACGAGGATACGGTTCCTGGAATTAATCCTGGCGTTATCCCTGTCATGTCCGGCCATCATACGACCTCGTTTGGGTTGGAGTGGATCCACTTCAATCTAAGTGGATTGTAGAGTGTCTGGCAATCATACGACCTGGCGTAATGAAGATTTTTGAATCTCATATACTCCTCTTTTTTGGCAATCGTTCCAGTCCTTGCAATAATAACATCTCGACTATTCAGATTTTGGCAGGAAAACAACATAACAAAACGTTAAAAGAAAAAACAACAAAAAAAAAAGAACAGAAGCACAACATCACGACTTGGATTAATCAGCGTCAATCGGTTTCATGTTTTACAGTTTCGTTCTCCAGGCTCTTTCACCTTAAATTTTGTACATAGTACCTATTTTTTTCTAACATTTTTCTCTTCCTTTCTTTTCTTTTCTTTTCTTTTCTGGAGTTCATTGACTCCACTTTTCTTTTCTTTTCTAGAGTTCATTGTCTCAACTCTAGAGGCCCCCGGTGTGGAGGGTCACACAATTTGATTCACGCATGAAGTGGGTTAAAGATGAAAATTTGGCGTCATTAAAGGATATGTTTTTTGATAAAAGGAGAAATTTTTAATTTGACACGCAAAGGACCCAGTGTATGCGGGGAAAAATTATGATTATAAAGCACCGCGATTTGCATCCTTCTCGGTTATCGCAACGGCTCGACGTGTCCCATCGGCTTCACTGGCAGTTTTTTTAATTTGACACCAAAAGAGCCCATGGCTTATATAAAAAGCATTCGCCCCGTACACGTCTCATCCACGTCCCGGTCGACTTCGACCGGGCGAGCGGACGATGTCGAACGGAGCATGGCTGAGTCTTGTACGACATCTTTTTTCAATCGGATGTGTAACAACAATAGCACACGTTGCCTTATATTCTTGTTGCAACAAGCTCAACTTTCCGAGATGGGACAAATTGTTCACAACTTGTCAAAATCGCTCGCACGAATTCGTTACGGACACCGCGTATAGGAGTAGTGGTAATGATTACACCGCGTATAGGTTCATTGGGCCAGTGTTACATTGGGGCCAGTGGTATATAGATGGTGCCACGATCAGGGAACGGCGATTGAAGATACAAAGGAAGTACGTGCCACCATCTGAGAACGGTATGCACTTGCTCTCTGGTGCGTCGTTAAAGGAGATGGTTTTTATAAAAGGAGAAATTTTTAATTTGATACGCAAAGGGCCCAGCGTATGCGGGGAAAAATTATGCTTATAAAAGCCCGGGGTTTTCATCTCTCTCAGTTATCGCAACGACTCGACGTGTCCCATCGGCTTCACTGGCAGTTTTTTAATTTGAGACGGAAAGGGCCCAGGGCTCTATATAAAAAACATCCGCCCCGTACACGCCTCCTACATGTTCCATTTGACTTCGAACGGGCGAGTGGCCAATGTCGAACGAAGCATGCAGAAGTCTTGTACGACATCTTTTTTCAATTGGATGTCCGACTACAATAGCACGCGTTGCCTTATATTCTTGTTGCAACGAGCTCAACTTTCCAAGGTGGGACAAATCATTCAAAGCTTTTCAAAATCGCTTGCACGAATTCATTATGGACACCACGCGTGGGGGCAGACGTTGGGAATATGCGAGGTGACTAGTGCACAACCTGGGCGCAGGTGGTGCATAGATTGCAAGTGACGAGGATATGATTCCTGGAATTAATCCTGGTGTTATCCATGTCATGTCCGACCATCATACGACCTCATTCGTTCATGTGGACACATGTCACAGTCATGCAACTGCTTGTTCTGGCCGTTCATGTGGACACATGTCACAAATCTAGAATGGTATGCACAACCTTGGATATGCATACGTTATCCATAAATTTTTTTTCCTCGTTTGGGTAGTAGTGGATCCACTTCAGTCTAAGTGGAATGGTGAGTGTCCGGCCATCATACGACATGGTGTAATGAAGATTTTTGAATCTGAGATACTCCTCTTTTTTAGTTCTTATCGTTATGACCACAAGTTGCATTGTCCCAACCAAACACCACGTACAACAACAATGACTCAGCGGAATCGGGAACTGGCCAATTAAAATGGAAGTCAGTAGTCTCACAGTTCATGGATCAAAACGCGCATCAACCTTTTTCTTCTTCCTTTTTTTCTATCCATAACCGTGAGACTGCTGAGTTCCATCTTCACTGGCACATGTACGGTCCGGGTGTGTCGGTGTACCTAAACCCCCGCCCTGCATCACCGGTGGTGGTTCGAAGACCCCTACAGGTATGTTCTGATTCCTGTCCTCCAGCTCCATCTAGGTTTCCGATGACGCATGCGGTTCACCACCAGACGAACCAGCAAAGCCGGTGATGAGCGACAAGCAAGCTTCTTGATTAAAAATTGACTTTGGGGGCGTCCTATTCTGTCCTCCCATGCGTCCTCCTGCTGATGTGTCAAAATATTATTGGTCCCTTTATTAATGCTTAGTTTAACTACCATACCTTCACAACAAATAAGATGATGACACGTTAGTGTGAGTACGCATGGGAGTACAAATGGGAGGAGGCATTGCCAACGCAGTCAACAATGACTGTTACATGTGTGCGTGCTTATCCTTTCTACAGTCTGGTGGTGAACCGCCTGCGTCATAGGAAGACTAGATGGAGTTGGAGGACATGAATCGAAGCATACCTGCCTGGACCAGGATCGCCTGACGTAGCGACATTTTACTGCACACGTGCAGTAAAGACTGCATCCACTGTTTGTTTTGATCCGACGGTTGTACTTCCCAGCTATCCAACTAAGGGGTCCATTCAAATCGTTTCTTAAACTCTTGCCTGCTTGCTTCAACATGAGAAAGAGTTTACATGCATATAATGATGCATAGTTCAAACATCTAAATAAAACAAACTTCTATAACAAATTAACATGATTAAAAACACATTAACTATCGAGGACGTTAGGGAAGGTTCTGATGCTTTCATTTTGTAGACTTGACAAAACTCAAGAGTTTTTATTTTAATTGCCTCTTGTTTGCATCAGCATGAAGTACAATCTTTTTCCTTTTTGCCTAGAGCATGAAGTGTCGTATAGATCGACCTCAATAATTAATGAGAAAATGCCATATTTAAAAAGACTTCTGAAAATAGGATGTAGTAAAATTCACTACATCAGGCGATCCTTGTCTGCCTGCAAGGGTCTTCCTAACAACCACCGGGGACGCACGACGGGGGTTAAGGTGCACCGGCACACCGGCCCGGTCTGTACGTCTAGCCGACCAGCCATGTAGCTGCGTTTTATATTTTATTCCCTAGGCTTAAAAGTTTGCTATTCCTCTCTGTTTTTGCTCTATTTGCTCTTCCCTAGGCTTAAAAGTTTTATATTGTACAATATTTTTACATATGTAATATGACATAGGATATATCACTTGATGGTTTTGCAAAAAAATTGGAGGAGAAATATGTATATCCCATGCAACTAAATCCACCCCAATTAATTAGCTAGCTATTTTTTAAGATGATAAAAAATTAATATCTTTTTCTAAGTGAGGTGGCCAGGTAGATGATGTACATGGCATAATAGCTTATGTGGCATGCCAATGTGGATGTCCAACTCAGACTAAGGATGAAAGTGAAATGGTTTTTGAAGTTGATAGACTAAAATAATAGACCCATTTGAAAGTTCAAAGACCAAACTTAGTTTTGATTGAAAGTTTGAGGATGAAGTTGGGTATTGTCAGCTTGATGAGCTCAAGCTTGAAAAGTTCGAGTAAGATCATTTGTTGTTGTCATCTATGATATGTGTGTATGATTAACTAAACTATATAATTCTATTAAAAATGTTCTATGGGACACAATTTTTATATATGATAGAAAAACAAACTCGCTCGAGTTCGACTCGTGGATAGCCCTACATGCAATTAAAGTTTTGGTGCAATCATGTAATCAAAGATTTTCATCCGTTGGATCTATACATCTTACGGTTATTACATCTTTTTATTTAACCCCTTCCACCACCACCACCACCCCTCCACCTGGTGGAGGGGGTTAAATGAAAATATTCAACGACAGTAATGTAGATCGATCCAACGATTGAAGATGGTTGATTGCACAATTGTACCAAACATCTGATTACATTCTAGTTGAACCCAACTTTAAAATAGGAAATGTTTTGACACTGATCAATCTAGTCGTGATGTTTTTCTCTTCTTGTTTTTGTGATGTTTTATTTTTTCTTGTTCTGTGATGCTATTTTTCATGTTTTGTACTTCCTCCTTCCCATATTACTTGTCGTTAATAATTAGGACAAGTTTTCTAGTTCAAATATGAACTAAAAAACTTCTTCTAATGACAAGTAATATAGGAAGGAGTGAGTAATGTTTTATGATAATGAACTCAATGTTGTTCGTCTGTTCCATTTGTTATTTTGTTTTCTATCTGCTGTTTAGTGAACTATCTATCCTATCTGTATTCTCTGTTAATTAACGATCCTCCACGCCGCTGGTGGCCTCTAAAGTGACCTGTATGATACTTTAGCCTCTGGAGGGGCCAGGAGATCGCTCGCAGCGGGGCCTGCAAAGTGGTCTGTAAAGTACTAACAGGTAGCAACGACTGTAAAGAAAAGTGGAGACAATCAATAGAGAGAAAAGAAAAGAAAGGTCGAGAAAAATGTTAGAAAAAGATAGGTAGAACTCCAACGTACCACTGGCCTTATGCCTCTATACGGGGTGTAATTGTTACCACTACTCCTATAAGCGGCCAGAAGTTATTACCACTGCTTTAAGGGAAGTGTAGCAAACTAGATGTGCCGACTAGTTTATTTTGTGTTTATTGGGGATTATGTAACAGCTAGTTCGGTCGATTAGCAATGACTGGAATGAGAAGTGGAGACAATGACCAGAGAGAAAAGAAAAGAAAGGACGAGAAAATTGTTAGAAAAAGATAGGTAGTACTGTACAATAGGAAATGTTTGGCGCAGATTACTATCAAACATAGTATGTTATCTCTATTGATACAGGATATTATTCTTGTGCTGATGTTTAAAACAAAGCAGTTCCATTACTTCTCGCGTCCCATCAGTGCATGAGGCGTGGGTCCCATAGGCTGTGGGTTCACATGTTAGCCACCCTTAATGCACCTGCAATACTGCAGAGGATGTGGAATCCGCCACCGCCGGAAGCCAAACCATCACTACGCGCGACCCTCATCTAATACTTCGGAGACTCCCAAGAAACCGCAACCTCCAAATACTCCATACTAAAGTAGTACTACACCCTTTGTTCCTCTGAGGCAGATTTGTTTCTTCATCGCTCGTCGCTCATTAATGGCAAACTTCTCCATCTACCCCCATCAGTTTTGTCCGCAGCTGAGGATCCCAAAAGATGGTGGTCCGCTGTGCCACATATCTGGCAAAATCGCGAAGAAAAATGAGTAATATGCGGTTGGGGTCAGAAATGAGGTACTAACTCCAATGAATTTATGGACCCATGGGATTGGCATGTAGTACGGGTTAAGAAATAAACTGAAGAGAGATGCTTTAGGGCTTGTTTGGGTGCAGTCAATCTAAGTGGATTGAAGTGGATTGGAGTGAAAAATGAACTAATTTTCTCCTAAATCCACCTCAATCCACTGAGATTGATGTGGATCCACTCCTATCCAAACAAGCTCTTAGTCCGAGCAAATTCCCACGGCAAATGTATTTCCTTCGGAAGGGAACACTGATTTCCTTTGTTCCAAACTACTGTATGATTGAATGTATTTCATTCCTGAAAGAATCCATTTCTTTAAACGGTCCTGAGAGTTTTCTTTGATGCAAACGGGGCTAAACAAAAGACGAGCGCGCATAGGGGAAACACAACAAGTGCAACATTCATCAGAGACGAGCGGGCATAGGGGAAACACATACAAGTATATTTTATATACTCCCTTTGTTCTCTTTCAATTGGCGTTGGGAGAAATAGGGGTGCATCCAAAAGGGAATGGAGGGAATATAACCCATAGAGTACAACGCCTGATGGCAGAACAGGTCATGCTCATGCTTAATCCTATAGTTCTCAGTACAGAAGACTCTCCACTCCTCCCACATACCTTCCCTGCCGCAGCGGGCAGTTCCCTAGTTCCCCTCCTGTTGAGCAGCCCCAAGCGTCGTCATCAATATTGGGCACCGCCACCAGTGGCGCTTCCGGACGAGGCCTGCCCAGGAACCTCCAAACGACATGATCGATACTATTATGGACTTCATGCTGACACGGGCAGCACTCATTGTTGGTCCACTTCATTGCGACGGACCCGGCCGCGTTGTAGCCGACGTGGGCCTCACCTTCGACCTGCCAGATATACTCGAAGGCATCGCGGGCCCCGCGGTTGGCGTTGTAGCGCAGCGTGGCGAGGACGTAGGACGCCACCATGTGGCCGTTCACGACCGCCCGAGAAAGGAACTGGTGCCCGACTGCGCGCGACTGTCCAGGAAGACGAGGTCGAACCCGGTGACCTAGCACGCATGAGTTTGTCGACGATTGCCAGGCGCTCCACGAGGGCGTCATAGCTCCCGTTATGCTTCCAGATGCTCTCCCGCTCCAGCGCCACGCGCCTGCCCACAGCGCGATCCGGGCATGTCGCGTGCATGGACTTGCAGGTGGCGCACAAACTGGAGAGGTCGTCCATGGGCTGTGGCGAGGTTGCGGCGACCCACCCCGCGATCAGGACCGCAATATCGTGCGGCAAGGGGAACTCTACGGGCTTTGAAGGGAACCAATGAGGGCGCGAGCGATGGAGACGAAAAGGAATAGTACGCGTGGAGAAGAGGATGGCATGTGTGTGTTGCAGAGAAGAGGATGGTGTGTCTTTATTAGTAAGTGTAGAGAAGACGATGAGACGCGCGCAGTGATGGTTATGGCTTCTAAAGTGCACCGATTGGAATGCTACTTACAAAACTCGTATGAATGGCTTTCCCTTTCGGAGGATTGCATTCCTTCAAAATGTCCCGTGAGTATCCTTTGATGCAAACCGGGCTAAACAAAAGACGAGCGCTGGAGTTATGGCTTCTAAAGTGTAGCTGTACGCTACATTAGCCGCTGAAGTTGTCAGGAGGCAGGAGATTGCCCGAAGCGGGGCCTGCAAAGCGGTCTATAAAAAGTACTCCTCCCTCCATCTCAACTCAACTCTATTTTTAGCTTTGGTCAAACTTACCTTTGACCAATGATTTTTTTCCTGGTCCTTATCCTGATGATCAAGGTCCTTCGCCTGCTGCCCCAGATGACTTGGGGCAGAATGATCCTGGCGGCCAGAATGAAGTGTCGGATATGTCGTCCATTGCGCAAAGTTATTCAACACAAGCAAAAGGTTGCATATCCTAATCTTTCTCCGCATATATAGCATGTTAACTAATTTTTCGGCCCCAAATGATATAGAAAAATTACTCCAGATTTGATGATGCCATAAACTAATCACTGCTCAAAATAATGATGGTGCTCATCAAGCTTGCAAGCTCAACTTCATCCTCAAACTATCAATCAAAACTCAGTTTTTGGTCCTTGAACTTTCAAATGGGTCAATTATTTAGTCCCTCGACTTCACACAATCGTGACATGCCACATAAGCTATTATGCCACATCATCTACCCCGACCACCTCACTTAGAAAAAGATAATAATTTTTTATCATCTTAAAAAGTAACTAGCTAATTAATTCGGGTGGATTTACGTAGTAGCATGGCATATACATATTTCTCCTCCATGTTTTTTTTTGCAAAACTATCAAGTGATATATCGTATGTGCATATTACATATGTAAAAATATTGTAAAATATACAACTTTTATGCCTAGGGAAGAGCAAACAAAGCAAACAGGGAGGACGAGGAAACTTTTAAGCCTATGGAATAAAATATAAAAGGAAGCTACATGGCTGGTCGGGTACACGTACGGTCCGGGTGTGCCGGTGCACCATAACCTCCGATCCGTCGTGCGTCCCATGTCAACTCTAGTTTTCAATTCCTATGTTTTTCCTATTCCTATATTTTTCAATTCCTTTATCAAAGGGAGCCTTAGGTTTTGTCAAATCTATCTTTGACCAATGTTTTACGTAATTTTGATCTGTTTTAACAATACAAGAATTGTACTTTTAGATTCACCACGATAATATTTCCATAATATACAACCTAGTACTACATGTTATTGAAGTTAATAAATTCCATATAAATCATTGGTCAAAGGTAAGTTTGACCAAAATAGAAATAGAGTTGAGTTGGGGCGGAGGAAGTATTATACATTGTTGTTTGTCGCATAAGGTTTGGTCCTTGAAGCCGTAGCCATTTGTATAGGCGGCTGATGCGATCGGGCGCACCAAGCTTATGTGAGCACCAGTCACCGAGGCACCTTAAACGCGCGCAGCGCATGCGCATCTTTGAATATAGTTGGAACCACTCCGCGTCCCATCACCACTACTGCGTGCCTAGGGAGACGAACAGCCAGGCTGCTACTACGCTATAAGATCACCCGGACACACCATCATCTTCTCCACACAGCCACTCTTCCTATATTTCCAAAACCGCGCCAGGAACACCATGGCTGACAAGAAAATGCCGCCGCCAAGCCCGCCGAATGACGCCAAGGGGAAGCATCCCAAACCGGACTCCCCCCTGCTGACAAGGAGTGGGCTCTCCGGAAGATGGCACATGATGTATTTGACAATACATCGCGCTCCATGCGCCGCCTTGGGCTTGGTCCCCTTCCAGAGTATGCCGCAATGGGTACCATGGGTCACTACGTCTTCAGCATGACGCACTTGGCCGGTCGCCTCGACGTCCTCTGGGAGACGCTGGCGTGCGAGCTCGGCATTGCCGGCTGCAAGAACCTAGTGGCAGCGACATCCAAGAAACTGAGCTTCCCGTCTCTGCCGTGGGAGGCGCCCCTGCCCTGCCAGGAGCACAAGGAGGAGGAGGAGGAGGAGGAGAAGAAGGAGAAGTAGGTGGAGCAAGGTGGAGGAGAAGTTGTTTTTTTCTTGTTCTTAGTTGTGTTTTTTCTTTTCTTGTTGGTAGTTTGTGTTTTTCTTTTTTTTTCTTGTTTGTAATGTATCATCTTAAGGTAATGAACTTTATTTTGTTGTTCATTGGTGTGCAAAAATAGTTCTAATGTTGCAGTTCTAACGATAAACTAGTGGACAATTTATCTCTTTTATCTTTTAGAATGGAATATATTTCCACTTCCAACTCTACTGAGCTAGAGATCCAGAAAGTGACTACCACCTAGTTTATCTGACAGCACCAGTAGGGAGAAGGCCACTCTCTATGTTCAAACCCAACACGGATCCAACACAATGAGCAATCAAACATCAAGTATGTAGTAAATCACAAAAAACGCAATAACAGTTTCTGGAGTATCAAATTTAGCCCAATACTAGAAGTCAGGGTCATCAAAGGGTGAAGACCAAAAAGACTTGATTCAGACGGCTTGCAAAGACATACTAGAAGTCAAGGTCACCGAAGTTTTTGCCCGATTTTGATGGAGCCTTAGTTATAGACTTCTATAATAATAAAATGTATCGGGTGTTTTACTTTCACTAGTGTGTGATAAAATGTATCGGGTGTTTTACTTTCACTAGTGTGTCGGGTTGAGTCTTTTGTTTTTGATCTTCACAACGTTGTGTATCAGTGTGGCCATACTCTGTACTGAGGAAAAGGTAAGTTTAATGGCAACGACTGCTATGCAATCTGGACTCTTGTGCAAGTGTGCAATCCGCATCTAAAGATGGCTACCATTTTACACATAGATCCTAGTCCAGATTGCACAGCAGTCGTTGCTTGGTTTAATTATTCTACATTATCTAAAAAAACTTTAGCCCAGATTAACAAAGTACCGTCCATGACTGAGCGCCGTCCTCACTCTCGTCGTGCATGTTTGACATGAAGAATGTTCCCTTGAGGGTTCGAGGATGGAATACCATCTAGGAACAGCTCACTACGTACGCAGTTCATCAAATTAATCGCATGCCTTGCACAGAACAATATAATTTCCAACCATGTTGTACTCGTCCTTTCGAAGAAACGACAGCCGTAGGCGCTAGCCGCTTACGTGTTTAGATTTTAGGAACAAATGAACACACTTGTGAAAACACGTATGACACATCCGATCCTCAACATCATCAAATTCAACAAGGGGAGCAACGTCTCTCCACAACGTTCTGCCTAGTGTTGCACTCACGACTCTCGCCTCACATCGGCCATGTACCCTGATCCAACCGTACAACCTCAAATAAAGGGGGGCTAGAAGATTGGTGCCCAAATAATACGTATAAGAAAAAAGGGAAGATGAAAAAGGATGGCGCGCGTTTCGATACAGGAACCATGAGACTGCTGACTTCCATCTTCATTGGCCAGTTCCCGATTACGCTGATCTCTCCAGCATGCATTCACACTAGATACTCTCTAGTCGCTGGACCCAGGGTATCTCGTGGCCAACCGACATACCTAGTGGGTGGACCCCTAAGAAATGTTATTGTTGTTGTACGTGGTTTTAGGTTGAGACAATGCAACTTGTGGTCATAACGATAAGAATTAAAAATTAGAAAGAGTATATCAGATTCAAAAATCTTCATTACTCTCTTTACTCCGGGCTCGGGCCCGTCAAATTCGGAAACTCCTCCGCTCATATAGTAACTGCATCAGTTATATATCTAGGCCCGTTTCCAATTAAAATCCAAACTAAAGGTGTAGACGAAGGTTTGCAGAAGAGAGAAGTTGCACCGCACTGGAGACAACAACCGTAGGGACGACAAGGAGAGAGGACCCAATGGCGGGGACTCAGTTGTACAATGTGACGTTCGAGGAAGACATGATCACCACACCGTGACATCCGCCGACCATGCCGTGGATGGCTCGGCGAGGTCCTCTCCGTCCACCATCGGCGCCTTCACAAGCTCGTCGTTGGGCTCGACGCCGAGTGGTGCCCCAGCTACTCCGTCGACCAGAACCCCGTCGCCGTTCTGCAGCTCTGCGTCTGCCGCCGCTGCCTCATCATTTAGGTCATCCACACTGACTACTTCCCCGACGAGCTAGAAGATTTCCTCGGCTATTCCGACTACCGCTTCGTCGGCGTGGGTGTGGAGGGTGACGCCGACAGACTTTGGAAGGACTGGCAGCTGAAGGTGGCCAAAACGGTGGACCTGGCCGAGCTCGCGGTGGAGTAGATGGATCACTCGAGCCTCCGCCGCGCAGGGCTGAAGGACATCGCGAGCACTGTGATGGGTGCCGACCTGGAGAAGCCTTACCGGGTGAGGACGAGCAACTGGGACGCGTACAATCTCTCCGGCGAGCAGACCAGCTATGTGTGCATCGACGCCTTTGTATCCTTCGTGGTCGGCCGCAAGCTTCTCTCCGGTGAATACTGATCTAACCACCAAGTTTGCGGATCGGCTGCCGTCGATCATCCCGGCATGGAATTCGCAGGTGCATTGCTCATGTTCTAGCTTTTCTGCTTATGTGCCCAATCTCTCATAAAATTATTTTTTCTTGAGGAAGCACTATATCTTGATTTTAAAAACATGAATTTTATTTCACATGCATGTTAGTTGTCCATGCATGCTATGCACCAAACATGATCAACGAGCCTCAAACATGATGATCTCATAACAAAAAGAGAAAACACGTAATGTCAGCAAACATGATCGAGGTCTTTCACATGGATGTTAGACGTACATATGTATGCTACGTCCCAAATATGTATTCCAAGAATAGAATATTTCCTACCATGCATATATATTTCTATATTTATCATATTCTCTACCATGCACGTGAATGCTCTCAACCTATATGGCAGTTTATCTACCACACTAATGAAGAATATTATCCTGTCATCAATAGAGATAACAAAAATTTGACACAAGGATGTTCCCTCGATGGTACGAGGATAGAATGTGGACTACCATCGTCTAATAAGCACACAGCTCTCACTACGTACATACGTGGTTCATCAAATTAATCGATCGCATGCTGCCATTATGTATCGTTGTACTCATCTTTTGAAGAAACGACGGGCGTAGGCGCTAGCCGCTACGTGTTCTAATTTTAGGAAAAAATGAACACCCTTGTGAAAACACGTACGCCACATGCGATCCTCAAAGTCATCAAACTAATATGTTCCTCAATAAGGGGGCACAAAAATCCTCAACACGTGACCAAACATGCTTGATCGCGAGTCTCTTTTCACATGCATTACATTCATGTCCACCATCATCCATGATCACGACAATTATCATCGGTTCAATATGGACTCTCGGTCGGCAACGGTCGGATCCTTCAAAGAAAAGATATGGACTCTCGGTCGATTGCCACGTGCGTTCACGTCAATCTCCACATCTCATTGAAATCATTCGCACGAAATGTTACGAACACCGCGAGACGGACCTACAAAGTATGCCAGGTGGGCCATTCTCCTCCACTCCCGTCTCCGCCCGCGGCGCCCGCACCTCTTCCGTCCGACTATGATGAGACTGTCCGCCTCATCGAGGAAAGCATCGACAAACTCGACGGCAAGCTTAAGGAGGTCACCGGCAACCTGTTCACCGCTGACGTGCAAGCAAAAGCGCTTGACAAAATGGCGCAGGATGTATTTGATAATACATCTCACTTCTATCGCCGATTGGGACTTGGTATCCTTCCCCACCACACCAGCATGGTCTCCGTCGGCTACTACATCTTCGTGTTAGGCTTTGTGGCCGCTCGTCTCGACTGCCTCTATGAGGAGGCTGGGGTGGAGTTTCGTGAGCAACTCGTGAACGCTGTCAGCCGGAAAGATGTTTGATCTAGTGTGTGAGGATGCTCCGCCCGCAGTTGCAGCGGAGGAGGAGGCGCCAGCGGCGGATGTGGGGGCGGTGGCGGAGGAGGTGGACAAGTCCTCCTCCGAGTAGAGGAGGATTAGTAGTAGTTTTTTCTTTTGTTTTCTATGTGTTTTTTCTTGTTTGTAATATATGTGTTGTTTTATATTAATTAAAAATGTCTTTTATTTTATGTTCATGAACAATGTGTCCTACAGTACATGCACTAACGAAAAACTCTTCCTTTTATCGAAAAACATCGCATATAGAAAATTAACACATTAGTAATATTATATCTAATAAATATTAAACACATTAGTAGGAAGTACGTAGTAGAATTATATTTCAAAAAATTATGAAAATAAAAAGCTAGACCGTGTAACTGTACATCGCATTCGGATGATGCAAATACTAATTAATTTTATTTCTTTTCTCATTACCAGCTCTCATCGTGCTCCCCCCCACCCACCCACCGCCGTTGCCCCCACCCACCCACCGCCGTGGCCCTAGGCAGTAGCCCGTCCCACCTAGGCCGAGAGCCGGTCCTGCCTTTAAGACCATCCGCAGTGGTTCACGGTAAAGCTTATGCTGTGTTTGGGAGCACAGTATTTCAATACTAAAGTTTTAGAAACCACAATTTTTAAAATGACATGGCAATACCAAAGTATTTCAATAACACGGTTTTGTAATACCATGATTTTGCAATACATAGGATTATTTGGGAGCAAAGTAGCAAGCATCAAGAGCAAGCCAACAGAGAAAAACTTTGGTTCAGACCAAAGTTTTTTATACTCCAAGAATACCATAGTATAGACAAAAGCGTGGTTTTAAATACATAGTTTTTGAGTTGGTTGCCAAACACCATTCTGTAAAAAATACCATAGTAATCTCAAATACCACGGTATTGCACTAAAACTCCAAAAATACCGTGTTCCCATACAATATTACTAGATTGCGGCCTGCGAATCATATGGTCTTATCTCTTAACCCCTTGGTGCGGAAATCAAATTCTCTGCGGCCCTGCCGCACAACCGTCTCTGTGCGACCCTGCCCAGATGGTTGCCACGTACGATCATGCTCCGAATCACAACCGTTCAGCCAAGGGCGCACTGCACAGTTCCCGCGACTGTGCCACCCTATCCTGATGATTGCCACGTACGCAAACGTACCGAATCTTGCAGTGCGCACAGGCACACGCACTCCACGTCCGAAATTTGCTCAGCGATCCGAATAACTCGATGCTCGGCGTGCATGATCCATCATCATGCGCACGAGCAAGTACGACGCGACCAAAAAGATCTGTGTTTGGTTGCTTGTCTTGGATTGAATTGACTTGAATTAATTGGATGGTCCAGTCATGTGTTATTTGTTTTGCGGTCAGATGGGTGATCCATGTTTGAGGAATATAAAATATTCCTCGTGGATGTTGGATGAGATGGTCCAGGATATTTGGTTGGATGTGAGTCAATCCACCTTATCTAATTATGCTTCTTAGTAATGTAATTAGTGACAATTAACTTGTTTATTGTTGATTAATAATTACAATTATGATATTAACATTAGTATTTGCTAGTTATATGATAATTAGTATATAAATAATTAATATTATGAAATTATCAACTTAGATGATTCAATATTCCAATCAAGTTTCATCCATCCTACGTACCAAACAAAAAATTGGATTGTCCAGTCCATCCAACCAAACGTTAATTTGGAGGATCCAAGACATAAAGAAACAGATGATCTTATATCTCCAATCCAACTTCGATGTCAAACCAAACGCAATTGATGACTGAGCACTTTGTCACATGTCACTAGAGTGTACGCACAAATGAAAAATACACAGCTTCAACACCGGGTTTAGGGTGCACCATGGACTAACCACATGATCCGCACAAACACTCACGTAATTAGCATACACTTGAAAGAGCAACTTCTTGGCCTCATCCTTCGCGTACGAACGGCAACGGACCAACCAAAAGTCCGTTGCACTACAGGAATTAGGCAAAAGTCCGTTGGCCATATAGACGTCGGGAGCGTATTCCTCTTTTCTTGTAGTGTTGTCCATGAGCCAATAAACAAGCTCTTCTGATGCAGCTTTGTCGCTAAAAAATAAACTACAAAGCAACAAGTTCATGGAGATGGGGGGAGTATATATATATATATATATATATATATATATATATATATATATATATATATATATATATATATATATATATATATATATATATATATATATATATATATATATAATATATATAATATATAATATATATATATGATGATCTTTTAAAAAAAGAAGAAAAAACACGCATAACGTCATCATATATGATAATCTATGTCTCACATGCATGTTACAGTTGTCCATGCATGCTACCCTATGCCCCAAACATATGATCAACGAGCCTCAAACTATGTATATATATATATATATATATATATATATATATATATGTGTGTGTGTGTGTGTGTGTGTGTGTGTGTGTGTGTGTGTGTGTGTGTGTGTGTGTGTGTGTGTGTGTGTGTGATGACGTTTCAACAAAAAGTAGAGAAAACACGTAATAATATTGTGATCAAACATGATCGAGAGGTTTTATGTACATGTTACTTGTCCATGTATGCTTGCTACACCCCAAACATGATCAACGAGCCTCAAATATGAGGATATTTCAACAAAATTAGAAAAAACCTAACGTCATCAAACATGCATGATCGAGGTCTTTTGCGTGTCAAACTGAGAAAAACATGAACAAGGGTTTGTGATATATATATGTTAATGAATGAATGTGTGGTGTGTTCATCATCTTGTAGTTTTTTCTTTTGTTTTCTGACGATCTTTCAACAAAAAGAGAAAACACGTAACGTCATGAAACAAGATCGAGGTCTTTTGTGTGACAAACTGAAAAAAAAAACTGGAACATTGCATATACCTTGGGCTGGTGGGCCCTTTGCGTGTCAAACGTAAAAACTGGAACTGAAAAACTAAAACACCACTGGCCGGACCTACAAAGTAAGCCAGGTGGGCAACTGCATACCATGGACCCTTTGCATATAAAATTAAAAAATTGTTCGTGAAGCGAAGATGGGACTCGTCGAGCCGTTGTGATAACTTAGAGGAGGCCAACCACGGTTTGGATTAATTCGAAAGTGCAGTGTTCGAAGCGTCCGATCATCTGCACTCACACGCTTAGACGATGACCCACTGCAAAGGCACACCCGTCCTCTTGCATCTCCACCGCACCACTCCATCGATCGTAGCCTCCAAACTTCTCTTGCTTCACCGCTGCACCATCGCTGACCACCTCTCGCTCTTTCTCCGCACCTCCATCGCCGCACAAATGGGTAGCCCCGCACCGAAGCGCTCCAGGCCGTCGACGTCCTCCGAACCTCCTTCTTCTCTTTTTCCGTCACAGCCAATGCTGGTGAAACTGGAGGCGGCACCCGCACCTCCTTCGTCCCCTTCTCCGCCTGCGACGCCCACACCTCCTCATCCCGTTTGGGTTCAGGAGACTGTTCGCCTCGTCGAACACTGCTTCAATGAACTCGGTCGACGCCTGAAGGAGGCCACCGGGCACCTTTCCGCCACCGCCTGGTGTGCAAAAAAGCTCGACAAATTGACGCGGGATGTATTTTCTGATACATCTCGCTCGTGTGGCCGTCTGGAACTTGGGAAACTTCCCGTTTGCACTAGCATGGACACCGCTGGCCACTACTGTTTCGGGTTAGGGTTTGTGGCCGGTCGTCTCAACGTCCTCCACGAGACGATCGGGGAGGTGGCTGGGGTGGAGGGCCGCCAGCATATTCTGCAGATCGTCGCCTGGAAGCTTCGGACTCAATTGCTGGAGGAGGCAACAGCAGCGGCGGCAGCGGAGGAGGCGGCGGCAGCGGCGGTGGAGGAGGAGGCGGCAGCGGCAGCGAAGGAGGTGGAGATCTCTTCCAACTCCGAGTAGAGTAGTATTTGTAGTTTTTCTTTTTCTTGTTTTCTATGTGCTTTCGTAGTTCTTGTTTGTAATATATGTGTTGTTTTTATGTTAATGAAAAATGTCTTTTATTTTCAGGAACAATGTGTCCTATGCAATATCGAAAAACAACTCCTTTCTGAAAAAAGGATAGATAATTGTAGTTCAATGTCTAGCCGAGAATTCGTTGTGTTGCGACAATCGACGACTCTTGGTTGAAACTCCATTGAGATTGTGGTTGAGGCTGCGTTTCTCCTCTTTTGTGTTCTTTCACTCAATTTTTTCATTTGTAGTCAGTGCATGTGAAAATGTATTTTTAGTAGTAGTATATACTACATATTATCATTTCATTGTGATTAATGTTATAGAATGCTAATTGTTTGCCATCGTCCTTTCGTGGACTTGGGTGTTCTGTATTTGCATATCGTTTGCATTAGCACATATACATTTGGCGATTCATATTTTTGTTCGTATTTTTAGATTGTCCCACTAGCTAGCAGATGACCGCTTTTAGATTTTGATCTCCATGCAAGGCAGCAAAGATGAATTAAGAAGCGAGCAAGTTGTCCTAAGAAGTCTACCCCACTAGCTACACACACCATGTGCAGGAATCGACGCGACATGACATGTAATTAATCACGATTGCATGTGTGCACAAGGGCACGACTTGCGTCAAATTCTCCACTCCCGCGAAATTTTTTTCGTTCTTCTTGGCACGCCACATTTGAGATTTTTACAATTCAATTTTCACTACCTGCGCCTCCAATTTCAGTCTCGCCTATTATCGTAACCCTATTTCAGCAACGATGAGTATAGATGGAAACACTGGCCTCTGTTCCCAACACACCACTGCCCCGCCGTTCCGCTGATTTCGCAGTACTCCAAATGTGTTGTCTCTCTGTCCTGTGTTCCATACTTGTATTCCTAGGAAATTCAAGTGTTTCCATTTCCCATGGTTTTTACAATTTTTCCCCCATGGATCTCGCAGTGACGCATCGAAGCTCTTGGTGGTATTGACTCCTGGGTACAACGCCGGGCGACCAAGTTTGATGGGCTCTACGGAACCTCTTCGTCGCCGACACCTCCCTACGACATCGCATCCCAGACTCCAGTTTTGTGCTAGGTAAACTATACGATCCATGCCGTCTTTTTATAGAGCTATATTGGCTTGGTTCTACACGATCCACGCAGTTTTGGGTTAGTTAAGTTCTACACGATCCATTCTGGTATACGAAGATTAAATAAATTAACAAAGAGAAATGTGGTGTTCTGTTTCACCAATTTAGTTATATATATATATATATATATATATATATATATATATATATATATATATATATATATGTCGCTTCGACAACTTATTGCAGTAGTGTATTTCTAGTTCCATTCCTTGTCAGGAACGACAAATACTAAAACCAGAGGTAGTATGTAATTTTTGGATTTAGAAGTAAATGATGCAAGGGTTATCTAATCAACCGCTCCAAATGTTGTACTCTCATTCCTGTTTTACAAATTTATATTCCTAAGATTTTCAGTTCCCACGGTTTTTACACTTTTTTCTTTCTTGTGGCTTTCTTGGATCATATGTTTTTTTTCTATTCCTTCATATCTAATTCCACCTTTTGTAACAAACACTGCAATTTATAGAAACCACACCGTCTGATCCAAAATCTACATCAGTCATGTAATCTGATGTTATCACTGTTATTTGGAATGATTACTTAAAATGCTCTTTACATTAGGAACAAGACATCAAACCGGGATGTCGTCTACAAGCATTCATGGTGGCCAACTAGCACCTGGTATAACTATAAATGTATTTACTATCAAAATTAAAAAAAATTAGAAAACATTAAATCCTTTGCATCGTACGCATAGAATATTGCAGCACATGATGTTCAGGAACCCCGGGGTTTTTCACTCCCTGGTACTACGATGCATGAATCAACAACAGGTATAGTTATACAAACCAGAATACTCCTTCCACCCCAGCGTAACTTTACTTTTGGAGCTTAAAAAATGTCCCACTCCAACTCTATCGGTAGCTTCCAACTACCTATATCACATCCCATTACTACCTGTCTATCTACCGAGCCATTTGTTTTGGTAGAGCGTGTTAGTTTTTTACTCCTTTGGCATTGAATTTGGAGCATTTTGAGAGACTACGTTTTGTCTTTTAGATGTATTGATGATGGGAGTATCATGGTCATTTGCATTTTTTCCTAGGCTCTACTAATTTTTTTAGCATGCCTTGCAATTCTACTTTCTTAGTACCCCCTCCTTCCCACAATAGTGTTCGTTATGACAACAAACTTAGTTCAATTTGGAACTAGATTTGTTGTCTTAACGACAACTATTGTGGGAAGGAGGGAGTAGTCTTTATAGTTATCAGTTCATCAGCCTATGTGATGGCGTGATTTTTTTATGCCTCCACGCTGTGCTCTCTCGCCGCCGGCCACTCTGGCCGGCACCGGCGCCCACGCCCTGCTACTGGTCACTTCAGTGTCCTCCCCGATGTGTCTCTCTCGCCCATCGTCACTTACCATCCTTCGCGTGGCATGATTACCCCGCCGCCTGCAAATCCCTGGCCATTACTCGCCCTACCACCAATCCTCCTCGAGAGTTTCGGCGAGACCGAACCCTCGCTTTGTTGAGCGTCGCAAGCTGGGACTATGCAGTATTGCACCTGCAGTAGCCACCACTGACAAGTGGACCAAATGTCTCATGGGACCACATGTCATGGGCAACTAATGTAGGTGCAGTACTGCAGAGGATTTCAACCTTGTAAGCTGCCTGCCTTATCTGTCTTGCATTCGCCACCTGCTACTGCTGGCGTTCATTACTTACCCTGCAACTAATAATTATCTTCGAGACGCGCTCCTGCTGATGTCAGTCAGACCAAAGTGGTGAACCCTATCTTTGTCTAGTCTAGCGTTGCCAGCTGCATGCCTGCCCCCTCATAGTTTTGCCTGCTTCGCTGTTGGACTAAAAATCCTCTGCAGTACTACGAGTGTGTACCGCCACTGACATGTGTACTTGATGGCTCATTTTAGGGTATGAACAGCAATAAAGAAGTCAACAATGTACCCCCCCCCCCGGATCAAAATAGTTGTCGTTCAGACAGTCCAAACTAGTTCATTTTTAATTCATTTGATGGTCTGATACGACAATTAATATAAACCAGGAGGGAGTAATACAGAACAATATGTTGTTGGGGCGCAGTCCTCCCACACTCGTATTTGCCGCACTTGTCCTGAAGATGGTACGAACATCAGACTTTTCTTCTTTTCACACTATTTGTACATGATATTAAACTTGGTCAGGCGGTAATTTGCTTTATCATTTACCGTTTGAATTAATGTAATAGAAGGAAAGAAGTTTGGCAAAAGTGTGGCTAAAGGACTTAAGGTTTCCAGAATACGCTATGCATCCCAAGTTAGTACAACGGAGCATGTGAAGCTACCAATTCAGTTCTCCACTAGGTTGGGTGCTGCGGTTCGTATTAACCAGCGGCACTTTGTCGATGATGTGGTTATTTTAACAAAAAGACATGCATCCCTCAGAGATGCAAGGAAGTGGGCAGAGGTTGGCCATAGTAACAAGGGAGATATAGTACGAGACATTCTGGTTCGTGTTGTCACACCTCCACACAATTATTTTTTTTCTTGCAATCTCCATCTTGTACGTTTACAGCAACTTATTATACAATATACAGGATTCCTGGGACATGGAGGACACACTGGAGAGCACAAGAAAAATTTTGAAAATTGCTAGTGAGCGCTACAAGAGGTAGCGCTCGACTTTGCATGCCACCTATAAGAGGTATTCTACCGATGAAGACGTGTACGAAACAAGCCTGCTGACGTAACGGCGCCTGAGTGGTTGCACCTAATAGAATATTTTGGGTCTGAGCGATTCAAGATTAGATAACTTTTAATAGCTTTGCATCATACAAAAACTATTTGATTTACATTCATTCCTGGAATTAATTTTTAAAATTATTGCAGTCAATAAGCAGGACCAATTCTCAAAATCGAAGAAGACAAAAGGCGAGTCACTTGCTTGGCTCCAAATCCTACGCCCAACTTAGTTACGAGAAGGTATGAAAAATAAATCACGCTTTTACTTTGCGCTGCAAACAATATGTATATCAACATATTGGATTTTACTTGTATTTTATGTAGCGAGATCTAGAGACCGGAGAAGAACAAGATGACATACAGCTGTGGGAGGCAAGCCATTTGTTGGAGAATGTTGACTGGGCAAACAAGCTGGTAGAAGCTGTACATGTGAGTAAGACTTCAAATAATCCCCAATTAAATAAATATTTGCAATTTACGTGTAACTTTTCTCTTCGTATATAGATCTAGGCAAGTGCACAAGTGGACGACATGGAAGCTGAGCTAGGAGGCCCAATTCCAAATGAGGAGAGAAACCACATCTTCCAGCATTGTTATAGATCCTCAATCGGTTGTGCAGGATCACAGTTTCAGGGGCGTGGTTATGTGGCTAACCCAACTGGTCCCGAACATGAACGTATGCGTATACAGATATCTGAACACCTCAACGACTAAGTTCGAAACATATAAGATAGAAATGCAGGCCTCAAACAGATAGTGCAGGAGTTGGAAGGAAGAAATGATAGCTTAAACACCTAGATGGACTGCATAAATCAGAAGAATGAAGAGTTAAACGTTCAAGTCCAGAACTTACAAGGTCAGATAGTAGCTGATCGTGAACAGACGGCTAAGGAAATGCAGGACATGCACACCTCAATGGCTGAAATGCACAAAATGATGATGGAGACCACCCCACAAAAGGTCCAACCAAGAAACCGCTAAAAGCCACTTGCTGCAATAATTAGTCCCGGTCAGCTTAGGCAAAATTACATGCAAACACGTCATGAACAACTTAATACTTGAGTGTTGTTATGCATGTTGCAATATCAATTGATGGATGTTTATTGTTAAAATCGTGATTCTTTACCACTAATTTTCAAACCTGATGCATTAGGATTCTACTGCCGCTAATTATAAAAATATGGCATTAAATTTCTTGTCACAAATGATAAATTGTTGCAATAGGAAGCCATTGCCACGAATTACAAAACATTGCAGTATAAACATTTGTCCACGACTCAAAAAATGTTGCACTAGATTGCTATTGCTACCACGCAGAAAATGTTGCATTACAACACTATTGCCACGGATGAGAAAATGTTGCATTACACATCTATCACCACAAACCATTAAACATTGCATTACAACCATACTGCCACATATCAGAAAACGTTGCATTACGAACCTATTCCTACAGATCAGGAAACGTTGCATTAGAATCCTATTGCCACAGATCAGTAAATGTTGCATTACGAACCTATTGTCACAGATAAGAAATCATTGCAATACCCAACTATTTGCCACGGATGTGAAATCGTTACAGTACCATACTATTTCCCATGGATCTGAAATCGTTGCAATACACTACTATTCGCCACGCTTGTGCACCATCGCAATAACATACTATTTGCTACGGACATTAAACCGTCTTAGTACCACACTATATACCACGGCTGTGACATCGTTGCAGTACCATACTATTTGCCACGAATGTAAAATCGTTGCAATACCGTGATATTCGTTGCAATACCATAAATTGTTGCAATACCAGAAATCGTTGCAGTATCGTACTATTTGCCACGGCGGTGAAATCATTGCAATACTGCACTATTTGCCATGAATTGTGAAAACCGTTGAAATATCATGCTATTCGTTGCAATACGTTAAATCGTCGCAATACGCTAAATTGTTACAATAACACACTATTAGCCACGAATGTGAAATCGTTGCAATACTGTACTATTGCCACGGCTGTGAAATCATTGCAATCACATACAATTACCACTAATGTGAAATCGTTGCAATAACATGATATTTATTGCAATACGTTAAATCGTCGCAATATGCTAAATCGTTGTAATAGCATTACTATTTGCCAAGAATATGAAATCGTTGCAACACCGTGCTTTTTTCCATGATCGTGATCTTGTTGCAATACCATACTATTCGTTGCAATACGTTAAATCGTCGCAATACGTGAAATCGTTGCAATAGCGTACTATTTGCCACTGATGTGAAGTTGTTGCAGTACCATACAATTTGCCACGGATGTCAAGGTATCGCAATAACCTATCGCAACGGGAAGTATTACGACATTCGTAAAAACTATTGCCACACTCTTTTTCGTTGCAGCAGTGACCTATTGCGACGAAAAACGACCTATTGCGATGAATTTTTTCGTTGCAATAAATCGGAATCCTTGCAGTGTAGGCAGTAGGTGGTGAAAATCCTATATCTTCTTTGTAATCATCCACGTTCGGCTATGCCACAGGCTCTTGGTGGGAGTCGTCCTAGTATTGCTAGGGGTAAACCCATGCTCGATGTGTTGAACAACTTAGCATACGTATTCACCATTGACATGCTCATTAGTATCTAACCTAGGCTATGTATATGTATATTGGAAGCATTGTAGGAGCAACTCCCCAACTCTTAGTCTAACCTCCATTAGCACCCATCTACCCTTTAGAATAGATTGCTTAGGTGTGTGTCACACTTCCCATATATTATAAACTTACCCCTGTCTTGATAATTGATTAGTATCCCATAGCTTGATCATAAGAGTAGTGTTTACTTTACTCCATTGCCTTCTTGTGGGATAAATATGATACCCTTGAGAATACTCTTGGGTGGAATGCTACACGATAGTTTCTGTGCGCTTGGAGATCTCATCTCTTTTCCCGAGATGATCTGTGACGTAAGAAACATCAACACCCCCCTTATTTTGATGCCTACTCTCAGACTTACGATATTTGTCCTTATCTATCCACCAGAAGATTTTACCAACATAGTGTGTTTCTAATGAGCTATAAGCAAATTATACTTGGCAACATACTTCGATGAGATGAATGAATGAGATGCTCCTCAATAAAATAAAATGGTCGCGGGGTTGGAGTCGGCGAGGAACATATCAATCACGACGTCATCCGCTTGTTGGGCCTCCTCAGTAGAGACGTGATTCACATTGCCACAAGTGATATTCTGTTGTCCACTGTTTCCTTGTGGTGCTCCTCCATTCGGTCGTGGGTTTTGCCTTGGTGAATTGTTCATTGGTCCATAGCTCCTCTTGGGGCAATGACTTGCAAAGTGTCCTGCCTCTCCACAAACATAGCATGTCTTGCTGCCCGAAACACCAGGAAAACTCGAATGCTGCTGATTTTGAGAGTTAGTCACCATATTAGGGTGCGGTGCAAACAGCACAGGCTAGCGAGGCGCTTGCATAACAGAGCGCTGCTGCTGCTGGTTTGGGCTCGAAGGATAAGCAAATTGATAAGCAGGAGCGGAGGGGTTGTAATATGGCGCACTTGGTGACGCAAGGCGAGGACGGACATTACTCCCTTGTGGCTGCCCTTGATACGACACCTTCCTTTTATTATCATGTTCCATTTCACAAACCTTATTTTCAACCACAATGGCCTTGTCCACAAGCTTCTGGAAATTGGCGTGGTCACAATTGAGCAATTTAAACTGAATCTCATTATTTAGGCCTCTCAAAAACAAATACTGCCTACGGCTGTCGCGGTAAAAATCCTCTGGAGCATACCTTGAAAGTTAAGTGAATTTATTGAGATACTTACTCACACTCGTCCTTCCTTGCCTTAGGTTCTCAAATTCCTGCATCTTCAAGATCATGACACCTTCCAGAACAAAGTGAGATTGAAATTTCTCCTTGATTTCAGCCCAAGTGATCCTCTCTTGATTTTCATGGCCATTGCATATCGAGTCCCACCAATCCGCAGATGCTCCAACTAGCTGATGGGAAGCAAAAAGGACCTTCTCCCTATCATTGCATTGGACAATAGCGAGCTTCTTCTCCACAGATTTCAGCCAATCATTAGCTTCCATAGGATCACTGGCTTGAGCAGAAGTGGGTGGCCTAGTCCTCATAAACTCTCCCAACCCGTTATGAGGTGGTGGGGGTGGTGGGGGTGGAGGCATATGGGGCTGATTCTGGTTATTGGCCTGCAGCTGTCCCAAGGTCTGCATAAGATGATTTTGCATAACCAACAACTGCTCAAGGTTGCTAGCCTCAAGTCTAAGTCCATTGTTGTTCTGAGGTGCCCCATTGTTCTCCTCATCCTCATTGGCATTCTTTTGGTTGCGAGTCCTCGACATCTGAAGAAAAGAGCAAAGGATAGAAGAATTTAGAAAACGTACCCAACTATATACATCAAGAGATATGAAATTAAGCAACAAACTATACAAGGCTATATGGATATGGCAAATGTCGAAGCATTCCACAATACTCCACTAAGCACACAAGCAAACAAGCAGTCATTAATAGCAAATCAGCACACCAAACAAACCTCAACTATTCATGAGTGCTCCTATGTGCTCTAAAGTGTACATTCTATCTAGGTTTCATCCTATGGTCAACCTGTGGCTCTAATACCAATTTGTGACACCCGGTTCTGAAAATGAACTAAGTGTGACGCATATGTGTGTCCAAGATGTTCAACACACATACACGAGTGCATCACAACTGATATACAGAAAATTATCACAACACGACTAGGAAATAAGTACTTTTATTACAATATTAAAATAATCTTCAAATAACAACTCTAGTGATCATTATTACTAACACTATTACTGCAGCGGAAACAATCTAACATTAAGATAAGCAACTGAGAAAATGGGATATAGCGTGGCTCCAAGCATTCCACAGGCAAGTCGACGGTAACACACAACCTAGTACTCTGCATTATCCTCAGGATACTCCCAAGCATCACCTAAAACTGTTGGTGGGGGAATAGCAAGGGTGAGCACATGTCGTACTCAGCAAGTGTGGGAAATAATTACATGTAGCTTAAAACAGGAATGATAATAAATAATGGCTAGTTTCTGAAAAGTACATTTAAGACACATGAAAAGCATACTAAGATGTCTATGCGAATTAATCCCATCATATCCCAAATAGTTAGCACTTATGAGTCCAACATCATCAATTCGCATCATAATACATCCATCAATAATTATCCATCCAAATACCAATTTCTTACCATCATCATCCACCATATTCATTTATCACAACTCAAACCATAACCATAACCAAACCATCCCAAATACCAAGTTCCCCTCTAATCTTTTGAGAGTCCAGGTTGGTCATAATTGGGAGCAGGCTATCACGATAGTTTTTGTAACACCCTCATTTTCATGCATCATGCCTTGCATACACTCATATACATGTTTAACATTAACCCACAACAAGAGGAACGAGTTTAAAATTGATTTAGAGCATTTAAAATTGATTTTGAACAAAACCGCACTTAAAATGCAGGAAAGTGCGGACTAGTTCGATTTTGCTGAGGACTAGTTTAATTTCTCTCTGACTAAAAACGAACTTGTCCGTTTTTGCTGTGGACTAGTCCGATTTTGCCTCTAGAAACTTTCGGACTTGTCCAATTTTGTGCAGACTAGTCCGATATTCCAAGAATCCTTGAAAATTTGCTAAGTCCCTAGACCTTTCCAGAATAGTCCGATGTTCCAGTGGACTTGTCCGTTTTCCTCTCTTACTAAAGTCGGACTTGTCCGATTTTAGGCTAGACTTGTCCGATTTTCTCTATGGACAACTTTGGACTAGTCTGGTCCTTTTCGGACTTGCCCGATATTTCGCGACTCCGAGTTGATCTTTTGTTTTACGACTTGTTTCTTGGGTTTCAAGTTAAGTGGGCCTAGGGATGTCGTGCCTAACTCTTTTAGAGCCCATGTGGGACCCTAAACCGGCCTCTACTTCTCTCAAACATGAAAGCCATCTAACCCTAGCCTCCACCTCTATATAAACAACCTCACCCCTTGGCTTGACATCTATTTGCCACTTTTCCACCCCACCCAAACTGTAGTTTGTGGAGAGCCACCACCAAGGAGGGAGGAGGAGATCCCATGCAAGAAGAAGAAGAGGAGGAAATGAAAGAGGATCAAGATCTCCATCAAGTTTCGTTCCTCATCACCAACTCATCTCCAAGTTCATCAACCCTAGATAATCAAGATCCAAGTGTTACCTCCAAGTTTCTTGATCCATTGGAGTTCTAAACACCTGGTATACCTTCTATTCTCTTTTCCTTAAGAGAATTCAACCCCTAATCTCCAAGTTTACATCAATCTAGAAAACCCTAGTTCGCTAGTTCTACAAAGTGCGGACTAGTTCGGCCTTCTGCAGACTAGTCCGATTTTCCTAGCTAAGTTGTGTTGAATTAATTTTAAATTGATTTGAATCAACTCCAAACTTGTATAAACTTGTTAAAATCTATTAGAACTATTTAGTGATCATTTAAAAGCATTCCATTAACAAGTTCTACCTTGCATTTGCATCAATCATGCATGTCATGTCATATTGAGTAATATTTGTGCACTCTTTGATTGTGTTTCTTGCCTTGTATGTTTATTGTGCGGATTAGACGGATTTGCACTAGAGAGTGCCGCGGAGGATCTCCAGCATCAAGAGTTTGAAGAAGTTGACCCTAATCAACAGCAAGAGCAAGGCAAGTGTCCTTGAAGCATATTGATCCTGTTTTGAAATAAATGTTTTGTTTGGAAATTGCATGCTTGTGTCAATTTGATGGGAAATCCTATGGTAGGAATTTTACTAGTTTTGTTGACCACCCTTGTCACCTGGAATTATGGTAGAGAGTCGGGAATGGCTTTTTACCTTTTTGCTTCGCTTAATTAATTGGAATGGGAAAACAATACTAAACATTAATGATGTATTTATGAGACTATGATTAACATGAACTGGATAATATGATATGGTAATTGGTGATCTAAGCAAGCATGGTATGTGGATGGGTTGGATGTTACAGTGGTTTGCTTGCTCTAGATCTAAGGACCGGTTCATGCGAGAATAAGTCAGGACTATAGTGCCGCCACGAGGCCAAGTATGGGTGCGACATAGCTGATTAATTAGGGCTTTGCTAGTGCTGTTTGTACCATTAAGGATGCTCGGGGAAGAGGTAGTCGGATTGGGTTTGTTGATGATTGGTGGGACTACCATGGGATCCGAATGGCTCAGGAGGGGGCCCTTGGTTGAAGATGTGCTCAGTTAGAGGCATCGCCACTGGTGAAACCTTAGTGGGGTCTAAATAGGCTAGTAATCCCTTTGTAAAGGCTATTTTGTGATCTCTTGGCCACACACCAACAAAAGTGTGTAATGTGACCGACGGGTCATGGGCATAAGGGAGGTTCTTAGTCACTGAAAGGTGATGAAATCACAAACATGTGGGTAAAGCGGTACAAACTCTGCAGAGTCTAATAAAACTATCATGATAGTCGTGCTCCTGGTTATGAGCACCTGGACAACTTGCATGATTAGGGGGTACTCGGTATTGGGATGGTATTTGGGATGGTTATGGTTGGAATTATGGTCATGGATGGTTATGAATTGAATTCTGGTATTGAATATGGATATTGGTATATGATGATAGATATGGAATATGGACTGGTATTATGATCTTATATATGATTATGATGGGTTTATTTCATGTACATGTAACATTATTGCTTTTCAAACATTTTAATGTACTTTTCAGCACTCATCCATTATTATATTCATCATTTGAATCAGCCACATGTCATACTTTCCACACTTGCTGAGTACGACATGTACTCACTCTTGCAATCCCCCCCAACAGTTGCAGGTCAGGAATGGGAGTTTAATGGTGATAATGCGGAGTTCTAGGCCGTGTCTACCGTCAGCTTGCCTATGGTGTTGATTGGAGCTGCGCTATACCATATCGCTTATGCTGCCTAGGTGTTTAGTTTTCTTATTTAGTTTATTTCTGCTGCATTAGTTGAACCTGTCATTAATATTCATTAGAGTTTGTATTCGAGGATAATATGGTTTGTATAATAAAAATTGGTTAATTAATCTTGTTCTGTGGTAATTTTCTGTATACTCTTTTGTGAATGCACTCGTGTATGTGTGTTGAACATCCTAGGCACACATATGTGTTCACTTGGTTCATTTTCGGAACCAGGTGTCATAGTTTTTAACGCCCTGCAGAGGTTGTACCACTTTAACCACATGTTTGTGATTTCATCACCTTTCGGTGACTAAGAATCTCCCATATGACGTCTCACACTTCCTTTGGTGTGTGGCCAAGAGATCACAAAATAGCTTTTACAAAGGGACTACTAGCATGTACGAACCCACTAAGATTTCACCAGCAGGCTTGAACCTCCATTCTCCCACCCACGGCCCCCTCATGTGCCATGCAGTTTCCAGGGTAGCCCTCATCGACTCTCATTCCCAGCTCCATCCAATGGTCCATACAATACCAGCAGTACACCTAATTATTCAGCTATGTGTAGGATAGAAGAGCACGTGAAAAGCTACCAGAGGGGGGGGGGTGAATGGTAGATTTAAAAATTTTACGCAGCAGAAATAATTAAACACCAACCCCTTCGACAGAAAAACAATCTGTTAAAGAAATCGTGTGTGAGACTAATTTAGACGTGTTTCACTGTGACAAAAGTGATAGATATCAGAGAGAATCAAGTCACGAAGACAACACAAAAAGAATCACACAAATCCATCGAGAAAAACACAAGTTATGATCGAAAGATCAAACAAAGGTCAATCTGCCCTACCCGAGAAAAAACAGTTCTGGAACGCTGCAAAGAAACTCGTGTAGATCATATACCACAGATCCAATGACCGTGAAATTTTGCCAGATGATAGATAATTAAGTTGTGAAGACAACCCAAAAATAATCACGTCAATTGGATTTGTAAAACTTGAGTTATGATAAAACCACCGACAAAAGGTAGTGCTGTCCAGAAACTCGACAAGTAAAACTTGTCTGGAACAAGTCGGACGAACAAGGCACAAAAGTTCCTTCAAACTACGAATTTTATTCAATAGAACACAATAGGAACAGCCCCAAAGTCATGCACCACGAGCTCTAGGCTCCCTTGCTTATATAACCAGCTCGAAAGCCAACTCAACTCAAATCACGAACCTAATCCTACTCTGTCCACGAATTGTAACTTTCCATAACTGCTTAGGATTCTTCTATACGCAGATAGAAGCAATCTTAAGACTTAAAAACACCTTAGGAACGTATCCCACATTCCTAAACAACTCAAATTCGTGACCCACACGAAATCCTATCATAACCAACTCAAATCTTTCCATATTTAAGTCAAACCCGACTCAGCCGCACCCTAAGTCCGTAACCTAGTTGGTTGGACCTTTTCGACCAACTCTTTACGTCCACATCTCTTCATCACGTCTCGGAACCATGTAGCCACATCCATGCACTCCTTGCACACGTGCAAACATCTTCCAATGTCGTCCACGATACATTCACATGCATTGTTCCTGATTCAATCATGCTGCACAACCTCCTGATCAGCTCAACCACAATTCCTCCTGAATTTTGTTTTTGGAACCTCATCTCCTCCCTGAGACTAGTCCAATGGATCTCATCACCAGCCATGTCTTGAACTCAAGAAACACCTGCACATGAATAAACAACCAATCAATACGAGCCCAAGTCCTCGACTTGACTCAAGTTAGTTTCGAACACAACACCTTACGTGAGAACCTCACATAAGCATGTTGCAAAACCACAGTAACACGATATCATCCAAATCAACAAAAACGCACCAAAGACTTAGCAAATGAATACTAAGCAATCTTTCCAATAATGTAAAGCAAGTACAAAACATTGCAAATGAAAAGCAGAAGCACTGTGGTCAAGTTTCGGACCTTGCCAGAGCAACCCGGACCTTGAGCCGGAGTTAACAAAAGCTAGTAGAACCTAGCGCCGGAACTTACCAAAACTAGTCGGAACCAGTAAACCCAAAAGTCGGAGCTAGAAAAACCAACTCGGAGCTTAGCAAAAACACGCTGGAGCTAAAGACAAAACTCACCGGAGCTAACCAAAACTAGTCAGATCTTAATAAAAGGTGTTTTGGTGATATTCAAAACTTTTATCGTCAAAGCAAGTGTATTTACTACGAGCCAATGTATTCAGCACACATAGGTCTTACAATCTCCCCCTTGATGAATGCATTGGCAACACCATTTAAAATCCAAACATTGGCTTATTCACATAAAAGTTTTGAAGGCAATTTCTCCCCCTTTGTAAATCAAAAGTAAAATGAGACGAAAATCCAAAAATTACCCCATATGATCTCTCCCCCTTTATTCTCTCTCCTTATGCACATATTCTCTTTCTCTTCATGCTTATCTCTCCCCCTTTGACAATGTATTCAACAAGTCATGAACATATAAACAAATTGTCTCTCCAACTTTAGTTGTTATGAGCATATTATAACATATACATATAAACAAAGCTCATCCAAGTCATACTATCAAGTACCTTACATTATCACATCAATGAAATACATAAAGTAGTGTAAGCCATGCTAGAGATCAAATGTAATTTTCAATTTAAGTAAGTCATGATCTCATAAACTTAACTATTTCAAAACATGAAAGCATGACACTAGTTGCTGTATTTTATTATTTTTCAAAGCATAAATTTAGATCATATGATATTTGCAAGATATTATATGCACATCTGCCTTATTCTAACCAACCAAGCCATGCCTATGTCATTTGACAATCAGAAGCTTAAGGACATGGTTTTAGTTATACACAACTTCTTCCAAGTTCATATCTAGGTGCAATGATAAGCCATGTTAAAAGAAGAAGTGTGATGCATGCATATTCTCTTGATCTTTTCTCAATTTATATTTGTTCATAAAAACTCAACATGTGAGTTGATTACTTGATTAATTCTTAATAATTAAAAGCACTTGTGAACATGTAACAAGTTCAAAATAGCAAGAAAGTTTGACCATGACCAGTTTTGTAAGTAATTATTCCAATTACTAGACATGGCAAAAACTAAAAAATGTATAACACGAGTAATGTAGTAAGAACTTTCAGCATGTAAAAGGAATCACAAAGTCATATATGTATGAAATACTATGCTCATATTATTTTAATTTCAGATTCACACATAGACTTCCCAAGTTTCAAAACTCCCCCTCAATTTAAGGCATGAGGATGCATAACCCCTATTTCACTACGAATGTAACAAAAACGAGTGAAATCTAAAGGTTTTGTAAAAATGCCAACCAATTGTTGTTCGGTATCTACATGGTGAAGCACAATGTTTCCTTTTTCAACATTATCTCAGAAAAAGTGATACCTAATGTCAATGTGCTTAGTTCTAGAATGTTGCACGGGGTTTTTAGCAATGCAAATGGCACTAGTGTTATTACAGAACAGTGGAACACTATCTAGATTAACCCCATAGTCCTTAAGTGTTTGAACAATCCAAAGAATTTGTGAGCAAGCAATAGCAGCAGCTACATATTCAGATTCGGCTGTAGATTGTGCAACTGAATTTTGTTTTCTAGAGGACCAAGCAACAAGAGAATTACCAAGAAAATGACAAGCACCAGAAGTACTTTTCCTATCAATCCTACAACCCCCAAAATCAGCATCCAAAAAAGCTTTCAAAGTAACGGTTGAGGAAGAAGGAAGAAAAATTCCAAATTCTTGAGTTCCATGTAAGTACCTGAGAATCCTTTTGATGGCTTGACGATGTGAAGCACGTGGGGAGGCTTGAAACCGTGCACAAAGACATACGCTGAATTGTATGTCTGGTCTTGATGCCGTGAGGTACAAAAGTGATCCGATCATGCTTCTATATTCTTTTTTATCCACGGGTTCACCATCTTCATCAAGTCCAAGTGTAGTTGCTGTTCCCATTAGTGTCTGAAGGGGCTTGCTTTTGTCCATGTTGAAGTGCCTTAGGAGATATTTTGTATACTTCATTTGATGCACAAAGGTACCCTCCTTTGTTTGCTTGATTTTCAGCCCCAAAAAGTAAGTGAGTTCACCTATCATGCTCATTCCAAATTCGGAACTCATCATTGATGAAAACTTGGACACAAGATCATGAGAAGCACAACCAAAGATAATATCATCCACATACACTTGAACGAATAATGAGTCATTGCCATGCTTAAGCACAAAAAGAGTTTTATCAACTTTGACCATGGTAAACCCTTTTTCAAGTAAGAATTTTTTAACCTATCATACCATGCTCTAGGGGCTTGTTTGAGACCGTACAAGGCTTTGGCTAGTTTGTAAACATGATTAGGAAAATCTGGATTTTCAAAACCCGGTGGTTGTTTCACATAAACCTCCTCATCTATGTAGCCATTAAGAAAAGCACTTTTAACATCCATTTGATATAGCTTAAAACCAATAGATGTAGAAAAAGCTAACAAAATTCTTATGGCTTCCAATCTAGCAACAGGAGCAAAAGTTTCATCAAAATCTAGACCTTCAACTTGAGTGAAACCTTGAGCAACCAACCCATCCTTATTCCTAACCACAACCCCATCCTCACTTTGTTTATTTTTAAATACCCATTTAGTTCAAATTAAAGTGTGACCTTGAGGTGGAGGTACAAGTTTCCAAACATTATTTCTTTCAAAATTTTCTAACTCTTCTTGCATGGCAATAATCCAAGATTCATTAGTGAGTGCGTGTGATATATCTTTGGGTTCAAAAGAAGCAACAAAAGCAGAATGAGCATAAGAGTTTGGATCGCAAAACCTGGACCGTGTGACTCGTTCGTGCAAGCTTCCAATCATCTGTTGTGGGGGATGATCTTTGTAAAACCGTAGGGGAACAGATGTCTCACAAGCTTCTTCTTCTTCATGTTCATCACAAATCGATGAGCTTGTGACTTGAGGATGATTTGAATCAGCATTGATGGTTGTCGGTTCTGGTTGAGAAATAACATCCGGAGCTGAACCAAAGTCTTTAGCTGCTGAATTTTCGGGCAGCAGCTCCAATTCTTCCTCATCTTCAACGAAAATGCTCCACCCCTACGGATATGGATGTGGACCTGCAATGTTTGAGCTAGTACCTGGGCTAGTTTCATCAAAAGACACTTCACAAGTCTCCACAATTTTGTTAGTTTCAAGTAAAAGCACACGGTAGCCTCTAGTATGAGATGAATAACCAAGAAACATGCCATCAATGGATCTAGGTTCAAATTTATCAAGATTACCATGTTTCTTAACAAAGCATTTGCATCCAAAGACCCGAAAGTGTGTAACACTAGTCCTATGACCAAACCGGAGCTCATATGGTGTTTTCCCTAGCTTAGCACGCAAGAAAACACGATTTGAGACATAACAAGCGGTTGCTAACGCATCAGCCCAAAATTTCCTAGGAGTTTGATATTCATCAAGCATAGTCCTAGCCATCTCAACTAAGGTTCTGTTCTTTCTTCCTACAACACCATTTTGTTGAGATACATATGGTGAATAAAATTGATGATCTATTCTATTTTCAACACAAAAGTGATCAAAAGGTTGATTTTTAAATTCAGTTCCATTATCACTTCTAATTGCTTTTAAAGATCTTGGGTAATCAATTGATAATCTAAGAAATAAAGTTCTAAAGTGACTAAAAACTTCATTCTTAGAAGCCATAAAGTAAACCCAAGGGTATCTAGAATAATCATCAACAATCACAAGTACATACCATTTACCTCCGAAGGATTGAACACATGAAGGTCCTACGGTGTCAAGGTGCAAAAGTTGACATGGTTCAGTTGTCATGATCATTTTGAGAGGAGTATGTGAACCTGCAACCATCTTAGCATGTCTACAAGAAGAGCACACAATTTCTTTGTCCCCTTTAAGCTTAGGCAACCCACGTATGCGATCAAGAGCACTAACACACGTTAGGTGATCAAAGCCTATGTGACCAAGTCTACGATGCCAAAAATATAGGTCCTTTGAATCATTAGCAACTAGACACCTATGCTTAGAGGAAGACATATCAAAATCAGCTTTAAAAACTCTTCCAAACCGAGAAAGGTTATAAATAAGCTCACTATTTGAACTTACAACTTTGCAGCAGTTTTTATTGAAAATAATTTCCAGATTTTCATCTAGCAATTGTGAAACAGAAAGCAAGTTGTATTTCAAATTTTTGACAAGTGCCACATCCTTCATAGTGTAGTGATCATTTACTCTAACCAAACCCTTAGCAATTATAGGAGTAAAAGTAACATTCTCTACACAAGACACAAAAGAGAGGGAGGAGAACCAATCTTTGTTACCGATCATGTGGCGTGAGCAACCTGAATCCACAATCCAAATGTTCTCCTTCCTCAAACGTTTAACCTACATAGAAGCACAATACGTCGATGACTCAATACTGGGGTTAGTCAAAAGGCATTTAGGAATCTAGTACTGAGTCACACGACGTGCATCAGGAAAAACATGCGAAAGCTGAGACAAAACAGCAGGTTTATAAGTCAAAGTTTGAGATTTTTTATTCCTACCACTGACCTATTAGGTGTTACTTGTGTAGCACAAAAATCAGTAGCTCTAGAGGCAAAAACAGAAGGTCCGGAGGTAAACTTTGAATGTTTTTGACTCAAAATAGCAGGTTGTACATTCGGTTCAATATGTGCAGCAAATTTTGCATGAAAGTTATGAGATCTAGCAACAATACTTTCCCTTTTCTTTTGTTTAGCTAGTCTATAACAAAAATCTATGACATGGCCATCTCTACTAGAGTAGGTACAATGAAATTTAACTTTGTGTTCATGTCTAGATGAGCAAACAACTTTTTATTTGAAACCGAATGAGACAATACTCCTGCAGATTTGAAAACCACTTCTTTTTGTTTAGGAACTGTTTGAATCAAACAACTTCCTAATGACTTTACAATTTTAGGTGGATGTGCCTTAGCATGAGCATGAGAATCAAAACCTAAACCAGTTTTATCATTGCAAGACTTGGATGAATTCAGCAGCAAGTTTAGGTTCTTATTCACATTACAAAACCAATCAAATGTCTTATGCATGTTATCAAGTTTATTGGACAGATCAAGGCAATTTTCACATGAAGTTTTTCCTTTTAATTTGCAATTGGAACAATATTTAACTTCATGACAACGTAAAGCATTGTTCAATATAGAGATTTCATTCATAGCATCTTGCAGTTTCTTATCAAGATCATCACAACTAGAACAATGCAAATCAATTGTAGAACAAGAAGCATCTTTTAAGTTTCCAATATTAAGTGCAGCAAGCTTTTTGTTCTTTTCAATTTCAAGTTCAAGTTTATCAAGTGTGGAGGTATGTGCACTTCTTAGGGAGGACAATTGTTCATATATTAAGTCACATGAGGAACAAGAATCATCACTAGGAATCAAGGATTTCAAACTATTAATTTTAGATTCTAGTGACTCAATTTTAACAGCATTGTCCCTAAGTTTTTTGTCTTTTTTCTTAACAATAACAGTGGCACGTGAAATAGCATCACACATTTCTTCGCAAGTAGGACATACCTCTTCATTGTCGCTGTTGTGTTCTGCCTTCGCCATACTTGATCTTTACTTGCCCGCCATGAAGCACAAGTTTGCCAAATCATCTTCATCTTCATCACTTCCAATGTCCACGTCGCTTGAGCCAAGTTCCTAGAGTGCTGAGATAAAACTGCTCACCAATTGACGTCCTGTAAAACCCTTCTTTTTCTTTGTATCTTTTGCGGAGGAGTGCTTCGTTCTTGTTTTCTTTTCATCCCGGGAAGTAGGACCTGAATGGTTAGGGAAATCTTAACGAAAATTTCCTGTCTTACCACATTCAAAGCATCATTATGGTCCGGAGCTTTCTCTCCTTCTATTTCTCACATTTTGCAATGCTTTTGAGAACCGGCTAGAGATGAGCGCTAGCTCCTCCTCTGGAAACTCCTCAATCTGTTCAAAGGTTAGAGAGGACAGCAAAGCAAGTGTACCACAAGATGATGTTTGACCGGAACTAGGCATGTCACATTGAGAAACAAAAGCAATAGACTTGTTGGGCTTCTTACGAGAGATTGTGTCAATTTCATGAGTTTTTAACTTGGAATATAGCACATCTAAAGTAAGTGAACTCATGACAGTAGATTCACGAATAGACGTGACTTTCATCTCCCAAATTGACATATCTAATGCACTTAGCAATTGCCTAGCATTTTAAGCATCTGAAAATTTAACATTGACACTACACAAGTTGCTGAGAATCTTATTAAAGCGAGCAAAAAGGTCATCAATAGACTCACCGGGTTGCATCTCAAAGCGCATGTATTCTTTCTTGAACATGTCTTGCCTTACCACTTTGATCGTGTTGGATCCTTTGTGGTAGTCACAAAGTGCTTTCCACACATCGTATGCAGATCGGAGGTGTGCAACACGGTCGAAGTCGCTTTGTTTTAATCCTTGTATGATCAAGTTCCGAGCCTTGTTGTTATTGTCGACATCTCTCAGATTTGTAGCTGTAACTTGATCGTGTGATGGCACTTCGTAAGGCTTGTATACCTTCTCCCATATTGCAAAGCGTTGGGCCTGGATGAAAGCCTCCATGTGTGCCTTCCAACCCTGAAAATCAATACTAGCGAACACACAAGGTTTGGTATAGTACTTCTCCATGATGATTAGTCAGAAACACGTGCAAATCACAAAGATTAGAGTAACGTGGCTCTGATACCAATTGTAGGATCGAAGAGAATGTGAAAAGCTACCAGAGGGGGTGAATGGTAGATTTAAATATCTTATGCAGCAGAAACAATTAAACCCCAACCCCTTCGGCAGAAAAATGATCTGTTAAAGAAATCGTGTGTGAGACTAATATAAACATGTTTCACTGTGACAAAAGTGATAGATATCAGAGAGAATCATGTCACGAAGACAACACAACAAGAATCACTAAAATCCGTCGAGACAAACTCAAGTTATGATCGAAACATCAAACAAAGATCAATCTGCCCTACCCGAGAAAAAACAGTTCTGGAGCACTGCAAAGAAACTCGTGTAGATCATAGACCTCAATTCCAATGACCGTTAAATTTTGACAGATGATAGATAATCAAGTTGTGAAGACAACCCAAAAAGAATCACGTCAATTGGATCTGTAAAACTCGAGTTATGATAAAACCACCGACGAAAGGTAGTGCTGTCCAGAAACTCGACGAGTAAAACTTGTCTGGAACAAGTCGGACGAACAAGGCACAAAAGTTCCTTCAAACTATGAATTTTATTCAATAGAACACAAGAGGAACAGCCCCAAAGTCGTGCACCATGAGCTCTGGGCTCCCTTGCTTATATAACCAGCTTGAAAGCCAACTCAACTCAAATCAGGAACCTAATCCTACTCTGTTCACGAATCGTAACTTTCCATAACTACTTAGGATTCTTCTATACGCAGATAGAAGCAATCTTAAGACTTTCAAACACCTTAGGAACGTATCTCAAATTCCTAAACAACTCAAATTCGTGACCCACACGAAATCCTATCATAACCAACTCAAATCTTTCCATATTTGAGTCAAACCCGACTCAGCCGCAGCCTGAGTCCATAACCTAGTCAGTTGGACCTTTCCGACCAACTCTTTACGTCCACATCTCTTCATCACGTATCGGAACCATGTAGCCACGTCCATGCACTCCTTGCACACGTGAAAACATCTTCCAATGTCATCCACGATACTTTCACATGCATTGTTCTTGAGTCAATCATGCTGCACAACCTCCTGATCAGCTCAACCACAATTCCTCTTGAATTTAGTTGTTGGAACCTCATCTCCTCCCTGAGACTAGTCCAATGGATCTCATCACCAGCCATATCTTGAACTCAAGCAACACCTGCGCATGAATAAACAACCAATCCTTATGAGCCCAAGTCCTCGACTTGACTCAAGTTAGTTTCGAACACAACACCTTACGTGAGAACCTCACATAAGCTTGTTGCAAAACCACAATAACACGATATCATCCATATCAACGAAAATGCACCAAATACTTAGCAAATGAATACTAAGAAATCTTTCCAACAATGTAAAGTAAGTACGAAATATTGCAAATGAAAAGCAGAAGCACTGCGGTCAAGTTCTGGACCTTGCCAGAGCAACCCGGACCTTGAGCCAGAGATAACAAAAGCTAGTAGAACCTAGCGCCGAAACTTACCAAAACTAGTCGGAACTAGTAAACCCAAAAGTCGGAGCTAGGAAAATCAACTCGGATATTAGCAAAAACACGCCGGAGCTAAAGACAAAACTCACCGAAGCTAACCAAAACTAGTCAGATCTTAATAAAACGTGTTTTGGTGATATTCAAAACTTTTATTGTCAAAGCAAGTGTATTTACTATGAGCCAATGTATTCAGCACACATAGGTCTTACACTATGCCGCACCCATACTTAGCCTTGTGGTGGCACTATAAATCCTGGATGAATTGACACAGTTCACCGGGAATCTTGTCGACTCCTCCACTAGGCATACTTCTACAAACTGACCATTCTTGGTTCACATACTTTGTGTACTGCAATAAAACACATAACAAAGTTTGGAATGTGTTGGTTTGAACAATCTCAAAGTATAGATCAAAGTGAGTACACAGTAATTTATTTGGTATTTTTGGAGTAGTTGTACTATGCGCAATTGAATTTTGAAGTTGGAATCAAAATCTGAAAATAATGTTTCTGGTAATATTGAACAGCAGAGAATATAAGTATTAAAATATGCTAGTTACAATGAAAATGAAACTCCAAAGTAAGAAAATAAGATATCGACATTAAGGATAACTTACATCTCACGATTCACTCTATATTCGCTGGCGGTCTGAAGATGCTCGCATACATAATACCCGCATAAGACGCTCCCAGGAGGCTGCTTCGGATAAGGATAATATGTTTTAATTTCCAATGCATTTGTATTAGGAGGTCTCTGACCGCCAAGCCATTTCGCGTAAAATTGGAAGTGCTGTAATACAAGAAATGTCATATAAACTTGTCAACACATTCTAAATGTGTGTAAATTAAAAGTATCGAATAAATGTATAGTTTCAAAATGGAAAGGAAATCTTTGTAATGATCTGGTGTGTAATCGGTTGAGTCCAAGACTGTTGCCAAACCCTGCATTGGCTTGATGAAGATCATTATGTAATGTTTACTGCACACATACAAACACACGTGTTTAGTTAACAATTAGCAATAATTATTGTTTCAATGTCATGTGTCGAACTTACTCGAAGTAGTACGGAGCCTTTGCGAGGTCCATGTCATCTCTAACAAAGTTAAACATGGCATGTCCTATGTAAGCAACAATCTCGGTACTTTTATCCTTCTTTTGTTTTGCTATTGATTTATCAAATTCTTTTTTTTTTCATGTGCTTGTACTGTTCTGAGTCTCGATCCACCTTAACGTTGAATAGCATCTTTGCAATCCATGTAGAGTCAAGGATATATGTCTTGTGTTTTACCTTTTTATTATCCATGTATTACATCCTATTGAAGAAGTCCAGAACTATTATAATCTCATGAAGTATGTATGCATGTAGTAATAAAAGCAAATGCAAAATATTAGAAGCACCAGACGAGTAGCAACTTGATTTCGAGCATGCCCCGATGGAAAAGGACATGTAGATCTTCAAAGAAAAGGGCTTGTTTCTCTGTTCCAGTGCTCTAGAATGCTTCCTTTGGCACAAGAAATGTGACGTAAGAAAGTTCATATTTTGTTCTGGCAGTAATGTACCACTCGTGCATTCTTTTGAGCGAGACAGGTTGTTTGCTAAGTTGTACCGATGTCATGAACAGCTTCCCATTCTCATATTTAGGAGGAACATCCTCAAGCTTGTATATTGGAATTCCTGGTTTAACTAAAGTCGTCCGCCCATTATACATGACACCGTCTTCTTCCCACTCCTCAATATATTCTAATGATATCTCATGAGAATAAAGAGACGCACTCGATTTTCTAATATTTTCCTTCATATTTTCCAAATACTTTGACACTTCTGATGAAGGTTTCTTATTTTTGTATGAGCTAACTTTGATAGGCACTGATTATCGAGGAGTAGTTGTCAGAAGTTGGACACTAGCTTATTGTTGAACCTGTTGTTCAACCGATTGCTCTTTACTACCATCACCTTGCTCTAGTACTACTTCAAGTTGTTGCTCAACTGGTTGCTCTTTACTAACAACAGCTTGCTCTGGTACTGCTTGAAGCTGTTGTTCAACTTGTTGCTCTTGGATATCTTTACTAGCAAGGTTACTATCATCCTTGGTGAGACATAGCGGGAGTGGATCTTCCTAGACTTTCGTCTTAGAAGACGGGGTTGCAGTATTTTGAGATGCGACGGGGCAAGAAATCAGCTCATCGTCCAACACGATATCGTATTGGTGCCAAAGGATTAATTGGTTAACAGCCTGCCCTAGAGTCGCGATCCCCTAATCTATGATATGGTCTATTTCATAATCTTCATAATCATTATCAATGATCTGAAGAACCTGCACCACAGCATAATACAATGGAAGTGGATTGTTGTTGAAGTCACGATCAGGCTTTGCCATAGAAGTGGCATCCTGTTTGGTTTTCTTCCCTGCTCTGCTGATCGGGACAAGAAGACAACAAGATCTGTCCTTAGCGATATCATCAACAGCGAACTTATGGGTTGACCCTAAGACTGGCAAAGAACCTGTGCAGCTTGGGTAGGTAGTTGGAGATACCAAATGCTCCTTTGGCATGGGAACCATCGCTGTACTATGTGCCACTAATTGTCCCGATTGTCTAAGTTGTTCTATTATTTCATGAACATTTTCCTTGTCCTTTTGAGCAATCATTTGATCAAGTGTTTTCCTAAACTTCTCATGTCTTCTATATGTCTCTTTATCTTTTGGGAACCCATCTAGCCAAGACATTTGAGAAGAGATTGCTCGAACCCGTCCACTGTGTTTAGGGTTTCCTAGGATAGTGGTAAGTTGGTCATTCTCCTTCTTCGGCTTCAAGAGACCCTTTTGTTGCTTTTCAGTTACTTCTTTCATTTTTGTTCTCTACTTCATTCACAGAGTCGGGCTTTTCAAGTTTGCCCTCGCTGCTCAAACCTGACCGAGCAAAGACCCACCGCTGAGTTCTCTCATCGCAGCCTTCTAACGGGTGAGTATTGTCCTTACTGGTAATTTCACCTAATATCTTATTCCATTTCTGGACTTTGGGGGCATATCCGACATACCCCGAGCGATGATGGTCTTTGTTCTTTTTGGCAAGCTTTAACCTAGTTGCACATAGGGCTTTAGCATCACGTGTGGTCTTTTGAGGAACAGATTCTTGCCACTGAGCTTGTGTAATTTTTCCCATCTTCCTCGGGCTAGGGACCTTATCGGCCTTAACATAAGCATTCATTTCACTCTTCCAGGCATGAAACTTCTTGCTGCAAGAGACCGATGTTGTTTTCTTGATAGCTTCTTCTGTGCCTTTTGGGAACTTGAATTGTTTCTTTATCCTTTCCTACAACTCATTCTTGGTCTCCTCAAGTAATTTTCTCCAATTCTCGGTTGTGATCGGCACAAGCTCTGTAACAAGAAATTTGCATGCATTTGGGTACTTTGTAACTAAATCCAGTGATTCTTGAGGAAGCCCACCTGGACTGACCCTTGTTATGTACATGATGCGGTTCAATGGATCCTTATTGGGACCTCGTTGCCCTCGGTTCCGCTTGAGTGAACCTAAGGATTCATCCATTGGAGAACCTTCTGCGGTTTTAAGAGCCGAAGTCACCTCGTTGTCTTCATGATTAATCTAGGTAGAAAAGAATTATAAGACTTTGTATACTTGACAACTAACATTAACTTGAACTGCTGAAGTTAAGGTTTGTGATCCATACCTCGTCGGCAGGATCATAATCCGGGTCGAGATCCTCTAAAGTCTTTTTTAATTTTTATATTCAGAAAAGGATCCAATGGACTGTGAAAGGAGCCTGAACTGCTGGAGTCACTAAACTCCATATTGCCTTCTTTGTTGTTACTACCATCAACAATCGTCTTAGGGCTTTCCATGCTAGAACTAATAAGACAAAAAATATAATGAATGGCATATTAACTCTACATGAAGTGTTGCATGAAGAAAAAGATGGAAGCATTCTAGGGTTTTATAAGGCATTCTAGGGTTTAAGGAGACTAACCAAGTTCCATTCCAGGGTTTGAGGCGACTGACCAAGGCATTAGCTAGGCATGTGTATTGCTTGTATCAAAAGCCGACAAGAAAAATTATATCAACAAATAAACAATAACAATGCACAATTCACAATTCGCATTGATTAAATCAACAATTAAACAATAACCAATGTTTTCAAGTCGCCTAGTCGACCCTAGTCGCCTACCCACCGACTAGGACGACTAATCGATCCTAGTCCATCCTAGTCAATCCTCTAATCGTCCAGACCATTTTTTATGTCAATGTCTAGTCAACCCTATATATATCAACATATATAATTATATATTAGGAGTATAGCAGACATACCTTTAGTGTAGCAATTAGAAAACAAAATTCAGAAGCAAATTAATTCAAAAATAGCAACAGTTTACTGTTTCTGAATAGAACTTTATAATTCAAATAACTTTAGATTTCACTATTTCAGTTTCAAATAACATCAGAGTTCAGATTCTTCTAGTCTGCAACTGTTCTCAAATTATTCTAAAGCCCAAAAGATTCAAAGTTTGTAACAGATTCAAAAAACAACAGCAAATTCTAGCAGATTCAATAATAATTCACAATGCACAATTCAATCAACAATTAAACAACATTGCATAGCATATAATTGAGTCACCAATGAGGAGGTAAATGTTGGTGGGGGAGTAGAACGGGTGGCGAGGGAGGGGGCGCTGAGGAGGCCAGGTGGGAGGGGGACTCGGTAAGGGGAGGAGGGGGGAGGGGGTGCTTGATCGGAGGCCGACGTGGAGGGGAGCTCGGGCGGCATCCATGGAGGGGGCTCAGGTGAGGCCGGGTAAGAGGGGGGGCTCGAGTGAGGTCAGGTGGAGGCCGCTGTGGAGGAGGGTGAGAGGGAGATGAGCTTACTTCGCGTGCAGGAGGGAGAGAGGGCGGCGACGAGTGCGGGTGCGGTGGCGGGCGAGGGCAAAGCTCAGCGTACCTGGACGGAAAGGAAGGAAGCGGCGAGGGCAAAGCTTGGCTGCGAGATCGAAACTCGGTGATGACGGTGAAGCTCGGCGGGGAGGGCGATGAAGTTCGACTACAAGGATGGTGAAGACTTGGCAGCAAACGAAATTTTGGCAGCCTGACGGCGTCTAAGTGATTTCGCCCGGGTTTTTTCCAATGCAACCGAGGGCTATATATGGAAGCCTATTTTCTCAGGCGGTTATTAAGTACCAACCGCCTAAGAAGAGGATTATCTCAGGCAGTCATTAATTACCATCCGCCTACGAAGATGAATTTATCTCAGGTGGTTGGTAAGCGATATCCGCCTGAGATAAAGACTTTTCTCAGGCGGTTATTTAGTACCAACCACCTGAAAATATCTTTATGTAGGCTTAATTAATATTCTTGATTAAATGTGGGGCATTTTAAAAGCCCAAATTCCACTTTATTGTAATATGCTTGAGTATTAAAGGCTACCATTAAATTTCACTTGGGAAAACCTTTGAAATTGGTAATATTTTAAAAAACAAATAACACTGGTTATTTGTCATTTTTTATCTTGATGAATATAATGACTTTTCATTTAGTTTTTCAAAATAACTTTGTAGTCATCATACCAACCTCTATGAATTTTTTTAGATTTTTTTATATTTTTTTTAATCAATGTGTGTTCAAAATTTGATGAATGCCTCATATGTATATAAGCATTTGATTAGAATGTTGGATAATTTAAATTTTTACATGTTGGAATGCTTTAAAAAAATTAACAAAATTCATAAATGTTTTATAAGACAAATATGTTCATACAAACCAATTTCAGTGAAGGGTCCCTTTTTTTAGGAGATACGGAAATGTGAATAATATGTGAGTATAAATTAATTTTATATTTACCAAAACATTACAATGTTAGCTATACAAGTTTTAAAATATTGGTCCAGGTGGTAGATATTAATTTCTGAAATATAGAAGAAAGAATCACCGAATTTGGACTCAATTTGCAGAATCTATACATGTTTGAGTATTTATATTGGAACCTAAATAAAAAAGAAGCAAAGGAAAAGAAAACTGAAAGTGCATCTAGGAATCCCTTGTGGGTTTTGGGTGATTTATGACAAGCAAATGAGATCCTAACCAATTTGTTGAGATGAGCACAGGTTTTAATGTGAAAATAAGCAAAGTGCCAAAAAGAAGGGAGAATGAGGAGCGATGTGGAGAAGAGCTCATGGAACAAGATTAGTATATCATTGTGTGTGGAGTGTGTTAAGGAAACACACCCTAAGAACTCAAACACAAATAAAGACACACATTGCACTAATTTATACAAGACCGAACTAGTCCGACTGATACCGGACTAGTCCGATATCTCTCTCTGCACAAGATCGGACAAGTCTGATATCATCACGGACTAGTCCGATATCTCTCTGACTAGAATCGGACTAGTCCTCCCCAGTGCGGACTAGTTCTCAAAACACTTCACAAGTCACACAAAATCGGACAAGTCCGATCACACACCGGACTAGTCTGACATCTTTTTGATGTCAATCGGACAAGTCCGATATTAACACGGACTACTCCAAAAAACTCCCTGACCTAAATCGGACAAGTCCTCCAAGTGCGGACTTGTCCTCATAACCACTTAGGGTTTCACTGTCCGGACAAGTCAGACGACTATCGGACTAGTCCGAAGATTTCCAGAAGCAAAATCGGACAAGTCCGCTCCTAGCCGCACTAGTCCGATATTTTGGGACACTTAGGGTTTGCTACACACAGCACACCAGACTAGTCCGATCTTTCTAAACCCTAACGGTCACTTTTAGAAACCCCATATAAATAGAGGTGCACGGTCCAACTTTAATCTCTCTCGAACCCTAGCGCCATCACACCTCCCAAGAGCCTCAAAAACACATCTCTCCACGAAATCAAAAGCCAAAAAGATCAATCCCTTGAGGATACACTTTGGAACATTGGAGAGACATGATTCATCACACTTGAGCTCTTGGTTTGATTCTCTAACAAATCCTGTGATTTTCATTGTAATCTTTTGAGTGTGTTCTTGGTGGAGTTGTCATTGTAATCTAGGGGAGCCCTCAACGTGTGAGAGGGCCCCTTGAATTTGGTTATTTACCCTTTGTGATAAGAGAAGAGGATTGGCCTTCGTGGCGATCCGACGAGGGTAGGGTTGGAGAAGACCCGATCCTTTTGTGGACTCCTCAATGTGGATGTAGGTTCCCTCTATGGGAGCCGAACCACGGGATAAACTACTTGTGTCTTGCTTTTTGTTCATCGTTCTTATTCATCACAACAATCTAGGGTTTCAATCATTATTGCTTACTTTATGTTGAATCATTAAATACAAGATTGAATTTTAATATATCCTAGTCCACAATCGTGCAACACTTCAATTATAAGTATATTTCCGCTGCATACATCATAGAATCAAACTAATCGACCAAACATGATTAACCTAGTCGATATACACTAGACTAGTCCGCACTTTACCGGACTAGTCCGATATCTCTAGTTATGATCTGGTTGTTAAGTGGTGCAGGTTCGGACAAATTGAAAAAGGCCTATTCACCCCCCTCTAGGCCACATTCAATTGGTATCAGGGCGAGGTTCTTTAAGAAAGAGACTAATCGCTCGAAGAAGATCATGTCGGACATGAAGGACGCGCACAAGAGCAACAACCAAGAGAAGGTTGATGATGACAAGAATCAGAAAGTTGAAAAGCTCCCCGAAGCCATTCAAGACTTCGAGGATGACGATGAGGAGACGCTGGAACTAAAGGCGCTCCTAAGATAGAAGACACTTTCCAAAGGGAAAGTAAAGATTGAAGAGAAGAAGAAGGGGAGTAGACACACCGACTACTCCCGATATCCTTTCAACTATGGTCGTCTTAATCCCTGTAATAATCATTATTTATCTATCCCTCTAGGAAAAGCCCCACACTTCGACGGAAGTGATTACTTAATGTGGAGGCAAAATATGAAAATGCATCTAATTTCCCTCAATCCAAGTTTATGGCATATTGTGTGCACAGGGATAGATATCCCGGACGATGATGAAGAACTTACACCAAGCCAAGGGCAGGCAATTCATCGAAATGCTCAAGCCGCAGTAGTCATTACCTCTTCGCTCAGTCGGGATGAGTTCACCAAGGTGGATGGACTCGAGATTGCGAAGGAGATATGTGACACATTGCAAACTGCACATGAAGGTGACCGTCATGTGCGTGAAGCAAAGATCGAAATGGTCGAAGGCGAATTAGGAAGATTCACAATCGAAGAAGACAAGTCACCATAAGATATGTACAACCAATTAAAGACACTCGTCAACATGGTTCGATCATACGGAAGCAAGAAGTGGAATGACCACGAGGTGGTGAAGCTCATCCTTAGAGCTTTCATGCCTCGCAACGTCACCCTATGCTCAATGATTAGAGAAAGCCCCGGATACAAGAAAATGACTTTGGATGAATTACTTGGAAAAATCATCAATTTCGAGATGATGGAAAAACAAGCAAAGCATGTCAAGGAAATTGCCGACCTCACCTCGGCAAAGAAGAAACGGGTTGCTTTGAAGTCCACCCTCAAGCCCCTATCTAAAGAAGCTCGAGAAGCTCAGCTAGAAGAAGACGATGATGATGAGAGCAGTGAATTAGATGAAGAAGACATGATACTGTTCATTAAGAAATTCAAGAGAATAATGAAGAAGAGACAAGGTACAAAATAGAGCCAAGGAAAGTACAAGGAATGAAAAAAGCCAAAGTTGAGGCGGGCATGCTATAATTGTGGTGAGTATAGCCACTTTATAGTTGATTGCCCATATGAAGAGAACAAGAAGAAGACCAAAGAAGCCAAGCCTCAACCCAAGAAATTCTTCAAGAAGAAGAAACAAGCCGAACAAGCGCACGTAGGGAAAGAGTGGGACTCAAATGATGAGTTCTCATCATCCGAAGAAGAAGAGATGGCTAGCATAGCCATCGAGAAGACATCCAAGAAGTCTACTCTCTTACCTACACTCGGCGCATGGAAGGGAAATGGCACTTGCCTCATGGTAAAGGAAGGTAAATGCAAGGTAAACACCAAACCCCCTTCCGTGCATTCCTATTCTAGCGATGATGAAATCAATAGTGATAATGAGGATATGCTTATTGGATTAGATAGGAAAACTGCCACAAAAATGAAATTTTTACTTGATCAACTTGTTGAGAAGGAGAGGTTGATACATCATCAAGAGGACATGATTATCTACCAAAAGGAGGAATATGTCGAACTTGACAAACTTCTCGAATTTTAAAAGGAGCAAAGCAAATAACTAGAGCTTGAGTTAGCTTCAAGCAAGGAAGCTTGCTTGGAGTTAACAGACTCAAATGCTACAATCAAGGACCAACATGCTAACCTGATCAAGGTTAACAAGAGCCTTGAAGTGCAAGTTGAGTCACTCAAGCTAGGTGAACCTTCATCCTCTTCAAGTTCACCTTCTCAACCGATTAGAACTAAGGTTGCTTCTACTTGTACATGTAATAAAGTTGACACCAGTTTGAAAGACAAGCCAACCTCTATAGAGGATAAGCATCCTGCCCAAAGTGGCATATTTGACAAGGAGGAGATCAAATATCCACGTAGTGCATACTTGGTCACAAGACCTCCAAATATCAAATATGGCATTGGTTACTCTTATGGTGAAAGGCAACAAGCTAGAAGCCATTAGAATAACAGGGATAGCAATGTCTTTACAAAGGGAGGAGTCTTCCAAACTGGAAAATAAAAAATTAATGAGTACAACACGCATGACCGTCGGACTAGTCTGGTCAGGGTCCGGACAAGTCCGGCCTCTCAGACTAGTCCTATGTATAAACAACAAAAGTTACTATTCAGAACTTTCGATGCATCTTATGTCTTAATGAGAAGTAATTATGGAAAGGTTTTATGCTCATTATGTTGGGCCACGCCGTGAGAACACCAAATCTCATGTGTGGGTGCCCAAATCTCTTGTGACTAACCTAAGAGGACCCAAGCAAGCTTGGGTACCTAAAACCAAGGCATAATTTGTTTTTGCAAGCCTATTCCTCCGGTGGGTGCTAGACAGTGGCTGCACAAACCATATGATCAGAGAAAGAAGGATGTTCGTTGAATATGAAGCAAATGAGGATTCAAGCGAGGGCATCTACTTCGGAGACAATAGTCAAGGAAAGGTGCTCGGTACCGGTAAAATTGCCATATCCCCACAACACACTCTTTCTCACGTATTACATGTAGATTCCTTAGATTATAACCTGCTGTCCATATCTCAATTATGTGACAAAGGTTATAATTGCTTGTTTACTAATGAGGGTGTGACCGTCTCTAGGAGGAGTGATGGTTCCATTGCATTCAAGGGTATGTTAAAGGGAAAACTTTATCTTGTTGACTTCAACAAGGATAAAGCTGAACTTGGCACATGCTTGATTGCAAAGACCAACATGGGTTGGCTGTGGCATAGACGCCTAGTGCATGTTGGTATAAGGAACCTTCAAAAACTCCTCAAGGGCGATCACATCCGAGGTTTGAAGGATGTTGTTTTTGAGAAAGACGGGCCTTGTAGCACGCGCTGAGCCGGGAAGCAAGTTGGAGCACCTCAACCCGCCAAGAACGTCATGACTACAACAAGACCGCTTGAGCTACTTCACATGGACTTATTTGGTCCAATTGCCTATATAAGTATTGGCTGTAACAAATATGGTTTAGTAGTTGTTGATGATTTTTCTTGCTTCACTTGGGTTTTCTTTTTGCATGACAAGTCAGAAACACAAGGAATACTCAAGAAGTTCTTCAAGCGAGCTTAAAATGAATTCTCATTGACAATCAAGAACATTCGAAGCGACAACGGCACGGAGTTCAAGAACACACAAGTGGAGGAGTACCTAGATGAAGATGGCATAAAGCACGAGTTATCAGCTCCGTACTCCCCTCGACAAAACGGAGTTGCCGAAAGAAAGAATCGAACTCTCAAAGAGATGGCGAGAACAATGCTCGATGAGTACAAGACCTCAGATCAATATTGGGCGGAAGCGGTCAATACCGCTTGCCACGCCATAAATCGACTTTACCTTCATCGACTACTCAAGAAGACATCCTATGAGCTATTACCGGTAACAAGCCTAATATTTCATATTTTTGAGTTTTCGGTTCCCCATGCTATATTTTAAACAAGAAGCCTAGGACTTCAAAGTTCGCTTCGAAGTTCTATGAAGGTTTCTTGCTTGGTTATGATTCAAACACTTACGCCTATCGTGTTTTCAACAAGACCTCCGGACTTGTTGAAGTAGCATGTGACATAGTGTTCGATGAAACTAATGGCTCCCAAAAGGAGCAAGTTGATCCATGTGTGCTAGATAAAGAAGAAGCTCCTTGCCAAGCATTGAGAAGAATGTCGTTAGGTGAAGTTTGAACACAAGAGCCACCTCTACATATCCATGAGGAAAACGAACCACAAGAGGAGACCAATGATCAAGGGGGGGCTTCCATACAAGATCAACCTCAAGAAAGTGAATATGATCAACAAGTCAACAAAGGCAATCATTTAGGGGGAGAATAAGATGATCATGAAGATTCAAGACAGCAAGTACCACACCCAAGAGTACACCAATGCATCCAAAGGGATCACCCAATCGACAACATTATCGGCGACATCCAAAAGGGAGTAACTACTAGATATCGCATAGCTAATTTTTTTGAGCACTACTCGTTTGTGTCCTTTTTGGAACCACGCATGGTTGAGGATGCATTGAAGGATCCGGATTGGGTAGTGGCCATGCAAGAAGAACACAACAATTTTAAGAGAAACGAGGTGTGGGAACTAGTCGAAAGACCCAAATCCAATGTCGTCGGCACCAAATGGGTGTTCCGCAACAAACAAGACGAACACGGGGTGGTGACAAGGAACAAGGCACGACTTCTGGCCAAAGGGTATTCAGTAGTCGAAGGTTTGGATTTCGATGAGACATTTGCTCCTGTAGCTAGACTTGAATGCATTAGAATATTACTTGCATATGCTACTCACCATGATTTCAAGCTCTATCAAATGGATGTGAAAAGCGCCTCCTCAACGGACCAATCAAGGAGGAGGTGTATGTAGAGCAAACCCCCGGGTTTGAAGACGAAGAGTTCCCCGACCACGTATTTAAATTGCGCAAGGCTCTCTACGGCCTCAAATAAGCTCCTAGAGATTGGTATGAGTGTCTTAGAGATTTCTTAATTGAGAATGGCTTTAAGATTGGCAAAGTAGATTATACATTGTTTACAAAGAATTTTGACAATGATCTATTCGTTTGTCAAATCTTTGTTGATGATATAATCTTTGGTTCAACTAACAAATCTTTTTGTGAGGAATTTAATAAAATTATGACAGACATGTTTGAGATGTCTATGATGGGAGAGCTAAAGTACTTTTTGGGATTCCAAGTGAGGCAACAAAGGTAAGGGAGGTTCACAAGCCAAACGAAGTACACTCAAGACCTACTCAAGAAGTTTGGGATGGACAAGGCAAAGCCCATAAAGACTCCCATGGCAACGAATGGACACTTGGATCTCAACGAAGATGGACCTAGCATCGACCAAAAGGTATATCGCTCCATGATTGGATCCCTACTCTATTTATGTGCATCTAGGCCAGACATTATGTTGAGTGGATGTTTGTGTGCAAGATTTCAAGCCAATCCTAAGGAGTGTCACTTGACAGCCGTAAAAAGGATCTTGAGATTCTTAGTTCATACACCCAACCTTGGTCTTTGGTATCCAAAAGGCTCCAAATTCAATCTCATTGGTTACTCCGATGCAGATTATGCCGGATGCAAAGTAGATAGAAAAAGTACCTCCGGTACATGCCAATTCCTAGGTAGATTCCTAGTTTCTTGGTCCTCCAAGAAACAAAACTCCATTGTCTTATCCACAGCCGAAGCGGAGTATGTTGCAGCCGGGAGTTGTTGTGCACAACTCCTTTGGATGCGACAAACTCTAAGGGATTACGGTTACAATATGAACCGTATTCCACTCCTTTGTGACAATGAGGGTGCCATTAAAATTGCCCACAATCCAGTTGAGCACTCTATAACCAAACACATAGACATCCGACATCACTTCTTGAGAGACCACTCCATGAAAGGAGATATAGCCATCTCCCATGTCAACACCGAAAAACAATTGGCCGACATATTCACTAAGCCACTTGATGAAAAATGCTTTTGCAAGCTTCGAAATGAACTAAACATCCTTGATGCTCGGAATGTGGCTTGAATTTTTGCATACCTGTATGGTTTCTTCAAAATATGTTGATTGGATTGTGAAAATCATCTCTCTCAATTTTCTCCGAGAAACTATGTCAATTACTAGATCTTGGTGAATTATGGTCATTGCTTGATTGTTGCATGCTTAATTATCATATTCATCAAGATTAGTTGATTTGATTTGCCTCCCTATTTTCTAAATATGTACCTTCAAATATATATGAGTGGGCTAAGAAGTTCTTGCCTGGTGACCACGGACTAGTCCGTGGTTACCCGGACTAGTCCGCACATGCAGACTAGTCCGCAGAGCACCGGTTAGGCCGGACTAGTCTGGTAAACCACAGACTAGTCCGATATAGCCTCTGGGAAAGTTCAAACTAGTCCGGTCTTCTCAGGACTTGTCCAATTTTTTGTGTCCATAACCCTAGCTGCCGCCAAACCCTAATTCTCTCACCCTCACAACTTGCCTCAAGCTTCTCTCTCTTCGCGCTCGAGCTCCCAAGGCAATTTCTTGCTTTCTCCACCAAAAGGCTCCGCATTTGGGCGGAAATCAAGCTTCCTTGCTTGAAGATTGAAGTTCGCGGACTTGTCCGACCTTCAAGACCATACTCTTCGAGATTCAAGCAATTTCTTTGGTAATTTTCCCCCAAACCTTAGAAATCTCTATTTTCTTCATTGTCGATCGAATAGCCTAGCCTTCCTCACTATATACATGCCTCCTTGATGTATTACGTTTATACTAAGCTAAGTGTGCATTAGGAATCACCATTTGTCTAGTTGCTTAAGCTTTTGAGGATGAATACCGGACTAGTCCGTTCCATGCACAGACAAGTCCATTCACCCGGACTAGTCCGTGCTTGTACACCGGACTTGTCCGATTTTTCTGAACTCAAAACCTAACCTTTCAATTTCTGAATGCAAATCCTTCTTATTATTTATCACCTATACCTTGTATCATACATTCTTATCCATACCTTGTACAATTCATTCTTAGGGCATGTCGAGCTCAAACGACGAGATTTTCGATTTCGAGGCCGAGATGGACCACGAGGTCGCACCTCGGCCCTCAACGAGCCTTGGCAAGAAACGCCAAGAGCGTCCTTCCGAGCCGGCTCCATCTCCTCCACGGGCTTGGAGGAAGGTGCTGGCAAAGAAGCTAGCGTCCAAGGCAGCTGCAGCTAGTGGCCCTCGCCAAGCCAAGGGCAAGGGCAAGGGAATAGCAACTGGCCCGGTTTGCCCCTTGAGGCTGCATGATCCAAGGGAAGAGGTCAGGGACCCCACTGAAGAGAAGTCCAATGGGAAGGGCAGTGACTCGGTTGCGAAATTCAGAAGTATTGATTGGTATGGCCATCCGAAGCAAGCTGTCGACGGAAGATTTTGGTGCAATTCCCATGCAGATTTCTACAAGTCTGTGTACCTCCCCATGAAGACACCGGTAGTGCGCACCCAATGGATCGATTGGGCGCATTTTGAGAAGAAGGGCTGCTCCCCATTTATTGAAGTGGTGGATGCAGTTGAGAGGCATGGCCTGAAGGATCATTTTGCCTTCAGGAACAACTGGAATGATGAGGTCATCGCACAATTCTTTGCGACGTGCCATTTCTCAAGTGAAGATGAAGAGAGTGTTACTTAGATGACTCACGGATCCAAGTACAGTATCACTCATGAAGACTTTGCAAGCCTGCTCCACTTTGACACATCAAGACATGACAGCTTGATCATCCGCAACATAGGTGTCATTGAGAAGGATGGGATGAAATTCCTCTATTAGGCCAACTCGAAGTTCAACCCTCCCTCTACGAAGAACATGAAGACTTTCTTTGTGGTCCTGAATAGAGTATGTAGGAAGACTATTGCTCCCAAGGATGGAGATGTTGGGAGTGTGCAGGGCTATCTCCGGACCCTAATGAGAGAATAAGCAAGGATCGTCAGTTTGATGTGGCTGACTACATTTGGAATGACATGGTGAACATTTCTTGCACACCCAACTGGTCATGTGGATATGCTCCATATCTTATGTTCATAATTGAGAAGGCCACTGGCATTGAATTTGTCAAGGATGTGGAGCACCTTCCTCTGAGGCCCCAGATGCCTCAAAAGCCAAGCACATAGGCTGCTCCATCTCCGGCCTCGAGTCCTGAGGCCCCTGCAAGAGGAAGTGGAGATGCCAGGGCTGCCCCTGCCAATAGGGCAGCTCCTCAAAAAGGGGTTGCGACTGGCATCCTGAAGTATCTTGTGGCCATCTTCGAATCTTGCTGCAAGACTGAGATCAGAAGTCACAAGCTCAACCAAAAGAGAAAATCTGATATGAGATATGTGAAGGCAAACATCAAGCAGCTAAGTCAAAGGCTGGAGATCGACCCCATTGGATCTCCAGTAATTTCTGAGGACTCCAACCCTGACATCACCGAGCTCGGGTCCTAGACCCCCTCTGAGCTTGCCTACTTTGGCGTTGGGGGCTCGAGCAGCTCCACACCTCCTCCTCCTCCTCATCAACCCGAAGACAAAGATGAAGACGATGAGAGAACCAACAGCGAGGCGTGAAGACTTTAGGTCCCTCCTCTCCTTCTTTTTGGTGTCTTTATGCCAAAGTGGGAGAGATTGAGGGGGAGTCTGAGGTCTTAGGCCTTTAGTTGTAGGATGCGAGGAGAGAGCTTTCTTTGTGCTTTTTGTCTATTTTGTGGGTTGCAAAACTGCTTAATATGCTATTTTGTTTATTTATGGTCCTGAGATGCAATGCTATGAACTTGTTATGCTCTTATTGATGAAATCTGTGTTTTTGGTTCAACATTGTCTTTTATGCTTATTGTTGGTACATCCATGTCAATTAACTCATTATCATCACAATTGTTGCTCATACCCATTTAGTTTTGCATCCCACCATAAAGAGTGCACATATGTATCATGTTTTCATTGATTAATGTGTTTTAAACTCATATGTGCATACTTTATGAAAATCTCAACTTTTTATCATATGTTTTGAAATCTCAATTGGTTGTCATCAATCACCTAAAAGGGGGAGAATGAAAGTGCATCTAGGAGTCCCTTGCGGGTTTTGGATTATTTATGACAAGAAAATGAGATCCTAACCAATTTGTTGAGATGAGCAAAGGTTTTAATGTGAAAATAAGCAAAGTGCCAAAAAGAAGGGAGAATGAGGAGCAATGTGGAGAAGAGCTCAAGGAACAAGATTAGTATATCATTGTGTGTGGAGCGTGTTAAGGAAACACACCCTAAGAGCTCAAACACAAATAAACACACACATTGCACAAATTTATACAGGACCGGACTAGTCCGACTCACACCGGACTAGTCCGATATCTCTCTCTGCACAAGATCGGACAAGTCTGATATCACCACGGACTAGTCCGATATCTCTCTGGCTAGAGTCGGACTAGTCCTCCCCGGTGCGGACTAGTCTTCAAAACACTTCACAAGTCACACAAAATCAGACAAGTCCGATCGCACACCAGACTAGTCCGATATCTTTCTGATGTCAATCAGACAAGTCCGATATGAGAACGGACTAGTCCAAAAAACTCTCTGACTTAAATCGGACATGTCCTCCATGTGGGGACTTGTCCTCATAACCACTTAGGGTTTCACTGTTCGGACAAGTCCGACGACTATCGGACTAGTCCGAAGATTTCCAGAAGCAAAATCGTACAAGTCCGCTCCTAGCCGGACTAGTCCGATATTTCGGGACACTTAGGGTTTGCTACACACAGCACACCGGACTAGTCCGGTGTCCACCACGGACTAGTCCGATCTTTCTAAACCCTAACAGTCACTTTTAGAAACCCCATATAAATAGAGGTGCACGGCCCAACTTTAATCTCTCTCGAACCCTAGCGCCGTCACACCTCCCAAGAGCCTCAAAAACACATCTCTCTACGAAATCAAAAGCGAAAAAGATAAATCCCTTGAGGATACACTTTGAAACATTGGAGAGACACGATTCATCACATTTGAGCTCTTGGTTTGATTCTCTAACACACTCCTGTGATTTTCATTGTAATCTTTTGAGTTTGTTCTTGGTGGAGTTGTCATTGTAATCTAGGGGAGCCCTCAACGTGTGAGAAGGCCCCTAGAATTCGGTTATTTACCCTTTGTGATAAGAGAAGAGGATTGGCCTTCGTGGCGATCTGATGAGGGTAGGGTTGGAGAAGACTCGGTCCTTTTGTGGACTCCTCAACGTGGATGTAGGTTCCCTCTGTGGGAGCCGAACCACGGGATAAATTACTTGTGTCTTGCTTTGTGTTCATCGTTCTTATTCATCAGAACAATCTAGGGTTTCAATCATTATTGCTTACTTTACGTTGAATCATTAAATACAAGATTGAATTGTGATATACCCTAGTCCACAATTGTGCAACACTTCAGTTATGAGTATATTTTTTGCTGCATACATCGTAGAATCAAATTAATCGACCAAACTTGATTAACCTAGTCGGTATACACCGGACTAGTCCGCACTTTACCGGACTAGTCCGATATCTCTAATTTTGATTTGGTTGTTAAGTGGTGCAGGTTCCGACAAATTGAAAAAGGCCTATTCTCCCCCCTCTAGGCCACATTCAAAAACTGAAGAGGAGGCTCTTGCGATTATCACAGGTAGTTGTTTAGGAACAACCGCCTGTGCAACTGTTAAAAACCGCCTAAAAAACTGTTTGAACCTAATTAATTTTTATCACAGGCGGTTTTTTCATTAAAATCCGCCTGTGAAAATGGACGCATATATAAAGGACCCCTCGGGCACCACAGAAACCTAACCCGGGAGATTTTCCATCGACGCCGCCAGGCTGCCAAAATCTTCCACCGTGCGCGGGCCGATCCTGTATTCATTAGTTGATCAAGTTTCAAACAGAGAAAACATTAGTAGAAGAGACTTCTTCTTCACTGTCATGTTTTCAATTTGTTGTCCTGTTTTCAGTTTTGTTTAGTTGAGTTTGCATGCCTCCAACCCCTCCCCCCCCCCCCCCCCTACACTTGAGATTTGTAGTAGATTTGAAGGATTAAAGGTTGAAAGATCTAGTTGAGTCTCCCCATGAGACCACCCATGAATTTTGTAGAAAAAGAAGTAGATTTGAAGGATTAAAGGTTGAAGATGAATACAAGCACATCACGTGTTCGATGAAATGTTTCAATGAATAAGCCTAACTTCAAAAATCCATTATGGCCACTAGGAAGCTGAGAAAATTATGAAACAAATTTCCTTGGAACCCCTATGAATAGACCTATATGATACCAGTATTCACTCATATGATACAGGTTGGTTATGTCTCTGTAAATTCATTTTAAATAAGACCTTTAGGAAATATTTATGGCCAATTTTTGTAAATCTTACAAAATCCTGTTATTGAAGCATGGACCATCGAGCGAGGATGTATAACATGCCAAGACCCGATCCAATGTACATTCATAACATTGCAAATTTTATTGAAGCATCAAAGAGACATGCGAAGTTGCAAAAGATAGATGACATATTATGTCCATGTACCGACTGTGAAAATAAGATTGCTTGGATAGATACTATAGTAATCAAATCTCATTAGTTGAAAAGAGGTTTCAAAAAGAACTACACAATATGCACAGAGCATGGTGAGTTAGGTACACATGAAGTGAATAAGGATGATGAGAGATGTTCAGATGTCGATAATGTTCATATCGATTATGGTAGTGATAATCAAGATGGTGATTATGATGAGCTCGATTGTGAGGAGATGTTGCATCATATTGAACCACATGTATTGAATTCTATACGAGCAAGTAAAGGTTTAAGTAAAATAGAGACATTGCAGAATGCGGGGACAGAGCTTTTATATGATGAATCAAACGGTTGTGATAAAGATTTTACTACATTGTGTGCAGTCCTAGAACTGCTAAAGTTGAAAGCCACACACGGATGGTCCAATTGTAGTTTCTCTGGTCTTTTGAAACTTTTGGCAGAAATTATTCTGAATCCAAATAAATTGCCTAGAAGCACTAATAAAGCGAAGAAGCTTCTTTGGCCGATGACACTAGGTGTGACAAAAATACACGCTTGTGTGAACCATTGTATTTTGTACCGCAAAGAGCATGAGCTTGCAACTAGATGCCCCATCTGTGGTGTCAGTAGATACAAGAAAGACTAATCACCAGTATGTTACCAACATGAAAAAGTCTCAAAAGAATAGGAAGTTTATTATTGGCCTTGAAGGTGACGATGACGATACTTTTGACAATGCAGACGGGAAGCATAAGAGAAAAATTCATGCCTTGGTGATGTGGTACCTTCGAGTAATTGATCGCTTGAAGCATTTCTTCTCAAACCCTAGAGAGGCTGAACTTATGCATTGGCATTTCGAGCAGCGCAAGAAGAATGAAAAACATATTCGACACCCTGGTGATGCAACACGGTGTAAAAATTTTGATATTCAGTATCATGAATTTGCAAAGGAAATCAGGAATGTACGCTTTGCCTTGGGTACCGACAGAATGAATCTGTTTGGTGAAAAAAGGAGCATACACAACACATGGCCCATGGTCTTAATGATGTACAACCTACTGACGTGGTTGCGTCACAAAAGGAAATATATCTTGTTATCTATGCTTATCCAAGGTCCGAAACAACCCAACATTGAAATTGATTTTTTCATATTTATACTATTTGAAAATGTACATCGTCGAGACTATGTGCAAGCTTGAGATGTGTTTCCCACCATCCTTTTTTGATATGCAAGTACACCTAATCATACATGTTGTTGATTAGATAAAAGCATTGGGGCCACTATATTTACATCATTGTTTCTGTTGGAGAGATATTTAGGAGTATTAAAAGGTTATGTGCGGAACTGTGCTCACCCAGAGGGTTCAATTATGGAAGGATACACCACTGAAGAAGTGATTGAGGGTTGCGCTGATTACATCAAAGATGTAAAACCGATAGGTGTCCCTATACCAGTACATTAGGGTAGACTACATGGGAGAGGCAAATTGGATAAGGAAACTTTTATCATTCCATATTACAAGAATGTACACCGTGCACATTTTGGTGTACTACAACAGCTCGCAATAGCTGAGTCGTACATCGAGGAACACCAAATTGAGCTTCGCGAAAAAAACCAAGACCGCACAGAGGACTGGATCATATAAGAGCACAAAATATGCTTCACTGAATGGTTAATGGACAAAAATATACCATACGAAAACTCTATAGAAGAGGCAACAATGAAGAAGTTAGCTTCGGGCCCATCTGCTTTGGTGACATCATGGAAAGCATATGACATCAATGGTTACATAGTTTACACTAAGGATAAAGAAGGTAAGAGTGCTGCACAAAATAGTGGTGTTTGTATAGAGGCTTATGATCCACAAGGGCAAAAGACCACATACTTCAGGTTCATAGAGGAAATATGGGAACACAATTATGCCAAAAGAATGGTAATGCCCGTATTTAAGTGCCAATAGGTCAAACATCTTGATGGTGTGAAAGTGGACAACTACGGGCTGACACTGGTTGACTTGAACAAAGTGGGTTATAAAGATGACCCCTGGGTTCTCGCCAATCGTCTTGCACAAATTTTTTATGTACAAGATGCAGAAATTGAGAAGATGCACGTAGTTGTTTTCGGAAAGCAAAATATTGTTGGGGTTGAGAGTGTGGGAGATAATGAAGAGGAATATAATCAGTATGAAGAGATGTACCTATTCACCAAACCAGAAAACATCAAGCCCATAGAGAGAAGCATTAAAAAGGATTTGAAACCCTATATGCAAGAAGATATCAATGCTGGAAAAAATGTATGATATATATTGTATATATTTGTACCCTCTGAAATCATCTTAGAACAATGCTCCATTTCAGCTTTACATAGCATGTTTCAAACATTATTAAATTCATCTTCTGTAGAGAAGACTAATTTGGACAAGTGATCCTTTTCGGGTTCTTGACTATCATATTTATCACCTTCACCTGTTCCATATGTTATCAAATTGTATGTGTATATAAATTTCTTTTGACCTATGGTGATCAGGCTGCCTTCCAATAGCTTGGTTCCAAACAACATCTAGAAGCACAACTCTTGAAGCTTCTTGTCAAGCTAATCCCTTCACAGCAATCTATTGTAGATGGAAGTAACACCCGAGACTCATCATTTGGATTGTTAAAAGCTTCAATTGAAGTCTGATGATACTTTCCATCCATTTGAGGGCTTATTTAGATAGGAGTGGATCCACTTCAATATAAGTGGATTGAGGTGGATTGACGAGAAAATTAGTTCATTTTCCACTCCAATCCACTTCAATCCAATTAGATTGAGTACACAAAAACAAGCCCTGAAGGATTTATTTCTCTTTTGTCCATTTTAAAAACTTACGAAGATACTACTTTATCAGTTTTAATGGCTGAATATATTGACTAAAAATCAGTACCATCTCTCTTAGTGCTTGACACAAGCGACCAAGCGAACAATTTCAATCACAAATCTTGTTTTTACCTTTTTCATAGGAATTTGACCTTAATCTTTCAAGCATAGATTTATTAGTAAGCAAAGCTTCCTCATCAGACATGTTAATGGCAGTTACAAACAAATGGTGTGTCGAAGCTAACAAAATATCAACGGGACTGAAGACAAAGAGATGCTGCATATGAGTGGCAATGTCTAACATGGACATTGCCACTCATATGCCGGATCTCTTTATCTTCAGTCCAATTCAGATTTTGTTAGCTTCGGCACATCCTTCTCTTATAACTGCATTAACATGGGTGATAAGGAAACTTCACTTATTTATAAATCTATGCTTAAAAGATTAAGGTCAAATCCTTATGAAAGGGTAAAAACAAGATTTGTGATTGAAGTTGTTCGCTTCCTCGCATGTGTGAAGCACTAAGAGACAAGGTACTGATTTTTAGTCAATATATTCAAGCACTAAAACTGATAAAGGAGCATCTTCCTAGGTTTTCAAATGGACATGAGGGAAAGAAATCTTTCAAATGGATGGGAAAATCCTTCCAAAGGCTCGTCATGCTTCAATAGAGGCTTTCAACAATCCAAATGAGGAGTCACGGGTGTTACTTGCATCTACAAGAGCTTGCTGTGCAAGGATTAGCTTGATAGGAGCTTATCAGCATCATAGGCGGTTCTTAATAACCAAGCAGCTGTGAAAACAATGACTTTGCCAGATGGTTCTTCAATAAAAACCGCTTGTGATGTTTGAACCAGTACATACGATTCTTAAACAATGACTGTCCGTGAAAATATTGTATTTAGCCAGGCAGTGGTTAAGTAAAAACCGTGTGTGAAGTTTGTTACGGTACAAGTGGTTCTTAATTTATAGCCGCCTAAGAAAATCATGTATTTACCCAGACGGTTGTTTTATAAAATCTGTTTGTGATGTTCTTTCATCACAGGTGGTTATTGTATCATTTATCATCACAGTTGCATTTTTTTGCGCACCGCCTGTGTTTGGAAAATTGAGGCACTTGTGAAAAATGCTTTTTGTAGTAGTGCAATTTAGAGATCGAACCCCAAACTGATAAGTGGCCACCCATGCTTAATGTTGATCCATGAGTATGTTCTCCATCAACTTTTAGTATGAAGACAACAGTAATCTCAGCCTTGATGAAGTTTGATCGCCAAATCAATCACGGGCTAAGATTATATAAAATCGGTCACCATCGGTCTTCTTTTTGGAAAGATGATGATAACAATTGTAGTAACCGCCGACTTGAAATGAAAAAATTGAGTGAAAGAACACAAAAGAGGAGAAACGCAGCCTCAACCACGCTCTCAATGGATTCCCAACCAAAAATCGTTGATTGTTGCAACACAACGAATTCTTGGATAGACATTGAATGCCAGTTGTCTCACCCTTTTTTAGAAAGGAGTTGTATTTGATACTGCATAGGACACATCGTTCTTGAACAGAAAAGACATTTTCCATTAACATAAAAATAACACAAATATTATAAACAAGAAATAAAAAACACATAGAAAACAAGAAAAAGAAAAACTACTCTTAATCCTACTCTACTCGGAGTTGGAGGAGGTCTCCTCCACCTCCTCTTCCGCAGCCGCCACCTCCTCCTGCTCCGGAAATTGAGTCTGAAGCTTTCGGGGGACAGTGTGCAGAAGGTGCTGGCAGCCCTCCACCCCAACCACTTCCACAATTGTCTCTTCGAGGGCATCGAGACGAGCGGCCACAAAGCTTAACCCGAAGCAGTAGTAGCCGACGGAGTCCATGCTGGTGTGTACGCGAAGGGTGCTAATACCCAGACGGCGACACGAGTGAGATGTATCGTAAAATACATCCCACACCAATTTGGAGAGTTTATTTGCGCGCTCCTCAGCGGCGGACTTGCCGTCGGTGGCCTCCTTCATGCACCGATCGAGTTTGTCGATGCGAGCGTTGAGGAGGTAGATAGTCTCATGAACCCAAATAGGATGAGGAGGTGCGGGCGTCAAGGGCGGAGGAGCAGCGGGTGTCGTGGGCGGAGACAGGGGCGGAGGGGTGCACGCGCTTCCTGCAGTTCCACCGGCATTGAATTGTGTGGCTCATACACTACTTGTGTGGCTTCCTTAACCTTCGTATTCTAAAGGACATGAATTGCTTCGTCCACTTCAAAGAAAATATACCACTCAGTAATTATGATCATCAATAGACTATCACATGTCTTATTCCATAACTCTGTTTTTACTAAATCATTACAAATGCACCTTTACAGAAAACACCTTTTTCAAAACTCATTTTTGCCACTAGTAAAACTAATACTCCTTGTTCTCAAAAGTTTGTCATTTTTTAGTTTAAAAATTAGGAGCGGTAATTGCTAAGGCTGGTCACTGCGCACAGACCACATGTAAAAAAATACTTTTTACTGGGCCCAAGGTATGTCGGGGCCCACCTGGCATACCCATTGGGCCCGCCCCTACATTGTGCCCGTGCGGTCTGCAAGATCGGGGTGTTGGCGTACGTGGCAATCATAGGGGCAGGGTCGCACAGTCGCGGGAACTGTGCAGTGCGCCCGCCGCTGTATTACTGTAAGATTCGGAGCGTGAAATTACGTGGCAACCATCTGGGCAAGGTCGTTGGGAGACGGTTTTGCGGTCCTACCGCACAGAAATCGATTCCGCACCAAGAGCGTTAAAGGAGATGTTTTTTGATAAAAGTAGTTTTTTGATAATGCATAGGACACATTGTTCATGAACATAAAAGACATTTTTCATTAACGTAAAAGCAAAACATATATTACAAATATGAAAAAAGAAGAACACATAGAAAACAAGAAAAAAAACTACTCCTAATCCCACTCTACTCGGAGGACTCGTCCACCTCTTCCTCCGCCGCCGCATCTGCAGGAGGCGCCTCCTCCTCCTTCGCCTCCGCCGCCGCATCTCCCCTTCGTGTCTCCTCCTCCGGCACATTTGCCAACGGCGCCTCCTCCACCTCCATCATGAGACCAAACTTCCGAGCAATGGCCTCCAGCAGTTGCCAGTGGAACTCTACCCCAGTCTCCTTCCTGATCATCTCGTAGAGGGCGTCGAGACGAGCGGCCATAAAGCTTAACCAAAGTAGTAGTAGCCGGCGGAGTCCATGCTGGTGTGGTGGGAAGGCTCCCAAGACTCAGATGGCGACAGGAACGAGATGTATCATTAAATACATCCTGCGCCATTCTATCGAGTTCTCTTACTCTCTTGTCGGTGACAGACACGTCGTCGGTGACCTCCTTAAGTTGGTGCTCGTGTTCGTCGATGCGGGTGGTGAAGAGGCAGACAGTCTCATCAACCCAGTCAGGCTGAGCAGGTGCAGGCGCCATCAGCGAAGGAGGTGCGGGTGCCGTGGGTGGACACGGAAATGGAGAAGGAGGTTCGATGGACATTGATGGCTTGGAGCACTTTGGTGCGGGGCCACTCATCTGTGAGGCCACGGAGGTGCGGAAAAAAAGTAAGAGGTGGTCGACGGTGGTGCGGCGGAGAAGCAAGAGGAGAAGTTTGGAGGCTACGATCGATGGAGTGGTGCGGCGGAGAAGCAAGAAGACGGTGTGCCTTTATAGCGGGTCGTCGTCTAAGCGCGCGAGTGGAGATGAGCGGACGCTTTGAAAATTGTGCTTTTAAACCAGTGCATCGGTCAGAGTTACTCCAAACTGCGGTTTGCCTCCTCTCGGTTATCGCAATGGTTCTACGCAACTTCTCTCTTGTGCAAACCTTCCTCTACCTCTAGTTTGGATTTTGGAAATAGGTGTGGTATATAACTGATGCAGTTACGATATGAGTGGTGGAGTTTTTGAATTTGAGAGGCCCGAGCCCCGAGTAAAGAAAGTATGAAGATTTTTGAATCTGATATAAACTCTTTCTATTTTTGAATTCTTATCGTTATGACCACAAGTTCCATTGTCTCAACCAAACACCACGTACAACAACTTTTCTTCTTGGAAAAAACATTTATTCCTTCAATCTACAATGTTAGTTGGAGGAGTTTAAGTGAAAGAATACAATAATAGTAGGATAGAGATCTTGTGTTTTATAAAAAAAAAGAAATATATGATTTGGCTAGAGAGGTGTTTGCTTCCTCTAATTATCGCAACAGCTTGACACATCCCATCGGCTTCACGGGCAATTTTTTAATTTGACATGCAAAGAGCCCACGATATGCAATGGTCCACATGGCATATTTTAAAGGTCTGTCCCGCAGTTTTCGTAACATTTCGTGCGAACGATTTTGATGAGGTGCGAAAGATTGACGTGAAAGCGTGTGGCAATGGACCGAGAGTCCATATCTTTTTTTTTGAAAGATCCGACCGCTGTTGGCATATATTAATAAGCCAGATGGAAACAAAATAAAGTTTGATTACAAGCCTCTGTAATCAATAGCGATCGAGAGTCCATATCAAACCGATTGTCGTGATCATATATGATGGTGGACATGAATGCATGTGAAAGAGAGCTCGCGATCATGCATGCATGTTTGATCATGTGTTGAGGATTTTTGCACCCCTTGTTGAGGATCGTATTAATTTGATGACGTTGAGGATCTGATGTGGCATACGTTTTTTCACAGGTGTGTTCATTTGTTCCAAAAATCAAAACACGTAGCGGCTAGAACCTACGGCTATCGTTTCTTCAAAAGGATGGGTACAGCATGTTGGAAAATATATTGTACATGGCAGCATGCGATTAATTTGATGATCCACGTAGTGAGCTGTGCCTAGATGGTAGTACATTCTATCCTCGAACCCTCGAATCGAGGGAACATCCTTCCTGTCAAACATAGTATGTTATCTCTATTGATGACAGGATATTATTCTTCATTAGTGAGGTAGATAAACTGCTAGATAGGTTGAGAGTATACATGGTAGAGAATATGATAAATGTAGAAATATATATTCATACATACATGGTAGGAAATATTCTATTCTTGGAATACATGTTTGGGGCGTAGCATGCATGGACATGTAATATGCATGTGAAAGACCCCGATCATGTTTGGTGACGTTACATTTTTTTCTTTTTGTTCAACGATATCGTCATGTTTGAGGCTTGTTGATCATGTTTGGGGTGTAGCATGCATGGACAACTAACATGCATGTGAAAGACCTCCATCATGTTTGATGACATTATGTGTTTTCTCTTTTTGTTGAGGGATCGTCATGTTTGAGACTCGTTGATCATGTTTGGGGCGTAACATGAATGGACAACAACTAACATGCATGTGAAAGACCTCGATGCATATGAAATAACATGCATGTTTAAAAGCCCTCGCCTCGGCCTGCACCGCTGATCTAACCCACCGCAGCGGCAAGGAGGCCAAAGCAGAAAATCTAGAACTTGAGCGCTGCACCTGCGAATTCCTTGCTGAGATGATTGATGGCAGTAGATTCACAAACTCGGTAGTTAGATCGATAGTCGCCAGAGAGCAGCTTGCGGTCAACCTCAAAGGAGACGAAGGCGTCAATGCATGCATAGTTGATGTGCTCGATGGAGAGATTGCACACTTCTCAGTGGCTTGTCCTCACCCGGTAAAGCTTCTCCATGTCGGCGCCCATCACGGTGCTTACGATGTCCTTCAGCCCTGCACGGCGGAGGCCCGAGCGGTCCATTCCTCCACCGCGAGCTTGGCCAGGTCCATCGTTTTCGCCACCTTCAGCTGCCAGTTCTTCTAGAGTCGATCGGTGTCACCCTCCACGCCCACGCTGATGAAGCGATAGTCGAAATCGCCGAGGAAATCTTCCAGCTCGTCAGGGAAGTAGTCAGCATGGCTGACCTAGAAGATGAGGCAGCAGCGGCCGGTGCAAGCTGTGGAATGGTGATGGGGTTATGGTCGACGGGGTAGCTGGGATGCCACTCGACGTTGAGCCTGACCATGAGCTTGTGAATGCGCTGACGCTGGATGGAGAGGACCTCGTCGAGCCAGTTCTCAACAGCCTCGCCGAAGGACGTCATGGTGGTGGTGATCACGTCGTCCTTGAATGTCACATTGTGCACCTGAGTCCCCACCATGGGGTCCTCTCCTTGTGCCTACAGTTGCGTTCGGTAGCAGAGCAATGCAACTTCTCTCTTGTGCAACCCTTCCTCTACCTCTAGTTTGGATTTTGGAAATGGGTGTGGATATATAATTGATGCAATTATGATATCAGTGGAGGAGTTTCTGAATTTGATGGGCCCGAGCCCCAAATAAATAAAGTATGAAGATTTTTGAATCTGATATATACTCTTTTTATTTTTGAATTCTTATAGTTATGACAACAAGTTGAACTGTATCAACGAAACACCACATACAACAAATTTTCTTCATGGAAAAAAACATTTATTTCTTCAACTTACATTGTTAGTTGGAAGATTTTGGGTGAAAGAATACAATAATAGTACGATAGAGATCTTGTGTTTTAGAAAAAAGAATTATACGATTTGGCTAGAGAGTTGTTTGCCTCCTCTAGTTATCGCAATGGCTCGACGCATCCCATTGGCTTCACAGGCAGTTTTTTATTTGACACGCAAAGGGCCCAAGGTATGCAATGGCCCACCTGGCATACTTTGTAGGTCCGTCCTGCGGTGTTCGTAACATTACGTGCGAATGATTTTGACGAGGTCCGGAAGATTGTGAGACCTATGTGTGCTGAATACATTGGCTTTGATAATAAAAGTTTTGAATGCTGCCATAACATCTTTTTAGCAAGGTCCGACTCTAGCTCCGAGCTTCTGCAAGGTCTGACATAAGGTCCGACCTTCTTTGTCTAGGTCCAACATGTTTTTGGGTAGCTCTGGTGAGTTTTGTCTTTAGCTCCGGCATGTCTTTGATAGCTCCGGCATGTCTTTGTTAAGCTCCGATATGTTTTGCTAGGTCCGACTTATGTTGGTTAGCTCCAACATGTTTTTCTAGCTCTGACTTTTGAGATGACTAGTTCCGACTAGTTTTGGTAAGCTCCGACGCTAGGTTCTACTAGATTTGCTAAGCTCCGGCGCTAGGTTGTACTAGCTTTGGTAAGTTCTGGCGCTAGGTTATACTAGCTTTGGTAAGCTCCGGCTCAAGCTCCAGTTAGCTTTGGCAAGGTTCAGAGCTTGATCGTAATGTTCCAAATTTTCATGTGAAATGTTTCAAACTTGCTTTACACTTATGGAAAGGTTGCTTAGTATTCTTTTACAAGGTTTTTGATGTGTTTTGGTGGTTATGGCTGATATCGTTTTGATATGCTTTGCAACATGCTTATGTGAGGTGCTCACGTAAGGTGTTGTGTTCGAAACTGACTTGAGTCAAGTCAGCGACTTGGACTCGTACGGATTGGTTGTTTGTTCATGTGCAGGTGTTGCTTGAGTTCAAGACATAGCTGGTGACGGGATCATTTGGACTAGTCTCAGGGAGGAGATGAGGTTCCAACAACCAAATTCAGGAGGAATTGTGGTTGAGCGGGTCAGGAGGTCGCGCAGGATGATTGCATCAAGGGCAGTACATATGAAGGTTACTAGACGTCGAAGGAAGGTGTTTGCACATATGCATGTAGTGCATGACGTAGCAACTTAATTCTGAAAATGGTTTATGGATGGGAAGATCTGGTTGGAAGGATCAGATCGTATCGGTTGTTGACTTTGGTTGCAGCGGAGTCGGTTATGGCTCGGTATGGAAAGTATCGATTTGGTTATGAGGATTTCGTGTGGGTCACGAATTTGAGTTGTTTTCGGAATTTGGGATACGTTCTTAAGGTGTTTGGAAGTCTTAAAATTGTTTCTATCTGCGTATAGAAGAGTCCTAAGCAGTTATGGAAAGTTTCGATTCGTGAATGGAGTAGGATTAGGGTCTTGATTTGAGTAGAGTTGGCTTTCGAGCTGGTTATATAAGAAAGGAAGGCCAGAGATCGTCGTGCACGACTTTGGGTCTGTTACTTTTGTGTTCTATTGAATAAAATTCGTAGTTTGAAGGAACTTTTGTGCCTTATTTGTCCGACTTGTTCCAGACAAGTTTTACTCGTCGAGTTTCTGGACAGCACAACCTTTCATTGGTGGTTTTATCATAACTCAAGTTTTACAGATCCAATTGAAGTGATTCTTTTTTGGTTGTTTTCACAACTTTATTATGTATCATCTGTCAAAATTTCACGGTCATTGTATTTGTGGTTTCTGATCTACACGAGTTTCCTTGCAATGTTTCAGAACTGTTTTTTCTCGGGCAGGACAGATTGACCTTTGTTTCATCTTTTGATCATAACTTGATTTTCTCTCGACGGATTTGAGTGATTCTTCTTGTGTTTTCTTCGTGAGATGATTCTCTCTGATATATATCACTTTTTTCACGGTAAAACACGTTTAGATTAGTCTCACACACGATTGCTTGAACATATCTTTTTCTGCCGAAGGGATTGGGATTTAATTGTTTCCGCTGCGTAAGATTTTTTAAATCTACCATTTACCGCCCCCCCCTTTTTGGTAGTTTTTCATGTGCTGTTCAATCCTACAATTGGTATCAGAGCCACGGTGCTCTAATCATTGTGATTTGCACGTGTTTTTGACTAACCATCATGGAGAAATACTCCGCCAAACCTTGTGTGTTTGCTGGTATTGATTTTCAGGTTTGGAAGGCACGCATGGAGGCATTCATCCAGGCGCAAGACTTTGCAATATAGGAGAAGGTGTACAAGCCTTACGAAGTGCCACCAAACTATCAAGTTACGGCTACAAACCTATGGGACATCGACAACAACAACAAAGCCCGAAACTTGATCATCCAAGGACTCACTCAGAGTGACTTCGACCGCGTTGCACATCTCCGATCGGCATACGATGTATGGAGAGCACTTTGTGACTATCACGAAGGATCAAACACGATCAAGGAGGTAAGGCAAGACATGTTCAAGAAAGAATACATGTGCTTCAAGATGCAACCCGGTGAGTCCATCGATGATCTCTTTGCTCGCTATAACAAAATTCTCAGTAACTTGCGTAGTGTCAACGTTAATTTTTCTGATGCCGAAAATGCTAGGCAACTTCTTAGTGCATTAGACATGTTAATCTGGGAGATGAAAGTTACATCTCTTCGTGAATCTACTGTCATGATTACACTTACTTGAGATGTGCTTTACTCTAAACTAAAGACTCATGAAATTGACATCTTATCACGAAGGAACCCAAATAAGTCTATTGCACTTGTCTCACAATGTGATATGCCTAGCTCCGGCCAATCATCATCTTGCAATACTCTTGCTTTGTTGTCGTCACTAACCCTGGAGTAGATCGAGGAATTTCCAGAGGAGGAGCTAGCACTTCTCTCTACTAGGTTCTCAATAGCATTGCAAAAGGTGAGAACTAGAAGGAGAGAAAGCTTCGGACCTCAACGATGCTTCGAATGTGGTAAGACGGGACAGTTTCGTACAGAATGCCCTTACCTTTCAGGTTCTACTTCTCGAGAAGAAAAAAAATCAAGGATGAGGCACTCCTCAACAAATGATAAGAAGGAGAAGAAGGGCTTTACAGGTCGCCAACTAGTGAACAGTTTTATCTCCGCACTCCAGGAACATGGCTCAAGCGACGTGGACATTAGAAGTGACGAAGATGAAGATGAATTGGCCAACTTTTGCTTCATGGCAGGCAAAAAAAGATCAAGATCAAGTCAGGAGGATGTAGAACACAACAGTGACGACGATGAGGTATGTTCTACCTGTAATGAAATATGTGATGCAATTTCTCGTGCAACTATTATTGTTAAGAAAAAGAGCAAAAGCTTAGGGATAATGCTGCTAAAATTGAATCACTAGAATCTGAAATCAACCATTTGAAAACCTTGATTCCTAGTGATGATTCTTGTCCCTGGTGTGATTTAATCTATGAACAATTGTCCACATTAAGAACTGCACATTCCTCTACTCTAGATAGACTTGAACTTGAAACTGAAAAGAACAAAAAGATTGCTGCACTTGACATTGGAAACTTAAAAGATGCTTCTTGTTCTACTATTGATTTGCATTGTTCTAGGTGTGATGATCTTGAAAAGAAACTGAAAGATGCTATGAATGAAATTTCAATATTGAATAATGCTTTACGTTCTCATGAAGTTAAATATTGTTCAAATTGCGAATTAAAAGGAAAAACTTCATGTGAAAAATTGCCTTGATCTGTCCAATAAACTTGATAAGATGCATAGGACATTAGATCGGTTGTGTAAAGGGAATAAGAACCTAAACTTGCTGCTGAATTCTTCCAAGTCTTGCCAAGATAAAACTGGTTTAGGTTTTGATTCTCATGCTCATGCTAAGGCACATCCACCTAAAATTGTAAAGTCATTAGGAAGTAGTTTGATTCAAATAGTTCATAAACAAAAAGAAGAGGTTTTCAAATTTGCAGGAGTGTTGTCTCATTCGGTTTCAAATAAAAATATTGCTTGCTCATCTAGACATGAACACAAAGTTAAATTTCATTGTACCTACTGTGGTAGAGATGGGCATGTCATAGATTTTTGTCATAGACTAGCTAAACAACAGAAAAGGGAAAGAATGATTCCTAGATCTCATAACTTTCATGCAAAATTTGCTGCACATATTGAACCGAATGCCAGGAACATGCAGCCTGTTGTTGTGACTCAAAAACATTCAAAGTTTACCTCCGGACCTTCTATTTTTGCCTCCGGAGCTACTGATTTTTGTGCTACACAAGTAAAACCTTATAGGTCAATAGTTAAGAATAAAAAACCTCAAAATTTGACTCATAAACCTGCTGTTTTATCTCAGCTTTCGCGTGTTTTTCTAGCTACATGTCTTGTGACTCAGTACTGGATACCTAAATGCCTTTTGACTAACCCCAGTATTGAGTCATCGATGTATTGTGGTTCTATGTAGGTTACATGCTTGAGGAAGGAGAACATTTGGATTGTGAATTCAGGTTGCTCACGCCACATGAATGGTAACAAAGAATGGTTCTCCTCCCTCTCTTTTATGTCACGTGTAGAGAATGTTACTTTTACCGATAATTCTTCAACTCTTATAATTGCTAAGGGTTCGGTTAGAGTAAATGATCACTACACTTTGAAGGATGTGGCACTTGTAAAAAATTTGAAATACAACTTGCTTTCTGTTTCACAATTGCTAGATGAAAATCTGGAAATTATTTTCAATAAAAATTGTTGCAAAGTTGTAGGTTCAAATAGTGAGCTTATTTTTACCATGTCTCGGTTTGGAAGAGCTTTTAAAGCTGATTTTGATATGTCTTCCTCTAAGCATAGGTGTCTAGTTGCTAATGATTCAAAAGGACTCATATTTTTGGCATCGTAGACTTGGTCACGTAGGCTTTGATCACCTAACGCGTGTTAGTGCTATTGATCCCATGCGTGGGCTGCCTAAGCTTAAAGGGGGCAAAGAAATTGTGTGCTCTTCTTGTAGACGTGCTAAGATGGTTGCAGGTTCACATACTCCTCTCACAATGATCATGACAACTGAACCGGATCAACTTTTGCACCTTGACACTGTAAGACCTTCACGTGTTCAATCCTTCGGAGGTAAATGGTATGTTCTTGTTATTGTTGATGATTATTCTAGATACTCTTGGGTTTACTTTATGGCGTCTAAGAATGAAGCTTTTAGTCACTTAATACTTTATTTCTTAGATTATCAATTGATCACCCAGGATCTTTAAAAGCAATTAGAAGTGATAACGGAACTGAATTTAAAAATCAATCTTTTGATTACTTTTGTGCTGAAAATGGAATAGATCATAAATTCTCTTCACCATATGTACCTCAACAAAACGGTGTTGTATAAAGAAAGAACAGAACCTTAGTTGAGATGGCTAGGACTATGCTTGATGAATATCAAACTCCTAGGAAATTTTGGACTGATGCGATTGCAACCGGTTGTTATGTCTCAAATAGTGTTTTCTTGCACGCTAAGCTAGGTAAAACACCATATGAGCTCCGGTTTGGACATAGGACTAGTGTTACGCACTTTCGAGTATTTGGTTGCAAATGCTTTGTTAAGAAACATGGTAATCTTGATAAATTTGAACCTAGATCCATTGATGGCATGTTTCTTGGTTATCCATCCCATACTAAAGGCTACCGTGTGCTTTTACTTGACACTAACAAAATTGTGGAGACTTGTGAAGTGTATTTTGATGAATCTAGCCCAGGTACTAGCTCAAACATTGCAGGTCCAGATCCATATCCGCAGAGGAAGACCATTTTTGTTAAAGATGAGGAAGAGGTGGAGCTGCTGCCCGAAAATTCAGCAGCTAATGACATTGTTCGAGCTCCTAATTTTGATTCACAGCCAGCATCGACGACCACCATTGCTGGTCAAGATCCTCCTCAAGTCACGAGCTCATCGATTTGTCATGAACATGAAGAAGAAGAAGCTTGTGAAGTATCCACTCCCCTCCAGGTTCTCAAAATTCATCCTCCACAACAGATTATTGGAAGCTTGCACGAACGAGTTACACGGTCCAGGTTTTGCGATCCAAACTCTCATGCTCATTCTGCTTTTGTTGCTTCTTTTGAACCCAAAGATATATCACACGCACTCACTAATGAATCTTGGATTATTGCCATGCAAGAAGAGTTAGAATATTTTGAAAGAAATAATGTTTGGAAACTTGTACCTCCTCCTCAAGGTCACACTTAAATTGGAACTAAATGGGTGTTTAAAAATAAACAAAGTGAGGATGGGGTTGTGGTTACGAATAAGGCTAGGTTGGTTGCTCAAGGTTTCACTCAAGTTGAAGGTCTAGATTTTGATGAAACTTTTGCTCCTGTTGCTAGATTAGAAGCCATAAGAATTTTGTTAGCTTTTGCTGCATCTAAATGTTTTAAGCTATATCAAATGGATGTTAAAAGTGCTTTTCTTAATGGCTACATAGATGAGGAGGTTTATGTCAAACAACCACCGGGTTTTGAAAATTCAAATTTTCCTAATCATGTTATGATAGGTTAAAAACATTCTTACTTGAAAAGGGGTTTACCATCGGCAAGGTTGATAAAACTCATTTTGTGCTTAAGCATGGCGATGACTCATTAGTCGTTCAAGTGTATGTGGATGATATTATCTTTGGTTGTGCTTCTCATGATCTTGTGTCCAAGTTTTCAGCTATGATGAGTTCAGAATTTGAGATGAGTATGATGGGAGAACTCACGTACTTTTTGGGGCTGCAAATCAAGCAAACCAAGGATGGTACCTTTGTGCATCAAACGAAGTATACAAAAGACCTCCTAAGGCGCTTCAACATGGACAAAAGCATGCCTCTTCGGACACCAATTGGAATAGCAACAACACTTGAACTTGATGAAGATGGTGAACCCGTGGATCAAAAAGAATATAGAAGCATGATCGGATCACTTTTGTACCTCACGGAATCAGGACCAGACATACAATTCAACGTATGTCTTTGTGCACGGTTTCAAGCCTCCCCACGTGCTTCACATCGTCAAGCCGTCAAATGGATTCTCAGGTACTAACATGGAACTCAAGAATTTGACATTTTTCTTCCTTCTTCCTCAACCGTTACTTTGAAAGCTTTTTTCCGATGCTGATTTTGGAGGTTGTAGGATTGATAGGAAAAGTACTTCTGGTGCTTGTCATTTTCTTGGTAATTCACTTGTTGCTTGGTCCTCTAGAAAACAAAATTCAGTTGCACAATCCATAGCCGAATCTGAATATGTAGTTGCTGCTTGTGCTTGCTCACAAATTCTTTGGATTGTTCAAACACTTAAGGACTATGGGGTTGATCTAGATAGTGTTCCACTGTTTTGTGATAACACTAGTGCCATTTGCATTGCTAAAAACCCTGTGCAACATTCTAGAACTAAGCACATTCTAGAACTAAGCACTTTGATATTAGGTATCACTTTCTCCGTGATAATGTTGAAAAAGGAAACATTGTGCTTCACCATGTAGATACCGAACAACAATTGGCTGACATTTTACAAAACTTTTGGATTTCACTCGTTTTTGTTTCATTCATAGTGAAATAGGGGTTATGCATCCTCATGGCTTAAATTGAGGGGGAGTTTTGAAACTTGGGAAGTCTATGTGTGAATCCGAAATTAAAATAATATGAGCATAGTATTTCATACATATATGACTTTGTGATTCCTTTTACATGCTGAAAGTTCTTACTAAATTACTCGTGTTATAAATTTTGTAGTTTTTGCCATGTCTAGTAATTGGAATAATTACTTACACTAAATCTGGTCATGGTCGAACTTTCTTGCTGTTTTGAACTTGTTGCATGCTCACTAGTGCTTTTAATCATAAAGAATTAATCAAGTAATCAACTCACATGTTGAGTTTTCATGAATAAACATAAGTTGAGAAAAGATCAAGAGAATATGCATGCATCACACTTCTTCTTTTGAGATGGCTTATCATTGCACTTAGATATGAACTTGGAAGAAGTTGTGTATGACTATAACCATGTCCTTAAGCTTCTAATTGTCAAATGACATAGGCTTGGCTTGGTTGGTTAGAATAAGGCAGATGCGCATATAATCTCTTGCAAATATCATATGATCTAAATTTGTGCTTTAAAAAATAATAAAATGCGGCAACAAGTGTCATGCTTTCAGGTTTTGAAATAGTTAAGTTTGTGATATCATGACTTGCTTAAATTGAAAATTACATTTGATCTCTAGCATGGCTTACACTACTTTATGTATTTCATTGATGTGATAGTGTAAGTTACTTGATAGTATTACTTGGATGAACTTTGTTTTATATGTATGTGTTATAATATGCTCATAACAATTAAAATTTCTCTTTTGAACCTTGCTGAATACATTGTCAAAGGGGGTGAGATAATATGGTGAATTATGCAATGGGGAGAAATATGTATAGGTGGAGAAATTTATTTCTATCTCATTTGATTTTCAAAAAGGGGGAAAATTGTTCTCAAAACTTTTCATGCCAATGTTCGGATTTTAAGTGGTGTTGCCAATGCATTCATCAAGGGGGAGATTGTGAAACCTATGTGCACTGAATACATTGACTTTGATAATAAAAGTTTTGAATGCTGCCATAACATCTTTTTAGCAAGGTCCGACTCTAGCTCCGAGCTTCTGCAAGGTCCGATGTAAGGTCCGACCTTCTTTGTCTAGGTACGACATGTTTTTGGGTAGCTCCGGTGAGTTCTGTCTTTAGCTCCGGCATGTCTTTGATAGCTCTGGCATGTCTTTGTTAAGCTCTGATATGTTTTGCTAGGTCCGACTTATGTTGGTTAGCTCCGATATTTTTTTCTAGCTCCGACTTTTGGGATGACTAGTTCCGACTAGTTTTGGTAAGCTCCGACGCTAGGTTGTACTAGCTTCGGTAAGCTCCGGCGCTAGGTTGTACTAGCTTTGGTAAGCTCCAACGCTAGGTTGTACTAGCTTTGGTAAGCTCCAGCTCAAGCTTCGGTTAGCTTTGGCAAGGTTCAGAGCTTGATCATAATGTTCCAAATTTTCATGTGAAATATTTCGAACTTGCTTTACACTTATGGAAAGGTTGCTTAGTATTCTGTCGGTACCCTAAAAACCATACACCCCCTGAGGTTACAAAGATCTCAAGGGAAGGACATCTACTCAAATTGAAGACCCTCGGGGGCCCACTTGTCAGACATAACCGGACCTGCTTCTCCAACATGGTTAACCCCTAGGTTGCCACGTGTACTGTCAGACCGGAGCTATTACCCACAAGGGTGAAGCTCCGGGCTAGGTACTGAAACGGCACCTCCGGACTTAACCCCTGACCGAGAGAAGCTCCGGACCTGACACGTGCCAGGCCACCCCGGAGCTTCCCGCTTCCCACAAGCAAGCTCCGGAGCTGCCACGTGTCCATACGTCGGAGCTGGCTGCTTCAAACCCCTGGGAGACGTTGTAACGGCTCCGGATCTCCAAAGGACAGCCGCGGACTTCAAGACCCGATTAATTATCATTAATTCCACATTAATGACACTTAATCGGACGATCTTAACACCTGTAACGGCACTGTCGGAGCCGTTACAGGGTTATTAACAACAATTAATCTCGTGTATCAATACTAGTAACCGCCAGGGCCACCTGTCAGGCCAGGCTGACTTGTAACGGTTTGTCCTTGTACTATAAAAGGACAAACCGATGATACACAGGGGAGAAGGGAAAAAAAAGACACTCAAGCTCACAAGTTAATACAACACACTCACACCCGTGGAGTAGGGTATTACGCTCAGGCGGCCCGAACCACGTAAACCACCGTGTCACTCGATTCCAATCGTGATTCACCTTCTTGAGTCTCCGCGCGCCCACACCGAACTACAAACTCCTCCAACACTTCCATAGTGTCAGGAGATCTGCCGACTCCAACAGTCGACAGTTGGCGCGCCAGGTAGGGGCGCCTGAGATCTTCAAGAATGGTGAATTCTGCGGCTGGATCATCCAACGGGCAACCTGCTGCTCAGGCTGTCAGAGGCAATCCCTCCAACATGCAGCCACCGGCAGGAGCCTCAGCACCAGTAGGAGTCACACTCCCACCACCACCATCTTCTCCGGCAAGACATGCCGGACAACATGATGGTGCACCGGCGTCACATTCTGCGCCGGCAAGTCGTGACAACCCAGAACACGCGCTCCATGCAGCGCGTGCTCTTCTCCAGCGACCACCACCTCCGGATGCATCTCAGGGTGCCATGGAGCAATGGAGGGATGATGTTGAGCATTTGGTCACAGCAGCGGCCGAACGCCTCAACAACCAGGGTCCACCTCCTTCAGGGCGGGCCCCGTTGCAGCGACGGACGTTGTCGGGAAGACATGGTCCACATGTCTCCAACAACCGGAGACGAGCTGCGTCACAGCAGGTGACGTCGTTGCCCTCTGGGGCACGACGCACCCATACCGCATCTCGGCTTTCAACACACGACCTTCGGGCGGAGCTTGATCGCCGATACCGCCGACAGGATGGCCGTGTCCATATCGAGCGAGCTCGAGAAAGACGAGATGCTCAAGACCTTTCTACTCTGGAAGGAGTAGGAGGAGGCTGTTCCGCCCTAGCCATGCACCTGCGCATGGTTAGATGGCCACAGAAGTTCCGGTCACACTTGCCGGAAAAATTCGACGGGACTGTCATCCCCGTAGAATTTCTGCAGATATACTCCACTGCAATCCTAGCAGCTGGAGGAAACGAGGCCGTAATGGCCAACTATTTTCCAGTGGCCTTAACTGGGACCGCCAGGTCCTGGTTTATGAGCCTTCCACCCAACTCTATTGACAGTTGGGAGGAGCTGTGCCGTCAGTTCACTGCCAATTTCGGGAGTTCATACACCCGACCGGGCACTGAACTAGACCTTTTTGCGGTCGTGCAAAAAGGAGGAGAATCTTTGCGGTCATTCATCCAGAGGTTCTCTCAGGTACGTAACACAATCCCTTCTATCTCAAGCGCTTCTGTCATTGTGGCATTCAGACAGGGTGTGCGAGACAAGAAGATGTTGGAGAAGCTAGCGATCAAAGAGATCACCAGCGTCACGGAGCTCTTCAGCTTGGCAGACAAATGTGCCAGGGCTGCAGAGGGCCGTGAAATGCACTCCAAATCAGCCTTGGAGGATCATAAAAAATCCTCCAAAGAAGAAGCCGCTACCTCCGGGAGTGGCAAGAAGAAAAAGAAGACCAACGGCAAGAAGAAGCCGTCGGCCGGCACATCCAACGTTGCAGCCACTGCAACTCCTGGTGGCCGGGGGCCACGCCCCGAGAAGCGACCTCGACCGTCTTCTGAAGATGGTGGCAAATCCAAGATGTGGTGCCCCATTCATAAAACGGGCAGCCACAGGCTGGAAGACTGCCGGGAGGTCCAAAACCTTGCCGAGCGCTACCACAAGCGCCGGGAAGGGTCTCCCTTTCGACAGAGGGAGGGAAAACAAAAGGTCGATGAAGCTCCGGCTGAAGAGGAGTTAGGGTTTCAGGACCCTAAAAAGGTCCTGAAAGCCGTCTACACCTCTGTCGACGATGACTCCGACGTCTCTGACAACGAGCGTCGGAAAACCATGAACACCATCTTTGGTGGATCATGGGACATCACTTCTCGTCGTGTCATCAAGACTATGCGGCGGGATATGGCTGCTGTAGCTCCTACAGCTAGACCGGAGCCACATCGAAAGTGGATGGACACACCCATCACTTTTGATGCTTCGGACTGTCCTCAAAGCATGGTCGGAGCTGGCCAATTACCCTTGATGGTATCTCCCACCATCAACAACATCCAGCTCCATCATGTCCTGGTAGACGGAGGTTCGGGGCTTAACCTCATCAGCTTCGAAGCTTTCACTAAGCTTCAGCTCCGACCTTCGGACCTCCAGCCCTCTCGACCTTTCTCCGGAGTAGGTCCGGGGGCCATTACTCCACTCGGAGCTATTACTCTCCCTGTTACCTTCGGGACCCGGGAGAAGTATCGCACCGAGAAGTTGGTCTTCGACGTCGCTCAGATCAACTTACCATTCAACGCCATCTTGGGTAGACCTGCCCTGTACAAATTCATGGCAGCTGCTCATTATGGATACCTGGTGTTGAAAATGCCAACACCAGTAGGCGTTCTCCGGATCCGCGGAGATCGCACTGCCGGAGTCACTGCTCTGGAGGAACTCCACGCACTCACAACAGCACAAGAGGAGGACTCCAGACAGAAGCAAGCTCCACAACCTCCGAGCATTCGGCAACGAGGCTCGACCTCTGCATCCCGTGTGCAGCCAAGCGGCGACACCGACATTCCCGTCAAAGTCGTCCAAATTGGTTCCGATGCCGCTCAAACCACCCGTGTATCAGGAGGTTTGAACGACAAATAGGAACTCGCGCTCATCACTTTCCTCCGGGCTAACATTGACGTGTTTGCTTGGCAACCGTCACAAATGCCTGGGATCCCCAGGGAAGTGATTGAGCATAATCTGAAGATTTACCCCGACGCTCGGCCTGTGCATCAGAAACCTCGGAAGCAATCTGTAGAGCGACAGAACTTCATCCGACAAGAAGTGAAGAAGTTGCTCGAAGCCAGATTCATCCGAGAAGTTTACCATCCAAAATGGCTGGCAAACCCAGTCGTTGTGCCCAAGGCCGGCGGGAAACTTCGGATGTGCATCGACTACACCACGCTGAACAAGGCATGTCCAAAAGATCCATTCCCACTACCTAGAATAGATCAGATAGTGGATTCCACCTCCGGGTGTGAGTTACTGTGTTTTCTAGACGCATATTCTGGATATCATCAAATCAGGATGTCTAGGGAAGATGAAGAACATACTTCATTCATCACAGTGGATGGATTGTATTGTTACACAGCCATGCCTTTTGGTCTCAAGAATGCAGCTTCAACTTTTGTACGAGCTATGTACAAAACTTTCGAAGAACTCATTAGAGACATAGTGGAAGTGTACGTCGATGACATCGTGGTCAAAGTCAAGAACAAGGAGTCCCTCTTGGACACCTTGCAGGCTGTCTTCGACAAGCTGCGGGCCACCCGCACGAAGCTAAACCCAGACAAGTGCGTATTCGGGGTTAGTTCCGGAAAGCTTCTTGGTTTCCTGGTAAGTCACCGGGGCATAGAGGCCAATCCGACGAAGATAAAAGCCATTGAAGACATGCGGCCACCAACCCGCATCAAAGACGTCCAAAAGTTAACTGGATGTCTAGCAGCCCTCAGCCGGTTCATTTCAAGACTGGCGGAAAGGGCACTTCCCTTCTTCAAGTTACTGAGGAAGTCCGGACCATTCCAATGGTCTGAAGAAGCAGAGAAGGCATTCCAGGAGCTGAAACAGTTCCTCACCACCCTACCAGTCTTGGTAGCTCCGAACCCTGGTTGAGCCTTTATTGCTTTACATTTCAGCTACTGACGAAGTCGTCAGTATGGTTCTGGTTGCGGAGAGACCGGAACTACCCAATACTCAGGAATCCAGACCCCTTCGGGAGGGTCCGGAGGTTCCTGAAAGCGGGTCTAGGTCCCAGCTCCCAGACTTGAACCCACAAGAAGCCACTTCAGAGGACCCGGATCCCTCCTAGAGGATCAGGGTCACTCCTGAAGAAGCTCCGGGTTTCTCCACCCAGAACCCGGAGGTCCCCGAAGAGAGTCTGGACTCCTCCGAGAGGGTCCGGATCAATGAAGAGGAAGCCCCGGACCCCTCCGGGAGGGTCCGGACCATTCAACGCCCGGTATACTTCATCAGTGAAGTGTTACATGATGCCAAGACTCGATACCTAGAGGTGCATAAACTGCTCTATGCAGTTCTTATTGCCTCAAGGAAGCTTCGACACTATTTCCAAGCTCACAAAGTCTCAGTGGTGACTTCATATCCACTTCGAGCGATCCTGCATAATCCCAATTCAACTGGGAATATTGCAAAGTGGGCAGCGGAATTGGCTGAATTCGATCTTGAATTCATTCCGAGACAAGCAATCAAGAGTCAACTGTTGGCAGATTTCGTGGCAGAATGGACTCCCTCTCCATTAAACCCTGGGGGCCCCAGTGAGCAGAAGACGGAACCTCAAGTTCCAACCTTCACTAAACCTCATTGGACCCTTTACTTCGACGGCTCCATGCAGAAGCAGGGAGCCGGAGCTGGAATCCTTCTCCTCGCACCAACCGGGGAGAAGGTGAAATACATGGTACACCTTGACTTCAAGGCAACCAACAACATGGCGGAGTACGAAGCACTCATCTATGGATTAAAGGTGGCACTTTCATATGGTGTCAAGCAATTGCTGGTCAAAGGAGATTCACAACTCGTCATCAAGCAGGTGAAGGGTGAATGCTCCTGCAATAATCTCCAGCTGGCTGCTTACCTCCTTGAAGTCCAGAGGCTTCAGAAGGACTTCGAAGTCCTAGACCTTCACCATGTTCAGCGTGCTCACAACGCTGAAGCTGACGAACTCTCGACCAAGGCGTCAACCAGAGCTCCGGCTCCAGACGGAACCTTTGTCCGGAGGTTGTCAAAACCCACAGTTCAGCCTGCCGAACTGAACGAAGGGGGCGAGATCAGCATACCGAAGCTGACGGTCCCGATGGCCCTGTTACCATGGCAGCCATCAAGGGTCGTAGGTGCTGCCGGAAGCTCCGAGCAACCCAGCACGCGAGACTCAAATGCTCAAGTCAGTTCCGATGCATGGATCTCGGAGATCCGGAACTACTTGAAAGACAACATCCTTCCTGACGATGATGTATCCGCTGACCGGGTAGTCAGATTGGCTAAAAGATACACGTTGGTAGAAGGGGATCTCTACCGGCGCGGTGCCAACGGCATCCTAATGCGGTGCATCACAAGGGAAGAAGGCTGCGAGCTCCTCGCAGAAATCCATGGAGGCGAGTGTGGGAACCACGCATCTTCCCGCACGCTGGTCGCAAAAGCCTTTCGGCACGGTTTCTACTGGCCTACAGCGCTCCAGGATGCCACTGAGTTAGTAAAGAAATGCAAAGCATGCCAATTTCATGCAAAGCAAATTCACACACCTGCTCAGTCCTTACAAATGATACCCCCTACATGGCCTTTCGCTGTGTGGGGGATGGACATCTTGGGACCCTTCCCAAGAGCCGTCGGAGGCTACAAGTTCCTGTACATCGCCATCGACAAGTTCACCAAGTGGCCGGAAGCTACTCCTGTTGTGACGATCAACAAACAATCTGCAATCAATTTTCTACAATCTATCGTGAGCAGATTCGGAGTCCCAAATAAGATCATCACTGATAATGGGACTCAATTCACAAGCTCCGCATTTCAAGGATATTGCGAAGACCTCGGCATACAAGTTTGCTACGCTTCCGTAGCTCATCCCGCCAGCAATGGACAAGCCGAGAGAGCAAACGCAGAGATCCTTAAAGGACTCAAAACACGCACTTACGAGCGTTTGAAAAAGCACGGAGCCAATTGGATCGAAGAGCTTCCGCCCACTCTATGGGCCAACAGGACTTCTCCAAGTCGGGCAACCGGAGAAACACCCTTCTTCCTGGTGTACGGAGCAGAAGCGATCCTTCCTCCGGAAATCACCTTGGGTTCCCTCCGGGTCCGGACCTTCGACGAAGCCGCGCAGGACCAGCTCCGGCGCGAAGACCTAGACCTCCTTGAGGAGGGAAGGTGCCAAGCAGCTGTTCGGAACGCCCGATACCGCCAAGCTTTACGGCGCTATCACCAGCGGCATGTACACAACCGACAGCTCGAGGAAGGCGATTTGGTGCTACGGAGAATACTATCCAGAGAAGGGCAAAACAAACTCTCCCCCGGCTGGGAAGGGCCCTTTCGAGTGATCAAAGTATCTCGTCCCGGAAGCGTTCGCTTGGCTACCGAGGATGGGACACCTCTCCCAAATCCTTGGAACATCGAGCACCTCCGTAAGTTCTACACTTAATTCCACGGAGGTGAGTCTTAAGTAACTTGAAATGTATGTTATAGAGTCATTGTACAGAGTCGGGCAGTTCCTCCGGGAGAGCAGCCGGACCTTTCCCGAAAGGTTTGAAGAGCTCATGCAACACTTAATACAGTCTCCGGACTAGAAGTGTGGCTAACTACCCTGGGTCAAACAAGAAACCAAACACACTTAGCCTGGTTCCGTACCCTAAGAGTGTACTTGTTTCCCCTGTACCCCGGACCTATAATGAAAGACATCTTCATGTGAAATAGACTCCACGTGCATTCATTTTTGCATAGGCTCGACATTTTTATTTTTCTCTTTCTTGTCTATAACAGAAACGTGCAATTCTTAAGAAGTTCTAGTTTGACCGGTTTACGTACGATTTGAGTTGAATTGTCGGATTTTTTGGATTTAAATGTCGTCTGTGGCCAACTTGCCTGAAAGCCGCCAAGCCATTCTAGGGCCGGAGTGCGCTATCGACTTAGCCTGGTCAAGCACCCTAAGTACACCACTCTACCTACATCCCGGCAGGCCAAAGTAAGGTGGGTCCATGGACAGTTAGATCCAAAAGAAAAGACAATTCATTCAGTCGTATTAAAAATCGTGTTCAACTTAAAATTTTCTTGAGAACCATAAGCCGCGATGAAGTTATAGATAAGGAACGAATTTTACTATTTTTCTTGGCTTAAGTGTGCAGGAAAAATGAACCCTATGTTGATGGAGAAAAACCGGAGCTAACCAAGCTCCGACTCCCACCAGGGCGTCAACCGTCGGCGTTGACTAAAAGATAGTGAGAAGACCCCGTCACTGGAGTCTGTCGCCAACAAACCAAGTGTGGCAAGGGTCATCGCCGGAGCTACTAAGATCCGACACCTTGGAATATTAACTATCGACGCTCAACGTGTTGGTAGAGGCTATTGCCGGAGCTACTAAGCTCCGGCGATGGACAGTGCCGGAGCTTCTAAGCTCCGACGACTTCAAGGGACCTTCACTATCGAAAACTTCGGACCTAAATTATACGAGTTCGAAGCAAATTTGTCTTCAACAAAACTCAACATCCTTTTGGTACATGTCCACAATCAAATTGTGCACATCTACCAGGGGGCCAAGTGAAGATAAAGATGTTGAAGACAAAAAAATGAAATTCACGAAAAATTGGGGATTTCATTTCATCAGAAGACCGGAGATTACATTTGGAGACAAGGGATTACAAAATTGAGGAAGAAGAGAAGATACAAGTAAAGGCTAAGAGAGACAGTCCTAGACCCTATGGAAGAACTCGGCGACCTTCTGGGCGACCTCCGACACGCTGGCTCGGGTAGCTTCGCCTTCTCCTTCGACGGGGCCTTCAAGCACCGGGTCCAGAGGGAATCGAGGGTTCCGGCTAGTGTAGCACGTCAACACATACTCTGTGACGTTCCTAGCCAGGGATTGCCCCTCGACCTCCAGCTGGTCCGCGATGACGTCGCCCACCTTGGAGAGCTTGCTGCCCGCAGCGCTCAACGCTTGCAACGCAAGGTCCGGCTCCGGCTCCGGATCATCCGGGAGCACAGGGCTGAAACCCATCGGCGCCAGCGCATCGTCGGCCTTGCTCAGGAACTCCCAAATTTGCAGGGAGTCCGTCTTCCTCAGGCCCTTCATCTCTTCCAGGGATCTCCGGGCCGCCGCCAGCTCCGAATTCTCGCGGGAAAGGCGCTCAACTTCTTTGGCGTTTTGCTGAATCTTCGCAGCAACCCGCTTCTCAAGTCTTCCGAGCTCCTCCTCCCGGAGGTGGATCTTGTTCCGGCGGTCGACCAGGTCCTTCTCCCTAGCCTCTATTTTCTTCTCCCGGGCGACAAGGGCACACTCGTACTCGTAGAGTTCTTGCCCCCGCACCCAGGTCTTCTCCTCCTCCTCGAGGCAGCGCTCTTCCAATTTTTTAGTGCGCTCCTCGAGGCCCTTGTCCGCCAGAGCTGTTTTCTCGGCGAGCTCTTCCTCCCGTCGCAAGACGTCATCCCGTAGCTCCAGGAGTTTTTGCTCCTCATCCTCGAGCCGTTTTTCCCTTCCTTCATGATATGCCCACACCGACCATACCATCAAGTATACCGATTACATCAAGCAAGATGGAACAATCATCAAGTCAAGCTGCACCAGCTCATGTTGTCGATGGACCAATTACTCGTAGCCGAGCTAAACAGCTACAACAAGAGGTGCACGCGCTACTTTGTGAAATTCCATTTATTAATGAGAATTATATACTTCCTAAATCGTACATGTTTCTATTACTCAGGTTCACCAAGGAGGATGACAAGGACACGCCAAGACTGAACCAGAGAGGAGAACTACGTCGAACCAGTTCGGCCTGGCAGAACTGTCATGAAGAAACAGTCATATCTCTTGATTCATAGAAGCTGTGAAGGTCCATGAGTACTTGTTGGAAAGGTGTTGAAGTCAACTTTCAAATGCCACTAAGTACCGAGTGCTTTAGAGGTTCCAGCTTGGCAGCCGAGTGCTTTTGGTGCAGACTGTTCAGAAGATCAACAGTCAGCCTGATATCCAAGTTTCCGTGAGAAACTGTATCACTCTACAATATTTCGTGAAGCATGCTACACATTGTGTGAAAGGTTATCAAATTATCTTTCCAACGCATCTGGTCCCATGTCTTTTGGATGTCTCTAGGTGGAGTTATGATTAAAACACTGAAGACCACCCAGAAGGCCAGAAGACATGCGGGAAATTGATGACCACTGCATGAATGATCAAGCCAGTTGGCCTTCCACCTTCCCACGTGGATTTTTCAGTTCACATCTATTCTTAGACTAGTTGTTGGTATAAATATCCCTCTTTTGTAAGCCAAGGGCAACTCTTTGATGAATTAAGATTATTCCAGTGAAATTTGCAGCCGAGCTGCTTGAGTGTCTTACTCAACCCTTGTTCTTCCTTGTTCTTCTTGAACTTGTGGGGAGATCTCTCTGAGATCCACTAATTCGTGCTCTGCGGGTTCCAGTACGGCTGCCCCGTCTTGTGTGGATTAGCTCCGGTTGTGGTTCTGCGGTCGTTCGGAGATCGAGTTGAAGTCTTCACGGTTTCGGTGTCTCTCTCCCCGTCGCTTGGTCGCATCCAACCTTGGTCAGGTATAAAGCTAGTTATCCGCGCTGTTTCTACAGCAAGTTATCTTTTTCTTGAACCTCCTGTCGTGAAGATCGGGCCACCCTTCGCCGAACCAAATTCGGTGCATATCATGTGGTAATCAGAGCTATCGTTGTCACGGTAGGTTCATTTTTTTTATCACCCACCCTCCCACCCTTTTTCAATCCGTTACAGTTTTCACCATCCACATATTCATTCCAGTGTTTATCTTTTACATATATTTGTTTGTCCTATAGTCCAAAGCCTAAAAAAAAATATACCTATATCCCTTTGACGGTACTGTTATCTTGTGTTTGTTTTCTTCCAGTTGCTCGTCACCACCGGTTACCTATATCTTTTGTAATCAGCACCCCTGTTAGTGTTATAAAAAAAAGAATACATTAAAAAAAAGAGAGCACAAGTGAAAAGATTGTGAAGAATTTTGTGTTACGGTTGGGTGTTGAAATTTTCAGTTTTCAAATCCAAGTTGGTGGTAATCTTGATAGCAGCAAAAAAAAATTATCTTTTGAGCACATCATTTTTTCACTTGATTGGCAGTACCGTAGCCTGCCTTGTTCAGCCACCTATAGCTCCACTAAAAACATAAACCGGGACTTTCGATTTGTACTCCTTACGGCCTCTTTACCACCTCCGTTGAAGCTGTCACACCAGCACCATCACAGTTCTTGAGATCAGGCAAGAACTTGGGTAAGTAAGAGGTGAGATCGAGTGTGTCCACATATATATTTTTTTTCTTGCTGCTCCTAACATGGCAGGCTCAGATTCAAGTGTTCATGGTGGACACCATGGTGATAGGGAACCCCCTGTCTCACAGGATGAGATGCGTCGCATGGCTGATTCACTAATGGAGGCCATGGGCAGGCTCCTCGATGAGCGTCTTCCCGCGGCTGGAGGACGTCGAGCATGTCGTGATCAAGAGGACCGTCATCGAGAGGAGTCCGGCGATGAGAATTCTGGTTTCAGCCATGAATTCAATCGCTTCGGACATGGCCCTGACGGATCTGGTGGTGGTCGCCATGCTGATTTTAATAATTACCATGGTGGGCGTCGCGCACATAGGCGCAATGCTGATGGTCGCCGCGTGCATTTTGAAGACGATGAGTTTGAAGATCAAGATCATGAAGAAGGATCTCATGATGATGAAAATCCTTTCGGTCGATGTGGCAGGTTTGTTCGGCGTCATCATCGCCAGCCTGCTGATTTTGAAGAAAGGGAATACCATCGTGGTCGATGTCCTCATGACAACCCAGATAACATCGCTCGTGTCAAATTGAGTATTCCAAAGTTTACTGGAAAGGAGAATCCTGATGAATTTCTTGAATGGGTTGAGCAGTGTGATCAAATATTTCGAGTACATAATCTTTCGGCTCAGCGCCGTGTGAATCTTGCTTCGGTGGAATTCTCTGGATACGCTCTCACTTGGTGGAACCAAGTGCAGGAGAATCAACGTGATTTGGGACGTGGATATATCAATACATGGGAGGAGATGAAGCAAGTGATGAGAAGGCGATTCGTGCCATCTAGCTATCAGCGTGATCTCAGGAACCGGTTGCAAATGTTAAAGCAAGGGAAGAGATCAGTTGATGAGTATTTCAAGGAGATGGAGCTGCTGTTGGTGCGGGCAGGAATAAGAGAAGATGCAGAGTCAACAATGGCAAGATTTCTAGGAGGTCTTAATGAAGAAATTTCTGGTTTTGTGGAGATGTTTCCATATCATACATTGCAGGATCTTGTTGATCAAGCTATGCGAACAGAGAAAAAGATTCAGCAAGAGTCACGTGGAAAATCTTATGGAAGTTATTCTATTGCTGCCCCATGGCGCAAACAGCAGTCAAGTACTTCCTATGGTGGTGGACGATCTCAAGGGGCTGCAGCCAAGTCTTCTCAATCATTTGTTCCATCGAAGATGGCAACCTCCACCGCGTCATCACCAACAACTCAGCAGCGACCCGCTGCAAGTTCAGCAGCCCACAGCAATGCCTCGGGAACTACATCTTCTTCTCGAAGCAGAGAAATTGTATGCCATAAATGCCACGGCCGTGGGCACATTGCTGCCCAATGCCCAAGCAAGAGGACCATGTTGTTGAATGAGAAAGGTGAATGGGAATCCGAGAGTGATCCGGAGGATGCTGGACAGATATGTGATGAAGAAACTGAGGAGGAAGGGAATGAGATACAGCCTGAAGAAGGAGAACATAATTGCTTTATTTCTCTACGAGTGCTTAGTGTAACAGCAGAAAAGGAAGACAACGGGCAACGACATAATTTGTTCCATACCCGTGGAATAATCAAAGATAAGGTGTGTCGCATCATCGTTGATAATGGTAGCTGCAACAATATTGCTAGCCAAGAATTGGTGGACAGATTGGGACTGAAACCACGGCGTCATCCTAGTCCATACAAGATGCAGTGGCTTAATGATTGTGGTGCGCTACGTGTCAGTCATACTGTGACTGTACCATTCTCTGTTGGTAAATATAATGATCATGTGGAGTGCGACGTGGTGCCTATGCAAGCCTGCCAGCTTCTGCTCGGTCGACCATGGCTATATGATCGTGATGTCCAGATTTTTGGAAGGACCAACAAGCTGTCTTTTGTGTACAAAGGAGAGCGAATTTCCTTGCTTCCTTTGACACCGGAAGAAATTTTGAAGGATGATATCAGGAAGAAACAGCGCGAGAGCGAGCACCACTTGCGAGTGAGCCACAAAAATAGTAAGGAAGAGTGTCCACAGCCAAATCAAACCCCACAGCTGCAAGGAACCCAAAAACTGGGAAAAGAGGGTTTAGTAATGATGGCTAGGAAGGGGGATATCAAAGCATTGAGTGAACCCAATGCCATGTTCTTTGTACTTATGTACAAGGACACTTTTCTTTCTACTAATGTCTTACCCTCTACCCTGCCGAGTACTCTTTTGAATGTTTTGCAGGAATATGAAGATGTCTTTCCGGACGAAGTACCACCAGGACTGCCACCTAAGAGAGGGATCGAGCATCAAATTGACTTGGTTCCTGGTGCGTCACTTCCGAACAGGGCTGCATACCGCACCAACCCAGAGGAGACAAAAGAAATTCAGCGACAAGTGGAGGAATTGATGAAAAAAGGGTATGTACAGGAAAGTCTTTCCCCTTGTGCTGTCCCTGTTCTTTTAGTGCCTAAGAAAGATGGGTCTTGGAGACTATGTGTGGATTGTCGTGCAATTAATAACATCACAGTAAGATATAGGCATCCCATTCCTCGCTTAGATGACATGCTTGATGAACTTAGTGGTGCTAAATTTTTCACTAAAATTGATTTAAGAAGTGGCTATCATCAGATTCGTATGAAAGAAGGAGATGAGTGGAAAACAGCCTTTAAAACAAAATTTGGATTGTATGAATGGTTAGTGATGCCCTTCGGTTTAACCAATGCACCTAGTACATTTATGCGATTAATGAATCATGTGCTTAGAACTTTCATTGGTAAATTTGTTGTGGTTTATTTTGATGACATCCTAATCTACAGCAAGACACTTGAAGAACATGTTGCACATATCCAGAGCGTACTTGTTGTCCTGCGAAAACAAAAATTGTACGCTAACCTTGAGAAGTGCACCTTCTGCACCGACAAGGTAGTTTTCCTTGGTTTTGTTGTTTCAGGACAAGGCGTGGAGGTGGATGTTGAGAAAGTCAAGGCTATACACGAATGGAGGCCCCCACAGAACGTGAGCCAAGTAAGAAGCTTCCTTGGACTTGTTGGTTTCTACCGGCGCTTCGTGAAAGATTTCAGCACGATCGCTGCTCCAATCAATGAGCTGACCAAGAAAGACATACCATTCAAATGGGGAGAAGCACAACAAAATGCTTTTGAAGAATTAAAGAGGAAGCTCACAACATCCCCAGTCCTTGCACTTCCTGATTTCAACAAGACATTTGAAATTGAATGTGATGCAAGTGGAGTTGGGATTGGAGGCGTGCTGATGCAAGAAAAGAGACCAATTGCATTCTTCAGTGAAAAGCTAAGTGGTCCGACTTTGAATTATTCAGTTTATGATAAAGAATTATATGCTCTCGTTCGGAGTTTGGAAACGTGGCAACACTACCTTTATTCTAAAGAATTTATAATACATTCAGACCATGAATCATTGAAACATATTAAGGGACAACTAAAACTGAATAAACGACATGCTAAGTGGAGTGAATTTATTGAGTCCTTCCCTTATATTGTCAAATATAAGAAAGGTCAAGACAATATTGTAGCTGATGCTTTATCTCGACGTCATGCTTTGCTCACACAACTTGATGCTAAAATTCTTGGATTGGAAAGTATAAAGGAATTATATGCCACTGATTCGTACTTTGCTGAACCATATGCCAAGTGCCGTATTGGAAAAGGATGGGAAAAGTATCATGTGCATGATGGATTTTTATTTCGCACTAACAAACTTTGTATTCCAGATTGCTCTGTTCGACTTTTACTCGTGCAGGAAGCTCATGCAAGTGGACTTATGGGCCATTTTGGAGCCAAGAAGACGGAGCAAGTGCTGGCCGACCATTTCTTTTGGCCAAAAATGCGACGAGATGTAGAGAGACATGTTCTTCGCTGTGAAAACTGCCACAAAGCTAAGTCTCGTCTGAACCCTCATGGTTTATATACTCCCCTTCCTATTCCTAATGCACCTTGGGAGGATATTTCAATGGATTTTGTTCTTGGGTTACCACGAACCAAAGGGGGAAGGGATTCAATTTTAGTTGTGGTTGATCGTTTCAGCAAAATGGCACATTTTATTCCTTGCCACAAGAGCGACGATGCTTCCCGTATTGCTGAATTATTTTTCAGGGAAATCGTGCGACTACATGGAATGCCACGTACCATTGTGTCGGATCGTGACACCAAGTTCTTGAGCTACTTTTGGAAGACATTGTGGGGCAAACTTGGGACAAAACTGTTGTTCTCCACAACATGTCATCCGCAAACGGACGGCCAAACTGAAGTTGTGAATCGAACACTATCAATGTTGCTCCGATCTGTCCTTAAGAAGAATCTGAAACTATGGGAAGAAAGCTTGCCACACGTTGAGTTTGCATACAATAGGGCAGTACACTCAACCACTAAATTTTGTCCATTTGAAATTGTATATGGATTCACACACACTGCTCCCATAGATCTTTTGTCTCTACCCATGCAGGAACGTGTGAACTTTGATGCAAGCAAGCGAGCTGAATTTGTCAAGAACATTCATGATAGGGCTCGGGCCAATATTGAAAAGATGACCAAGAAGTATGAGAAGCATGCTAACAAGGGTCGCAGGAAGGTGTTGTTCGAACCAGGGGACTTGGTTTGGGTGCACCTTCGAAAGGATCGTTTTCCAGAGCTGCGCAAGAACAAGTTGCAACCCCGAGCTGACGGACCATTCAATGTTCTGCGCAAGATCAATGACAACGCTTATGAAATTGATCTGCCAAGTACTTATGGTGTAAGTACCAGTTTCAATGTGTCCGACCTCTCTCCATTCTTTGGATTGGAAGAGTCGAGGACGACTCTTTTTCAAGGGGGGGAGGATGATATGCCCACACCGACCATACCATCAAGTATACCGATTACATCAAGCAAGATGGAACAATCATCAAGTCAAGCTGCACCAGCTCATGTTGTCGATGGACCAATTACTCGTAGCCGAGCTAAACAGCTACAACAAGAGGTGCACGCGCTACTTTGTGAAATTCCATTTATTAATGAGAATTATATACTTCCTAAATCGTACATGTTTCTATTACTCAGGTTCACCAAGGAGGATGACAAGGACACGCCAAGACTGAACCAGAGAGGAGAACTACGTCGAACCAGTTCGGCCTGGCAGAACTGTCATGAAGAAACAGTCATATCTCTTGATTCATAGAAGCTGTGAAGGTCCATGAGTACTTGTTGGAAAGGTGTTGAAGTCAACTTTCAAATGCCACTAAGTGCCGAGTGCTTTAGAGGTTCCAGCTTGGCAGCCGAGTGCTTTTGGTGCAGACTGTTCAGAAGATCAACAGTCAGCCTGATATCCAAGTTTCCGTGAGAAACTGTATCACTCTACAATATTTCGTGAAGCATGCTACACATTGTGTGAAAGGTTATCAAATTATCTTTCCAACGCATCTGGTCCCATGTCTTTTGGATGTCTCTAGGTGGAGTTATGATTAAAACACTGAAGACCACCCAAAAGGCCAGAAGACATGCGGGAAATTGATGACCACTGCATGAATGATCAAGCCAGTTGGCCTTCCACCTTCTCACGTGGATTTTTCAGTTCACATCTATTCTTAGACTAGTTGTTGGTATAAATATCCCTCTTTTGTAAGCCAAGGGCAACTCTTTGATGAATTAAGATTATTCCAGTGAAATTTGCAGCCGAGCTGCTTGAGTGTCTTACTCAACCCTTGTTCTTCCTTGTTCTTCTTGAACTTGTGGGGAGATCTCTCTGAGATCCACTAATTCGTGCTCTGCGGGTTCCAGTACGGCTGCCCCGTCTTGTGTGGATTAGCTCCGGTTGTGGTTCTGCGGTCGTTCGGAGATCGAGTCGAAGTCTTCACGGTTTCGGTGTCTCTCTCCCCGTCGCTTGGTCGCATCCAACCTTGGTCAGGTATAAAGCTAGTTATCCGCGCTGTTTCTACAGCAAGTTATCTTTTTCTTGAACCTCCTGTCGTGAAGATCGGGCCACCCTTCGCCGAACCAAATTCGGTGCATATCACTTCAAGTGCCTCTCGGCGCTTGATGAGTGCGGTACTGATGGCCTCGAGTTGATCGAACCGAGCGTTGGCCGCATCGTTAGCAGCCTTAGCTTGGTCATGGAACTCCCGGGATTGGGCGTCGAGGGCGTGAGTCATGCTCTCCCTCTCCTCCAGCAGTTCACCCCAGAGCTCCAAGCGGACCTTCTCCCGCCTGATCCATTCCTTTTCATCCGCAATCCTCGACTGCGCCAGCTTAGTCTCAAAGTGGAGCCGATTACGCCACCTCCTAAGGGTTTGGCGCTCCTCTTCAAGAGCTTTGCTGTCGTGGAAGAAGGCCAGTTGGACCTGACGTAGACTGGAGCAGGCATTGTCGATGGACATCGACAGAGAGATGGGCTCCGGACCTGCTGGGGTCTCCTCCGCTGGTTCCAGCGGGTCTTCACTTACAAAAATTGGGTCCCACTCTACAAGTGTGGAACCCCGAGCTTCCAAAGCACTAGGGCACTCCCCCGGGATGGCCTCAGTCGCCACCGAAGAAGGTCCCGCCACCAAGTCTTCATTTGCCCCCTCAGGCTGGGGGCCGACGACTTCGTTCAGGCACTCTGGCTCCGCCACGGGTACCATCGATGTCGTCACCTCCACTGGCTCCGGCCGGGACACTTCTTCTGAGGGAGGCTCAAGCTCCCTCGCCTCTTCGACCACCGGCTCTGTGGCCGGCGCTCCAGCAATCACCGGCTCTGTGGCCGGCGCTTCCACAATCACCGGCTCTGCAGCCGGCGCTCCAATAATTACCGGCTCAACTGCCGGAACCACTTCAACTTCCGGCTCGCATGCCGGGGCTTCAGCTACCTCCGGCTCAACCGTCGGGGCTTCAGCACTTTCCGGCTCCGAAGCCGCGACCGCTACTTCCTCCGACTCAACAGCCGGAGCTTCTACTTCTGCAGCACCAGGACCCGGAGCTTCAACCTCCGGAACGGGTGCCGCTGGCGCATCTTCAATCTCGTAGTCCGGCGCTACCACGGGAACTTCTGGAGACGAGTCGAGGTCCATGACCACGACAGCCGGCGTCGGAGCTGTCGCAGCCTCCGCTTGGGGCGGCACCAGGGCTGGAGCAGAAGCCCTCGCAGCCTCAGACACTGTGGCTGAGGGCGGAGCTTCACTCCCCTTCTTAGGAACGCTGCAGATAAATAACGAAGAAATTGAGCCAACAGATGCTATAATTAAAAGTTAATCGAGGTAAGCAAGAAAAATTACCTTGGGAGGCTCACGCACCAGCTTGCGCGGAACCTCTTTCCCGGACGTTCCGGGCTGGCCACGGTCGGTGTAGGAGCTCCGGGAGGACTCCCAGGACTTGCCGTGGCTGCGGGCGTTTCCCGGGTCGGAGCTCTCCTTGATCGGGAGGAACTCCTGGACCTGGAGGCCCTCACCGCTTCTCGTGCCGGAGTCGCCTGCCCGGAGCTGGCACCTCCGGAGGGATCCACCACGGGGACAGCCGCACTCCGGGAGGATCCCACCGCCGGAACAGTAGCGCTCCGAATAGACCCCACCACAGGGACAGCCGCCACGGCGGCGGAGGATCTTCCTTCCCGAGGACGGGGAACTGGGGGGGAGGTGGCAAGCCCGACGGACCTTCCGTCAGCATGTCGCAGCTTTCTCTTCCGGCTCTCCGGCTCCTCCGCCAGCTCCTTACCCTTGCCAATGACCTCAGCTCTTGGCTGAGAGACAGGGGCGGAGCCGCCTTCGGACAACCCGGGGATCGCCAACCGGGCAGTTGATCTTCTCTCGACGACGCCAAGGTCGTCAAGCGCGGGCATCTTCCGCCGGAGCTCCCTGCTGAACTCAACTTCCACGTTCAGGCGGAGGAAAGCCGGCGGCGGAGTCAAGTACTCTCCGTCAACATCGATGCCGTGCTGGAATTTCTTGAGGTGAAACTCCAAGGACTTCCCCACCATGCTGGACTTCAACCCGGTCTCAACCCGGTCCTCGTCCATCACGCTGTTGAGGGCCCAGGCGAGCTTCTCCCTCCTCTTCAGCGGCGCCCACCTGTTGGACAAGAAGTTGTAGAACACCGCCTGGGGAGTCAATCCTCCCTCCACACATTGGCGGATCCTGGTCAGGACGGGGTCGAAAGCTGCCGCCAGCACCGGAACTTCGCTCCACACCGACGTGTCAATGCCGGGCAGACCGTCTGGCAGCTCCAACCGCTCATGCTCCTCCACCCGGACGACTACCCAATCCTTCTTCCAGTCATCCCACTTCCCGGAAGGGAATGACCGGAGGTACTTGAACGGGCACTTCTTGCGCTTCACAAAGTAGTAGAAGCCAAGGTACTCGTCGCTTCGGCCGGTGGTTTGGACGGTGAAGAAGGTGCGGAAGAGCTCGATGCAGGGAGGGATGCCCACCCACATCTCGCAGAAGTGGACAAAGATGGACACAAGGAGAATGGAGTGAGGGCCAAGGTGGTATAGCTGCAGACCATAGAAGTCCAGCAGCATCAAGAAGAAAGAAGAAAACGGTGGGATCAGCCCCACCATGGCGTACGAAGAAAAATACACCATCTCGCCGGAGTGCTCCTTTTTAAAGGGAAGCTCTCCGCCGGCGCGGACCGAACGGTTGAAGAAGTCCGACGACCACCCCATAAGGGCTCGGACCTTCTTCAGATCGCTTTCCGTCTTCAAACGACTCTCACGCAGACCCAACTCCATCGCAGCACAGCTAGGCAAGAGAAGAGGAGCAAAGCACGAGTTGGGAGTTTTAGCGCAAGAACAGATGGAAAGCGTAAAGAACTCCCGACGGTGCGCTTTCCTTCTTAAGTAAGCCCTCGCAACGCTTGGATGGAAACTGCAGGGGAGTCAAGGATACTACTCAAGAATTCAACGCTGCCGATGACAAGAGGGCCCGGGACCACCCTGACGATCGAGTCGAGGTTCTTACCCAGGCGAACAGTTGTCATCACGAGGCGGGAAACCCAAAGGCGGCGGACTGACAAGGCGCACGGAACCGATACGGTTTTTGTATCGGGAACCGGCGACCTTCAATTGCGAGAGATCCGCACATCAAAGATCTTATCTGCCGCCTGAGGTGCGCCACGCGTCGGGACTTAACCGTAAAGCCCCGCCAAAGGCACCTCCAAAGACCCTTGAAGACCCAGTTCAAGAGTCGCAAGTGTGGACCCACCTCCGGCGGAATGACTTCACCCCGTTGGCCTTCCCCGGAGGTAGGTCCAGGGGGCCACTGTCGGTACCCTAAAAACCATACACCCCCTGAGGTTACAAAGATCTCAAGGGAAGGACATCTACTCAAATTGAAGACCCTCGGGGGCCCACTTGTCAGACATAACCGGACCTGCTTCTCCAACATGGTTAACCCCTAGGTTGCCACGTGTACTGTCAGACCGGAGCTATTACCCACAAGGGTGAAGCTCCGGGCTAGGTACTGAAACGGCACCTCCGGACTTAACCCCTGACCGAGAGAAGCTCCGGACCTGACACGTGCCAGGCCACCCCGGAGCTTCCCGCTTCCCACAAGCAAGCTCCGGAGCTGCCACGTGTCCATACGTCGGAGCTGGCTGCTTCAAACCCCCGGGAGACGTTGTAACGGCTCCGGATCTCCAAAGGACACCCGCGGACTTCAAGACCCGATTAATTATCATTAATTCCACATTAATGACACTTAATCGGACGATCTTAACACCTGTAACGGCACTGTCGGAGCCGTTACAGGGTTATTAACAACAATTAATCTCGTGTATCAATACTAGTAACTGCCAGGGCCACCTGTCGGGCCAGGCTGACTTGTAACGGTTTGTCCTTGTACTATAAAAGGACAAACCGACGATACACAGGGGAGAAGGGAAAAAAAAGACACTCAAGCTCACAAGTTAATACAACACACTCACACCCGTGGAGTAGGGTATTACGCTCAGGCGGCCCGAACCACGTAAACCACCGTGTCACTCGAGTCCAATCGTGATTCACCTTCTTGAGTCTCCGCGCGCCCACACCGAACTACAAACTCCTCCAATACTTCCATAGTGTCAGGAGATCTGCCGACTCCAACATATTCTTTTACTAAGTTTTTGATGTGTTTTGGTGGTTATGGCTGATATCGTTTTGATATGCTTTGCAACATGCTTATGTGAGGTGCTCACGTAAGGTGTTGTGTTTGGAACTGACTTGAGTCAAGTCGCGGACTTGGGCTCGTACGGATTGGTTGTTTCTTCATGTGCAGGTGTTGCTTGAGTTCAAGACATGGCTGGTGAAGGGATCCTTTGGACTAGTCTTAGGGAGGAGATGAGGTTCCAACAACCAAATTCAGGAGGAATTGTGGTTGAGCGGGTCAGGAGGTCGCGCAGGATGATTGAATCAAGGGCATTGCATATGAAGGTTACTAGACATCGAAGGAAGGTGTTTGCACGTATGCATGCGGTGCATGACATGGCAACATGGTTCTAAAGATGGTTTATGGATGGGAAGATCTGGTTGGAAGGATCGGATCGTATCGGTTAATGACTTTGGCTGCGGTGGAGTCGGTTATGGCTCGGTATGGAAAGTATCGAGTTGGTTATGATAGGATTTCGTGTGGGTCACAAATTTGAGTTGTTTTAGGAATGTGGGATACGTTCTTAAGGTGTTTGGAAGTCTTAAGATTGCTTCTATCTGCGTATAGAAGAGTCCTAAGTAGTTATGGAAAGTTTCGATTCGTGAACGGAGTAGGATAAGGTCCTGATTTGAGTAGAGTTGGCTTTCGAGCTGGTTATATAAGCAAAGGAGGCCAGAGATCATAGTGCACGACTTTGGGTCTGTTCTTCTTGTGTTCTATTTTATAAAATTCGTAGTTTGAAGGAACTTTTGTGCCTTGTTGGTCCGACTTGTTCCGGACAAGTTTTACTCGTCGAGTTTCTGGACAGCACTACCTTTCGTCGGTGGCTTTATCATAACTCGAGTTTTACAGATCCAATTGACGTGATTATTTTTGAGTTGTCTTCACAACTTTATTATCTATCATCTGTCAAAATTTCATGGTCATTGGATTTGTGGTTTCTGATCTACACGAGTTTCTTTGCAGTGTTTCAGAACTGTTTTTCTCGGGTAGGACAGATTGACCTTTGTTTGATCTTTTGATCATAACTTGAGTTTCTCTTGACGGATTTGAGTGATTATTCTTGTGTTTTCTTCGTGACTTGATTCTCTCTGATATATATCACTTTTTTCACAGTGAAACACGTTTAGATTAGTCTCACACGCGATTTCTTTAACAGATCGTTTTTCTGCCGAAGGGGTTGGGATTTAATTATTTCGCTGCGTAAGATTTTTTAATCTACCATTCACCCCCCCCCCCCCATCTGGTAGCTTTTCTCATGCTCGTCAATCCTACAAAGATTTATGTGAATGTGTGTGGCAGTTGATCAAGAGTCCATATCTTTTTTTGGAAGATCCGACCGTTGTCAGCATATATAAATAAGCGAGATGGAAACTTGATGACAAGCCCCTATAATCAATAGCGAACGAGAGTCCATATCGAACCGATGATAATTGTCGTGATTATGTGTGTATTTGGACATGAATGCATGTGAAAGAGAGCTCGCGATCATGCATGAATGTTTGATCACGTGTTGAGGATTTTTACACCCCTTGTTGAGGATCATGTTAATTTGATGACGCTGAGGAACGGATGTGGCGTACGTGTTTTCACAAGTGTGTTCATTTGTTTCTAAAATCAGAACACGTAGCAGCTAGCGCTTACGGCTATCGTTTATTCGAAGGACGAGTACAACATGTTGGAGAATATAATGTACATGGCAGCATGCGATTAATTTGATGAACCATGCAGCGATCTGTGCATAGATGGTAGTACATTGTATCCTCGAACCCTAGATGAAACATCCATCCTGTAAAACATAGTATGTTATCTCTATTAGTGACAGGATATTATTCTTCATTAGTGTGGTAGATAAATTGCCAGATAGGTTGAGAGTATACATGGTAGAGAATATGATAAACACAGAAATATATATTCATACATGCATGGTAGGAAATATTCTATACATGTAACAAGCCATACAATCAACACTTCCGGCACGCCGGGTGATCCTGGACACCCGCACGCTTCTGGCTTGTGAATGGCCGCCCACCCCCGCAGTCAACTTCTCCATGAGAAACTTGCATGCGGCTATCAATTCTTTGAAAGGACAAGTATGGCAAGCCTGCACTTCTGGCTTGCGGATGGCCGCCCGCCCCCACAGTTAGTTTCTCAGAAACTTGCATGCCGGGGGCCTCATCTGCTCTCGTGAGCAGCCTTTGCGATATCGGAAGTTGATCTCCTTGCGTCGAAGCCATACACTCAACACGAGCCCCAGTGGATGGAGGACAGGAATTAGAACATGTCAGGCTCTTCCCAACCATCAGCGGGGACACGGATGGGGGTTAAGGTACGTCGGCACACCCAGACCGTGTACCCAGCCTAGTAGCTTCATTCGAACCTCTGGCTTACATCCTAGATGGTACTATCTATCCTCAAACCCTCGAGGGAACATCATTACAGCACGCCTGACTGAGCTTGGAACTCCTCCAACATCTCCTTCCGAAATCAAATCGATTAGCCGGGTGGCATGCATCGACCACATCGACCGCCGCACACCTGTGTCCGAACAGAGCGATCAAACGCAAAAGGACGAGGGTGAAAGGAGAAAAGGGGGAAGACCACACGCAATCAGTAGACCTGGCTAAAAGAAGGGGCAAAGCAACAAAAGGGAAGACGATGGCACAAGGAAGGAGGCTGCACCCAGCAATTTGTATCCGCGGCCGGATGCGGCTTCTCTAATCCCATGTGTGCTCCCGCTTACGTGTCATATTTTAATAGGTTGTGAAAATGTGGTTATTAGACTAGAAATAAATGAAGAGACGAATAAAGTATGGCACGTCAGCAGGACCATGCATGGGAGGAGAGAAGTCGGCCTTTTTCGAGGAATAAAATTATTACACATTGGTGGGGAGAGGAGAGAACGGGAGGAGAGAAGCCGTATTAGCGGCCAGGGCCCAGGGGGAGGGGAAGAGATAATGACAACGATGGGGCGGTGCGCCCCATCGCCTCGTAACTACCTCGCCACAACGGCTCGCCACGACCTGAAAAAGGTTCCCAAAGCACGTCGCTCCGCTCCTAGAAGCTCTTGTAACATAAGCCACATCCGGCCTTATGCATTTTTTTGTTTTAACAAGTTTAACCAATAGTTCAACAATATTGATTGGAATAAACTTTAAAGCTATCACCCCCACTATGTGGTATAGTAGCTTATATACTCCCACCTGGTTGGAAATAATTTTCACCGGGCATCGACTAGGTCAAATATGAACTAACCGATGACAATTATTTTGAATTAGGAGGGAGTACTCCCTCCTTTCTCAAAAGATTGTCACCTTCTTGTTCATTTTTGTACTAGAAGGTTACAGTCTTTTGAGAAAGGAGGGAGTACCACGTAAGGCAGCACCAGCCTCAATGAATTATGCCGTTCTGTATGGAGTGAAAAGGAACGTATGAAGCGAAGCATCTAACCTGTTCTAACAACGCAAGGATTCCAAGAATCATCACCTCGTCACTTAAGCTGCAATCTATGGTAGTTGGGCCCAGGTTATGCAATGGCCCACCTAGCATATTCCGCAAGTCCGCCCCTGTGGTGTCTGTAACATTTCGTGCGAACGATTTCGACGAGGTGCGAAAGAGATCGACTTGAACGCGTGTGTGGCTGGCAATCGACCAAGAGTCCATATCCTACCGATGATAATTGTCGTGGCCATGTATGATGGTGTACATGCATGCTTGTGAAAGAGAGATCGTGATAATGCATGTTTGATCATGTGTTCAGGATCATGTTAATTTGATGACGTTGAGAATCGGATGTGGTGTATACAGTTTACTTGCTTATCAAATTTGTACCCCTTATGTCCTCAAAATTTTATCACTTTTTAGTTCATTTTTGAACCAAAAAATGACAAACTTTTGAGAACTGGGGGTATTAGTTTTACTAGTGGCAAAAATGAGTTTTGAAAAGGTGTTCTCTGTAAAGGTGCATTTGTAATGATTTTAGTAAAAACAATATTATGGAATATGACATGTGATAGTATTTTGATGATCATATTTATTGAGTGCTATATTTTCTTTGAAGCGGATGCAACAATTCATGTCCTTTAGAATACGAAGGTTAAAGAAGCCACACAAGTAGTATGTGAGTCTCGCTTATGACTATATCTCGAACTATCAATATTGTATTTGAATTATTTATATAGTAATTTATTGAATGTAACAATTATCATGCTATTTAGTGCCAATCTATCAAATTATATTTAAAAAAATAAATACATGTGAAAAATTTTATTTGTGGCATAGCCTATCATAAAATTATAGGTCCGGCACCACTGGCACAACACACGGCTAGCTCTTCCGATCCTCAACGTCATCAAACATGATCAACAAGCCTCAAAATGAACTAGAAAAGTTGTCCTAATGACAACTAATATGGGAAGGAGGGAGTAGTTCATTTTTGAACTACAAAGCGACAAGTTTTTAGAGACGGGGGAAGTACTACGTACTACCTATCTTTTTCTAACATTTTTCTCATCCTTTATTTTTCTTCTTTCTCTGTTCATTGTCTCCACTTTTCTTTCCAGTTGTCGCTACCTGTTGCATTTTCCTATTATTTTATAGACAGCTTTGCAAACCCCACTACGGGCAATCTCCTGGCACTTGCAGCGGCTAAAGTATTGTACAGGCCACTTTAGAGGACACCGACCGGTGTGGAGGGTCATCATTCATTAATAGACACTAGATAGAACATATAGTTCACTAAACAACAGATAGAAAATAAAATAACAAATGGAACAGACTTTTGGAACAAATGAACACACTTGTGAAAACAAGTACGCCACATCCGTGATGCCGATGAGATGCGTGTAAAATTAACATGATCCTCAACAAGGGGTGTGTCAAATTAAAAACTGCTTGTGAAGCCAATAGGATGCGTCAAGCCGTTGCGATAATCAAGAAGAGGCAAACCGCGGTTTGGAGTAACTCTGATCGACCCACTCGTTCAAAAGCACAGTTTGCGAAGCGTCCGACCATCTCCACTCGTGTGATTAGACGACGACTGGCTATAAAGGCACATCGTCCTATTGCTTCTCCGCCGAACCACTCCATCGAACGTAGCCTCCAAACTTCTCCCCTTGATTCTATCCTGCATGAGCATCTAGAGTAGGATTTTCCCAAGATTTTCAAATCTTGTATTACTACTATTTGGACCTATGGAGTTTCTGCTCCCGCACAAGATGGCGGTCAAGATCGCGGGGCGCATCGCGGGGCACGGGTAGCCGGGCGCCCGGTGCCTTGCCCAGGCAGTCGCGATCGGCCACATGCGTGCAGCCTATGTCCTCACCCTCCTCTTCTACAACGCTGACCGCAGGGCCCATGACGCCATCTTGTATATCCAGCTGGTAGAGGGCAAGATCGCCGTCAGCTAGAACGCGGTCGGGTCCATCACGATCAAGAGGACCAGCACGGAGTGCAGGCGGTGCCGGGATCAACCCCTGGATGATGTCCAAAATGTGGCGTGGAGGGTTATTCGCGGGCCTACGAGACCGAGCACATATGGCGCTGTCCAACAAGGGTGACTGGTGCACGGCCACCACCTGCGGCAAGCAAGGGTGGAGCGGCTGCCGCGACTTCTGTAAGGATGACTGTAGGATTAGGCACGAGCATTTTCAGTTCTTTAGCGTGGCATTAGTCTATATATGCTATTGTACTTCGTCTATTCCTAAAAGGATGTCATTTTTATAACTACATTTAGTTCGAAATATGACGTCCTTTTAGTGATAAAGGGAGTACAAATGATAGGAATCTTAGGCGTATTTTATTAATCTTGTTTGTTGAGTCTGGCAGGAGTCATGTATTACATTTGGGTCTTAGTCTCAAACTCTCAGAGTGTTCAGTTTTTTTTTAGAATCCTGTTATGCATGCTTGAGTCCTGTTCTTGCGCCGAAGGAACAAATTCAAGGTGTGTGGAGCTTCTGTGACCGGTGTGAAGCACGCGTAGTGGGAGTTATGTGCGTCATGCATGTGCTTGTAATGCTTTTATCTACTGCACTGATCATTAGCTCACTTGCATCCACAACCCGAAAAAGGTTTCCAATGCACATCGCTCCGCTCCTAGAAGCTCTTGTAACATGAGCCCCATCCAGCCTTATGCATTTTTTTGTTTTAACGAGTTTAGCCGAGGGCTCAACTATATTGCTTGGAATAAACTTTAAAGCTATCATCCCCACTACGTGGTATAGTAGCTTATATACTCCCACCTAGTTCAAAATAATTTTCACCTGGCACCGACTAGGTCAAATATGAACTAACCGGTGACAATTATTTTTAATCAAGAGGGAGTAGTCCCTCCTTTCCCAAATGATTGTCACCTTCTAGTTCATTTTTGTACTAGAAGGTAATAGTCTTTTGAAAAAGGAGGGAGTACCACGTAAGGCAACGCCAGCCTCAATGAATTTTGTCGTTATGCATGGAGTGAAAAGGAATGTACAAAGCAAAGCATCTAACCTGTTCTGACAATGCAAGGATTCTAGGATTCGTAATCTCGTCACTTGAGCTGCAATCTATGGTAGCTGGGCCCAGGTTATGCAATTGCCCACCTGACATATTTTGTAGGTCTGCCCCCGCGGTGTCCGTAACATTTTGCGCGAATGATTTTGGTGAGGTGCGGAAGAGATTGACTTGAACGTGTGTGTGTGGCTGGCAACCGGCAAAGAGTCCATATCGAAACGATGATAATTGTCGTGATCATGTATGATGGTGGACATGCATGCTTGTGAAAGAGAGCTCCCGATCATGCATGTTTGATCACATGTTGAGGATCATGTTAATTTGATGACGTTGAGAACCGGATGTGGCCTATACAGTTTACTTGCTTCTCAAATTGGTACTCCTTCCGTCCTCAAAAGTTTATCACTTTTTAGTTCATTTTTGAACTAAAAAATGAAAAACTTTTTAGAACTGGGGGTATTAGTTTTACTAGTGGCAAAAATGAGTTTTGAAAAAGGTGTTTGTCGGTACCTTGCAGACGGGGTACCCTCGCACATAGGATGAAGACAGCAAGGCACGTCCAGAGCCGCCACGTGTTCCATAGGTACCAAGACCTCAGCTTCCCTCGAGATCGAGCTCCGGTGCTGCCATGTAAGCCTTGAAGATGGGACTTTGCCTTTTCGTTGTGGCGGGCTCCCGAGACGCGACGTGTAGGGACGGGACCTCACCTAACCTTGGGGGAGAGCCCCGGTACAGCCACGTGGCACGGAGTGCCAGGTCCAGCACCCCCACGGGAAAGGGCTCGGAGCTTCCACGTCCCCTGATGAGCCCTAGAGCTGCCACGCCTCACAGAGGACCGGGGCTGGTCTCCCCAGCAGGGGTCAGCCCTGACGCTGCCACATGTCCCACAGCTCGCCTTGGACGGTAAGACGCGGAAGATAAGGGATAGTTCACCCTGCCTAAATCAAGCATTGAAGACGTGCATCCACCTTCAGCGCGCAACGCGAAGCACGCCAATGGTCAGAGACCACTATGACCAATCGCATCACAGTGAAGGAGTTACATGCCTATCCCACTTGGCCAAGTGGGTAGCTTGCGGCAACAAGACAGGCTGACGGGACACCTTCTACCACCGCCGACAACAGCGCGTGGGCTACTGACAAGAGAAGCGGCAAGATGTCGAGGCTTCACTATCATGGTCAGAGCAAGATTACACGAGAAGCCTTAGATCTTTAGGATAAGATCGCCCAGGGACCACCTGTCGGGCCCTAGACCTCACTTGTAAGGCATCCGACCATAGCTATAAAAGGACCAGACCGCCACCATTACAAAGGACCCAACACCAGACATTCAATCCCCAATACACACACGCGCATACACACTTACTAGCAATACCATCCACCGTGGAGTAGGGTGTTATGCTCCTTGCGGCCCGAACAACGTAAAAACCACCGTGTCATAATCTCTTCCGCTAGAACACTTGATTGAGGCCTAAGCCCCGCCAAACCAAGAACCTTCGCAGACTGCTCCTTAGCAGATCTGCGGGAAGTGTCACATTAACACTTCAACATTTGGCATGCCAGGTAGGGGCTTTTTCGCTCAAAAAAGTGGTAGCGCTTTCACCACCATGGTGTTCAACAAGCCTTCGAGTAGCAGCAAGATCAAGGCGCAAAAGGTCGACCAGCATGTCGACAAAGACGTGGAGATGGAGTTCCAGAGGCTGGAACGCTCCATGGAAGCGGTTCACCAGGCAGTGAACTACGACCTCAACAGCAACCGCTGAAAGTCGCCTAGAGGGGGGTGAATAGGCAATAATACCTGAAATCACTTAATCAAACAAGATTAAATTCTTGTGGCCGGCCTAGTCTGCATAGGGTCGGATTAGTCCACTCAACACAGGGTGAAAACCCTAAAACTTGGTTTCTACAAGTTGTTTGCAGAATTAAAGCTCACCGAAGAAATGAGCAATGTGTTGTAAACTAGTAATGCTCAGATAGTGAAGTTTAAACACTTAGATTGCAAGTTTACAATAATAATCAAAATTAAGAACAATAAGAGTAATGTGAACCCTAATAGCAATACTAGTGGTCACGAAAAGCGAAAGACAAGTGAAACGAGATTTATCCCGTTGTTCAGCTCCACGAAGAAGCCTACGTCCATGTTGAGAAGTTCACACAAGGACCGGGTCTCACTTGACCCTTCTCTCACTAAGCCGCCACGATGGTCAGCTTGGTTTCCACTATATCAATGGGAAATCACAAAGTTTGATGGGGCTACTCACAACTTGAGGCTCCCACAAATCAAAACACTAAGGAGCACACGAAGCTCAACTCACACAAGCCATAAAACATAACACAATGTGCAAGAGATCAAACCGAGAGCCAAAGCGTGATGACCTTCCTTTACTCTCCTCCCCAAACCCTAATCTCTTCAAGATTTGCTCTTAGAGGGTTAGTAGGATGAGTAGAAGGTTTTGGAAGGCTCTACGATGCTTGCGGCGGTGCTAGGGTTCAAGACTTGTTCAAATGATCCCGGGGGTCCCCTTTTTATAGGGATCCCGAGCCCCTTCTGCTGACCTCGGCAGAGGGGTGGACTAGTCCAGTCTCTGACCTCGGACTAGTTCGGCCCTATGGGACCACTGACCTCTAGTCAGGTCCCGACAACTGCCACACTGCGCGACGATTGTCACGCTACCCGCCAAATTTCCAATTTCAAACGGTCACTAGACAACGAACTAGTTCGGTCCAAAACGAACTAGTCCGAAGTGGAACAAAACCATTTGGTCCGTCCCAAAATGGACTCTTCTTCGTTGGCCCGGACTAGTCCGGCCATAGGGGCGGACTAGTCCGGCCCTCTAGGGTTTCTCTCGGTCTATCTCACTAAGTCTCAAGCGGACAGGTCCGTACCCAAACGGACAAGTCCGAACTATTCCAGAGAGCTTTGGTCTGTCCAAAAACGGACAAGTCCGGACTTCTTGGACTTAGCTCCTAATTCACTCAGATTCACTCCAGAGACGTTTGGTCCGTCTTAAAATGGACTTGTGTGCCTGGCCGGACTAGTCCGGTCTTGAGGCCCGGACTAGTCCGGCCTCCTAAGGTTTTTCTCATTTTTGGCTTCTCACTTAGGTGTTTCACTAAACCACCACTTTGAGCTCTCTAGAATGATCTCAATGCACATGATACAACCACCCTCTCACATGACACGACTCATATAACCTCAGTACCATAGAAACCCTAATTTCTACACTTGAGTATTTGACGCCCGTTTTATCCTTTTCCTTTTTGAGGGTTTTCATCACATTTCACTCCTTGTACCTGTGCTTAAGATCACTTTAGCTCATTAGCCTCTTGATTGTCGTCATCGGTCATTCAAAACCCACGAGGATGCCTAGATGCACTTTCAATCTCCCCCTTTTTGGTGATTGATGACAACACATTAAGACTTCAACAACAAGGATAATAATTTGTTTTCATAACATGTATTTGTATGAGTGACTCCCCCTCAATGTATGCATCATGAGTAAGAGAGACTGAGAGAGTTCTCATACATATACACGTTATGGTGGGGTGCCTAAGTGATGTGTTCATAAAGTGTGATAAGTCAACAATTATGCAAGATAGACATGTAAATAAGGCAACACATCACAAATTTAGGCAAGATACAAGAATACATAGATTAAGTCTTACAATACAAGATACATGAATACATAGATTAAATCTTACAATACAACTTGAAATGAGAGTTTAAAACATAAGTCCTTGATAGATCAAATACTCCAACTAATCTATCTCTCCCTCTCCATCTCTCCCCCCAATATTTCTCCCCCTATATCTAAGTGCCCCATCCACTAATCTATCTCTCCCCCTTTGGCATCAAGACACCAAAAAGGAAAAGAAGAGAGGAAGGGCCCTTAGGTCTACTCATCGTCGGAGTCATCATCGTCATTGCCGCCTTGACGCCCGTTGTCGCTCTTTGTGGCCTCCGCGTCAACATTGGCCTCATCATTATCGGTCGGGGCCGCGGTGGAAATCCCATCTTCTCCAAACTTAGCGAGCTCCTCGGCAGTGAACTCCGGGAAAGAAGTGAGCTCACCATCGCTCTCCTCGGTGGGAGACATTGGAATGTCCAGCTTGTCGCACATCACCTTGAGGTACTTCTCGTTGCGACGGTCCATGCGATGTTGCCGAATTTCCGTCATCCGGCAAGAGGAGAAAAGAGACTTGAAGCATTTGAAGAATCCACTTCCGCATTGTGATGAAGGCGGAGGTGGTGGAGGAGATGGAACAAAGCAAGAGGAAGAAGCGGGAGGATCCGCATTCTTCCTCATAGGAGTAGCCGGCTCTGGAGGAGGGAGTTGAGGTTGGAGCATCCGGTGAATGATGTCTTTTTTGAACGTGAGTCCGGAGAACTTCTTGATCATGTACATGATGTACGAAGCGTATCCACATGATCTGTTAGGAGTGTGCAAGATGTTGAAGATGTCATCAAAGATATAGTCCACCACATTGAAGCGGACATCTCCATCAATGAGGACCATCAAGTGCCTAAAATTTCCTTGTATAATCTACGCATCTCCATCCTTGGGGGCAATGGTCTTACTGAGGACCCGGTTGAGCACATTATAGAAAGGCTTGATATTTCTGATGTGCCTGACCTCAAACTGTGCATGACTTGGGTACATGTACTCCAGGGTGTCCCAATCAACTGGCTTCATGTTTGAAATGATGATCTCATTATCCAGTTGTTCCTCCAAGTCAAGCAACTGAGCACACTCCCAGTAGGTGGTGGAGTACTGCTCTTTATGGGTCATCCATGTAATCCAGCGATCCCCATCAGTGTGGAAGTAGATAGTAGAGTAGAATTGGGCAATTACTTCCACATTCCAGTCATACTGGAATGCCATGAACTTCTTCAACCCATGCCTCTCGACGGCCTCAATCACAACATTGAAGGCTTGATGATCATTCTGAGCTATGTAATCCCAGTATATCCACTGAGCATCTGTGACATGGGTCTGCTTGGTCATGTAGACCGTCCGGTAGTAGTCACAGTTGAAGTCACACTAGAACCGGGGATCTACTGTGCTCCTGTCTCGCTGATAGAAATTGATCTTTCACAGCTTGCGTGCCTTCTCAGCCCCCTTGTCCTTTAAGATGTTAGCGTCAAATGCAGCTGCACAGTTTGGGTTTCGTGCAGGAGAAGACATCATCAACGCGCCAATGGGTTGAGAGGCACCCTTCTTGACCTTGCTGGTAGCCTTCTTGGCCACTATCACCCTCTTCTTGGGTACAGCATCGACTGGGGCCTTGCCTTTATCTTTGGAGGTCCTCGCCCCCTGGGTTCTATCTTGTTCAACCAAAGTCACAAGCTACTTCCTTTTCGGGGCTGCCTCGGCAGCTACAGAGTTGTGCTCTTCTTGCTACGTCTTCTTTGACCTTTGTGATGCAAAGTACGCAGCAGCCATTTCTTGATCCTCTCGTTTCTTCCGACCATAAAGAGCTTGCTTCTCCGCTTCGATCTCGGAGTCGGAAGGTGGAACATACTCATTGTCCAACATGGTTGCTGACAAGAAAAGCAAGGGAATGTGTATGAGTCAAAGGAAGTTAAGGGTTAGAGGTAGAATTCACAAAACCAACCTAGGTTAGGGTTTTCACTGTGTAACCCGGACTTCTCTGCCCAGAGGCCGGACTAGTCCGCACTAGGTCGGACTTGTCCGCCCTGCGGCCGGACTAGTCCAGTTCACATAGCAAGAACCCTAATCTAGAGAAATTTTGCAAAAACTACGGATCCTGCCACAAAACTAGAGCTACATGATCACATTGGTGTGTACAACAACATTTGTGAAGAAGTTTCTATCAATAGACCCAAGAGAATTGAATTTCAAGGATTTTGGGGTTAGGTCAAGAATACCTCTTCAAATCTTCGATTCGATGAAATGTGAGTGAGGAATCGACCTCCGATGCTTGGGGAAAAGTTCCTAGGCACCTTAGGACTTCAAGCCACCGATTGGAATCAAGATTTGTTGGAGGGAATCAAAAATCGCCGTTTGGGAGACGGTTTTCGAGCGTTTTTGGAGAGAGAGTGTTTGAATGGAAGTGGAGAGGTCGAGGGATCCCTGGGGAGGTTAAGTCCCCAAGGGCCGGACTAGTCCGGTCAGGGACCCGGACTTGTCCGGCTGTCGGACTAGGTCTGGACTGTTCTGAGCCACCGGACTAGTCTGGTCTGAGGGTGGACTAGTCCAGTTTTAAGAGTGAAAACTCCTCTATATTAAGTTTTCAGTGGAGATTTGATCCTTTTGGACTAGTTTTCACAGAAGATCTTTGTAAACATGGTCAGTAAGCAATCAACAATCAAACTATGACCATGATTCACAAGGATTCCATAATTTCAAAATAATTTGTAGAAAAATTGAGGAGGATGAGTTTTTTGCAAGCATGTGTGAATTTTGAATATAAGAATCAGATGTGCAAGACCTAAGCCATATTTCGAGAATCTAAGATATTTAGCTCACTCCTAAGTTCACAAAATTTTTTTGCATCTAGGGGCTTGGTAAAGATATCATCTAATTGTTTATCGGTTCTTACATGTGAAATTGCAATATCTCCTTTGATGTAGTGATCTCTCCAGAAATGGTGGCGAATATCGATGTGTTTGGTCCTTGAGTGCTCAACTAGATTGTGGGCTATTTTGATGGCACTCCCATTGTCACATAGGAGAGGGATATGGCGCAAGTTTATGCCATAGTCCCTAAGAGTTTGTCGCATCCAAAGAAGTTGTGCACAACAACTTCCGGCGGCGACATACTCCACTTCGGCTGTGGAAAGTGCAATGGAGTTTTGTTTCTTTGAGGACCAAAACACTAGAGATATACCAAGGAATTGGCAAGTTCCCGATGTACTCTTTCTATCAACTTTGCACCCCTCATAGTCCGCATCGTAATATCCAATGAGGTTAAACTTAGAAACTTTGGGATACCAAAGTCCTAGGCTTGGTGTGTGAACCAAATATCTAAGAATTCTCTTAACGGCAGTCAAATGACACACCTTAGGAGCAGCTTGAAATCTAGCACACATACACACACTTAGCATGATATCGGGCCTAGATGCACATAAGTATAGCAATGAGCCTATCATGGAACGATATACCTTTTGGTCCACACTTGGACCATCTTCATTGAGATCGATGCCCATTGGTTTCCATAGGAGTCTTGATGGGTTTGGCCTTGTCCATGTCAAACTTCTTGAGTATTTCTTGTGTGTACTTGGTTTGACTAATGAACGTGCCTTCCTTGAGTTGCTTCACTTGAAAACCTAAAAAGAACTTCAACTCCCCCATCATGGACATCTCAAATCTTTCCATCATTATCTTGGAAAACTCATCACAAAAAGCTTTTTTAGTAGAACCAAATATAATTTCATCGACATATATTTGGCGAACGAATAAATCATCATTGAAGTGCTTAGTGAATAGAGTATAGTTCGCCTTCCCAATTTTGAAACCATTTTGAGTTAGAAAGTCTCTAAGGCACTCATACCAAGCTTTAGGAGATTGTTTGAGTCCATAGAGATCCTTACACAATTTGTGCACATGGTTTGGGAATTCTTCATCTTCAAATCCAGGGGGTTGCTCCACATACACCTCTTCCTTGATTGGACCATTGAGGAATGCGCTCTTTACGTCCATTTGATATAGCTTAAAATCATGGTGAGTAGCAAAGGAAAGTAATATACGAATTGATTCAAGCCTAGCTACGGGAGCAAAGGTTTCTTCAAAATCCAAACCTTCGACTTGTGAAGACCCTTTGGCCACAAGTCATGACTTGTTCCTTGTAACCACCCTGTGTTCATCTTGTTTGTTGCGGAACACCCATTTGGTGCCTACAACATTTGCATTTGGCTTCTTCACAAGCTCCGATACTTTATTTCTTTCGAAGTTGTTGAGCTCTTCTTGCATGGCCATCACCCAATCCGGATCTCGTAGTGCTTCTTCATCCTTGTGTGGCTTCAAGGAAGAAAAAAAGGAGTAATGTTCACAAAAGTTTGCAACACGAGATCGAATAGTTACCCCCTTGGAGATGTCTCCAAGTATATTGTCAATAGGATGGTCCCATTGGATGCTTTGATACACTATTGGGTGTGGCGCTTGAGGTATTGACTCATCATCGTGGTTTTCCTCATCCTCATTGTCTCCCCCTCGATTGATGCCTCCATTTTCATCTTCTTGGAGCGCATCTTGGGGAACATGATCTTGATCATTTGAGGAAGAGCCTAGATGTGTAGGATGGTCACTTGCATCTTGAGGTCGTTCTTGTGGTCGTATATCTCCAAGTGCCATCCTGTATATCACCACTTGTGGAGCTTCTTCTTGATCTAGCACATGACGATCAACTTGCTCCACTTGGGAGCCGTTAGTCTCATAAAACAATACGTCACGTGCTACTTCAACAATTCTGGAGGATTTATTAAAGACACGATAGGCGTAAGTGTTTGAGTCATAGCCAAGCAAGAAACCCTCATCGGACTTAGAAGAAAACTTTGAAGTTTTAGGCTTCTTGTTAAGAATGTAGCATTTGCTCCCAAAAATACGAAAGTAAGAGATGTTTGGCTTGTTACCGGTTAGGAGATCATACTACGTCTTCTTATGTATACGGTGAAGATACAACCGGTTTATGGCATGGCAAGCAGTGTTGACCGCTTCCACCCAAAACCGGTCCGACGTCTTGTACTCATCAAGCATGGTTCTTGACATCTCAATTAGAGTCCTATTCTTCCTCTCGAGCACCCCGTTTTGTTGATCGGAGTAGGGGGCAGAGAACTCATGCTTGATGCCTTCTTCATCTAAAAATTCCTCAACTTGAGTATTCTTGAATTCGGTGCCATTGTCACTCCTTATGGTCTTGATACTCAAGGAGAACTCATTTTGAGCTCTCCTCAAGTATCTCTTGAGAACACCTTGAGTCTCGCTCTTGTCATGCAAATAGAATACCCAAGTGAAACATGAAAAGTCATCAACAATAACAAGACCATATTTGTTACCACCAATACTAATCTAGGCGATTGGACCGAAGAGATCCATGTGTAGAAGATTCAATGGTCTTGATGTTGTCATAATGTTCTTGGATGGATGTGGTGCTCCAACTTGCTTTCCTGCTTGGCATGTGCTACATGGCATATCCTTCTCAAACACAACGTTCTTTAAACCAGGGATGTGCTCGCCCTTAAGGAGTTTTTGCAAATTACTCATCCCAACATGGGCTAGCCTTCTATGCAAAAGCCATCCCATTTTAGTTTTTGCAATTAAGAATGTATCAAGTTGGGCTTTATCCACCGAGAAATCCACAAGATAGAGCTTTCCCTTGAGTACACCCTTAAAGGCAATTGAGCCATTGCTTCTCCTTGTGACGTTGAAACCCTCATGAGTGAATAAACAATTATAACCTTTGTCACATAGTTGTGATATGGACAAGAGGTTATAATCAAGTGAATCAACATGTAAAACATTTGAAAGAGTATGATTAGGGGATATATCAATTTTACCAGTGCCAAGGGTTTTTCCTTGGCTATTGTACCCAAAATAGATTCCTTCACCTGGATCTTCATTTAGCTCATACTCCACAAACATCTTCCTCTCTCCGGTCATATGATTTATGCATCCACTATCAATAACCAACATGGTTCCACCGGAGGAGTACGCCTACAAGAAAGATTTAAGCCTTGGCTTTAGGTACCCAAAATGGTGTTAGGTCCTTTGATGTTAGTCAAGAGGCACTTGGGCACCCACGCACAAGGTTTAGGACTCTTGCGGTGTGGCCCAACATACCTAGCATAGGCCTTTCCAAACTTGTTCCTCAATAAAACATATGGAGCATCAAAATCATGGAACAACGTATGAGGTTCTTTCTTAGGCATTTTTGGATATGTTACAACATTCTTTCCCTTATTGTTGTATGTGCCTCCCTTGACAAAAATAATTAAGTCTTTGCCATTCTTGGGAGTTTTGGCGTTTTGCCTCATCCCCCTAGAATAACCAAGATCATCCTTGACAAGGGGGTGTCTTGTGTTGGTATATGCACTACGTGCATATGCCACCTTGTCCTTGTCAAAAATGCCACCCTTTGGTGCTTGATTGGTTTGTGCCAACTTAAACTCATCTTTAAGCTTTATGATTAAGTTTGAGCATTTACAAGGTTGAGATGCTTTGGATTCATTATTTGTAGAAGGTGAGCTTGTAGAGTAAGGAGGTGCATTGACCTTGAGAGACTTCGCTTGCGTCTAAGGGATCTTGTTAGCTTTTGTCAAACTAACAAGTTCATCCTTGAGCACAATTGTAGTGTTCTCAAGGTTTGAGCAAGTTTCCTTGCTCAAAGCGAGTTCACGCTCAAGTGCCTTGCTTCTTTCTCTTTCAAGCTCCAAGAGCTCCTTAACCTCTTGACATCTCTCCTTTTGTTGGATGACCATGTACTCTTGACAATTGATGAGTTCTTCCTTCTCAAATATTTCCTCTATTAACAATCTCAATCTTTTCAAAGTGCTTTTACTCATGTCTTTAAGCATGTGTTCATTTTCTCTACTACTATCAAAATCATCATGAGAAGAAATTGAAGAAAAGGATTTAGATTTAACCTTCTTTCTTCCCTACTTGGCCATGAGACATGTTGGCCTTGAAGTCTCCAAGTTGGGGAAGAGCTTGTTCTCCGTTGTTGTCTTCTTCATAGCAATAGTTGCTACCTTCTCATCTTCATCGAAGGAGGATTCCTCATTTGAATCCCACTCCTTTCCAAGGTGGGCATGTCCGGATTGCTTCTTCTTCTTGAAGTACTTCTTCTCTTTGGACTTGCCCTCCTTCTTCTTCTTGTTTTGTTCATGTGGACAATCCACAATGAAGTGGCCATATTCTCCGCAATTATAGCGAGCCCTTTTTTATCTTGTCTTGGGCTTGTCTTTTCTCTTTCTTTCATTTTGGTAGCTCCCCCTCCTTCTTCTAAACATTCTCTTGAAGTTGTTGATGAAAAGAGCTTCTTCCTAATCGGTGTAGGGACTCTCTTCATCACTCTCTTCCTTTTCTTGTGATCTTGAGGATGTTGCCTTGAACTAAACATCCCTTTTCTTGAGGAAAGCTTTTGTAGATCATTGTAGAACATTGATTCTTGCTCCATCATCTCATGGTTGATGATACTCCCTAGCACTTCTTTGGGAGTAATCTTGTGGAAGCCCAGGCTTTCACGAATTAGTGAGCAAAGAGTGACGTTTCGAGGCATGAATGCTCGAATCATCCTCTTTACAACCTCATGGTCGGTCCACCGGGTGCTTCCATATGACCAACTCTTGTTTATGAGAGTCTTGAGGCGGTCATACATATCTTGGGGAGACTCACCCTCCATGATGGTGAACCTCCCAAGCTCTCCTTCAATCATCTCGATCTTTGCCTCCCTAATGACGCATTTGCCTTCATGTGCCATCTTGAGGGAATCCCATATCTCCTTAGCAACCTCCAACCCTTAAATACGGTTGAACTACTCAAGAGTCAATGAGGAGGTAATCACTCCAACGGCTTGAGCATTGCAATGTAGAAGAGCGGCTTGCTCTGGAGTGATGTCTTCCTCATTCTTCGGAAGATGAACATCTGTCATCACAATTTGCCAAAACCTAGAGTTTAAGGAAATGAGGTGCATCTTCATATTATGCTTCCACATAGAGTAATCATTTCCATCAAATTGAGGAGGTTTGCCAATGGGAATAGACTAATAATGATTGCTCGCGGGTGTTCATAATTATAAGGATATCGGGAGTAGTCTTGTGAACTACTCCCATTGTCGATGTTGGTCGCAGCAATTGGCTTGATCTCCTTCTTGGGCACGGTGAGCTTCTCACGAAGTCGTGCCTTGAGCATCCGAACTTCTTCGTCGTCATTCGGGTCATCTTGAAGAACATCAACGTTCTTCGTCTTGGTGTCATCAACAACCACCGGAACTTAGTTGTCACCCCTTCTGGCCATTACTTCTCCGGGTTGTTAGACTCTTGGGGAGAAGCCTGCTCTGATACCAATTGAAAGTCACCTACAGGGGGTGAAAAGGCAATAATACCTGAAATCACTTAATCAAACAAGATTAAATTTCTATAGCCGGACTAGTCTGCATAGGGCCGGACTAGTCCTCTCAGCACAGGGTGAAAACCCTAAAACTTGGTTTATACAAGTTGTTTGCGGAATTAAAGTTCACCGAAGAAATGAGCAATGTGTTGTAAACTAGTAAAGCTCAGATAGTGAAGTTTAAACACTTAGATTGCAAGTTTACAATAATGATCAAAATGAAGAGCAATAAGAGCAATGTGAACCCTAATAGCAATACTAGTGATCACAAAAAGTGATAGACAAGTGAAACGAGATTTATCCCATGGTTTAGCTCCACGAAGAAGCCTACATCCACGTTGAGAAGTCCACACAAGCACCGGGTCTCACTTGACCCTTCTCTCACAAAGCCACCACGATGGCCGGCTTGGTTTCCACTATATCAATGAGCAATCACAAAGTTTGATGGGGCTACTCACAACTTGAGGCTCCCACAAATCAATACAATGAGGAGCACACGACGCTCAACTCAAACAAGGCACAAAACACAACACAATGTGCAAGAGATCAAACCGAGAGCCAAAGCGCGATGATCTTCCTTTACTCTCCTCCCCAGACCCTAATCTCTTCAAGATTTGCTCTTAGAGGGTTAGTAGGACGAGTAGAAGGCTTTGGAAGGCTCTAGGATGCTTGCGGTGGTGCAAGGGTTCAAGACTTGTTCAAATGAGCTAGGGGTTCCCCTTTTTATAGGGGTCCCGAGCCCCTTATGCTGACCTCAGCAGAGGGGCGGACTAGTCCGGCCTCTGAACCCGGACTAGTCCGGCCCTATGGGACCACTGACCTCTGGCCAGGTCCCGACAGCTGCCACACTGCACGACGATCGTCATGCTACCTGCCAAATTTCCAAATTCAAACGGTCACTAGACAACGGACTAGTCTGGTCCAAAACGGACTAGTCCGAAGTGGAACAGAACCATTTGGTCCACCCCAAAACGGACTCTTCTTCGTTGGCCCGGACTAGTCCGGCCCTCTAAGGTTTCTCTCGGTCTATCTCACTAAGTCTCAAGCGTACAAGTCCGTACCCAAACGGACAAGTCCGAACTATTCCAGAGAGCTTTGGTCCGTCCAAAAACAGACAAGTCCGAACATCTCGGACCTAGCTCCAAATTCACACAGATTCACCCCAGAGACGTTTGGTCCGTCTTAAAACAGACTTGTCTACCTGGTCGGACTAGTCCGGCCTCCTAGGGTTTTTCTTATTTTTTCGCTTCTCACTTAGGTGTTTCACTAAACCACCACTTTGAGCTCTCTAGAATGATCTCAATGCGCATGATACAACCACCCTCTCACATGACTTGACTCATATAACCTCAATACCATAGAAACCCTAATTTCTACACTTGAGTCTTTGACGCCCGTTTTATCCTTTTCCTTTTTGAGGGTTTTAATCACATTTCTCTCCTTGTACATGTGCTTAAGATTACTTTAGCTCATTAGCCTCTTAATTGTCATCATCAATCATCCAAAACCCACGGAGATACCTAGATGCACTTTTAACTGCGAGCGTCGAAAGGTGCTCCACGTCATCTATAGAGGATCTTGGGAACCCGCATCCAGGAGTGCGGTCAAGACTCTGCGCCGGGCAATAGCCTCAACAGCCTCTACTCATGCTCTAGCACCGCATCACAGATGGATGGAGACTACAATCTGCTTCGACGCCTCCGACTGCCCCAAGAACATGGCGGGAGCCTGGCTTCTGCCCCTTCTCATTGCCCCCACCATCACCAACGTAAGGTTCTACCACGTCCTGGTAGATGGTGGAGCCGGCCATAACCTGATCAGTCGTGCGGCCTTCGAAAAGCTGAAGATCCCCGTGTCCAAGCTCGCCCCATCGAGATCATTCTCGGGGGTAGGACCGGAGAGTGTTATCCCGTACGGCTGCATCCACCTCCGGGTGACCCTCGGGACACTCGAGAACTTCAGGATGGAGAATATCCTATTCGTCGTCGCGGAGGTTAACCTCCCCTACCACACCATCATCGGCAGGCCAGCCCTGTACCGGTTTATGGCTGTAGCCCACTACAGCTACCTCGTCCTCAAGATGCCGACCTCCTCCGGCATCCTCGAGATCTGCGGAGATCGCGCTGCTGTAGTGGAGGCTTTGGAGAAGCTCCGAGCGCTGGCAACGGCTCCAACACCTGCTCCGAGCAATGCTGGATCGACTCAGCCTTTGCCAGGCTCACGCGCGCGGTCACGTTGTTGCACCACGAGTGCAGCCCTCCGACGATGACGACGTGCCCATCAAGACAATCCAAGTTGGCTCTGATGCTCCTCAGACCACCCGTATTGCGGGGAGTCTAGACAACGAGCAGGCTTCGGCACTCACCGCTTTCCTACGAGCTAACGTCGATGTCTTCACCTGGCAATGATCACAGATGCCAGGCATCCCGAGGCAAGTGATCGAGCACCATCTGAAGATCTACCTCGACACCCGGCCACAACAACAGAGGCCCCGTAAGCAGTCCATTGAACGGCAGAACTTCATCCGCGAAGAGATCAAGAAGCTACTCGATGCTGGCTTCATACGGGAGGTCCACCATCCCAGATGGCTGGTCAATCCTGTTGTTGTCCCCAAGGCTGGCGGTAAACTCTGGATGTGCATCAACTACACCAAACTCAACAAGGCATGTCCTAAATATCTTTTCCCTCTCCCTAGAATAGATCAAATCGTAGATTCAACATCAAGATGCGATATGCTATGCTTTCTAGATGCCTACTCAGGGTTTCACCTAATCCCAATGTCTAGAGAGGATGAAGAAAATACCACATTTATAACTGTAGATGGCCTTTACTGCTATGTCTCCATACCTTACGGTCTTAAGAATGCCCTCCCCACTTTTGTACGTGCCATGCATAAAACATTTGGGGACCTCATCCGGGACCTGTTAGAGGTATATGTCAATGACATTGTAGTTAAGATCTAGACACATACATCATTGCTAGAAAACCTCATCCTAGTCTTTGACAGACTGCGGACCACACGCACGAAGCTCAATCCTAACAAGTGTGTGTTCGGAGTCAAAGCTGGAAAGCTCCTCTGTTTCTTGGTCTCACACCGACGGATTGAGGCCAACCCAGAGAAGATCAAGGCGGTGGAGCTGATGCGGCCTCCAGCTTGCATCAAGGACGTATAGAAGCTTGCAGGGTGCTTGGCAGCGCTCAGCCGTTTTATCTCTAGGCTGGCTGAGCAGGGCCTCCCGTTCTTCAAACTCATGCGCCAGTTCGGACCGTTCGTCTGGACTGGGGAAGCAAAGAAAGCGTTCCGCGAGCTAAAACTGCAGCTGACGTTGCTGCCGATAATGGTGGCACCGGAGCCTAGGGAGCCCCTGTACCTCTACATCGCCGCCACAACAGAGGTCATAAGTATGGTTTTGGTTGCAGAGCGGGTCGGTCCCCAACAGCCTCGATGTACGGAAGGGGGCCCTGCTGCTAATTCTGAGCGCCAGGGCTTGTAGCTCATAGGGGGGCCCCGACAACAAATAAACCTTTGGGTCCCAGCAACAAGAGGATGTCTGTGTCCCCCTAAGGGGCCCCGGAGAGCAAGAAGCCTCTGGGTCCCAGCCCCCAGAAGAGGTTCGGGTCCCCCTAGGGGTCCCCGAAGAGCAAGAAGTATCTGGGTCCCAGCCCCAAGAGGAGGTCAGGGTCCCCCTAGGGTGCCCCGGAGAGCAAGGAGCCTCTGGGTCCTAGTCCCTGGAGGGTGACCGGGTCCCCCTAGGGGGGCCCTGGAGATCAAGGAGACTTTCGGCCCCCAAAGGATGCACCAGGCCCAGGAGACATGAAGTCTCAGGGCCTGGAGTAGATGGAAGAGGATGCGCCACTTTCTCCAAGGAGATCTCATACCATCCAACGCCCGGTCTACTTCCTAAGTCAAATCCTACATGAAGCAAAAACAAGGTACCTTGAAGTTCATAAGCTGCTCTATGCAGTACAAATTGCGTCGAGGAAGCTCCGCATTACTTTCAGGAACACAGAGTTTTGGTGGTGACTTCGTTCCCACTAGAGGCGGTGCGGCGCAGCCCCAATGCAATAGGCAATATTGCCAAATGGGCGGCTGAACTGGCGGAGTTCAAGCTCGACTTCATACCACGGCAAGCAATCAAGAGCCAAACTCTAGCAGACTTCATTGTTGAGTGGACTCCTTCACCAAGCAACCCAGGGGGCCGGGCAATCAACAAGCCGGAACCCAAAGCACTGGTGCTTAACAGACCTCACTGGACACTTTACTTCGATGGATCCTCAGGGAAGCAAGGGGCTGGAGCCAGTGTACTGCTTACCTCTCCAGCAAGGGTGCAGTCCAAGTACACGGTGTCCCTCGACTTTAAGGCGAACAACATCATGGCAAAGTATGAGGCCCTCATCTTCGGACTCATAGCTGCACAAGGTCTCGGTGTCTAGTAGATGCTGGTCAAGGAAGACTTCCAAGTGATTATCAAGCAGGTCCGGGGGGAGTGCTGCTGCAATGACCTCCAGCTCGCGGCGTACTGTGAGACCTATGTGTGATGAATACATTGGCTATGAAAATAAAAGTTTTGAATGCTGCAAAACATCTTTTTAGAAAGGTCTGACTTTAGCTCTGACATGTCTTTGATAGCTCCGGCATGTCTTTGTTAAGCTCCGATATGTTCTTGCTAGGTCCGAATTATGTTGGTTATCTCCGACATGTTTTTCCAACTCTGGCTCTAGGTTGTACTAGCTTTGGTAAGCTCCGGCTCAAGCTCTAGTTAGTTTTGGCAAGATACAGAGCTTGATCGCAATGTTCCTGCTTTTACTGTGAAATGTTTCGAACTTGCTTTACATTGAAGGAAAGATTGCTTAGTATTCATTTGCTAAGTTTTGGTTGAGTTTTGGTTGATATGGTTGTTATCAATTTGCTATGGGTTGCAACATGCTTATGTGAGGCGCTCACGTAAGATGTTGTAGTTTCGGAACTAACGTGAGTCAAGTCGAAGACTTGTGCTCGAAAGTATTGGTTGTTTATTCATGTACAGGTGTTGCTTGAGTTCAAGACATGGCTGGTGACGGGATCCATTGAACTAGTCTTAGGGAGAAGATGAGGTTCAACAACCAAGTTCGGGAGGAATTGTGGTTGAGTTGATTGGGAGGTTGCGCAACATGTTTGAATTAAGAACAATGCATACGAAGGTATCATGGACGTCATTGGAAGATGTTTGCACGTATGCAAGGAGTGCATGGATGTGGCTACATGGTTCCGAGGCGTGATGAATAAATGTGGACGTAAAGAATTGGTCGGAAAGGTCCTACCAACTAGGTTATGGACTCAGGCAGCGGATGAGTCCTGTTTGACTCAAGTATGGAAAGATTTGAGTTGGTTATGATAGGATTTCATGTGGGTCACGAATTTGAGTTGTTTTAGGAATGTGGGATACCTTCCTAAGGTGTTTGGAAGTCTTAAGATTGCTTCTATCTGCGTATAGAAGTGTCCTAAGCGGTTATGGAAAGTTTCGATTCGTGATTTGAGTAGGATTAGAGTCCTAGTTGAGATTGGGTTGGCCTAAGGGCTGGTTATATAAGAAAGGGAGGCTAGAGCTCGTAGGTGAAGACTTTGGGGTTGTTCCTCTTGTGTTCTATTGAATAAAGATCGTAGTTTAAATGAACTTTTGTGCCTTGTTTGTCCGACTTGTTCCGGACAAGTTTTTCTCGTCGAGTTTCTGCACAACACTACCTTTCTTCGGTGGTTTTATCATAACTCGAGTTTTAAAAATCCAATTGACGTGATTCTTTTTGGTTTGTCTTCTCAACTTGATTATATATCATCTATCAAATTCTCACGGTCATTGGAATTGTGGATTTTGATCTACACGAGTTTCTTTGCAGTATTACAGATCTGTTTTTTACTCGGTAGAACAGATTGACCTTTGTTCGATCTTTCGATCGTAACTTGAGTTTCTCTCGACGGATTTGAGTGATTCTTGTTGTGTCTTCTTCGTGACTTGATTCTCTTATATCTATCACTTTTGTCATGGTGAAACACGTTTAGATTAGTCTCACACACGTTTTCTTTAACATATCGTTTTTCTTCCAAAGGGGTTGGGATTTAATTGTTTCCGCTATGTAAGATTTCTTAATCTACCATTCACCCCCCTCTGGTAGCTTTTCATGTGCTCTTCGATCCTACAATTGGTATCAGGGCCACAGTGCTCTAATCTTTTTGATTTTCACATGTTTTTGACTAATCATCATAGAGAAATACTCTGCCAAACCTTGTGTGTTTAGTGGTATTGATTTTCAGGTTTGAAAGGCATGTGTGAAAGCCTTCATCCAGGCTCAAGGCTTCGCAATATGGGAGAAGGTATACAAGCCTTACAAAGTGCCATCAAATGATCAAGTTACAGCTACAAATCTGAGAGATGTCGACAACAACAACAAGGCTCAAAACTTGATCATACAAGGATTAACTCAAAGCGACTTCGACCGTGTTGCACACCTCCGATTTGCATACGATGTGTGGAAAGAACTTTGTGACTACCACGAAGGATCCAACATGATCAAGGAGGTAAGGCAAGACATGTTCAAGAAAGAATACATGCGCTTCGAGATGCAACCCTGTGAGTCTATTGATGACCTTTTTGCTCGCCTTAATAAAATTCTCAGCAACTTGCATAGTGTCAATATTAATTTTTCAGATGCTGAAAATGCTAGGCAATTGTTAAGTGCATTAGATATGTCATTTGGGAGATGAAAGTCACATTTATTCATGAGTCTACTGTCATGAGTACACTTACTTTAGATGTGCTATATCCCAAGTTAAAAACTCATGAAATTGACATAATATCACGTAAGAAACCCAACAAGTCTATTGCTTTTGTGTCTCAACGTGACATGTCTAGCTCCGGTCAATCTTCATCGTGTGGTACACTTGCTTTGTTGTCCTCTCTAACCCTTGAACAGATTGAGGAGTTTCCACAGGAGGAGCTAGTACTTCTCTCTACTAGGTTTCAAAAGCATTGCAAAATGTGAGAACTGGAAGGAGAGGAAGCTCCGGACCTCAACGATGTTTTGAATGTGGTAAGATAGGATATTTCGTTCAGATTGCCCTAACCTTTTAGGTCCTACTTCCCGGGATGAAAGCAAACAAGGACGAAGCACTCCTCTGCAAATGAGAAGAAGAAGAAAAAGGGTTTTACAGGATGCCAATTGGTTGATAGCTTTATCTCCGCGCTTCAAGAACTTGGCTCAAGCGACATGGACATTGGAAGTGACGAAGATGAAGATGATTTGGCAAACTTGTGCTTTATGGCGGGCAAATCAAGATCAAGTATGGAGGATGCAGAACACAACAGCACAATGAAGAGGTGTGTCCTACCTGCGAAGAAATGTGTGATGCTATTTCTCGTGCCACTATTATAGTTAAGAAAAAGGACAAAAAGCTTAGGGATAGTGCTGCTAAAATTGAATCACTAGAATCTAAAATCAACTGTTTAAAAACTTTGATTCCTAGTGATGATGCATGTCCCTCATGTGATTTAATATATGAACAATTGTCCTCATTAAGAAGTGTGCACACCTCCACACTTGATAAACTTGAGATAGAAATTAAAAAGAACAAAGAGCTTGCTGCACTTAATGATAAAAACTTGAAAGATGCTAGTTGTTCTACATTTTATTTGCATTGTTCTACTTGTGATGATCTTGATAAGAAACTACAAGATGCTATGAATGAAATTTCTATATTGAACAATGCTTTACGTTCTCATGAAATTAAATTTTGTTCCAATTGCAGATTAAAAGGAAAAACTTCATGTGAAAATTGCCTTGATCTGTCCAATAAACTTGATAACATGCATAGGACATTAGATCGGTTTTGTAATGGGAATAAGAACCTAAACTTGTTGCTGAATTCTTCCAAGTCTTGCAATGATAAAACTGGTTTAGGTTTTGATTCTCATGCTCATGCTAAGGAACATCCACCTAAAATTGTAAAGTCATTAGGAAGTCATTTGATTCAAACAGTTCCTAAACAAAAAGAAGTGGTTTTCAAATCTGCAAGAGTGTTGTCTCATTCGGTTCCAAATAAAAATGTTGCTTGCTCCTCTAGACATGAACACAAAGTTAAATTTCATTGTACCTACTGTGGTAGAGATGGTCATGTCATAGATTTTTGTTATAGACTAGCTAAACAACAGAGAAAGGAAAGAATTATTGCTAGATCTCATAACTTTCATGCAAAATTTGTTGCACTTGTTAAACCGAACAATAGGAACATGCAACCTGCTGTAGTGAGTCGAAAACATGCAAAGGTTGCTCCAAAACCTACTGTTTTTTGTGCTACACATGTAACATCTCGTAGGACAGTAGTTGGGTATGAAAATCCTCAAGCATTGGCTCATAAACCTGTTGTTTTATCTCATCTTTTGCGTGTTATTCCTGCTGGACGTCGTGCGGCTCAATATTGGATTCCTAAATGCCTTTTGACTAACCCCAGTATTGAGTCATCGACATATTGTGCTTCGATGTACATTACGAGCTTGAGGAAGGAGAACATTTGGATTGTGGATTCAGGATGCTCACGCCACATGACCGGTAACAAAGAATGATTCTCCTCCCTCTCTTTTGTATCACGTGTAGAGAATGTTACTTTTGTCGATAATTCTTCAACTCCTGTAATTGCTAAGGGTTTGGTTAGAGTAAATAATCACTACACTTTGAACGATGTGGCACTTGTTAAAAATTTGAAATACAACTTGCTTTCTATTTCAAAACTGCTAGATGAAAATCTGGAAATTATTTTCACTAAAAATTGTTGCAAAGTTGTAAATTCAAATAGTGAGCTTATTTTTGGCAGGTCTCAGTTTGGAAGAGTTTTTAAAGCTTATTTTGATATGTCTTCCTCTAAGCATAGGTGTCTAGTTGCTAATGATTCAAATGACTTATATTTTTGGCATCGTAGACTTGGTCACGTAGGCTTTGATCATCGAACGTGTGTTAGTGCTCTTGATCGCATACGTGGGTTGCCTAAGCTTAATGAGGACAAAGAAATTGTGTGCTTTTCTTGTAGACATTCTAAGATGGTTGCAGTTTCACATACTCCTCTCACAATGATCATGACAACTGAACCGGGTCAACTTTTGCACCTTGACACCGTAGGACCTTCACGCGTTCAGTCCTTCGGAGGTAAATGCTATGTTCTTGTGATTGCTGATGATTATTCTAGATACTCTTAGGTTTACTTTATGACATCTAAGAATGAAGCTTTTAGTCACTTTAGAACTTTATTTCTTAGATTATCAATTTATCACCCAGGATCTTTAAAAGCAATTAGAAGTGATAACAAAACCGAATTTAAAAATCAATATTTTGATCACTTTTGTGCTGAAAATGGAATAGATCATCAATTTTCTTCACCATATGTACCTCAACAAAACGGTGTTGTAGAAAGAAAGAACAGAACCTTAGTTGAGATGGCTAGGACTATGCGTCATGAATATCAAACTCCTAGAAATTTTGGGCTGATGCGATTGCGACTGCTTGTTATGTCTCAAATCGTGTTTTCTTGTGCGTTAAGCTAGATAAAACACCATATGAGCTCCGGTATGGACATAGGCCTAGTGTTACACACTTTCGGGTCTTTGGCTGCAAATGCTTTGTTAAGAAACTTGGTAATCTTGATAATTTGAACCTAGATCTGTTGATGGCATGTTTCTTGGTTATCCATCTAATACTAGAGGCTACCGTGTGCTTTTACTTGACACTAACAAAATTGTGGAGACTTGTGAGGTGTCTTTTGATGAAGCTAGCCCAGGTACTAGCTCAAACATTGCAGGTCCAGATTCATATCCACAGGGGGAGAGCATTTTCGTTGAAGATAAGGAAGAGCCAGCACCGACGACCACCATTGCTGGTCCAGATCCTCAAGTCACAAGCTCATCGATTTGTGATGACCATGAAGAAGAAGAAGCTTGTGAAGTGTCCACTCCCCTTCGGGTTCTCAAAGTCATCCTCCACAATTGGAAGCTTGCACGAACGAGTCACACGGTCTAGGTTTTGCGATCCAAACTCTCATGCTCATTCTTCTTTTGTTGCTTCTTTTGAACCCAAAGATATAACACACGCACTCACTAATGAATCTTGGATTATTGCCATGCAAGAAGAGTAAGAAAATTTTGAAAGAAATAATGTTTGGAAACTTGTACCTCCACCTCGAGGTCACACTTTACTTAGAACTAGATGGGTGTTTAAAAATAAACAAAGTGAGGATGGGGTTGTGGTTAGGAATAAGGCTAGGTTGGTTGCTCAAGGTTTCACTCAAGTTGAAGGTCTACATTTTGATGAAACTTTTGCTCCTGTTGCTAGATTAGAAGCCATAAGAATTTTGTTAGATTTTGCTGCATCTAAAGGTTTTAAGCTTTATAAAATGGATGTTAAAAGTGCTTTTCTTAATGGCTACATAGATGAGGAAGTTTATGTCAAAAAACCAGCAGGTTTTGAAAATTCAGATTTTCCTAATCATGTTTACAAACTATCCAAAGCCTTGTACGGTCTCAAACAAGCCCCTAGAGCATGGTATGATAGGTTAAAAACATTCTTACTTAGAAAGGGGTTTACCATGGTCAAGGTTGATAAAACTCTTTTTGTTCTTAAGCATGGCAATGACTCATTATTCGTTCAAGTGTATGTGGATGATATTATCTTTGGTTGTGCTTCTCATTATCTTGTGTCCAAGTTTTCAGCTATGATGAGTTCAGAATTTGAGATGAGTATGATGGGAGAACTCACGTACTTTTTTGGGCTGCAAATCAAGCAAACAAAGGAGGGGTACATTTGTGCATCAATACAAAAGATATCCTATGGTGCTTCAACATGAACAAAATCAAGCCTCTTCGGACACCAATGGGAATAGCAACAACACTTGAGCTTGATGAAGATGGTGAACCCGTGGATCAAAAAGAATATAGAAGCATGATCGGATCACTTTTGTACCTCACGGCATCAAGACCGGACATACAATTCAGCGTATGTCTTTGTGCACGGTTTCAAGCCTCCCCGCGTGCTTCACATCGTCAAGCCGTCAAAAGGATTCTCAGGTATTTACATGGAACTCAAGAATTTGGCATTTTTCTTCCTTCTTCCTCAACCATTACTTTGAAAGCTTTTTCGGATGCTGATTTTGGGGGTTGTAGGATTGATAGGAAAAGTACTTCCGGTGCTTGTCATTTTCTTGGTAATTCACTTGTTGCTTGGTCCTCTAGAAAACAAAACTCAGTTGCACAATCCACAGCTGAATCTGAATATGTAGCTGCTGCTAGTGCTTCCTCACAAATTATTTGGATTGTTCAAACACTTAAGGACTATGGGGTCGATCTACATAGTGTTCCACTGTTTTGTCATAACACTAGTGCCATCTGCATTGCTAAAAACCCCGTGCAACATTCTAGAACTAAGCATATCTACATTAGGTATCACTTTCTCCATGATAATCTTGAAAAAGGAAACATTGTACTTCACCATGTAGATACCGAACAACAATTTGCTGACATTTTTACAAAACCTTTGGATTTCACTTGTTTTTGTTTTATTCATAGTGAAATAGAAGTGATGCTTCCTCATGGCTTACATTGAGGGGGAGTTTTGAAACTTGAGAAGTCTATGTGTGAATCTGAAATTAAAATAATATGAGCATAGTATTTCATACATATATGACTTTGTGATTCCTTTTACATGCTGAAAGTTCTTACTACATTACTCATGTTATACATTTTGTAGTTTTTGACATGTCGAGTAATTGGAATAATTACTTACACTAAATCTGGTCATGGTCGAACTTTCTTGCTGTTTTGAACTTATTGCATGCTCACAAGTGCTTTTAATCATAAAGAATTAATCAAGTAATCAACTCACATGTTGAGTTTTTATGAACAAATATAAATTGAGAAAAGATCAAGAGAATATGCATGCATCGCACTTCTTCTTTTGAGATGGCTTATCATTGCAATTAGATATGAACTTGGAAGAAGTTGTGTATGACTAAAACCATGTCTTAAGCTTCTGATTGTCGAATGACATAGGCTTGGCTTGGTTGGTTAGAATAAGGAAGATGCGCATATAATCTCTTGCAAATATCATATAATCTAATTTTGTGCTTTGAAAAATAATAAAATGCAGCAACAAGTGTCATGCTTTCAGGTCTTAAAATAGTTAAGTTTGCGAGATCAAGACTTTCTTAAATTGAAAATTACATTTGTTCTCTAGCATGGCTTACACTACTTTATGTATATCATCGATGTGATAGTGTAAGTTACTTGATAGTATGACTTGGATGAGTTTTGTTTTATATGTATATGTTATAATATGCCCATAACAATTAAAATTTGTCTTATAAACCTTGCTGAATACATTGTCAAAGGGGGAGAGATAATATGTGAATTTTTTAATCTTATGCAAGGGGGAGAAATTGATTACACATTGCACATATTCACAATTGTTTTTGGCACGATTCTTCACAGGGGGAGAACTTCTTTTTCTCATTTTATTTCTATTTTACAAAGGAGGAGAAATTGTTTTCAAAACTTTTAATATGAATAAGCCAATGTTCGGATCTTAACTGGTGTTGCCAATGCATTCATCAAGGGGGAGATTGTGAGACCTATGTGTGCTGAATACATTGGCTATGACAATAAAAGTTTTGAATGCCGTCATAACATCTTTTTAGCAAGGTCTGACTTTAGCTCTGATATGTCTTTGATAGCTCCGACATATGTTTTTGCTAGGTCTGACTTATGTTGGTTAGCTCTGACATGTTTTTCTAGCTCCGGCGCTTGGTTGTACTAGCTTTGGTAAGTTCCAGCTCAAGCTCCAGTTAGTTTTGGCAAGATTCAGAGCTTGATCACAATGTTCCTGCTTTTACTGTGAAATGTTTCGAACTTGCTTTACATTGATGGAAAGATTGCTTAGTATTCATTTGCTAAGTTTTTGGTGCATTTTGGTTGATATGGTTGTTATCAATTTGCTATGGTTTGCAACATGCTTATGTGAGGCGCTCACGTAAGATGTTGTAGTTTTGAAACTAACGTGAGTCAAGTCGAAGACTTGTGCTCGAAAGTATTGGTTGTTTATTCATGTGCAGGTGTTGCTTGAGTTCAAGACATGGCTGGTGACGGGGTCCATTGAACTAGTCTTAGGGAGAAGATGACGTTCAACAACCAAGTTCGGGAGGAATTGTTGTTGAGTTGAGGTTTCGCACCATGTTTGAATCAGGAACAATGCATATGAAGGTATCGTGGACGTCGTTGAAAGATGTTTGCATGTATGCAAGGAGAGCATGGACGTGGCTACATGGTTCCGAGGCGTGATGAAGAGAAGTGGACGTAAAGAATTGGTCGAAAAGGTCCAACTGACTAGGTTATGGACTCTGACTGCGGCTGAGTCGTCTTTGACTCAAATATGGAAAGATTAGAGTTGGTTATGATAGGATTTCGTGTGGGTCACGAATTTGAGTTATTTTAGTAATGTGGGATACGTTCCTAAGGTGTTTGGAAGTCTTAATAGGTCTTCTATCTGCGTATAGAAGAGTCATAAGGAGTTATGGGAAGTTTTGATTCGTGATTTGAGTAGGATTAGAGTCCTAGTTGAGATTGGGTTGGCCTAAGGGCTGGTTATATAAGCAAGGGAGGCTAGAGCTCATGGGTGACGACTTTGGGGTTGTTCCTCTTGTGTTCTACTGAATAAAGATCATAGTTTAAAGGAACTTTTGTGCCTTGTTCGTCCGACTTGTTCCAATAAGTTTTTCTCGTCGAGTTTCTGCACGTCACTACCTTTCTTTGGTGGTTTTATCATAACTCGAGTTTTACAAATCCAATTGATGTGATTCTTTTTGGGTTGTCTTAACAACTTGATTATATATCATCTGTCAAATTTCACGGTCATTGGATTTGTGGTTTTTGATATACACGAGTTTCTTTGCAGAATTACAGATCTGTTTTTTACTCGGTAGAACAGATTGATCTTTGTTCGATCTTTCGATCGTAACTTGAGTTTCTCTCGATGGATTTGAGTGATTCTTGTTGTGTCTTCTTCGTGACTTGATTCTATATGATATCTATCACTTTTTTCATGGTGAAACACGTTTATAGTAGTCTCACACACAATTTCTTTAACAGATCAATTTTCTGCCCAAGGGGTTGGGATTTAATTGTTTCCGCTGTGTAAGATTTTTTAATCTACCATTCACCCCCCCCCCTCTGGTAGCTTTTCATGTGCTCTTCGATCCTACACGTACCTACTGCATGTCAAGAAGTTGGAAGCTAATTTTGAGGCCTTGGACCTCTGCCATGTGCCACACACCAACAACTCCATCGCCGATGCCTTGTCAACCATGGCGTTCATGGGGCCCCGGTCCCTGAAGGGGTCTTCAGCAGGAGGTTGGTTCGTCCAACTGCTAGGCCTGCGGGGCCTAACTAAGAAGGCAAGCCCAGCACCACAGAGTTGGCGATCATGGCGGCCCTGCAACCATGGGGCCCGCCGAGGTTCTTGTGCGTCACCGGAGACCCCAGATTACCCGACGCCCAAGATCCAGAAGCTCAGGAGAGTCCCGATGCGTGGATCACAGAGATCCGGGACTATCTGAAGGACAATATCCTCCCAGAGGATCGAGTATCCGCTGAGAGGATCATAAGGATGCAAAAACGCTACATGCTGGTAGAAGGTGACCTCTGCCGGCATGGCGCCGAAGACGTGCTGCTACGGTGCATAACTTGGTAGGAAGCCTGCGACTTGCTCGCAGAGATCCACGAAGGAGAGTGCGGGAATCACGCAGCTTCCCACACGCTGGTTGGCAAAGCTTTCTGGCATGGCTTCTTGAAAGTGCATCTAGGCATCCCTTGTGGGTTTTGGTTGATTTATGACAAACAAATGAGATCCTAACTAAATTGTTGTGATGAGCGCGGGTTTTAATGAAATTATGAATAAAGCGCAAAAAGAAAGGAGAGCGAGGAATCAAGTTGAAAAGAGCTCAAGAGATGAATAGAATACTCTTTTTGTATGGAGTGTGTTGGAGAAACACACCCCAAGAGCTCAAGCAAAAGAAAGCACTCTCACTGCACAAATTTACACAGGGCCGGACTAGTTCGATATACGCCTGACTAGTCCGATAATGTCTTTGTCTAGGAACGGACAAGTCCTCCCAGTGCGGACTTGTCCGCAACAGACTAGTCCGATAAAGTGTGTACTAGTCCGATAATACCTCTGATCAACATCAGACAAGTCCGATATTCCATGGACTAGTCTGAAATCCTCACTGACCAACTTTGGACAAGTTCCCCAATTTTGGACTTGTCCTTAGCTTTTCAAAATTTCACGTCACCGGACTAGTTCGATAACCTCTCTGACTAAAATCGGAGAAGTCCTCTAAGTGTGGACTTGTCGTCAATTCACTAAGGGATTCATCACACTAGACTAGTCCGATATGTGCCGGACTAGTTCGAATATCTCCAGTGCCCAAATCGGACTAGTCCGCATGTTTTCGGACAAGTCCGATATTCCTGAACACTTAGGGTTTTCCACAAACCGCACACCGGACTAGTTCGGAGTCCACCACGGACTAGTCCGGACTTTGTAAACCCTAACGGTAACCTTTGGAAACCCTCATATAAATAGAGGTGTTCGGCCCTACTATGATCTTCCTCGACCCCCTGCGCCATCACACCTTCCAAGAGCCCATAAAACACGTCTCTCCACACAATCCAACGCAAGAAAGATCAAATCCTTAAGGATTAACCATAGATCAAAGGAGAGACATGTTCTTCACGTCTTGAGCTCTTGGGTTTGAATCTCTCGCACACTCTGGCTGTTTTATTGCATATCTTTCGAGTGTGATTGGTGGTGCTTTAAATTGTAAATCTTGGGGAGCGCTCAACTTTTGAGAAGGCCCCTTGATCATAGTTATTTACCCCCTTTGCGATTAGTGGAAGAGAATCGGCCTCTGTGGCGATTCGACGAGGGTCGGGTTGGTGAAGACCTGATCCTCCGTGGACTCCTCAACGTGGATGTAGATTTCCTCTGTGGAATCAAACCACGGGATAAAATGGTTGTGTCTTTACTTTTGTTCTTACTATTCATAGCAATCTAGGGTTTGCTCGATCTTGTTCAGCTTACGTTAAAACTTTGAAAAACAAAAGTTAACTTGTGCAATATCTAGTTTCATTAAAGCAATACACTCGAGTTACATTTCAATTTCCACTGCATAGAGTAATTGGATCGAAATCATCGATCAAACTTGATCGATCTAATCTGCACACACCGGACTAGTCCGCACCCTACCGGACTAGTCCGATTTCTCTGTGTTTGATCAGGTTGCTATGTGTTTCAGGTTCTGACAAAAATTCAAAAAGCCTATTCAACCACCCCCCTCCTCTAGGCTACATTCAATTGGTATCAGAGCTAAGCTCTTCAAAAGAGACTAATCGCTTGAAGAGAAGATGTCGGAGATGAAGGATGTGCACAAGAATTTCAACCAAGAGAAGGTTGATGATGAAAAGGCTCAGAAGATGGAGAAGCTCCTCGACGCAATCCAAGACTGCGAGGATGAGAACAGTCTACGAAGAAATGATACAGAATTGCTTTCCCCATGGACGCGTTCGGCCGCAGCCAGAACATCGCTCTCTTCCCTGCCCGGCATTAACCTCTGCATTTTCTCAAATATAGCCCCTTAATAGTCCACGACTCTTTCATCGTCAGGGGATGAGGAGATGCTTGAACTCAAGGTACTCCTAAGGAAGAAGGCACACTCCAAAGAGAAGACAAAGATCAAGGATAAAAAAAAAGAAGAAGGGGAGTAGTCACACTGACTACTCCCGATATCCTTTTAATTATGATCGATTAAATTTGAATAGTAATCATTACTTGTCGATTCCTCTAGGGAAAGCACCTTTATTTGACGGCAATGATTATTCTATGTGGAGACAGAATATGAAGATGCATCTAATATCACTTAATCCCATCTTGTGGCATAGTGTGTACCGGGATAGATATCCCTGATGACGATGAAGAGCTCACACCAAGTCAAGAGCAAGCTATTCATCAGAACACTCAAGCTGAAGCTGTCATAACATCATCATTGAGCCGAGATGAGTTCACCAAGGTGGATGGACTCGAAATTGCTAAGGAAAAATGGGATACGCTACAAACCGCACATGAAGGCGATCTTCATGTGTGAGAGGCTAAAATTTAAATGATCGAAGGCGAATTGGGAAGATTCGCCATAGAAGAAGATGAGTCACCACAAGACACGTACAATCGGTTGAAGAATCTCATCAATAAACTATGAGCATATGGAAGCAAGAAGTGGAATGATCACGGGGTGGTCAAGCTAATTCTCAAAGCCTTCATGCCTCGCAACGTAACTCTATGCTCGATGATTAGAGAAAGCATCGGGTATAGGAAAATGACCCCGGATGAATTGCTTGGAAAGATTATTAATTTTGAGATGATGGAAAAACAAATAAAGCATGTCAAAGAGATTGCCGACCTTACCTCGGTAAAGAAGAAAGGAGTCGCTTTGAAGTCCACTTGTAAGCCTATGTCAAAAGAAGCTCGAGAGGCTCAAGAAGAAGACGACAGCGACGATGAAAGCAGCGATATATATGAAGAAGATATGATCCTATTTATGAAGAAATTCAAGAAGATGACGAAAAGAAGACAAGGTGGTAGATCAAATGAAGGAAGACACAAAGACAAATCAAGACCAAAGTTGAGGTGCGCTTGCTATAACTGTGGTGAATATGATCACTTTATAGTTGATTGTCCTTATGAAGAAAACAAGAAGAATACCAAGGATACAAAGCCTCAAACCAAGAAGATGTTCAAGAAGAAAAAGCAAATTGGACAGGCGCACCTAGGAAAGGAGTGGGACTCCAATGATGAGTCCTCATCCGAAGAGGAAGAGGGGATGGCTAGCATAGCCATCAAGAAGACAACATAAAATCCACCCTCTTCCCAACTATTGGCGCATGAAAGGACAACGACACATGTCTAATGGTGAAGGAAGGTAAAAGAAAGGTAACAACTAAATCTTCCTCGTCATATTCCTTTGTCAGTGATAGTGTTGATTCTAGTGAATACGATAGTTGTGATGAAAATGAATATTTGCTTAGTGGTTTAGACAAGAAAACTGCTTCTAAGATGAAATTTTTAATGGATAAGCTTGTTGATAAGGAGGAGCTTGTTGATCGTCAAGAAGATATGATCATCCTTGAAAAGGAGGGATATCTTAACATCAAAAAGCTCCTTGAACTTGAAAAGGAGCGAAGCAAGTCACTAGAACTTGAGATAGCTTTAAGCAAGGAAGCTTGCTTGAAGTTAAGCGACTCAAATGTAATCATCAAGGATGAAATTGCTAAGTTAACCAAAGTTAACAAGATCTTTGAGGTACAAGTTGAGTCACTCAAGCAAAGTGACCCTTCATCCTCTTCAAGCTCACCTTCTCAACACTTAAAATATGAAACTACTATTACTTGTGCATGTGCTAAAACTGACACTAGCTTGAAAGAAAAGTCAACCTCGACCGAGGACAAGCTACCTTCCCATAGTGGCATATTTGACAAGGAGAAGGTCAAGTATGCACGTAGTGCATACTTGGTCTCACGACCTCCAAATTTCATGGACTCGGGTATTCTTATGGTGAAAAGTAAAATGCTAGAAACCATAAGAATAATAAGGAACACATTTCCTTTGTCAAGGGAAACTCCTCTCAAGTTAGAAAACCTAATAATGTTGATAAAAGTAACATTGTTAACACATATGAACAACAACTATTGTTTAGAACCTTTGACGCATCATATGTTCTTATGAAAAGTAATCTTGGTAGAGTTTATGCCAAACATGTTGGGCCGCGCCATGAGAACACCAAGTCTCATGTGTGGGTGCCCTAATCACTTGTAACTAACCTCAAAGGACCCAAGCAAGCTTGGGTACCAAAAACCAAGGCGTAATTTGCTTTTGCAGGCCTACTCCTCCGGTGGAGAAAAAAATGAGTGCTAGATAGTGGATGCACCAACCACATGACCGGAGAAATAAGGATGTTCGTTTAATATGAAGAAAATAAATATCCAAGTGACGGCATTTATTTTGGCGATAACAGTCAAGGAAGGGTGCTTGGTACCAGTAAAATTGTGATTTCGTCTCAACACACTCTTTCTCATGTTTTACATGTCGATTCCTTAGATTATAACCTTCTGTCCATATCTCAATTATGTTACAAGGGTTATAATTGCTTGTTCACTATTGAGGGTGTGACCGTCTCTAGGAGTGATTACTCGGTTGCATTCAAGGGTGTGTTAAAGGGAAAGCTTTATCTAGTTGACTTCAACAAAGATGAAGCCGAATACACATGCTTGATTGCAAAGACCAACATGGGTTGGCTGTGGCATAGACGGCTAGCACATGTTGGTATGAGGAATCTTCAAAAACTCCTTAAGGGCGATCACATCCGAGGCTTGAAGGATGTTGTTTTTGAGAAAGACAGGTCTTGTAGTGCGTGTGAAGCCGGGAAGCAAGTAGGAGCACCCCATCCCATGAATAATGTCATGACAACAACAAGACCGCTCGAGCTACTTAATATGGATCTATTTGGTCCAATTGCTTACATAAGCATCGACGGTAGCAAATACGGTTTAGTAATTGTTGATGATTTTTCGCGCTTCACGTGGGTTTTCTTTTTGCATAATAAGACAGAAACTCAAGGAACCATCAAGAAGTTCTTCAAGCGTGCCCAAAATGAATTTTCATTTAAGATCAAGAACATACGATGTGATAATGGCACGGAGTTCAAGAACATCCAAGTTGAGGAGTACCTAGACATAGAAGGGATAAAACATGAATTTTCAACACTGTATTCTCCTCAACAAAATAGAGTAGTCGAAAGGAAGAACTGAACCCTCATAGACATGGTGAGGACAATGCCTGATGAGTACAAGACTTCGGATCGGTTCTGGGATGAAGCGGTTAGCACCGCTTGTCACGCCATAAACCGACTCTATCTTCATCTCCTACTCAAGAAAACTTCATATGAACTACTCACCGGTAACAAGCCGAATATTTCTTATTTTCGAGTTTTTGATTCTAAAGGTTATATTTTGAACAAGAAGCCTAGAACTTCAAAGTTCGCTTTGAAGTCCGATGAAGGTTTCTTGCTTGGCTATGATTCAAACTCTTACGCCTATCTTGTCTTCAACAAGGTTTCAGGACTTGTTGAAGTAGCATGTGACGTAGTGTTCAATGAAACTAACGGCTCTCAAGAAGAGCAAGTTGATCAATGTGTGCTAGATAGAGAAGAGCACCATGTCAAGCATTGAGATGAATGGTGTTGGGCGATGTTCGATCACAAGCGCCACCTCCAAATGTGAATGAAGAAGATGAACCACAAGAGGAGAAAAATGATCAAGGGGGAGCTTCTACACAGGATCAACCTCATGAAGATCAAGGTGACCAACAAATCAATGAGGGCAATCATCTACAGGGATAAGAAGATGACCATGAAGATTCAAGACCACAAGTGCCACATCCAAGAGTACACCAATGCATCCAAAGAGATCACCCCATCGACAACATAATTGGTGACATCCAAAAGGGAGTAACAACTAGATCTCGAATAGCTAATTTTTGTGAAAATTACTCATTTGTATCCTCTTTGGAACCACACAGGGTTCAAGATGCATTGAAAGATCCGGATTGTGTCGTGGCAATGCAAGAAGAATTGAACAACTTCAAATGGAACGAGGTGTGGGAACTTGTTGAAAGGCCCAAGTTCAACGTCATCGGCACTAAATGGGTCTTCCGCAACAAGCAAGACGAACACAGGGTGGTGATAAGAAACAAGGCACGACTTGTTGCAAAAGGGTATTCACAAGTCAAAGGATTGGATTTCGACAAAACTTTTGTTCTCGTAGATAGGCATGAATCGATTCAAATATTACTTGCATATGCTACTCAGCATGATTCCAAGCTCTATCAAATGGATGTGAAAAGCGCATTCCTCAACGGACCAATCAAAGAGGAGGTCTACATGGAGGAGCCCCCCGGATTCGAAGATCAAGAGTTCCCCGACCATGTGTTCAAACTGCGTAAGGCTCTCTACGGCCTCAAACAAGCTCCTAGTGCTTGGTATGAGTGTCTTAGGGATTTTTTAATTGGAAACGGATTTAATATTGGTAAAGCTGATTACACGTTCTTTACTAAGCATTTTGACAATGATCTATTTGTCTGTCAAATTTATGCTGATGATATTATATTTTGGCTTAACTAACAAATCCTTTTGTCAAGAATTTAGTACTATTATGACAGATAGATTTGAGATGTCTATGGTGGGTGAATTGAAATATTTCTTGGGATTCCAAGTGAAGCAACAAAAGGAAGGGACGTTCATAAGCCAAACCAAGTATACTCAAGACATACTCAAGAAGTTTTGAATGGACAAGGCGAAGCCTATAAAGACTCTCATGTCAACAAATGGAAACTTGGATCTTAATGAAGACAAACCAAACGTGGATCAAAAGGTATATCGCTCCATGATTGGATCCTTACTTTACTTATGTGCATCTAGACCTGATATTATGTTGAGTGTATGTTTGTGCGCAAAATTTCAAGCAGATCCTAAGGAGTGTCATTTGACAGACGTAAAAAGAATCTTGTGATATTTAGTTCATATACCCAACCTAGGCCTTTGGTATCCTAAAGGTTCCAAGTTCAATCTCATTGGATACTCTGATGCAGATTATGCCGCATGCAAAGTAGATAGAAAAAGTACCTATGGTACATGCCAATTCCTTGGTAGATCCCTAGTTTCTTGGTCCTCCAAGAAACAAAACTCATTGCCTTATCTACGGCCGAAGTGGAGTATGTTGCAGCCGGGAGTTGTTGTGCACAACTCCTTTGGATGCGACAAACTCTAGGGGATTACAGTTACAATATGAGCTGTATTCCACTCCTTTGTGATAATGAGAGTGCTATTAAAATTGCCCATAACCCCGTTGAGCACTCTAGGACCAAACACATAGACATCCGACATCACTTTTTGAGAGACCACTCAATGAAAGGAGACATAGCCATTTCCCATGTCAACACCGAAAAACAACAAGCTGATGTATTTACCAAGACACTTGATGAAAAACGTTTTTGCGAGCTCCGAAATGAACTAAATATCCTTGATGCTCGGAACGTGGCTTGAAAACTTGCATATCTGTATGGCTTCTTCAAAATCCATTGATTATGTTGTGAAAATCATCTCTCACTGTTTTCTTCGAAAAACTATGTTAATTACTTGATATTGGTGAATTATGGTCATAGCTTGATTGTCGGATGTTTACTGATCATATTCGTCAAGATTATTTGTGTGTTTTGTCCCCTATATTCTTTGTAAACACCTTCGAATATATAAGAATGGGCTAAATGCTTCTGTTCTAGTGACCACGGACTAGTTTGTGGTTACCCGGACTAGTCCGCACACTGCAGACTAGTCTGCAGAGATCCGGTAGTCTGGACTAGTCCGGTTGACCATGGACTAGTTTGATTTTTGACTCCATAACCCTAGGGCCGCCAAACCCTAATATCCTTCATCCTCACAATGTTCCTCACATTCTCTCTCCTCACTCGAGCACCCTAAATGTGGCCTAGAGGGGGGTGAATAGGTCTTTTTTAATTTTAGGTGGAACCTGCAACACTTAGCAACTTGATCAAATACCAAGAAATTGGACTAGTCCGATAGAGTGTGGACTAATCCGATAGAGTGCGGACTAGATTGATCTAGTTAGATCAATGATCTCAATACCAGCACAGTACACTGCGAAATATATTATGTAACATGAAGGTATTAAGTCAATGAAATTAAATGTAGCACAAACTAACTTTGGTTTCAATGTTTTTGCGTAATATATGCAAGATCAAGTAAACCCTAGAATGTGATATGAAAAACTAAGAACAAGATTGACACAATAGTTTGTCCCGTATTTCGGTTCCCACGGAGGCAACCTACATCCACGTTGAGGAGCCCACAAAAGGATCGGGTCTTCTCCAACCCTACCCTCATTGAACCGCCATGGAGGCCAATTCTCTTCCACTAATCACAAAGGGAAAATCACCAAGTTCAAGGGGCCTTCTCACAAGTTGAGGGCTCCCCAAGATTACAAATCGAACACCACCAAGAACACACTCGTAAGATCTACAATAAAATAACAGGAGTGTGTTAGAGAATCAAACCCAAGAGCTCAAATGTGAAGAATCATGTTTCTCCTTTGATCTAGAGTTGATCCACACAAATTTGATCTTTATTTGGTTGGATTGTGTGGAGAGACATGTTTTATAGGCTCTTGGAAGGTGTGACGGCGCAGAGGGTCGAGAGTGACGGAACTAGGGCCGTGCACATCTTTTTATATGGAGGTTTACAAAGGTTACCATTAGAGTTTTGAGAGTCCGAACTAGTCCATGGTGGAGTCTAGACTAGTCCGGTGGTGTGTAGGAAACCCTAAGTTCTCAGGAATATCGAACTTGTCCGGCCTTGGGCGGACTAGTCTGATTTAGGCTCTGGAGATCTTCAGACTAGTCTGGCACATATTGGACAAGTCCGGCTAGGTGGCTCCCTTAGTGAATTTGGGGACAAGTTCGCACTTGGAGGACTTGTCCGATTTTAGTCAGAAAGGTTATCAGACTAGTACGGATATTATCGGACTTGTCCGATTTCGTGCTAAGCAGAGAAGTGTTGAGGACTAGTCCGCACTGGGGAGGACTAGTCCGACCTTAGTCAGAAAGATATCAGACTAGTCCGTGGTAATATTGGACTAGTCTGGTCTGTGTAAACCTGGACTGTGCAGACAAGTCCGCACTGGGAGGATTTGTCCGATTTTGAACAAAGGGATTATCGAACTAGTCCGGGGTATATCGGACTAGTCCGGTCCTGTGTAAATTTGTGTAGTGAATGAGTTTTCTTGTGCTTGAGCTATTTGGGTGTGTTTCTCCAACACACTCCATACACAATGATCTAATCTATTTAGCTCTTGAGCTCTTTTCCATATAGATCCTCATTCTCCTTTCTTTTTGCACTTTCTTCATAATTTCATTTAAAATCTGCTCTCATCTCAACAATTTGGTTAGGATCTCATTTCTTTGTCATAAATCAACCAAAACACACAAGGGATACCTAGATGCACTTTCAATCTCCCCATTTTGGGTGATTGATGATGACCAATTGAGATTTCACAAAAATGATTAAAAATGCAGAATTTTCATAAAGTGTGCACATATGTGTTTGGAACAAATTAAGCATGACAACATAAGGAATATGTGCACTCTTTATGGTGGGGTGCCAAACTACATGTGTGTGAACAATAATTGTGATGTGAAAGAAATAATTCACATAGATTTAACAACATCAAGCATAAATGTCAATTTCAGAGCATAAGCACATATGATATCGAACTTTCATTACAGATTTTAAAAGCATAAGCATAGACATTGTCGTTGTACCACATCACAAGTCCAAAAGCATAAGAGAGAAATAATGTTTTGCAACCAAAAATAAACATGAATAGTGACTCCCCCTCAATCTCCCACCCTTTGGCATCAAGACACCAAAAAGAAACAGAGGACGAATCTAGTGCCTTCATTCCTCGCTGTCGGTCCCCTCCTCATCTTCATCTTCATCTTCAGGCTGTGGAGGAGGAGGAGGAGGAGTGGAACCACTCGAAGTGCCCCCAATGCCAAAGTAAGCAAGCTCGGAGGGGGTCAAGGGTCCAAGCCCAGTGAAGGCAGAGGCTGAATCTTCAGAGATAATGGGGGATCCAATAGGCTCGATCTCCAGCTTCTGGCAGATATGCTTGACATTTTCCTTGACATACCTCATGTCAGCCTTCCTTGCCTTGTTCATCTTTTGAGTCTTTACCTCATCCTTCTTGCATGAGCCAAAAATTGCTGCCAAGTACTTCAAAATGCCACTGGGGGACCCTTTTTTAGGAGGGTCTCTAGTGGCGGGAGCAGTCCTCACATCTCCTCGATCTCTCCTTGGAGCCTCTTCACTAGTCACCGGAGATGGAGCAGATTGGAGAGTGGCTTGGGGAGGCTTCTGGGTCCTCAAAGGAGTGTGCTCCACATCCTTCACGAACTCGATCCCCGTGACTTTCTCAATCATGAACATCAAGTATGGTGCATAGCCACAAAATCGGTTTGGTGTGCGGGAGATATTAACCATGTCATTCCAAATATAGTCGAAGATATCAAACTTCCGGTTCTTGCTAATCACCTTCATTAGGGTCCTCAAGTACCCTTGCACACTTCCTGCATCTCCGTCTTTCGGAGCTATTGTCTTCCTCAGCACCCTATTAAGAACCATGAAGAAGGGCTTCATGTTCTTGGTCGATGGAGGGTTTTACTTCAGGCTAGTATCATAAAGGAAGTCCATCTTATCCTTTCCCAAGACACCAATGTTGTGGATAGTCAACTCATTGTTAACAGTGTCTTCTAGGTGAAGGAGTCTAGCAAAATCATCATAGGTAATAGTGTACTTGGATCCATGTGTCATCCAAGTCACTCTCTCCTCCTCATCACGTGCAAAGTAGCAGGTGGCATAGAATTGAGCGATGATTTCATCGTTCCAGTTGCACCTGAAAGCAAACAAGTCTTTTAGCCCATGCCTCTCCACAGCTTGTATCACTTCATCGAAGGTTAGGCAGCTCTTCCTCTCAAAGTGACTCCAGTCAATCCATTGACTCTTCACGACTGGAGTCTTCATCTACATGTACACGGATCTGTAGTAATCTGTGTGGAAGTTGCTCCATAGTCTGGCATCGGCTGCCTTCTTTGATCTGCTGTAGCAATCCACAAATCTGAGCTTGGAAGCCGTATCGCTTCCCTTGCCATTGAACTTCTCATCGGAGGGATCCCTGTTCCCCTGCCTCAGAGCTGCCATCTTGAGAGGGCCGATTGGGCCTGAAGCAATTCCTTTTCCCTTGCCCTTAGCTTCGCGAGAAGCCGCCAAGCTAGGGCCAGCTGCATCCTTGGCCTTGGACGCAGGGTTCTTGGCTAGAACCTTGCACCGGACATGAGGTGGAGAAGGTGCCAGCTTGGAGGGACGCTCTTGGCACTTCTTCCCTTGGCCCGTCGAGGATCGAAGCAAGGAGTCTTGGTCCAACTCGGCCTCATAGTCAGAAATCTCATCGTTGGAGCTCGACATTATCCTGAGATGGAGTTATACAATGTATGTATGAGAATTAATGGCAAGGAAGTGCATTGAGTAGAGGAATTTAGGGTTGAGTTCTGTTAAAAATCAGACTTGTCCAGTGTTCAGGTACGGACTAGTCTAGGGTTTGGACTTGTCCGTACAGGGATCGGACTAGTCCGATGTTCATCACCTCAGACCCTAACTATGAGACAAATGGTGTTGCTCAATGCGAAACTAGCTTAACATAGATGTAATACAGCAAGGAAGCATGTATTAGCTAAAAGAAGCTAAGCTATGTGATCCAAAATGCAAGAAATCGAAGTTTCTAGGGTTTGGGGGGGGGGATTTACCGAAATTCTTCGATTCTTGATGAAGGAGGAGTTGGAGGAGCGGACAAGTTCGTGGCCTTCAATCCCCTAGCAATGGAGATCGATTTCCACCCAAACTTGAAGGGATTTGATGGAGAAATCGCCAAATCGCCTTGGGGGCTCTCGAGCGAAGAGAGAGAATGTGAGGTGAGTTGTGAGGGTGAAGGAGATTAGGTTTTGGCGGCACCTAGGGTTATGGAGTCGAAAACTCGGACTAGTTCGTGGTCAACTGGATTTGTCCGAACTACCGGACCTCTGCGGACTAGTCTGCAGTGTGCGCACTCGTCCGGATAACCACGGACTAGTCCGTGGTAACCAGAACGAATATAATTAGCCCATTTATATATATTTGGAGGTTCTTATAGAGAAAATAGGGGCCAAAACAATCAAATAATCTTGATGAATATGATCAGTAAACATACAACAATCAATCAATGACCACAATTCACCAAGATCAAGCAATTGAAATAGTTTTTCAGAGAAAATTGAGAGAGATGATTTTTGCAACACAATCAACATATTTTGAAGAATCCATATAGGTATGCAAGTTTTCAAGCCACATTCCGAGCATAAAGGATATTTAGTTCATTTCGGAGCTCACAAAAACGCTTTTCATCAAGTGGCTTGGTAAAGATATCGGCTAGTTGTTTTTTGGTGTTGACATGGGAAATGGCTATTTCTCCTTTCATTGAGTGATATCTCAAATATTTATGCTGGATGTCTATGTGTTTGGTCCTAGAGTGCTCAACGGGATTATGGGCAGTTTTAATGGCACTCTCACTATCACAAAGGAGTGAAATACGGCTCATATTGTAACCGTAATCCCTTAGAGTTTGTCGCATCTAAAGGAGTTGTGCACAACAACTCCCGGCTGCAACATACTCCGCTTCGGCCGTGGATAAGGCAATGGAGTTTTGTTTCTTGGAGGACCAAGAAGCTAGGGATCTACCTAGAAATTGGCATGTACCGGGGGTACTTTTTCTATCTACTTTGCATTCGGCATAATCTGCATCGGAGTATCCAATGGGATTGAATTTGGAACCTTTAGGATACCAAAGGCCTAGGTTGGGTGTATGAACTAAATACCGCAAGATTCTTTTTACGGCTATCAAATGACATTCCTTAGGATTGGCTTGAAATCTTGCACACAAGCACACACTCAACATAATATCAGGCCTAGATGCACATTAGTAAAGTAGGGATCCAACCATGGAGCGATATACCTTTTGATCCACGCTTGGTCCGTCTTCATTGAGATCCAAGTGTCCATTTGTTTCCATGGGAGTCTTTATAGGCTTCACCTTGTCCATTCTAAACTTCTTGAGTATACTTGGTTTCACTTATGAACGTCCCCTCCTTTTGTTGCCTCACCTGGAATGCCAAGAAGTATTTTAGCTCTCCCATCATAGACATTTCTAACCATTCTGTCATAATCTTACTAAATTCTTCATAGAAAGATTTGTTAGTTGAACCAAAAATGATATCATCAACATAAATTTGACAAATAAAAAGATCATTGTCAAAATGCTTTGTGAACAATGTATAATCAACTTTGCCAATTTTAAAACCATTTTCAATTAAGAAATATCTAAGGCACTCAGACCAAGCTCTAGGAGCTTGTTTCAGGCCGTAGAGAGCCTTACGCAGTTTGAACACGTGGTTGGGAAACTCTTGATCTTCGAATCTGGGGGGTTGCTCCACGTACACCTCCTCTTTGATTGGTCCGTTGAGGAAGGCACTTTTCATATCCATTTGATAGAGCTTGAAATCATGGTGAGTATCATATGCAAGTAATATTTTAATAGATTCAAGCCTAGCTACGGGAGCAAAGGTTTTGTCAAAATCCAAACCTTCGACTTGTGAATACCCTTTGGCCACAAGTCATGCCTTATTCCTTGTCACCACCCCGTGTTCGTCTTGCTTGTTGTGGAAGACCCATTTGGTGCCGACGATTTGAACTTGGGCCTTTCGACAAGTTCCCACACCTTGTTCCGTTTGAAGTTGTTAAGTTCTTCTTGCATTGCCACCACCCAATCTAGATCTTTCAATGCATCCTCAATCCTACGCGGTTCCAAAAAGGATACAAAAGGGTAATGTTCACAAAATTAGCAATTCGATATTTAGTAGTCAGTCCCTTTTGGATGTCCTCGATTATGTTGTCGGCGGGGTGATCTCTTTGGACGCATTGGTGTACTCTTGGGTGTGGCACTTGTGGTCTTGAATCTTCATGGTCATCTTCTACTCCCCCTAGATGGTTGCCCTCATTTGTGTGTTGATCATCTTCGTCTTCTTGAGGTTGATCTAGTGTAGAAGCTCCCCCTTGATCCATTACCTCCACTTGTGGTTCATCTTCTTCATTTTCATTTGGAGGTGGCGCTTGTGGTCGAACATCGCCCAACGCCATTCATCTCAATGCTTGACAAGGAGCTTCTTCTCTATCTATCACACATTGATCAACTTGCTCTTCTTGAGAGCCGTTAGTTTCATCGAACACTATGTCACGTGTAGCTTCAACAAGTATGGAGACTTTGTTGTAGACACGATAGGTGTAAGAGTTCGAGTCATAGCCAAGCAAGAAACCTTCATCGGACTTTGAAGCGAACTTTGAAGTCCTAGGCTTCTTGTTCAAGATATAGCATCTAGAACCGAAAACACGAAAATATGATATATTAGATTTGTTACCTGTGAGTAGCTCATATGATGTCTTCTTGAGTAGGCGATGAAGATAGAGTCGGTTTATGGCGTGACAAGCTGTGTTGACCGCTTCAGCCCAAAACCTATCTGATGTCTTGTACTCATCAAGCATTGTTCTCGCCATCTCTATGAGGGTTTGATTCTTCCTTTCGGCCACTCCATTTGGTTGAGGTGAGTACAGTGCTGAAAACTCATGTTCTATGCCGTCTTCGTCTAAGTACTCCTCAACTTGGGTATTCTTGAATTTCGTACTATTGTCGCTCTGTATGTTCTTGATCTTCAACGAGAACTCATTTTGGGCATGCTTGAGAAACTTCTTGAGGGTTCCTTGAGTTTATGTCTTATCATGCAAAAATAAAACCCACGTGAAGCGCGAAAAGTCATCAACAATTACTGAGCCATATTTGTTACCGTCAATGCTTATGTAAGCGATTGGACCGAATAGGTCCATGTGAAGTAGCTCGAGCGGTCTTGTCATTGTCATGATGTTCTTCGCGACATGGGGTGCTCCTACTTGTTTCCTGGCTTGGCACGCGCTACAAGGCCTGTCGTTCTCAAAAAAAACATCCTTCAAACCTCGAATGTGATTGCCCTTGAGGAGTTTTTGAAGATTCCTCATACCAACATGTGCTAGCCTTCTATGCCACAGCCAACCCATGTTGGTCTTTGCAATCAAGCATGTGTCAAGTTTGGCTTTATCTTTGTTGAAGTCGACAAGATAAAGTTTTCCCTTTAAAACACCCTTGAATGCAACCGAGTCATCACTCCTTCTAGAAACGATCACATCCTCATTAGTGAACAAGCAATTATAACCCTTGTCACATAATTGAGATATGGACAGAAAGTTATAATCTAAGGAGTCAACATGCAAAACATGAGAAAGCGTGTGTTGAGATGATATTGCAATTTTACCGGTACCGAGCACTGTTCCTTAACTATAGTCTCCAAACTAGATGCCCTCGCTTGGATCCTCATTTTGTTCATATTCTACAAACATTCTTTGTTCTCCGGTCATATGGTTGGTTCATCCACTGTCTAGCACCCATTTTGCTCTATCGGAGGAGTAGGACTACAAAAACAAATTATGTCTTGGTTTTAGGTACCCAAGCTTGCTTGGGTCCTTTTAGGTAAGTCACAAGAGATTTGGGCACCCACACATGGGACTTGGTGTTCCCATGGCATGTCCCAACATATTTGGCATGCACTTTACCAAAAATATTTTTCATAAGAACATAAGATGCATCAAAAGTTTTAAATAATAATTGTTGCTCATATGTGTTAATGTTTTTGAACTTATCAAAATTTTTAGGTTTTCTACCTTGAGGGGAGTTTCCCTTCACAAAGACAATGCGCTCCTTGTTATTCTTATGGTTTCCAACATTTTGCTTTTCACCATAGGAATACCCAATACCATATTTGACATTAGGAGGTCTTGTGGCCAAGTATGCACTGCGTGCATACTTGACCTTCTCCTTGTCAAATATGCCACTACGGGGAGGATGCTTGTCCTTGTTCAAGTTTGAATCATCCTTCAAGCTAATATCAATTTTAGCACATGGACAAGCAGTAGTAGTTTTAGATTTTGAGGGTTGAGAAGGTGAGCTTGAAGAGGATGAAGGTTCACTTTTCTTTAGTGACTCAACTTGTACCTCAAGGATCTTGTTAACTTTGGTTAAGCTAACAAGTTCATCCTTGATGATAGCATTTGAGTCGCTTAACTTCAAGCAAGCTTCCTTGCTTGAAGCTAACTCAAGTTCAAGTGACTTGCTTCTCTCCTTTTCAAGTTCAAGGAGCTTTTTGATCTTAAGATACTCCTCCTGTTGAAGGATGATCATATCTTCTTGTCAATCAAGAAGCTCCTCCTTATCAATAAGTTTATCCATTAAGAATTTCATTCTTGTTGTAGTTTTCTTATCAAGGCCAACAAGCATATCTTCATTATCACTATTGGCATCACTATCGCTAGAGTAAGAATGCAAGGAGGAAGGTTTAGATGTTACCTTTCTTTTACCTTCCTTCGCCATGAGACATGTGTCGTTGTTCTTCCCTGCGCCAATGGTTGGGAAGAGGGTGGATTTCTTCGTTGTCTTCTTGTGTAGTTTGCAAAGTGGCCCATATTTCCTATGCAATATCGAGTCCATCCACCTTGGTGAACTCATCCAGACTTAGTGATGATGTGATGACTACCGCAGCTTGAGCATTCCGATGAATTGCTTGCTCTTGGCTTGGTGTGAGCTCTTCATCGTCGTCTGGGGTATCTATACCCGTGCACACTATATGCCACAAGCTGGGGTTAAGTGATATTAAATGCATTTTCATGTTTTGCCTCCACATTGAGTAACCATTGCCATAAAAGTGTGGGACTTTTCCTAGAGGAATAGACAAATAATGGCTATTATTAGAATTTATATGATCATAGTTGAAAGGATATCGGGAGTAGTCGGTGACTACTCCCCTTCTTCTTCTTCTCGTCTTCGATCTTCATTTTCCCTTTTTAGAGGGCTTTCTTCCTTAGGAGTGCCTCGAGTTCAAGCATCTCCTCATTGTCATCCTCGAAGTCCTGAATGGCGTCGAGGAGCATCTCCAATTTTTGAACCTTTTCGTCTTCAACCTTCTCTTGGTTGAGGCTCTTGTGTTTGTCCTTCATGTCCGACATTTTCTCTTTAAGTGACTAATCTCCTCTTGAAGAACCTTGCTCTGATACCAATTGAATGTGGCCTAGAGGGGGGTGAATAGGCCATTTTGAATTTTAGTCAGAACCTGCAACACTTAGCAACTTGATCGAATACCAAGAAATCGGACTAGTCCGGTAGAGTGTGGACTAGTCCAGTGCATGCGGACTAGATTGATCTAGTTAGATCAATGATCTTAATACCAGCACTGTACGGAGCGGAATATAGTATGTAACTTGAAGGTATTAAGTCAATGAAATTGAGTCTAGCCCAAACTAACTTTGGTTTCAATGTTTTAACGTAAGATATGCAAGATCAAGTAAACCCTAGAATGCGATATGAAAAACTAAGAACAAGATTGACACAAGAGTTTATCCCGTGGTTCGGTTCCCACAGAGGCAACCTATATCCACGTTGAGGAGCCCACGAAAGGACCGGGTCTTCTCCAACCCTACCCTCGTTGAACTGCCACGAAGGCCGATTCTCTTCCACTAATCACAAAGGGTAAATCACCAAGTTCAAGGGGCCTTCTCACAAGTTGAGGGATCCCCAAGATTACAAATCAAACACCACCAAGAACACACTCGTAAGATCTACAATAAAATAACAGGAGTGTGTTAGAGAATCAAACCCAAGAGCTCAAACATGAAGAATCGTGTCTCTCCTTTGATCTAGAGTTGATCCACACAAATTTGATCTTTATTTGGTTGGATTGTGTCAAGAGACGTGTTTTCTAGGCTCTTGGAAGGTGTGACGGCGCAGAGGGTCGAGAGTGATGGAACTAGGGCCGTGCACGTCTATTTATATGGAGGTTTCCAAAGGTTACCGTTAGGATTCTGAGAGTCCGGACTAGTCCGTGGTGGAGTCAGGACTAGTCCAGTGTGCAGCGTGTAAGAAACCCTAAGTTCTCATGAATATCGGACTTGTCCGGCCTTGGGCGGAATTGTTCGATTTAGGCTCTGGAGATCTTCAGACTAGTCCGGCACATATCGGACAAGTCCGGCTAGGTTACTCCCTTGGTGAATTCAGGGACAAGTCTACACTTGGAGGACTTGTCCGATTTTAGTCAGAAAGGTTATCGTACTAGTCCGGATATTATCGGACTTGTCCGATTTCGTGCTAAGCTGTGCAGTGTTGAGGACTAGTCTGCACTGGGGAGGACTAGTTTGATCTTAGTCAGAAAGATATCAGACTAGTCCATGGTAATATCGTACTAGTCTGGTCTGTGTAAACCTGGACTGTGCAGACAAGTCCGCACTGGGAGGACTTGTCCGACTTTGAACAAAGGGATTATCGAACTAGTCCGGGGTATCGGACTAGTCCGGTCCTGTGTAAATTTGTGCAGTGAATGAGTTTTCTTGTGCTTGAGCTCTTGGGGTGTGTTTCTCCAACACACTCCATACACAATGATCTAATCTATTCAGCTCTTGAGCTCTTTTCCATATAGATCCTCATTCTCCTTTCTTTTTGCGCTTTCTTCATAATTTCATTTAAAATATGCGCTCATCTCAACAATTTGGTTAGGATCTCATTTGTTTGTCATAAATCAACCAAAATCCACAAGGGATGCCTAGATTCACTTTCACGCCCCCAAGGTGATTTGGCGATTTCTCCACCAAATCTTCTCCAATCTCTGTGGGAAACGATCTTCATCGCAAGGGGATCAAGAACCCCAGACGTGTTCGCATCCAAAACTCCTCCAACTCTGTGAATCGAAGGATTTGGTACAATTTTCTCCTAAACCCTAGAACCTTCGATTTCTTTTGTTTTGGATCAAATAGCTTAGTTCCTCCTGTTAATACATGATTCCTTGTTGTATTACAACTACATTGAGCCTCTTTTGCATTGAGAAACACCATTGCCTTGCTAGTTAGGGTTCAAACTGCTGAATTTTGGAATAGTCCGGCCAAGTGCGGACAAGTCCGGTACTCCGTACTAGTCCGCCCTAGTACACCAGACAAGTTCGATTTTTTACTGAACTCAACCCTAAATTCCAACTACTCAATGCATTTCCTTGCCATCAGTCCTCATCCATGTATTGTATAATCCTCTTATGAGGACCATGTCGAGCTCTATCGATTAGATCTCCCACTATGAGGTTGAGATGGACCAAGAGTCATTACTTCGGTATTCGACGGGACAAAGAAAGAAGCGGCAAGACCGTGTCGCTGACCCGTCGCCCACTCCACCTAGGGTGCGGCGAAAGGTCCTGGCCAAAAGGCCCGCATCCAAAGGAAAGGATGCAGCTGGTCCTAGCTCGGCGGCTCATCGCCAAGCTAAGGGCAAAGGGAAAGGACTCGACTCAAGCCCGATTGGCCCTCTCCTGATGAGTGCACCAAGACAGGGAAACAGAGACCCCGCTGAAGAAAGATTCAATGGCAAAGGAAGCGATGTGGCTTCAAAACTCAGGACAATTGACTGTTACAGCAGTACGAGGAAGGCAGTTGATCCCAGATTTTGGAGCAACTTCTATGTTGACTACTACAGTTCCGTGTACATGCAGATGAAGACTCTAGTGGTCTGCAGCCAACGGATTGACTGGAGCCATTTTGAGAGAAAGAGCTATCAAGCTTTTGATGAGGTGATAGAGGCTATGGAGAGACATGGTCTCAAGTACTTGTTTGCTCTCATATACAACTGGAATGACAAAGTCATCGCTCAATTCTTTGCGACCTGCCACTTCGCCAGTGATCAAGAGGAAAGGGTGACTTGGATGACTCATGGATCCAAGTACACAGTGTCTTATGATGAGTGTGCAAGGCTGCTGCACCTTGAGGATTCTAGCAGCAATGGGCTCATCATTCACAATATCGGAGTCTTGGAGAAGGACAAGATGAAGTTCCTCTATGACACTCGTCTGAAATTCAATCCCCCTTCCACCAAGAACATGAAGACATTCTTCATGGTTCTAAATAGAGTGCTCTGGAAGACTATTGCTCTGAAAGACGGAGATGCAGGGAGTGTCCAAGGTTATCTGAGGACATTGATGAAGGTGATAAGCAAGCACAGGAAGTTTGATGCTTTTGACTATATCTGGAATGATATGGTGAACATCTCCTACACACCGAACCGCTCCTGTGGCTATGCACCATACTTGATTTTTATGATTGAGAAAGTCACAGGAATTTAGTTCATGAAGGATGTAGAGCATACTCCTCTAAGGCCTCAGAAGCCTCCTCAAGCCTCTCTTCCAACTGCTCCATCTCCTGTCTCAAGTGAAGAGGCTCCGAGGAGAGCTCAAGGAGATGCGAGGCCTGCCTCCACTACTAGGACGCCTCCTCAAAAAGGGTCTCCTAGTGGAATCTTGAAGTACTTAGTTGCCATCTTTTGCTCCGGCAAAAAGGCTGAGGTGAAGCTTCACAAGTTGAACAAGGCAAGAAAAGCAGACATGAAGTACGTGAAAGAAAATGTCAAGAATATTTTCCAGAAGCTGGAGATTGAGCCTATTGGATCTCCTGTCATCTCTGAGGACTCTCCTTCTGACTTCTTGGAGCTTCCACCTTTATCTCTTTCTGAACTTGCCTATTTTGGTGTTGGGGGCACGATGAGTGGTTCTCATCCTCCTCCTCACGCTGACGACAATGAAGACGACGAGAGGACCGACAGCGAGGAATGAGCCTGCAGCAACTTCTAGATCCCTCCTCTCCTTCTTTTTGGTGCCTTGATGCCAAAGGGGGAGAGATTGAGGGGGGGGGGTCATTAGGATGTAGCCGTAGATGAGAGATGAGAGCTCCTTTTGTATCTTTTGATCTTTGTTATGCTTTTGGTGGTGTAAGACTGTTTTTAGTGTTGTAAGACTCTTATTATGCTTCTAAGTTATGTTTATGAAGTATGTGATGGTAATTTGATATAATCTATGCTTATGCTTTGAAATTGACATATATGCTTGATGTTGATATGATTATGTCAATTATCTCATTCTCATCACGATTATTGCTTACACACACTTAGTTTTGCACCCCACCATAAAGAGTGCACATATGTCTTATGTTTTCGTTGCGTAATTTGTTCCAAGCTCATATGTGCACACTTTATGAAAATCTGGACTTTTAATCATATTTGTGAAATCTCAATTGGTTGTCATCAATCACCAAAAAGGGGGAGATTGAAAGTGCATCTAGGCATCCCTTGTGGGTTTTGGTTGATTTATGAAAACAAATGAGATCTTAACTAAATTGTTGAGATGAGCGCAGGTTTTAATGAAATTATGAAGAAAGCGCAAAAAGAAAGGAGAGTGAGGAATCAAGTTGAAAAGAGCTCAAGAGATGAATAGAATACTCTTTATGTATGGAGTGTGTTGGAGAAACATACCCCCAGAGCTCAAGCAAAATAAAACACTCTCACTGCACAAATTTACACATGGCCGGACTAGTCCAATATACCCCGGACTAGGTTGATAATATCTCTGTCCCGGAATAGACAAGTCCTCCCAGTGTGGACTTGTCCGCAACGGACTAGTCTGATAAAGTCCGGACTAGTCCGATAATACCTCTAATCAACATCGGACAAGTCTGATATTCCACGGACTAGTCTGAAATCCTCACTAACCAACTTCGGACAAGTTCCCCAATTTCAGACTTGTCCTTAGCCCCGCAAAATTTCACGACACCGGACTAGTCCGATATTATCCGGACTAGTCCGATAACCTCTCTGACTAAAATCGGACAAGTTCTCCAAGTGCGGACTTGTCCTCGATTCACTAAGGAATTCACCATGTTGGACTAGTCCGATATGTGCCAGACTAGTACGAATATCTCCAGTGCCCAGATTGGACTAGTCCGCATGTTTTCAGACAAGTCCAATATTCCTGAAGACTTAGGATTTTGCACACGCCGCACACCAGACTAGTTCGGAGTCCACCACGGACTAGTCTGGACTTTGTAAACCCTAACGGTAACCTTTGGAAACCCTCATATAAATAGAGGTGCACAGCCCTACTATGATCTCTCTCGACCCCCTGCGCCGTCACACCTTCCAAGGGCCAAGAAAACACGTCTCTCCACACAATCCAACGCAAGAAAGATCAAATCCTTAAGGATCAACCATAGATCAAAGGAGAGACACGTTCTTCACGTCTTGAGCTCTTGGTTTTCAATCACTCGCACACTCTCGTTGTTTTATTGCATATCTTTCGAGTATGATTGGTGGTGTTTTAAATTATAAATCTTGGGGAGCCCTCAACTTGTGAGAAGGCCCCTTGAACACAGTTATTTACCCCCTTTGTGATTAGTGGAAGAGAATCAGCCTCCATGGAGATTCGACGAGGGTAGGGTTGGTGAAGACCCTGTCCTTCGTGGACTCCTCAACGTGGATGTAGATTTTCTCTATGGAATCGAACTATGGGATAAAATCATTGTGTATTTACTTTTGTTCTTACTATTCATTGTAATCTAGGGTTTGCTCGATCTTGTTTAGCTTACGTTAAAACTTTGAAACTAAAGTTAACTTGTGCCATATCTAGTTTCATTAAAGCAAAACACTCGAGTTACAACTCAATTTCTGCTGCATAGAGTACTTGGATTGAAATCATCGATCAAAATTGATCGATCTAGTCCGCACACACCGGACTAGTCCGCACCCTACCGGACTAGTCCGATTTCTCTGTGTTTGATCAGGTTGCTAAGTTTTCAGGTTCGGACAAAAAATCAAAAACCTATTGACCCCCCCTCTAGGCTACATTCACTTCTACTGGCCAACATCACTACAAGACTCCGTCAAGCTGGTCAAGAGATGCAAGGCGTGCCAATTTCACGCCAAGCAAATCCACACTCCGGCGCAGACACTGCAGATGATCTCGCCCTCCTGGCCTTTTGCGGTCTGAGGGTTGGATATCCTGGGACCTTTCCCCAGGGCCGTCGGAGGGTATCGGTTCCTCTACGTCGTTGTAGACAAGTGCACCAAGTAGCCAGAGGCAGCCCCCTTGATCAACATCAGCAAGGAGTCCGCAGTCAAGTTCATCAAGTCGATTGTCTGCAGGTTTGAGGTCCTGAACAGGATCATCACCAACAACGGGACCCAGTTCACCAGTGCAGCTTTTCAGGACTACTGTGAAGACCTCGGCGTCCAAGTTTGTTATGCATTCATGGCTCATCCAAAGAGCAACGTCCAAGTTGAAAGGGCCAACGTTGAGATCCTCAAGGGCCTCAAGAAATGCACGTATACTAACCTGGATAAGCATGGTGCCAATTGGGTCGATGAACTCCCCTGTGAATTATGGGCAAGTTGGACATCACCCAGCCACGCCACTCGAGAAATACTTTTATTCCTGGTGTATGGGGTTGAGGTTGTCCTCCCCCGAGAGATCGCGGTGGGCTCACTACGCGTCTGAGCGTTTGATGAAGCCTCACAGGACCAGCTCCGACGAGAAGATGTTGACCTTGTTGACGAAGCAAGGTCGCATGCCACCATCCGAAATGCATGCTACTGACGAGCACTGAGGCGCTACCAGGAGCGGTTCATGCAGAGTAGAGAACTCCAGATAGGTGACCTGGTGTTGCAGCTCATACTTTCTCGAGAAGGGTCACACAAACTCTCCCCCAGCTGGGAGGGCCCCTTCCGAGAAATGCAAGTATCCCGCTCCAGGTGTGTCCGCCTGGCCACAGAAAGAGAGCCCCTCTCCAATGCTTGGAATATAGAGCACCTCCAAAGTTCTATCCCTAAGCATAAATAGTAGTACAGTGTAGGGTGTCAAGGAACGTCGCGTACGACATCCAAGCTCCGGGGGGGGCAGGTTCAGAATGTTCAGCCGTTTAGCTTGGTCTCGTACCCTAAGCATGAACACTCTGCCTCCCTTGCCAACCGGAGTGGGTCATTGCCTTATTGTCAAGCCAGTCCCCTCCTATGAATGCCAATTTGAAAAAATCACTGTCTTGCCACATGCTTTCTCTAATGCTCACTTTGTTACCTGGTTAACTTTGTGATCAATCAGAGTAGTTTCATTCTTCCGTATGTTATCTTCATATACCTGGTGAAATTTTTTCTATCATCCATAGTAGAGTTATACAACCCTGCTGAAGGTGAACTTGTTTGAGGTACCTGCAAAGTGTCCTGGGACATCGTGGTTGCCCCCTTACTCGGGGTCATGTGGTGCAAAATGGTCTCCCACAAAAGGCCTACGACGACCTGGAGGTCAAGATCGTCCAGCCTGCTTAGCCTAGTCATGTACCCTAAGCATGTGCGCTTTGCCTCCCAGTGCTACGGCTAAGTAGTGATGGCCAGGACGCTCACACCCTGAATAAGATGGGAGCTGGGCCCTGGGTGCTAACGCACTGAATTACTCGAACCTCGCGTACTGGTCCAGGACTGTAAGACATGACAAACCAAAAAAGGATAGGCAAAGATCACCAACGAGCAGAAAATATGCACCCCTATTATGTGCGTAGGACATATAGAGCAGCTTACTATGAGGAGCATCCAGCTCCGACACCTCCCAGGTGGCCTGCCGTCTACGTCTTTATGATGATGGTGGACGACGCCGGAGCATCCAGCTTCGGCACCTCCCAAGAGGCCTGCCATCGACATCCCTATGTTGATGGTGGACAACGTCGAAGCATCCAACTCTGGCACCTCCCGAGGAGCCTGCCGTCGATGACTCTACGATGATTGTGGACGATTCCAGAGCATCCAGCTCCGGCACCTCCCAAGGGGCCAGCCATCGACGTCCAAGCAAGCCAACAGCAGCAACAATCGTGGATAAGTGGGTACACTCTCCTGCACATCTCTTGTTGCTAATATGGTTCTCTTGCAGTATCGTGTACACCAGGGGCCTGCCATCGACGCTTCTACCAGGATGGCGGGCGAAGCCGGAGCAACCAGCTCTGGCACCTCCCAGGGGGCCTGCCGTCGACGTCTCTGCGAAGATGGTGGATGATGCTAGAGCATCCAGCTCCAGCACCTCCCAGGGAGTCTGCCATCGATGTCCAAGCACGCCAACGGCAACAACAAGCATGGATAAGTGGGTACACTCTCCTGCACATCTCCTGTTGCTAACAAGGTTCACTTGCGGTATTGTGTACACCAGGGGCCTGCCGTCGATGCTTCTACCATGATGGTCGGCGATGCTAGAGCAACCAGCTCTGTCACCACCTAGGGGGCACACCGTCGACGTCTCTACAAATATGGTGGATGATGTCGGAACATCCAGCTCTAGCACCTACCAGAGGGCATGCCGTCGACGTCTCTACGATGATGGTGGGTGACGCCGGAGCAGCCAGCTCCGGCACCCCCTGAGGGACCTGCCGTCGATGATGATGAGAGACATTGAAGCAATCCACTCAAACTCCCCTACTCCGCTAGGGACCAGTCGAAGACATCCTACACTCAAGTGGTAGGCGTACCCGACAACCTGGCCACGCCTACCAGGGGTCCTCTAAGGGGGTTCCATAGGTAGGATGTAAAGTAGCGACAAATTGGCTGTGTCAACTGTGCAAGCGTTGGTCCCTAAAAACCTAATGGCATCAACAAAAGATTCTCAAGACCTTACACAGAGAAGGAATTTGGGCAACAATTTGAGAACCACAAGACAAGCTGATATGATCATGCATGTTATCATTGCACCTACAAACATGACACAATGTTTATTTGTTTGGGATCCTGGCTCAAGTGAATGTGCACTCTTATTTGATAGACAAGATCAAGATGGAACACTATGTCGTCCACCACCTTGGCCTCCTCCATTCATGCATACAAAAAGATTTGATGGTGTTGCACATTTGGACCAGCACATGAGAGAAGATGAACTTGAGTCGAGGACGACTCCAATTCAAGAAGGGGAGGATGATGAGGAGATCACTTCTATGGATACAAACAACACTCCATTGAACATACAAGATGCAATCAATAGAGTTCATACACAACAATTAATTTTAGAGGTGAGCTCGTTCTTATATGTTTCCTTATATATTTTTTAGCATAGATTGCTACCTAATGATTTAATTGTGATTAGTATCCATGGAGAGATTCAAGGAGTACTTGGAGGAAGTATTAGGTACGTGTAGGACCAGAGAATTTGTTCAAAGAAGATGGAAACCGAGCCAAACTCAAAATCGTGTCCCACTGAGAGTCTAGGAGCAGTTTGCACTAAAACGGACGCCCAGGACGCATACGATCTCGTTTTTGGACGTTCTACATATGCACGGAAAGGGGAGAGGATAAACTTTCCAATGGAGCCAGTCCCATGTCAAAATTCCGTGGATTCGGCAGGAATCATCGAAAAAAAGTTCAGAATCTGTCAGGGTGCTGCGCCACCATATTGGGCCATTGGGCCTTCTATCAAGTCTAAGTACATTATTTTCGTGTCTTAGGGTTAGGTCACGACCCCAACACCCCCTTCAACGTCCTCCCACCTATATATACTCCATATTAGCCGCCATAAACAATTGGGTTTTGCTTAGAATAATAATTTCGCCGTTCTATGGTTTGTGAGACCCCAACTTCTCAATTTCAGATCGTGTCTTCTATGTTCTTGCTCGTGTTCTCGGTTCACTTGCAGGGATTAACCTTCTTGGAAAGGTCAAGCGTGTGCCGCACGGTTGATAACCAACAGAGTAGTGGTGTAGTGATTGCAGAGATATTCGAACTGCTCGAGTGCCGCGGATCATTAACGTCGAGTTCTCCACCCCAATCGACTTACCTTTCGGAAGATCGGGCCTAAACCTACTCATCACAAGCCAACAAGCGAAACATGAATTCAAATTCATTAACAATTATTTATACAAAGGGGTCATCCCCGGATACAAAAAGCATTCCGCTTGGGTGCTGCCAATCTCAATTCCGCTAGAACGAAGAGGCCACCTGTTTGGCAAGGTCCTGGACTTCAGCTCTCGCCTCTTCCTCTCGCTCATCAAGGGGGCCTTTCTCCACCGGTTCCAGCGGGATCATCGGGTACCAGCTCTGGAAGCATACCAAGACATCGGAGGCCACCAGCTCCGCCAGCTCCCTTCCCTTGACCTCCAGCCGTGTCATGACGACGGTGTTCACCGTCCCCAACATCGAGCACAGCGACTCCAAAGCTGGGAGCATCTCGGTCACCCTCTGAGATGGTTCCCCGCGCGGCATTGGACCAAGGCTGAGGGGTTCCAACATCGTCCCAGCACGGGCCAGGATGTCCCGAATCCCTTGGGCCTCGGTCGCGCAGGAGGCCTGGAGGCTCTCCGCCTCTCTCTGCGTAGTCTCCTACCAGCCGGCGAGCTTCTGAGCACGATGCTCTAGATCGTCCTCCCAGTGCTTGATGGCGAGGTCCAAGTTCTGCAAAGCCCGATGCTTCTCCTCTAGGATTCAGGAGAGCTCCTCCTCCTTCGCTGCCAAGTCGCGTTCAGCGTCAGCAACGGCAACTTCGTGATGCACCAAATCTAGCTGCTGATCTTTGCACAGCCTCAGGCGGGCATCGGCGGAGGCATGGGCCTTCAAGGCCTTCACCTCAAGCTCCTTGTTCTTGGCGTCGACCAGCTTCACCAAGTGCCGCTCCTCCGCAAGCTAATCCCACGCTCGGGTGAATGCAGCTTGCATCTGGCACAAGACGGACTGGGCCGCTGCAACAGCATTGGCAAGAGGGATCAGCGCGACTGTTGCCACGGACGACTGCTCCTCCGCCCCTCCTGTCGATGCCACGGCGGACACCAGCTCCTGGGGACCAAAAGGTTCCTCGGCTGGAGCTTCAGGAACCATTGCGCTGTTGCCCGGTGTTGAAGCCCCCTCCTCCGCTGCAAGGGCATCGCCGGTCGCCAGTGGCAAGTCACCATCTTGCGCGCCAATGGCATCAGGCGCCGGCGCCGCTTCAACAATGGGCGGGATAGCTCCGCCAAGGGAAGCCGCCACGACCAAGGTAGTCGCCTCCTCGTCGGGCACCTCCTCGCCTGGCACTTCCCCGCATGGCACTTCCTCGCCTGGTGTCACCTCTGTCCCTAAAAGTGCTTTTAGGCATCCCTTGTGGGTTTTGGTTTATTTATGACAAACAAATGAGATCCTAACCATATTATTGAGATGAGTGTAGGTCTTAATGAAAGAATGAAGAAAGCGCCAAAAAGAAAGAAGAATGAGGATCGATTTGGAAAAGAGCTCAAGAGCTGAATAGAATACATCGGGAGTGTGTTTGTGTGACACATCCCAAGATCTCTAACATAAAAATCCTCACGCACTTCTCATTTCACAGGAAAAACGGACTAGTCCGATATACACCGGACTAGTCCGATATCCTCTCTGGACAAGTTCCGACAAGTCCAGCCAATGCGCACTTGTCCGCACCGGACTAGTCCGAAAAAGGCCGGACTAGTCCGATAATGCCTCTGACTATAATCGAACAAGTCCTCCAAGTGCGGACTTGTCCTATATACACTAAGGGCATCACCACACCGGACAAGTCCGATATCAGCATGGACAAGTCCGAAAACCTTTCTGAATAAAATTGGACAAGTTTGCTCCTAGCTGGGCAAGTCCGATATTTCCGGACACTTAGGGTTTCCTGCACGCCGCACACCGGACTAGTCCGGACTCCACCACTGACTTGTCCGGACCCTAGAAACCCTAACGGTAACTTTTGAAAACCCTAATATAAATAGATGTGCACGGCCCAACTATCATAACTCTCGACCCCCTACTTCGTCACACCATCCAAGAGCCTCGAAACACATCTCTCCACGCAATCCAACGTAACAAAGATCAATCCCTTGAGGATTCACTTTGGATCAAAGTAGAGACACGATTCTACACTTTTGAGCTTTTGGGTTTGATATCTAACACACTCCTGTTGTTTAATTATTGATCTTACGAGTGTGTTCTTGGTGGTGTTTGAATTATAATCTTGGGGAGCCCTCAACTTGTGAGAAGGCCCCTTGAACTTGGTGATTTACCCCTTTGTGATAGTGGAAGAAGAATTGGCCTTTGTGGCAATTTGACGAGGTTAGGGTCAGTGAAGACCCGGTCCTTTCATGGGTCCTCAACGTGGATGTAGGTTGCCTCTGTGGGAACCGAACCACGGGATAAAATCGTGTGTCAAACTTGCTCTTAAAGTTTCTCATATCATATTCTAGGGTTTGATTGATTTTGTCCATCTTACATTAGAACATTCATATCAAAGCTAATTTGCACTACACTTAACTTCATTGAATCAATACTTGCAAGTTACATACTATTTTCCGCTGCATACTGTGCTTGATTTGAAATCATTGATCGAACTTGATCAATCTAGTCCGCACGCACCGAACTAGTCCGCACTCTACCAGACTAGTCCGATATCTCGAGATTTGATCAGTTTGTTAAGTGTTGCTGGTTCTGACTAAATTTCAAAAAGACCTATTCACCCCCCCCCCCCCTCTAGGACATTCAATTGGTATCAGAGCAGGTTTCTTCGCAAGAGACTAATCGCTCGAAGAAAACATGTCGGACATGAAGGATGTACACAAGAGTCTTAACCAAGAGAAGGTTGAAGATGAAAAAGCTCAAAAGTTGGAGAAGCTCCTCGATGCCATCCAGGACTTCGAGGACGACGATGAGGAGACGCTTGAACTCAAGGCGCTCCTAAGGAAGAAAGCTCCCTCAAAAGGAAAAGTGGAGGTCGAGGACGAGAAGAAGAAGAAGGGGAGTAGTCACACCGACTACTCCCAATATCCTTTTAATTATGATCGCTTAAATTCTAACAATAATCATTACCTATCTATTCCCCTTGGAAAAGCCCCACACTTTGATGGCAATGACTACTTAATGTGGAGGCAAAACATGAAAATGCACTTGATCTCACTCAATCCAAGCTTGTGGCACATTGTGGTTACAGGAATAGATATCCCCGACGATGATGAGGAGCTCACGCCTAGCCAAGAGCAAGCAATCCATCGAAATGCCCAAGCTGCAGCAGTCATCACCTCATCACTCTGTCGAGACGAGTTCACCAAGGTGGATGGACTCGAGATTGCAAAGGAAATATGGGACACACTGCAAACTGCACATGAAGGCGATCGTCATGTGCGAGAGGCGAAGATTGAAATGATCAAAGGCGAATTGGGAAGATTCGCCATTGAAGAAGACGAGTCGCCACAAGACATGTACAACCACTTAAAGACGCTCATCAACAAGGTTCGAGCATACGAAAGCAAGAAGTGGAACGATCACGAGATTGTGAAGCTCATCCTTAGAGCTTTCATGCCTCGCAACGTCACCTTGTGCTCAATGATTAGAGAAAGCCTCGGGTACAAGAAAATGACTTCGGATGAGCTACTTGGGAAAATCATCAACTTTGAGATGATGAACAAGCAGGTGAAGCATGTCAAGGAGATTGCCAACCTTACCTCAGCAAAGAAGAAAGGGGTCGCTTTAAAGTCCACTTGCAAGCCCTTGTCTGAAGAAGCTCAATAAGAAGAGGACGGCGATGATGAGAGCAGTGATATCTATGAAGAGGACATGATCCTCTTTATGAAGAGATTCAAGAAAATGATGAAGAAAAGACAAGGGGGAAAATCAAGTGAAGGAAAGTATAAAGAGAAGTCAAGACCAAAGTTGAGGCGGGCATGCTATAACTGTGGTGAATATGACCACTTTATAGTTGATTGCCAATACGAGTAAAACAAGAAGAAGACCAAGGAAACAAAGCCTCAACCCAAGAAATTCTTCAAGAAAAAGAAGCAAACTGGACAAGCACATCTAGTAAAGGAGTGGGACTCAAATGATGAGTCCTCATCCGAAGAGGAAGAGGAGATGGCTAGCATAGCCATCGAGAAGACGTCCAAGAAGTCCATGCTCTTCCCAACTCTAGGCGAATGGAAGGGCAACAACACTTGCCGCATGGCAAAGGAAGGTAAACAAAAGGTAAAAACCAAAACCTCTTCCTTGCATTCCTACTCTAATGATAGTGAAGGTGCTAGTGATAATGAAGACATGTTTGTTGGCTTAGATAAGAAAACAACAGCAAAAATGAAATTTCTACTTGATCAGCTTGTTGAGAAGGAGAAGTTAATTAACCGTCGAGAAGATATGATTATCTCCCAAAAGGAGGAATATCTTGAACTTGACAAACTTCTCGAACTTGAAAGGGAGAGAGGCAAGTCACTCGAACTTGAGTTAGCCTCAAGCAAGGGAGCTTGCTCGAAGTTAAGCGACTCAAACACCACCATCAAGGACAAACTTGCTAACCTATCAAAGGTTAACAAAATCCTTTAGGTACAAGTTGAGTCACTCAAACAAAGTAAACCCTCATCCTCTTCAAGCTCACCTTCTCAAACACTTAAAACTGAAGCCATTATTACTTGTTCATGTGCTAAAACTGACACTAGCTTGAAAGACAAGTCAACCTCTACCAAGGACAAGCATCCTTCTCAAAGTGGTATATTTGACAAGGAGAATATCAAATATGCATGTACTGCATACTTGGTCACAAGACCTCCTAATGTCAAATATGGCATTGGTTATTCTTATGGTGAAAAGCAATATGCTAGAAGTCATAAAAATAACAAGGATAGCATTTCCTTTGTGAGGGGAAACTTCTCTCAAGCCAAAAAGACCAATTATGCTAATAAGTCCAAAGTCAACACACATGATCACCGGACTAGTCCGGTCCGAACACGGACAAGTCCGGTCCTCCAGAAAAGTCCGATTTCCCAGACTAGTTTTGTATATAAACAACAACAACTATTATTCAAGATTTTCGATGCATCCTATGTTCTGATGAGAAGTAATTTTGGTAAAGTTTATGCTCATTATGTTGGCCCACGCCATGGGAACACCAAATCCCATGTGTGGGTGCCCAAATCTCTTGTAACTAACCTCCAAGGACCCAAGCAAGCTTGGGTACCTAAAACCAAGGCATGATTTGTTTTTGTAGGCATATTCCTCCGGTGGATCGAAATGGGTGCTAGACAGTGCTTGCAACAACCGTATGACCGGAGAAAGAAGGATGTTCGTTGAGTATGAAGAAAATGAGGATCCAAATGAGGGCGAGACAATAGTCAAGGAAAGGTGCTCGGTACCGGTAAAATTGCTATATCATCTCAACATACTCGTTCTCATGTCTTACATGTTGATTCCTTAGATTATAACCTGATGTCCATATCTCAATTATGTGACAAAGGTTATAATTGCTTGTTTACTAATGAGGGTGTGACCGTCTCTAGAAGAAGTGATGGTTCCATTGCATTCAAGGGTATGTTAAAGGGAAAGCTTTACCTTGTTGACTTTAACAAAGATAAAGCCGAACTTGACACATGCTTCATTGCAAAGACCAACATGGGTTGGCTGCGGCATAGATGGCTAGCATATGTTGGTATGAGGAATCTTCAAAAACTCCACAAGGGCGATCACATCCGAGGATTGAAGGATGTTGTTTTTTAGAAAGACAGGCCTTGTAGTGCGTGCCAAGCCGGGAAGCAAGTTGGAGCACCTCACCCCGCGAAGAACGTCATGACTACAACAATACCGCTCGAGCTAGTTCACATGGACCTTTTCAGTCCAATTGCTTACATAAGCATCGGCGGTAACAAATATGGTTTAGTGATTGTATATGACTTTTCGTGCTTCACTTGGGTTTTCTTTTAGCATGATAAGACAAAAACTCAAGGAACCATGAAGAAGTTTTTCAAGCGTGCTAAAAATGAGTTTTCATTGACAATCAAGAACATTCAAACCGACAACAGAACGGAGTTCAAGAACACCCAAGTTGAGGAGTTCCTAGACGAAGAAGGCATAAAGCATGAGTTTTCAGCACCTTACTCTCCTCAAAAAAATGGAGTTGCTGAAAGAAAGAACTGAACCCTCATAGAGATGGTGAGAACAATGCTCGATGAATATAAGACCTCAGATCGATTTTGGGCGGAAGCGGTTAACACTGCTTGCCACACCATAAATCGACTCTATCTTCATTGACTACTTGAGAAGACATCCTATGACCTACTCACCGGTAACAAGCCAAATATTTCTTATTTTAAAGTTTTTGGTTCTAAGTGCTATATTTTGAACAAGAAGACTAGGACTTCAAAGTTCGCTTCGAAGTCTGATGAAGGTTTCTTGCTTGGTTATGATTCGAACTCTTACGCCTATCGTGTCTTCAACAAGACCTCCGGACTTGTTGAAGTATCACGTGACGTAGTGTTTGATGAAACTAACGGCTCCCAAAAGGAGCAAGTTCATCCATGTGTGCTAGATAGAGAAGAAGCTCCTTGTCAAGCATTGAGAAGAATGGCGCTGGGCGAAGTTCGACCACAAGAACCACCTCTACATGTGCATGAGGAAGATGAACTGCAAGTGGAGGCTAATGATCAAGGGGGAGCTTCCGCACAATATCAACCCCAATAAAACGAAGATGATCAACAAGTCCATGAGAGAAACCATCTAGGGGGAGAAGAAGAAGATCATGAAGACACAAGACCACAAATGCCATACCCAAGAGTACACCAATGCATCAAAAGAGATCACCCAATCGACAACATCATCGGTGACATGCAAAAGGGAGTAACAACTTGATCTCGCATAGCTAACTTTTGTGAGCATTACTCGTTTGTGTCCTTTTTGGAACCACGCAGGATTGAGGATGCATTGAAAGATCTGGATTGGGTGGTGGTGATGCAAGAAGAACTGAACAACTTCAAACAAAACGAGGTGTGGGAACTCGTCGAAAGACCTAATGCGAACATCGTGGGCACAAAATGGGTCTTCCGCAACAAACAAGATGAACATGGGGTGGTGACAAGGAACAAGGCACGACTTGTGGCCAAAGGGTATTCACAAGTCAAAGGTTTGGATTTCGATGAAACCTTTGCTCCCATAGCTAGACTTGAATCAATTAGAATGTTGCTTGCATATGCTACTCACCATGATTTCAAGCTCTACCAAATGGATGTGAAAAGCGCCATCCTCAATGGTCCAATCAAGGAGGAGGTGTACGTGGAGCAACCGCCCAGATTTGAAGACAAAGAGTTCCCCAACCATGTCTTTAAACTGCGTAAGGCTCCCTACGGCCTCAAACAAGCTCCTAGAGCTTGGTATGAGTGCCTTAGAGACTTTTTAATTGAAAATGGTTTCAAGGTTGGAAAAGCAAATTATACACTATTTACAAAACACTTTGACAATGACCTCTCTATTTGTCAAACCTATGTTGATGACATTATCTTTGGCTCAACTAACAAATCCTTTTGTGAAGAATTTAGTAAGATTATGACAGATAGGTTTGAGATGTCTATGATGGGAGAACTGAAGTACTTCTTGGGATTCCAAGTGAGACAACAAATAGAAGGGACATTCATAAGCCAAACCAAGTACACACAAGACATACTCAAGAAGTTTGAAATGGACAAGGCAAAGACTATCAAGACCCCCATGGCAACTAATGGACACTTGGATCTCAATGAAGATGGACCAAGCGTGGATCAAAAGGTATATCGCTCCTTTATTGGATCCTTACTCTACCTATGTGCATCTAGGCCTGATATTATGTTGAGTGTATGTTTGTGTGCGAGATTTCAAGCCAATCCTAAGGAGTGTCATTTGACAGTCGTTAAAAAGATCTTGAGATATTTGGTTGATACACCCAACCTAGGCCTTTGGTATCCCAAAGGTTCGATGTTCAATCTCATTGGATACTCCGATGCAGATTATATCGGATGCAAAGTAGATAGAAAAAGTACCTCCGGTACCTGCCAATTCCTAGGTAGATCCCTAGTCTCTTGGTACTCCAAGAAACAAAATTCCATTGCCTTATCCACGGCCAAAGTGGAGTATGTTGCAGTCGGGAGTTGTTGTGCACAACTCCTTTGGATGCGACAAACTCTAAGGGATTACGGTTACAATATGAGCCGTATTCGACTCCTTTGTGATAATGAGAGTGCCATCAAAATTGCTCATAATCCAATTCAACACTTTAGAACCAAACACATAGACATTCGGCATCACTTTTTGAGATACCATTCAATGAAAGGAGACATAGCCATTTCCCATGTCAACACCGAAAAGCAACTAGCTGATACATTTACCAAGCCACTAGATGAAAAACATTTTTGCGAGCTCCGAAATGAACTCAATATCCTTGATGCTCGGAATGTGGCTTGAAAACTTGCATACCTGTATGAAATCTTCAAAATATACTGTTTGAGTTACAAAAATCATCTTTCTCAATTTTCTCCAAAAAACTATTTCAACTAATTGATCTTGATGAATTATGATCATTGCTTGATTGTTGTATGCTTACTGATCATATTCATCAAGATTATTTGATTTGCTTTGCCTCCCTACTTTATTAATAAGTACCTTCGAATATATACGAATGGACTAAGCACTTCTTTTCTGGTGACCACGGACTAGTTCGTGGTTACCCGGACTAGTCCGCCCCTGCAGACTAGTCTGCAGAGTGACTGTTAGTCCGGTCTAGTCCGGCAGACCACGGACTAGTCCGATATAGGCTCTGGAAAAGTTCGAACTAGTCCCATTATTTTCGGACAAGTCTGATTTTTCGACTCCATAACCCTAGCTGCCGCTAAACCCTAATCTTCTTCACCCTCACACTTGCCTCAAGATCTCTCTCTCTCTCTCTCCTCTCTCGAGCTCCCAAAGGCGATTTTCTTCGTCCTCCATCAAATCTCTTCATGGTTTGGTGGAAAACGACCTCCATTGTTCAGGGATTGAAGACCACGGACTTGTCCACACCTTCAACTCCTCCATCTTCAAGACTCGAGCGATTTTGGTAAATTCTCCTCCCCAACCATAGAAATCGTAATTTCCTTCGTTGTTGGCCAAATAGCTTAGTTCTTTTCACCAAATACACGCTTCCTTGATGTATTACATTATATTGAGCTATTCTTGCATTGAGTAACACCATTGGTCATCTAATTAGGGTTTAGTGTGATGAACACCGGACTAGTCTGATCCATGTACAGACAAGTCCGGTCACCCGAACTAGTCCGTACCTATACACCGGACTAGTCCGATTTTTTTGAACTCAACCCTAATTACTCATTCCTCAATGCAATTCCTTGTCATCCATTCTCATTCATACCTTGTGTAACCCATTCTCAGGACAATGTCGAGCACCAACGACAAAATCTCCGACTTCAAGGCAGAGATGGACCAAGAAGCCTTGCTTCGGTCCTCGACGGGCCAAGGCAAGAAGTGACAAGAGCGCCCATCCAAGTCGGCACACTCTCCACCTCAGTCTCGATGAAAGGTGCTCGCCAAGAAGCCTGCCTCCAAGGCTTCAGCTGGTGGTGGCCCTAGCTTGGCAATTGCTCGCCAAGCTTATGGCAAGGGCAAAGGGATTGCCACGGGCCCAATTGGCCCCCTTAAGATGACAGCTCCAAGGCAAGGGACCCGAGATCCCTCCGAGGAGAGATTCAATGGCAAGGGAAGCGACACTGCTTCAAAGTTCAGAAATGTGGACTGCTACAGCCGGCCCAAGCAAGCAGCTGATGCAGGGTTCTGGAGCAACTTCCATGCGGACTTCTATAAGTCCGTCTACCTCACAATGAAGACTCCAGTTGTGCGTAGCCAATGGATTGATTGGGTGCATTTTGAAAGGAAGAGCTGCTCGGCCTTTGATGAAGTAGTTCAAGCAGTTGAAAGGCATGGCTTGAAGGATCTCTTTGCCTTCTGGAACAACTGGAACGACGAAGTCATTCCTCAGTTCTACGCTACATGCCACTTTGCAAGTGATGAGGAAGAGCGGGTGACTTGGATAACTCATGGATCCAAGTACACCATTACCTATGACGAATTTCCAAGATTGATGCATCTTGATAGCTCCAGCAATGACAACTTGATCATTCACAACATTGGTGTCCTTGAGAAGGACAAGATGAAGTTTATTTATCACACCCGTTCAACTTTCAACCCTCCTTCCACCAAGAATATGAAGCCATTCTTTGTGGTCCTCAATAGGGTTCTGAGGAAGACTATCACCCCAAAGGATGGGGATGCAGGAAGTGTCCAAGGCTATCTAAGGACACTGATGAAAGTGATTAGCAAAGATAGAAAGTTCGATGTCTTTGATTACATATGGAATAACATGGTGAACATCTCCTGCACTCCTAGCAGGTCCTGTGGCTACGCACCTTACTTGATGTTCATGATTGAGAAGGTCACAGGGATAGAATTTGTGAAGGATGTGGAGCACACCCCATTGAGGCCACAAAATCCTCCTCAAGCAACAATCCTAGATGCTCCTTCTCCGGTGTCTAGTGAAGAGGCACCAAGGCGAGCTAGAGGTAATGCATGGGCTGATCCCACCACTAGGGCCCTTCCCGAAAAAGGGTCCCCTAGTGGCATCTTGAAGTACTTGGCATGTATTTTTGCCTCTTGCAAGAAGACCAAAGTGAACACGCACAAGATGAACAAGGCAAGAAAGGCAGACATGCAGTATGTCAAAGAGAATGTCAAACACATCTGCCAAAAGCTAGAGATCGAGCCCATTGGGTCTCCAGTCATTTCTGATGACTCAGCCTCAGATTTCATCGAGCTCGGGTCCTTGACTCCCTCCGAGCTTGCTTATTTTGGAATTAGGGGCTCGAGTGGATCCACTCCTCCTCCTCCTCCTCAGCCCGAGAGTGAAGACAAAAATGATGAGAGGACCGACAGTGAGGACTGAAGCTCTTAGATCCCTCCCCTCCTTCTTTTTGGTGTCTTGATGCCAAAGAGGGGGAGATTGAGGGGCAGTCATCATTAGGTCTTAGCTGTAGGTTGAGAGATGAGAGCCTCTCTTATGCATCTTTTTATGTCTTTTGGGTTGTAAGACTTAATATTGTGCTCTTTTGGTCTTTTAATCCTGTGATGAAATGTTATGAATGATTTATGCTCATATTCATGAAATCTATGATTTTGCTTTATAATTGTCATATATGCTTGTTGATTGATATATTGATGTCAATTATTTCACTATCATTATGATTACTGCTCTCACTCGTTTAGTTTTGCATCCCACAATAAAGAGTGCACATATGTCGTATGTTGTCATTGCTAAATAAGTTTCAAGCTCATATGTGCACACTTTATGAAAATTCTGCATTTTTATCATATTTTTTGAAATCTCAATTGGTTGTCATCAATCACCAAAAAGGGGGAGATTGAAAGTGCATCTAGGCATCCCTTGTGGGTTTTAGTTGATTTATGACAAACAAATGAGATCCTAACCATATTATTGAGATGAGCGCAGGTCTTAATGAAAGAATGAAGAAAGCGCCAAAAAGAAAGGAGAATGAGGATGAATTCGGAAAAGAGCTCAAGAGCTAAATAGAATACATCATTGTGTAGGGAGTGTGTTGGTGTGACACATCCAAAGAGCTCTTACATAAAAATCCTCACTCACTTCACATTTCACAGGAAAAACGGACTAGTCTGATATACACCGGACTAGACCGATATCCTCTTTGGACAAGTTCAAACAAGTCTAGCCAATGTAGACTTGTCCGCACCGGACTAGTCCAGAAAAGGCTGGACTAGTCCGATAATGCCTCTGACTAAAATCGGACAAGTCCTCCAAGTCCGGACTTGTCCTATATTCACTAAGGGCATCACCATACTGGACAAGTCCGATATCAGCACGAACAAGTCCGAAAACCTTTCTAACTAAAATCGGACAAGTCCGCTCCTAGCCGGACAAGTTCGATATTTCTGGACACTTAGGGTTTCCTGCACGCCGCACACCAGACTAGTCCGAACTCCACCACGGACTAGTCCAGACCCTCGAAACCCTAACGGTAACTTTTGAAAACCCTAATATAAATAAATGTGCACGGCCCAACTATGATAACTCTTGACACCCTGCGACGTCACACCTTCCAAGAGCCTAGAAAACACATCTCTCCACGCAATCAAATGCAAGAAAGATCAATCCCTTGAGGATTCACTTTGGATCAAAGGAGAGACACGATTCTACACTTTTGAGCTCTTGGGTTTGATATCTAACACACTCCTGTTGTTTCATTGTTGATCTTATGAGTGTGTTCTTGGTTGTGTTTGAATTATAATCTTGGGGAGCCCTCAACTTGTGAGAAGGCCCCTTGAACGTGGTGATTTACCCCTTTGTGATAGTGGAAGAAGAATTGGCCTTCGTGGCGATTCGACAAGTTAGGGTCAGTGAAGACCCGGTTCTTTCGTGGGCTCCTCAACGTGGATGTAGGTTGCCTCTGTGAGAACCAAACCACGGGATAAAATCGTGTGTCAAACTTGCTCTTAAAGTTTCTCATATCATATTCTAGGGTTTGATTGATTTTGTACATCTTACGTTAGAACATTCATATCAAAGCTAATTTGCACTACACTTAACTTCATTGAATCAATACTTGCAAGTTACATACTATTTTCCGTTGCATACTGTGCTTGAATTGAAATCATTGATCAAACTTGATCAATCTAGTCCGCACACACCAGACTAGTCCACACTCTACCGGACTAGTCCGATATCTCGAGATTTGATCAGTTTGTTAAGTGTTGCAGGTTTCGATTAAATTTCAAAAAGGCCTATTCACGCCCCCTCTAGGCCACATTCAGTCCCACTGCCTTGTCGGATGAAGGGGCAGAGACATCAACATCACCAAAGGTCGATGCAACTTCAGGCATAAGATTCGGCATGAGAGACCCCATTCCAGCTCCGGGAGAGGCAGGGGCTATCAAGCCCACTCCTGGAAGCACCAAGGGCACCAAGTCGGCTGACGACGCCTTGAGAAGCCAAGATAAAACTCTGTCAGGGTGAAAAAAGAAAAGAAGAAGAAATAGCAGAGGAGGAAGCTGCGACTTACCGGCGGGTCGGACCGCTCCAGTGACCCTGTCCTTCCACCCCGCGCGACAGATCGAGATCACCGGGACCTGACGACAAGGTTGGCACCACCGTCTCTAGCACCGGCTCCTGATCGACCCGCGTCGGCGTGGTCACCTGCGCAGACCCCTCTACGCCTCCTCCGGAACCAGGGCCACTGCAGGAATCGGAGACTAAGTTGACGATAGAAGCTTCAGCCCCTCCGGCTCCCTCGCGACAAGAGATGGGAGTACCGTCCCCACGAAATAGATTCCGCTTCTTTGGCACAGAAGTAGCAGAGCCCGCGGCCAGGGTACAAGAACACTTTCTTGGCTCTGGAGCTGGTGTCGGTTGGCTGACCCCCGCCCTGTCAGAGGTCGTTGAGGGCCCTGTCTCCGCCCTTGCTGAAGGATGAGAGGAAGACCCCGACCCTGGCTGCGTTGCATCACAACACTGCTTTAGGACCACCGAGGCTCCAGCCGTATCTTTGGGATGCAGACGAACGAGGCCGAAGACGTTTACCTTCGGCATCGAGCTCCACAGTTCGGTCCACAAGTCGGTGCTCATGTAGAGCGGCTGACAGTCATCCGGAACGGAGATGTGCTCATCATCAACAACGTCAGAGGTCATTGCCTTCAGCATCTCCTCCAGCATCTTGGGAGTTGGGTTGTCCAGATCCATCCGCCATTGGTCATACTTGCCGATGTAGACCCAGGCCCCGTGCAGACGCTGCTGGAGGGGGGCGGTATGGTGGAGCACGAAGTTTGCCAACACCATCATGGAGGTCAAGCCCTTGCCAGCCAAGAACTGGATCCTCCTTTGGACGGGCTTATACTCCTCTAGAAACCCCTGGAATGCTTCCCAGGTGGTAGGGTCGGAGCCTGGACCTTCGAACGGCATCTTCAGTGAGGCATGGGGGTCGGTCCTCACGGTCACCCAGTCTTCCCTCTAGTCGCTCCATTTGCCCCCTTTGAACGAGGCAGCATAACCCCGGGAGGTCTTGTCCCGATGACGGAAGTAGTAGGCCCCCACATGGGTCGCCACACTCCTTCCATTTGTCTTCATCACGAAGAAGTATTGGAATAGCTCCATCGCTGGCAGGCAGTCCACGAATGTCTCGCATAGATAGACGAACACGGCAACCAAGGCGATGGAATTTGGCGATAGGTGGTGAAGCTGCAGCCCGTACTCCCCCGGCACTGCAAGGAAGAACCTTGACAATGGGAGTGCAAGCCCAGCAGTGGTGTAGGCGATGAAGAGAACAATCTCGTCCTCACAAAGATCCTGAAGATTGGGAGACCCATAGTGGATCATCCATCCACACTCTCAAGCCGCCCAGCTGAGAAGTCGCCTCATCGGCACCAGATCTCTGGCCGACCGGAAGCGGGAAGGAGGCAGCGGGGAAGCCATTGTAGCAAGCTAAGGTGAGAGATTTGGCTAAGGGTTGAAGATGGATCGAGCGCTTGAGGAAGAAGGCGAAAACTTAGGCTGCGGGGTTTGAGTAAGGAAGGAACCGTTCCCTCTAACAAAGGTTTCCTTTTTGAATCACCTCTGCAATGCCTGAGTACTCCGTGCAAAGGTTCAGCTCGCACCACTCAACGCACAGCACCAATGACAATGGGCCCTACGCCCCCTGGTAGAAGCACTGGCCCAGACGGTCAACCACCTAAGAAGACAGCTGAACTGGCTCCCACAAAGGTGAAGTGAACGAGAGCGCTATAGCAGCGTCGGGAACCGTCGCAGTTAAAGGCACCACAGAAGACAGATATATTACAACAAGCAAATATCCTATTGCCGTCGTCTCTCAACCAGAAGGGGACTCGTGGTGACATTGGCAAAAGAGCCCACCACTTTGGCTGCCCAAGACAGAATTCAAAGCACAGTACGGGAAAACATGGAAAGGGCTCCACCTTTGGGCTCTTCACCTCGCCCCAAGGTGGACCAAGGGGCCACTGTTGGTACCCTGCAGACGGGGTACCCTCGCACACAGGATGAAGAATGTGAGGCACATCTGGAGCTGCCACGTGTTCCATAGGTACCAAGACCTCAGCTTCCCTCGAGATCAAGCTCCAGTGCTGCCATGTAATCCTTGAATATGGGACTTGGCCCCTCCGGTGTGGCAGGCTCCCAAGATGCCACGTGTAGGGACGATACCTCACCCAACATTGGGGGAGAACCCCGGGACAGCCACATGGCACGGAGCGCCAGGTCCAGCGCCCCCCACAGGAAAGGGCCTGGAGCAACCATGTCCTATGATGAGCCCCAGAGCTACCACATGTCACGGAGGATCGGGGTTGTTCTCCCTAGCAGGGGTCAGCCCCGACGCTGCCACGTGTCCCGCAGCTCGCCTCGAACGGTAAGATGCAGGAGATAAAGGATGGTGCACCCTGCCTAAATCAAGCATCAAAGACGTGCATCCACCTCTGGCGCACAAGGCGGAGCACGCCAATGGTCAGAGAACGCTATGACCAATCGCATCATAGTGAAGGCCCTGCAGGCCTATCCCTCTTGGCCAAGTGGGTAGCTTGCGGCAACAAGACAGACTGACGGGACACCTTCTGCCACCGTTAGCAACAGTGTGTGGGCTACTGACAAGAGAAGCGGCAAGATGGTGAGTCTTCACTATCATGGTCAGAGCAAGCTTATGCGAGAAGCCTTAGATCTTTAGGATAACATCGCCCCGGGACGACCTGTCGGGCCTCGGACACCAATTGTAAGGCGTCTGGCCTTAGCTATAAAAGGACTGGACCGCCACCGTTACAAAGGACCCAACACCAGACATTCAATTCCCGATACACACACGCATACACACTTACTAGCAATACCATCCACCGTGGAGTAGGGTGTTACACTCCTTGCGGCCCGAACCACGTAAAAACCACTGTTTCATACTCTCTTCCGCTAGAACACTTGATTGAGGCTTAAGCCCCGCCGAACAAAGAACCTCCACGGGCTCCTCCTTAGCAGATCCAGGGGAAGTGTTGCATTAACATTTCGACAGTGTTCTTTGTAAAGATGCATTTGTAATGATTTTAGTAAAAGCAATGTTATGGAATAAGACAAGTGATAGTCTTTTGATGATCATATTTACTGAGTGGTATATTTAATTTGAAGTGTACGAAGCAAGTCATGTCCTTTAGAATATAAAGGTTAAAGAAGCCGCACAAGTAGTACATGAGTCTCGCTTATGACTATATCTCGAACTATCAGTATTGTATCTGAATTATTTGTATAGCAATTTATTGAATTTAACAATAATCATTCTCTTTAGTCCCGATCTATCAAATTATAATTAAAAAAATAAATACATATGAAAAATGTTATATGTGGCATACCCTATTATAAAATTCTAGGTCCGGTGCCACTGGCACAACACACGGCTAGCTCTTCTGATCCTCAACATCATCAAACATGGTCAACAAGCCTCAAAATGAACAAGAAAAGTTGTCCTAATGACAACTAATATGGGAAGGAGGGAGTAGTTCATTTTGAACTACAAAGCGACAAGTTTTTAGAAACAGGGGAAGTACTACGTACTACCTATCTTTTTTAACATTTTTCTTGTCCTTTCTTTTCTTTTCTCTCTGTTTATTGTCTCCACATTTCTTTCCAGACATCGCTTCATGTTGCGTTTTCCTATTATTTTACAGACCGCTTTGCAGGCCCCACTGCAGGCAATCTCCTCGCACTTCCAGCGGCTAATGTACCGTACAAGCCACTTTAGAGGCCACCGGCCGGTGTGGAGGGTCGTCGTTCATTAATAGACAACAGATAGTCCACTAAACAATAGATAGAAAAGAAAATAACAAATGGAACAGACTTCAGGAAAAAATGAACACACTTGTGAAAACATGTATGCCACATCCGTGAAGCCGATGGGATGCATGTAAAATTCACATGATCCTCAACAAGGGGCGTGTCAAATTAAAAAATTGCCTGTGAAGCCGATGGTATGCGTCGAGCCATTGCGATAACTGAGGAGACAAATCACGGTTTGGCGTAACTCCGACCGACCCACCCGTTCAAAAGCACATTTTTCGAAGCGTTCGATCATCTCCACTTGCGCAATTAGATGACAACCCACTATAAAGGCACATTGTCCTCTTGCTTCTCCGCCACACCACTCTATCGATCGTAGCCTCCAAACTTCTCCTCTTGCTTCCGTCCTGCACAAGCATCCAGAGTAGGATTTTCCCAAGATTTACAAATCTTTTAATACTACTATTTGGATCTATGGAGGTCCCACTCCCGCACGAGATGGCACTCGATATCGCGGGGCGCATAATCGTAAGCTCCCTACGGTCCATGGACGACATCTCCAATCTGTGTGCCAGCTGCAAGGCCTTGCACGCGGCATGCCGGGAGGCCGCAATGGGCAGGCACGTGGCGCGTGAGCGGGAGATGTGGAGGCTAATGTCTGAGCATGAGGGGGCGCGCTTCTACTCCACCCTCAAGGAGCGCCCGACCATCGCAAGCAACCCTGGTGCATGCTACGAAACTGGGCTCGAGCTCGTCTTCATGTGCGGGGGCGCGCAGCTGGGCACCCAGCACCTCGCTCGGGCGGCCGCGGCCGTCCAAATGCACGCGGCCTACGTCCTCGCCCTCCTCTGCTATGACACCGACTGCAGGGCCCGCAATGCCATCATGTATATCTGGCAGGTCGAGGGCAAGATCAACGTCGGCGAGAATGTGGCCGGGTCCATCACGATCAGGAGGACCACCACAGAGTGCAGGTTGTGTTGGAATCAAGCACTGAATGATGTCCAAAATGTGGTGTGGAGGCTTATTCGCGGGCCTCCATGAACGGCGCCGGTGGCGCTGCCCAACAAGGGTGACTAGTGCACGGCTGTCGGCTGTGGCAAACAAGGGTGGAGCGGCTGGCGCGACTTCTGTAGCAATGACTGTAGGATTAGGCATGAGCATTTTCAGTTCTTCAGCGAGGTGTTACCGTATATACGCTCTATGTACTCCCTCCATTCCTAAAAGGATGTCGTTTTTAGAACTAAATTTAGTTCAAAAAATGACATCCTTTTAGAGATAGAGGGAGTACAAATGATAGGACTCTTAGGCGTATTGTGTTAATCTTGTCGGTCCAGTTTGTCAGGAAACATGCATTACATTTGAGTCATAGTCTGAAACTCTCCATGTGTTCAGCTTTTTTTAGAATTCTATTATGCATGCTTGAGTCCTGTTCTTGCGCCGAAGGAACATAGTCAGGGTGCGAGGATCGTGGATCTCCAATGACTGGCGTGAAGCGCGCATAGTGGGAGTTATGTGCATCATGCATGTGCATGTAATCATTTTATCTACTGCACTAATCATTAGCTCGGTTGCATCCACTGAATAGGCTCTCCGGAGACATCCATTTCTCTGTTCTTCTCTACTACTAACGTCGATCCTTCAACACAAGCACACTGTTGGCAGAAACTTGAATTTTCACCTAAGTTGTTTGCATCGTGTATTTTGTGCTCCAACAAGTGGCACCAGAGCCTGTGAAGTAACAGAGGATGACGGGAACAGTAGACCTCCAGGTCCAGGACCGGGGCTGGTCCTGAGATTTGAAGAGTCCGAGGCGAAACAAAAACAGAGGACCACTTATCATAAAAATAAAAAATATTTAGTACATATTTTATGTATAGAGATCTTATATTTTCTAAAAAGATATAAAGACATAAGATTTTTCTAAAATAATATATAATAATCTTTACATAAAAAAAGTATCATTAGTAGCAACAATATACCTTGGGTCCGCCCGTACTGTGTTGCTTCGGTTCAAAAGATTTTATATGTATGCTTTATTTTGATCGGAATACCACTTCATTGCTACATTAACTTATTTAGATAACAAATGGCCAGAGCCAGACACGTGCCCGTACATGGGCCTCACGCGTCATAGGGACGAACACGAAGCATCCCAGCACAGTTTCGGCCCATGAATACAAAGTGACTTAGCGCAGTTTCAACCCACGAATAACAAGCGGCCCAGCGCAGTGTTGGGCCTCCTATGATAGCTTCACATATGCTTTGTCCTGGCTGCCTGCCCACGGTGGTCAATTTTTTCACGTCGAATAGAGAAGGAAAATAAGAAACAAAAAGAATTTTTTTATTACAGTACCCTTCGATACGCAACGCCCCCTCTCCCGACTGTACGAAATGTGCTTGGAGGAGCATCCGAAGGCCGTCGCCCTTGCAAGAGCATTTGCTGGCCACTGCGTGTGGAGGAGCATCCGCCGACCACCGCACATGGAGGAGCAGCAGCACTAGGTAAAATTGCTCACATAATGTTCTTGTACATCTATCCTCTTATGGAGGTTGATTGAATTGTAGGAAGCGATGTCAGAAGATAAGACATGGATGGGAAAAGACAGGGGTACAAAGGAGTAGCAGGACGAAATGAAGTCATTTTTGAATTATGCATTCCAGGGCACTGGTGCAGGAGCAACTATGCCTTTTCCTTGCACGAGATGTCGTAATTTTTTCCACAAGATACACAAGGATGTTCATTGGAACATGCTTCGTAATGGGATGTTATTGGATTATACTTGTTGGATACACCATGGAGAAAAACCAGTTCAAAAAAATATTGCTGAGCAATCAGTGAATAATGAGGAGATAATTTCTGATGATGCTGCTATGAAAAATATGTTGTGCAGTCTACTTAGAGGCACTAATCATGGTGGTACTTCAGCAGATGTTGATGATCAAGAAAATGCTATAAATCAGCAGGAGCCAACTGGGTGTGCAAAGGCATTCTATGACTCATTAAATGATGCCAAAAAGGAGTTGTATCCAAGTTGTGAGAAGGTGACTCAATTATCCTTCATTGTCAGGTTGTACCAGATAAAGTGTTTAAATGGTTTGAGCAAAAAAGCGGGTGAGTCGATCCTTGAACTGTTCTCATATGTGCTTTCAAAAGGACACTGCATTCCTAATACACTTGATAAAGTTCATAAGGTTGTTCGTGACCTCAGGGTGGACTACCAAAAGATCGATGCATGTATCAATGATTGTGTGTTATTTCAGAAGGAATATTCTCTGCTGGATAGATGCCCAAAATGTGGTGAATTAAGATGGAAAAATAGTACTGGTGGGGATGCAAGAGAGGATTTACCTTATGGAAAAGCCAAGAAGCTTGTAGCACGCAATATTATACGATAATTACCTCTTATTCCCCATCTACAAAGGTTTTATGTGGCAGAATCAACGGCATCCAACATGCGCTGGCACAAAGAAGAACGTATTGATGACGGAATATTATGCCATCCTGCAGATTCGAAAGCATGGAAGCATTTTGACAGCATTCACCCAAATTTTTCGTCTACTCCTCACAACATAAGACTTGGGGTAGCATATGATGGTTTCAATCCTTATAGAATAATGAATGTTTCTTACACTACATGGCATGTGATTCTAATCCCTTGTAATCTACCACCTTAGTTGTGTATGAAGCAGCCTTATTGGGTGATATCAATGATAATTCATGGGCCAAAGTCACCTGGAAACAACATTGATATGTATTTACAGCCTTTGATTGATGAGCTACTAAAATTATGGTCTGATGGTGTTGAAACATACGATAGTTCAAAGAAAGAGACATTCTTCATGCGAGCTTCTATATTGTGGACAATAAATGATTTTCCAGCATATGCAATGTTATGTGGATGGAGCACAAAAGGTAAGCTAGCATGTCCATACCGCCATATAAACACTGACGCCTTGTGGTTGAAATATGGACGAAAGAATTGCTAGATGGGTTATCATCGTTTCCTATCTCAGAATCACAGGTGCCGTCGAAACAAAGCTTCTTTCAACAACAATATAGAGAATAGAGAAGCTCCAACATCACTCTCTGGTGACGAAGTACTCCAAAAATACGAGATTTTTGATGAAGTGAGTTTTGGACAAACGAATAATAAGAGAAAGCGCACTAAGGAAAATAGGTGGTATAATTGGAAGAATAAAAGTATATTTTCCAGCTCCTGTATTGGAAGACATTGCTAATAAGGCATAACATGGATGTTATGAACATTGAGAAGAACATTTGTGATAACATATTGGGGACATTGCTTAATATGGATGGTAAAATAAAAGATAGTCTACAAGCTCATCTTGATATGCAGGATATGGGTAGACGTCCAGATCAACATTCGGTGGTTATAAATGACAAGTATAATTTGCCATGAGCATTATAGACTTTGGGTAATGATGAGAAGACCACCTTGTGCAAGTTTTTGGGATGTGAATATGCCCAATGGTTATTCATCAAACATCAAAAGATGTGTGGACATAAAAGTATGTAAGATATCGGGTCTAAAACTCATGACTACCATATTATATTTTAGAAGCTCCTTCCTATTACAATACTTAACATATTTCCTAAAAAGGTTGTTGTACTTTTAAATGAGTTTAGCACATTCTTTTCTGGAATTTGTTCTAAAGATTGGCAGAACCATATTTGGATAACATGAGCAAACAAATTCTTGAAATAATTTGTAAGCTTAAGATGTTGTTTCCTCCTGCTTTCTTTGACATCATGGTACATCTTCAAACCCATCTTGTCGAAGAAGCTCGCTTGGGTGTACCTGTTTCTTACAGATGGATGTATCCAATTGAGAGGTACCTTGGTACATTGAGGTGTGTACATAAAAAAACTCACTCGGAGGGTTCTATAGTTGAGGGATATATTATGGAAGAGTGTACAACTTTTTATAGTCAGTTTTTAGATAACATCAGCACCAAGCTAAATAGGCCAGAACGTCATGAAGTTAGAGCCAGGAATGAACCTTCTCTTGAGTGTAATATATTTATAGAAGTTGATAATTCTAAAAAAGGGTATAAATGGCACCAACTTACTATGGTGGAATTACATAACATCGGGCATTATCTTATTTCTAACGTTCAAGAGGCTGCTCCATGGATCAAGTACGTATAACTCAAATGTTATATACTATATTGGATCATCATTATTGTAGATGGCTATTTTAATTTTGTAACCTTTTAAGTGAGCATATTGAAGAACTTAAAAGGATTCATTCTCGTCATGTTGATAAAAACCATAGAGATGGGTTTTTTATTGGTTTCAAAAATGAGTAAGTATGAGCCTTACATTCTAGCCACCCAAGCAGAACAAGTTGTTTACGTTCCAAGTGTGAAGCAACCTAAATGGGCTAAAGTTGTTAACGCAAAGCCACATAACCATTTTTCCATGCCTCTGGAGACAGTGAATATAATGAGACTGAGACGATGGAGGCTAAGACATTCGATGATCGGCTTACTGATATCAATATGCCACACATAAATGAGGATACAACCGCATGGGCTAGGAGTGACAATGAGGGAGCAAGCAATGATGCTTCCTCTCTTCTAAGGACAACAGGTAATTAGTTTTAGACAGATGGAGTTCCATCACAAAATGAAGACAATGACGACGACCATGATACATATATCAATGATGGTCATGTAGCTCCATTGGGGGGGGGGGGGGGGGGGGCAACAGCGAAGATGATGATCTTTTCATATAAGTGTTGTGTAAGTTGTGAACTATTTGTGACGATAGATCCTAATGCAACATTTTTATATAAGTATTATGTGAGATGTGACGATTATGTTCTTGTAAGCACTATCGATCAATTGGAAAAGTGGTTGTGCACAGAAAGCAGAAATTGAACGAACTCATAGAATTTGTGGGTGGTTCTCTCGATCGATTTCGCTAACAAGTTGGACCGCCAGCATCAGCACCCTCGGTTGCCTTGGATCCCTTTCGCGCATGAACCAGTGAATCATGGCAACATATCCTAATGCAACGATAGTGTTCCGTGGCGATAGATCTTAACACCATGAACTAGTGAATCATGGCAACAAATCCTAATGCAACGATTGTGTTCCATGGCGATAGATCCTAACGACACGAACTAGTGAATCTCGACAACAAATCCTAACGCAACGATTATGTTCCGTGGCAATAGATCCTAAGGCCATGAACTAGTACAATTGTGGCAACAGATCCTAATGCAACGATTGTGCTCCGTGGTGAAAGATCCTAATGCAACGAATAGTGATTCGTGGCAACAGATCCTAATGCAACGATTGTGTTCCGTGATAGATCCTAACGCCACAAACTAGTGAATCGTGGCAATAGATCCTAATGCAACGATTGTGTTCCGTGGTGATAAATTAACCAACAAATTAGGAGAGCATAGAAAAACCACAAATTTTGCTACGATAACACAAACACTAGAGCCGCGAGAAGAGCATTTACTATGACCTGGATGTTAATTATTCTTCAAAACTTTAGCTGGTAGTAGTATACTACAATTATTTGCTATGGGTCAAACACATATACTACATTCATTGTTTTCCATTGTGAGGGTTTAAACGAAACACAAGTGCGTACCAGCAAAAAAAGGATGCAACACGAGGACTTTCCAAGAGGTCACATCCTAGTACCACTCTCGCCCAAGCACGCTTAACTTCGGAGTTCTGATGGGATTCGGTGCTTTATTGCTTGTATGATCGCATCCGACACGTAACACCTTCCCGTTCCTTATAAGCTCTCCCGTCACCTTCGCCTGCACGATTTCCGAAGAACCACGCGCATGTCCGCCCCCATATGCTCGCGCCACCAAACACGAATATACCACGAACTAGTACAATTGTGGCAACAGATCCTAATGCAATGATTGTGCTCCGTGGCGAAAGATCCTAATGCAACGAACTAGTGATTTGTGGCAACAGATCCTAATGCAACGATTGTGTTCTGTGGTGATAGATCATAACTCCACAAACGAGTGAATCGTGGCAAAATATCCTAATGCAACGATTGTGTTCTGTAGCGACAGATCTAATGCCACAAACTAGTGATTCGTGACTACAGATCCTAATGCAACAATTGTGTTCCGTTGCATTAGGATCCTAATGCAATAGTGTTCTGATTCGTGCCAACAGATCCTATTGCAACGTTTGTGTTCTGTGACGATAGATTCTAACAACACGAACTAGTGAATCGTGGCAACAGATTCTAATGAAAAATATTTTGCTCCGTGGTGATAGATCCCAATGCCATGAACTAGTGAATCGTGGCAACAGATCCTAATGAAAAATATTTTGCTCCGTGGTGATAGATCCCAATGCCATGAACTAGTGAATCGTGGCAAAAGACCAAGCTTACTGCAACAATTTAGTATTCATTGCAGTACAATCATTGCAACAGGACGGAACCCTTGTAGTGACTTCTTCCATCTCAAAAAGCTTATCGCTTTGTAGTTCAAAATTGAACTACAAAATGGCAGCCTTTTTGAGACAGAGGGATTAATATATATGTTACGGGCATCTTTGGTTTGAAGTCGCAACTTGCCGCACTTTATCGCGTTTAAGATTAATCAAATTTAATTAGCTTATGTATGTGTTTGATTTGTAACCTCAATTGTGGTAAAATTCTTTTTCGTCTAACTTGGTCTCACATTACAATGACTAAAAAGTGTGACAATATTCTCTTAGTATTGACAAGTTGTGGCTGGGAATTTGAACACCTGAGCTTAATCAAGTTTGGTAAAAAGAAGTACGGCAAATAGTGACAACTTTAGTATATGAATCAAACATGTCCTACATGATGCTATTTTTTTTAAGTAAAACATGATGCTAATTTTTTCCCAGCGACATCAGATTAGATAAGAAACTCGTATCGAAAAGAAGAAAACCAGGACTATGTCACGTATGCACGGGTGAAAGTACACGGCCAATCAATCATCATTTAATTTATAACCCACAACAAAAATAAATAGTCACTACTACAAAAAGCATTTACATAGGCGTCTCGATTTTTTAAACACAGGCGATCTGTAAAAAAATGTGATTGCGATGACGAATGAAATAATAACCGCCTGTGATGACATAACATCACAGGCAGATTTTAAAAACAACCGTCTGAGTAAATACATGATTTTTTAGACGGTTATTAATTAAGAACTGCCTGTGATGTAAGGAACTTCACAAGTGGTTATTAATTAATAACCGCATGAGTAAATAAGTGATTTTCACGGGCGGTCATTTGTAAAGAACCGCATGTACTGGTTCAATCATCACAAGCGGTTTTTATTCAAGAACCGCCTAGGGGAAGCCATTGTTTTCAAAGGCTGCTTGTTAATTAAGAACCGCCTGTGATGCTGATAAGCTCTTGTCAAGCTAATCCATGCACAGCAAGCTCTTGTAGATGCAAGTAACACCCGTGGCTCATCATTTGGACTGTTGAAAGCATCAATTGAAGCCTGACGATTTTTGGAAGGATTTTCCCATCCATTTGAAGGATTTCTTTTCCTCCTGTCCATTTGAAAACTTAGGAAGATGTTCCTTTCTCAGTTTTAATGCCTAAATATATTGACTAAAAATTAGTACCTACCCTCTATGTGCTTCACACAAGGAAGCGAATAACTTCATTCACAAATCTTGTTTTTACCTTTTCATAGGGATTTCACCTTAATGTTTCAAGCATAGATTTATCAATAAGTGAAGTTTTCTTTATCACACATGTTAATAACAGTTATAAGCGAAGGATGTGTTGAAGCTAACGAAATCTGAATTGGAATGAAGATAAAGAGATTTTGCATATGAGTGGAAATGTCCAAGTTAACGTGAAGCTATGATGACAACCTTCAACAACATGAAAAGTGATGTTAAGGTTATGCTTGCATCAACCAAGGCATGTTGTGAGGGTATAACACTTGTTGGGGCAAGCATAACCGTGATGGTCTAGCAAGTGTTATGCCCTCATAACATGTCTTGGTTGATGCAAGCATAACCTTGGCATCACTTTTCATGTTGTTGAAGGTTGCCATCATAGTTTCATGTTGTCTAACCTAGACATTGTCACTCATATGCACCATCTCTTTGTCTTCAGTCCCGTTGAGATTTCGTTAGCTTCGACACACCATTCGCTTATAACTGCCATTAACATGTCTGATGAGAAAGCTTCACTTATTGATAAATCTATGCTTGAAAGATTAATGTCAAATTCCTATGAAAATGGTAAAAACAAGATTTGTGATTGAAGTTGTTCGCTTTATCGCTTGTGTGAAGCACTAAGAGATATGGTACTGATTTGTACTCAATATATTCAGCCATTAGAACTTATAAAGTAGCATCTTCGTAAGTTTTTAAAATGGAGATAAGAGAAAGAAATATTTCAGGGCTTTTTTGAGTGTACTCAATCTAATTGGATTGAAGTGTATTGGAGTTAAGAATGAACTAATTTTCTCCTCAATCCACTTATATTGAAGTGGATCCACTCCTATCCAAACAAGCCCTCAAATGGATGAGAAGTATCATCAGACTTCAATTCGAGATTTTAACAATCCAAATGATAAGTCCCGGGTGTTACTTGCATCTACAAGAGCTTGCTGTGAAGGGATTAGCTTGACAGGAGCTTCAAGAGTTGTGCTTGTAGATGTTGTTTGGAACCGAGCTGTTGGAAGGCAAGCCTGATCATCATAGGTCAGAAGACATTTATATACACATATTGAATTTAATAATGTTCGAAACAGAAGCTAAATTTAATAATGTTCAAAACATGCTATCTAAAGCTAAAATAGAGCATTGTTCTAAGTTGATTTCAGAGGATACAAATATATACAATATATATCATACATTTTTTTTCAGCATTGACATCTTCTCGCATATAGGGTTTCAAATCCTTTTTAATGCTTCTCTCTACGCGCTTGATATTTTCTGGTTCGGTGAAAAGGTACATCTCTTCATATTGATTATATTCCTCTTCATTATCTCCCACATTGTCAACTCCAACAATATTTTGCTTTCCAGAAACAATTACATGCATCTTCTTAATTTCTGGATCTTGAACATAAAAAACTTGTGCAACACAATCGGCGAGAACCCACAGGTCATCTTTATAACCCACTTTATTCAAGCCTACCAGTGTCAACCGGTAATTGTCCACATCAGGATGTTTGACCCATTGGCACTTAAATACGAGCATTACCATTATTTCGCCATAATCAAGTTCCCATATTTCCTCTATGAATCCGAAGTATGTGGTCTTTTGCCCTTGTGAATCATAAGCCTCAATACGAACACCACTATTTTGTGCAACACTCTTACCGTCTTTTTCTTTAGTGTAAAATGTGTAACCATTGATGTCATATGATTGCCATGATGTCACCAAAGCAGATGGGCCAGAAGCTAACTTCTTCATTGTTGCCTCTTCTATAGAGTTTTCGTATGGTATATTTTTGTCTATTAACCATTTTGTGAAACATCTTTTGTGATCTTTCATGATCCAGTCCTCTGTGCAGTCTTAGTTTTTTTCACGAAGCTCAATTTGGTGTTCCTCGATGTACGACTCAGCTATTGCGAGCTGTTGTAGTACCACCAAAATGTGCACGGTGTACATTCTTGTAATCTTGAACGATAAAAATTTTCTTACCCACTTTGCCTCTCCCACGTAGTCTACCCTCATGTACTGGTATAGCACACCTATAGATTTTCCATCTTTGATGTAATCAGCGCAACCCTCAATCACTTCTTCAGTGGTGTATCCTTCCATAATTGAACCCTCTGGGTGAGCACGGTTCTGCACATAACCTTTTAATACTCCTAAATATCTCTCCCATGAAAACATATGATGTAAATATAGTGGCCACAATGCTTTTATCTGATCAACAAGATGTATGATTAGGTGTACTTGCATATCAAAAAAGGATGATGGGGAACACATCTCAAGCTTGCACATAGTCTCGACATTGTATGTTTTCAGATAGTCTAAATCTTCATGTGCTATCACCTTTTGCAATACTGCATTGAAAAAGTAACACAAACGTGTGATGACAACTTTTATATGCTCAGGTTTGATGACTCTTATTGCAATGGCAAGGAACACTATCATCATCATGTGACAGACGTGAGAATTATAACTGAATAAAGACAAGTCTTTCATCGAGACTAGTTTGCGGATATTGGATGAGAAACTCGTGGGCACCTTGATCCCACGCAAGCATTCGCAAATTGCTTTTTTCTCTTCTAGCGTCAAGTTGTAGCTGGCTAGGGGAAGGTAATGCTTCCCGTTCGCCTTTTCTACTAGATGAAGCTCTGGTGTCAAATCAAGATTTACTAGGTCTATACGTGAATTTAATCCGTCCTTTGTTTTCCTCGGCATGTCCATCAAGGTCCCAATGATGATGTCAAATACATTCTTTGTAACGTGCATCAAATCAATACTATGGCGAAATTCCAGATTCTTCCAATATGGAAGATACTTGAAAAAACTTGATTGTTTGTTGAAAGCCATGTCAGTTGTATCACCCGAAGATGTACTTTTATTTCTCTTGATTTCTTTACATTTTTTGCCCTTACCGAAAGCAATATGAATGTTCTTGACCATTTTGAACACAAGTTTTCCACTGTAAGGTTTTGGTGCAGTATCTTTTTCGATTTTGTTATCAAATTGTTCTTTCATCTTCCTATACTTGTGTGTATCTGTCAAGAATCATCGGTGTCTCATGTACACCGTCTTTATGGATGAAGTGAGGTATAGAAATCCAGTTCTATCCACGCACCTTACACAATCTTTCTTCCCTTTCATTTGTCCCGATAGCGTAAACAGTCCGGGGTAATCATGCACGGTAATGAATATCATTGCTCTTAGCGTGAAATACTCCAGCTTGTACTCATCCCATGTGCATACCCCTTCATTCAATAATATCGCCATATCTTCCATTAAAGGTTCCAAGAACACATCAATTTTGATGTTGGGTTGTTTTGGACCTTGGATAAGAACAGATAACAAGATATATTTCCTTTGTGACACAACCACGTCGGTAGGTTGTACATCGTTAATACCACGGGCCATGTGATGTGTATGCTCCTTTTTTCACCAAACGGATTCATTCCGTATGTACCCAAGGCAAACCTCACATTTCTAATTTCCTTTGCAAATTTTGGATACTGAATATCAAAAATTTTCCACTGTGTTGCATCACTAGGGTGTCGAATATGTTTTTCATTCTTCTTGTGTTGCTCGGAATGCCAATGCGTAAGTTCAGCCTCCCTAGGGTTTGAGAAAAAATGCTTCAAGCGATCAATTACCGGAAGGTACCACATCACCAAGGCAGGAATTCTTCTCTTATTCTTCCCGTCTGCATCGCCAGAAGTATCGTCATCATCACCTTCAGGACCAATAATAAACTTCTTATTCTTTTGAGACTTTTTCATGTTGGTAACATATTGGTGATTGTAGTCCTTCTTATATCTACTGACACCACAGATGGGGCATCAAGTTGCGAGCTCATGCTCTTTGCGATACAGAATACAATGGTTCACACAAGCGTGTATTTTTGTCACACCTAGTGCCATCGGGCTAAGAAGTTTGTTCGCTTTATAAGTGCTTATGGACAGTTTATTTGGATTTGGAAGAATTTTTGCCATAAGATTCAAAAGATCAGAGAAACTACAATCGGACCATCTGTCTGTGGCTTTCAACTTTAGTAGTTCTAAGACTGCATGCTATGTAGTAAACACTTTATCACAAATGTTTGATTCATCATATAAAAGCTTCGTTGCCACATTCTGCAATGTCTTCATTTTACTTAAACCTTTGCTTGCTCCTATAGAAGTCAATACATAAGGTTCAATGTGACGCAACATCTCCTCACAATCGAACTCATCATCATCATCACCATCTTGATTGTCACTACCATCATCGATATGAACATTATCGTCATCTGAACCTCTCTCATCATCTTTATCCACATCATGTGTATCTAACTCACCATGCTCTGTCCATATTGTGTAGTTTTTTTAAATCTCTTTTCACCAAATGAGATTGGATTACTATAGTATCAGTCTAAGCAATCTTATTTTCACACTCGATACATGGACATAATATGTCATCTATCTTTTGCAACTTCGCATGTCTCTTGGATGTTTCAATAAAATTTGCAACATTATGAATGTACATAGGTTCGGGTCTTGGCATGTTATACATCCACGCTCGACGGTCCATGCTTCAATAACAGATTTTTTATAAGATTTACAAAATTTGGCCACAAATATTCCCTAAAGGTCTTCTATAAAATGAATTTACAAACACATAACAAGCATGTATCATATGAGTGAATACTGGTATCATGTAGGTCTGTTCATAAGGGTTCCAAACAATGTTTTCAAGTCGCCTAGTCGACCCTAGTCGCCTAAGGGGCGATAAGGATGACTAGGTCGATTAGTCGTCAACTAGGGTGACTAATCGCCCTCTAGTCGACCCTAGTCGTCCTCTAGTCGTCCACTACTTTTTATGGAAAAAACTAGTCGACGGTATATATATGTACATATATAGCTAGTATATAACTATATATTGTTATATGCTCCTAGATTGAATTAAACAGGTGAATAACAGCACTACATGCTTCATATTGGTAAAAACCAGAGCAATAACAGAGCAAGGAGAGAGCATCATTGGAGGAACAGAGACTTATCATTAGAGCCGGAGTGGCCATAATGGATTTTTGAAGTTAGGCTTATTCATTGAAACATTTCATCAAATATGTGATGTGCTTGTATTAATCTTTAACCTTTAATCCTTCAAATCTACTTCTTGTTCTGTAAAATTCATGGGTCAGCTCAAGGGAAGACTAAACTACATCTTTCATCCTTTAATCATAGAAATCTACTACAAATCTCAAGTGGGTTGGGGGGGGGGGGGGGGCTGGACGCATATGCAAACACAACAAAACGAAACTGTGAAAAAAGAACAAATTAAAAACATGATAGTGAAAAAGAAGTCTCTTCTAACCTTTTCTCTGTGTGAAATCAACTGATGAATACCCGGCGCACGGTGGAAATTTTTGGCAGCCTGGCGGCGTCGATGGAAAATCTCTAGGGTTACGTTTTCTGTGGTGCCCGAGGGGTACCTTTATATAGGCGTCGGTTTTCACAGGCAGTTTTTAACGAAACAACTGCCTGTGATAAAAATTAATAAAGTTCAGGTGGTTTTTTTCTGGCGGTTTTTAACTGTTTCACGGGCGGTTGGTACTTACCAACCGACTGAGATAATTGCCCGAGCCTGTTCTTCAGTTTTCTTTTCCCTTGCTTCTTTTTTATTTAGATTCCAATATAAATACTCAAACATATATAGATTCTGCAAATTGTGTCCAAATTCGATGGTTTTTTTGTTCTATATTTTTCAAAAATTAACATCTACCACCTGAACCAAATATTTTAAAACTTGTATAGTTGACATTGTAATATTTTGGTAAATACCAAATTAATTTATACTCACATATTATTCACATTTGTGTATCTCCTAAAAAAGGATCCTTTACTGAAATTGGTTTGTATGAACATATTTGTATTATTTATACATTTATGAATTTTGTTAATTTTTTAAAGCATTCCAACATGTCAAAATTCAAATTATCCATCATTCTAACTAAATGCTCATATACATATGAGGCACTCATCAAATTTTGAACACACATTGATTCAAAAAAAATCAAAAAAAATCTGAATAAATTCATAGAGGTTGGTATGATGACTAAAAATGTCCATTGAAAAAATAAATGAAAAAATTATTATATTCAAAAAGATAGAAAAATGACAAATAGCAATCGTTATATGTTTTTTATGTTCTGACCAATTTCAAAGGCTTTATGAAGTGAAATTTAATGGTAACCTTTAATAATCAATCATATTACAAGAAAGTGGAATTTAGGCTTTTGAAAGGCCCCACATTTAATCAATAATATTAATTAAGAAGAAGAAAAGATGATCTTAGACGGTCGGTACTGAATAACCGCATGAGAAAAAGCTTATATTAGGCGGGTATTACTTACCGACCGTCTGAGATAATTGCCCGAGTTTGTTCTTCAGTTTCTGTTATCTTGCATCTTTTTTATTTATATTCCAATATTAATACTAAAACATGTATAGATTCTGTAAATTGAGTCCAAAATTGATGATTCTTTCTTCTATATTTTTCAAAAATTAACATCTACCATCTGAACCAAATATTTTAAAACTTGTATAGCTGACATTGTAATATTTTGGTAAATATCAAATTAATTTATACTTACATATTATTCACATTTATGTATCTCCTAAAAAAAGGATCCTGTACTGAAATTGGTTTGTATGAACATATTTGTATTATTTATACATTTATGAATTTTGTTAATTTTTTTAAAGCATTCAACATGTCAAAATTTAAATTATCCATCATTCTAACTAAATGCTCATATACAAATGAGGCATTCATCAAATTTTGAACACACATTGATTCAAAAAAATTCAAAAAAATCTGAAAAAAATCATAGAGGTTGGTATGATGACTAAAAATGTCCATTGAAAAAATAAATGAAAAAATCATTATATTCATCAAGATAGAAAAATGACAAATAGCAATTGTTATATGTTTTTTATGTTCTCACCAATTTCAAAGGCTTTATGAAGTGAAATTTAATGGTAACCTTTAATAATCAATCATATTACAAAAAAGTGGAATTTGGGCTTTTGAAAGGCCCCACATTTAATCAATAATAGTAATAAATGAAAAGAATATTAAATAATCTTACGTAAAGATCTTCTCAGGCGGTTGGTGCTGAATAATCGCCTCAAAAGATGGTTATCTCAGGCGGGTATTACTTACCGACCGCCTGAGATAATTGCATCTTCGCGGGAGGTTGGTAATTACCACCCGCCTGAGATAACCATCATCTCAGGCGGTTGGTACTTAAAATTCGCCTGAGAAGATAGGCGTCTATATATACCCCTCGGCTGCGTTGGAGAAACCTAACCCGGCGAAATCACTTAGACGCCATCAGGCTGCCAAAATTTTCTTTGCCGCCAAGTCTTCGCTGCTCTCGTTGCCGAGCTTCGCCGTTGTCCGTTTGCTTTGCCCTCGCCACTTCTAGGTATGGCGAGTGAAGCCCTTGCCATCGCCGCCGAGCTTCATGGTAAACTCTAAGACCTTCGACATACCCACCTCCGTCCCTGTGCCGCCTCCCTCCTTGGTTAGGATTCCTTGGTTAGGGTTCGTTGGTTAGGGCGTGTGCACAGATTTTGGTTCGTTGATTGCAAAGCAGTTGGGCCAAATAATAGCACCTAATTACATTAGGTTAGTTATACTACACCCTGCCCTGACCTGTCCAGCGAACTGAGCTTATACTCCAATTTGCTAATCTTATTTTCTTTGATAATGATGGTTTAGTACATATCCACTTGTCAACCAATTTATAACTATTGATCACAGTGTAACTTAAGGAGATTTAAATACCATTAGGTTTCTCAGAAGGTTTTTGAATTCTTATTTACTTTTGAAGCAATACAATTATTGCATAACAAGAGCTTAAAATTTTATTGTGATAATTTAGAGGTTGCCCTTAAAAAATTTTACTGTAGATGTAGGTAAAGTTTCAAGTAACACTACGGAAATTATGTTTTGTTCAAATAAACATTATACATCAAGATTCAAGAGACATGAGTTTAACAAATAGAAATGTTTTTATATAAGTCATTATAGATTTTCAGTCATTTTTATATAAAAATAAACTCTATATTAATATTCAGTACAGGGCCTCGAATTTAGCCAGCCCGGCCCTGCCTAAACTCTCTTACCCCCTTTACGAAATACCAACGAATGTTAAGCACAGCTCTTTAGTTAAGTCTGATACAAACCTATGTTTTTTGGGGTTTTTAAACCCATAGCTATTGCAAACAATCCATTTCATTTTTAATTATGTTGGTCTTAAACCCCCCTGTGCTTCTGCACCTCCCTGGACATGAAGTCGATCCAGCGATAAGATCACAACGATCATCGTTTTGATCCATTACTTCCACCATCATGTCTCCACATAAGTGATTAATAATAAATCTATCTAAGTCTTCCTCCTTTGTGATATGTTCATGTTTCTAATTCATCACTACTGTTTTTTTATCCACCACTTGCTCACTGCTTAATCTATTATTTTCTGCTTCCTTCAATATGTTGACTGATTTTTTAATTTCATCATCACCATTACTAGATGCATAATGACACAGCAAAATCCCACACTATTCAGATCCGAATTAATCATTTCAGTGGAAAACTTAAGAAGACGTGTGTTCCTGACCTTCATTGCGTTTGTCCTTCAACTTCTCCACCCTCCCCAAGGAGTTCTCGACCACCGAAGAGCTTTTTCTCTTGCTCAACCGTGTTGCAGTCACCGTTGTCGAAGCCTTAGTGATAGCCGCCAAATAGTGCACTGCATGGACCATACTCTATCCTTCGGACTCTGTAATCTGTTCAGGATTCAAATACTTGTTGACTTCCGAATTCCAAAAGGAAAAGGAATCATTATTAATACCAACCTTCATAATATTAGTTACCACCAGCTGTGCCACCTTTTGCGCTTCACATTTGGTGCACACTCGCTCTCGTGATGATAAGCGCTTCCATTCTCCCAAACACCAGTTTCTTGCTTGCCTTCTCCACCATGTTTCCTTGGTTAGGGTTCCTTGGTTAGGGCTCCACTTTTTCAATTCCTTTGAACAGTTTCTTGAACTTGTTAGATATTCTAACTGCGCTGGATTAACAGATTGGTTTGTCCAAACCAAATTGTGTATCAATTAGTAGGAGTAGTTGATTAATTAGTTGAATAAAGCTAGTTCTTCATTACAAGTTTGATCATACTTGATGAGCTAACACATCAATCGATATTGATAAATTGTTTGACACGCACAAGTGGTTGATGGTTTTGCGAGACACTTCATTTAGAGTTAATATGCCATTCATTATATTTTTTTTCTTATTAGTTCTAGCATGGAAAGCCCTAAGAAGATTGGTGCTGGTAGTAACAATAAAGAAGACAACATGTAGTTTACTGACTCCAGCAGTTCAGGCTCCTTTCATAGTCCATCAAATCCTTTTCTGAATATAAAAATTAAAAAGACTTCATAGGATCTAGACCCGGGATATGATCCTGCTGACGAGGTATGGATCACAAATCTTAACTTTAGCAGTTCAAGTTAATGTTGGTTGTCAAGTATACGAAGTCTTATAATTCTTTTCTACCTAGATTAATCGCGAAGACAATGAAGTGACTTCGGCTCCTAAAACCGCAGAAGGTTCTCCAATGGATGAATCCTCAGGTTCACTCAAGCGGAAATGAGGGCAACGAGGCCCCAATAAGGGTCCATTCGACCGCATCATGTACATAACAAGGGTCGGTCCAGGTGAGCTTCCCCAAGAACCACTAGATTCAATTACCAAGTACCAAAATGCATGCGATTTTCTTGTTAGAGAGCTCGTGCCGATCACAATCGAGAATTGGAGGAAATTACCCGAGGAGACCAAGAACGAGTTGTGGGAAAAGATAAAGAAATAGTTCAAGTTCCCGAAAGGCACGGAAGAAGCTGTAAAGAAAGCAACATTCGTCTCTTGCAGCAAGAAGTTTTGTGGCTGGAAGAGTGAAATGAATGCATATGTTAAGGCCGATAAGGTCCCTAGCCCGAAGAAGATGGGAAAAATCACACAAGCTCAGTGGCAAGAATTTGTTCGTCAAAAGACCACACCTGATGCTAAAGCCCTAAGTGCAACTAGGTCAGAGCTTGCCAAAAAGAACAAATACCATCATCGCTTGGGGTCTGCCGAATATGCCCCCAAAGTCCAGAAATGGAATAAGATATTTAGATGAAATTACCAGTAAGGGCAATCCTCACCCGCTAGAAGGCTGCGATGAGAGAACTCAACGGTTGGTCTTTGCTCGGTCAGGTTTGACTAGCGAGGGCAAACTTGAAAAGCCCGACTCTGTGAATGAAGTAGAGGAAAAAATGAAAGAAGTAATTGATTAGCAACAGAAGGGTCTCTTCAAGCTGAAGAGGGAAAATGACCAACTTACTGCTATCCTAGGAAACCCTGAACACAGTGGACGGGTTCGAGCAATCTCTTCTCAAATGTCTTGGCTAGATGGTTTCCCAAAAGACAAAGAGACATATAGAAGACGTGAGAAGTTCAAGAAAACACTTGATAAAATGATTCCTCAAAAGGTCAAGGAAAATGTGCAAGAAATAATAGAACGACTTAGACAATCGGGGCAATTAGTGGCACCGAGTACAGCGATGGTTCCCGTGCCAAAGGAGCAATTGGTATCTCCAACTGCCTACCCTAGCAGCTTAGGTTCTGTGCCAGACTAAAGGTCAACCCATAAGTTCGTTGTCGATGATATTGCTAAGGACACATCTTGTTGTCTTCTTATCCTGATCGGCAGAGCAGGGAACAAAACCAAACAGGTTGCCACTGCTATGGCAAAGCCTGATCGTGACTTCAATGGCAATCCACTTCCATTGTATTATGTTGTGGTGCAAGTTCTTCAGATCATTGATAATGATTATGAAGATTATGAAATAGACCACATCACACATGAGGGGATCGCGACTCTGGGGCAGGCTGTCAACCAATTAATCACTTGGCACCAATGCGATATCGTGTTGGACAATGAGATGATTTATAGCCCCGTCTCATCTCAAAATACTGCAACCCCGTATTCTATGGCGAAAGTCCAGGAAGATCCACTCCCAGTCCAAGAAGATCTACTCCCAGTCTAGGAAGATCCACTCCCAATCCAGGAACAAGTTGGACAACAGCTTCAAGAAGTACCAGAGCAAGCTGTTGCTAGTAAAGAGCAACCAGTTGAGCAACACTTGAAGTAGTACTAGAGCCAGCTGCTGGGAGTAAAGAGCAATCAGTTGAACAACAGGTTCAACAACAAACAAGTGTCCAACTTCCGACGACTACTCCTCGATCATCAGTGCCTATCAAAGTTAGCTCATATGAAATTAAGAAACCTTCATCAGAAGTGTCAAAGTATTTGGAAAATACGAAGGAAAATATTAGAAAATCGAGTGCATCTCGTTCTTCTCATGAGCCAGCATTAGAAGATGTCGAGGAGTGCGAAGAAGACGGTGTCATGTATAATCGGTGGACGGCTTTAGTTAAACCAAGAGTTCCAATATACAAGCTTGAGGATGTTCCTCCTAAATTTGAGAATGGGAAGCCGTTCATGACATCCGTACAACTTAGCAAACAACGTGCCCCGCTCAAAAGAATGCACGAATGGTACATCACCGCCAGCACAAAATATGATCTTTCTTGCGTCACATTTTGTGTTCCAAAAGAAGCATTCTAGAGCACTGGAGAAAATAAACGAGTCATTTTATTTGAAAAGCTGTATACCCTTTTCCATCGGCGCATGCTCGAAACCAACCTGCTACTCGCCTGGTGCTTGTAAGTGCCTCTAATATTTTGTATTTGTTTTTCTTACTACACGCATACACATTTCATGAGATTATAACAATTCTGGACTTCTTCAATAGGATGCAATACATGGATAATGAAAAGATGAAACGCAGGACAGGTATCCTTGACCCTACACGGATTGCAAAGACGTTATTCGACGTCAAGGCGGATCATAAATCAGTACAGTTCAAGCACATGAGAAAAAAATTGAAAAATCAATCGCAAAACTTAAGAAGGATAGAAGTTGCATCTTACATAGGGCATGCAATGTTTAACTTTGTTAGAGACGACAAGGACCTCGTAAAGGTTATGTACCACTTCGAGTAAGTTCGACACATGACATTGAAATAGCAATTTATTGCTAATTTTTAACTTAACACGTGTGTTTGTATGTGTGAAGTAACCACTATATAATGATCTTCATAAAGCTAACACAGGGTTTGGCAACAGTCTTGGACTCAGCCGATTACCCACCAGATCGCTACAAAGATTTCATTTCCATTTTGAAACTGTACGTTTATTTGATACTTTTAATTTACACACATTTAGAATGTGTTGACAAGTTTTATATGACATTTCTTGTATTACAGCGCTTGGCGGTTTTACGCGGAATGGCTTGACGGTAAGACACCTCCTAATAAGAATGCATTGAATATTAAAATATATTATGTTTGTCCGAAGCAGCCTGCTTGAAGTGTCTTATGCAGATATTATGTATGCGATCATTTTCGGACCGCCAGCGAATATAGAGTGAATTGTGAGGATGTAAGTTATCCTTAATATCGATATCTTATTTTCTTACTTTTGAGTTTCATTATTTTCATATTTTGATTCCAACTTCAAAATTCAATTGTTCATAGTTCAACTGCTCCAAAAATACCAAATAAATTTTTGTATACTCTCACTTTGATCTATACTTTGAGATTATTCAAACCAACACATTCTAAACCTTGTTATGTGTTTCATTGCAGTACACGAAGAATGTGAACGAAGAATGGCTGGTTTGTAGAAGTATTTCTGGTAGAGGAGCTGACAAGATTGCTTCTGAACTGTGTCAATTTGTGCATCGCGAAATTTTGCACAAAAAAAAAGAGTTCTTTGATGAGCATGGTGCAATAGCTGATGTGCTAGAAATTTCTGACTATGCCAATAGAAACAGTTTTTAGTGAAACTTGTAAACTTGTAAACAGTTTCCGACTATGAGATGACTTGTATGTGTAACTTGTACATATGTATATTGTTTTAGTAAAATTGACTTACGTGATTATATTGTACTTCTGTGATGATATTGTTGACTTCTGTGATTATATTAAATTGACCTGGAAATTAGAAATAACAGCAGCTAGTACTGCATAGACTATACCTTATCACAGACGGTTCTTTACCTACAGCTAGACCTGCCTGTGAAATTATATTATCACAGGCGGCTAGAAATAGGTAAAGAACAACCTATGATAACTCCATTATCACAGGCGGTTGCTATTATAGTACCGGTTGCGATAAACTGTCTTCACAGGCGGCTTGTCGTAGGTAAAGATCTACCTGTGATAACATAATTATCACGGGCGGTTATATATGCTCAACAACCCGTCTGTGATAATATGTCTTCACATGTGGCTAGTCTAAGTAAAGAACCACCTGTGATAATATGTCTTCACAGGCGGATTCACTTCTCCGCATGTGAAATTGCAGATTATCACATGCTCTTCGTTTAAGGCGGTTTTTGAAACCGCGTGTGATAATACGTTTGGAGCTGCCTGCGATGAGGCTTATTGTAGTAGTGAGTCAAAAGGTGTCTGGAATAGTATAACGTTCTCCTTCATGCCCCCCCTCTAAAAAAATTATTCGCACTCAGATACTAAAGTTCTTTAGGGAGTTTAAGATCATTCAACAAGACCACTACAATCATATCCTACTTGCACTGAGATCCTTGAAAAATGTGGTCAACTCACCTTTTATCCGTAAACAAGGATCAACATAAAAGCATAACATAGTTCCATCAATCAAGAGATTTTGTGAAGGTCTACTGTCCTTAATATTTTTTTTTGTGTGAATGAGTTGTTTAGGTGAGTCTACTCCATGGTGTCAGATCACACACGAGCAACTGCACTACAGTTATTGCGGCTGACATGTGGGCCCATACCACAAGGGCCCACATGTCAGCCACAGTAACTGCAGAGGATGTGGATGTGGAGGCAACCGGCAGAGTTGTGATGCTTCATGCATTCCTACTGGTCTGGTCCATGGAGGTCGCACAGTGGCGACCTGGCCACATACATCAAACACTATTTTAATTTTGCAAAAGCGTGCATTTTAAAATTGGATGTACCACTTTTTTTTCTAAGGTATAAACTTTGCTCTTTTTTAGGGCTTGGTTTGCTTACTGATGCTACTTTTCATCTAGGACAACATCTTTATTATCTTGAATATCTCCTGCAAGAGAAACTAACACCACTGAGATTATAAGCTACCTGAATCCCTGACGGAAATTAACATGCATCGTTTTATTAGATAAAGGAAAATTAATTCCAGCCTCTGTACCTTGATCCACACAGCCAAAGCATGCATCTAGTCCCGACATTTTACTAGAATGCATCTTAACTTTACCTTCTTGATTAGTTGCTTCTAGTTGTTTTTTGCAAAGATACAATTACACTAAGGAGCTAGTTAGTATATCACTTGTTGGACACTGAAGCTGCAACAACTTCTCATCCGCAAGTCAAAAAGCGTACACGTTGCGTTGTAATTTCCCAGACCTGCTTCGCTCTGACCAAGGAGGATCCAGACAAGATGCCGGTATGCGGAACAAGTGTACAATGCTTCCAATTAAAAGGCATCCAGTGCTGGTAGCTCCAACGTAGAGTACGCCAACGGTACGGTACGCATACCGTCCTTCAGAATACGGAAAGGGGAAATGAAGTCAGGAGACATGTGGTCTGCCTCTATTCTAGTTCTGCTGAAGCCTTCAGAACAAATTTATATATGCATGGATACTTGACTGACATCCTGCAGCAATGATACGAACTTGGAACTGACGACTTTCAGAATACATTGGCTTGGTTCGCACATAACTCAGATATTGGTCCTGCAATAGGGTAAATTAGATTGCATTGTTCCCTTTCCATAATGCTCAACTTCTATTATTATTATTAACGAACTGAATTACATGGACATCATTAGCATCATAGACTGTCCAAGTTGTAGTTAATCACAATATACTAAGGATCAATCTGGAAGCAACCACCACAAATGCAACTGCCCGTGCTTTTCATACAAAAAGGCCAAACACAGACCACAAAAAAAGGTAAATGATCAAGTAGTACGAAACAGAAATACGAACATGGTCAGATACTTGACCCTCATTGCCCATTGTTTGTTTGAAATTTACTAAAAATACTGCCGCATTTGCAACGCATAAGTAATGTCGTCCTGTGAAATTCTTTCAAAATACTTCGACATGTTCATCGTCTATTATGCAACACGATAGGTGAATAAACGAAAAACATTGCAAAAATGTGAAAAGTAAAAAAGGTGGAATATGTATGTTATGCATGTGAGCTTACTAAAGGCACTGGGATGGACAAAGTCTGCAGGGTCCAAATTGATGACAACATGCAGGATACTGCCGCATTGTCAGTTGCAACTGCCCATGGACTTTTGGCAGGTCAGCCTAGCTATAGGGTCTCCTCAAGCCCTGGTTTGGTGTTCAAGAATCGGAACGGACCACCCCTGAATTAGGGTTCTTGACCTGGACATACTCAGCGACAACTGACTGGAACGACTTGGACTGGTCACCATTTGTTACCTCTGGTACTAGCATTATTAGTGGTGTTACTCTCTTACCAATTTGAGAGAAACTTTGAAGGCGTCGTATCGTATATAGACTTGGTTTGCATACAGTACGTACCGCAAACCAAGAAGCCATTGAGCGTGCTAGCTGAGGCGTATATACCGATGTTTACCTGGCATCCAAGGACCAAGGTTTCGTTAAAATTAGCTTCAAAGCATGTCTTTCGACCCGTACATCTCGTAGGGATTCAAACACCAATATGTGATTTTAATGGATGCATCACTTAATTTCAATGATTAGTCCTTGTTGATATATATAGTAATGGCGGATGCTTATCCGATAAATGTGATTCTAATGGATAGATTGAGACAAGAAGGAAGAATATAATATTATTATATCCATTTTGACACATGTTCTGTTGGTTAAGTAAAAGCTCCGTTCTAGGTGTTCCTCTGCTGCACGAGTATGTACAGCTTTAGCACATGATACAACAAGCAAGTTTGGAGCCGGTTGCTGACCAAGGGATGAAATATCTTGGTCCCTCACATCAAATGCCTCTTTCACTACGAGTTCGGCATACAGGTTCAGTTTGAGGGTTCTCTGTAGTCTACCTTTTCAGACTACTACAAAAAGCATTTTCACAGGCTCCTGGATTTTTCAAACACGGGCGGTCCGTAAAAAATTGCGACTGTGTTGGTGAATGATACAATAACCGCCTGTGATGACAGAACATCACAGGCGGTTCTTAAACAACAACCGCTCGTGGAAATCATGTATTTTCTCAGGCGGTTATTAATTAAGAACCATCTGTGATGTAGCTAACATCACAGGCGGTTGTTGTTTAAGAACCGCCTGTGATGCTGCTAAGCTCCTGTCAAGCTAATCCCTGTACAGCAAGCTCTTGTAGATGCAAGTAACACCCGTGGCTCATTATTTGGATTGTTGAAGGCATCAATTTGAAGTCTAACGATCCTTGGAAGGATTTTCCCATCCATCTGAACAATTTATTTCCCTCCTGTCCATTTGAAAACATATGAAGATACTCCTTTCTCAGTTTTAATGCCTAAATATATTGACTAGAAATCAGTACCTACTTTCTTAGTGCTTCACACAAGCGAGTAAGCGAACAACTTCAATTACAAATCTTGTTTTTACACTTTCATAGGGATTTAACCGTAATCTTTCAAGCATAGATTTATCAAATAAGTGAAGCTTCCTTATCACACATGTATAATGGTTGTTATAAGTGAAGGATGTGTCGAAGCTAACGAAATCTGAATCAAACTGAAGATAAAGAGATCCTGCATATGAGCGACAATGTCCAGGTTAAACAGCGTGAAGCTATGATGACAACCTTCAACAACATGAAAAGTGATGTCAAGGTTATGCTTGCATCAACCAAGGCATGTTGTGAGGATATAACAGTTGTTGAGGGCAAGCATAACCTTGCCCAAGGTTATGTTTGCCCCAACAAGTGTTATACCCTCACAACATGTCTTGGTTGATGCAAGCATAACCTTGGCATCACTTTTCATATTGTTGAAGACTGCCATCATAGCTTCATGATGTCTAACCTGGACATTATCAATCATATGCAGCATCTCTTTGTCTTCAGTATCGTTGAGATTTTGTTAGCTTCAACACACCCTTCCCTTGTAACTATCATTAACATGTCTGACGAGGAAGCTTCAATTATTGATAAATCTATGCTTGAAAGATTAAGGTCAAATTCCTATGAAAATGGTAAAAACAAGATTTTTGATTGAAGTTGTACGCTTTATCGCTTGTGTGAAGCACTAAGAGAGATGGTACTGATTTATAGTCAACATATTCAGCCATTAGAACTGATAAAGTAGCATCTTCGTAAGTTTTTAAAATGGAGAGAAGAGAAAGAAATCTTTCAGGACTTGTTTGGATGTACTCAATCTAATTGGATTGAAGTGGAGAATGAACTAATTTTCTCCTCAATCCACCTCAAACCACTCACTACAGGAAACGCGCAAAGAAGTGTCGGCCTTATGGCCGTCGGTAAGACACTGTAGCCGACGGCCTTAGTGTAAACTCGTCGGCCTGCCGACGGCCATATCCGACGACACCAGCTCGACGTTCTTAAAGTATTAAAGACGTTGGGACTGGCGGTTTTAGAGCATTAAAGACGTCAAGCGGCCTACCCCGACGCCTTTACTTCGTAGGACCTATATGGTTGTCGGTGGTGGCAGACCGACAGTCATAACTCCTTAAGGCCGTCGGCCCATTATCCCCGACAACTATAATTCCTTTAAAGTCGTCGGCACCGACGACCTTATCTGTGACACGTAGGCGCCACTGTGGACTTATGGCTTTTGGTTTCGTCGCCACACCGACGTCTTTACGGAACTTATGACCGTCGGTCACCAGGAACCGATGGCCATACTGGCCTTTTTTTTTTAATTCCCGGCTGCTTTCCCTCCCTCCCCAGGTGGGAAGCCTCTGGTTCATACAGCACATGTATATACAGTACATATATCACAGCATATGTATATAGCAATATATATATATCAGATTTTGCACATCCATATAGTCCACAATTTATATACAGCACATATAATCCCTAATTCCACAAAATGCAACAAATATATCACATTGTTCACATAGTCATACAACTAACATAACGTATCAACAAGTTCAAGCCAAATTAGTTCAAGAGAAGACGCATCACAAACACAACCATTGTGAAGTTTACTCCGCTTGCATATTATTGTTGGAACCTCCACCACTCGCACCTCCGACGTTGAAATTGAGGAAATCATCGCAACCATGAGAGGAACCCTACGAGAAACAAATAAAAATTAACTTTGCATTAATAGTTACAATTTATATGTCTCAATCTTTCTAAAATTCACAAAATGCCCAACTCACATGTGTAATTAACTTAAAGGTATTACCAAATATGTTATGAATAAATCGCTAAGTATTGTTAAAATTAAGCTACACTATCATTAGAGGTAATGATTTAGTAATCATACCGATGTGGCGCCCGTAGGTGTTGATGGTTGACTATGCCCCGAAGCGAAGGGCAACGATGGGAGAACACCTGGATAAGGCTGCAATCCAGGGGCCAACACCGACATGAATCCCTGTTGTGGAGGATAGGCTTGACCACTTTGGGAACCCTGAGACAAATATGATTAGTATTTCGTACATTCAGTCGAATTAATAAGAAATGCGATTATACCTGTGAAGAAGAGCCAACTTGTTATCCGGGCTGCATTGGACGAGGCATACCGAACTACGATCCAAAGCCACCTTGAGGGAAGAACTGCATAATGTAAGAATATCATTTACTGACTTTAACACAAATATGGTAACAAGTATGGCAACTTAAGTAAAGCAGTAATTTACCTGCGACATCATCTCGAACTGAGGCTGTTGTGGCATATTAAACTGAGTTCTAGTGTTGCCTTGCCCCAAGAACTACAGAAAGGAAATCATTTGTGAAATCTTAAGTAGAAGCAGTATGGAAACGAATAAACTATTCAATTAATAAGATTACAAGTTACCTGTGTCATATACAGATACTGCATCTGTTGCTGCATCTGCTGCATCTGCTGCTGCTGCATCTGTATTTGTTGTATTTGCTGCTGTTGTTATTCCACTTTCTCCTCGTACCATCTTAACTTCCCTTGCAATACCTCATTTGCAACACGGGATCGACTCGAACTGGAAGTAGAAGACCTTCGTCCCACATAAGCATCGCGCTCCACATAACCGTCGCCTAATCCAAGTCTACAAAAATCACAAATGTGATGAATTGATGGTAATTGACCTTTAAACAATCATTAACTTTACACATACCTCCCATGTGGTACGCCTCCGCTGGCTTCGTACGCCGCACCCACATCCAACGGCGCTCTTAAATAATCTACATCATCTCCATGCTTTTTCTTGAGACACTCAACATATTTTGCTTGTAACATTAAATTAAGTTCATGAGTAAGAGTCATTAAAGATAGATTTAGTTCATAGATAGAAAGCAGTCAACACACTTACCACTTTTTGTGTTGCTGCCTCGTCACACAACTGCTCCGAGCGAGCCGGATCTGTGCCTCTGTTCCCCCTGAGGTAAACCTCAACAAAAGAAGGTGTGACACTGGTTTCAGCTTCCTACAACATCAGAATACAATATCAGTTCAATCAATGCAATTTTTTGAAGCAATTTACAAGTGAGTGTGATAGTTCATACCATTCGTTGTTCCATCCGCACATGTCCATCTGCCCCATAACGTTGTAGTCCAGGCTTGCTCTTTCGGTTGCTTTGGTTTCTCCTTGAGATATGTTTGAACTCCTTCGACGCCCAATATTCGCATAGCCATTCCCAAGCTGCCGGATCTACACAGATCCAATCCCACTACTCTCCATGTACTCATGCTTCTGCAAATAAATTGTAGCTGCTCGCTTGTTTGTCATGGGCTGACGCAATGTGGTCTTGTAATACACGGCCACAACCTTGATTCGTGCATCAGAGAAGGAGTCCTTCGTGAGCTTTCTCGCTGACAGACCTCGCATATGCTGGAGCGACACCTTCCTCCAATTTAAATATACCCTGCATAAAACCAACAATTAGTATCAACCAAAGTTAGATGCAACCTATTTCAAACAATGAAAACAAACTCACCCTAAAAATCTCCCAAACTCTATCCTGACAAGTACACGCAGTGCCATATGGTTTCAGGGCATAGTGATCCCAATTATGGGCGGCAATTAGCTGACCGCCCGCAAGAACCATCCCTGGATAGCAAAACTGGATGGCATTTCCCAACTCTATGTTAACACAACATCGATGCCCCCTGCCATTCCAACCAATCTCCAGCCAGCACCTAGTATCCTTTGGCCTTATAACCGCACATGTATTAGGACTTTTACTTGGAGTACACAAAAGGTGTCTCCGCGGCCTGTACAAATAACATTAGTTAGCTGACAAGAAAACCAAATGTATAAGATAACTTATCAAATAATTAAAAAAATACCTATAAGGGCATCGATCACTCTGTCCCTCTGCTGCCTCTTGTAACTCTACCAATCTTGCCAACCTTGCATCTCGTTCTGGGTCATCTTCCTCTTCGCCACTCTCTTCACCCTCAGTATCACCCTGTCCACCCTCAGTACCATCCTGCCCACCCTCAGAAGACGATGTCCCAAACACCTGCGCGAGAACCTCCTCTGCTCCTAAGCCTCCCCCTGCTCCTGAACCTCCTCCATTGTGCCTGCTTCTAAGCCTCCTCCCCGCTCCTGAGCCTCCTCCGAGTACACACCTAAGCCTCCTCCTGAACCTGGTGCTAGCTGACTCGATTCCTGCTCTGTCACACACTCCAAAAGTTGTCTCTGTCTATCTGCACTCAGGGTCATGCCCTACAAATGCAAATAAACATATAATAAATAGTAAATAACCGATTATGATATTGAAGTGTTAAAAAAACAAAGTACCTGAAACAAGGACGTGTGAACCGAACCACTACTTTGGTGAGACTGAGACGCGGAGGAAGAAGTATCACCACTTCGCTTCTTTCCTTTTTTGAAATGCTTCCACATCTGCACAAATTTCAAATAATGATTAGTATACAAGATTATTAAATAGTAAACAATAAATGATAAATACTAAAAGATGTAAACAATAAAAATTTAAATTTCAAAGAATGCGAACAAGTAAGAAATAAAAATTGCCAGTATTAGAATGTGCTAAAAATCATCAGCATCTGATTCTGCTTCTATCACACGTGCATGAATATTTTCATGTCCCTCTTCTTCTACCATCTCTTCCTCAAACTCTTCTCCTTCACTATCTTATCAATAATTCTATTTTGCTTTTCAATAATCCTTTGAGATTTCCGAAGACGTTTTATCAAAGGGTCGGCTTGTTCTTCAGACATTAACTCTAGAGTAGTACTAGCAATTTCAGCAAACCCTGTCCCAGAAGATATCCTAATATCTTGTACTTCCTCGACTTCATCTTGATAAACAGCGCCATCATTGTCTTCATGGTTGTCTATGTACTCATCATAACGACGAGGGTGCACTTCACGGTTAACTTTATATACAACCCACCAATTTTTGAAACTTGGATGAGGATAACTTAAATAGTACACTTGTTCCACTTGATGTGCATGTACGCCATTGTTGTTAGGGGCTGTATAGTGTGAGTTGTGGTTGACCTCCACCATTCCAAAATCACCCACTCGCGTGCCGGATGTTGGGTCAAACCAATGACAGTCGAAGAACACCAGCTTCAGTTCTTTCGTACCGCAAAATGTGTACTTAATTATTTTTTGAAGAACAACATAGTATTCCTTCACTTCTCCACTACCCTCTGCAGCCGTTATACACACTCCACTATTTGATGTGGCTGCAAGTGGACGAATTGCTTCTAAACTTGCCGTTCAAAAACGGTATCCATTGATATCATATCGGCTAAATTCTCTAGCTTTCAACTGACCATTCGTGATCTGTCGCAAATCATCTGAGATGTTGACATCTTTCATAGACTACATGTACAACAATATACAAAGTTAGCATCTTATAATAAGTATATGAACTATGATTGAATAACAAAGGATATCGGAGAAGTTAGCACATTACATGTTCATGAAACCAGTTCACAAAGTTTTTGCCACCTTTTATGCCATGTTGACGTAGATTATACAATTGACTTTGCGTCGGCCTTCGAGAAGATGTCCAATACAGATTGTCAAACATTTAAAAAAATGGTAACACTTCTTCCATGTTGAAAAACATGTAAAGCATGGTGTAGTTTCTCTCTTGCTCCGAAATATAATGAGAATTGGCAACCCCGACACCTTTACCCTTCCAATGAAAAATTTTAAGCTTAGTCATAGGATGCTCTTCAGCATCATGATATCGTGTCATAGATGCATTCAAATTGTTGGCACGAGCGAAATATTTGCTAGAGAAGTTTGTAATCTCTTTAGCTGCAAATGCTTCTGCAATACACCCCTCAACTCTTGCCTTGTTGCGCACTGTAGCTCTAAGTTTTTTCAGTTCTCTTTCTTGACTATACATCCACTTGAACTGTGCAGGTCCTGCTACTAACGCTTCATAAGGCAAATGCACCAGCAAATGTTGCATAACATTCATAAATCCAGGCGGAAAGACTTTTTCCATATTACATACAAGCACGATGGTTTCTTTCTCCCACTGCCGCATTATCTTTTTCGACAACTCCTTATCACATATCTGCCTATAAAAATAGCTAAGTTCAGCAAATATCTTCCACAAGTCAGGTTTGAAGTATCCACAAAACATTACTAGTAACAGTCTTTCCATCATAATATGGTAATCATGACTCTTCAGCCCATTCGGTTTACCAGTGCTAAGATTAACACATCATTTAATGTTAGCTGCATAGCAGTTTGGAAACTTTAACGTTTTTAACCAACTAAGTATTTGCTTTCTTTCTTCTGGCTTGACACAGTAAGGAGCTCGTGGCCGAATTTCATTTCCACTAGCATTTGTTCTAATCTCAAGCCCAGGACGATCACAAAGATCAGCTAAATCTTTTCTTGCATTCAAATTATCTTTGGTTTGACCGGTAAAATCAAACCACATGCTTATTATGCTTTCAGCGACATTACGCTCCTGATGCATCAAATAAATACTGTGCGGTAGAAGCAGCGCCTTCGCATATGGTAGCTCCCAAAGAAAAGAAATATGAGTCCAGTTGTGTTATGTATCATACCCTTCGAAACCATCTTCTTCAGATTGCTTTAACTTTGCATGCCATGCCATTTTTTGCTCGCTTGTCAATCGACGAGGTGCTCCTTTTGTAACTCTTATGCCTTTCCGGAATGATTGTGTATCTCTCCTGAAAGGATGATTTGAAGGAAGGAATCGTCGATGACAATCAAAAAAGCTGACTTTTTTCCCGTACTTCAGCCTTATAGCATCTGTGTCACTCATACATATGGGACAACACAATTGTCCGTGGACACACCAACCAGACCAAATGCCATATGCCAACAAATCATGAATTGACCATAGATAAACGACACGTAAGTTAAATTCACATTTCATATGACTGTCATATGCTTTTACACCTTGCCACAACTCTTTCAGCTCTTCAATCAACGGTTGTATAAACACATTGATTTTTTTGCCTAGATGTTTAGGACCAGGAATGACCGCCGCAAGGAATATGTATCCTTCTTTCATGCACATGTTGGGAGGGATATTGTAGGGCATGATAAAAACAGGCCAACAAGAGTATGGACTGCTACTAGTGCTGAATGGACTGAAACCATCTGTTGACAACCCAAGACGAACATTTATCAGATCTCTTGCAAACTATGGATCGAAACGGTCTAAAGCTTGCCAAGCCGCGGCATCCGAAGGATGCGCCATAACATATTTGTCATCGTTCTCACGTATCCCTTCAGAACGGCAACGCATGTGCTTCGCTGTTTCTTGAGACAGAAACAATCGTTTAAGCCTTGACATGATTGGCATGTACCGAAGTTGTTTGATCGGCACTTTTGTAGTTATTCGTTCTCCATCATCATTCATGACATCCACATATCTAGATTTATGACAATGCATACAATGAGTATCGTCCATGTGTTCCTTCCAAAACAACATGCAATTATTCTCGCACGCATCAATCTTCTCCTAATTCATGCCCAGACCAGCCAAAATTTTCTTAGATTGATATAGATCCGACGGCATGTGATGACCTGATGGAAGGAGATCACTGATCAGCTTAATGATACCATTGTAGAAATTGTTCGCGAAATTGAACTTGGACTTAATCGCCATAAGTCGTGTGAACGCCTGCAAAACGGTCATATTGGCGCCCTCATACACTTTTCGATCTGCTGTGGCAAGACGCTCGTAGAACTCCTTCACCTCCTTCGGTTGTGACTCATCTTCGTACTCTTTACCAATGTCTGCTATCATCTCATCTAATCGATCTTCATCCTCATTACCGTCGCCGGACTCGTCATTATGCTCTATCTCCCCATGTTTATGCCACACCAGATAGTCAGGCATAAATCCGTGCTTGCAAAGATGCAACTCCACTTCAGACTTATCCAGACGTCAACGATTCTGACACTTGATACACGGACACTTCGTAACACGAGCATCACTAGCAAATGCGTGGCTCAGAAAAGCATTTGCGATATGACCCCATTCATTAGTGTGCGCACCAGTTGAACTCCATCCATCATACATCGCCTTACTATCGTCACCCATTTTAAAACTGCATCAAATAAATATATGTTAATGAACGACTAATCGTCACCCATCGCCTTATGATCGTCACCCGACTTTGTTTCCTAATCGACTAGAGTTCGACTATGGTCGACTAATCACACTAATCGACGACTAATCGTCTAGTCGATCCTATTCACCTATATTTAATAACATTGTATATACATATAGTACATAAAAATAAAAAAATAAAATAAACATAATCGAACTTAAATAACTAACATCTATGATAATCAAGTTAACATACACATATATAGATAAAACACAATATAAACTTACACAAGTAATGATATAGCAATTCATACACTAATCAAATAAAAAAATTAACGCCACACTTATTGGAATTCAAAAACTTAATTTATAGACAAGTTTAAGGTTTAACCTTATCCGATGAGCCGAAAGAGTGAAGGCGGAGACGTGCGAACCGGGAGCGGCAGCCGGTGGGGGCACTGCGCGGCAAGGCTTTTATCTGATCAACAAGATGTATGATTAGGTGTACTTGCATATCAAAAAAAGGATGGTGGGAAACACATCTCAAGCTTGCACATAGTCTCGATGATGTGATGTATGTTTTCAGATAGTCTAAATCTTCACGTGCTATCACCTTTTGTGATACTGCATTGAAGAAGTAACACAAACGTGTGATGACAACTTTTATATGCTCATGTTTGATGACTTTTATTGCAATGGCAAGGAACACTGTCATCATCATGTGACAGTCGTGAGAACAATAACCGAATAAAGACAAGTCTTTCATCGAGACTAGTTTGCGGATATTGGATGAGAAACTCGTGGGCACTTTGATCCCACACAAGCATTCGCAAATTACTTTTTTCTCTTCTAGCGTCAAGTTGTAGCTGGCTGGGGGAAGGTAATGCTTCTCGTTCGCCTTTTCTACTGGATGAAGCTCTAGTCTCAAATAAAGATTTACTAGGTCCATACGTGAATTTAATCTGTCCTTTGTTTTCCTCAGCATGTCCAGCAAGGTCCCAATGATGTTGTCAAATATATTCTTTGTAACGTGCATCAAATCAATACTATGGCAAAATTCCATATTCTTCCAATACGGAAGATACTTGAAAAAAATTGATTGTTTCTTGAAAGCCATTTCAGTTGTATCATCCGAAGATGTACTTTTCTTTCTCTTAATTCCTTTACATTTTTTGCCCTTACCTAAAGCAATATGAATGTTCTTGACCATTTCGAACACAAGTTAAGACCACAGGCCATGTTTTTCACCAAACGGATTCATTCCATTTGTACCTAAGGAAAACCTCACATTTCTGATTTCCTTTGCAAATTTTGGATACTGAATATCAAAAATTTTCCACTGTGTTGCATCACCAGGGTGTCGAATGTGTTTTTCATTCTTCTTGCATTGCTCGGAATGCAAAGGCATAAGTTCAGCCTCCCTAGGGTTTGAGAACAAACGCTTCAAGCGATCAATTACCGGAAGGTACCACATCACCAAGGCAGAAATTTTTCTCTTATTCTTCCCGTCTGCATCGCCAGAAATATCGTCATCTTCACCTTCAAGACCAATAATAAACTTCTTATTCTTCCGAGACTTTTTCATGTTGGTAACATATTGGTGATTGTAGTCTTTCTTATATCTACTGACACCACAAATGGGGCATCTAGTTGCGAGTTCATGCTCTTTGTGATACAGAATACAATGGTTCACACAAGCGTGTATTTTTGTCACACCTAGTGCCGTCGGGCAAATAAGTTTCTTCTCTTTATAAGTGCTTCTGGACAATTTATTCTGATTTGGAAGAATTTCTGCCATAAGATTCAAAAGATTAGAGAAACTACAATAGGACCATCCGTGCGTAGCTTTCAACTTTAGTAGTTCTAAGACTGCACGCAATATAGTAAACTCTTTATCACAACCGTTTGATTCATCATATAAAAGCTCCGTTGCCGCATTTTGCAATGTCTCCATTTTACTTAAACCTTTGTTTGCTCCCATAGAAGTCAATACATATGGTTCAATGTGATGCAACATCTCCTCATAATCGAACTCATCATCATCATCACCATCTTGATTGTCACTACCATCATCAATATGAACGTTATCATCATCTGAACCTCTCTCATCATCTTTATCCACATCATGTGTATCTAACTCACCATGCTCTTTCCATATTGTGTATTTTTGTAAACCTCTTTTCACCAAATGTGATTGGATTACTATAGTATTTGTCCAAGCAATCTTACTTTTGCAGTCGATACATGGACATAATATGTCATCTATCTTTTGCAACTTCGCATATCTCTTGGATGCTTCAATAAAATTTGCAACATTATAAATGTACATAGGATCGGGTCTTGGCATGTTATACATCCACGCTCAACGATCCATGCTTCAATAATAGAATTTTTGTCAGATTTACAAAATTTGGCCACAAATATTCCCTAAAGGTCTTCTATAAAATGAATTTACAAAGACATAACAAGTATGATTAGGGCGACTAATGTAGGTCTGTTCATTAGGGCGACTAATTGACCCTAGTCCATGGCTAATCGATGTCCGGTCGTCCTCAAGGTTTTTACGGTAATACCAAGTTGATACAGAGTTGTAGAGAGAGGTGGCACGTAGGAGAGCGGCGACAACGTCAAATAAGACTCTAAGATCAGCGACGAACAGAAAGCGTGGTGGACGGGAGGCGGCGGCGTCGAGCAGAGTCTGGAGGAGACGGGCGATGTCTTGAGGCGGACGGAGTCAAAGGCGTTGGGAGCAGCAACCGGGATGAAGGATTGAAGTCCTGGGGCAAACAGGCCCAGTAGCATGGGCTAGGTCTGGGTGGGATCCGGTCCATTATATTCTTACGACGGATCCCATCCAACGATGGTAACTAAACAGGTGAGTTATAAAACCATCTCCCTAGAAAGCTAATCCTCATCACTCCTTCTAAATATATGCAAGCAGGAGGTACGCACACACAAGTAACATATTGAAAAGGAAAACACATAAAACTACAATTACAAGTTCGGGTAAACTTCATGCATCTTATATATATTACAATATCATCTGTTAATTGAACATCATATTCATGTCACATAATAGGTACAAACTACAATAAGCTTATTACAATATAGTCCATACATCAATATCTAAAAGACCAAACTAGCTGAACACACAAAAAGGACACAATCCATATAGTTCATACATCAATATACCAGAACACAATCCATACAGTCTTTACACATGCAAAAAGACAGAATCCATATACCAGAACACACAAAACTAGCAGCTTATCAGCTAATGAAAATATACAAAGAAAAAGTAAGGAAACTACATTTACCTTGCAGAGGCGTCAGCACGGTGGGCCGACTGGGTGGAGACGTGGCGGTGCGGGGCTGAGCGGCGGCACGTCAGTGCGGGCGGAGCGGCGGTGTGGCAGTACGTGCTGGGCGGAGGCGCGGCGCAGAGAAAATTCAGCAGCCTTGCAGCGTCGATATAAATTCTCCAGAGTTACATTTTGACTGTGGTGAGGGGTCTTTATATAGGCGTCGATTTTTCACAGGCGGTTTTTAACTTTTTCTCAGGCTGTTGGTGCTCAATAACCGCATAAGAAAATGATTATCTCAGGCGGTTTTTACTTACCAACCGCCTAAGATAATGCCCGAGCCTCTTCAATTTCCTTTTCCCTTGCTTCTTTTTATTTAGATTCCAATATAAATACTCAAACATGTATAGATTCTGCAAATTGAGTCCAAATTCGATGATTCTTTCTTCTATAATTTTCAAAAATTAATATCTACCACCTGAACTAAATATTTTGAAACTTGTATATCTGACGTTGTAATGTTTTTGTAAATATCAAATTAATTTCTACTCACATATTATTCACATTTGTGTATCTCCTAAAAAAAGATCCTTCACTGAAATTTGTTTGTATGAACATATTTGTATTATTTATACATGTATGATTTTTGTTAATTTTTTAAAGCATTCCAACATGTCAAAATTCAAATTATCCATCATCCTAACTAAATGCTCATATACATATGAGGCATTCATCAAATTATGAACACACATTGATTCAAAAAAAATTAAAAAAATCTGAAAAAATACATAGAGGTTGGTATGATGTATAAAAATGTCCATTGAAAAAATAAATGAAAAAATCATTATATTCATCAAGATAGAAAAATGAAAAATAGCAATTGTTATATGTTTTTTATGTTCTGACGAATTTCAAAGGATTTATGAAGTGAAATTTAATGGTAACCTTTACTAATCAATAATATTACTAAAAAGTAGAATTTTGCCTTTTTAAGGGCCCCACATTTAATCAAGAACATTAATTAAGAAGAAGTAAAGATATTCTCAGGCGGTTGGCACTTAATAACCGCCTGAGAAGATGTTTATCTCAGGCGGGTTTTACTTACCAATCGCCTGAGATAATGTCCGAGCCTGTTCTTCAGTTTCCTTTTCCCTTGCTTCTTTTTTATTTAGATTCCAATATAAATACTCAAATATGTATAGATTCTGCAAATTGAGTCCAAATTCGATGATTCTTTCTTCTATAATTTTCAAAAATTAACATCTACCACCTGAACTAAATATTTTAAAACTTGTATATCTGACATTGTAATGTTTTGGTAAATATCAAATTAATTTCTACTCACATATTATTCACATTTGTGTATCTCCTAAAAAAAGGATCCTTTACTGAAATTTGTTTGTATGAACATAGTTTGATTATTTATACATGTATGATTCTTGTTAATTTTTTTAAAGCATTCCAACATGTCAAAATTCAAATTATCCATCATCCCAACTAAATGCTCATATACATATGAGGCATTCATCAAATTATGAACACACATTGATTAAAAAAAATTAAAAAAATCTGTAAAAATACATAGAGGTTGGTATGATGAATAAAAATGTCCATTGAAAAAATAAATGAAAAAAATCATTATATTCATCAAGATAGAAAAATGAAAAATAGCAATTGTTATATGTTTTTTATGTTCTGACCAATTTGAAAGGATTTATGAAGTGAAATTTAATGGTAACCTTTACTAATCAATAATATTACTAGAAAGTGGAATTTTTCCTTTTTAAGACCCCCACATTTAATCAAGAATATTAATTAAGAAGTAAAGATCTTCTCAGGCGGTTGGTACTTAATAACCGCCTGAGAAGATGTTTATCTCAAGCGGGTCTTACTTACCAACCGCCTGAGATAATTGAGTCGCAGGCGGTTGGTAAGTAAAACCCGCTTGAGATAACCATCTTCTCAAGCGGTCGGTACTTAAAATCCGCCTGAGAAAATAGGCGTCTATATAAACCCCTCGGGTTGCGTTGGAAAAACCTAACTCGGGGGAAACACTTAGATGCCGTCAGGCTACCAAAATTTCGTTTGCCACCAAGTGTTCGCCGCTGTCGCCGCCGAGCTTCGCCATTGCCCGTTTGCTTTGCCCTCATCACTTCCAGGTACACCGAGCGAAGTTATTGCCGTCGCCGCCAAACTTCACGATAAACCCTAAACCCTTCGACCTTCCCTCCTCCAGCCCCATGCCGCCTCCCTCCTCGCCCTCGGCGCCGGCCAAGTCAAATGATGCCTTGCATAGATTTCCTTGGTTAGGTTCGGGAATTTGAAAAGGGTAGCATCCTTGGTTAGCCTTATGTAGCGAAAAGGGTAGGCATACTCTTTGGAAATCTCTTGAAGTATTTTGTAAGTTTTGTATTGACCTTCAAGCCAATAGACCGTTGTAAGGTGATGAAAATCTTCTCTAACTAAATCAGCTGTTGTTCTGAAACTATTTGAACAAGCATCTGAATTTTTGCCATAATGATCTGTAGAAATCTCTTCTAGTCTATTGTGATACATTTTTTGAAAGGGGGAGAGCTATTCTACAACTTTTCTATTCATTTTCATCACAAATTCGGTTTAGAACTAATTAGAAACTGGAGTTGAAGTTAGTACCTGTGTACAGTGCTATCTAAAACAGCTAGAAAATTTTTGAACTTTGAACAGCCATAATTCTTAAATTAGGAAAGCAACCTATGCATATCTATACATGTATGGAAAGCTTAAAGAGTACTCTATCAATTTCCTATTCAACGCTAAGGATAAAACACGCAATAACCAGGTCTAAATCGAAGTACCGTTTAAGGTGTCGTAACAGTCCGGAATCTGGACAGTTATGTATTCAGTTGCTGTTTGGATCGTAATTTCTAGTAAGATCATCAAAAGACTTCATAATTTACATTTATGGAATCCTGAGGATGTGTGTAACAAGTTTGCAATATATTGTTTCTGCAAATATCAATGTTCTCTATTTGAAAATTGTGAACAAAATCAGCAATATACAAGTAACTGCCTATTTAGAATAAGAAGATAAAATTGTCATTGCTGGTGATCAACTTTAACATGCTTGTCACCCTTGAAATGTATAGGAACTTTTGGTCAGTCGCCTTAAACCCTAGAATGCCTTATCAAATCCTAGAATGCTTCCATCTTTTTCTTCATGCAACACTTCATGTAGAGTTAATATGCCATTTATTATATTTTTTGTCTTATTAGTTCTAGCATGGAAAGCCCTAAGAAGACTGGTGCTGGTAGTAACAATAAAGAAGACAATATGGAGTTTACTGACTCTAGCAGTTCAAGCTCCTTTCACAGTCCATCGGATCCTTTTCCTAATATAAAAATTAAAAAGACTTCAGAGGATCTCGACCCGGAATATGATCCTACCGACGAGGTATGGATCACGAATCTTAACTTCAGCAGTTCAAGTTAATGTTGGTTGTCAAGTATATGAAGTCTTATAATTCTTTTCTACCTAGATTAATCGTGAAGACAACGAGGTGACTTCGGCTCCTAAAACCGCAGAAGGTTCTCCAATGGATGAATCCTCAGCTTCACTCAAGCTGAAATGAGGGCAACAAGGTCCCAATAAGGGTCCATTGGACCGCATCATGTACATAACAAGGGTCGGTCCAGGTGGGCTTCCACAAGAACTACTGGATTCAGTTACCAAGTATCGTAATGCATGCGGTTTTCTTGCTAGGGAGCTCGTGTCGATCACAACCGAGAATTGGAGGAAATTACCCGAGCACACCAAGAATGAGTTGTGGGAAAAGAAACAATTCAAATTCCCGAAAGACATAGAAGAAGCTGTAAAGAAAGCAACATTGGTCTCTTGCGGCAAGAAGTTTTGTGGCTGGAAGAGTGAAATGAATGCTTATGTTAAGGCCGATAAAGTCCCTAGCCCGAGGAAGATGGGAAAAATCACACAGGCTCAGTGGCAAGAGTTTGTTTGTCAAAAGACCACACCTGATGCTAAAGCTCTAAGTGCAACTAGGTCAGAGCTTGCAAAAAAGAACAAATACCATCATCGCTTGGGGTCTGTCGGATATGCCCCCAAAGTCCATAAATGGAATAAGATATTAGACGAAATTACCAGTAAGGGCAATCCTCAACCATTATAAGGCTGCAAATGAGAGAACTCAGCGATGGGTCTTTGCTCGGTCAGGTTTGACCAGCGAGGGCAAACTTGAAAAGCCCTACTCTGTGAATGAAGTCGAGGATAAAATGAAAGAAGTAATTGAGAAGCAACAGAAGGGTCTCTTCAAGCCGAAGAGGGAGAATGACCAGCTTACCGCTATCTTAGGAAACCCTGAACATAGCGGACGGGTTCGAGCAGTCTCTTCTCAAATGTCTTGGCTAGATGGTTTCCTAAAGATAAAGACACATATAGAAGACATGAGAAGTTTAAGAAAACACTTGATGAAATGATTGCTCAAAAGGTCAAAGAAAATATGCAAGAAATAATGGAACAACTTAGACAATCGGGACAATTAGTGGCACCGAGTACAGTGATGGTTCCAGCGCCAAAGGAGCAATTAGTATCTCCAACTGCCTACCCTAGCAGCGTTGGTTCTGTGCCAGGCTCAGGGTCAACCCATTAGTTCCTTGTCCATGATATTGCTAACGACAAATCTTGTCGTCTTCTTGTCCCGATTGGCAGAGCAGGGAACAAAACCAAACAGGTTGCCACTTCTATGGCAAAGCCTGATCGTGGCTTCAACGGGAATCCACTTCTGTTGTATTATGTTGTGGTCCAAGTTCTTCATATCATTGATAATAATTATGAAGGTTATGAAATAGACCACGTCACACTTGAGGGGATCGCGACTCTGGGGCAGGCTGCCAACCAATTAATCCTTTGGCACCGACGCAATATTGTGTTGGACGATGAGCCAATTTCTAGCCCCGTCGCATCTCGAAATACTGCAACCCCATCTTCTAAGCCGAAAGTCCAGGAAGATCCACTCCTAGTCTAGGAAGATCCACTCCCCCTATGTCTCAGCAAGGGTGATAGTAACCTTGCTAGTAAAGATATCCAAGAGAAACAAGTTGGACAACAGCTTCAAGCAGTACCAGAGCAAGCTGTTGATAGTAAAGAGCAACAGCTTGAAGTAGTACTAGAGCCAGTTGTTGGGAGTAAAGAGCAATCAGTTGAACAACAGGTTCAACAACAAGCCAGTGTCCAACTTCCGACGACTACTCCTCGATCATCAGTGCCTATCAAAGTTAGCTCATATGAAATTAAAAAACCTTCATCAGAAGTGTAAAAGTATTTGGAAACTATGAAGGAAAATATTAGAAAATCGAGTGCATCTCATTCTTCTCATGAGCCAGCATTAGGAGATATCGAGGAGTGGGAAGAAGGTGGTGTCATGTATAATCGGCAGACGGCTTTAGTTAAACCAGGAGTTCCAATATACAAGCCTGAGGATAGTCCTCCTGAATTTAAGAATGGGAAGCCGTTAATGACATCCGTACAACTTAGCAAACAACCTGCCCTGCTCAAAAGAATGCATGAGTGGTACATCCTTGCCAGTACAAAATATGAGATTGATTGCGTCACATTTCGTATTCTAAAAGAAGCATCTGGAGCACTGGAGAAGATAGACGAGTCATTTTATTTGAAGAGCTGCACCCCCTTTTCCATCGGGGCAATGCTCGAAATCAACCTACTGCTCGTTTGGTGCTTGTAAGTGCCTCTAATATTTTACATTTGCTTTTCTTACTACATGCATACACATTTCATGAGATTATAACAATTCTGAACTTCTTCAATAGGATGCAATACATGAATAATGAAAAGATGGAACGCAAGACAGGTATCCTTGACCCTACATGGATTGCAAAGACGCTATTCGACGTCAAGGCGGGAGACTCAGCAAAGTTCAAGCACATGAAAAAAAAAAGATTTTCAAAAAGCAATCGCAAAACTTAAGAAGGATAGAAGGACAGAAGTTGCAGCTTACATAGGACATGCGTATTTAACTTTGTCAGAGACGGTAAGGACCTCATAAAGGCTTCGTACCACTTCGAGTAAGTTCGACACATGACATTGAAATAGCAATTATTGGTAATTGTTAACACGTGTATTTGTATGTTTGCAGTAATCACTACATAATGATCTTCATCAAGCCAACACAGGGAATGGCAACAGTCTTGGACTCGGCCGATTTCCCACCAAATCGTTACAAAGATTTCCTTTCCATTTTGAAACTGTATGTTTATTCAATAATTTTAATTTACACACATTTAGAATGTGTTGACAAGTTTTATATGACATTTCTTGTATTACAGCGCTTGACGGTTTTATGCAGAACGGCTTGGCGGTGAGAGACCTTCTAATACGACTGCATTGGACATTAAAACGTAGTATGCTTGTCCGAAGCAGCCTGCTGGGAGTGTCTTATGCGGGTACTATGTATGCGAGCATCTTCGGACCGCCAGCGAATATAGAGTGAATCGTGAGGATGTAAGTTATCCTTAATGTCGATATCTTATTTTCTTACTTTTGAGTTTCATTTTCATTGTAACTAGCATAGTTTAATACTTATATTCTCTGCTGTTCAATATTACCAGAAAAATTATTTTCATATTTTGATTCCAACTTCAAAATTCAATTGCTCATAGTACACTGCTCCAAAAATACCAAATAAATTTCTATATACTCTCACTTTGATCTATACTTTGAGATTGTTCAAACCAACACATTCTAAACCTTGTTATGTGTTTCATTGCAGCACACAAAGAATGTGAATGAAGAATGGCCGGTTTGTAGAAGTATTCCTGGTGGAGGAGCCGACAAGATTTCTATTGAACTCTGTCAATTCATTCGTCGCGAAATTTTGCACAAAATAGGGGAGTTCTTTGATCAGAATGGTGCAATAGCTGATGTGCCACAACTTTACGACAATGCCAATAGTAACAGTTTTTAGTGAAAACTTGTAAACTATGAGATGAATTGTATCTGTAACTTGTACATATGTATATTATTTTAGTGAAATTGACTTCTGTGAGATGACTTCTATGATGATATTGTTGACTTCTGTGATGATATTGTTGACTTCTGTTCTATGATTATATTGAATTGACATGGAAATTAGAAATAACAACAGCTAGTATTGCATAGGTTATACCTTATCACAGGCGGTTATTTACCAACGGCTAGACCTGCCTGTGAAAAACAATTATCACAAGCGGCTAGATATAGGTAAAGAACCACCTGTGATAACCTAATTATCACAGGCGGTTACTGTTATGGTAGAAACTGGCTGCGATAAACTGTCTTCACAGGCGGCCTGATGTAAGTCAAGATCCGCCTATGATAACACTATTATCACATGCGGTTATATATGTTTCACGACCCGCCTGTGATAATTGTATTATCACAGGCGGTTACATATGCTGCACGACCCGCCTGTGATAACTTATATTCACAGGCGGCTAGTCTAAGTAAAGAACTGCCTGTGATAATCTTTCTTCACAGGCGGTTTCACTTCTTCGCCTGTAAAATTGCGGATTAGCTCTTTGTTTCAGGCGGTTTTAAAAACCGCGTGTGATAATAGGTTTGAAGCCGCCTGCGATGAGGCTTATTGTAGTAGTGTCACCCCGATGCAAATCCTTCATGTGGCTCATGCTGCAGAACAGAATTTAGACCGCAGCTAGGCTCCAAATAAAGGGCTGGCAAAACTCCTATTTCTGCCCCTTGTGCATCCGCAACCTTGAAACGGTTCAACACCTTTTCATGAAATGTTCCTATGCGGTACACCTATGGAGTGAAGTCAGCAGATGGTCACAGATTCAATCGTTTCATCCAGCAAATTGGAATCATGAGGCAGATTTCCTATTGTGGTTCTCGACTTTGGCCGCAGGCAGCAAAAATAGGAAAAGAAAGGCACGATCACTTGTGATATTGGTTGCCTGGACGATGTGGAAAGAGAGAAATGCTCGCATTTTTGACAGAAAGGAAAAAGATTGCCGGTCTTTACTGAAAGACATTAAGGATCAGACTGCAGCTTGGGCAAAGGCCGGTGCTGGTCACCTTTTCCCTCCTTCTCCTGATACTCATGTAACTTAGACATCTGGAACATTTTCCCTCTGTTCATCTCTGCTCCCTGTTATATTTATCATGCCTTATGACTGACAACATGGTCGTCTCTTGTACTCTCTCCACTATTTAATATATTGCCTCCAGGCTTTAAAAAAAATGTGTACCCTTTTTTTCGAACCAATGAACAAGAGCACTACTTTTTTTTGAAGCAAATGGCAGGTGCTATGCCTTTTCATTAAAGAAGAAGTAAATTAGAGAAATACAAAACACAAACACAGATATAGGCAGCCTCAGCTGCCATATCCAACACATCACAAGCACGAACAAACACATACTAACCTCAGACTGAGAAGAAGGTACACCACAAACTAAAAAAATAGTAGTGAACTCCATGTCGCGACGACCAACCGCTAATCGTTGAACCTCCCAGCTGCTCAATGGCAAACAAACTGCAAAGAAGAAGAGGCGAGAAAGAAGAAGATTCGCTCCTTCTCAACAGCACTGCCACCATCCAAGCAGTTGGGAGGTTAACCATAAGCGACATGTCATCCCGTCAGTAGGTTAAGATTGAATGAAATGGACCTCCAAATGCGACACCTCCAACGGGGACACGACGTAGTAATGACGTCGTCGCTTGTCCAGCAGACTTGGGTTTTCACACAAAGGGAGCCAGGAGGTGACGAGAAATATGACAATATCCCCAAGAAGATCAAGACGTCCGCGGACATCGCTGTTGTCAGTCCAACAACTGTCGGACAAGGCTTTCACCTGTACTCATCACCCACCGCATCCATCTGCCTGCTACATAGAGGCCACCGCCACCACCTTGCGACGCGTCGTCTTCCTTCCAACGGCCAACTGCCGCACCCGCCGACGCCATTGTTGCGTCGCGCTGACCACGCCGCACCAAAAAACGACCAATTGCGCCGCACAACCTTCATGGTCCTTGAGCTCCGCTCACCTTGCTGTCGTTGCGCTCCGAAGGTTGAGACACTAACTTCCAACCATCCCAAGACAACCAGACTCTCCACAGACGTCGGCTCCCGTGAGCCCCATCGCCCAGATCCGTCGTCGCAGGCATCCCACTGGCCTTGCCGCTCAGACCCGACGTCGCAAGCGCCCCACTGGCTCTGACACCCAGGTCCGTCGTTGCATGTGTACCACCGGGCCCTGCCGCCCAGATCCGCCGTCATGGCCGCCTATAGACAAAACCTTCGCTGCTTCAGCAGACCGTGCAGACCGTGCAGGGAGGGAGAAGGTCACCACCGTTAATGACTCCAGAGACGAAACGATCCAACATCGCCGCTGCAACAATATTCATCGATGAGATGATCCACCATCGCCGCTGCAACAATCTTCATCGACGCCACAAATGACGTTCACCAGTACACCCGAGGCAACGACGCCCTCAATTAGCATCGTCAGCAGCCAGGCTTCACCACCCACGGCCAAGCGCGACACCCGCAGCGCCTGGCGACGTGGGAAGAGTGCGGCGTCGGCGAGGCAAAGAACCCGCCACGCCACACTTCCCGCATGCGCCCAGCACTGCCACCCCGCTTACGCCGGCCGTACGCCGCTTGAGTCAGTCGCCACATCGTCGCATCCACTCGCATCGATCCATGGCGCAGGACGATGCAACTGGGCCGTGCTCGACCACCTTGCCGCATGTGGGTACGGCCACAACCTGCGGCTCCTCGATGCTGGGCGGAAGCACACGCTGGAGGCCCTCTTAGTGCTCCGCCACCGTGGAACTCCATGCTGCGGCTTCCAACTCGCCCACGCGTGGAAGCTCGGGTCTCACTGGTCTTGACCCAGCTAGATCCGGCCGGCAGGCCGCCGGATCTGCTCACCTGACCTAAGATCTGCTCGCCGCTGCCGCCTCCCCGATTTGGATTCCCCTAGTCACTAGGGCCTCGCCGCCGCCTTCCTGCAAACTGTAGCGGCTTGCTCTGGTGGAAGCAAGGGCTGGAGGGCGGCGGATTTAGTGCCGGTGGGGGCGGCTGTGGTGGCCGCCCGTGTCACCCGCGAGGGGGACAACGCGGGGGCTCTGGACTGCTCCCAACTACTACGTACGAATTTGAGAAAGGCAACAATGCCGCAAGAGCACTACTCTTTCATTTAAGGAGGAGAGAAATAAGTTTACAGATTTAGCGCGCATCAATTATCATGAATTTAGAGCACACCCAGAATCTATAAAAAAAACGTCTACAGCACTGATTGCCTATTTGATCATCCACTTTTCCACAGCAACTGAAACCTTCTTCCATTTTGCTTTTCCACAAGTTCCAGATTGTGTAAACAATGATTGTGGCTGCTGTTGTTCTCTTCTCCCGTGCCTCCAAACCTGCTAATTCTCTCGTTTCACCATAACTTGAGGTCTTTTCCTGGTTCTGGCGCCGTGTACGGACATGTTCCTCTGCTTCCATGTATTGACTTCTGTTAATTTTGACAGATGCTAAGGATCAATACCTAGCCACTAATCAACTCAGGATAACATAAGAACAGATGCTAATTAACAGCTTAATTGCGCACCTTGGCTAATACCTCAAAGATGTAGAGCAGAAACCGTGATGAAGACATTCCATCTGCTGGTGATTGATGGCCTTGAAGCTTGATCTTGCAGAGCTCGTGAAGGCCGCAAGGGCAGTAGATGCAGGGAGGAACCTTTCCCAGCCTTTTCCTCCTTAGGTGATCGGACCCTCTTAGGATTTAGGGCACATAGGGCTTAGAGAGTTGATTTTCCATCATTTTGTCTTAAGGTGGTGCCCTTCTATTTATAGATAGAGGAACGGGTGAGGGGCCTCCCCAACCGAATTGGTTGGGATTTGGAGTCCCCGATCAGGACTCCTCAAGGGGTCTAAGTTTGTTGGAGTTGGTTATTTCCATAACCACCTCCTAAACGTGATTAATCTCTAATATTCCCCCCTTGATCATGGAACTAAGTAACTTAGTAACACAAAACTAAACTTAATGTATATCTCCTCATGCTTGATATAAAGGGCACGGCGAATCGGAAACAGCCAGTTATGTACTGCTTGACCCGACGACCATGTTACATCTCACACTTAGAAACATACACTAATTCTGAGTTTGGCCCCTAAGTATCCAGGGAAACATAGGTTCTTCCTTAAACCCATGTGTATTATGTATTCAAAGAACACATTGGGTAGAAGTCCCTTTTGTATGCGGTACCGCGAGGATTCGCATGAATCTAATTGCTCAATTCTAAGTTTGATCCTAGATATACTTCTTTGCAACACACAACTGATGTCAATGTGTTTGGCTGCACATTTGACTTGTTGCCTTAGAAGTACGAATAACTTATGTGGTTTATGCTGTCTACCACCTCTTACCCCGGGTTTTTCTTATTTTGTCCGCTCAGCGGCCTCATCACTAAGTTGGTGTGCATCGATCATGATGCAGTTACCTGTGGTTTGGATCTTTTCCACAATAAAGCTCCGTCTGCGAGTGTTATTTTTTGATGTGGATTTTACTACACATCTCGCAGGAACTTAGTTTTACTAATCCATGGCTTTTCTAATAATACTAAACTTATTATGAGGCCTGAGTTTCTTGCAAAATCGCAAATTTATACTGATCTTCATTCCAGTGACCTGGGTTGAACTTATTAATGCCAAAATAACCCGACAGACTATGTCAAGGTTGGTTAATGAGCAATCTGAGAGCTTTCGACAGCAGAAAGCTTTGGAACTCATTTTATTCGATCGATCTCTTAGTGGTTCTTATACTAATTAACCTTGACTTTTTTGAGCAGACGAATTTGTTCGCATACATACCGTACTACTAAAGTACGCTCTCATGTATGCCTAACAATCACAATACCTCTTAGTGTCAAAATCAGAGGACAACTCTTATTGATATCTAATAGTAGATTGGCATTATACTTGACAGCAAAACGTCATCTACAAGGTGCAAGAAAAGTCAAATTCTCGTTCTAAACTGAGTGAAAACTGAATTTGACCACATAATACTTAGTATAACCCATACTTACTAATTTACTTATAGAACTTGAGATACCTTGTATTCATATGTTCCTTTTGCTTAAATGACAACTCTTCAGTTATCATACAGACATTCTCTTGTAGATCCCTATTGAGAATCGTCATTATTACATCAGTCTGATGTAATACTAAGTCATAATGCGCTGCTAATGTAGTACAGATTTTGAACGAATCCTAAGTTGAGACAATTGAAAACGAGTTAACACAATCAACGTCTTCTTAATAAAATCATTAGCCACAAGTCTGTCCTTACTGTTTTTGACTTTTCCTTTTGGAGTCACGTATTTGTGTAGAACATTAACAGCCTACTAACTTGGCTCTATTAGGAAAGTTGACTGAGTTATAGACTTTATTGGCTTACTTATCCCTCATCTACTCCTATATGGCTTGACACCATTCGGATGGATGAGAGCTTCATGTAGCTTAGTTCAAATAAGGTGAGACCAACCTTCATTTGAATATTGATCTCTCAACGAGATCCACTTATTCACACATTATTTACTAATTGAGGCGATTGTTGCTCTGCATCATAGGCGGCTAATTTAATCAACACAGAAAACTAAGATGTCATGTACAACAGGAGTTTTACTTAATTTTGTCACTGAAGAGCTAACAAAAGGCATTGAGTCAACAATAACGAGATATGTTGACTTAACAACAGCATGTATCGACAAGAATGGTTCTTGAGTCATAGAGGTGGATCTTGCATCCACTTCTCGTCAAGATCATTTACTCGACTTACGTTGCTCCCCCTAATCTTAGCATATATTATTTCCATAAACTTAGTGTCGGTCAAGATAATAGAAACAATATTATCTTGCTGAATAGCCATCAAGATGGTTTACTAATGTTTGAGCTAATTGACTTAGTGACAACCTCATTAAAGTTTTAATGAGGATTTATGTCATGTCCTTGTCTAATATGATGTTTTAAAACACCAACTATTTAAAATATCGATTTAGCATGTGAATAGAGGTTTTGAGCCTCGATCATTTTAGCTAATCGACTAAGTTTAAGGACTTCTTTTATTTCTTAGGGAACACGGGGTACATCGATCGTAGTACTCCCCCTCACGATCGGATTCTAATCTTAGTATTTTATAATATGCATCCATCTGAGTAGGAAGTTCTTAGCAGGGATAATCTATTGAGAAATGGAGCATTCAATTCTCCCCCTCGAAATATGGCGTTATCGAAAGAGCCATAATTTCGAAGACGTTTCACGATTGATTCTTATGCGCTCACTAAAACTTGCTCATTCTGAGAGAAAATTTGATTATAGAATCATGCGGGGACTATGAGAATGTCTCGTCGAAAGACAAGACTCAACTTATTCAAACAAGTATATCAAGGTGACATACTCAACTTAGTTGTCCGAGCAAGATTACTAAAATAAAATTCTTTTAATAAGAGGGTAAATAATGAACTGAGAACTTAGTGAAGCATAAGTATAAAGCCATCTTTTATTACTAATGGGAGTTCGTGTTTGGCTTCTACTTTTTGCTTCACTACCATTAGCGACTTTAACGGTCCTAGTCCCTCTCCTAATTATCCTCATCTTATTTTGATACTAAGTCGCTCATAACAATGAGCTCTTCCTAAGATCCACTGCCATTGCTTAGTGTTACAAATGCTATGTATTGTTTTTCACGTAGACTACTTGACAAAACGCAGCATTTATAATTATTTGTTATTCTAAATATGTGCACACGCACAATGCCTCCATTTTATTTTTTAGTTACAAGTTTCTTTCCGAGAATACTTGCATCAAATTTAGTATAGTCAGTAAAATGACCTCTTGAGTTAATGTAGGTTCTAAGAGGCAGTGTCACATTCGAAAATCGCTTCCTAAACGTGCTTAGTAATTGAATCATCAAATATAAAATATTTAATGAATCGCTAAATACGATCAAAATCGTACTTAAACTAAATGCTTTCATCATTACGAAGAAAACATACTGAGTTTCTCCATCTCGTAAGATGGAAAACTAAAACTGAATATAGTGTTTAACTGAGTTTGGAGGATTCAACTGAGTGATATACTTAAAGAATGCATAAACTGAATTAGAATTAAACAAACTCAAATGTTATGTATTGATTTTCACGTTGGCTACTTGGCAAAACATAACATAACTGATAACATAGTAAATTTTGTCTTTCACGTTGGCTACTCGAACAAAATTTTCTATGAATTGATTCAAAAACACTTAGTTGAGGTGAAATGTCATCTTTTGTCATTCCAACTAAATATGACATTCAAAATATCTGAAAAAAACATAGTAAATTTTGTCTTTCACGTTGGCTACTCGAACAAAATTTTCTATGAACTGAATCAAAACACTTAACTGAGGTGAAATGTTGTCTTTTGTCATTTCAACAAAATATGACATTCATAATAACTTAGAAAACATAGCAAATTTCATCTTTCACGTTGGCTACTCGAGCGAAACTTTCTATGCACTAAATAACTGAGTTAAATAAAAATGTTGTCTTTTGTCTTTCACGTTGGCTACTCGAACAAAATACAATACTCATAACTGAGAGCATGACAAATTTTATCTTTCACTTTGGCAACTCAATAAAATTTTCATGCAACTAAATAACTGAGAACATAGTAATTATCAAAATTACCATGCATAAACTTAATAATCTGAGATCATATCAACTTTATCGTTCACGTTGGCTACTTAACAAAATTGCTACAAATACATAGTAAGCTGAGCACATAGCATAAAATTGTTATACAACAAATATTGTTATGCAATACTGAGTACACAGCGGAAGCTTAAAATCTGAGTGATATATTTAATTACTTAATCTTCAACAACAAAATTAATAACTTAAATTAACGACTGAGAAAATAATATCATAATGCTACATTACTGAACATAATGTAATAAACATACATTAGAATGTGACTAATATTCACTAATATATTATAATATACTTAATTAATCCCAGTCTGTTTAATTAATTTTAGGCAACTAAGATGATTTTAGCTCATACTAAGATTACTGAAAATTATTTACTAAATAGGTGAAAAGTCTGCGTCTAAAACAAAAAATTGATTTTAACTAAATTACTGAAAGTAGGCTAAAAAGCCCCTGAGGTAGCCCAACGGCTGAAGCCTTGGTCTGGAGGAAATGGCCTGGTGTGGCATGCGCTGCGCATGGGGAAACCAGTCCACTATCTTGCTTAGGCCCAAAATTTGTTTTGTTCCACAGACCAAAAATAGCCTGCACTTAAACTCTATTGGGCTCGGAGCTAAGGTGGCCCGAGGCCGAAACTAAAGTGGAGGAGGATCTGGCCCGATGGCCCGCATAACGCGCGGCTGGCCCGCCAGACAGCTTAGTTGCGCCATGAAAATGTCAGAAAATAACAGGGCGGCCCAAGCTGGCCCAGTGAGGCACCCGCATGGGCTCTTAGCCCACTAAGTGCCATCGAAAGATATTCACCATAGGATCTCTATCCAACGGCCAGTATAGCTTCAGCGTTTCTAACTGAAGCGGATCTGAACCTTCAATCCTCGATCGAACGGTGTGGTGGGAATTGAGTGACATACTTAAGTCAGATTTTGTGAAACCCTAGTTCATTCTTCCTTCTCCCTATCCCCTGTCTCTCTTATCCACTCACGCAATGGCGGGGTGACCGAGAGACTGAGCTGATGGTGCGAGCGCCGCCGCGACGGGGTGGGTCAACGCAGTCACAAGACGCTCGCCAGCGCATAATCTCCGCTGGGGATGAACTTGCCGCCGCTTGAGTGACTTGCCAGCTCGCAGACGTCGATGTAACCCCAGTCGTGCACTTAGGTTAGGGTTAGGAGTGTTATGCCGGTCCGGCGAGCCTTACTACCGCATTGCACCACCTATCTCGCTGGTGCGCGTGCTCTCCATTGGGTGAGTATGCTACCGTCGAGCGAAGTTTCGTGTGGCGCTCTTAATGTGTGGATTTGGTGATCCCGCGGCTCGCCCTACCCGGAGAACCTCGAGGAACGTTTCGGTGACGCACCATGAGCGGCACCATCGATGAGCCTCTTGCCGGCGCGCGAGTTCACCTTAGAGCGAGCTCACCGTCGTCGAATGGCTTGTCGGGTGGCGCCCTAAGGCGGCAAAACCGGCGACTGTGAGCCACCCTACCCGATGGCCTCTCGTGGATGGAGGTCTCGGTAATGTGCAGTGCGTCGCCCCGTTCATTGATGAGGACAGAGGCCACATCCAGAGGAAAACGACAGCGCATCTACAGTAAGTGATCCATCTTATCAATTTTTTTAGGGTTTGATTCGAATCCTCAGTTCTGGGTTTGAATCCTCAAGCTAATTTGGATCCCCTCCGATCTGAGTTGATGTAATTCGTGTTTGAAAATGAATTAAATCCTAATTTGATCTGATTCAAATGCAAATTTGAGTTGATCCTAATTTAGGATTAGAACCCTAATCCCCTCTGTGTTCTTGGTTTGAATCCTTAGACTGAGTTTTGAATCTTAGTTAGGATCCAAAACCCTAAGACCCCTTCTCAAATGCTTTGCCATGGTCTGGATTATGTGAACCCAGAGTTTGATCTGAGTTTTGAAACTTGAATCCTAATCTGATTCTTCTTTTTTCTGATTTCTCTAAGTAACTAAACTCACAACTTAATTTACTTAGAACCTGAAATTATTAGTGCAGCTAGGCGACTCTGATGCCCATGTTAATTTTAACAGATGCTAAGGATCAATACCTAGCCACTAATCAACTCAGGATAACATAAGAACAGATGCTAATTAACAGCTTAATTGCACACCTTGGCTAATACCTCAAAGATGTAGAGCAGAAACCGTGATGAAGACATTCCATCTGCTGGTGATCGATGGCCTTGAATCTTGATCTTGCAGAGATCGTGAAGGCCGCAAGGGCAGTAGATGCAGGGAGGAACCTTCCCCAGCCTTTTCCTCCTTAGGTGATCGGACCCTCTTAGGATTTAGGGCACATAGGCTTAGAGATTTGATTTTCCATCAATCTGTCTTAGGGTGGTGCCCTTCTATTTATAGATGGAGGAACGGCCGAGCGGGCCTCCCCAACCGAATTGGTTGGGATTTGGAGTCCCCGATTAGGACTCCTCAAGGGGTCTAAGTTTGTTAGAGTTGGTTATTTCCATAAACACCTCCTAAATGTGATTAATCTCTAACATTCTCCCCCTTGATCATGGAACTAAGTAACTTAGTAACACAAAACTAAACTTAACGTATATCTCCTCATGCTTGATATAAAGGGCACGGCGAATCGGAAACAGCCAGTTACGTACTGCTTGACCCGACGACCACGTTACATCTCACACTTAGAAACATACACTAATTCTGAGTTTGGCCCCCAAGTATCCAGGGAAACATAGGTTCTTCCTTAAACCCATGTATGTTATGTGTTCACAGAACACATTGGGTAAAAGTCCCTTTTGTATGCGGTACCGCGAGGATTCGCATAAATCTAGTGGCTCGATGCTAAGTATGATCCTATATATACTTCTTTGCAACACACAACTGATGTCAATGTGTTTGGCTGCACATTTGACTTGTTGCCTTAGAAGTACGAATAACTTATGTGGTTTATGCTGTCTACCACCTCTTAGCCCGGGTTTTTTCTTATTTTGTCCGCTCAGCGTCCTCATCACTAAGTTGGTGTGCATCGATCATGATGCAGTTACCTGTGGTTTGGAGCTTTTCCACAATAAAGCTTCGTCTGCGAGTGTTATTTTATGATGTGGATTTTACTACACATCTCGCAGGAACTTAGTTTTACTAATCCATGGCTTTTCTAATAATACTAAACTTATTATGAGGCCTGAGTTTCTTGCAAAATCGCAAGTTTATACTGATCTTCATTCCAGTGACCTGGATTGAACTTATTAATGCCAAAATAACCTGGCAGACTATGTCAAGGTTAGTTAATGAGCAATCTGAGAGCTTTCGACAGCAGAAAGCTTTGGAACCCATTTTATTCGATCGATCTCTTAGTGGTTCCCATACTAATTAACCTTGACTTTTCTGAGCAGACGAATTTGTTCGCATACATATCGTACTACTAAAGTACGCTCTCATGTATGCCTAACAATCACAATACCTCTTAGTGTCAAAATCAGAGTACAACTCTAATTGATATCTAATAGTAGATTGACATTATACTTGACAGCAAAACGTCATCTACAAGGTGCGAGAAAAGTCAATTTCTCATTCTAAACTGAGTGAAAACTGAATTTGTCCTCATAAAACTTAGTATAACCCAAACTTACTAATTTACTTATAGAACTTGAGATACCTTGTATCTCATATGTTCCTTTTGCTTAAATGACAACTCTTCAATTATCATACAGACATGCTCTTGTAGATCCCAATTGAGAATCATCATTATTACATCAGTCTGATGTAATACTAAGTCATAACGCGTTGCTAATGTAGTACAGATTTTGAACGAATCCTAAGTTGAGACAATTGAAAACGAGTAAACACAATCAACGTCTTCTTAATAAGATCATTAGCCACAAGTCTGTCCTTACTATTTCTGACTTTTCCTATTGGAGTCAGGTATTTGTGTAGAACATTAACAACCTACTGATTTGGCTCCATCGGGAAAGTTGACTGAGTTACAGACTTTATTGGCTTACTTATGCCTCATCTACTCCTATATGGCTTGACACCATTCGGATGGATGAGAGCATCATGTAGCTTAGTTCAAATAAGGTGAGATCAACCTTCATTTGAATATTGATCTCTCAACGAGATCCACTTATTCACGCATTATTTACTAATTGAGGCGATTGTTGCTCTTCATCATAGGCGGCTAATTTAATCAACACAGAAAACTAAGATGTCATGTGCAACAAGAGTTCTACTTTATTTTGCCACTAAAGAGCTAACAAAAGGCATTGAGTCAACAATAACGAGATATTTTGACTTAACAGCAACACGTATCGAGAAGAATGGTTCTTGAGTCATAGAGGTGGATCTTGCATCCACTTCTCGTCAAGATCATTTACTCGACTTACGTTGCTCCCCCTAATCTTATCATATATTATTTCCATAAACTTACTGTCGATCAAGATAATAGAAACAATATTATCTTGCTGAATAGCCATCAAGATGGCTTACTAATGTTTGGGCTAATTGACTTAGTGACAACCTCATTAAAGTTTTAATGAGTATTTATGTCATGTCCTTGTCTAATATGATGTTTTAAAACACCAACTATTTAAAATATCGATTTTGCATATGAATAGAGGTTTTGAGCCTCGATCGTTTTAGCTAATCGACTAAGTTTAAGGACTTCACTGATTTCTTAGGGAACACGGGGTACACCGATCGTAGTACTCCCCCTCATGATCGGATTCTAATCTTAGTATTTTAATATGCATCCATATGAGTAGGAAGTTATTAGCAGGGATAATCGATTGAGAAACGGAGCGTTCAATTCTCCCCCTCGAAATATGACGTTATCGAAAGAGCCATAATTTCGAAGATGTTTCACGATCAATTCTTACGCGCTCACTAAATCTTGTTCATTCTGAGAGAAAATTTGATTATAGAATCATGCGGGGATTATGAGAATGTCTTGTCGAAAGACAAGACTCAACTTATTCAAACAAGTATATCAAGGTGACATACTCAACTTAGTTGTCTGAGCAAGATTACTAAAATCAAATTCTTTTAATAAGAGGGTAAATAATGAACTGAGAACTTAGTGAAGCGTAAGTATAAAGCCATCTTTTGTTTCTAATGGGAGTTCATGTTTGGCTTCTACTTTTTGCTTCATTACCATTAGCAACTTTAACGGTCCTAATACCTCTCCAAATTATCCTCATCTTATTTTGATACTAAGTCACTCATAGCAATGAGCTTTTCCTAAGATCCACTGCCTTTGCTTAGTGTTACAAATGCTATGTATTGTTTTTCACGTAGGCTACTTGACAAAACACAACATTCATAATTATCTGTTATTCTAAATATGTGCACACGCACAACGCCTCCATTTTATTTCTAAGTTACAAGTTTCTTTCCGAGAATACTTGCATCTAATTTAGTATAGTCAGTAAACTAACCTCTTGAGTTAATGGAGGTTCTAAGAGGCAGTGTCACATTCAAAAATCGCTTCCCAAACGTGCTTAGTAATTGAATCATCAAATATAAAATATTTAATGACTCACTAAATACGATCAAAATCATACTTAAACTAAATGCTTTCATCATTACGAAGAAAACATACTAATTTTCTCCATCTCGTAAGACGGAAAATTAAAACTGAGTACAGTGTTTAACTGAGTATGGAGGATGCAACTGAGTGATATACTTAAAGAATGCATAAACTGAATTAGAATTAAACAAACTAAAATGTTATGTATTGATTTTCACGTTGGCTACTTGGCAAAACATAACATAACTGATAACATAGTAAATTTTGTCTTTCACGTTGGCTACTCGAACAAAATTTTCTATGAACTGATTCAAAAACACTTAGTTGAGGTGAAATGTCATTTTGTCATTCCAACAAAATATGACATTCAAAATATCTGAGAAAACATAGTAAATTTTGTGTTTCACGTTGGCTACTCGAACAATATTTTCTATGAACTGAATCAAAACACTTAACTGAGGTGAAATGTTGTCTTTTGTCATTTTAACAAAATATGACATTCATAATAACTTAGAAAACATAGCAAATTTCGTCTTTCACGTTAGATACTCGAGCGAAACTTTCTATGCACTAAATAACTGAGTTAAATAAAAATGTTGTCTTTTGTCTTTCACGTTAGGTACTTGAACAAAATACAACATTCATAACTGAGAGCATGACAAATTTTATCTTTCACTTTGGCTACTCAACAAAATTTTCATGCAACTAAATAACTGAGAACATAGTAATTATCAAAATTACCATGCATAAACTTAATAATCTGAGATCATAGCAACTTTATCGTTCACGTTGGCTACTTAACAAAATTGCTATATAGTAAACTGAGCGCATAGCATAAAATTGTTATACAACAAATATTGCTATGCAATACTGAGTACACAGCGGAAGCTTAAAATCTGAGTGATATACTTAATTACTTAATCTTCAACAACAAAATTAATAACTTAAATTAGCAACTGAGAAAATAATATCATAATGCTACATTACTGAACATAATGTAATAAACATACACTAAAATGTGACTAATATTCACTAATATATCATAATATACTTAATTAATCCCAGTCTATTTAATTAATTTTAGGAAACTAAGATGATTTTAGCTCATACTAAGATCACTGAAAATTATTTACTAAATAGGTGAAAAGTCCGCGTCTAAAACAGTAAATTGATTTTAACTAAATTACTGAAAGTGGGCTAAAAAGCCCCTGAGGTAGCCCAACGGCTGAAGCCTCGGTCTGGAGGAAATGGCCTGGTGTGGCCTGCGCTGCGCACGGGGAAACCAGTCCACTATCTTGCTTAGGCCCAAAATTTGTTTTGTTCCACAGACCGAAAATAGCCTGCACCTAAACTCTATTGAGCTCGGAGCTAAGGTGGCCCGAGGCTGAAGCTAAAGTGGAGGGGGATCTGGCCCGATGGCCCGCGTAATGCATGCCAGCCCGCCAGATAGCTTAGTTGTGCCATGAAAATGTCAGAAAATAACAGGGCGGCCCAAGTTGGCCCAGTGAGGCGCCCGCATGGGCTCTTAGCCCACTAAGTGCCACCGAAAGATATTCACCATAGGATCTCTATCCAACGACCAATATAGCTTTGGCGTTTCTAACTGAAGCGGATCTGAACCTTCAATCCTCGATCGAACAGTGTGGTGGGAATTTACTGACATACTTAAGTCGAATTTTGTGAAACCCTAGCTCATTCTTCCTTCTCCCTATCCCCTGTCTCTCTTATCCACTCACGCAACGGCGGGGTGACCGGGAGACTGAGCTGATGGTCCGAGCGCCGCTGCGACGGGGTGGGTCGACGTTGTCACAAGCCGCTCGCCGGTGCGTAAGCTCCCCTGGGGATGAACTTGCCGCTGCTTGAGTGACTTTTTAGCTCGCGGACGTTGATGTAACCCCAGTCGTGCACTTAGGTTAGGGTTAGGAGTGCTCCGCCGGTCCGGCGAGCCTTACTACCGCGTCGCACCACCTATCTTGCCGGTGCGCGTGCTCTCCATTGGGTGAGTATGCTACCGTCGAGCGAAGTTTCTTGTGGTGCTCTTAATGTGTGGATTTGGCGAGCCCGCGGCTCGCCCTACCCGTAGAACCTCGAGGAAGGTTCCGGTGACACACCATGAGCGGCGCCATCGACGAGCCTCTTGCCAGCGCACGAGTTCACCTTAGAGCGAGCTCACCGCCGTCGAATGGCTTGTCGGGTGGTGCCCTAAGGCGGCAAAACCGGCGGCTGTGAGCTGCCCTACCCGATGGCCTCTCGTGGATGGAGGTCTCGGTAATGTGCAGTGCGTCGCCCCGTTCATTGATGAGGACAGAGGCCACATCCAGAGGAAAACGACGGCGCATCTAAAGTAAGTGATCCATCTTATCAATTTTCTTAGGGTTTGATTCAAATCCTCAGTTCTGGGTTTGAATCCTCAAGCTAATTTGGATCCCCTCCGATCTGAGTTAATGTAATTCGTGTTTGAAAACGAATTAAATTCTAATTTTGGGCTTATTTGATCTGATTCAAATGCGAATTTGAGTCCAGATCCTAATTTAGGATTAGAACCCTAATCCCCTCCGTGTTCTTGGTTTGAATCCTTAGACTGAGTTTTGAATCTTAGTTAGGATCCAAAACCCTAAGTCCCCTTCTCAAATGCTTAGCCATGGTCCGGATTCAGTGAACTCAGAGTTTGATCTGAGTTTTGAAACTCGAACCCTAATCTGATTCCTCTTTTTTCTGATTTCTCTAAGTAACTGAACTCACAACTTAATTTACTTAGAACCCGAAATTATTAGTGCAGCTAGGCGGCTCTGATGCCAATGTTAATTTTGACAGATGCTAAGGATCAATACCTAGCCACTAATCAACTCGGGATAACATAAGAACATATGCTAATTAACAGCTTAATTGCGCACCTTGGCTAATACCTCAAAGATATAGAGCAGAAACCGTGATGAAGACATTCCATCTGCTGGTGATCGATGGCCTTGAAGCTTGATCTTGCAGAGCTCGTGAAGGCCGCAAGGGCAGTAGATGCAGGGAGGAACCTTCTCCAGCCTTTTCCTCCTTAGGTGATCGGACCCTCTTAGGATTTAGGGCACATAGGGCTTAGAGAGTTGATTTCCATCAATCTGTCTTAGAGTGGTGCCCTTCTATTTATAGATGGAGGAACGGCTGAGGGGGGCTCCCCAACCGAATTGGTTGGGATTTGGAGTCCCCGATCAGGACTCCTCAAGGGGTCTATGTTTGTTGGAGTTGGTTATTTCCATAACCACCTCCGAAACGTGATTAATATCTAATAACTTCCTGCCATACTTCTTTGTATCAGCTGCAGTGAGAACCTGCGTTTCTCTTCTGGCGGTGCCACATACTGCCATTGCATCAAAATTATTGAAGGATCCTTGACATTGTACTCCCTTCTTTTTCAAAAGTTTGTCGCTTTCTAGTATAAAAATGAATAAGAAAGCGACAAACTTTCGAGAAAGAAGTGAGTATCATGTAAGCACATTACGCTGCCGTTGGCCGGATCTACGTGTAATGTACCCTAAATCCTAAGCAAATATAACAAAGTTCATAGCAGGCTGTTCAGTTTTAAAGGAGACAGGTGGTGTACTAGCTTTGTCCTGCACACGCGACTCACAACCCTTCTAGTTCTAGCATAATAAGGCAATCGCTGTGACATGGTCGTCAAGCTATGCACACTGCAGAGTACTAACTAGCCTTATCTATCATAAATCCTAGTATAGTTGTAAACCCAGTACAACGTGGAAAAAATGAAGAATAAAAACTTGATTGTTAACCTGCTATTGGCATCCTATGCAGAGTTCCCAGGTTTTGTTACCAAATGATGCTAGAACATTCCTCCCTCACAAAAATAAGTCAAAGATAAATATTACTCTCAAAGATAAATTTGCTTCGCTGTATAACATTGTGAGACGTAAACATGCTACTGTAGCTGATGTGTTTAGCACCATCCCATTAAATATTACTTTTAGACGTGGTTTGACTGGTAGTAATTTAGTGAGTTGGTTCAGAATCGTAGCTTCAGTGGCACATGTTAGTCTAAATGACATTGAAGATTCCTTTGCATGGGAATTAAACCAGAAAGGAGTGTTTTCTGTGAATTCAATGTATACAGCACTTATCAACAATGGGAACGTGTGTAGGAACAAATTAATTTGGACATCTAGATTACCACTAAAGATTAAAATATTTATGTGGTATTTGAAACGTGAAGTGATTCTTACAAAGGATAATTTATTAAGACGTAACTGGAAAGGTAATGCAAAATGTGTGTATTGCAATCAAAATGAAACTATACAACACCTTTTTTTCGATTGTGATTATGCAAAATTTTTATGGAGGATTGTAAGCATCACTTTCAATATTAATGTGCCAACTTCTGTTTCTAACATGTTTAATGAGTGGATCTACTCTTTTCCAAAATTACACAGGAAACATATTTTGGTAGCCGCTGCGGGTCTGATTTGGGCAATGTGGTTGTCTAGAAATGATTGTGTGTTTGATAATAGTCCTATGAAAAACTATTTGCAGGTTCTTTTCAGGGGCACATACTGGTGTCGCACTTGGGCGTTGCTGCAAAAGGTTGACGAAGACAAAAACACTATGAGGAGGGCATGCAGGTACATGGAGGAAACAACCATAGAGATCTTTGCGAAATTTGAGTGGAACAATTGTCGTCGTATTACTCTTCAATAATGTATTATGTACCTCTTATAGTTGTTGTCTCCAGTGTCCTCAATAGTTTTTTATTTGAACTATTTCCATACATTTGTCGAGTCTGTAAACTGTTGGCCATAACCTCAATCATGAGGGGAAGGTCGGTTATCCATCATCTAAAAAAATAAGTCAAAGCGGTCATGTGATAGCTATAAATTAAATACCATAACTCTAAAGGGTGGTACTTGTTTAAGTAACTTGAATCTGCATATATAATATTCTGAAGAAATAACCAGGCTCAGACTGTATGTAATAAGGATGTATGTATTCACCTAGCACATAATTCTTCAGAAGAGGATACGTGATACAAGTTCATCAAAACACAGATCACACAGCAACGCCACCTTTCTCCATGCTGCCATGCATAGCATTAGCATATAGATAGGCAGGTGGCCAAGGAAACAAAAAGCATTCTTGCAAAGTACACCCAAACAAAAGGCGTGTCTCGTGTGTCATTAGCATCAACATCCAGGTCAAACCATATCCGTACTTTTTTAAACCCTCTGGCCTGCCGCTATAAAACCCTGCGCACAGGGGGGCACATCCTATGTCCAAACCAACTCAACACCGGATAAACACTACAACCAGAGAAGATAACTAGACGCACAGAGTAGAGAGAGAAAGATTTTAGAGAGAAGAAGGAGATGGGTAGAGCTCCCTGCTGCGACAAGGCGACGGTGAAGAAGGGGCCATGGTCGCCGGAAGAGGACGCCATGCTCAAGAACTACATTGAGGAGCATGGCACCGGGGGCAACTGGATTGCACTGCCACACAAGATAGGTGAATAAACCTCACCAACATGAGTGTGTGAGCCTAATTATTGGCAATACACTGTCAGTTCCATACATATGTAAGCCCAGTCCATGTCAGTTTCAGAGACGACAGACAGGAACTGGATGAACTGTCACTATATTTAGTTTGCTAATTGTCTCATGGAAACTGCAGGGCTGAAGAGGTGTGGCAAGAGCTGCAGGCTGAGGTGGCTGAACTACCTGAGGCCAAACATAAAGCACCGGGACTTCACCCCGGAAGAGGACAGCATCATCTGCAGCCTCTACATTAGCATCGGGAGCAGGTGCAGACCCAGTTAACCACTCCCTTTTGTTTACATACAACTAGACTGAACTCCATGCTAACCTTCTAAACATATGTCCAGGTGGTCAATCATCGCCGCACAGCTGCCGGGAAGAACTGACAACGACCACTACTACAAAAAGCATTTTTACAGGCGCCTCAATTTTTCAAACACAGGCGGTCCTTAAAAATATGCGACTGTGATGACAAATGATATAATAACCGTCTGTGATGAAAGAACAACACAGGCGGATTTTAAAGAACAACCGTCTGGGTAAATACATGATCTTCAGAATCGGTTCTTAATTAAGAACCGCCTGTAATGCAACGAACTTCACAGACGGATTTTAAGAAACAACCGTCTGGGTAAATACATGATCTTCATAGACGGTTATTAATTATTAACCGTCTGCAATGCAATGAACTTCACAGGCGGATTTTAAGAAACAACCGTATGGGTAAATACATGATCTTCACAGACGGTTATTAATTATTAACCGTCTGCAATGCCATGAACTTCACAGACGGATTTTAAGAAACAACCGTCTGGGTAAATACATGATCTTCGTTGGCGGTTCTTGATTAATAACCGTATGTAATGCAATGAACTTCACAGATGGATTTTAAGGAACAACCGTCTGAGTAAATACATGATCTTCGTTGGCGGTTCTTAATTAATAACCGTCTGTAATGCAATGAACTTCATAGCCGGTTCTTGATTAACAACGGCCTGAGAAGATCATGTATTTTCAGTGGCGGTCATTGTTTAATTATCATAAGCGGTTTTCATTGAAATTACAGGGATGTAGTTGCAATTATATATCACAGCCGCATGTAGTCGTGCAGGCAAAATTGTATCAGGAAAAAAACACAGATGAGCTAGCGGATACTAGTACAGTAATGCATTATAGGAAATGCTCGATCACCAGTGAGGCTGGCCTAATTGTGATAATACACCATTAGAGGCTTTACAATTGTTCAAAGATAATTTCTTTACACACTGAACAAAAATCATGCTACATTCATTGTAGATCGACGATGAAGCTCCCATCGATCAATCTAAATTGTACCGTCCTGCTTGCTCCCGAACACGTCTCTTATATTCCGCTGGATCCTGAAAATATTGACATTATTTAAATTAACAAATGTCGAAGGAGGAATGAATAACCTACATTGGTCACTAAGTCAAAGTGTCATCTAACCTTGATAAGTAGATTATAGCAATCATTTTCAACATCAGGCACATTTGGCTGATGCAGCAAACGCTGAACTTCAAGTAGTATAGTTTTGATTGTAAAAGCACTGCACCACCCCTACGAAATATAATTTAGGCAATATAAGAAACCAGTTCAAATAAGTTCGACAAAAATTATAAGTAATAATTACATGAACAAAATAGGTCTATCTTACAGTCTCTTGATCAAGAATCCTGATGCAGAGTGCTCCCGAACGATGGACATTTGGGTGGAAGAACCCAATTGGAAAGGAGCATCTTGGAGGCACCAAGGGATAGTCCTCAGAGAAGGAGATTGTCAGGGGGTAGTAACCATCTTCCCATTCAGTCTGCAAAAGAAATTTATTAATAGGAGGACGATAGTTAAACTCATATTGTGCTTGTTCTTCATGACTTACCCCTTCTTTACCGGGGACGATGCACTGCCACTTCAATAAATCTCCCGATTCAGGCTTCGCAGAGAAACCCTACGCGGAGAAATTGAAAATACCAAAAACAAACAACACGGAAAAACAAACTACAGTTAAGTTCATCAGTCCATTACAGATACATATGTATATACAACCATGTGACCGGTGTGCCATATGTACATACATGGGGATGGTTCTTGCGCCACGCCAAGCGCTCCTCCTTCAATCGGCTACACGCCCGAGACATCATTATCTGAAGAAAGACCAAACTTCCAAACTTCCAAATCATTGAGTCCAAACGCATATGTACACAAATGCAAAAGGACACAATCCATATACCAACATTGTTCTAAGTTGATTTCAGAAGATACAAATATATACAATATATATCATCTCGCATTGCTATATACATTTTTTCCAGCATTGACATCTTCTCGCATATAGGGTTTCAAATTCTTTTTAATGCTTCTCTCTACGCGCTTGATGTTTTCTGGTTCGGTGAAAAGGTACATCTCTTCATACTGATTATATTCCTCTTCATTATCTCCCACATTGTCAACCCCAACAATATTTTGCTTTCCAGAAACAACTACGTGCAACTTCTCAGTTTCTGGATCTTGAACATAAAAAACTTGTGCAACATTATCGGCGAGAACCCACAGGTCATCTTTGTAACCCACTTTATTCAAGTCTACCAGTGTCAGTCCGTAATTGTCCACTTTCAAACCATCAGGATGTTTGACCCATTGGCACTTAAATACGGGCATTACCATTCTTTCGCCATAATCGAGTTCCCATATTTCCTCTATGAACCCGAAGTATGTGGTCTTCTGCCCTTGTGAATCATAAGCCTCAATACGAACACCACTATTTTGTGCAACACTCTTACCGTCTTTTTCTTTAGTGTAACATGTGTAACCATTGATGTCATATGCTTGCCATGATGTTACCAAAGCAGATGGGCCACAAGCTAACTTTTTCATTGTTGCCTCTTCTATAGTGTTTCCGTATGATATATTTTTGTCCATTAACCATTCAGTGAAACATCTTCTGTGCTCTTTCATGATCCAGTCCTCTTTGCGGTCTTGGTTTTTATCACGAAGCTCAATTTGGTGTTCCTCGATGTACGGCTCAGCTATTGCGAGCTGTTGTAGTACACCAAAATGTGCACGGTGTACATTCTTGTAATCTTGAACAATAAAAGTTTTCTTACCCACTTTGCCTCTCCCACGTAGTCTACCCTCATGTACCGGTATAGGCACACCTATCGATTTTCCATCTTTGATGTAATCAGCGCAACCCTCAATCACTTCTTCAGTGGTGTATCCTTCCATAATTGAACCCTCTGGGTGAGCACGGTTCCGCACATAACCTTTTAATACTCCTAAATATCTCTCCAACGAAAACATATGATGTAAATATAGTGGCCCCAATGCTTTTATCTGATCAACAAGATGTATGATTAGGTGTACTTGCATATCAAAAAAGGATGGTGGGAAACACATCTCAAGCTTGCACATTGTCTCGACGATGTATGTTTTCAGATAGTCTAAATCTTCACGTGCTATCACCTTTTGCGATACTGCATTGAAGAAGTAACACAAACGTGTGATGACAACTTTTATATGCTCAGGTTTGATTACTCTTATTGCAATGGCAAGGAAAACTGTCATCATCATGTGACAGTCGTGAGAATTATAACCGAATAAAGACAAGTCTTTCATCGAGACTAGTTTGCGGATATTGGATGAGAAACTTGTGGGCACTTTGATCCCACGCAAGCATTCGCAAATTGCTTTTTTCTCTTCTAGCGTCAAGTTGTAGCTGGCTGGGGGAAGGTAATGCTTCCCGTTCGCCTTTTCTACTGGATGAAGCTCTGGTCTCAAATCAAGATTTACTAGGTCCATACGTGAATTTAATCCATCCTTTGTCTTCCTCGGCATGTCCAGCAAGGTCCCAATGATGCTGTCAAATATATTCTTTGTAACGTGCATCAAATCAATACTCTGGCAACATTCCAGATTCTTCCAATACGGAAGATACTTGAAAAAAATTGATTGTTTCTTGAAAGCCATGTCAGTTGTATCATCCGAAGATGTACTTTTCTTTCTCTTAATTCCTTTACTCTTTTTTCCCTTACCGAAAGCAATATGAATGTTCTTGACCATTTCAAACACAAGTTTTCCACTGTAAGGTTTCGGTGCAGTATCTTTTTCGATTTTGTTATCAAATTGTTCTTTCATCTTCCTATACTTGTGTGTATCTGTCAAGAACCGTCGATGTCTCATGTACACCGTCTTTCTGGATGAAGTGAGGTATAGATATCCAGTTCTATCCACGCACCTAACGCAACCTTTCTTCCCTTTCATTTGTCCCGATAATGTAAACAGTCTGGGATAATCATGCACGGTAACGAATATCATTGCTCTTAGCGTGAAATACTCCCGCTTGTACTCATCCCATGTACGTACCCCTTCATTCCACAATTTCGCCATATCTTCCATTAAAGGTTCCAAGAACACATCAATTTCGATGTCGGGTTGTTTCGGACCTTGGATAAGAATAGATAATAAGATATATTTCCTTTTGTGACACAACCACGTCGGTAGGTTGTACATAGTTAAGACCACGGGCCATGTGCTGTGTATGCTCCTTTTTTCACCAAACGGATTCATTCCATCTGTACCCAAGGCAAACCTCACATTTCTGATTTCCTTCGCAAATTCTGGATACTGAATATCAACATTTTTCCACTGCGTTGCATCACCAGGGTGTCGTATATGTTTTTCATTCTTCTTGCGTTCCTCGGAATGCCAACGCATAAGTTCAGCCTCCCTAGGGTTTGAGAACAAACGCTTCAAGCGATCAATTACCGGAAGGTACCACATCACCAATGCAGGAATTTTTCTCTTATTCTTCCCGTCTGCATCGCCAGAAGTATCGTCATCGTCACCTTCAGGACCAATAATAAACTTCTTATTCTTCTGAGTCTTTTTCATGTTGGTAACATACTGGTGATTGTAGTCCTTCTTATATCTACTGACACCACAAATGGGGCATCTAGTTGCGAGCTCATGCTCTTTGCGATACAGAATACAATGGTTCACACAAGCGTGTATTTTTGTCACACCTAGTGCCATCGGGCAAAGAAGTTTCTTCGCTTTATAAGTGCTTCTAGGCAGTTTATTTGGATTTGGAAGAATTTCTGCCAGAAGATTCAAAAGATCAGAGAAACTACAATCGGACCATCCGTGCGTAGCTTTCAACTTTAGTAGTTCTAAGACTGCACGCAATGTAGTAAACTCTTTATCACAACCGTTTGATTCATCATATAAAAGCTCTGTGGCCGCATTCTGCAATGTCTCCATTTTACTTAAACCTTTGCTTGCTCCCATAGAAGTCAGTACATATGGTTCAATGTGACGCAACATCTCCTCACAATCGAACTCATCATCATCATCACCAGCTTGATTGTCACTACCATCATCGATATGAACATTATCATCATCTGAGCCTCTCTCATCATCTTTATCCACATCATGTGTATCTAACTCACCATGCTCTGTCCATATTGTGTAGTTATTTTTGAAACCTCTTTTCACCAAATGAGATTGGATTACTATAGTATCCGTCCAAGCAATCTTATTTTCGCAGTCGATACATGGACATAATATGTCATCTATCTTTTGCAACTTCGCATGTCTCTTGGATGCTTCAATAAAATTTGCAACTTTACGAATGTACATAGGATCGGGTCTTGGCATGTTATACATCCACGCTCGACGGTCCATGCTTCAATAATAGAATTTTTTGTCAGATTTACAAAATTTGGCCACAAATATTCTCTAAAGGTCTTCTATAAAATGAATTTACAGAGACATAACAAGTATGATTAGGGCGACTAATGTAGGAGACGGGCGACGTCTTGAGGCGGACGGAGTCAAAGGGGGAAACAGGCCCAGCAGCATGGGCTAGGTCTGGGTGGGATCCAGTCCGTTATATCGGGAAACAAGGCCCAGATGCATCTTATATATATTACAATAGCATCTGTTAATTAAACATCATATTCATGTCACATAATAGGTACAAAAAGGAAACAATCCATATAGTCCATACCAGAACACAATCCATACAGTCCTTACACATGCAAAAGGACAGAATCCATATACCAGAACACACAAAACTAACAGCTTATCAGCTAATGAAAATATACAAAGAAAAAGTAAGGAAACTACATTTACCTTGCAGAGGCGTCAGCACGGTGGGGAGGCGTCATCACGGTGGGCCGGCTGGGTGGAGAAGTGGCGGTGCGGGGTTGAGCGGCGGCGCGGCAGTATGGGCTGGGCGGCGGAGCGGCGGCGCGGCGCAGGGGAAATTTCAACAGCCTGGCGGCGTCGATATAAATTCTCCAGGGTTGCGTTTTGACTGCGGTGAGGGGTCTTTATATAGACGTAGGTTTTTCACAGGCGGTTTTTAACTTTATCGCAGACGGGTTTTACTTACCAACCGCCTGAGATGATGTTTATTAATTAAGAAGTAAATATCTTCACAGGCTGTTGGTACTTAATAACCGCCAAGGAAGATTTTTATCTCAGGCGGGTATTACTTAACAACCGTCTATGATAATGCCAACTGAACAAAATATTTTTAAAACTTGTATAGCTGACGTTGAAATGTTTTGGTAAATATCAAATTAATTTCTACTCACATATTATTCACATTTGTGTATCTCATAAAAAAAAGATCTTTCACTCAAAATTGTTGGTACGAACATATTTGCATAATTTATACATGTATGAATTTTTTTAATTTTTTTAAAAGCACTCCAACATGTCAAACTTCAAATTATCCACCAGTATTCATTGACACTTGATTGAAATATGTACAAAACACAAGAAAAATGTACAAGAACACTTGATTGAAATCCTAAAACTACACTACGGCCCCGCCTCCTCCATCCTCTCCGCTAGCTTCTCAAACCAAGCCAAGCGGTCCTCCTCCGACTCGTCGTCGTCGTCGTCGTAGTCGTCACCATGGTGGTGGTCGCCGTCGTCGTCATCGCCGTCGTCAGTGGACGACTCGTCGTCGCCGTCGTCGGTGGACGACTCGTCGTCGCCGTCGTCGGAGGACGACTCGTCGTCATCATCGTCATCATCGTCGTCGTCGTCGAAGTCGTCCTCCTCCTCCTCCTCCTCCTCCTCCTCCGGCGACGATGCAGCAGGAGAGAGGGTCGGCTTCTCCGGCTGAGCCGATTGCTCCGGCTGTACCGGTGGCTCCGGCTGCACCGGCGGTGGAACGCGCTGGTCGTCATTCACCCTCTCGGGGGAGCTGCAGCGTATCCGCTTGCAGGGTGGCTGCCTCGGCGGGCTAGGTGGCGGAAGGTTGGCCATGGCTGTGGTGGTTAATCGGCGGCGGGCTAGGAGAGGTGGAACGATGGAAGAAGAAGAAAGGAGTGGAGAAAAGTTTTGTGCTTGTCCATAACCGACGACGCGCCTTATATAGGTCTGTGCGGAGTAGACGAGGGAGCGGTTCGTTTCCCGCGCATTGAACTCTTTGCAGACCTCGTGCGGCGCACAATTAAACCACTATGGAAGACGATCTTGAGAGATCCTTGCACGCGTCCCTGCACCACGGCTTCTCAACTTCTCCGCAGACCTCGTGCGGCGCGTCAGTTAATTAACACTTCTCAGGCCGTTAATTAACATATTGTAGTTTCAAAAATGATTATCTCAGGCGGGTATTACTTATAAACCGCCTGAGAAAAAAGAAGTAAAAATCTTCACAGACGGTTGGTACTTAACAACCGTCTACAAATATGTTTATCTAAGGCGGGTATAACTTAACAACCGCCTGGGATAATGCCCGATACTGTTCTGCAGTTTCCTTATCCCTTGCTTCTTTTTTATTTAGATTCCAATATAAATACTCAAACATGTTTACATTCTGCAAATTGTGTTCAAATTCGATGATTCTTTCTTCTACATTTGTATTAAATTAACATCTACCAACTGAACAAAATATTTTGTTCATTGCGCATTGAACTCTTTGCAGACCTCGTGCGGCGCACAATTAAACCACTGTGGAAGACGATCTTGAGAGATCCTTGCACGCGTCCCTGCACCACGGCTTCTCAACTTCTCCGCAGACCTCGTGCGGCGCGTCAGTTAATTAACACTTCTCAGGCCGTTAATTAACATATTGTAGTTTAAAAATGATTATCTCAGGCGGGTATTACTTATAAACCGCCTGAGAAAAAAGAAGTAAAGATCTTCACAGACGGTTGGTACTTAACAACCGTCTACAAATATGTTTATCTGAGGCGGGTATAACTTAACAACCGCCTGGGATAATGCCCGATACTGTTCTGCAGTTTCCTTATCCCTTGCTTCTTTTTTATTTAGATTCCAATATAAATACTGAAACATGTTTACATTCTGCAAATTCTGTTCAAATTTGATGATTCTTTCTTCTACATTTGTATTAAATTAACATCTACCAACTGAACAAAATATTTTGTTCATTGCGCATTGAACTCTTTGCAGACCTCGTGCGGCGCACAATTAAACCACTGTGGAAGACGATCTTCAGAGATCCTTCCGTCGCACGCGTCCCCTGCACCACGGCTTCTTAACTTCTCCGCAGACCTCGTGCGGCGCGTTAGTTAATTAACATCTTCTCAGGCGGTTGGTACTTACTACCAACCGCCTGAGAATATATTTATCTCGGGGACGGTTGTTACTTACCAACCGCCTGAGATAAGCCCATGGAGTTCCCCTTGCCGCACGATATTGCGGTCCTGATCACGGGGTGGCGGCCTACGTCCTCGCCATGCTCCGCTACGACGCCGACCGCGGGGACCGCGACGCCCTCGAGTATATCCGGCAGGTCGAAGGCGAGGCCCACGTCGGCGACAACACGGTCGGGTCCGTCGCGATGAAGAGGACCAACAAGGAGTGTTGCCGGTGTCGGAATCAAGCCATGCAGAGGCTCGACGTTTGCGTGAGCTGGAGGTTACTGCGTAGGCCTCCTCCCGGACCGCCGCCAGTGGCGCTGCCCGACATTGACGATGGCGTTTGCCGCTGCCCAATAGGGGGGAACCAGGGGCCTGCCCGCTGCGGCAGGCGAGGGTGGTCCGAGACCGTCTTCTATACTGAGAACTGTAGGATTGAGCGCGAGTATGACCTGTTCTCCCATAACGTGTTGTACACTATGGGTTATATTAATTAAAAAGAAGTAAATATGAAAAAAACACTATATTCATCAAGATAGAAAAATGAAAAATAGCATTTGTTGTATGTTTTTTATGTTCTGACCAATTTCAAAGGATTTATGAAGTGAAATTTAATGGTAACCTTTACTTATCAATAATATTACAAGAAAGTGGATTTTTGCCTTTTTAAAGGACCACATTTAATCAAGAATATTAATTAAGAAGAAGTAAATATCTTCACAGGCGGGTATTGCTTAACAACCGCCTGTGATAATGCCCGATACTGTTCTTCAGTTTCCTTATCCCTTGCTTCTTTTTTATTTAGATTCCAATATAAATACTCAAACATGTTTAGATTCTGCAAATTGTGTCCAAATTCGATGATTCTTTCTTCTACATTTGTATAAAATTAACATCTACCACCTGAACAAAATATTTTTAAAACTTGTATAGCTGACATTGTAATGTTTTGGTAAATATCAAATTAATTTCTACTCACATATTATTCACATTTGTGTATCTCATAAAAAAAAGGTTCCTTCACTCAAAATTGTTGGTATGAACATATTTGTATAATTTATACATGTATGAATTTTTTTAATTTTTTTAAAAGCATTCCAACATGTCAAACTTCAAATTATCCACCATTCTAACTAAATGCTCATATTCATATGAGGCATTCATCAAATTATGAACACGCATTGATTCCAAAAAATTTAAAAAAATATGAAAAAATTCATAGATGTTGGTATGATGATTAAAAATGTCCACTGAAAAAATAAATGAAAAAAGCATTATATTCATCAAGATAGAAAAATGAAAAATAGCATTTGTTGTATGTTTTTTATGTTCTGACCAATTTCAAAGGATTTATGAAGTGAAATTTAATGGTAACCTTTACTTATCAATAATATTACAAGAAAGTGGATTTTTGCCTTTTTAAAGGACCACATGTAATCAAGAATATTAATTAAGAAGAAGTAAATATCTTCACAGGCGGGTATTGCTTAACAACCGCCTAAGATAATGCCCGATACTGTTCTTCAGTTTCCTTATCCCTTGCTTCTTTTTTATTTAGATTCCAATATAAATACTCAAACATGTTTAGATTCTGCAAATTGTGTCCAAATTCGATGATTCTTTCTTCTACATTTGTATAAAATTAACATCTACCACCTGAACAAAATATTTTTAAAACTTGTATAGCTGACATTGTAATGTTTTGGTAAATATCAAATTAATTTCTACTCACATATTATTCACATTTGTGTATCTCATAAAAAAAAAGTTCCTTCACTCAAAATTGTTGGTATGAACATATTTGTATAATTTATACATGTATGAATTTTTTTAATTTTTTTAAAAGCATTCCAACATGTCAAACTTCAAATTATCCACCATTTTAACTAAATGCTCATATTCATATGAGGCATTCATCAAATTATGAACACACATTGATTCCAAAAAATTTAAAAAAATATGAAAAATTCGTAGATGTTGGTATGATGATTAAAAATGTCCACCGAAAAAATAAATGAAAAAAGCATTATATTCATCAAGATAGAAAAATGAAAAATAGCATTTGTTGTATGTTTTTTATGTTCTGACAAATTTAAAAGGATTTATGAAGTGAAATTTAATGGTAACCTTTACTTATCAATAATATTACAAGAAAGTGGATTTTTGCCTTTTTAAAAGACCACATTTAATCAAGAATATTAAATAAGAAGAAGTAAATATCTTCACAGGCGGTTATTGCTTAACAACCGCCTGAGATAATGCCCGATACTTTCTTCAGTTTCCTTATCCCTTGCTTCTTTTTTATTTAGATTCCAATATAAATACTCAAACATGTTTAGATTCTGCAAATTGTGTCCAAATTCGATGATTCTTTCTTCTACATTTGTATAAAATTAACATCTACCACCTGAACAAAATATTTTTAAAACTTGTATAGCTGACATTGTAATGTTTTGGTAAATATCAAATTAATTTCTTCTCAGACGTGAAATTTTAATTAACGATGAACACACTACATTCATTAACAATATTCAATCATTCACACAGTTGAAGAACACACAAGATACTCATTCATTAACAATATGCACATCTCACAAAAGAACACACAAGATGCACAATATTTACACAAGAACACACAAGAACACAAAAGATACACAAGTAATATTCAATCACATAGATGAAAAAAGATAGATTTCATTCATTAACAATATTTACAAAACAGAAGCAACTAAAAACAACAAAAAGAAAAACTAATTAAATCCTACTCCTACTCCTCTTCCTTCTCCTCCTCCTCGTCCTCCGGCGGCGACTCCGGCACCGGTGCAACAGGAGACAGGGCCGGCTGCACCGGCTGCACCGGCTGCACCGGCGGTGCAACCCCGAGGTTGCTAGCCGTCGCCTCCACCAGCGTTCTACGGCCCTCGGGGCCAAGAACCTGGGCCATCGTCGCGAACAGAATGTCGAGACGATCAGCCACCCCCACGAGGGCGTAGAGGTAGTGGCCCAAGGTACCCATTCCAGTATACTCTGGAAGGGTACCCAACCCTAAGGCACTCATGGCGCGAGACGTATTGTTGTACGCCTCTCGCGCCATGAGGAGGAGCTGCTCGGTGTTGATCTTCTCGGGGGAGCTGCAACATTGTTTCTTGCAAGGTGGCTCCCTCGGAGGGCTTGGCGGCAGAAGGTCCGCCATAGTGGTGTTGGGTCGTCGGAGCGGAGGAAGACGAAGAAAACAAGAGGATTCAAAGTGAGCGATGCGCTTGTGAGCGATAGCGCGTCTTTAAGGCCGCGAAGAGTGGAAAAGAAAGGTCGCGCACGCGTGACATGGTCACTGACGTGTGGGACTGGGTCCACATGTCAGTGACCGCTGATTAAGTCAGGGGATCCTCATCCCGGTTGGTGAGGGGTCTTTATGTAGGCGTTCATCAAATTAAGAAGAAGTAAATATCTTCACAGGCCCATGTTTAACTCAGGCGGGTGTTACTAACCAACCGCCTGAGATAATTGTATCTTCTCAGGCGGTTGGTAAGTAAAATCCGACTGAGGTAATAGTCTTCCCTGACGGTCGGTACTTAAAATCCGCCTGAGAAAATGTGAGTCTATATATACCCCTCGGCAGCATTGGAAAAACCTAACCCGGGCGAAACACTTAGACGTCGTTAGGCTGCCAAAATTTCGTTTGCCGCCAAGTGTTCCCCCTCGTCACTTCCAGGTACGCCGCCGAGCTTCACCGTCGCCGAGCTTCGCCGTCGTCGCCGAGCTTCGCCGTCGCCGCCGAGCTTCGCCCTCCTCACTTCCAGGTACGCCGAGCGAAGCCATTTCCGCCGCCGCCGAGCTTCAAGGTAAACCCTAAACCCTTCGACCTTCCATCCTCCTTCGCCGTGCCGCCTCCCTCCCCGCCCTCGCTGCCGCCTTGCATATCCTTGGTTAGGGTTTGGGAATTAGATAATGGTAGGCATCCTTGGTTAGGGTTCGGTGGAATTCGAAAAACTGTCAAGTTCGGTGGCATCTTTGGTTAGGGTTCGGTGGGGCAAGATTTATGTGGATGGTTATATCACGATAAATTGGTAGTTGGTTCTGTGTGTCTGAAACTGTTCTGACACATTAGTGGTAAACATGATTCTAGACTCTAGTAACAGCAGTATATTCCCTATTTCTGTCATCGGCCTTGCATATGCCACATAATTCTCTATTAGGGGCAAGATTTAGCTATATTTGGTTAAGTTGACCAAATTTGGCTAATTTTGGCTAAGTTACATTAGATATAGTTATACTTGACTAATTTTGACTAAGTTATGCTATATTTAGCTATATTTGGCTACTTTTGCTTAGAGTTAGCTATGCTAGACTAAGTTTGGCTAAGTTTGCTTTTATTTCTCTAAGTTTCATTTGAGCAATTGTAGCTAATCTGTGCTACCAAAGATGTCTGCACTTGTGGCTCCATCAGCTTCATTTGAGCAATTGTACCTAATCTGAGCTACCAAAGTTATGCTATATTTAGCTCTGAAGCCAAACAAAAGTTGCTGGCCAACTCATTTGTGATGCCAGGAGCATCCTCACGCCCATATCTAGGTAACACTAGGTGTGGCGATGGAGTCTGAGCATATGATGCCGATCTCTATGATACAAGAATTTAGTTAGACCTATATAACTTCAAAAATGTGTTTTGGCTAAATTTACTTAATTGAGCCAAAATTGAGAAAATTTGTTTTAAATATGACCAAATTTAGTTATGCCATTTATTAGATTTTTTGTCTTATTAGATCTAGCATGGAAAGCCCTAAGAAGACTGGTCCTGATTGTAACAACAAAGAAGACAATATGGAGTTTACTGACTCCAGCAGTTCAGGCTCCTATCACAGTCCTTCGGATCCTTTTCCGAATATAAAAATTAAAAAGACTTCAATGGATCTAGACCCGGAATATGATCCTGCCGACGAGGTATGGATCACGAATCTTAACTTCAGCAGTTCAAGTTAATGTTGGTTGTCAAGTATACGAAGTCTTATAATTTTTTTCTACCTAGATTAATCTCGAAGACAATGAGGTGACATCGGCTCCTAAAACCGCAGAAGGTTCACCAATGGATGAATCCTCAGCTTCACTCAAGCGGAAACGAGGGCAACGAGGTCCCAATAAGGGTCTATTGGACCGCATCATGTACATAACAAGGGTCGGTCCAGGTGGGCTTCCCCAAGAACCACTGGATTCAGTTACCAAGTACCGTAATGCATGCGGTTTTCTTGTTAGGGAGGTTGTGCCGATCACAACCGAGAATTGGAGGAAATTACCCGAGCAGACCAAGAATGAGTTGTGGGAAAAGATAAAGAAACAATTCAAGTTCCCGAAAGGCACAGAAGAAGCTGTAAAGAAAGCAACATTGGTCTCTTGCGGCAAGAAGTTTCGATGCTGGAAGAGTGAAATGAATGCTTATGTTAAGGCCAATAAGGTCCCTAGCCCGAGGAAGATGGGAAAAATCACACAAGCTCAGTGGCAAGAGTTTGTTCGTCAAAAGAGCACACCTGATGCTAAAGCTCTAAGTGCAACTAGGTCAGAGCTTGCAAAAAAGAACAAATACCATCATCGCTTGGGGTCTGCCGGATATGGCCCCAAAGTCCAGAAATGGAATAAGATAATAGACGAAATTCTTAGTAAGGGCAATCCTCACCCATTAGAAGGGTGCGATGAGCGAACTCAACGTTGGGTCTTTGCTCGGTCAGGTTTGACCAGCGAGGGCAAACTTGAAAAGCCCGACTCTCTGAATGAAGTAGAGGATAAAATGAAAGAAGTAATTGAAAAGCAACAGAAGGGTCTCTTCAAGCCGAAGAGGGAGAATGACCAACTTACCGCTATCTTGGGAAACCCTGAACACAGCGGACGGGTTCGAGCGGTCTCTTCTCAAATGTCTTGGCTAGATGGTTTCCCTAAAGATAAAGACACATATAGAAGACGTGAGAAGTTTAAGAAAACACTTGATGAAACAATTGCTCAAAAGGTCAAAGAAAATATGCAAGAAATAATGGAACAACTTAGACAATCAGGACAATTAGTGGCACCGAGTACAATGATGGTTCCAGTGCAAAAGGAGCAATTAGTATCTCCAACTGCCTACCCTAGCAGCGTTGGTTCCGTGCCAGGCTCAGGGTCAGCCCATAAGTTCCCTGTCGATGATATTGCTAACGACAAATCTTGTCGTCTTCTTGTCCCGATAGGCAGAGCAGGGAACAAAACCAAACAGGTTGCCACTGCTATGGCAAAGCCTGATCGTGACTCCAACGGGAGTCCACTTCCGTTGTATTATTCTGTGGTGCAAGTTCTTCAGATCATTGATAATGATTATGAAGATTATGAAATAGACCACGTCACACCTGAGGGGATCGCGACTCTGGGGCAGGCTGTCAACCAATTAATCCTTTGGCACCGACGCGATATCGTGTTGGACGATGAGCCAATTTCTAGCCCCGTCGCATCTCCAAATACTGCAAACCCATCTTCTAAGGTGAAAGTGCATGAAGATCCACTCCCAGTCCGGGAAGATCCACTCCCCCTATGTCTGAGCAAGGATGATGATATCCAAGAGCAACAAGTTGGACAACAACTTCAAGCAGTACCAGAGCAAGCTGTTGCTAGTAAAGAGCAACTAGTTGAGCAACAGCTTGAAGTAGTACTAGAGCCAGCTGCTGGGAGTAAAGAGCAATCAGTTGAACAACAGGTTCAACAACAAGCCAGTGTCCAACTTCCGACGACTACTCCTCGATCATCAGTGCCTGTCAAAGTTAGCTCATACGAAAATAAGAAACCTTCATCAGAAGTGACAAAGTATTTGGAAGCTATGAAGGAAAATATTAGAAAATCGAGTGCATCTCGTTCTTCTCATGAGCCAGCATTAGAAGATATCGAGGAGTGGGAAGAAGACGGTGTCATGTATAATCGGCGGACGGCTTTAGTTAAACCAGGAGTTCCAATATACAAGCTTGAGGATGTTCCTCCTAAATTTGAGAATGGGAAGCCGTTAATGACATCCGTACAACTTAGCAAACAACCCGTCGCGCTCAGAAGAATGCATGAGTGGTACATCACTGCCAGCACAAAATATGGTCTTAATTGCGTCACATTTCGTATTCCAAAAGAAGCATTCTGGAGCACTGGAGTAGATAAACGAGTCATTTTATTTGACGAGCTGCTTTCCCTTTTCCATCAGGGCATGCTCGAAATCAACCTGCTGCTCGTCTGGTGCTTGTAAGTGCTCTAATATTTTGTATTTGCTTTTCTTACTACACGCATACGCATTTCATGAGATTATAACAATTCTGGACTTCTTCAATAGGATGCAATACATGGATCATGAAAAGTTGGCGCACAAGACAGGTATCCTTGACCCTACTAGGATTGCAAAGTCGCTATTCGACGTCCAGGCGAATCGAGAATCAAGCCAGTACAAACACATGAAAAAAAAAGATTTTGAAAGAGCAATTGCAAAACTTAAGAAGGATAGAAAGACAGAAGTTGCAGCTTACATAGGACATGCGATGTTTAACTTTGTCAGAGACGGCCAGGACCTCGTAAAGGCTCCGTACCACTTCGAGTAAGTTCGACACATGGCATTGAAATAGCAATTATTGGTAATTGTTAACACGTGTGTTTGTATGTTTGCAGTAATCACTACATAATGATCTTCATCAAGCCAACGCAGGGAATGGCAACAGTCTTGGACTCGGCCGATTACCCACCAGATCGTTACAAAGATTTCCTTTCCATTTTGAAAAAGTACGTTTATTCAATAATTTTAATTTACGCACATTTAGAATGTGTTGACAAGTTTTATATGACATTTCTTGTATTACAGCGCTTGGCGGTTTTACGCGGAACAGCTTGGCGGTCAGAGACCTCCTAATACGAATGCATTGGACATTAAAACGTATTATGCTTGTCCGAAGCAGCCTGCTGGGAGTGTCTTATGCGGGTATTATGTATGCGAGCATCTTCGGACCGCCGCCGTATATAGAGTCAATCGTGAGGATGTAAGTTATCCTTAATGTCGATACCTTATTTTCTTACTTTTGTGTTTCATTTTCATTGTAACTAGCATAGTTTAATGCTTATATTCTCTGCTGTTCAATATTACCAGAAACATTATTTTCATATTTTGATTCCAACTTCAAAATTCAATTGCTCATAGTACAACTGCTCCAAAAATACCTACTAAATTCTTGTATACTCTCACTTTGATCTATACTTTGAGATTGTTCAAACCAACACATTCTAAACCTTGTTATGTGTTATATTGCAGCACAAGAAGAATCTGAACGAAGAATGGCCGGTTTGTAGAAGTATTCCTGATGGAGGAGCCGACAGGATTGCTTCTGAACTCTGTCAGTTCATTTGTCGCGAAATTTTGCACAAAACGGGGAAGTTCTTTGATAAGAGAGGTTCAGCAGCTGATGTGCCAGAACTTTCCGACTATACCAATCTAAACAGTTTTTAGTGAAAACTTGTAAACTTTGAGATGAAATTGTATCTGTAACTTGTGTGTATTTATATTGTTTTAGTGAAATTGACTTCTGTGATGATAATATTGTTGTCTTTTGTTCTGTGATGATTGTTGTTTTTTGTTCTGTGATTATATTGAATTGACCTGGAAATTAGAAATAACAGCAGTAGTACTGCATGACTGTGAAAAACAATTATCACAGGCGGCTAGATACAAGTAAAGAAACATTTGTGATAACCTAATTTTCACAGGCGGTGTCTGTTATGGTAGAAACCGGCTGCGTTAAAGGGTCTTCACAGACGGCTGATATAGGTAAACTCCGTCTGTGATAACACCATTATCATAGACGGGTTAGTTATGCTTCAATAACCGTCTGTAAAGACACATTATCATTGACGGTTAGTTATGCTTCAAAACCCGCCTGTGAAGACATATTATCATAGGCGGTTAGTTATGCTTCAAAATCCGCCTGTGAATACACATTATCATAGGCGGTTAGTTATGCTTCAATACCCGACTGTGAAGACTCATTATCATAGGCGGTTAGTTATGCTTCAAAATCCGCCTGTGAAGACAAATTATCATTGGCGGTTAGTTATGCTTCAATACCCGGCTGTGAAGACTTCTTATCATAGGCGGTTAGTTATTCTTCAATAACCGTCTGTGATAAGACGTTTATCACAGACGGTTATATATGCTGCACGACCCGTCTGTGATAAAGTATTTTCACAGACGGCTAGCCTAAGTAAAGAACCGCCTATGATAATCGGTCTTCACAGGCGGCTATCCTTAGTGAAGAACCGCCTATGATAATTAGTCTTCACAGGCGGTTTCACTTCTCCGCCTGTGAAATTGCGGATTATCACAGACTCTTCGTTTCAGGCGGTTTTAAAAGCCGTCTGTGATAATAGGTTTGGAGCCGCCTGTGATGAGGCTTATTGTAGCAGTGGACATCAAAAACTACTGGAACACGAAACTGAAGAAGAGGCTCCTCGGCCGGCGCAAGGACCGGGACACGCAGCACCACCGCCGGAGCGCCACCGCCGTCGCAAACGAGACGGCCACCGCGACGAACATGATGAACGACAGCGAGCGGGCGCTGAGCGCGTCGGCGATGGAGAGGATCCAACTCTGCATGCAGCTGCAGGAGCTGCAGAACCCACTCAGTGCCGCCATCCACAACCCCATGCTGTGGCCCGCCTGCAGGGCCACGCAAAGCAACAACAGCGCCAACAGTAATGTAACAGTGGCCGAGCAAGGGCAGTCCAGCTCCTTGAACGAGCACCTCAACGCGCAGCTGGAGAGCGCTGCCATGGACGGCGGGCTAGCTTCGCCGTCAAGCGCGGAGAACTGGAGCGTCATCAGCATCGAGGCCGAGCTCCAGAAACTGATCTATGGTGAAGCGAAGAGCCGCCGAGGCGATGATAGGCGGCGGCGGCATGCAGCAGTGTTGAAAATAATCATGTTTTTTAGAATAAATTAGAGATTAGGGGGTGTCCAGATCAGATACGATAGGTGTTTAGAGTCCTGGTCAATAAAGAATAGTTTAAGGAGTCCAGATTGTATTTAAGAAGAAGTATTATCTGTAAGAGGCTATATATATCTGGGATTACCAGAGGAATAAACAGGGTTTTTAGTCCCGGAATTCCAACAATTGGCATCAGAGCGGTTGAGATCTGAGGTCGTCGGGACGAGATCGTACCTTGGAGTGGGAGGAGCCAACATTGATCCACGAGGATCTTGTCGCCGGGCGCGGATCCAACAAGTAGCGCGCGGATTCCAAAGGGAAGGGTGCGGATCCGACGCAGGGCAACCGTCGAGGAGGAGCGACGGTGAAGCTTCGGGCGTGGATCGACGAGGATCCCGGCGAATCCGGCGAAGAAAGCCTGCGCGCTCGGGGAAAGCGAGGCGCACGGCCAGATCGACGCAGAGGCGCGTCAAAGGCGGCGCGTCGAGCGGCGCACGGGCAGCGGCGACTCCGTGGAAGGCGGCACGGGATCCGGCGGCAAGTCGTCCGACGGCGGCGACTCCGTGGTCGGCGGCGCGACTTCGACGGGGGGAGTTGCAGGCGGAGGATCGCGACTTCGCAACGAGCTCGGCGCTGGAGAAGCCGATTCGGTGGAGATCGAGCGAGGACCGAAGCAAAATCGCGGTGGCGCGTTGGAAGCGAGCGCTTTCGGCCGGCGGCAGTGCCCTGGGCCTTGCATACGGGAGGAGAAGGGCGGCGGCTAGGTTTCAGTCTGGTCTGAGTGTGTGACCGAGTGACTGTGGGTTGGGCCAGAAAAACACGGTGCTAGACCTGAGTATTGACTGGCTGACGCAGTGCTGGGCCGACATCTGTTGGGCCGACCAGTACCAAAAGGTTACTATTAATTCGCTGAAGTGAAGGACATGGAGGGAAAATCAATGGCACTCCATTATCCTCTGCTAACAAAGATCAATTATACAGCATGGGCAATCAAGATGAAAGTTTTTTTGAAGGCGCAGGGAGTATGGGAAGCCGTGGAGGGGACAAACAAAGTTGATCCAAAACAGGATCAGTTGGCTCTTGCGGCCATCTACCATGCTATTGACGAAGATACTCTCATGCGAATTTCCGAACAAGAGACGGCAAAAGACGCTTGGGAGATGATCAAAACCAAGTTCTTGGGTGAAGAACACGTGATGGAAGCAAGAATTCAAACTCTTCAGAACGAGTTAGATATGATGCGTATGAACGGAGGAGACTCTATCGACGACTTTGCAACAAAGGTGATGACCATCGTCACAAAAATTCGCGGTCTTGGGGGTGAAGTTAAAGAAAGCTACATTGTGAAGAAATTGCTACATGCTCTACCTTCGAAATTTCTCCATATTGCATCTACTATTGAACAATTTGTTGATATAAAGACGATGATTATGGAAGAACTCGTTGACAGGCTCAAGGCACATGAAGAACGAGTGCATGGCTTCAACCAAGAGCATGAGGAGAAACTCTACTTGACGAGAAAAGAGTGGAAAGCTCGAGAAGCAAAAGAAGGTGGTCAAACGAAGAAGAAGAAAGTTGACAAGTCGAAGATTCAATGCTACACTTGTCGAAAGCGTGGACACTATGCTAGGGAGTGTCCGAAAAACAAGGAAGAAGAAGAAGAGAAGGCGCTTTTTGCGTCTGAAGGAGAATTATTCTGATCTCACGTCGAAGAGCGCTCGAGATGATGTGTTCGTCTCGGGTGAGGTGATGTGTTCGCCTCAAGTTAGTATCCGGGATGATGTGTTCATCCCAATGGATGATGTGTTCGTCCAGAGATGATGTGTTTGTCTCACAGGTGTTCCAGAGATGATGTGTTCGTCTCAAAATAGTGCTGGATGATGTGTGTCCTATGGTCGCCCAGGATGATGTGTTCGTCCTGGGGTGGGGTGTAGTGTGTCTGCATCTTAAAATAAGTATATGCTAGAAAACAAGATTAGAGGGTGTGTTGAAAATAATCATGTTTTCTAGAATAAATTAGAGATTAGGGGGTGTCCAGATCAGATACGATAGGTGTTTAGAGTTCTAGTCAATTAAGAATTGTTTAAGGAGTCCAGATTGTATTTAGGAAGGAGTATTATCTGTAAGAGGCTATATATACTTGGGATTACCAGAGGAATAAACAGAATTTTTAGTCCCGGAATTCCAACAAGCAGGGGGGTATAGACCGGTGGAGCTATGATCAGAGCAAGCATGGCAAGTGCTGGGACTTCACCCCTGAACCCAACTCAGTGTTTCAGGACTACGCATCGGTTTATGACATTTAACTTGAAGTATAAAGAACATTGCATGGAAGTAAGTTACAGAGGTATAACAGGGAAATTGTCTAAGACTCGGTTGTGGATTTGTGACATCGACACAAAATTAGATGGAATGTTTTGTAAGAAATTTGTTGCAAGCTAAGGGACAAATAAAGGTATGTAATGTAAAGTAGTGCTACTAGCTTGTTATAGAAATATTTCCCTGTTGATATAAAAAAACAAGAATGCCAAAGTTTGTTATATAGGAAAACAAAAAAACATATACATTCTTATTTATCATTTTTCATTAGGAATATATTAACAATCTCCAATACTCATCTTGGACTGTTAGCATTTTATATTATATTTGTCACAGAAAAACTTTCAATAGGATAATCACATGAAATTAGTTTTTAGTGAAAAAGCTTGGTGCATACACTAGCAGTAAAGGTTTTTCAAGGTTTGCCGTCATCCATGTATGAAATAGAGTAAAGTTACGTTGGGAAACTGCAACCCAGGCCTGAAGTGCGTTGAAAGAATGACAACTGCCTTCCGCGTGAAGGCACGAATGTTGTCTGTCGGCCGGTTGTGCTGGCTTCACTGTGCCAGCATGCTGACTGACCAGGAATTTTCTATCGCCAGACCCACATTTGCCCACACATCACGTCACGACTCAAAAGCGTCCATCCATACGTGCGTTTTGGGTAGTAATCATGTCAGATTACGACACTCATATCAGGACGTCTCCAACGCTCAAGACACAGATATAGTTTGCAAAATGGGCATAACCCATCAGGCGGCCCGAAACACAACCCGAAAAAGCACGATCCAAACCCAAGCACGATCCAATGCGATCCGTGACGGGCTGTCCTGAGCACGATGGTCGGGCCGTGCTTGGGCCGCCTCATCGGCCCGTAGTGCCAGCCCGAGCATGGCACGGTTAATGGGCTGGTCCGATGCAGGTCCGACATCTACTCAGATCTCACATCTGGACCGTTGATCATCTCATCAATTTTCAACTGTTGGATCCAACTCCTCATATAAATACTGACTTCCAGTTCCTAACCCTAGTATATCCACTCCAAACCTTAGCTGTCGGTCGTCTAGTGCCGCTCGAGGGCCCCCGGCCACCTCCCACCCGGCCTCACTATCGCTTGTGCCGGTGGTGCCCTCCGCTCACGCTACTCGCCGGCCTCCCACCGCGCCGCCCTCAACTCGCGTCGCCGGCCACCTAGTGTCGCCCGAGGGCCCTCTGCTCATGTCGGCCGTGTCCCTCGCTCGCAACGCCTCGCCCCTCCGCTGCGGCCGCGCCGCACTGCTGCCCTCGCCCTCCCCTCCGATGCGGCCGCGTCACCTTTGGCGTCCCCTCCGCTAAGGACGACGAAGCCCGACGGCAGTGCCGCCCTCGCCCTCCCCTCCGATGAAGCCGGCGAAGCTCGAGTGTAGCGGACGCGAGGTGCTTGTAGCCCGAGAATGGCGTCGGGCTTGCCGTGCCGGGCCTGGGCTGCTGTTTCGGCCCGGCGGCACGGCCCTGCACGGCACGAATGAAGTAGTGGGCCCGTTCGGGTCAGGCCACATTCGGGCCATGTCAGGCTCGGGCTGGGCGGGCCATTTGGCATACTATAGACGCAAACCATCGTTTTCGCTGCTCCCGCCGAAAATCATGCTTGTGCCAAAAGGTTGCACAGTATTGAGTTGGATGAAAAGGAGACTCATATCTGCATCTCCGCTAACCGAGTTGGGATAATTGGTGTCTGCATGCGTCCCTCCGTTGGAAGCTATTTTTTACGGTTTGCCTACCTATTTCTGGTTTGAGTGGCTATATGTGTCCTCCGTTGGAGTCAGTCTCAGCAGCCAAAGAGAGTAAAGTCTCGAGCTACATGCCACGAGTCTGTTTCACTCCTGTTGCTACACAGCAATCGAGTAGGAGTACTTCCCATTTCCAAACTTGCAAGACACTGGATTCATGAGTTACAACAAGAAACCTTACATCGATGTCATTAACCATTTCCATACATTTAGCGAAGTATACAATTATTGTTCTTAACATCTATGTTTTTTATACTTGGTAAAAGAAAAAATTGAAAGATCGGAAAGGGGAGAATACTCAGGATGAACGCCATACTTGCAAGAAAGATCATGGTTCGTTCAGGAATTCAGTCCTCAGACAAGTCAACGTCGTACTGTTTGTAACCACTACCACGCTAGTGGATTCTCGAGCCTCCCATACTTTCTAAAAGAGCCACATTTGTCGGATAAATCTGGACTCTAGTGATATGTAGAGGTAGCTTGAGAGATCACATGTTGCGAAGCACGTGCTTACTGTGCACTTCACAATGTAGGGAGATAGTGCAAAAGCTTGACAAAAAATGATGGGATATTATCAGAACAGAATTGTGCATGTGACTTTATGACTTTGTTCGAAACATGTACGTACAAAAAAGTTAGGCATAAAAATACCGCTACATTATTGCGAGGATTCAACCTCTTTATCGGCTGCACAGAACTAACAAATTCAATTTGGATTGAAGCCACACTTTCTAAGCCTCACGCGAAGTGCAGGCAGAAGGAAAACTGTCAATGCCCAACAAGCAGAAGTTTGAGCAATGCCATCCTAATGTAGAGGCCATTCTTAGCCTGCCTAAAATATGCAGCTCTTGGATCGCTATCAACATCTTTTTTTATCTACAAAATAAAAGAAAATCATTTATATCAGGTTGACAAAAGGTATCAACTGTGGATACATTAAACTATCGCCAATGCAGAGCAAGAACATGTAACTTGCCGATTTAAGTACAATGATTGCTAAAACATATAACAGAAACCAATTATTCATCAAGCTATAATGAACATATTTAGTCATAATAACTAATTATGATTATTTTTGCATTGTTTTTTTGTGAAAACAAGTTTGTATACTAATGCACCGAAGAAAGTAGAGAACTTCCACCATGAACTATGTCCATATTTAGATAGACTTATAGTTTACCAGCCAACTTTCAGTTGGGACTCGTGCCAGGTAGTATACAAGATATAACAACCACTTGGAACCAGCTGACCTGGGTTTCAGTAGTTTCGAGTTTTGACACGAACAATTGGAACAACATCATCACATATTTAACAAAATTCGGTAGAAAACTTCTACTTGCACTGATCCCTGTCAAATGCTGACTACTAACTGATCAAAGCACTAGTATCTGCATTTACAGGTTTACTGGGGGCTACTTTATGGGTTACAGTCAGAATAGCAGGTGTGTAAGCTTTGGCATCATCTCTGACATTCTAAGTAAGCAAAGTGTGCAATCCAAATGTTGGTGCATCTCTCTTTCCTTTCAAGTGAATATTTGCTAATAATTGTTCAAATACTATTATCTCTGAAATGCAACAAAATATCCATTCTTAGCTTAGTTTGCCCTTAAAAAAGCCAATAGAGCCAGACAAACAATAACAACATCTAAGAGAGTAAGAGTGGTTCCATCACATAAAATTTAGACAATCTGCCATGGCAAACAAACTCTACATCTCATATCGAAAGATTCAGTAACATTTCTGAGGCAAAAGGTAGATCCTATAGCCGGCAATATACGCAATTCCTACAGCAAAGTACAACAGCAAGATACAAGTATGATACAGAACAGTAAATACAAATGCATGGTTCTTTTCAGAAGTACAATTTCTAACCTCATCAAGCCTTGGAAGGGGGTGCATGATGATACCATGCTTTGGCAGCACATCCAACACTTTCTTGTCCACAATGTACTTCCCACGAGCAGCTTCGTAAAGATCGATCCTCTCGCCAAATCTTTCTTTTTGAATGCGGGTTTGATAAATAACATCACACTTTGAGGCCACCTCCAACAAATCAGAGCTTTCCTCCCATTCAACCCCTTTGGAATTTAAGTAATCCTTGATGTCATCCTTTGGGGCAGAAAAGGGAAAGCACAAACGATTTATTGCATCAGGCTATAGTGAAAAACATCAAGAGAAAAAGTTGGTATTCACAATAGTAAGTACCTTCATTTTTACAACATCTGGAGAAACAAAGTATATCTTAATGTCCTTGTATTTAGAAATCAAATAGGCCAGAGAACGAACAGTCCTCCCGTTAGCAAGGTCGCCAACCAATGCAAGTTTTGTTCCATCTAGTGTGCCAAGTTCTCTCTTTATTGTATACACATCCAACAAAGCCTGAAACAGAATTATATAAGATATGAAATGGTCAGTTTGGATGAAACCCGTGATTCCTTTAGTAAAGGGGTGGAATGGAAACAATTATTTCCTGAGGCCAAAATGTGAATGCAGAACAATGGTATCAGTAAGTACAGCAGCATGTAGGGCCTAGTGAGCCCTATCTGGCTTTGTTTATCAAGGAACTAAAGGCCTGGAAATCTGTTTGATAGTCTGTTATAGGACTCATTGCACGTACTGGATATACCATCAGTACAATGCCAATTGCCAACAAAATGAAGCTCAAAGTCAATTCATAAATAAGCAATACAAGGTACCATTCCATGTTCTGTTCAAGCTGAATTATTGTTTATAAAAAAGACAAGCTGGTGGCTGATGCACATATGCCTCCGCTTGTGAAGGTCCAGGTAAGAGTCCGATCCACTTTGGGTCTTTTATACACAGTCTTACCCTGCATTTCTGCAATAGGCTGTTTCCAGGACTCGAACCCATGACCTAATGGTCACAAGGCAACAGCTTTATGGTTGCTCTAGAGTTCCCTGCAATTATTGTTTATGTCATTCAATTTTTTTTGGTCATTAACGTTCTTCCAATCAGATAGATCTAGAGAAACCGACTCTCCCCTTTTTCCACCAGACTCCTTGATCTTAACATAGCTGATTTTAAGAACAGGTGATTGCCCTTCTCCAACCCTTACTGCCCAACTGGAGAGCAGATGGTTCATGTGTTCCACTTATTGAACAGGGTCTATGACCGGCCCGTGAACCCTAGATGCCAAAGGCGTCCTTGGGGTGATCTCGTAGTTCCTACTACGGGCTGGAGACAATTGGGTCAGACAATGGATTTTCTGTTGGAGCTGGAGGTGGAAGGAGGACTGGTGAAGACGCACACACACAGGCTAACGGGTGAAGACGCGCACACACACAGGCTAACGGTGTACTCACACCTAAAGGCAAAACACAGGAGCCTTTTGTGCTGCGTAAGACCGGCAACATTTTTCTATTCATTGATTCATTTAAATAACCTGAATAAACAACTAATGACCGGCAACATGGTAATATTTACCTATCTAACAATGAGCAACTTGAGATATGGTCCATATGGAGTAAGAATCATCCATCTGGGAGTGGGGAACATGTACCATCATCTGAGGACGAAGTAATGTTGGCCAGTGCATGTTGAGGAAGAGCGGAGGAAGCTTCGCCGGCGGACAGGGAGTGGCAGAGGCACCGGGATGAGAAGCGGACGCGGCAGAGCCGTGGTGCTGAGGAGACGGAGAGTTGAGCGCCAGGCCGCCGGCGGCGCGGCACTGAGGCGGACGGGGGAGCAGCGATGGTGCAGCCCTGAGGCGGACGAGGGAGCAGCTCCTGCAGCGGCGACAGCATGGTGTTTCTGAGGCGAACGGGGCACCGTGCGCTACGCGGTTGGGAGGAAGTGATGAAGGCCCAATGTATATGGAATAACCCTAATGGGCCACAAGGTGTGAGGCCCAAAAAAAATTTCGAAGGCACCAAAGAGCTAATGGGTCACCGGGTGTGAGGCCCAAAAAAATTTCGAAGCCACCAAAGAGCTGATTGCCTGATCGAATTCAGAGGCTGATCGACCGATTAATTGGCCTAGTTGCCCGACTAAACGGACGACCAGGAAACTAGTTGACTTGATCGAGTTGCCATGCCTGATCAGAGCCAAGACACCGATATGGACGACTAATCGTGATTAATCGCGAGTAGTCATGACTTGATAACACTACGCGCCCGTATCCCACGCCATCTCCACATTGCAACACACGCGTGTGATATGGTCAGATCCTATCCTAAGATACCTACGTATGTACAAACACACCTGGCCAGCCAAGACGTGGACAAACCCCATGCTCATGTGCCGGATTATTTGCCGAGAAAACAAAGTACTAAGTAATGTGCCACAGGATTTCAACAAATCACCCCCTAATCTTGTTGCCTAAAAACCCTTTTGTGAGACCTATGTGTGTTGAATACATTAACTTTGACAATAAAAATTTTGAATACTCTCAAAACATCTTTTTATCAAGATTCGACGATAGGTCCGGCATGTTTTGGTTAGCTTTGGCAAGGTTCGAAGCTTGATCGCAGTGGTTCCGCTTTTATCTTGCAATGTTTCAAACTTGTTTTACACTTACGAAAAATTTGCTTAGTATTATTTTACTAAGTTTTTGTTGTGTTTTGGTGGTTATTGCTGTTATCAATTTGCTATGGCTTGCAACATGCTTATGTGAAGTGCTCACGTAAGGTGTTGTGGTTTTAGAACTAACAAGAGTAGAGTCGAGGACTTGTGCTCAGAAGTATCGATCGTTTATTCATGTGCAAGTGTTGCTTGAGTTCAAGACATGACTGGTGACAGGATCCATTGAACTAGAATTAGAGAGAAGATGAGGTTCAACAACCAAGTTCGGAAAGAATTGTGGTTGAGTTGATCAGGAGGTTGCGCAACATGTTTGAATCAAGAACAATGCATATAAAGGTATCGTGGATGTCGTTTGAAAATGTTTGCACGTGTGCAAGGAGTGCATGGATGTGGCTACATGGTTTCGAGGCGTGATGAAGAGATGTAGACGTAAAGAATTGGTCGGAAAGGTCCAACCGACTAGGTTATGAACTCAAGCTGCGGTGGTTATGATAGGATTTCGTGTAGATCACGAATTTGAGTTGTTTTATGAGTGTGGGATACGTTCTTAAGGTGTTTGGAAGTCTTAAGATTGCTTATATCTGCGTATAGAAAATTCTTGAACAGTTATGGAAAGTTTCGATTCATGAACTGTGTAGGATTAGAGTCCTAGTTAGGGTTGGGTTGGCCTAAGAGCTGGTTATATAAGCAAGGGAGACCAGAGCTCGTGGGCACGACTTTGGGGTTGTTCCTCTTGTGTTCTATTGAATAAAATTCGTAGTTAAAAGGAACTTTTGTGTCTTGTTCGTCTGACTTGTTTTCTTCAAGTCTTTCTCGTCGAGTTTCTACACAGCACTACCTTGCTTCGGTAGTTTTATCATAACTCGAGTATCACAGATCTGATTGACGTGATTCTTCTTGATTTTCTATCATCTGTGAAAATTTCACGGTTATTGGATTTGTGGTTTCTGATCTACACGAGTTTCTTTGCAGTGTTCCAGAACTGTTTTTCTCGAGTAGGACAGATTGACCTTTGTTCGATCTTTCGATCGTAACTTGAGTTTCTCTCGACGAATTTTCGGGATTCTTGTTGTAACGTCTTCGTGACTTGATTCTCTACAATATATACTAGATTTGTCATAGTTAAACACGTTTAGATTAGTCACACATACGATTTATTTAACAGATCGATTTTCTGTCGAGGGATGTTTTCGATGCTTCCGCTGAAAAGTTTTAATCTACCATTCACCCCCCCCCCCCCCCCTCTGGTAGCTTTACACGTGCTCTCCGATCCTACAATTGGTATCAGAGCCACGATGCTCTAATATTTGTGATTTGCACGTGTTTTTGACTAATCATCATGGATAAATACTCCGCCAAACCTTGTGTGTTTAGTGGTATTGATTTTCAGGTTTGGAAGGCACGTATGGAAGCTTTCATCTAGCATAAGGCTTCGCAATATGTAAGAAAATATACAAGCCTTACGAAGTGCCGTCAAACGATCAAGTTATAGCTATAAATATGAGACATGTCGACAACAACAACAACAAGGCTCAGAACTTGATTATACAAGGATTAACTCAAAGCGACTTCGACTGTGTTGCACACCTCCGATCTGCATACGATATGCGGACAACACTTTGTGACTACTACGAAGGATTCAACACGATCAAGGAGGTAAGGCAAGACATGTTCAAGAAAGAATACATGCGTTTCGAGATGCAACCCGGTGAGTCCATTGATGATCTCTTTGCTCGCTTTAATAAAATTCTCAGCAACTTAGATAACGTCAATGTTAATTTTTCAAATGCTGAAAATGCTAGGCAATTACTAAGTGCATTAGACACGTCAATTTGGGAGATGAAAGTCACATCCATTCGTGAATCTACTGTCATGAGTACACTTACATTAGATGTTCTTTATTCTAAATTGAAAATTTATGAAATTGACATAATCTCACGTAAGAACCCCAACAAGTCTCTTGCATTTGTTTCTCAACGTGATATGTCTAGCTCCAGCCAATCTTCATCTTGTGGTACACTTGCTTTGTTGTCCTTTCTAACCCTTGAACAGATTGAGGAGCTAGTACTTCTCTCTACTAGGTTCTCGAAAGCATTGCAAAATGTGAGAACTAGAAGGAGAGGAAGCTCCAGACCTCAACGATGTTTCAAATGTGGTAAGATAGAACATTTTCGTTCAGATTGCCCAAACATTTCAGGTCCTACTTCCCGGAATGAAAAGCAAACAAGGACGAATCACTCCTCTGCAAAAGATACGAAGAAAAAGAAGGGTTTTACAGGACGTCAATTGGTGAGTAGTTTTATCTCCGCACTTCAAGAACATGGCTCAAGCGATGTGGACATTGGAAGTGACGAAAATGAAGATGATTTGGCAAACTTGTGCTTCATGGTGGGCAAGTCAAGATCAAGTATGGAAGAGGCTGAACACAACAACGACAATGAAGAGGTACGTATGTCCTAATTGCGAAGAAATGTGTAATACTATTTTTCGTGCCACTGTTATAGTTAAGCAAAAGGACAAAAAGCTTAGGGACAATACTGTTAAAATTGAGTCACTAGAAACTGAAATTAATTGTTTGAAATCATTGATTTCTAGTGATGATTCTTGTTCCTCATGTGATTTAATATATAAACCATTGTTCTCATTAAAAAGTGCGCACACCTTCACACTTGATAAATTTGAGTAAGAAATTGAAAAGAACAGAGAACTGGCTGCACTTAATGATAAAAACTTGAAAGATGCTAGTTGTTTTAAAATTGATTTGCATTGTTCTACTTGTGATGATCTTGATAAGAAACTACAAGATGGTATGAATGAAATTTCTATATTGAACAATGTTTTACGTTCTCATGAAGTTAAATATTGTTCCAATTACAAATTAAAAAGAAAAACTTCATGTGAAAATTGGCTTGATCTGTCCAATAAACTTGATAACATGCATAGGACATTAAATCGGTTTTGTAATGGAAATAAGAACCTAAACTTGGTGCTGAATTCTTCCAAGTCTTGTAATGATAAAACTGGTTTAGGTTTTGATTCTCATGCTCATGCTAAGACACATCCACCTAAAATTGTAAAGTCATTAGCATTAGGAAGTGGTTTGATTCAAACAGTTCCTAAACAAAAAGAAGTGATTTTCAAATCTGCAGGAGTGTTGTCTCATTCGGTTTTAAATAAAAATGTTGCTTGCTTATTTAAACATGAACACAAAGTTAAATATCATTGTACCAACTGTGGTAGAGATGGTCATGTCATAGATTTTTGTTATAGACTAACTAAACAACATAAAAAGAAAAGAATGATTGCTAGATCTCATAACTTTCATCCAAAATTTGCTGCACTTGCTAAACCGAATGATAGGAACATGCAATCTGTTGTAATGAGTCGAAAACATGCAACGTTTGCTTCCAAACCTACCGTTTTTCGTGCTACACATCTCGTAGGACAGTAGTTGGGTACAAAAATCCTCAAGCTTTGACTCATAAAACTGCTATTTTATCTCAGCTTTCGCGTGTTATTTCTGCTGGACGTCGTGTGACTCAGTACTAGATTCCTAAATGCCTTTTGACTAACTCCAGTATTGAGTCATCGACGTATTGTGCTTCTATGTAGGTTACACGCTTGAGGAAGAAGAACATTTAGATTGTAGATTCAGATTGCTCACGCCACATGACCGGTCATAAAGAATGGTTCTCCCTCTCTTTTATGTCACGTGTAGAGAATGTTATTTTTACCGATAATACTTCAACTCCTATAATTGCTAAGGGTTCGGTTGGAGTGAATAATCACTACACTTTGAAGGATGTGGCACTTCTTAAAATTTTGAAATACAACTTGCTTTCTGTTTCACAACTGCTAGATGAAAATCTGAAAATTATTTTAACTAAAAATTGCTACAAAGTTGTAAATTCAAACAGTGAGCTTATTTTTAACATGTCACGGTTTGGAAGAGTCTTTAAAGCTGATTTTGATGTCTTCCTCTAAGCATAGGTGCCTAGTTGCTAATGATTCAAATGACTTATATTTTTTGCATCGTAGACTTGGTCACGTAGGCTTTGATCATCTAACACGTGTTAGTGCTCGTGATCGCATACGTGGGCTGCTCTTGAACGTGTTAGGCTCTTGATCGCATCCGACTTGTTTTCTTCAAGTTTTTCTCGTCGAGTTTCTGCACAGCACTACACTGCTTCGGTAGTTTTATCATAACTCAAGTTTTACATATCCGATTGACGTGATTCTTTTTGGGTTGTCTTCACAACTTGATTTTCTATCATCTGTGAAAATTTCACGGTCATCGGATTTGTGGTTTCTGATCTACACGAGTTTCTTTGCAGTGTTCCAAACTGTTTTTCTCGGGTAGGACAGTTTGACCTTTGTTCGATCTTTCGATCGTAACTTGAGTTTCTCACGACAAATTTTCGTGATTCTTGTTGTGACATCTTCGTGACTTGATTCTCTACAATATATACTAGATTTTTCACAGTTGAACACGTTTAGATTAGTCGCACACACGGTTTATTTAACAGGTCGATTTTCTATCGAGGAGTGTTTTTGTTGCTTCCGCTGAAAAGTTTTAATCTACCATTCAACCCCCCCTCTGATAGCTTTACACGTGCTCTCCGATCCTACACTTTTACCTTAACAACACAAAGGCACTGCCTCAGCTCAATGAACCTGACACGCCCTAGTGCCTTTGTGAGAAGATCAGCAAGTTGCCCTTCCGTTCCAACATGATCAACCTGCACCTTACCATCCTCGATGCATTCACAAATAAAATGGAAGCGTATGTTGATATGCTTACTTCGATCGTAATGCACCGGATTCTTGCTTAGCGCAATCGCCGATTTGTTGTTGACGAACAACTTCACCTTCATTGGCTCACATCCAGCTAGCTCCGCGTAGAGACGACTCGGCCAGATGCCTTGGCACATCGCCGTTGCTGCTGCCATGTAATCTGCCTCACATGACAACAGGGCGATGACTTTCTGCTTTTGCGATGTCCAGGTGATAGGGCTGCTATTGAGGAAGAACACCACAACAGTGGTGCTCTTGCGGTCGTTGACGTCGCCGGCAAGGTCGTTGTCACTCTAACCGACCAGTGCAACCTCCCTTGTGCCTCTCTTGTAACAACAACCATAGCCAGTGGTCCCTCGGACATAGCGTAGGATTTTTTTCACCGCCGCGCAGTGCGGCGCTCCCGGCGACTCAATGTGCCTGCTGACGATGCCGACGGCGTGGGTGATGTCCGGCCTGGTGTTGCACAGGTAGCACAGGCTACCCACAACACTTCAATACTTGGTGGAGTCGACAGCACTACTTGCATCACTCTTGAACAGTTGCAGCTAGCTCTCCATTGGAGTGTGACACGAGTTGCAGCTCCCCATGCCAGCCTGCTCCAGCACCTTCTCAGCATATGTGCTTTGGCACAACGTGATCGCATCATCACGTTGTTCGACGTCGATGCCCAAATAATATGTCAACGGAATGAGGTCGCTCATGTCGAACAGATTTTTCATTTGCTCCTTGAAGGCTTCAATCTCCTTGACGAATGCTCCAGTGATGACAAGGTCATCAACATAGACGCCAACTAGCAGGGCATCTACCCCCGCCGACCTCCTGTAGACAGCATGCTCCAGTGGGCTTTGCTCAAAACCAAGAGTGGTTAGCACTGTGTCCAGCTTTGCGTTCCACGCCTGCGGCGCCTGCCACAAGCCGTAGAGCGCCTTGTGCAGTTTAAGCATCCGCTGCTCATGCTTGGAGTCGATGAAGTCGGGTGGCTAGTGCACGTACACCTCCTGGACGAGGTTGCCGTTCAAGAACACTAACTTCACGTCCATTTGGTGCACCTACCACTCAAAATGAGCGGCGAGAGCCAGCAGCACATGCACTTTCTCCATGCGCGCCACTGGTGCAAAGACTTCGTCGAAGTCCACCTCCTGTCGTTGCACATATCCCTTCGCGACAAGCCTTGCTTTATGCTTCACAATGTTGTTAGCAGGGTCCTTCACCTTGAAGATCCACTTGAGGCCTATCGCCTTGTGTTCATCCGGGAGTCAGCAAACTCCCAGGTGTCATTGTTGTGAATCGCGCCCAGTTCATCCTCCATGGCACGTTCCCAGCATGGCTCTTGCAGCGCCTCCTCGACGCTGCAGGGTTCTTTAACAGCCCGCAAAAAAAGAAATTTTCTTCCACCTGTTTTGCTTCCTGCGCCTGCGCCTCATCCAGCTAGTTGAATATGCGCCTGTATCAGAGCGCTCAGCAGCCCACATCGTGTCTCTCCGTGTCGTGGGATGGTGGCGTTGCCCACTTGTCGACGCGTGGAGCTGGTGTGGCCTGGGTCTTCTGTTGACGGCTACTATGACCCTCAGCTGCTGGTGTTGCAATCTGCGACATCTTCACAAGCTTTTGTCCATTAACGTCCGACAAATCGCGATACACCACTTCAAGCGCGGTGGAGAGCATGGGAAGTACGTATGTACCAGCGCTCCACTCCCACCTGTGGTGCTCCTTGAAGATCACATCATGTGAGATGTGCAGTTGCTTTTTCACCGGGTCATACACCCGGTAAACCTTGGTGCCGTCCCTGTAGCCAACGAAGAGCATGGGCGTCGAGCGATCAGCAAACTTGTCAATGTCGGGACCGACGCTTCACGTGCACCACGCAGCCAAACACCCGAAGATGGTGCACCTTCGGCTTTTTGTTGAACCACGACTCGTAAGGCGTTCTTCTGTCGAGGTTGCGTGTTGGCGCGCGGTTCAGGAGGTAGACTGCAGTCTGCACCGCCTCGCCCAGAAAATTACAGGGACGCTTATGCTCCTCAGAAGGCAACGAGCCATCTCCACCACAGTCTGATTACGATGTTCGACGACGCCATTCTGTTGTGGTGTATACAGCGTGGTGGTGCAATGCTTGATGTCGTGCTCGTCGCAGTACTCTTGGAACATGGCAGAGTTGAACTTGTCACCACGATCTGAGCGAAACACCATGAGCCTCCTGTCCAGCGTCGCCAGGTAGACTGCAGTCTGCACCGCCTCGCCCAGAAAATTACAGGGACGCTTATGCTCCTCAGAAGGCAACGAGCCATCTCCACCACAGTCTGATTACGATGTTCGACGACGCCATTCTGCTGTGGTGTATACAGCGTGGTGGTGCAATGCTTGATGTTGTGCTCGTCGCAATACTCTTGGAACATGGCAGAGTTGAACTTGTCACCACGATCTAAGCGAAACGCCATGAGCCTCTTGTCTGGCGTTGCCTCAACGAGCGCCTTACGCGCTTGAAGCGCTTGAACGCCTCATCCTTGGTCTTCATCACTTCAATCCACATAAAGCGGTTGTAATCATCGACAGGAAATACTTGTTGCCACCTGTCGTGGCTAGTTTGATCGGCCCGCACAAGTCATTGTGCACAAGCTCCAGTCCACGCTCGGCGTGATATGTGGACACCTGTGGGAATGGGATGCAGTGCTGCTTCCCAACAGCACACCCATCGCAGAACTCCTCGACGCGATCAAACAGCGGTATTACTTCCGCCATGCCTTTATGAGCGAGGGCACGCAGCGAGCGAAAATTGAGGTGGCCGTAGCGGCCATGCCACAGCCACGCCTCATCCTAGATTGCCGACAGGAGACAGGTGCTGCCATCTTCAAATTGATGGTGTACATGCAGAACATCATTCTCGACCATCACCTTGCAGCCTTGCTCATCCAACTGCCCGAGACTCACGATGTTGCGTAGCTTGGGGATGAGGTACACATCAGTGAGTGCTTGGTGGTCGTTTTGACGACTCTCGAAGACGATCGTGCCGCGTCCGCAGATGTTGACGAGGGATCGTCGCCGAATTTTACGGTGCCCTTGACCGTATCGTCGAGCGTGGTGAACACGCTCCTGTCACCGGTCATGTGATTGCTAGCACCGGTGTCAAGGTACCACACCCCGGCACCAGCGTTCACTGGTGTGACGCGCTCTTCATTCAGGTTGACAATCTTTGCACCTGGACCATCCTCAAGGTTGTCACTCTGCTACAGCGCCGCGTCGTGCACGACCTCGTTGCATACCTGTGTCAGCAGGATTGCTAGATGCTCGTCCTCAGCCTGCGCAAGGTTTGCCTCCTGACGCTTCTCAGGCTGTTCGCGGCTTGGCTTGCGACACTCCTTTGCGAAGTGCTCGTAGATGCCACAGTTGTGGCAGTTCCCGTTCTGCTGCGGTGGGTTGTCCCGGCCACCACCGTCACGCCCACCACCACGGCCTCGACCGCGTCCCTTGCCACGGCTGCAACCGCCGTCGCCGCCGAAGGATCCACCTCCCTCCATCTTCTTCTGCTAGGCCTTCCACTCCTCGGTGCGGAGTAGACGGCCCCCTGACGTCGTTGTCCTCATTGAGGCGCTCCTCAACGACGCGAAGGCGGCCAGTGAGCTCATCAACCGTTATGGTGGTGAGATCGAGCATGGACTCGATAGCGATGGCCATCTGTGCAGATTTGGAACAACGTACAAAAACTTACGAACCACCTTCACCTCTTCAACATTGTCTCCAAGGGAACGGAGGCTGCTAGTGAGTCATGAAATTTGCGTCGCGAACTCGTCCACTGTCTCGCCATCCCGGAACGAGATGGTCTCGAACTCCTTCCGAAGTTTCTGCGGGTTCGCCTCGCAGACGCGCTCAACACAAATGCACCGGACCACGATGGTGTCCCACGCCATCTTCGTTGTCTCCTTGATCGCAAGAGACGCGTGCATCTCCTCTGGAATGCAGCGTAGTATCGCCGCCAGCGCAAGGCGATCCTCACGGTGTGGCACGTCACCCGTCTCCACTGCATCCCACAACCCCTTCGCCTGCAGATGCACCATCATGACCACAGACTACTGGCCCTTGTTGGTCCGTGTCAGCATCCGCCAGACGATGTTGCCACCACCGCCTCCGGCCTCCCTCACGACCTATTGCACGATCACCTCGCCTCCTCTGCGTCGCGTCGTGCTTCGTCTGCGGCTCTGCGCACAGTTATGTGGCGCTCTCATTGGCGACCAGGAAGGGGAGCGGGACCTTGCGTCGTCCATGGTTGCTTGTAGTTGAACCTGGCTTGGATGCCACTTATTGGAGCTGGAGGTGGAAGAGGTGGAAGAACTGGTGAAGACGCACACACACACAGGCTAACGGTGGAGTTGGACTCACACGTACAGGCAAAACACACAAGAGCCTTTTGTGTTGCGTAAGACCAGCATACACACAAGAGCCTTTTGTGCTGTGTAAGATCGGTTGCGTAAGACCGGCATACACACAAGAGCCTTTTGTGCTGTGTAAGATCAGCAACATTTTTCTATTCATTGATTCATTTAAATAACCTGGACAAACAACTAATGATATGATACTTGCTCCATGACCAAGCCACGTCCCTAGTCATGCGCGAGGTGAGCGGATCAGAACAGACTCACGTACGCACGTACAAGTCGGACGCCCACATCTCACGCATGGTGCAGCTGCGGCTGCATGACCGGCTTGACGCGCCCGTATCCCACACCATCTCCACGTTGCAACGCACGTCGTGTGATACGGCCGGATCCTAAGATACCTACGTACGTACAAACACAGTTGGCCAGCCAAGACGTGGACAAACCCCACGCTCATGTGTCGGACTATTTGCTGAGAAAACAAAGTACTAAGTAATGTGCAACAGGATTTCAGCATTTTCCTTCCTTTTCCATACATCACTCAAAAGGTTGGAGGGGAAATTCCGCATGACAAATTTGGGATGTCACGGTAGCATGAGGGTCCAAGATGACGCGGGGTTAGCTGGTAATTCCTTCACTCTCTTCTCCCCCACCGCTGTTGTTGCATCTTCCCAGATCACCACCTGTTTGCCCTCCCCGGCATCAGCACCCTCCTCGAAGCCTTCTTCCTCCCTAATCCAGGTTGGCACCACCATCCCTCTCCTTCCTTCCCTTGGTTGCCCCGGCGAAGCCTCTTTCCTTCTTGCCCCCCTCCCTCCTAACCCCTATCCCCCCACCTCCCTGTCTGCGGCTCCGCGTCAATGGTCATCGTCGCCACCTCATCCTTCGTACTGGTCTTCACCGAGGTCGCCCCCGATGTCGTCTTCCCCTCCCCTCCTGCCCTCCTCTCCCCTTTTAGACCCATTTCTATGTCGGCCCCCTTGCCTTGATCCTTGTTCGGTAAGTCAGACCCCCCTCAACACGGCGTGCCCCTTTCCCTCCTCTGTCAAAGTTGCAGGTGATTCCTTGTATGGCTCAGCAGCCACCAAGGCTTGCTACAGGCAGTCGGAATCGGTCTCAAAGAGCCAAAGGTTGTCCTCAACATTCAAGGCACTAGGTTGTTGCACGTGGATCTGATTGGTCGCTGCCTTAATTGTTTCTCATTCAGCCACATTGTTGCAATGTGTACGAATGACTCTCATTGCATCTACTGCAAGGGTGAAGGTCATAAAGAGCGCCAATGCACGATTGCCAAGTCACCGTGCTTGATCACATCTGGAGCTCCTCCTAGGTCCCAAGACGAAATCTAGGCTACCCCTAGCTCAAGGAACCTAGAGTGTGATTGCCCAGATTGTCCTATCTCTCTGGCTGGGGCTACTTTGGCTGCTACCTCCTCTTCGTCGTTGCCAGTCCAAGTGCATCGAGTAGTCATTCACTTAGATTCATTGTTGTCTTTTAGTTGGTCAAGGTTGTGGGTCAGTTGTTGTTTTAATGTGGTCGTGTATGGTTGTGTTGGTTGTTGTAACTGGCTACCTCAGCCATTTTATCTTATATTAAATTATTAATTAATTCCACAATAGGGGTTTCCCCACTTTATTTCCCTAAAATATTTGGGATGCCATGCCCCACAAGTTAGTTGCCCCAGCACTCCCTAGGAGGGTAGTCTACCACAAGATAAGTGTTTGAGACTAGAGCCAGGTTTGAACTTGTGAAGGCGTGTCCAACTCGTACTCACTACCTCAGGCCACTTATCGGTCTAATAAGTGAGCAAAATGTGTTGAAGGCCTATGGTTTTACAACGTTTCTTTCAACTTTGCCATGCAAAAAAAAGATACAAAAATATATTCTAGACCTATTGTGTGTGTACCAAGGTTGTAAATGGGTGCCTGAATGCCTAGGCGACGCCCAGGCGAGCAGCCACTAGAAGCAAGGGCAGGAGGTCGGAGGCCAAAAGACCGCTGCACGACAGAGGTCGAGGCCAGGAAACATCTGCGCGGGGAGGCCAGAGGCCAAGAGGAGTCGGCGCAAGGGAGATTGGAGGAACGATGGCGTCCTCTTGAGGGAGATAGATGACTGCGATGCAAGTGGAAGGGAGACATGTGGGGTGGGGAAGACAGGCACGAGTTGGACCTTTTAAGTCCAAACAGGCCCAATAATCCTAACCTAAGACACTTGCCTGTGCATCGTTCGATCCGAGACTCTTCCATCCAGCCGTTTGTCTCGTCTCCCATTCTTCTCCTTGTACCCCGATCAAGCCTCTGTGTCCCCTTCTCGTCGTCTTCCGGTCAAGCCACTGTCGATGCAGGACGCCACCACCGCCTCGGCCGATCCAGTCTGCCGCTGCCTCAAACGATCCAATCCGCCGCCGCCTCCGACGATCCAGCGTGCCATCGCCTCGGACGATCCACTCCGCCGCCACCAGCTCCGCCGATCCAGGTTGCCGCTGTCTTCGCCTCTACCCCCGCCCGTTCCAGCCACCCCTATTCGACATCGACCGCTAGGCGAAGCTGGTCGACGCCTGGGCTCGACGCTTGGACGCCAAGGCAACCTAGGCGGGTGCCTAGACCTCTCCGGGCGAGGCGAGGAGTCATGGCGTCCACGCTGGAGCGCCTAGACGCCTAGGCGACGCCTGGACAAAGCTGGTGTGTGCATCCCAAAGCCAAGGAGCCCAAAGTTAACCTTATTACATCCCAAAGTGACCATCGTCCAAAATGGATACTCCCTCCATCCCACATTACTTGTCGTTTAGGACAAGAATTTTAGTTCAAAATGAACTAAAATGTTTGTCCTAAATGACAAATAATATGGGATGGAGGGAGTATCAAATAGTCCAGCTAAGGTAAGGAACTTCGTGTCGCAGCTCCTTCATTCACTTGCTCATGAACTCGCAGCTTCGCCAGAAGCGACTAGTTGCCTCCTTTCCTCGGTTAAGGAAGAGCTGCTCCTTGGATTTCAGGGAATCCCGTCTACTTAAACGCAAAGTAGAACGCCCTGCGGGGCATTTCGCGGGGTTAGGATGTGCATGTTTACCAAATGAGCGGAAGACTATAGGGTACAGTCTCTAGTAGTACCTGCCATAGACTGCATATCATCAGTAAGGATCGACTTGGTTCTTCCTCGAGAACAAAAAGCTATACGAGGAGTAGGAATCTGCTTTCTAGATGTATATGACGATCTCTAGACAAATGAGATAGGTTTGCGAAAAGGGTCTTCCCGAATGGAGGATTACGCTCTGATCTTAACTTAAAAAAAAACTTTTGGCTTGCTAGGGCCCACCTCATCGGAATTGGAACCGTTGGCATGTCGTATGTATATAGAAAAAAAATGGATTGGTTTAGATCGATCTTAACCTGATTGATTCATCATCAACAGCTAGGGGTGATAATGGCCAAAAACTTTGACTTGGTTTTGTCACATGCAGGGCCAAAAAGTCAGGCTCAAATTGTATTGCTTTTTGCTTTTATTAAGAAGGGCTGAAATAGATTGTGAATGGGCCCGTGGGACATGGCCCTTTACCACCCTTCTGCAGCTAAGGTATAACTTTGAAGCATAGCCCAAGACTAGACCATTATTCATCAGGATGTAGTTTTTAGCTCTTATAAGGGCATGTACAATGCAAGATGCTTGGTAGAAGTGCTTATAGAAAAATTCACTAAGCACCTGTAGAAATCTCTTTCCTACAGTGCAAAAGGATCCTTAAACAGGTCTAACCACTTCCTGAATACCTTAAGCATGAGGTGGAAAGTTAAGCATTCTTCCCCTAATATAAGCACCTAGTGCCAAGAATAAACCATAGTTTCGCTTAAACACTTCTATAAACACCTCCATTGTACATGCTCAAATGAGATTAGAAGGACATAAAATGAATATTGACCTGAGTTGGATGTTGCCCTGGCCCATCGCCAGCATTAATAACTGGAATGCCTGCAACGTCTGCTGCTCTCCTTGCAGATCCACTTTCAAAATGCCTCAGAACAATAATATCAGAATAACCTTCGACAGTTCTTATGGTATCTGCAGCATGTATACAAGTGGATAAAGAAACAGATAATATTGAATCCAGTAGATAGCAAATAGCATACAACTCTTGTATGAGCAATGCATTCTGCTGCAAAAAAAGTACACTGACAATAAAAATAACCTCCTCAGAATTTTGACACGTGACAATTTCAACATTGCAGCAGCAACAACATCAGTTTTGTGGGGTTTCCCAGGTAGCATATAGCTATTGAAGGTTTGCACTATGCTCGAATGTTGTACACTGAAGCAACAGTAATCACATAACAATTTCGACCAAACCCAGATCACCAAAAGATTTTTGCTTGGCATCTTGTCATACGGACAAATTATTTACATGGCAGGACGATTTGTGCTCAATGGAACTAAACTACCCCAACATACATAAGCTTTGTACTAGGGTACGTCATGACATTCTTTGTTTTCTTTGAGTCATACTTTATGACATTCTAGGATACACCTGAAGACATCACAAGATTTCTTCCGGATGAGCGCTGCGGCTAAATAAATAAAAGGCGGTCACCTTCAAGCGTCTCCCCCTTTGCGGCGGAGGAGAACTCGCGCGCGTTTTCCGTGGTGAGCACCTCCCCGCCGAGCCTCCGCATGGCGCACTCGAAGGAGAGGCGCGTGCGCGTGGAGGGCTCGTAGAAGAGCGTGGCCATGAGGTAGCCGTCGAGGAGGCGGCTGGGGTTGCGGTGGGAGTCCCGCTCCACGGCCTCCATCTCCTGCGCCACCTCGAAGATCTCGTCCAGCACGTCCCGGTCGAACTGCTGCGCATCGACCACGTCCCGGATTCGAGGCGACGGTGACGGCGCGGCGGCGACGGGGACGGCGGCTGCGGCTGCGGCCACGGCGCGGCGAGGGGTGGAGGAGGCGGTGGAGGAGAAGGGTGCGAGGTTGCGGGGCCGGGGCTTGCCGGGGTTGGTATGGACGAGGAGACGATGGAGCGGCAGGGTGGCTCGGGCGGCCGCCATGGGCGGTGGGGAGGGGTCGGAGGGTTTAGGGTTTTGCAGCTTCCGGGAGGAGCACGAGGACGGGCGGCGGGAGCTCGCTAGATTTCTGTTCGGCGCGGGTTTGACTGCTGTGGACGGCCCGACGAATATTTTCCACGGCTCGTCTCGTATCTTTTGCAGCTTTACCTTCACAGCTCCCTCTGCTCGAGCATATCCATCCGAGCTCCCGCCGTCCCAATGTCCTTGTCGAATTTTATTTCTGGTTTTGTTTACTGTTTTGAATAAAGATATTTATGATTTTGATGCAAAATTTATATCATGAAAAATATATTTTTGATAAATCTAAAAGTACAAGTCTCGTATTATTAATGTTGATTAAAATTATATAAATCGTTAATTAAAGAAATATTTGATTAAATAAAAAGTAAAGTCTTGTAGGGACAAAGACTACTTTCTCCTATTTAAAATAATTATCAGTGTTTATTCTTATTATTTCTATTTTAAATATTCATACATGTAAAGGGTTATCGGTACCAAATCTATCAATCGTATGTCTAACTTATATAACTAAGTGGATTAATGAGGTGCAAAAAACAATAGTAGGAGAGTTCTGTATTCGAAATACCGAAGACACGGGACTCGACGATAGTACGCGACCATTACTCGGTTAAGAACTGTATCTATCCTCCGGTACAAGGAGAGCGGCGTCTGCCGAAGTCGGAGTACCTAGCCCGCTCAAGCCCCGACCTGAGAGGTGGGGTGGACGATTACTCCCGAGCTCGAGCTCGAAAGAGGCGGGCAGTTGATAGCATTTATAGCTGTTGAGGTGTCTAAACTGACACCTCTCCCGGACCTACTCGGGAGCGGTCCACAGAGGTTCGATGTGTTTTTGGGGGCTAGTCCTAGCAAGATCAAGCTCACTGAAAGATGAACGCGGGGGGATTTACGTGGTTTGGGCCGCCTGAGCGTAATACCCTACTCCACGGTGATTTGTGTGTTGTATTGCTTGAGTCTGAGAGAACTCTGAGTCTGAGTGAACGTGTCTTAGTCGGTTGCCGCTCGATCCTTTTATAGTCCAAGGTCGAGTAGCTTACAAGTGGGGCCCGGGGCCCGACATGTGGCCTTAGGTGTACCAAATCCCTCCTAAGATTTAGGAGTAAATGTTATCCCTTGACAATGGCTTCAATATGCCGCCTGGCCATGTCTTGCTGCAGACCTACATATAGCCCCTCATCATGGCAGGCGGTGTCTCGTCCTTCTTGTCGCGGCCTCTCATTCGCCCGTCGTGCATAGTAGTTTGGTGCCAGCCTGTTATCGATGGACTGGGTACAAGACTCTTGACTTATGAGTGTGAGCTCCTTCTTACCTAGGGAACATGTGCGTTTTTCCCGTTTAGGCGCACTGGACTCGTCCCTCTTTATTGCCGCTATCGCATGATGAGATAGGTCCGGTGCTGCTTGCCACGTGGCGAGTCTGGTCCTTTCCTCTGCCGGGTGATCGGGCCCGAAGATTCTGGACACGTGGTTGCACCGGACCTTCTTCTCGCAGGGAGGCAAGTCCGGGGCTGCTGACCCCGTGAGCACACCGGACCTCTCCTTGGCGGGGAGGTAGACCCAGACCAACGGGACACGTGGCAGCGCCGGACCTCCCCTCCGTGAGGGAGATGCACCTGGAGCTGCAGAACGCATGGCTACGTCGGGCCTTCCCTCAGTGGAGAGGTGTGGCTATGTCGCATGCCACGCGGCACCCTGGGACCACGTCGTCTCCTGCCCCCACAGGCGGTGGGACCCTACGTGCCTCATTTCTTGTATATAGGGGTACCCGGTTCGTCAGGTACCGATAGTGGCCCCCGGGCCCATCTCAGGGAGGAACTTCCTTGATTAAGTGGTTATACCTGAGGTAGGGCCATTTTGAATCCTCGTGCCGCAACTTTAAGGGCTTCCCTTCAATGCGGTGGATAAAATCTTTGTCTGCAGATATCGTGCCATCAACGACAGTCGGTTCCCGATACGAATTTTGTTTCGATTCCGCGCGCCCATTAAGTCGTTGCCCTCTAGTTTTTAACTCCCGCCCACAAGAGCGGCTACCTCGAGGCGGCTACTCAGCATTTTCGCCGAATCAGACTCCGACCCACCAGTCATAGTGCGAGTAGCTCCAGTATCATGGCGCCTGTGGTCTCCACCCAAACACCATGGATGTATACTTAAGAAGGGGACTAGCACAGGTCACATGCTCTTCACGCCTCCACTCGCGCCCGCGCTTAAGTCCTTACTGCCTTCTTGCATCCTTCAGCTTCGAGCCCTAGCCCTCGCACAACCATCCTTTCCCCACTCCATCTTGTTGCCATGGAGTTGGGTCTCCCCGCCAGCAAGATCAAGACTGAGAAGGGGCTGAAAAGGGTCTGAGCCTACATGGGATGGTCCCACGACTCCTTCAACGACAAGATCCGCTTTGGGGAGCTTCCTTTCGAGAAGAAGAACGCTGGTGACATGGTCTTCTTCCAAGGATACGCCATGGTCAGCCTACTTCCCCCCTTCTCGTCCTTCCTAATGACATTGCTGGAGTTCTACGACATCCAGCTGCACTTCCTCAGGCTCCACTCGGTTCTGCTGGTTGCTACCTTCGTCCACTTTTGCGAGATGTGGGTGGGAGTGCGGTCCATCTTAGAGCTCTTTCGGAATATCTTCACCCTGCAGACCAGCGGGAAGGGGAACGAGATGGTGGGGTTGTACTACTTCGTGAAGCGGAAGCGGTGCCCCTTCAAGTACTTGGACACCTTTTCCTCCGGCAAAATGGGACGATTGGAAGAAGGAGTGGGTGATCATCACCGCGGACAGGCACGAGAAGCTGGACCTGCCAGAGAGCCTCCCAAACGTGGATACTGACCTCTGGAACGAGCTCCCGGAGCTGCCGGCGACGTACAAGCCCGTTGTGGCGAGGATTGAAGGTTGTGTCACTGGCAGAGTGACTCCCCAGATGGTCTTTGGGAACTTCCTGAGGAACAGATGGGCGCCACTGAAGTTCAGGGAACGGACTGCGTGGACATTCATGCTGCGTGATGCCGACACCCAAGTGAGGGACGAAGCACTGAAGGAGCTACTGAAGAAATTCCAGAGCAAACCCAGCATATTGCTCGACTCCCTGGCACCTCCAGAGTCCTTCCAACCCCTGAACCTGGCTCCTGAGTTCTACCGGGAGCTCCGGAAGCTAATGCCAAGGTCGGATGATATTGGAGTCGCGACGAGGCAGGCTCCCCCCGCAACCACCGCACCTGGGGCTTCTGGGGGGTCAGCCCCAGTTCTCCCAAGCCGGGGAGGCAAAGTTGCTAGCTCTGGCAAGGGCGAGGCTTCAGCGGAACCCTCCAGCCGGAAGAGGAAGCTGGTGCGAGGTGCCGGAAGTCACATCGGGACCTCTGGGGGGCCATCTCATCCAGTTCCAGGACCTCCGGCAGGCGCCAGTTCCGGGGGGCCACCTCCCACCTCGGCGCCAAGTACGAGACCAAGCTCCAGAGGTACCCCCCCAAACGGTGGTCACTCCGGCCAGGGAGGCTCCGGCTCCGGCTCCGATCCAAGCTCCTGGGAGGCCCGGGACCCCGACCACATCGGGTCCTTCGGGCTTCGGCTCCGGCCCTACTCAGAAGCGGCTCTGTCTCCGCGGTACTTGGGGCTTCCCAAGGTAAACAGTCGAGCTCTTACTTTGATTTCATTTTGAGTCTAGGTCACCCTTTAAACGTTTCTATCATGGATGTGCAGCGCTTCCAAGAAAGGAGAGACGACTGCCACTCCACCGGCCGCACAAGAGGTTGTGTAGGCAGGCACTTCGGCTCCAGTTCCTGCACCTGCTTAGGCGAACGCGGAGGCTCGAGACAACTCGAGGGCGCCCCCAACCACAGGTGCGGTTGCACCAGAACCGAGGCTCCTGGTTGTTGATGCGGGGACAGTTGGGGCTCCAGCGCCGGAGCCAGTAGCCCCGGAGGCCCCGACGGAGGTGCCGAGCGTCGGCACAACTCCAGAGTCGGCGGAAGTTCCACACCTGGTGCGTGGGGCCACCAAAGGATCGGCCCCCACACCGTCTTCCGAGGAGATTCCGGTGCCTCAACCGGATGTAGCTGAGGGGCCGGCCCCCATGCCAAATGCGGTAGAGGCCCCGGTCGGCGAGCTGGGAGTGGTTGAAGAGCCAGCCCCCACGCTAACTACTGCTGAGGTTGTGGTGGCCGACCCGATGGTCGTCAAAGTATGCGCTCCTACACTGAGGGTGGTTGAGGCTCCGGTGCCTCAGTTAGCGGCGTCTAGTGCACATGCGTCTGCGCTTTAAGCCATGGAGGTTCCGGGCACACAACCTGCCTCTCTAATGTCAGAGGCTGAACCGGGAGCACCTGCGGCTGCAATGCAGGGTCCGGCGGAGGCCCCAAGCGCCTCAAGCCCGCGGGTGCCGCCGCCTTCGAGGGGAGCCCCTCCCGGGTAACGGCGGACGTTGTGGTGGAGATGGGGGAAGGGGCGCTCCCATCTGGTCCGACGCCCATTCCCTTAGAGTTGGCCATCGACAATGCCCGCTCCAGCCTACAGCAGGTTGCCGTGTCCTTCGAGCACAACCGCAAGGCTCTAGAGGGGGAGCGTAACAGGCTCCGGCAATGCAAAGAGTGGGTCAAGGACGAGGAAACATGGCTGGTCGCACAAGGTGAGCTCCTCAACGAGAGAGAGGCTACCCTTAAAGCTCTCGATGAGAAGGCGCGGAAGATATATGATGAAGCTGTGGAGTGTCACAAAGCTACAGACCAGCGCTAAGGGGGTTTAGTCGCCTGGCATTTTACTCTCCAGAAGCACCACCAGGAGCTCGACTTGGGCGAGGCCGAACTCGCCGTGAAGCTGAAGGACCTGAGTCAGAGAGAGGAGGAGCTCTCCCGGAAGCTATCGGCGGGTGAGCAGAGCTTGGCTGACCGCCGCAAGAGATTTGATGCACGGTGTAAGCTTGAGGAGGACAGGCTCTGGGAGCGGGGGCAAAGCCTCAACAGGCGAGAGGTCAACGTCTCTGCTAGAGAGGATACAGCTCGGGGCCGTGAGAAAGACCTGGTGGAGCGTCAGGACCGTATCTTCCTCAAGGAGTCGGAGCTTGACGATTGCAAGCGTCAGCTAGCCAAGAGCATTCAACAGCACGGCAAGGAGGCCGAGCGCCTTGCGAAGGAAGGTGCAGAACTGGCGGCTGCCAAGAGGGCTTTGGAGGAGCTGCGGAGCTTGAGAGCAGCTGAGTCCCAGCAGGTGTGGGACTTTCTGGGGCGAGCCGACAGGGCACTGGCACCGTTTGGCTTCAGCCCCGTAAGTCTGGCCAACACAGTGTCGAAGCTGAATGAAGCACTGGCGGCTCTTAGCTCCACTAGTGGCAAGCTCGACGCAGTGGTTGACGTTGCCGCGGACCAGCTGGAGACGGAGGGAAGGTCCTTGACCAAGACCGTTGTTGAATACGTGTTAACATGTTACCGGAGCCGGGACCCCCACTTTCCCCTGAGTCCAGCAGTCGAATGCCCGATCGAGGAAGAGCTTGATGTTGCCCAAGAGAGCGTTCAGGAGGCCGATCAAGCTTTTGCCTCAGCTATCCGTAGGACTTAGGCCCTTCTTTTCTAGCTCCCGCCTGTATGCTTCTGATTTTGTAAGATAATCTTTTAATGAATGAAGTTCTCTTGATCTTTGGCTCCGATATTTTTGTGTCACGTCCCCTAGTAGATGTACGTAATTTTGATTGTGTACATGTACCAAAAGGAACTGACACTCGCTTCGGGAACATCGGCCCCCTGTGGTTGTCAGGGCTTAGGAGCTCCGACGACACCCACTGTCTATGTAGGAGGCGCCACCGCCGGCCCCCTGGAGTTGTCAGAGGTTAGGAGCTCCGACAACACCCATGATCTACGTAGGAGACGCCACCGTCGGGCCCCCTAGGGTTGTCGGAGCTTAGGAGCTCCGGCAATACCCACGATCATGGAAGGGCGTCAACGTCGTGCCCCTTGTAATTGCCGGAGCCCAGGAGCTTCGACATCGCCCAGGAGCTCTGGCATCGACCGTTGTTGATGTAGAGGAGGCTGACGGCGGGCCCCCGAGCCTACTCTCGATGGAGTGGCCGTTCGCCATCGGAGGTACGAGAGTGGCTTTATTTAGCGTTGTACCTTAGGAACCTGTGCACATGAAATGTAAAAGGTAATTCCGCTTTCTAGTCAATCTTTTACCCACGCTCTATTAGTGTCGCTTGTCTTACGATCCATTGACGTCGTGGGGGGCTTGGCTAACTCAGGGACCTCGTACCCAGAACCTGTTTCCCGCCATGTGCGAGAGGTGGATTCGGAGGTTTCAGACACTTAACAGGTACCCCAAGTGACCCGGTGGCAAACGGACAACAACGCTCCCACTATTGCAGAGGCGAAGGGAAAAATTGACCGCACCCACGCTAGGTGATGAGCTAATGGCGAATGTGTGACATAATTCATAAGAACTAAGGATAGTTTCAAATGAACAGGGCATTTCAGGGTAGGGCAAACATCTTTTCATTATAACGCTCATAGGAGAGAACAAACTTTACAGGAGGAACGTCCCGACCTGGGTGACAGGGAGCTCAGTGTACCTTCTCAGGGTACCGGACCATGCAGAGCAAGGCAGACACTCGGAGCTCATCCACCCGGCCTTAGTTAACGCAAGTGCTGTCTCTAGACACTATGTTAACTTTATAACAAAAGAAAATAAAATGCCCTTTCACTGACTATGGATAAAACTTACGGAGGTGTTCGATATTCCATGGGTTGGGCACTGGTTTCCCATCCTCCGTAGCTAGGCGAACACACCCTGGGCGACAAACTTCTCACACCCGGAAGGGACCCTCCCACTTGGGTGAGAGTTTGTTTGTCCCTTCACGAGAGAGCAGACGTCGCAGGGCCAGGTCGTTCACCTTGAGCTCCCTACTGCGCATGGTCCGCTGATGGTAGTGTCAGAGCACTTGCCTGTACCGTGCGTTTCGGAGGGCTGCTCGTATGCGTCCCTCGTCGACGAGGTCCATATCTTCACGCCTAGACTGGTCCTGCGTGGCTTAGTCGTACATCCGGACACAAGGGGAGCCCATGGTGATTTCTAGGGGGAGGACGACCTTCGCCCCGTACACCAAGAAGTAGGGCGTTTCTCTCGTAGCCCGGCTGGTTGATGTCCGGCTAGCCCACAACGCGTATCGCAGCTCATCTACCCAATTTGCACCATGCCTCTCGAGGCTTGAGTATGTACGAGTCCGGAGGCCCTTGAGAATCTCAGTGTTTGCCCTCTCTACCTGCCCATTACTCTCGAGATGGGTGACAGGGGCATAACAAACTTGGATTCTAAGGTCCTCGCAGTATTCTTGAAACGCCGCACTCGTGAACTGGGTCCCGTTATCAGTGATGATTCTGTTCGGGACCCCGAACCTGCAAACGATCGACTTGATGAACTTCACTGTTGATTGCTTGTTAATGGTGACGACTGGGGTGGCTTCTGGCCATTTGGTGAACTTATCTACGGCGACGTAGAGGTTCCAGAATCCTCCAACGGCTCTTGGGAAAGGTCCCAGGATGTCCAGTCCCCACACGGTGAACGGCCACAAGGGAGTGATCATCTGCAGTGCTTGAGCTGGTGTGTGGATCTGCTTGGCATGGAACTGGCACGCCTTGCATCTCTTAACCATGTCAACGGCATCCTAGAGTGTTGTGGGCTAGAAGAATCCGTGCTGAAAGGCTTTACCGACCAGCGTGCGGGCCAATGCGTGGTTCCCGCACTCACCTACATGGGTTTTTGCGAGCAAGTCGTAGCCTTCCTCCCAGGTAATGTATTGTAGTAGGATGTCGTTGGCGCCACGCCAGTAGAGATCCCCCTGTACTAGCGTGTATCTTTTAGCCATCCGCACAATCCGTTTTACCAGGGCATGTTCTTTGGGAAGGTAATTGTCTTTCAAGTAGTCTCAGACCTCCGAGATCCATGCATCGGGACTTCCTTGAGCTTCTGGCTCTTTGGCGCCCAACTGCTCGGAGCTGCTGGAGGCGCATAGGAACCTTGGCGGGCACCATGGCTGCAGGGCTGCCGGAGTTGCTATCTTCAAGGTGCTAGCTTAACCTCCTTCACCCAGCTCAGCAGCTCGGGCGGTTGGTCGCGATAACGTCCTTGCAAAGACTCCTTCGGGCACTGGTGCCTCTATGGAGGCCTTCGTTGAAAGATCGTTTGCGATTGAGTTGTCAGCTCGGGGCACATGGCAGAGATCCAAGACTTCGAAATCTTTCTCCAGCTTCCTTACGTGCAGCAAGTATGCTGCTAGTTGGGGGTCGTTGCAACTGCACTCCCCTTTGACTTGCTTGACAATTAGCTGAGAATCACCTTTGGCGAGGAGCTGGCGGACATTGAGAGTCAACGCTGACCTCAGCCCATAGATGATGACCTCGTACTCTGCCATGTTGTTAGTGGCTTTAAAGCCAATATGCACCATATACTTGAATTGCTCCCCTGTCAGAGCTATGAGCACCACCCCAGCTCTGGCCCCCTGTTTCCGGGCGAAACCATCGAAATAAAGCGTCCATGGAGTTTTCGTGAAGATCGGTGCTCCGGGCACTGTGTCCCCGCTGACTGAGCTTTCTAGGTTGCTAGGCGATGGAGTCCACTCGGCCAAGAAATCCGCCAGGGCCTGACTTTTGACTGCATGCCGAGGGAGGAACTCAATTTCAAACTCCGCTAGTTCGGCTGCCCACTTGGCGATGTTGCCGGTGGCACTAGGGCTGTGGAGCACCACTCTCAGCAGGAAGGAGGTGACCACTGAGATCTTATGGCCCTAGAAATAGTGTCAGAGCTTTCTCGATGCTATCAACACAGCGTACAACAACTTATGTATCTCCCGATACCTTGTTTTCGCCTCATGGAGGACTTCGCTGATGTAGTAGACTGGCATTTGAGTGGTCTGGACTATGTCCGAGAGGTCCGGTGCTCCCTGCATCGGATTCAGGTCCTGGGGCTCCTGGCTCTCGGGACCCGCATCATCCTCCGGGGCCTGGGACCCGGTGACTTCCTGATTCCCAGAGCTTCCCTAGGAGAGATCCATGGCTTGGTCCGAGACCAGAGGCTCAGTGCTTGCGTAACGGGCTCCTTCTCGTGTATGTTGCTGATGTGGTTCTGATCATTCTGCGACCAAGACCATACTAACCACTTCGGTTGTTGCAGTAACATACAACAGCAGGGGCTCGCCGGGCTCCGGCACCACTATAACTGGGAGGGATGTGAGGTGCCTCTTGAGCTCCTGAAACGCCATTTCCGCCTCTTCTGTCCAAGCAAAGGGACATGCCTTCCGCAAAATCTTGAAGAAGGGAAGCGCCCGTTCCGCCAGCCTCAAGATGAAGCGGCTGAGGGCCGCTAGGCACCCTGTGAGCTTCTGTACATCCTTGATACGTGCTGGGGGCCGCATTAGCTCTATCACCTTGATCTTCTCTGGATTAGCTTCGATCCCACGGTGATAAACCAGGAATCCAAGCAGCTTCCCAGAAGAGACCCCAAAGATACACTTTTCGGGGTTCAGCATCGTGCGCGTAAGGTTTAGCCTGCTAAAGACTTGCGCTAAGTTGTCCAAGAAGGACACACGGTCTTTGATTTTGACCATGATGTCATCGACATACACCTCTATCAGGTCTCTAATGAGGTCCCCAAATGTTTTATGCATCGCATATACAAAGGTAGGGAGAGCATTCTTAAGACCATAAGGCATGAAGACATAACAATACAGGCCATCTACTGTTACAAAAGCAGTATGTTCTTCATCATCTCTAGACATAGGTATTTGATGGAAACCAGAATACACGTCTAGGAAACACAGCAGATCACAGCCTGACGTAGAGTCTACAATTTGATCTATCCTGGGAAGTGGGAATGGATCTTTTGGACATGCCTTGTTTAGGTTGGTGTAGTCGATGCACATCCGAAGCTTCCCGCCAGCCTTGGGGGCGACAACAGGATTAGCCAACCGCTGAGGGTGGTGGACCTCCCGGATGAAGCCGACGTCGAGGAACTTCTTAATCTCCTCTCAGATGAAGTTTTGGCGCTCAACAGACTGCTTCCGGGGCTTCTGTTGTACCGGGCGGGCATCGGGGTAGATCTTTAGATGGTGCTCAATCACCTCCGTGGGGATCCTGGGCATTTGCGATGGTTGCCAGGCAAACACATCGACATTTTCCCAAAGGAAGGTGATGAGCGCAAATTCCTATTTGCTGTCCAGGTTACCCGCTATGCGGGTCATCCGGGCAGCCTCGGAGCTGGTCCTGACGACCTTTACTGGGACGTCATCTTCGGCGGGCAGCACGCGCGGAGCTGCGGTGGAGGTCTGTTGGGGCAGGTGTTGACATGGTTGGCCTTCCCTCACATATTCCATGTTCGGGGCCCGCCCCGCAGCGAGTGCTTGGAGCTGCTCCAAGGCTGACACCGCCACGGTGCGATCTCCCTGGACCCTGAGGACCCCGGATGGCGTCGGCATCTTCAGGACCAGATACCGTAGTGAGCTACGACCATGAACTGGTATAGTGCCGGCCTTCCAATGATGGCGTTGAAAGGAAGCTCGACATCCGCCAGTGCAGTAGTTTTCTGGCGTACCAAAGGTTACCGGAAGGTTGATGCTACCACTGGGCACAATTTGCCCTGGGCCCACGGCTGAGAACGGGCTCGAAGGCATGAGCCGAGACATAGGATTTTGCAGCTTCTGGAAGGCTGCAGTGGAGATGAGGTTGAGTCCTGCACCGCCATGAATCAGCACATAATGGAGCCTCACGTTGGCGATGGTTGGGGCCACAAGCAGTGGGAGCACTCTAGGTCCTACCATGTTCTTCGGGCAGTCCGAGGCATCGAAGCTGATAGCAGTGCTCATCCACTTGCTGTGGGGAGCTGGACTTGGCGTCGGGGCCAGTGCAGCTGCAGCCCGTCGCAGGACTTTCACTGCGTTCCGAGAAACAGGGTCTGAGGCTCCCGCGTAGATGACATAGAGGAGCTTCTGACGCTCCTGGTCACTGCTAGTGTCCGAGTCAGCACTCGTGAACACTGCTTTCACTGCTCTGTGGGGCTCCTGGTACCCCATGTCTTCGTCCTTGTCCTCCGCAGAGTCAAGCTTCTGCTTACCCTCCCTCTGGCAGGTGGGTTCGCCTTCTTAACGCTGCTGCTTTCTGCCGCTACTCGCGGAAACGTTCCACGAGATTCTTGACTTCCCGGCACTCACTTGCACTGTGACCATTGGTCCGGTGCACCGGACATTTGAAGTCAGCGTCATCACCCTCAGGTGATGGGCGGGGGCGCTTATCCTCGTGCGAGCTTCAGGCTCTGCCAGTTGTCGCAGCTGCCACCATAGGAGCTCTGGGCCTCGGCATACTCCCGCCGCGGCCCCCGTTTTTCTTCTTCCTGCCACCACCCCTGGTAGTGGCCTCTGCTTCAGACTGTGAGGGCTCCCCACTCTCTGAGGTGGGTCAAGCGTGCCAGTTGTGACCCTCAGCTGCCTTGGCACATCTGTCTGCCAAGGCAAACAGCTCGGAGACATCACACACATCGTGTGTGGCGAGCTTCTCAAGCATCTTCTTATCCCTCACTCCCTGCCTAAATGCAACTATGACAGATGCATTCGAAATGTGCTGGATGGTGTTCCGTACCTGGGAGAATTGCTGGATGAACGTTCGCAACGGCTCCCCCGAGCGATGTCTAACAGCGTGGAGGTCGAGCTCTGTGCCGGGGCACTCATACAAACTTCCGAAGTTCGCCATGAACTGCTAGCACAATTCTTCCCAGGAGGTGATGGACCCTTGGGGTAGGTTCATGAGCCATGACTGGGCTGGGCCGGCCAGGACCACAGGGAAGTAGTTGGCCATGATGACCTCATCACCCCCCGCTGCCAGGATCGAAGTGGAGTAGACCTACAGGAACTCACTCGAGTTGACGCTCCCATCATACTTCTCCGGCGTGTGTAGCCGGAACTTATGAGGCCACACCACTCTCCGCAGGTGTGGAGCTAGGGCTGCACACCCTCCACTGGTACTTGCAGGCGACTGGTTTGGCGCTGCATGACCTTGATGGCCAGGTGGCACTGCTTACACATGGTGTTGAGGTGTGGTGGCAGATGCCTGGTGTGGCGGAGGCACACCATATTCCTGGAGTAGAGGAGGCGCGATGTACGCCTGGTGTGGAGGGGGCACCACATACGCCTGGTGTTGCGCGGGGGGTGTCACATACCCTTGTCACGGTGGGTGAGCGCCATGCACCTAGGGCCCAGGGCCCGACAGGCTGTAGTTAGCCTCAAGATTGCGGCGCCGCCCTATTTGTCGCTCGATGAGGACCCATCAGTCCTCGCCTGCCCTACGGCACTGCAGCTCTACCTGCAAGTCTACCGTCGAAAGCCTCGTTGAGCGGCTATCGATGGTCCATCGATCAACGGTGGGCGTTCGCGGCAGCGAGACAAACGTTGTTGTTGCTCGCCTCCCGCCTTGTGGAGTCGCTTGGAGTGCAGCGATGACCAGGTGGTCGATGTCGTTTACCCACTGTTGGGTTGCTCCCTGGGGGGATCCGGCCGTCGGTGCATTGCGGAGCAGCGCACGAGCGGCAAGGAGTGTACTTTCCGGGCTTGCTGCTGGTGGGGCCGTAGCAGCTGTCACGGCTGGGGTTTGTCGTGCCGTGTTGTGCGGGCCTGCAGTCAGTGGGGTGACTACACGGTGTCGCAATGATCCAGATCTTCCCGCCCTGGAGCGGGACCCAGCTCTGGGGTGGGACGTAGCTTGGTCCTCACCCGCCGCCTGCTGGCGGGTCTGTGGTCTGGAGGAACTAGCGTTGGAACGCGCGTTCACCATGCTGCCGATGAAGATTCTTGCACGAGAAAAGCCCCCTTTCTGGCGCACCAAATGTCGAGGTGTCTAAACTGACACCTCTCCCGGACCTACTCGGGAGTGGTCCGTGGAGGTTCGATGTGTTTTTTGGGGGGGGGCACGTGGAGCGGTCCGCGGAGGTTCGACATGCGGGACACGTGGCAGCGCTAGACCTCCCCTCCGTGAGGGAGATGCACCTGAAGCTGCAAGACACGTGGCTGCGTCAGGCCTTCCCTCAGTGGAGAGGCGTGGCTATGCCGCATGCCACGCGGCACCCTGGGACCACGTCGTCTCCTGCCCCCACGGGTGGTGGGACCCTGGGTGCCTCCTTTCTTGTATCTAGGGGTACCCGGTTTGCTAGGTACCGATAATAGCGAATGATGGATGTCGTACTTTGTGCAGAAGGGGTAACACTCGATGTGACCCATCATAGGATAAACCTATCATATGTTCGATCTGTCGCAGAGGAATAAGTATTCTGCATGTGCGACACAATTTTGATGATAAGGAAGAAGTTAAGACGGTGAAGCTTGCAGCACCCCGGGCAGCCCGCGCTATTAGAACGAACACTATACAACACGACCCTACTATGAGGAATGTTGGTTAGATAGGTCTGCCTTGCCCCCCTATAAAAGGAGCCCCAAGGCCTCCTCCTAGGGGGCAGATTCACGTTGTACTCACTTTACTTATGCATTTCCTTACGCATTTACATATGCACTTTACTTACGCACTTAGATACATGTTTTGCTTATGCATTACCTTTCCTAGAGTTTATATACTCGAGCAAGTCTCGCTTGTAATATGTTCTCTATGCCTTTTGAGCTAACAAGGATCACGAATATTCATACGGAGACAAATGTGTTTCAATACAAATTTACTAGTCGGTATACGAAATGTCGACAGTTGGCGCGTCGGGTAGGGGAATGCTATTGCGCGTTCTTCATCAGCTTTGTCATGAATTCATCGATTCGACTTTCATCCCTGGCGAGGAGGTTTGCATCGGCAACTTTGAGTTCCTCTTCGACAATAACAAAGGGCTCAAGGCCAACCCCTATATTCGCCGCATGCCAAACTTTTTGCTTCGGAAGCCTGGACTTCGTCGCCGACGACGGCGGCATCCTTTAGAGAGTCTGCAACGACCACTTCAACAACACTATGGAGGTTCCTTCGGTAGTGTGATTGATCACGCCATGCCATCTCTCGAAAAAATCTCGGAGTAAACCACCGACTGCGACTTTGACTCCAACAACGCTGGAATCAAGGTAAGTAACTCCCCCTTCTCGAATGTTATGTTACAAACGCCGATGATGAGGTTCAGGATGCAATGATCACCTACACACCACCACGATTCACGCTCGCATAGCATGAACCACCACAACCAATCCTCGGGAAGGAGCTAACGAGCATCGCCGAATCGTCCAAACCGCTCAGAGCGCAACACGCCACTCTCAACGGAGAACGAGAGCGCCTGGATGCAGCGGGGACCACCTTCTGAGCGAAACCCGGCTCCCCTCCGAGCTTAGGCACTGTGCCTCCAAGCCATATGAGCCACCCCCTTCGCCGAGGAAGACGCCCCACCACGCTTCGAACGACCAAGCCAAAACTTGGTGGCCACCACGACAATACTGTGTGGCGTGTCTAAACCCGTTGAGCCACTATCCACACGCGCCTACCCAACCCTCCACTCCCTCCTAGATGCGGTCACCGTCTGGCACGTGGAGAGCTCTCTCGCTCGACAGCTCGAAGCGTCATCCCATGGTGGGAGCCGAGGGCAACAAGAGAGTAGCGGCAAACCAAGAAAGCCACACCCAACAAGTTGGATAAACGGGGCCAAAAAACTCGGCTCTTCGGTACCCTCAGTTGACCCCACACGTGAGCAAAGAGGATACCCAAGACCCCATCCCTATCTGCAGCAATGCCTATGTCTTCTGAACAGCCACAAAAATGATGACGTGGGCCGAAGCCCGAGCACCAACTCCCCGAGACCTAGGGCTTTCGAAAGACGGATACATAACGCTGCTTTCCTACCCCGTTTGCGTGAACCAACCAACATTGAGAAATATGACGGGCACGTACGTATGCCCGATAACTTGTGGGACCTGAAGGGATGTCAATAGAAGCCCGATGAGACCCTCTGCAGTTACATTCGATGCTTCTCAAAGAAGTGCAACGAGCTGCCCGACATTGTCGATGCTGATGTCGTTGGAGCCTTTCTCTCTGGAATCATTTGTGAGTTCCTAGTCCACAAGCTAGGGTGCGTCTAGCCCCGTAGTACTAAGGAGTTGCTCCATGTTGCCACCAACCACGCCATCGGTGAGGAAGAGGTTGTAACACCCTCATTTTCATGCATAATGCATTGCATACATCCTCATATATGTTTAACATTAAGCCATGTAAAAAGAAACAAGATTAAAATGAATTTAAGGCTAAACTAAAAATTTCGGTCTGTTAGGGTGTGGACTTGTCCAGCCTCTGAAACCAGACTAGTCTGGTATTCCTATCCTCTGTTGAGGAAATTCAGTATCCCTTGTTCAGAAAATTCAATTTCTTTAGAGTGCGGACTTGTCCGGTGGTAACTCTGGACTAGTCTGTTTCATTCAGAGAATTCAATTTCTTTCAGAGTCTGGAAATTCAATTCTTCAGAGTCCGGACTTGTCCGACATAAAGTGCGGACTAGTCCGGTTAAGCCTCTGAAGTTCCCCGGGACTTGTCCAAAAGGACTTGTCCGATTTTTCTCTGTTGCCAAATGGACTAGTCCGGTCCCTAATGCGGACTAGTCCGGCCTTTGGGAATCAACTCGGATTCCATTATTTCTCCACGAATTGTTTTTGGGTAATTGCCTAATTTGGGCCCGAGAACTTCGTGCCCAACCTCAGAGGAGCCCAAGTGGACCCCACCACGGCCCCTACACATCCCCACCTGAAGTCTACTTGGAATTCACCCCAAAACCCTAGTTGTCCACCCCAATATAAACAAACCAATGCCTCACACCTTTCTACCCCAATTAAAAACCCTTGCTACCATTTTTGCATTGTGCTGTTGTCAAAATCGAGTCCAGAAGCAAGGAGGAGAAGAGAAACACGAAGAAGGATCAATCAAGATCAATCTTCATCAATTCTTCGACAATTGACATTCTACATCCAAGTTCTTTATCAACTCATCTCCATCAAGCCCTATTCGCCAAGATTCAAAGTCTCACGCCCATACCTTGATCTTTGGATCTCTAAACACGTGGTATACCCTCTACATTCAAGTTTTCATGCAAATTCAACCCCAATCCAAGCAAATTAGAAAACCCTAACTATTGCAGTTTGCGTAGTGCGGACTAGTCCGGTGTCTCAATCTGTAAAAATCCTGAATTGAACTGAATTAATTCCAAATTAACTTGAATCAATTCCAAACCTATCCAAACTTGTTAAAAACTATTGTAAATAGTTAGTAAACATTATTAGCAACTTATTAATAAGTTTTACCTCACAATTGCATTAATCATACATATCATGGCATATTGAGTACTATATGAGCATTATTTGATTTAATTGTATGTTTTGCATGTTTGTCGCTCAGAATAAAAGGAGTTGTCGTAGAGAGTGCTTTCGAGGACTTGCAAAATCAGAGTTTCAAAGCCTTCGACCCAAATCAAGCTCAGGAGCAAGGCAAGTGCTTTTAATGTTTCTTACATCACAAATCATCTCTCGAAAGAGATGAAGTTCGCAAGTGAACGAAAACTATCGTGTAGCATTTCACCCAAGAGTATTCCTAACGGTATCGTATTTATCCCAAAGGAAGACAATGGAGTAAAGTAAACACTATTCTTATGATCAAGCTATGGGATACTAATCAATTATCAAGACAAGAGTAAGTTTATAATATATGGGTAGTGTGACACACACCTAAGCGATCTATTCTAAAGGGTAAATGAGTCCTATTGAAAGTTAGACTAAGAAATGGGGAGATGCTCCTACAATGCTTCTAGTATACATATACATAGTCTAGGTTAGTTACTAATGAGCATGTCAATGGTGAATCCTTATGCTAAGTTGTTCAACATATCAGGCACGGGTTTACCCCTAGCAACCGTAGGCGACTCCCGCCAAGAGCCTGTGGCATAGCCGATCATGGAGGATTACAAAGGACAAATAGGGCTGTCACCACCTACTGCCTACGTCTTCAATCCGTGGGTCTACGAGACATCTAATGCTACTTAATTATCCTAGCACCATGCTAGCATATTAAGTAAATACCTTAGGAGCTACAACACAAGCCATCCTAAGGCAATGACTAACCTAAACATCGTTGAACCAATGTTGAAACATAGCATAGGGAATTCATATTAACATGATCATATCATAGCTAATTAGACTATAGTGGGGGTTTATAGTGTTTATGATGATAATATAATGACATTAGGGAATGATCATAAAGACTATACCTACCACATACATGGAATCCACAATCAAACAAGAAATGCTTCATCCAAGTATATGAATAAGAGAATACTAAAGATAATATCTTTATTATGCATAAAGTAACAAATATAAGAAAAGATACATGAGTCATACCTTTCCCAATTTGGACATGAGACTAGAGGCTCTCCTCTCTATAGCATAATTCCACTAAGGACTAAGAGAACTAGTGTATACAATAGAATGATGCTCAAGTGGTGTGTGTTGAAGTGAGGGGTGAGGGGTCCTATTTATAGCTTGGAGAAGGGTCGGTTCTCGACACCAAAAGCGCACAATCAGTCACCACTAACTTCTTCAAGCCGGGAGGAGCCAACACGTGGAAGCTGACCGAGTTTGGAGGAAAGACCAGGTCAGCCGACTAGGGGGTCGCCCGACCTGGTAAGTCCTCCAAACGGTATGTGCTTTCTCTGGGTGACTTCCACGTGGGTCCCATCCCTTGATATGGGTGTTACACCATTGGATGGCCTCGAATACTTCTGTTTATGGGTCATTTGATCCATGTGGTGCCACATGTTGGCACTTGATTGGTTGATGATATTTTATAGGATTCATCCTCTTGTTTGACTTCAATTCTGTATAAAATACCTTCATGCACCAGTTTCTCTAAGTACAAGTAGAAATAGATTAAATAGAAAGGTGATGTGTGCAAGAAATGATATTTCCTTCACATAATTGAGTTATATTGATGGGTGAAATTGGTATATAACAGCCGTCAACAAACTCCCCCAAGCTTATCCTTTGCTCGTCCCAAGCAAAGTCAAGACTTTAGGTTGATGATCAGGAGTTGCTACAATGTTCTATTTTTCAAAAGTATCATGTGCACAACAAAATACTCTACCTAGTATTGCCAAAATTGGCATGATACTTCACCCATCTCGAGTCATTATGGGGCTTATGCCATCTCCTATTCATGGGTGGTTGAATGATAGAACAGCAAATGGAGCACACATACCCTAGAAATCAAGTTTCACTCAAATCCCGGATGGTTCAAATAAGTACCTCAATTTGCTTCTCTCGGTCTCTCCTTTGTGTGTAGTAGAAATATTTCCTCACCAATGCATTTTGCCTACACTCATCCTACCACTACATAAGGCTTGAATGTGGAGCTTGGTAGGAAATATAGTAGCCATATTTGCAACACATAATATCGCTAAGTCAAAAAAGCAAGCCTTAGGAGAAATCAATTCAAATCTATTTGATTCAAGACTTGTGCATGTGCCATGGAATGGAGGTGGATGTGGATATTTGAGATGACTCCTTTTTGAGTGGACTCTCTTATTTTGCAGAGATGAAACATGGCTACTTTTTTTTCTCATGCTTTTGATGTAAACATGCATTTTTTTCTTTTTCTTGTATCCATGTCTTCTACTCCCTTTTTATGCAATAAATTTATAGAGAGTACTAAGCATGAATGATGTGGAGTTTCTCTTTTTATTGTGGAATGGTGGTATGATGGGAATTTGCTCACTTCTAGTGTAGAAGTATAGCATGTGCAAGTGAAGTCTTGAATTCAAAAAGTAATGAATGAAATATCACATAGTTTTATACTAGTTTGACAAAGCTCAATGCGAAGACATATAGCATATGCATAAGGTCTATCAATGTAATGTATCATATGGCTTTGGTGAGTATTTCCAAACAAATGAGGATAACTTAAATCTTTTTAGAATTTCTCTGGAAATCTAAGTTTCACTTTCAAACTAGGAATAGCAACCCTATCACTATATCATATCTCACAACAACTTATAATTGGATTAAGCCTTTCCTACCCACAATTTCCAAATCAAGTCAGAAACAATTTTAGCCAATGAGAGCAATATGTTAGAGAGTAGTAAGTTGTAAACTAGGGACTTAGGAAAATTAAAACAGAGCAACTATTCATCATTTCATTTATGTGAATTCCAAATCATTCTTACCGCACATCCTTTATTTTATTTTGAAAGCAAATATACTCTACCCCTTTTAAGTTTTTTTTTATGGAAGGTGGATCATGGGTGAATGGAAAAATAAATATGCAAGGGGTGTGATACAAGTTACCTCAAGTGGGGGTCCTCCCCCAAGCTTGTTCTTGTTCAAGATCCGCCATAGGGGTTGAAACCCTAACGACGAATGTAGACCATGAGGTTTGCCTAACCTTGTTGCAGCATGGCTTTGGCATTGGAGGGGTTGAGTGTCGATGTGGGGTTGCATTCCATGGGTTCCACAAGTGTGGTCGAGGAGAGTGTTGTCGATGTCGCTTATCCACACCTTAAGTTTCCCATAAGTTGGATGTACTTGATTATTCCAAGACTAAGGTAATGATAACCTTTAGCTACAAAGGATTGACGTGCACTCAACATGGTCGAGTATGTTTAGTCAATCTTTGGCTAAGGTGTATCATACCTTCTTGCCGTATGGGAATAACTTGTATCTCTCATGCATTGGGTGTGATCCGTCATTCCTTGGCTAAGGTAATGATACCCTTTAGCCACAAAGGAGTGACATGTGCCCAACATGTGTTGAGTACGATCCTGTTATTCCTTGGATAAGGTACAACATACCTATAACCAGTGTTATCTTAAATGGTCTAAACGGCCCGTTTAAACGCGTTTAAACGCTAAACAGAGAGCAACTGTGCAGTTTAGCACCTAAACGGCGGATTAAACTTAAACGGGCTAAACATGTTAAACGAAACGGTATTTACACGGGTTTAAACGCATGTAGACCCGTTTAGGAGAAGAAACTTCGGCCCATTATCCCATTACCCTAGCGGTTCCGCCGACACTTCTTGAGGAGAGCCGAGACCAAGAGGCGCTCGAGATGCGACGCAGCAGCCCGCCTCCACCCTCCTGCCTGCGACGCGGCAGCGCGACATCCTCCTGCACGCGACGACGGCCGCCCGCCTCCGCCCTCCCCCGCCCCGCTGCTAACAGCGGACTGCTGCTCGCCAGGCGACGCCGACCGCCCGATGCCGCGCCATGGATGCGGTGTCCCGCCCAGCCCGCCAAGGGGAACTGGCTCGTGCAGCACAGTGCCGGTGCCATGGCCGACCTCGACTTCTACATTGGGGAGGAGGGGTTGGTGCTGTTGCATGCCAGCAACACACACAGCCTCAACTACCCCATCCGCAATGGTCAGGTGGGTGCTGCAGCTGTGTACTGCTGTGTGAATTGAAAATGCATCCATCTTTGAACAGCAATTCTATTGATTTGAGTTGAAAGGTTACTGTGAGGTGGAGAATTGGGACACTATGGAGAGGTTCTGACAGCAATACATCTTCTATTATCTCATGTGTGCTGAAAAATATTGTTAGCTGCTGAAATATGAAAATACACTTCAAAAAATATAGTAAAATATATTTTATTTACTGCAAAAGTGTAGCTACAGTACATACCGTTTCATCCGTTTAAACACCGTTTAAACGCCGTTTAAACAGGCTAAACAGTAAATAGACGTCGACCGACTGTTTACCATTTACCGTCTAGGATAACACTGCGTATAACCACAAAGGGATGACATGCACTCAACATGGGTTGAGTGTGATCCATTGTTCCTTGGCTAAGGTATACCTTCTAGTCACATATGAACAACTTGCACCCAATATACATTAGTTGTGATCCTTGTCATTCCTTGATTAAGGTACATCATACCTTTTAGCCACTAAGGAATAACTTACACCCAATGATGGTGGCAATTCCCTTGAGCTTGAATGAGTGCTTAGAATAGTTGAGAGCATAATACTCTCACATATTTGTAGCAGCCCATTGGTTGCTCATGGAGGGTTTCCATGTCAAATCTCCGGCTTCGTATAGTTATGGTTGACCTTCAGGCTTAATTTCCGATAGGTAGCAACCATCCTAATTTACTCCTTGGCCAAGAGATATTGAAATGGAATCCTCTTAGGATTTGCAACAATCATATCTTTGAATGCTTGCATAGTTATTTTACTCCTGCAGCTTCCTCTCTAGAGAGGGATGGTTAGTTCCCGATACTTGTACAAATGAATTTTTGGGTTAGGTAACCGAATCTTCATTTGTACGTACGTGGAAGAACAAGACCAAAGATGCATTGGGTCCAATTTCTAGTGTATCCATGAATAATGTATGAATCATTGCTAGGAGTGGGGCTTTATGGATAAATCAAGTTGAACATTTTCTAAAGCTCCTACTCATAGCAATGCAAGTGATATAGATACACTATATGGATCCCTTCATTTTGTTAAATTTCTAACCATCATAGTTTTTTATAAGAGCAAATATTTATCATTTAGGTCATGACAAACAAGATTCTCAATTTTATCCTCCTAAACATTTTTTATTTCTTGCCTAGGAATTTGAAATTTAGTGATCCATACATGAATGAGTTTCAAATCAAAATTATGGACATTACTTATTCCTAGGTTGCTACATACCAATTCAACCATTAAGTCATTCCATAAGCATTACCTAGGCAGAAAATGTCTAAGTCAATTTTAGCAATGCCTATGAAATTCTAGGTACCTGTTTAAATTTATTCCCAAGTAAGATGGCATTCATTTTTGAAGAATCCAAAACAGTAATGTCAATACTTACTCTTGTGAGGATGCATATGGATTGAATGGAGAGAAGGTGTAAACCTTCCCTACCAATGTAAACAAAAAATCATTCAATTCTAATGCAATTCAAACGACGGAAATTTTTTAAACTTGTACCTCAATTGAAGAGCAGTCCGGTTGAAGGTTGTTATGTGAGAGACAATCATGAATTTTGGTATAGCCTTCATGTTCAATGTCTTTTGCCAAGTTGAGGTGAGTTGAATGGGCTTCATCTTGTTCCTCTATTGGACCACCATCTTGAGCATTCCTCCACCATGAACTCAAAATGAGATCGATGGAGGAATATGCACTTGATGGGGCCTTCCAACCTATTTAAAATCTTTTGCTTGGCTGCACTAAAATCAAGAGTATACAAAACAACTCGAAATCGGGTTATGTTAGCTCAAAAGCATGTTGTACCTTTTGTCAAATTGTTTTGCCCAACTTGAAATAACTTGCAAATGCAATGAATATTAAGGGAAATATTTTTGGTTTGAATTAGGGAGATGAATTCAGGTGGTTATTGATGAAGACATCACTCCTATGGATATACACAACACTCCATTGAACATACAAGATGCAATCAATAGAATTCGCACACAACAATTAACTTCAGAGGTGAGCTCGTTCTTAAATGTTTCCTTATATATTTTTGAGAATAGATTGCTACCTAATAATTTAATTATAATTAGGATACATGGAGTGATTCAAGGAGTAATTGGAGGAAGGTTTAGGGGCATGGAGGACCAGAGGATACGTTCAAAGAAGATGGAAACCGACCTCAACTCAAAATCGTGTCCAACTCGGAGTCCAGGAGCAGTACGCACTAAAACGGATGCCCAGGACGCATACAAACTCCGTTTTGGACGTTCTACATATGTACGGAAAGGATAGAGGATAACCTTTCCAATGGCACTGTGGTACCGTGTCAAAATTCCTTCGGAGTCGACGGGAATTATCGAAACAATATCGAGTTCAAAATTTGTCAAGGTGCTGCACCACCGTATTGGGCCATTGGGCCTTGTATCAAGTCTAAGTCCATTATTTTCGTATCTTAGGGTTAGTTCACGACCACAACACCCCCTTGGACGTCCTCCCACCTATATATACTCTATAGTAGCCGCCATGAACAATTGGGTTTTGCTTAGAATAATAATTTCGCCATTCTACGATTTGTGAGATCCCAACTTCTCAATTTCAGATCATGTCTTCTACGTTCTTGCTCGTGTTCTCGATTTACTTGCAAGGATTAGCTTTATTGGCAAGGTCAAGCGTGTGTCGCACAGTTGATAACCAACGGAGCAGTGGTGTAGTGATTGCAGGGGTATTCAAACTGCTCGAGTGCTGCGGATCATCAACGTCGAGTTCTCCACCTCAATCGACTTATCATTACCTTTCAGAAGATCGGGCCTAAACTCCTCATCAATTTTACTCATCAATTGGTATTAGATTTCAAGGTTGCTCGTTATGTAATTCATCTATCCATTACATTAGTTTTGTTTTTCATACCTAGAGTCCACAAAAAAGCCACAAAAAACTTGCAGTTTAGTAGATCTATTCATTATTTTGTCCAAACCACCATTGAGCCTTTGCAACTTTCGTTTTCAGTTTGGTTTTGTTGAGTTTGTGTCCTTTTTTGAGTCATATTGCTGGTTTATAAAGTGTTTTTGGTCTTAGTTTGAGTTTTGCATTGTGTTGATTCATCCTCTTGAATCACGTTATCACGTTCAGATTAGATTCATCTCTGTCCAGTTTGGTATTTTCATTATATCTCACTCATACGAACTCGGATTTTAGAGTTCTTATACTTTCTAGAAAGATTAAGAAGGTCTCTATAACTTTTGTATACATAGGTTTCCCAGTAAGAGAAGCTATCATGGTAAAAAGTGCATTAGATCTGAATCTGTTCTCGACCTAGAATTTCTGAACAGTCTGTATTTCAAGGACAATATCTCCTATTGTTATTGTCCAAATAGGTCTTCCATACATTGAAATTAAAGAGGAGAGATATCTACAATCTTGCTGTTGTAAGTTTTTCTATTTAGAGCCTCTAAGTGTGCCTATCTGTCCTTAGAAGATTGAGAAGGAAATCTGCGACAAACACACGAGATATCTTTGATTGATTTTTATTGTGTTCTTCTTTTGCAGCACATTCCGAGAAAAGAAAGACAAAAGAAAAAGGCAAGTGCAAAACAAGATACAAAATCTGCACAAAAAAATAGGAGAAAAAAACAAAAAAATAGAAGTGCTTGCATCCTTTGTGTCATCTAGTTTTGTCTCATGTCTTGCATGCTTGAACTACTAGGAACACATTTAGGACAGCAACTTTGACAAGTACTTTGGACACTTATTCAACTTTACTATATGATTTCATTGTTGCTAATCCTTGCTAAAGTGCCATCTAAGCTACACTTTACTCTTGAGCATAATTGATACACCTTTGCAATCATCCCACGCTTCATTGGTTTCTTCATACCGGCCATCGTTTGCCACCAGCAGTGTCGGTAAGAACACTTGTAAGAGCATGGTAAGACGCTTGAGAGTGTGTGATTCCACTTCCACATTGCCATTATCCTTTGTAGTTGATAGGGGTATCATATTTTTTTGTTGTCTTCTGTTTGCTACTAACAATGTCAGGTAAAAGCAAGAATCATGCATTATATGCTGAGATGATTGACATGATGAAGACGGCGATGGAGTTGCTCACTAAGAATCAAACATCAACCAAGATTTCACATGACATTCAGACCATCTTTGCAACTCCTTCCACAGAAAGTAATTATATTCTTCCATCTCTTCCTTCTTATGATGGTTTTGGTTATGATGAATATATTGCTTGGGAAATAGAGTTGGATAAAATTTTTGGACAATGTCATATGTGTGAGAGGAGAAAAATTAGAAATGTTGCAAGTGCATTAGTAGGTTGTGCATTAACTTGGTGGAACAATTTAAATGATTAGAAAAACCTCAAACATGGAAGAATATGAAAATTTATGCGAGAAACTTTTATGAATGTATCTAATTGCAAAGATGAAGTGCATCAATTTGTGGAAAAATTTCTTGTTGTACCTCCTTTTGTGGCTAACGTTTTGCAGGACAATATAGAAAATAATATAGATGACGCAAAAGAGAACGAGGCTTTCGACAACACTTGTGAAATTTTATATGGATCAATTCATAATGCACTCAAAATCACTGCTGAAAATGGTAAGGTAAAACATTCTACCAATACATAAGGTGAGAAGTTTTTGGATGTTCTGAATTTTTCTACCAATCATGCTATTTTCGAGGAGCAACTATTAAAATCATTTATTTATACACCATTTGTCACATGTTGATTTTCCTGCTGATCATTGCGCTAAGAAAGAGTTGTGTGATAATTATATTGTACCTATGCTAGAACAATCAAATGAATTTGATACTTTATCACTCACTTGTGCTGAAATTAAGCATTTGATTCCAATTACATGTGGAAGGTATGAGCTGAAATTGTTGTCTTCTCTAAATACTTTGGGTTATATTAAATTTGACACTCTTTGTGATCTAGATATCGTAGAGAAGAGAATATTTTCTCAATCTGAATTGCCTTTGTTAAGTAGAAATATTTTTCATGCTATAGGAAACTATGAAAATAGTGGTGAATTTATGGTGCATAAAGTTTACATATGCTCAAATGAGAAATCCCATTTTGTGCTGCAACAACATGGTGAAATGAATGAATGCACTAACAATAATAATTCTTTGTCAAGTTTTTCTAGTTTTTTCTTGCAGCAGGGACAACATATAATAGAGGAGCATTGTTCGTTGCGGTTGTTCAATATGGACAACGCTCATTCTACCTCCAAAGCAAGCCTCTTTGCTGGATATACGAGCAAGCCGAAGACGGCTTGTCATAAAGAAGGGGAGAATGATGAGATCAAGCACATTGTCAATGCACATACAAGCACGGCACAATGTTTATTTGTTTTGGATCCTAGCTCGAGTGAATGTGCATGCGTATTTGATGAAGAACATGAAGATGATGCACTATGTCGTCCACCACCTTGGTCCTCCTTTGATGCACACAAGAGGATTTGATGGCGTTGCACATATGGACCCACACATGAGAGAAGATGAACTTGAGTCGAGGACGACTCCAATTCAAGAAGGGGAGGATGATGAAGACATACTCCTATGGATATACACAACACTCCATTGAACATACAAGATGCAATCAATAGAATTCGCACACAACAATTAATTTCAGAGGTGAGCTTGTTCTTATATATTTCCTTATATATTTTTGAGAATAGATTGCTACCTAATAATTTAATTGTGATTAGGATACATGGAGTGATTCAAGGAGTAATTGGAGGAAGGTTTAGGGGCGTGGAGGACCAGAGGATACACTCAAAGAAGATAGAAACCGACCCCAACTCAAAATCGTGTCCAACTCGGAGTCCAGGAGCAGTACACACTAAAACGGATGCCCAGGACGCATACAAACTTCGTTTTGGACGTTCTACATATGCACTGAAAGGGGAGAGGATAACCCTTCCAATGGAACTGGTCCCATGTCAAAAGTGCTTCGGAGTCGATGAGAATTATCGAAACAAAATCGAGTTCAGAATCTGTCAGGGTGCTGCGCCACTGTATTGGGCCATTGGGCCTTGTATCAAGTCTAAGTCTATTATTTTCGTATCTTAGGGTTAGGTCAAGACCCAAACACCCCTTTGGACGTCCTCTCACATATATATACTCCATAGTAGCCGCCATGAACAATTGGGTTTTGCTTGGAATAATAATTTCGCTGTTCTACGGTTTGTGAGACCCCAACTTCTCAATTTCAGATCGTGTCTTCTACGTTCTTGCTCGTGTTCTCGGTTCACTTGCAGGGATTAGCCTTCTTGGTGAGGTCAAGCGTGTGCCGCATGGTTGATAACCGACAGAGCAGTGGTGTAGTGATTGCAGGGGTATTCGAACTGCTCGAGTGTCGCAGATCATCAACACCGAGTTCTCCACCCCAATCGACTTACCTTTCGGAAGATCGGGCTTACCCAATTGACTTAACTTTCGCAAGATCGGGCTTAAACTTACTCATCAGTTATGCCCAAGGTTCGTATGAAAATAAATCTATTTCCTAATTCAAAATTTTAGTTTTGGAAGTTTTACTTTCCAACATGCAAGTGTGAAAATTTGAACATGCTAAATGCAATGCAAAGATTGATGGGGAATTCAAATATGCAATTGGGAAATCAAATATGAGATAACTATAAATTAACCTGTTGGCAAGGACTCAACAAATTTCTGAAGTCCGTGTAGTAGGACTTACCTCCGTCCTGTTTGGTTTGATGATGTGTTGTCCAATCCTAGAGTTGAAGATGTGGACAACTTCTCTTGATTGACATGCCAAATCTCCTTTGGCATGTTAGTTGGACATGTGGACCACATGATGTTACTAGCCTCTCCGTCATCTTGATGAAGACTTGATGTAGTGACGGCTTTCTCCCTCTTGAAGATATTCTTCTTATGAGCATGGTGAGGCTTGTACTTTTTGGGGTGCCACTTCGACCTTCTTGGTATTCCTTACGGTCAGCCCATACTTTGATCATAGATCAAAAGCTTCCTTGGGCATGATGACATGTGGACTCCACAATCAAACAAGAAACACTTCATCCACAATGTCACTTGCCCTAGGTTGCATAGGTTTGGTCGAAGGGTAGAAATCCCAACAAGTGATTGTGGGATATATTGGATCTTGAATGATCTTTAAGTTTATTGTCCTTGGCCAAGAGCTTCATGTAAATGTTGTCTTGATTTATTGCTTGACCATGGACAAGATACTTAATGGTAGGCTAGTTGAACTTAAATGCTTTGAAATCCCTATAGCCTCCTTAATTACAAAGGTGATGTTGATTCCACCCTTGACCTCCTTGTAAATGATAGCCATTGGAGTTGTGTTTGAAAGGAAGAATCCCCATGGGTCTTAGGGAAATGATTCCCCAAGTGGCCCATGTTGACATAGATTTTCACAAATCACGTGAATATCCATGGCTTGGATCATCCAAACACTTCTCCATTGGATTGATCTTCATGATACTTCAATGGGAGGTGTAGTTCCATAACTAGCATGCTCACCTTGTTAAGGGTGTACATGCCAAGCTACGGGAACTAGAGCATTCTTCAATCCACCCCTTGGGTAGAGACCATCTTCTCATACATGATAAATGAGAATATGACTCCTTCAGCTCCAAAACAAAGGTGGACATGGATTGGTGGACTAACCCATGACATGAATGTTGGATGAGGGGCCAACTATCCACCCAATGTTGGAGGCAAACCAAGAAGAACTCTTAGAGACTCCCCCAAGCTTAGGAATGGATGACTTGGTTCCTACTGAAAGCTGAAATTCTTCCACGAAAGACAATGGTGTTGCCTAGCGGACATTTGTTGAGGTACGCATTCAATCATCTTGCAGTTGAGCACTAGCGTCCTCATTGGTCAACCCATGAAATGGGTTAGCCAACACTATCCTGTTTTCACCATAAAAGGAGAAAACAAACAAGGATAATCCTGTCTAATAACTACTAGTATCTATAGCTTAATCACAAGTGATAGCTATCCTTCACTTCCTTTGCCTTCCCCGACAACGGTGCCATAAATGCTTGTTGATGTCTCTTACGTCACACATCATCTCTCGAAAGACATGAGGTCTGCAAGCACACGAAAACTATCATGTAGCATTTCACCCAAGAGTATTTCCAAGGGTATATCGTATTTATCCAAAAGGAAGGCAATGGAGTAAAGTAAACACTAGTATTATGATCAAGCTATGGGATACTAATCAATTATCAAAACAGGAGTAAGTTGATAATATATGGGTAGTGTGACACACACCTAAGCGATCTATTCTAAAGGGTAAGTGAGTCCTATTAGAAGTTAGACTAAGAATTGGGGAGATGCTCCTACGATGCTTCTAATATACATATACATAGTCTAGGTTAGTTACTAATAAGCATGTCAATGGTGAATCCTTATGCTAAGTTGTTCGACATATCGGGCACGGGTTTACCCCTAGCAACACTAGGCGACTCCCACCAAGAGTCTGTGGTATAGCCGAATGTGGAAGATTACAAAGGACAGATAGGACTGTCACCACCTACTGCCTACCTCTTCAATCCGTGGGTCTACGAGACATCCAACACTACTTAACTATCCTAGCACCATGCTAGCATATTAAGTAAATACCTTAGGAGCTGCAGCACAAGCCATCCTAAGGCAATGACTAACCTAAACATCGTTGAACCAATGTTGAAACATAGCATAGGGCATTCATATTAACATGATCATATCATAGCTAATTAGACTATAGTGAGGGTTTATAGTGTTTATGATGATAATATAATGACATTAGGGCATGATCATAAAGACTATACCTACCACATACATGGAATCCACAATCAAACAAGAAACGCTTCATCCACGTATATGAATAAGAGAAGACTAAAGATAATATCTTTATTATGCATAAAGTCACAAGTATAAGAAAAGATACATGTGCCAAACCTTTCCCAATTTGGACTTGAGACTAGAGGCTCTCCTCCCTATAGCCTAATTCGATTAAGGACTAAGAGAACTAGTGTATACAATAAAATGATGCTCAAGTGGTGTGTGTTGAAGTGAGGGGTCCTATTTATAGCTTAGAGAAGGATCGGTTCCCACCACCAAAAGCGCACGGATCAGTCATCACTGATTCTTCAAGCCGGGAGGAGCCAACACGTGGAAGCTGACCAAGTTTGGAGGAAAGACCAGGTCAGCCGACTAGGGGGGTCGGCTGACCTGGTAAGTCCTCCAAATGGTTTGTGCTTTCTCTTGGTGACTTCCAGGTGGGTTCCATCCCTTGATATGGGTGCTACACTGTTGGATGGCCTCGAATACTTCTGTTTGTGGGCCATTTGATCCACGTGGTGCCACATGTCAGTGCTTGATTGGTTAGGATGATATTTTATAGGATCCATCCCCTTGTTTCACTTCAATTCTGTATAAAATACCTGCATGCACCAATTTCTCTAAGTACAAGTGGAAATAGGTTAAATAGAAAGGTTATGTGTGCAAGAAATGATATTTCCTTCACATAATTGAGTTATATTGATGGGTGAAATTGGTATATAACAGCCGTCAACAGTGCCTTGACCATATTGATCCTGTTTTAAAGGTTTTGTTTGCAAAATTGTATGCTTGTGCCAAAATTGATGGGAAACCCAATTGTAGGAGTTTACTAGTTTTGTATGACCACTCTTGTCGCTTGAACACTATGTAGAGAGCCGGGAAGGGTATTTTGCACTTTTTGCTTCGCAATGCTCAATTGGGTCTGGGGAAGAATAAAATGGCTTAATTATGAAATAATGGACACATGAATGATGAGAACTGATATTAATGACCCTTTGGTAACATGGTACCCAGGGATCTAAGCAAGATGATTATGTGGAATGGGTTGGACTGTTTCGGTGGTTTTGCTTGCTTTAGATCTAAGGACCGATTCGTGGAGCGACCATCGAGGATTTACAGTGCCACCACAGGGCCATGTATGGGTGCGGCTTAGCTGACTAATTAGTGAATTGCCAGTACTGTTTGGACTATTAAGAATGCTCGGGGAAGGGGTAGTTGGATTGAGTTTGTAGAGATTGGTGGGACTACCCTGGGATCCGAAAGGATCAATAGGGGGCCCTTGGTTGGATGTGCTCAGTTGGAGACATTAGCACGGTGAAATCTCAGTGGTGTCTCAATAGGCTAGTAATCACTTTGTAAAGGCTATTTTGCGATCTCTTGGCCACACACCTAAGGAAGTGTGAGATGGCATAATTGAGATTCCATAGTCATCGAAAGGTGATGAAATCACGAACTTGTGGGTAAAGTGGTACAACCTCTGCAGAGTGTGTTTAAAACTATCATGATAGTCGTGCTCCCGGTCATGAGAAACATGGGCCCTCACATGATTAGATTATGGACTTTAATATAATTTAATGGCTGGAATTGAATTGGGAATTGGTATTGGTTATTTAAATGTCTTTGGTATATGGAATTGATGAAAATGAGATAAATGAGCAGTTATGAGTTGTTTATGGTTTATTATTGCTGGAATTGGTTATTTAAGTTGAAATTGATGTTATTTAGGTTATTTTGGGAAGGACCTCATTTAATAATGATGTAATTGCATTTTCAACTATTTTGAATGTATTTTTATGCAATTAGCCCATTTATTTATCATTCCTTGTTTAAGCTACATCTCATACTTCGCCACACTTGCTGAGTATGACATGTGCTCACCCTTGCTATTCCCCCACCAAATGCAGATGTAGGCGACCAAGTGGAGTACCAAGAGGTATTTGAGGAGTACTAGGCCCGTGTGTTACCGTCAAACCTGCCCGTGGAGTTTGGAGTCATTAGAGTTTAGTTTTTCCACTGCAGTTTCATTAGCGCTTGTAATCGAGACTATTTGGTTTGTAATAAATCACTATTTGTAGGATCGAAGAGCACGTGAAAATCTACCATAGGGGGGGTGAATGGTAGATTTAAAAATCTTACACAGCGGAAACAATTAAACCCCAACCTCTTCGGCAGAAAAACGATCTGTTAAAGAAATCGTGTGTGAGACTAATCTAAACGTGTTTTACTATGACAAAAGTGATATATATCAGAGAGAATCAAGTCACGAAGACAACACAACAATAATCACTCAATTCCATCGAGAAAAACTCAAGTTATGATCGAAAGATCAAACAAAGGTCAATCTGCCCTACCCGAGAAAAAAAAACAGTTCTAGAACGCGGCAAAGAAACTCGTGTAGATCATAGACCACAAATCCAATATCCGTGAAATTTCTACAGATGATAGATAATCAAGTTGTGAAGACAACCCAAAAAGTATCACGTCAATTGGATTAGTAAAACTCGATTTATGATAAAACCACCGACGAAAGGTAGTGCTGTCCAGAAACTCGATGAGTAAAACTTGTCTGGAACAAGTCGGACGACCAAGGCACAAAAGTTCCTTCAAACTACGAATTTTATTCAATAGAACACAAGAGGAACAACCCAAAAGTCATGCACTACAAGCTCCGAGCTCCCTTTCTTATATAACCAGCTCGAAAGCCACCTCTACTCAAATCAGGAACCTAATCCTACTCTGTTCACGAATCGTAACTTTCCATAACTGCTTAGGACTCTTCTATACGCAGATAGAAGCAATCTTAAGACTTCCAAACACCTTAGGAACGTATCCCACATTCCTAAACAACTCAAATTCGTGACCCACACGAAATCCTATCATAACCAACTCAAATCTTTCCATATTTGAGTCAAACCCGACTTAGCCGTAGCCTGAGTCCATAACCTAGTCGGTTGGACCTTTCCGACCAACTCTTTACGTCCACATCTCTTCATCACGTCTCAGAACCATGTAGCCACGTCCATGCACTCTTGCACACGTGCAAAAATATTCCAATGACATCCACGATACCTTCACATGCATTGTTCTTGATTCAATCATGCTGCGCAACCTTCTGATCAGCTCAACCACAATTCCTCCTGAATTTGGTTATTGGAACCTCATCTCCTCCCCGAGGCTAGTCCAATGGATCCCATCACCAGCCATGTCTTGAACTCAAGCAACACCTGCACATGAATAAACAACCAATCCATACGAGCCCAAGTCCTCGACTTGACTCAAGTTAGTTCCGAACACAACACCTTACGTGAGAACCTCACATAAGCATGTTGCAAAATCATAGTAACACGATATCATCCATGTCAACAAAAAACGCACCAAAGACTTAGCAAATGAATACTAAGAAATCTTTCAGAGATGTAAAGCAAGTACGAAATATTGCAAATGAAAAATAGAAGCATTGCGGTCAAGTTCTGGACCTTGCCAGAGCAACCCGGACCTTGAGCCGGAGCTAACAAAAGCTAGTAGAACCTAGCCCCGGAACTTACCAAAACTAGTCGGAACTAGTAAACCCAAAAGCCAGAGCTAGAGAAATCAACTCGAAGCTAAAGACCAAACTCACCGGAGCTAACCAAAACTAGTCAGACCTTGATAAAAAAGGTGTTTTGGTGATATTCAAAAGATATTCAAAGTTTTTATTGTCAAAGCAAGTGTATTTACTACAAGCCAATGTATTCAGCACACATAGGTCTTACAATCTCCCCCTTGATGAATGCATTGGCAACACCATTTAAAATCCAAACATTGGCTTATTCACATAAAAGTTTTGAAGTAAATTCCTCCCCCTTTGTAAATCAAAAGTAAAATGAGAAGAAAATCCAAAAATTATCCCATATTATCTCTCCCCCTTTATTATCTCTCCTTATGCACATATTCTCTTTCTCTTCATGCTTATCTCTCCCTCTTTGACAATGTATTCAGCAAGTCATGAGCATATAAACAAATTATCTCCCCCCTTTAGTTGTTATGAGCATATTATAACATATACATATAAACAAAGCTCATCCAAGTCATACTATCAAGTACCTTACATTATCACATCAATGAAATACATAAAGTAGTGTAAGCCATGCTAGAGATCAAATGTAATTTTCAATTTAAGTAAGTCATGATCTCACAAACTTAACTATATCAACACCTAAAATCATGACACTAGTTGCTGCATTTTATTATTTTTCAAAGCATAAATTTAGATCATATGATATTTGCAAGAGATTATATGCGCATCTGCCTTATTCTAACCAACCAAGCCAAGCCTATGTCATTTGACAATCAGAAGCTTAAGGACATGGTTTTAGTCATACACAACTTCTTCCAAGTACTTATCTAAGTGCAATGATAAGCCATCTCAAAAAAAGAAGTGCGATGCATGCATATTCTCTTGATCTTTTCTCAATTTATATTTGTTCATAAAAACTCAACATGTGAGTTGATTACTTGATTAATTCTTAATGATTAAAAACACTTGTGAACATGTAACAAGTTCAAAATAGCAAGAAAGTTCGACCATGACCAGTTTTAGTGTATGTAATTATTCCAGTTACTAGACATGGCAAAAACTACAAAATGTATAACATGAGTAATGTAGTAAGAACTTTCAGCATGTAAAAGGAATCACAAAGTCATATATGTATGAAATACTATGCTCATATTATTTTAATTTCAGTTTCACACATAGACTTCTCAAGTTTCAAAACTCCCCCTCAATTTAAGCCATGAGGATGCATAACCCCTATTTCACTACGAATGTAACAAAAACGAGTGAAATCCAAAGGTTTTGTAAAAATGTCAGCCAATTGTTGTTCGGTATCTACATGGTGAAGCACAATGTTTCCTTTTTCAACATTATCTCAGAGAAAGTGATACCTAATGTCAATGTGCTTAGTTCTAGAATGTTGCACGGGGTTTTTAGCATTGCAAATGGTACTAGTGTTATCACAAAACAGTGGAACACTATCTAGATTAACCCTATAGTCCTTAAGTGTTTGAACAATCCAAAGAATTTGTGAGCAAGCACTAGCAGCAACTATATATTCAGATTCGGCTGTGGATTTTGCAACTGAATTTTGTTCTCTAGAGGACCAAGCAACAAGAGAATTACCAAGAAAATGACAAGCACCAGAAGTAATTTTCCTATCAATCCTACAACCCCCAAAATCAGCATTTGAAAAAGCTTTCAAAGTAACGGTTGAGGAAGAAGGAAGAAAAATGCCAAATTCTTGAGTTCCATGTAAGTACCTAAGAATCCTTTTGACGGCTTGACGATGTGAAGCACGTGGGGAGGCTTGAAACTGTGCACTTGGACACAAGATCATGAGAAGCACAACCAAAGATAATATCATCCACATACACTTGAACGAATAATGAGTCATTGCCATGCTTAAGCACAAAAAGAGTTTTATCAACCTTGCCCATGGTAAACCCTTTTTCAAGTAAGAATGTTTTTAACCTATCATACCATGCTCTAGGGGCTTGTTTGAGGCCGTACAAGGATTTGGACAGTTTGTAAACATGATTAGGAAAATCTGAATTTTCAAAACCTGGTGGTTGCTTGACATAAACCTCCTCATCTATGTAGCCATTTAGAAAAGCACTTTTAACATCCATTTGATATAGCTTGAAACCTTTAGATGTAGCAAAGGATAACAAAATTCTTATGGCTTCTAATCTAGCAACAGGAGCAAAAGTTTCATCAAAATCTAGACCTTCAACTTGAGTGAAACCTTGAGCAACCAACCTAGTATTATTCCTAACCACAACCCCATCCTCACTTTGTTTATTTTTAAATACCCATTTAGTTCCAATTAAAGTGTGACCTTGAGGTGGAGGTACAAGTTTCCAAACATTATTTCTTTCAAAATTTTCTAACTCTTCTTGCATGGCAATAATCCAGGATTCATTAGTGAGTGCGTGTGATATATCTTTGGGTTCAAAAGAAGCAACAAAAGCAGAATGAGCATAAGAGTTTGGATCGCAAAACCTGGACCGTGTGACTCGTTCGTGCAAGCTTCCAATCATCTGTTGTGGGGGATGATCTTTGTAAAACCGTAGGGGAACAAATGTCTCACAAGCTTCTTCTTCTTCATGTTCATCACAAATCGATGATCTTGTGACTTGAGGATGATTTGAATCAGCATTGATGGTTGTCGGTGCTGGTTGAGAATTAACATCCGGAGCTGAACCAAAGTCTTTAGCTGCTGAATTTTCGGGCAGCAGCTCCAATTCTTCCTCATCTTCAACAAAAATGCTCTCCCCCTGCGGATATGGATCTGGACCTGCAATGTTTGAGCTAGTACCTGGGCTAGCTTCATCAAAAGACACTTCACAAGTCTCCACAATTTTGTTAGTGTCAAGTAAAAGCACACGGTAGCCTCTAGTGTGAGATGGATAACCAAGAAACATGCCATCAATGGATCTAGATTCAAATTTATCAAGATTACCATGTTTCTTAATGATGCATTTGCAACCAAAGACCCGAAAGTGTGTAACACTAGGCCTATGTCCAAACCGGAGCTCATATGGTGTTTTACCTAGCTTAGCACGCAAGAAAACACGATTTGAGACATAACAAGCGGTTGCTAACGCATCAGTCCAAAATTTCCTAGAAGTTTGATATTCATCAAGCATAGTTCTAGCCATCTCAACTAAGGTTCTGTTCTTTCTTTCTACAACACCATTTTGTTGAGGTACATATGGTGAAGAAAATTGATGATCTATTCCATTTTCAGCACAAAAGTGATCAAAAGATTGATTTTTAAATTCAGGTCCATTATCACTTCTAATTGCTTTTAATGATCCTGGGTGATCAATTGATAATCTAAGAAATAAAGTTCTAAAGTGACTAAAAGCTTCATTCTTAGACGCCATAAAGTAAACCCAAGAGTATCTAGAATAATCATCAACAATCACAAGAACATACCATTTACCTTCGAAGGATTGAACACGTGAAGGTCCTACGGTGTTAAGATGCAAAAGTTGACATGGTTCAGTTGTCATGATCATTGTGAGGGGAGTATGTGAACCTGCAACCATCTTAGCATGTCTACAAGAAGGGCACACAATTTCTTTGTCCCCTTTAAGCTTAGGCAGCCCACGTATGCGATTGAGAGCACTAACACGCGTTAGGTGATCAAAGCCTACGTGACCAAGTCTACGATGCCAAAAATATAGGTCCTTTGAATCATTAGCAACTAGACACCTATGCTTAGAGGAAGACATATCAAAATCAGCTTTAAAAACTCTTCCAAACCGAGACATGTTAAAAATAAGCTCACTATTTGAACCTACAACTTTGTAACAGTTTTTATTGAAAATAATTTCCAGATTTTCATCTAGCAATTGTGAAACAGAAAGCAAGTTGTATTTCAAATTTTTGACAAGTCCCACATCCTTCAAAGTGTAGTGATCATTTACTCTAACCGAACCCTTAGCAATTATAGGAGTTGAAGAATTATCGGCAAAAGTAACATTCTCTACACATGACACAAAAGAGAGGGAGGAGAACCAATCTTTGTTACCCGTCATGTGGCGTGAGCAACCTGAATCCACAATCCAAATGTTCTCCTTCCTCAAACGTGTAACCTACATAGTAGCACAATACATCGATGACTCAATACTGGGGTTAGTCAAAAGGCATTTAGGAATCCAGTATTGAGTCACGTGACATGCAACAGGAAAAACACACGAAAGCTGAGACAAAACAACAGGTTTATGAGTCAAAGTTTGAGATTTTTTATTCTTAACTACTGACCTATAAGGTGTTACTTGTGTAGCACAAAAATCAGTAGCTCCGGAGGCAAAAAACAGAAGGTCCGGAGGTAAACTTTGAATGTTTTTGACTCAAAACAGCATGTTGTACATTCGGTTCAATATGTGCAGCAAATTTTGTATGAAAGTTATGAGATCTAGCAACCATTCTTTCCCTTTTCTGTTGTTTAGCTAGTCTATAACAAAAATCTATGACATGACCATCTCTACCACAGTAGGTACAATGAAATTTAACTTTGTGTTCATGTCTAGATGAGCAAACAACATTTTTATTTGAAACAGAATGAGACAATACTCCTACAGATTTGAAAACCACTTCTTTTTGTTTAGGAACTGTTTGAATCAAACCACTTCCTAATGACTTCACAATTTTAGGTGGATGTGCCTTAACATGAGCATGAGAATCAAAACCTAAACCAGTTTTATCATTGCAAGACTTGGATGAATTCAGCAGTAAGTTTAGGTTCTTATTCCCATTACAAAACCGATCTAGTGTCCTATTCATGTCATCAAGTCTCTTAGACAAGTCTAGGCAGTTTGCACATGAAGTTTTTCCTTTTAGTTTGCAATTGGAGCAATATTTAACTTCATGAGAACGTAAAGCATTGTTCAATATAGAAATTTCATTCATAGCATCTTGCAGTTTTTTATCAAGATCATCACAACTAGAACAATGCAAATTAATTGTAGAACAAGAAGCATCTTTTAAGTTTCCAATATTAAGTGCAGCAAGCTTTTTGTTCTTTTCAATTTCAAGTTCAAGTTTAGCAAGTGTGGAGGTATGTGCACTTCTTAGGGAGGACAATTTTTCATATATTAAGTCACATGAGGAATAAGAATCATCACTAGGAATTAAGGATTTCAAACGATTAATTTCAGATTCTAGTGACTCAATTTTAACAGCATTGTCCCTAAGATTTTTGTCCTTTTTCTTAACAATAATAGTGGCACGAGAAATAGCATCACACATTTCTTCGCAAGTAGGACATACCTCTTCATTGTCGCTATTGTGTTCTGTCTCCTCCATACTTGGTCTTAACTTGCCCGCCATGAAGCACAAGTTTGCCAAATCATCTTCATCTTCATCACTTCCAATGTCCACGTCGCTTGAGCCAAGTTCCTGGAGTGCTGAGATAAAACTGTTCACCAGTTGGCGACCTGTAAAGCCCTTCTTTTTCTTCTTATCGTTTGTTGAGGAGTGCTTTATCCTTGATTGTTTTTCTTTCCGGGAGGTAGGACCTGAAAGGTTAGGACAATCTGTACGAAAGTGTCCTGTCTTACCACATTCGAAGCATCGTTGAGGTCTGGAGCTTCCTCTCCTTCTAGTTCTCACATTTTGCAATGCTTTTGAGAACCTCGTAGAGAGAAGTGCTAGCTCCTCCTCTGGAAACTCCTCAATCTGCTCAAGGGTTAGAGAGGACAATAAAGCAAGTGTACCACAAGATGAATATTGGTCGGAGCTAGGCATATCACGTTGAGAAACAAAAGCAATAGACTTGTTGGGGTTCTTACGTGATATTATGTCAATTTCATGAGTTTTTAGCTTGGAATATAGCACATCTAAAGTAAGTGTACTCATGACAGTAGATTCACGAATAGATGTGACTTTCATCTACCAAATTGACATATCTAACGCACTTATCAATTGCCTAGCATTTTTAGCATCTGAAAAATTAACATTGACACTACGCAAGTTGCTGAGAATCTTATTAAAGCGAGCAAAAAGGTCATCAATAGACTCACCGGGTTGCATCTCGAAGCGCATGTATTCTTTCTTGAACATGTCTTGCCTTACCTCTTTGATCGTGTTGGATCCTTCGTGGTAGTCACAAAGTGCTTTCTACACATCGTATGCAGATCGAAGGTGTGGAACACGGTCGAAGTCGCTTTGTGTTAATTCTTGTATGATCAAGTTCCGAGCCTTGTTGTTGTTGTCGACATCACTCAGATTTGTAGCTGTAACTTGATCGTTTGATGGCACTTCGTAAGTCTTTTATACATTCTCCCATATTGCAAAGCCGTGCCTAGATGAAAGCCTCCATGCGTGCCTTCCAAACCTAAAAATCAATACCAGCGAACACACAAGATCTGGCAGAGTACTTCTCCATGATGATTAGTCAAAAACACGCGCAAATCACAAAGATTAGAGCACCGTGGCTCTGATACCAATTGTAGGATTGAAGAGCACATGAAAAGCTACCAGAGGGGGGGGGGGGGGGTGAATGGTAGATTTAAAAATCTTACACAGCGGAAACAATTAGACCCCAACCCCTTCGACAGAAAAACGATCTGTTAAAGAAATCGTGTGTGAGATTAACCTAAACGTGTTTCACCGTGACAAAAGTGATAGATATCAGAGAGAATCAAGTCACAAAGACAACACAATAAGAATCACTCAAATCCATCGAGAAAAACTCAAGTTATGATCGAAAGATCAAACAAAGGTCAATCTGCCCTATCGGAGAAAAAAAAACAGTTCTGGAACGCTGCAAAGAAACTCGTGTAGATCACAGAACACAAATCCAATATCCGTGAAATTTATAAAGATGATATATAATCAAGTTGTGAAGATAACCAAAAAAGAATCACGTCAATTGGATCAGTAAAACTCGAGTTATGATAAAACCACCGACGAAAGGTAGTGCTGTCTAGAAACTCGACGAGTAAAACTTGTCTGGAACAAGTCGGACGACCAAGGCACAAAAGTTCCTTAAAACTACGAATTTTATTCAATAGAACACAAGAGGAACAGCTTCAAAGTCGTGCACCATGAGCTCTGGGCTCTCTTTCTTATATAACCAGCTTGAAAGCCAACTCTACTCAAATCAGGAACCTAATCCTACTCCGTTCACGAATCGTAACTTTCCATAACTGCTTAGGATTCTTCTATACGCATATATAAGCAATCTTAAGACTTCCAAACACCTTAGGAACGTATCCCACATTCCTAAACAACTCAAATTCGTGACTCACACGAAATCCTATTATAACCAACTCAAATCTTTCCATATTTGAGTCAAACCCGACTTAGCCGTAGCCTGAGTCCATAACCTAGTCAGTTGGACCTTTCCGACCAACTCTTTACGTCCACATCTCTTCATCACGTCTTGGAACCATGTAGCCACGTCCATGCACTCTTGCACACGTGCAAACATCTTCCAATGACGTCCATGATACCTTCACATGCATTGTTCTTGATTCAATCATGCTGCGCAACCTCCTGATCAGCTCAACCACAATTTCTCCTGAATTTGGTTGTTGGAACCTCATATCCTCCCTGAGACTAGTCCAATGGATCCCATCACCAGCCATGTCTTGAATTCAAGCAACACCTGCACATGAATAAACAACCAATCCATACGATCCCAAGTCCTCGACTTGACTCAAGTTAGTTCCGAACACAACACCTTTCGTGAGAACCTCACATAAGCATGTTGCAAAACCACAATTACACGATATCATCCATGTAAAAAAAAAACGCACCAAAGACTTAGCAAATGAATACTAAGCAATCTTTCCAGAGATGTAAAGCAAGTACGAAATATTGCAAATAAAAAACAGAAGCATTGCGGTCAAGTTCTGGACCTTGCCAGAGCAACCCGGACCTTGAGCTGGAGCTAACAAAAGCTAGTAGAACCTAGCGCCGAAACTTACCAAAACTAGTCGAAACTAGTAAACCCAAAAGCCGGAGCTAGAGAAATCAACTCGGAGCTAAAGACCAAACTCACCGGAGCTAACCAAAACTAGTCAGACCTTGATAAAAAAGCTGTTTTGGTGATATTCAAAAGATATTCAAAACTTTTATTGTCAAAGCAAGTGTATTTACTACAAGCCAATGTATTCAGCACACATAGGTCTTACACTATTATTTGTGTTATTATTCGAGGCATGGTTATAATCTGTTTATCATTTGTGAATCACTTTTGTATGTGTGTTAAACATCCTGGGCACACATATGCATCACAATTGGTTCATTTTCGGAACTGGGTGTCACAGAGGTGGGGGACATCTTTGACAAGGCAAGCCCAAATGATTCTAAAGATAGGGAGGACGCGGGACAATCTCACAACAAAGGAAAGAGGAAGGGTGACATCAGAAAATGCCACCCTCTAGTAGAAGACAAGGCCTAGTCACAACTGTTGAGCATCGCAGTGGGAAAAGGCAGGACCAACCTCCCACTGACTCCTTTTAAAAGGCACTCGAGAAACCATGCACCAACCATGCCTACCCGATCAAGAACCCTCAAAGACTGCCTCCTCCTCAAACGGTTCTTCGGCGGGGAGCCAGGGCGCAGTGAGATCGGGAAACCCGAGCGTCTGAGTGCTGAGCAAGAAATGGCAACCTTTCCCGAACTGGACGAATGCCTCATGATTTCGATGGCGCTTACACTGACGAAGGCTAGTGAAAGCAAAAGATGATGGCTCGAGAAGTAAAACCCTCGAGGTCATCCCAACCTACCTCCGGTGGTCCGAGGCGACTGTCACCTTCGACAGGACGGACCACTTGAGCCATATTCGACAGCCCAGACAATCCTCCCTGGTTGTGGACCCTATTGTAGGAAACAAGCGGCTAACTAGAGTTCTCATGGACCCGGGGGGGGGGGGGGAGAGCGGTCTCAACATCCTGTATGTGGGGACCCTGGACACGATGGGGATCTTGTGCTTCCACAGTCGCCCTACTAAAACCCCGTTTCCACGGTGTCATACCTGGAAAACAGGCGACACTGCTCAAAAAGATCGACCTGCCCGTCACATTTGGAGACAAGTCAAACTTTCCCATGGAAACCCTTACGTTTGAGGTCGCCGACTTCAAAGGGTACTATCATGCTATCTTGGGAAGGCCTTTCTATGCGAAGTTCATGGCCATCCTCGAACTACACTTACCTAAAGCTAAAACTCTCAGGCCCACGCGGGGACATTACATTGGACGCGAAGTTCCCACAGGCTTTGCTGTGCAATCAAGATAGCTACTAGCAGGCTTCGGTAGCGGTAGCCGCGGCTGAGCTCGACAATATCACCCGAGACGTTTCCACGAGCCCGCTCGACCCCAACTGGGCTTCAACTTCCGGTGCCTTCAAACCAACTGAGGACACCAAGGCAATCCAAGTCGACCCCATGGACTCGACAAAGACGGTGCGGATTGGCGTCACACTATCTGACAAATATGAAAGCACACTCGTCGACTTCCTCCGTACGAATTGGGATATCTTCGCGTGGCAACCCTTAGACATGCCCGACATCTTGAAGGAAATCACCGAGCACACCCTGAACATAAAGTCGAGCTCCTGACCCATAAACAAAGGTTTCAATGGTTTGACGAGGAAAAACGATAGGCTGTCGGGATCGAGATCTGCAAGCTTCTCGCGACCGGTTCCATCAAGGAGGTCCAACATCATGATTGGTTGGCCAACTCATTCATCATCAAGAAGAAGAGCGGGAAGTGGAGGTTGTGCTTCGACTACACGAGCGTTAACAAGGTATGCCCAAAATATACCTTCTTGCTACCTCATATCGATAAGGTCATCAAATTGACCTCGAGGAGTGAATCTTTGAGTTTTCAGAATGCCCACTCGGGCTAGCACCAGATTTCCCTCCATGAGGAAGAACAACTGGCTACCGCGTTCATCGCCTCCTACGGCTCCTATTGCTATGTAAGGATGTCATTCGGGTTGAAGAATGTGAAGGCCACGTATCAATGATGCATGCAAAAGTGCCCCCAAAAGCAAATCTGGCAGAACCTAGAAGTATATGTCGACGACATCGTTGTGAAGTCAAAGAAGGCCTCGGAGCTCGTCTCCGACCTGGTAGAGACCTTTCGCTGGCCTTCGGGGCAACAACATCAAATTAAACTAGAAAAATGCATCTTCAGCGTACCTAGACATAAATTATCAGTATCATCTTGTAGCATGACCAAACGTCGGGGGCCCGTTCCTCCCAGGTCTTCGCTAGCAACATCCATGAGTCATCAACCCAAGCAAAAGAAGACTGCCAGAGCTTGCAGCCTGAATCTCACCCTCAAGATAACCTGTGCGATACGGTTGGTAACACTGACCGTGCCACACTCATCATCGAACGTGGTTGGTAGGCCGCTTTAGTTGAGTACCTTTTACATGGGTAATTACCATAGGACAAGATCGAAGTTCGATGGCTAGCTCGCGAAGTTAAAGCTTTTGTCATCATCGACGATGAGCTTTTCTTGCACAACATCTCAGGCGTCCTCCAACGCTGTATCTCGTGCAATCGAGGGAGAGAGCTCATTGAAAGTGCATCTAGGCATCCCTTGTGGGTTTTGGTTGATTTATGACAAACAAATGAGATCCTAAATAAATTGTTGAGATGAGCGCATGTTTTAATAAAATTATGAAGAAAGCGCAAAAGGAAAGGAGAGTGAGGAATCAAGTTGAAAAGAGCTCAAGAGATGAATATAATACTCTTTGTGTATGGAGTGTGTTGGAGAAACACACCCTAGAGCTCAAGCAAAAGAAAACACTCTCACTGCACAAGTTTACACAGGTCCGAACTAGTTTGATATTCCCCGGACTAGTCTGATATGCTCCCTGTCCAGGATCGGACAGGTCCTCCCAGTGCGGACTTATCCGCAACGGACTAGTCCGATAAAGTCCGGACTAGTCCGATAATCCTTCTGATCAATATCGGACAAGTCTGATATTCCACAGACTAGTATGAAATCCCCATTGACCAACATCGGACAAGTCGCTCCCAATTTTAGACTTGTCCTTAGCCTCTCAAAATTTCATGACACCGGACTAGTCCGATATCATCCGGACTAGTCTGATAACCTCTCTGACTAAAGTTGGACAAGTCTTTCAAGTGCGGTCTTGTCCTCAATTCACTAAGGGATTCACCACGCCGGACTAGTCCGATATGTTTCAGACTAGTCCGAACATCTCTAGAAACAAAATTGGACAAGTCCGTCAGTTGTCGGACAAGTCCGATAATTCAGGACACTTAGGGTTTCCCACACGCCGCACACCGGGCTAGTTCGGAGTCCACCACGGACTAGTCTGGCTTTGTAAACCCTAACGGTAACCTTTGGAAACCCTAGTATAAATAGAGGTGCACGACCCCTAATCAAACTCTCTCGACCCCCTACACTGTCACACCTTCCAAGAGCTCAGAAAACACGTATCTCCACACAATCCAACATAAGAAAGATCAAATCTTTGATGATTAACCATAGATCAAAGGAGAGACACGTTCTTCACGTCTTGAGCTCTTGGGTTTGATTCTCTCACATACTCTCGTTGTTTCATTACATACTTTTCGAGTGTGTTTGATGGTGTTTCGAATTGTAAATCTTGGGGAGCTCTCAACTTGTGAGAAGGCCCCTTGAACATGGTTATTTACCCCTTTGTGATTAGTGGAAGAGAATCGGCCTCCATGGCGATTCGACGAGAGTAGGGTTGGTGAAGACCCTATCCTCCGGGGGCTCCTCAACGTGGACGTAGATTTCCTCTGTGGAATCGAACCACGAGATAAAATCGTTGTGTCCTTTGTTCATGTTCTTACTATTCATTGCAATCTAGGGTTTTCTCAATCTTGTTCAACTTATGTTAAAACTTTGAAACTAAAGTTAACTTATGCCACATCTAGTTTTATTGAAGCAATACATTCAAGTTACAACTCAATTTCCACTGCATAGAATACTTGGATCGAAATCATTGATCGAACTTGATCAATCTAGTCCGCATACACCGGACTAGTCTGCACCCTACCGGACTAGTCCGATTTCTCTGTGTTTGATCAGGTTGCTAAGTGTTTCAGGTTCCGACGGAAAATTCAAAAAGCCTATTCACCCCCATCTAGGATATATTCACTCATGCTCGACATCCATGAAGAGGTCTGTGGCCACCATGCAGCTCCCAGGTCTCTAGTAGGCAAGGTGTAAAGACAGGGCTTCTACTGGCCGACCGCAGTCATCGACACTGAGCAAATCGTGTGCACCTGTAAGGGTTGCCAGTACTTTGCCCATCAGACACACCTGCCGACCCAAGACTTGCAAACCAGCCCCGTCACTTGGGTTCATCGTGTGAGGGCTCAACCTGTAACACCCTCATTTCATGCATAATGCATTGCATACATCCTCATACATGTTTAACATAAATCAACCTAAAAAGGAACAAGATTAAAATGAAATTAGATCTAATCAAGAATTTAAGTCTGTCAGGGTACAAACCTGTCCGACCCTAAACCCGGACTAGTCCGACATCCCTCTCTATTTCAGAAAATTCAGTTTCTTCAAGACTACGGACTTGTCCATCACATTTCACACACTAGTCCAGTTGAGCTTCTGATGTTTATTTTTTGAGTGGACTAGTCTGATATGGTTTAGTTTTCAATCCAGAAGCCTTTTTGCAACCCCGGACTTGTCCAGCTATACACACCAGACTTGTTTGAAAATATTTCTGTTGCCAAACGGACATGTCCGACCATACATACCAGACTTGTCCAAAAGCCTCTTTGTTGTCAAATGGACTTGTCCGGTCCCTATTGCGGACTAGTCCAGTGTGTTGAATCCCACTAGGATTCTATTATTCTTCCACAATTGGTTATTGGTTAATTGCCTTAATTGGGCCCAAGAACTTTGTGCCCAACCTCAGAGGAGCCCAAGTGTACCCACCCTGGCCACTACACGTCCCCCACCGAAATCCACTTGGAATTCACCCTAAAACCCTAGCTCTCCAACCCTATATAAACAATCTAATACCCTCACATGTCCAACCTTTGAGGAAACCCTCGCTACCGTTCCTTGATCATGTGCCGCCGTCAAGAAGGAGCCCAGGAGCAAGGAGAAGGAGGAGAAGAGGGAGAAGGATCAGTCAAGCGCAACCTTCATCAACTTTTTGACAATTGAGGTTCTTCATCATCAAACTTTCATCAACTCACCTTCATCAAGCCCTAGACGTCAAGAATCAAGTGTTGCACCCAATTCTTGATCTTTGGATCTCTAAATACGTGGTACACCCTCTACATCCACTTTTCCCTATGAAATTAACCCCCAATTCCTGCTGATCAGAAAACCCTAAATTCACAGTTCTGATCAAGGCGGACTAGTCCGGCCCTGATACCAGACTTGTTCGACCTCTGAATCATTAGTGCTGAATTGAATCCAAATTGACTCAAATCAATTCCAAACTTGTTAGAAACCATTGTAACTAGTTAGTAAACATTAATAGCAACTCATTAATAAGTTTTACTTCACAATTGCACAAATCATGCATACCATGACATATTGAGTAATATATGAGCACTTATTGATTGTAATGTTTGTATTGCATGCTTGTCTATCGGAATAGAAGGTCTCGCTGTAGAGAGTGCTTTCAAGGACCTGCAGAGCCAGAACTTCAAAGCCTTCAATCCAAATCAAGCTCAAGAGCAAGGCAAGTGTCCTTGATCATTATGATCCAAGTTTTAAATGTTTTGTTTGCAAAGTTGCATGCTTGTGTAAATTGATGGGAAAACCCAATTGTAGGAGTTTACCAGTCTTGTATAACCACCCTTGTCGCTTGAACACTATGTGGAGAGTCGAGAAGGGTATTTTATACTTTTGCTTTGCATTACTCAATTGGGTTTGGGAAACACTCATACTACCTAATTATGAACCGTTGAACATGTGAATGATGAGAATTGATAATAATGACCCTTTAGAAACATGGTGCCTAGGGATCTAAGCAAGTCGGTTATGTGGAATAGGTTGGACTATTTTGGAGGTTGTTGACGGTTCCTACTCCCTACTAACAATTCATCCGTGGCAACGGCGCCAGAAATGCTTGTTGACGGTTTCTACGCGCTACTAACAATTCATCTCTAGCAGTGGTGCCAAAAATGCTTGTTAAAAGATTTTAGATTATACATATAAATCCACAAGCGCACGAAAACTATCAATGTAGCATTTCCCCTCTAAGAGTATTCCCAAATAGTGTCATTTATATTCTCCCAAAGGAAGTCTAGATGGAAGTAAAACAATCATCAAGTGGAAAGGCTAGGTTGGCCTAAGTAGGGTTCTAGCAAGGATGGATAGATGATAAGTTGGAGTAGTATGACACGCACAAGAGCATTCTATCCTAAGGGGATAAATGAGGTAATGAGGGACTATGCTAAAGGTTAGGTAAAGACTCTTACAATGCTTCTAATGTACATATACATAGCCTAAGTTAGTTACTAATGATTATGTCAATTATGAATTCTCATGCTAAGTGGATTAACACATCGGGCACGGGTTTACCCTAGCAATACTAGGACGACTCCCGCCAAGAGCCTGTGGCATAGCCGAACGTGGAGGATTACAAAGGACAGATAGATTCCTTGGCATCTTACTAGATGCTAGAAATTCTTCCATGTAGGCCGTTGGTCTTGCCCAACAGGAAAAACTTGGCGAGGAATGCCGTAGAACACTTCTCCCAAGTGTCTACAACACTTCAGTTTGCGCAGAACAACTGTTTAACTCTCCCAAGAAAAGGGAATGGAAATAGCCTAAGACGGACAACATCAGGAGACATGTCCTTAATCTTAAAAGTGATGCAGATCTCAAGGAATTGTTGCATGTGAGCAATTGCATCCTCGTTAGCCTTTCCAGAAAATGGGTTGGCTTGCAGCATAGTGATAAGGCCAATATTGATTTCAAAGTTTATGTCTCCCGTGTTATTAGTGGGCCCAACAGGCACATTGTTAGCAGAGGGAGGTGAAAACTCACGAAGGGTCCTCTGGACCATTGGTGTTTCGGTTGTTGGCGCAGTTGTGCTGGCTTGCTTTGCCGCTCGAAGATTCTGGGGAGTAATGGCACGAGGTCGATCTCTTAGAAGGGATTCAACATCTTCAACAAAGTTTTCTGGCAAGCGGAAACCAGCCATACAATACCCTATTTTCACATAAAATATGAAAACAAAGAAGGGTCATCCTACTAAAACCTACTAGGGCCCTATCCTATTCACTCAATCATGTAATACTTTGGCTGCCTTCCCCGACAATGGCACTAGAAATGCTTGTTTACGGTTCCTACGCACTACTAACAATTCATCCCCGACAACGGAGCTAAAAATGCTTGTTGACGGTTCCTACGCACTACTAACAATTCATCTCTAGTAGTGGTGCCAGAAATGCTTGTTAATAGATTTTAGATTATACATGTAAATCGGCAAGCGCACGAAAACTATCAATGTAGCATTTCCATTCTAAGAGTAGTCCCAAACGGAGTCATTTATATTCTCCCAAAGGAAGTCTAGATGGAAGTAAAACAATCATCAAGTGGAAAGGCTAGGTAGGCCTAGGTAGGGTTCTAGCAAGGATGGATAGATGATAAGTTGGAGTAGTGTGACACACACAAGAGCATTCTATCCTAAGGAGATAAATGAGGTAAAGAGGGACTAGGATAAAGGTTAGGTAAAGACTCCTACAATGCTTCTAATGTACTAGGCTAAAGGTTAGGTAAAGACTAGGCTAAAGGTTAGGTACCTACTGCCTACCTCTTCAATCCATGGGTCTATGAGACATTCAACGCTACTCTCTATGCTAGCACCATGCTAGCTTATTAAGTAATTAACTTATAAGCCTGGGTATAAGCAATCCTAAGGCAATGAACTAAATCATCGTTGAACCAATGTTAATTCATAGCATAAGTGATTCATGTTAACATAATCATATCATAGCTAATTAGACTATAGTGGGGGTTTATAGTGTTTATGATGAAGTGATAATAATGGTATAGCATAATCATAAATATTACTCCTACCACATACATGGAATCTACAATCAAACAAGAAACGCTTCATACAATTACATGAACAATGGAAGACTAAAGATAACATCTTTATTAAGAATAAAGTAAAAAATACAAATAGGAATATAAGAGCCATACCTTTCCCAATTGGAAATTGGGAAGAGACTCATTCTACTCCTCTCCTACTTGGACTATGGACTAGGGACTCTCCTCTCTACAACCTATACTCCTCTAAACCTATGGAGAGTAGTGGATACAAGGGATGAATACTCAAGTGGTGTGTGTTGAAGTGAGGGGTGACGAGTCCTATTTATAGCTTAGAGAAGGGCCGGTTCCCGCCACCAAAAGCGTGTGAATCAGTCTTCATCGTGACTAGGGCACCACAGGGAGTCGACACGTGGAAGCTGACCGAGTTTGGCGCCAGGAAGGGTTCGCTCGAACCCCCTAGTCGACCGAACAGAAATGTTGACCATTTCTGGTGTGTTTCCTCGGGATGACTTCCAAGTGGGTCGCATTGACTGATATGGGTGCTACACTGCTGGATGGCCTCAGATACTTTTGTTTGTGGGCCATTTAATCCATTTGGTGCCACGTGACGTTGCCTGATTGGCTAGAATGATATTTTATAGGATCCATCCCCTTGTTTCACTTCAATTCTGCATAGAATGCCTGCATGCACTACTTTCTCTAAAGATAAGTGAAAATATGTTAAATAGAAAGGTGATGTGTGCAAGAAATGATGTTTCCTTCACATAATTGAATTACATTGACGGGAGAAATTGGTATATGACAACCGTCAACAAACTCCCCCAAGCTTATCCTTTGCTCGTCCCGAGCAAAGTCAAGACTTTATGTTGATGATCAGGAGTTGCTACTATGTTCTACTTTTCAAAAGTACCATGTGCACAACAAAATACTCTACCTAGTATTGCAAAAATTGGCATGGTACTTCACCCATCTCAAGTCATTATGGGGCTTATGACATCTCCTATTCATGGGTGATTGAAAGATAGAACACCAAATGGAGCACACATACCCTAGAAATCAAGACAAATTCCGGAGAGTTCAATTTAGGTTTTAAGTATCTTAATTTAATTCTATCAATTCTCTCAGCAAATGGAGCACACATACCCTAGAAATCAAGTTCCACTCAAATTCTGGAGAGTTCAATTTAGGCCCCCTTTGGCACAACTCCACAAAGCTGATTCTCTGGATTCACTTCTGATTTTCTAGTGAAGTGATTTTATATCTAAAAATGATTCTCTATGATTTCCTATAATAAACTCCAAGAATCAGGACAAAGAATCACTTCACAGAATCAGGAGAAGCTACTTTTTTTAGCTTCTAGCCCCTCAGTTCATTCGAGAGAATAACTTCACAGAATCAGCCAAGAATCACTTCTTCTGAAAAACAGTGTTTGACACAGCTTCCCTGATTCTGCCTGAGAATCAGCTCTGTAGAGCTCTGCCAAAGGGGCCCTTAGATTTTAAGTATCTCATTTTGATTCTCTCAATTCTCTCCTTTGTGTGTAGTGGAAATATATCCTCACTAAGGCATTTTGCCTAAATTCTTCCTACCTCTACATAAGGCTTGTATGTGGAGCTTGGTAGGGAATATAGTAGGCATATTTGCAACACATAATATTGCTAAGTCAAAAGAGTAAGCCTTAGGAGAAATCAATTCAAAACAATTTTATTCATGACTTGTGCTTGTGTGATGGAATGGAGCGGATGTGGATATTGAGATGACTCCTTTTTGAGTGGGCTCTCTTATTTTGCAGGGATGAAACATGGCTACTTTTTTTTCTCATGCTTATGATGAAAGAATGCATTTCTTCTTTTTCTTTTTTCTTGTAGCCATGTCTAATACTCCTTTTTTATGCAAGAAATTATGGAGAGAGTACTAAGCATGAATGATATGTCGTTTCTCTTTTTATTGTGAAATGGTGGTATGGTGGAATTTTGCTTACTTATAGTGTAGAAGTATAACATGTGCAATTGAAGCCTTGAATTCAAAAAGTAATGAATGAAATCTCACATAGGTCTATACTAGTTTGAGAAAGCTCAATGTGAAGACAAATATCATATGCATAGGGTCTATCAATGTGATATATCATATGGCTTTGGTCGGTATTTCGAATCAAATGAGAGTAACTTAAATCTTTTTAGAATTTCTTCAGAAATCTAAGTTTCACTTTCAAACTAGGAATAGTAGCCCTATCACTATATCTTATCTCACAACAACTTAGAATGGATTAAGCTTTTGCTACCCACAATTTCCAAATCAATGCAAAAGCAATTTTATCCAATGAGAGCAATATTTTGGAGAGTAGTAAGTTGTAAACTAGGGACTTAGGAAAATTAAAATAGAACAACTATTCATCATTTCATCTATGTGAATTCCTAATCATTCTGACGCACATCATTTATTTTATTGAAAAACAAATCTATCCTACATTTTTTTTATATGCAAGGTGAATGATGGTTGAATTGAAAATAAATATGTAAATGGGTTGATACAATTTACCTCAAGTGGGGGTCCTCCCCAAGCCTGTTCTTCACTCACCTCCGTGATGAGGATTGAACCCTTGAGGACGGAAGTATGCCGCGAGATCGGCTTGCTGTTGTTATAGTGTGGAGTTGAAGCGGGTGAATTGAGCGTCCATGTGTTGTTGCCAATATTGGGTACCTTGGACATGCCCTTGGAGAGAGTTGTAGATGTCACCCGTTCTCACTTCAAGGTCTTCCATACGTAGTGAGATCTGTCATTCCTTGGCTATAGTCATGATGACTTCTAGTCGAAGAGAAATGACATCTTCTCATGGACGTTGGAGTCAAGCTACTAGAGCTTGAAGTGGATAGGGGTGGCTCCCATGTGGCACCTGGCCATCCATGCCAAGGCGGACCTTCGGTCTCATACGATGGAGGTTGAGTCCATCTGGGTGCATCACCCGTTGGGTTCTCTTCCCATTCGTACTCATGGATCGTGGAGGTTGTCGGGGGCATAGCCGCTCTCCTTGTACGGCTTGTAGTTACCCTGCTAGAGACATTACTTCTTCCAACTTCCTCGATGGGAAGGAGGTCAATGATTAGCTTCCGGCATTTGTACAAATGATAATCTGGGTTAGGTAACCGAATTTCATTGACAAAGCCAGGATAATAAAATATCAAAGAGCCATCTGGATCATGCTTAAGGGCATGTTCTTGCACTAAATAATCTTCATCAATTAATTCTCTTTCATTTTCAATATACTCAAATGAAGAATATTATAGTGCTCCTACCCTAGTAGCAATACGGGAAATCAATGAAGTACATTCAATTGGCCCTACCCTTGGAATGTAATCTAACCATTGTGTCATCATGGAAATAACTGGAGCAACTTTTATCTTTTTAGTCATAGCAAACAAAATTTTCAGCTCATCATCACGCACTACCCTTACATCTCCTTTAGGGAACATAGTCATAGCCACTGCATGAAGCGCAAAGTAGCCTTGTGCAAGTGACTATTCCAAGGTGCACTACATCTGACCTCACCAGTTAAATATTGCCAAAAACTTTCTTTGTTAAACTTAGGAAAATTGTCTAAATCTAGCAAACAACGTTTATGGAAGCCTAGAATTTCACTTAATTCTTTCCATAGGATGTTGTATTCTTTTTGAAATAATATAAAAGTAATACCATCAAATCTTATTTCGGGTGTGCAAAGGAATTGTATGGAGAGAAGGTGTGAAACTTTCTCCTCTATGTGAACAAAGTTTTCCCATCCTAGTGCATGCCAAATGGAGAAGAATTGGGAATCCATACCTGTTTTGGAGATCAAATCTGGATCACAAGCTTTCGTATGAGAAAACTCATGATCTTGGAGGAGCTTGCATGCTTGATCTTCAACTTCACTTTGAATGTCGAGGTCGTCGTCGTGAAGAAGTTGATGAGGGTTGCTCCTCTCACCCATAGGAGTGTCTTCACCTACACTCCTCCCCCATGAACTTGGTGTAGCAACGAAAGAGGGACGTGTAATTGAGTCTCCACCATGGTTTGAGCATGCAATCTCCTTCCTGTTTCCAAACAACCTCTTCATCCCTTTCATGGCCAAAACAAACAAGAACACAACAAGGCAAAAACTCCAAAGAGGTGATTTTAGTGAAAGAAAAACCCCGACGAATTTTTCCTTGAAGAACTTGAGAGCAAATTGCAAATGCAAGAAATCTTTTTGAGTTGGGAATTGATCAAGAGTACTTCAATGAAGAGCAAGAAAATAATGTGAGCAAGAGTGACTTTGGAGAGGTATGGAATGAGGTGAAGTGTGAAAAGAAGAGCTCCTCACGGCCACCATTTATAGTGTACAATCCCCAACGGTCACTAGGGAACCAAATGTAGCCGTTGGAGGAGAGAGAGCCAAAATGGCTCTTTCCCTTGGTCGGCCGAACAGGGGGGTCGACCGCCCTAAGGTGGGCCCCCATGTTCCCCCTTTTGGAAGGTGGCTCCCCAATGGCTATGGGATCGATACGTTGGTGAATTACCACTTTTGCAGCCCATGAAAATTGTTTTCCAAATAAAAACTCCTTTTCAAAACCCAACAATTTTCTTTATGTGAAAAATAAAGAAATAAAAATGATAGTTGAGAATATAAGATTCTCAAGTTACTAGGAAAATTAAATATGCAGTGGGGAAAATCAAACTAGATGGGGAAAATCAAATAAAGAGAAAAGTAAAATAAAGTAAAAGGATAACTACCAATTTAACTTATTGGCTAGGTCTCACCACCGCCTGATGAGATGGACATTCCTCCTTCTTCATTTCTTGACATCCGGGCTCGGAGGTATGGGCTCAGACGGCTTGTCTTGCTTCTTTCGCCATTCCTTCTTTGGCGGCTTGGTGGACTTGGGCCTTTGAGGAGGCCCAGACTTCTCCGTCTTCTTAAGGTGTCGGCGTGGACAATACATCAAGTTGTCTGCATAAATCAAATTCCTCATGAATGCAATAAGTGGGTCTACCTTTGGAGGTGTGATTTCGACCCCTTGAATGTGTTTAACATTCGACCCATACTTGATACGGATCATGGAGCATTGCTCTGACTTCGGGCGAAAGTTAAACTTCTCCTCCTTGCCATTGATATGGAAGTGGATTTCTTCAGCTCCCACATCTATGCGAGCCTTTGCGGTGCTTAGGAATGGTCACCCAAGAATGAGTGGCGTATCCTTATCGACCTCCATGTCGAGCACCACGAAATACACGGGTATGAAGTAGTTTCGGATTTTCATCAGAACATCTTCAGCAGTACTCGTCGGACAATGGACTGAAGAATCAACCTGTTGGAGCTGCATTGGTGTCGGAGTAAGTTCTGTGAAGTTCACCTGGTCGAAAACCACCTTGGTCATCACACTCACACTTGATCCAAGGTCACAAAGGGCCTTGTCAAAGTGGTGTGCCCCAATTAAGCATGAAATTGTAGGACATCCAGAGTCCTTTAGTGAGTTGCCTTCTTGTAGAGAAATCATGTTGGCACTTTCCACAGTAGGTTCGGGTTGTCCTAACATCTTGCCATTCTCCACTAGAGGAACAAAAGCTACCAGTTGGGCCAGAGTTTCCAACATCTTGTTGAAACTCAATTGATTCTTGAGGGCTGAGGATAGTCCTTCAATCTTGGCATTAATGCTCTTTAGGGTCTTGTCATTGGCTGACAACTTCTTGGATATAACCTCATTGATCTTCAGCTGGCCAATGGCAAGTTCTCTCAAGTTGGGTTGATTTCCATTGTTGCCATTGTTATTATACCCTCCTTGAAAGAATGGGTGTGGTTGGCCCCACCCTTGACCTCCTGGACAATAGCCATTCTTGTTTCCATTGTTGGCTACATATAAGGCATCCTCACGGGTTTCTAGGCAGTCATTGCCCAAATGACTCGTGTTGCCACAGACGCCACAAGTGACGTGAGAGTCTAAGGCATAGGCATTGCCACATACCTCACCATTGCCTTGTACATCAATCTTATTCATAAGGAGGTCCAATTTGGCAGCGATCATGTCCACCTCCTTCAAGGTGTGCAAGCCTCGCTGGCGCGTATGGAGACGCTCGTCGCTCCAACCCATGTTTGACACCATCTTCTCAATTAAATCTTTGGCTTTGGGCACCGTCAATGAGAAGAAGGCATCCCCAGCAGCAGCATCAACATGGTCATGGGCAGAAGGGATCAACCCATTGTAGAAGTTTTGGATGATGAGCCAGTCATCCATCCCATAGTGGGGACAAGCTAGGATGTATTCCTGAAGCCTTTCCCAAGCCTCGGGAATAGATCCTTGGCATCTTACTAGATGCTAGAAATTCTTCCATGTAGGCCGTTGGTCTTGCCCAACGGGAAAAACTTGGCGAGGAATGCCGTAGAACACTTCTCCCAAGTGTCTACAACACTTCAATTTGCGCAGAACAAATGTTTAACTCTCCCAAGAAAAGGGAATGGAAATAGCCTAAGACGGACAACATCAGGAGACATGTCCTTAATCTTAAAAGTGATGCAGATCTCAAGGAATTGTTGCATGTGAGCAATTGCATCCTCGTTAGCCTTTCCACAAAATGGGTTGGCTTGCAACATAGTGATAAGGCCAGTATTGATTTCAAAGTTTACGTCTCCCGTGTTATTAGTGGGCCCAACAGGCACATTGTTAGCAGAGGGAGGTGAAAACTCACGAAGGGTCCTCTGGACCATTGGTGTTTCGGTTGTTGGCGCAGTTGTGCTGGCTTGCTTTGCCGCTCGAAGATTCTGGGGAGTAATGGCACGAGGTCAATCTCTCAGAAGGGATTCAACATCTTCAACAAAGTTTTCTGGCAAGCGGAAACCAGCCATACAGTACCCTGTTTTCACATAAAATATGAAAACAAAGAAGGGTCATCCTACTAAAACCTACTAGGGCCCTATCCTATTCACTCAATCATGCAATACTTTGGCTGCCTTCCCCGACAATGGCACCAGAAATGCTTGTTGATGGTTCCTACGCACTACTAACAATTCATCCCCGGCAACGGCGCTAAAAATGCTTGTTGACGGTTCCTACGCACTACTAACAATTCATCTCTAGTAGTGGTGCCAGGAATGCTTGTTAATAGATTTTAGATTATACATGTAAATCCGCAAGCGCACGAAAACTATCGATGTATCATTTCCATTCTAAGAGTAGTCCCAAACGGAGTCATTTATATTCTCCCAAAGGAAGGCTAGATGGAAGTAAAACAATCATCAAGTGGAAAGGCTAGGTAGGCCTAGGTAGGCCTAGGTAGGGTTCTAGCAAGGATGGATAGATGATAAGTTGGAGTAGTGTGACACACACAAGAGCATTCTATCCTAAGGAGATAAATGAGGTAAAGAGGGACTAGGCTAAAGGTTAGGTAAAGACTCCTACAATGCTTCTAATGTACATATACATAGCCTAAGTTAGTTACTAATGATCATGTCAATTATGAATTCTCATGCTAAGTGGATTAACACATCGGGCATGGGTTTACCCCTAGCAATACTAGGACGACTCCCGCCAAGAGCCTGTGGCATAGCTGAATGTGGAGGATTAGAAAGGACAGATAGGGCTGTCACCACCTACCGCCTACCTCTTCACACTACGTAAGAAACCCAAATAGGAGACAAAGATGGGTGACGCGCTCAAAGGCGACGTCTCTGATAATGTTAAGCAAGACGAGACCGATTTAGCAAGGATCTGACATGGCTCGGCTGAAAGTACAAGGAGACGCGTTAAAATAAAGCCCGTCTCAATTAAATTGGTATCCGAGACACGCCACCCTCTCTGACAAGCGGGAGACGCGCATCAAACATAGCACGTCTCCAATATGCGCGAGAAATGAGACGTACTCTACACAAAGACCGTGTCCTTTGTCTTTGCATACATACTCTCGTCACGAACCTTTAATCCATTCATTCATTCACAGTTGAACACATATAACACAGATGTAGACACAAAATATTCATCACACAGATGAATACATATATTCATTAACAAATATATTACAAAACACAAGAAAAAGTACAAGACACAAGAAAATAAAAAACATCAACTAAAAAACAACAAGAGAAATCCTAAATCCTACTCGTCCCCCTCCTCCTCCTCCGACAACTCCGACTGCTCCGCCGGTTGCTCTGGCTGGTCCGGATCCGGCGGTGCAACCTCGCGACCGAGGTTTGTCGCCATCGCCGCCACCAGGATACTGCGGCCCTCGGTGCTGAGCACCTCGGCCATCTTCTCGAGCAGCCTCTGTAACCGGTCGAACAGTCTGTCAAACAACATCTCGAGTAGCTCTTTGCCGAGCCTCTCGGGGGAGTGACAACACTGTTTCTTGCAGGGTGGCTCCCTCGGCAGGCTTGGCGGCGGAACGTTGGCCATGGTGGATTGTCTGCACGGAGAAGACGAACGAATAAAAGAGACTGGTGGCACCTTTTATATGTCCGTGCGGAGAAGCAAAATGTAGACACGCTTTTAGAAAGAGCGCGTCTCCGATTCCACACGTCACCTTTAGATTCATGATTTTCTCCATTTTGCTTCAGTTAACTATTGATATCACACATCACTGAACTTAGAGCACATTCACTTGATAACTAAATCATTCACTTGTCCAAAAAATAATCAAATCCTTCCTTATGATACCTGAGGAACACGATGAACACACCACACATTCATTCATTCACACAGTTGAAGAACACACAAGATAATATTCAATCACATATATGAACAAACATAGATTTCATTCATTTACAATATTTACAAAATAGAAGCAATATAAAACAACAAAGAAAAACTAAATCCTACTCCTACTCCTCCTCCTCCGACGGCGACTCCGGCACTAGAGCAGCAGGAGCCTGGGCCAGTTGCGGCGGCTGCTCCAGCTGTGCCGACTGCACCGGCTACACCGGCGGTGCAACCCCAAGAATGAGGTTGCTCTCCGTCGCCTCCACCAGGTTTCTGCAGCCCTCGGGGCCAAGCACCTGGTCCATCGTCTCGAACAGAATGTAGAGACGATCGGCCACCCCCGTGAGGGCGAAGAGGTAGTGGCTGATGGTACCCATTCTAGTAAACTGGGGAAGGGTACCAAGACCCAAGGAACTCATGGCGCGAGACATATTGTTGTACGCCTCTTGCGCCATAAGGAGGCGCTGCTCGGTGTTGATTCTCTTAGGGGAGCTGCAGCGCAATTTCTTGCACGGTGTCTCCCTCGAAGGGCTTGGCGGCGGAAGGTCGGCCATGGTGGTGGTGGGTCATTGGCACGGAGAAGATGAGGAAAAGAAGAGGTTTAAAAGTGAGCGACGCGCTTGTGGAGAACTCACGAGTGATGGCGCATCTTAAATAAGGTCCGCGCGGAGTCAACAATGGAGCGGTTGGTTTCCAGTGCATTGATGGAACGATGAGATGCATCAATACCACCTCAGGGAAACGAAAGGTCACGCACGAATGTTGCACGCATCTCTGCACACAACCACCGAAATTATGTTCTAAGCAGACCTCGTGCCGCGCGTCTCTCTTTGTTATAGAGCGTCTAACATTTATCTCCCTCGTCCCTTCGTCTCTTCGACAATGGATGACACTCTTTAACTTAACACGCGTCTCTCTTTGTTATAGCGCATCTCACATTTATCTCCCTTGTCTCTTCGTCTCATCGAAGATGGAAGGCACTCTTTAACTTAACGCACGTCTCTCTTTGTTCTAGCACATCTCACATTTTTTCCCTCATCTTTTCTTTGCCTTCGGTGCTCCTTTACTAATCTACCAACTCCAATGCGACCACCTCCTCTGTTGGCCATCGCCGTTGTCGTCGTCGTCGCTGTCCTCATCGCCGTCATCATCGCCGTCCTCGTCGTCGTCACTGTTCATGGCTGGTATCGGCTTGGCGCATAGCCGACTGAAGGAGGAGCGCTTGGCGTGGCGCAAGAACCATCCCCATGTATGTACATATGGCACACCGGTCGCATGGCTGTATATATGTAGATCTGCAATGGACTCATGAACTTAACTGTAGTTTTGTTTTTCTGTCTTGTTTGTTTTTGGTATTTTCAATTTCTCTGTGTAGGGTTTCTCTACGAAGCCTGAATTGGGAGATTTATTAGAGTGGCAGTACATCGTCTCTGGTAAAGAAGGGGTAAGTCATGAAGAACAAGCACAATATGAGTTTAACCATCATCCTCCTATTAATGAATTTTCTTTGTAGACTGACTGGGAAGGTGGCTACTATCCCCTAACAATCTCCTTCTCAGAGGACTATCCATTGGTGCCTCCAAGATGCGCCTTTTTAAGTGGTTTCTTCAACCCTAATGTCCATCGCTCAGGAGCACTCTACATTGGGATTCTAGATCAAGAGACTGTAAGATAGAACTATTTTGCTTACGTAATTAGTAATTATTGCCGATCTTATTTGAACATGGTTCTTATGTTGCTTAAGTTGATATTTCGTAGGGGTGGTGGACTGGTTTTACAATCAAAACTATACTACTTGAATTTCAGCGTTTGCTGCATCAGCCAAATGCACCCGATGTTGAAAATGATTGCTATAATATACTTATCAAGGTTAGACACTTTGTGTTAGTGACGAACGCAGGTTATTCATTCCTCCTTCAACATTTGTTAATTTAAAGAATGTCAATATTTTCAGGATCTAGGGGAATATAAGAGATGTGTTCGGGAGCAAGCTTGACGGTACAGTTTAGATTGATCGATGGGAGCTTTAGAAATAAGTTTAGATTAAAAATTAGTTTAGAGGGTACTCAATGTATGAACTATAAAATTCATTGAGTTGCAAATTATCTCTGGATTGCAATGTCATTGCATTTGTTTATCCCCAAATTCCAATTAATCCATTAATTGCAATGTCATTGCATTTGTTTATCCCTGCAACGGATAAAGAGTGCATTAGAGACACACTTTATAAAGGTGCGTCTTAGATATCTGAGATCCGGCAAAAGGGAGATGCGCCGCACTTGGGCACGTCCCCGATTTGCGCCGAAGAACTTTTGTCCCACATCGGAAAGCTGAGCACGTTGCAACAATTGTATAAGGCGTTGCACACAGTTGCCAGTTGGACAAGCCAAAATGTCCTAGATGTTGTTCCTGGCTTCACCACATCGTGGCGCTTCCAGGACACTCTAGCGTGTCGGGGCCACAAAATAATGCGAGACGCGCCTTATATTGGCAGAGATGCGTCTTGCCTAGGCTCGTCTCTGATTTACGCCGAATATCTTTTGTCCCACCTCGGAAAGCTGAGCATAGTGCAATGATCATACAAGGCATTGCGCACAGTTGCCAGTGGTACATACCCACATGCGAAATATGTTCCCTGCTTCAGCACAACGTGGCTCGTCTTTTGCATGCGGGAAAATGCCTTGATGCGAAAGATGATAATGCGAGACATGCGTTATATATGTGCATCTCCGAGTTTTATTTTAAACCTCGCACGCTCTATTTTGGCGAATTTTTTCTCGCCCTCTCTCGACCAAAGGACGCTGAAATGAGAGACGTGCGTTATAAAGGCACATCTCCGAGTTTTGCTATTTTTATCCATTGCGTGCTCTCTCCCAACATTTGGTGAAAACTTTTAGCTCTCGCGCGCTCTCTCAACCTAGGAACCGCAGTTCCTGAGCACGCCGCCATCCCGTCATCGTCAACAACGCACTACCACTGTCGACCCCGACCATGGTGTCATCAGAGAGTTGAGCACGCTGGAGCACGCCGACTCGTCTCCTGTGCCCGGAGTACGCCGCCGCCATCCCTCTTTATCAACTCGCTCTTCGTCATTGTCGCGCTGCCGCCGTCGACCCCTACCCCGCCGTCAACCCCGACCTTCATCATCAGAGAGTTGAGCATGTTGGAGCACGCCGCCTCGTCCCCTATCCCCGGAGCACGCCGCCTCGTCCCCTATCCCCGGAGCACGCTGCCACCTCGACCCCGACCTCGGTAATCGGTATGAGCACGCCACCACCTTCACATAAGTGTAAATGTTCTCCCTGTCCCCGGAGCACGCCGACCTGTTGTCATCAGAGAGTTGAGGAACCACCACTCCGGCGCCTCTGCCAGCTCGTCTCGGAGCACGCCGCCACATCCCTTGGCCTCGGAGCACGCCGCCGCCTCGATCCTTCCCCCAGAGCTTGCATTCCAGTGATTTTATTGAATTTGAGGATGTCCAATGAAGGCTCATCGTTAATGAAGTCATTGATCCAAAAGAAGGATTTTCATTACGGTATGTATTCATCTTCCTTGTGTATGTCCAATGCAGAAGTAATGTATTTGTTTTGACTATCAATTTATATAATGAATTCTAATTCGTAAACCCTTGAAACTACAGGAATTATGGTTGACACTAGCATTTGCCATCCCAGTGAGTTTGATTTCTACCTCTGCAGCCATGTTGGAAACAAGGTACCTATGCGATAATTGGTGTTTCTCTAATGAGTTTTTGATATCAGGCTATAAATGTATTAGTTGAATGTAAATTGTTTGTTTTTTCAAGGAACGAGCACACCAGCTCACTACCATGTCCTTTACCACGAGAACAATTTCTCTGTTGATGCTTTGAAGATGCTCACCAACTGCCTATGCTACAGGTAAGCTCGGTTCTCCAACAGGATTATATGATGACTGTTATGATGTATGTAATTAGTTACATTGTAATCAGGATGAACATTCTTTGTTGTGTAATTAGTATACTTGATAACCACGATTGACACTTTGTTAATATTTGATTGGTCAATATAATTTAACGTGTGATCTTTTTGGCTATACATATGTTCATGAACAGTATGAACAATATGTTAATATATGAACAATATGTTGCTGACACCGGTAATACAGCTGCCAAATCTTGGCTACCTCCAGGATGCAACTGACAATTAGAATAATCAGGGGTGGGGGGCACCTAATAGGATATCCTGTCTGTAAACAATCCGCAATGAGCTGTAGTAGAGATCGTCTCGGATAACCTACATTAAGGAGACAAGCTTCCATAAAGTCCGTCTCAGATCAATACACAAATCTGCGATGTGCTACAAAATAGAACGTCTCGAATAAGTCATTATATCTGCAACACGCTTGGTTAGGGCTTGTCACTCATGTATGCTGATGGGCGACGCGCGTCACCCGCATCTTCAATGACCCCGTAAAGAACGTCTGTTATGACACAAAAAAGGAGACGTGCTTCTTTTAAGCGTGTCTCACACTTAGGATGAACGACAACGCACCATAAGCATGTCTCTGATGACTGTGTAATGTGAGACACGACGACGAAGATGCATAGTCTGTTTGTCTCCCTTCTTCATTAGGGCACATCTCGGATGAACCTTTCTTACGTAGTGTCAATCTGTGGGTCTACGAGACATTCAACACTACTCTCTATCCTAGCACCATGCTAGCATATTAAGTAATTACCTGAGAAGCCTAGGCACAAGCCATCCTAAGGCAATGAACTAAATCATCGTTGAACCAATGTTAATTCATAGCATAAGTGATTCATGTTAACATAATCATATCATAGCTAATTAGACTATAGTGGTGGTTTATAGTGTTTATGATGAAATGATGATAATGGTACATAATCATAAATACTACTCCTACCACATACATGGAATCTACAATCAAACAAGAAATGCTTCATCCAAGTACATGAACAATGGAAGACTAAAGATAACATCTTTATTAAGAATAAAGTCACAAATACAAATAGGAATATAAGATCCATAACTTTTCCAATTGGAAATTGGGAAGAGACTCCTTCTACTCCTCTACTACTTGGACTATGGACTAGAGACTCTCCTCTCTACAACCTATACTCCTCTAAACCTATGGAGAGTAGTGGATACAAGGGATGAATACTCAAGTGGTGTGTGGTGAAGTGAGGGGGTCCTATTTATAGCTTGGAGAAGGGTCAGTTCCCACCACTATGTATGAAACCCAAATAGGAGACAAAGATGGGTGACGTGCTAAAAGGAGAACATCTCTGATAAGCTTAAGTGATATGAGCCCGCTTCAGCAAGGATATGACATGGCTCCATTGAAAGTACAAGGAGACGCGTTACAATACATCCCATCTCAGTTAAGTAGGTATCTGAGACGTGCCCTCCTCTAAGACAAACAGGAGACACACTTTCATTAAGCGCGACTCATATTTGTTAGGTAACTTAGACAGACTTTGGTTGCAGCTCGTCTCCTTTCATTGTCGAATCAGACGTGTCTCCCATAACCAACGGTCTGGCGCGTCTCCTTTAGTTGTGGAAGCGGGCCATCTCCCATCCCCTCTATAGAGAGACGTGATTTATATCGGTCCGTATCGATTTTCTATTGCCCTTCTACGACCTCCCTGCTGTGGAAGAACAAGTGGCTACCAGATCTGCCCTATTCTTGCCCTGTTCTTTTCCTCTTTCATTCTAAAAGTCTTGTGTGATTATCAGTGGATCTTAAAACAAAGGGTTAGTCCTCTCCTCATCTCTCGTTCCTTACTATTTTTTTACCTCTAGATCTTAACTATCAGAGGCTTCGAATTTCTTTGATTTAGCTCTTCTTTTCTGTACATAGATGTCGTCAGATCAAAGTTGGATTTATGGGCTGCACCTTTGCAATGAATATATCCAAGGGTTAGATGCATTTATTGCTTTCGCGAAGAAAGACATGTTGGACAACATTAGAGGGACTATTTGTTGTCCTTGCAAACACCGCAAGAATGAGAAGAGATATTACACAGATGAAGTGTTGAGGTCACAGTTGATCACACATGCATTCATGGTGGATTATCAACGTTAGAACAAACATGGGAAGGAGAGGCTTAATGAAGCAAAGATGAGAGATTCATATTTGGAGAGGGAGGTCCCTACCATTGTCGAAGAAGATCACGACGAGGATGTGAATGAGCCAGATATATCAGGGTTCACCGATGACGACATTGAGTTTCAGGTGCATAACATAGAGGAGATGGTACACAATGTTGAGAGACATGGTGACGATGATCGATACAGTAATGGTGAACTTGCAAATTACAAGAAGATGATCGAAGACTCTAAGAAGCCATTGTATCATGGTTGTGCGGCTAAGTACACCAGATTGTTTGTGATGGTAAAACTTTTCCAGTTGAAGGCGAGCAATGGATGGAGTGATTGTAGTTTTATGGAATTGTTGAAACTCCTTAAGGACATGTTACCCCAAGGCAACACAATCCCTACGTCAGTTTATGAGTCAAATTAAATAATTTGTCCACTGGGTTTGGAGGTGGAGAAAATCCATGCATGCAAGAATGATTGTATTTTATATCATGGACCTGAGTACAAAAACCTCAAGAAATGCCCTATTTGTGGAGTGGACAGATTCAATCGTAGGAAAGACGACGATGATAAAGAGAACTGAAATAGAAGAAAAAGAGGGCCTAAAAAGGTGTTTTGGTACTTTCCTATCATTCCTCGTTTGAAGCGTTGGTTTGCAAACAAGAAGGAGTCATAATTGTTGCGATGGCACAAAGAGAAGCATAAGCAGGATGCTGGAATGATAAGACATCCCGCTGATGCCACACAGTGGCGAAACATTGATTCACGAAATCCTAAATTTGCCATTGATCCGAGGAACATTAGGATCGCAATGAGCACTGATGGCATGAATTCTTTTTTGAACAGTAGCACACATAGCACATGGCCAATTGTGCTTAAATTTTGAACCTTCCTCCTTGGTTGTGCAACAATTGAAAATATATTATGATGTCAGGACTGATACTGGGGCCACAACAATCTGGAAATGACATCGAAACTTATTTCATGCCTCTGGTTGAATATCTAAAGCAGTTGTGGTACAACAACGGAGTGCAGGTCTGGGATGACCACAAGCGTGAGTAATTTCGCCTCAAATCCATTTTATTTGTGACAGTTAGTGATTTTCCAGTGACACGTAACTTGTCCAGACAGACCCACATTGTTTGAGAGAAACAGACTCACAGTACTTGAGCAAGTCACGAAAAATAGTGTACATGGGATATCGAAGCTACATTCCAATGAAGCACCCATTTTGGAGTATGAAGGAAAATTTCAATAGTGACACTGAGAAAAGGCATCTTCCACCTCATCTCATGGGTCATGAAGTCTATGAAATGGTCAAGGATATCCATGTTGTCCTTAGTAAGCAGAAAAGGACTTGAAAAAATATTGAGAAAGATGATATGTGGAAGAAGCAATCGATTTTTTGGGAGCTATCGTATTGGAAAGACTTAGACGTCCGTCATTCGATTGATGTGATGCATGTTGAGAAGAATGTGTGCGAGAGCCTACTCGGGACATTGCTTAACACGAATGGGAAAACCAGGGACTATGGACATGCATGGGCAGATCTAAAGAAAATGAAAATTAGGCCTGAGTTGTGGATCGATGACTCGTTAAAAGGAACAGAACTACCCACATCATGCATCACCCTTTCAAAAAATGAAAAGAAATAGTTTTGTGAGTTCTTGAAAAATGTGAAAGTACCATCCGACTACTCAACGAACGTCTAAATGCTTATTTCATTTCCAGATCTAAAAGTAGCTCCCGGTGTGAAGTCTCATGATTACCATGTATTGCTTACGCAGATGATTGCCGTTGGAATTCGGAATATCCTACCAGTCAATGTTCGGGAGGATATAATGAACTTTTGCTTTTTCTTTAATGCAATTGGTCAAAATGTACTATGTGAAGAAGATCTCGAGTCATTGGAAAAAAGGCACTATGAAACTTTATGCTTCCTTGAGATGTATTTTCCACTTGGATTTTTTGACATTAGCGTCCATTTCACAACTCATCTTATTAAGGTGATAAAGCTACTTGGACCTATGTTCCTTCACCAGATGTATGCTTACGAGAGATTCAACGGCATACTGAAGTCCTTCGTTAGAAATCGAGCTTACTCTGAGGGCAAGATGGTACAAGGATACTCTACAGAGGAAGCTATGGAGTGGGCTCTAAACTACACTGACCCGAGTAACTCGATTGGTGTTCACAAGTCTCGTCATGAGGGGAGGCTCACAGGAAAGGGTCCCCCCGGGAAGAAGGCTATAACTCCAGATTCACATTTATTATTCTGCGCTTATTTCCACATGTTGCAACACATGTCCATTGTGTTGGAGTACCTTAATGAGCACAAGGAGGTGGTGCTTAGAGACAATCCTGTCCGCAATGAATCATGGTTAGGAAATGAACACATGAGAAAATTCATTGGCTGGCTCCGGGATCATATTTTTCACTCATCGGATACTCAAACAAGTGAATACTTAAAAAAGTTGGCTTGTGGTCCTATATTCACAGTTATTACATATCAAGGGTACGACATAAATGGATACAACTTCTACACTGTAGAACAAGATAAGAAAAGCACGTATCAGAATAGTGGTGTCCATGTTGATGCTTATAATGCTGCGGGCCAAGACAAAGACATGTACTATGGTCAAATACAAGAGATCTGGGAGCTTGACTTTCAAGGATTCAAGATTCCTCTTTTCCGTTGCAACTGGGTTGATGGAATAAAAGGTGTTGTACAAGACAAGTACGGGTTCACTAGCATTGATCTTAACCGTCAGGGATATAAGTGGGAGCCTTTCGTGTTAGCAGAACACATTGCTCAAGTGTTCTATGTTCCAGACACAACAAATAAAAGACTTAAAGTGGTTATACATGGAAAACAATGAATCATCGGAGTTGAGAATGCCGTCGATGAGGAAGAGTTTGACCAATTTGATGAGATTCCTCCTTTTGTCACCTCGATGATCAAGCTAAGAATACCATTGGCCAACGAACTTCCTTACTTGTAGAACGGCCACCATGAAAAAGTAAAAAATTTCAAAAAACCAAGACCGCAATGGAAAGTACCAAATTGATTGTGTGTAAATATGGTCAATTGAGTGAAAAATTGACTTCCATTTGGATATTTGTGTGATATATGCTCAAATGTGTGAAAATATTGCCATTTGAGCGAAAATTTGACTTTCATTTATGTAAGACCTATGTGTGCTGAATACATTGGCTCGTAGTGAATACACTTGCTTTGACGATAAAAGTTTTGATTATCACCAAAACACCTTTTTATTAAGATCCTACTAGTTTTGGTTAGCTCCGGTGAGTTTTGTCTCTAGCTCCGGATTTTGGGTTTACTTGGTTATACTAGTTTTGGTAAGTTTTGGCGCTAGGTTCTACTAGCTTTTGTTAGCTCCGGCTCAAGGTCCGAGTTGCTCTGGCAAGGTCCAGAACTTAACCGCAATGCTTCTGTTTTTCATTTGCAATGTTTCGTACTTTCTTTACATCTCTGGAAAGATTGCTTAGTATTCATTTGCTAAGTTTTTGATGCGTTTTTGGTTGATATGGATGATATCGTATTACTGTGGTTTTGCAACATGCTTATGTGATGTTCTCACGTAAGGTGTTGTGTTCGGAACTAACTTGAGTCAAGTCGAGGACTTGAGCTCGTATGGATTGGTTGTTTATTCATGTGCAGGTGTTGCTTGAGTTCAAGACATGGCTGGTGATGGGATCCATTGGACTAGTCTCAGGGATGAGATGAGGTTCCAACAACCAAATTTAGGAGGAATTATGGTTGAGCTGATCAGGAGGTTGCGCAGCATGATTGAATCAAGAACAATGCATGTGAAGGTATCATGGATGTCATTGGAAGATGTTTGCACGTGTGCAAGGAGTGCATGGACGTGGCTACATGGTTCCGAGACATGTTGAAGAGATGTGGACGTAAAGAGTTGGTCGGAAAGGTCCAACCGACTAGGTTATGGACTCAGGCTGCAGCTGAGTCGGGTTTGACTCAAATATGGAAAGATATGAGTTGGTTATGATAGGATTTCGTGTGGGTCACGAATTTGAGTTGCTTAGGAATGTGGGATACGTTCTTAAGGTGTTTGGAAGTCTTAAGATTGCTTCTATCTGCGTATAGAAGAATCCTAAGCAGTTATGAAAAGTTACGATTCGTGAACAGAGTAGGATTAGGTTCCTGATCTAAGTTGAGTTGGCTTTCGAGCTGGTTATATAAGCAAGGGAGCCCAGAGATCGCGGTGCACGACTTTGGGACTGTTCCTATTGTGTTCTATTGAATAAAATTCGTAGTTTGAAGGAACTTTTGTGCCTTGTTCGTCCGACTTGTTCCAGACAAGTTTTACTCGTCGAGTTTCTGGACAGCACTACCTTTCGTTGGTGGTTTTATCATAACATGAGTTTTACAGATCCAATTGACGTGATTCTTTTAGGGTTGTCTTCACAACTTGATTATCTATCATCTATAAAAATTTCACGGTCATTGGATTTGTGGTCTATGATCTACACGAGTTTCTTTGCAGCGTTCCAGAACTGTTTTTTCTCGGGTAGGGCAGATTGACCTTTGTTTGATCTTTCGATCATAACTTGAGTTTTTCTCGACGGATTTGAGTGATTCTTGTTGTGTCGTCTTCGTGACTTGATTCTCTCTGATATTTATCACTTTTGTCATGGTGAAACACATTTATATTAGTCTCACACATGATTTCTTTAACAGATCGTTTTCCGCCGAAGGGGTTGGGGTTTAATTGTTTCCACTGCGTAAGATTTTTAAGTCTACCATTCACCCCCCTCTGGTAGCTTTTCACGTGCTCTTTGATCCTACAATTGGTATCAGAGCCACGGTGCTCTAATATTTGTGATTTGCACGTGTTTTTGTCTAATCATCATGGAGAAGTACTCCGCCAAACCTTGTGTGTTTGCTGGTGTTGATTTTCAGGTTTGGAAGGCACGCATGGAGGCTTTCATCCAGGCACAAGGCTTTGCAATATGGGATAAGGTATACAAGACTTATGAAGTGCCATCAAATGATCAAGTTACAGCTACAAATCTGAGAGATGTCGACAACAACAACAAGGCTCGGAACTTGATCATACAAGGATTAACACAAAGCGACTTCGACCATGTTGCACACCTCCGATCTGCATACCATGTGTGGAAAGCACTTTGTGACTACCACGAAGGATCCAAAACGATCAAGAAGGTAAGACAAGACATGTTCAAGAAAGAATACATGCGCTTCGAGATGCAACCCGGTGAGTCTATTGATGACCTTTTTGCTCACTTTAATAAGATTCTCAGCAACTTGCGTAGTGTCAATGTTAATTTTTTAGATGCTGAAAATGCTAGGAAATTGCTAAGTGCATTAGATATGTCAATTTGGGAGATGAAAGTCACATCTATTTGTGAATCTACTGTCATGAGTTCACTTACTTTAGATGTGCTATATTCCAAGTTAAAAACTCATGAAATTGACATAATCTCATGTAAGAACCCCAACAAGTCTATTGCTTTTGTTTCTCAACGTGACATGCCTAGCTCCGGCCAATCTTCGTCTTGTGGTACACTTGCTTTGTTGTCCTCTCTAACCCTCGAACAGATTGAGGAGTTTCCAGAGGAGGAGCTAGCACTTCTCTCTACGAGGTTCTCAAAAGCATTGCAAAACGTGAGAACTAGAAGGAGAGGAAGCTCCGGACCTCAACGATGCTTCGGATGTGGTAAGACAGGACACTTTCGTACAGATTGTCCTAACCTTTCAGGTCCTACCTTCCGGGAAGAAAAACAATCAAGGATAAAGCACTCCTCAACAAATGATAAGAAGAAAAAGAAGGGCTTTACAGGTCGCCAACTGGTGAAAAGTTTTATCTCAGCACTCCAGAAACTTGGCTCAAGCGACGTGGACATTGGAAGTGATGAAGATGAAGATGATTTGGCAAACTTGTGCTTCATGGCGGGCAAGTCAAGATCAAGTATGGAGGAGGCAGAACACAACAACGACAATGAAGAGTACTGGATTCTTAAATGCCTTTTGACTAACCCCAGTATTGAGTCATCGACGTATTGTGCTTCTATGTAGGATACACGTTTGAGGAAGGAGAACATTTGGATTGTGGATTCAGGTTGCTCACGCCACATGACCGGTAACAAAGATTGGTTCTCCTCCCTCTCTTTTGTGTCATGTGTAGAGAATGTTACTTTTGCCGATAATTCTTCAACTCCTATAATTGCTAAGGGTTCAGTTAGAGTAAATGATCACTACACTTTGAAGGATGTGGCACTTGTCAAAAATTTGAAATACAACTTGCTTTCTCTTTCACAATTGCTAGATGAAAATCTGGAAATTATTTTCAATAAAAAATGCTGCAAAGTTGTAGGTTCAAATAGTGAGCTTATTTTTAACATGTCACGGTTTAGAAGAGTTTTTAAAGCTGATTTTGATATGTCTTCCTCTAATCATAGGTGTCTAGTTGATAATGATTCAAAGGACCTATATTTTTGGCATCGTAGACTTGGTCATGTAGGCTTTGATCACCTAACGCGTGTTAGTGCTCTTGATCGCATACGTGGGCTGCCTAAGCTTACAGGGGACAAAGAAATTGTGTGCTCTTCTTGTAGACATGCTAATATGGTTGCAGGTTCACATACTCCTCTCACAATGATCATGACAACTGAACTATGTCAACTTTTGCATCTTGACACCGTAGGACCTTCACGTGTTCAATCCTTTGGAGGTAAATGGTATGTACTTGTGATTGTTGATGATTATTCTAGATACTCTTGGGTTTACTTTATGGCGTCTAAGAATGAAGCTTTTAGTCACTTTAAAACTTTATTTCTTAGATTATCAATTGATCACCCAGGATCTTTAAAAGCAATTAGAAGTGATAACGGAACTGAATTTAAAAATCAATATTTTGATCACTTTTGTGCCGAAAATAGAATAAATCATCAATTTTCTTCACCATATGTACCTCAACAAAATGGTGTTGTATAAAGAAAGAACAAAACCTTAGTTGAGATGGCTAGGACTATGCTTGATGAATATCAAACTCCTAGGAAATTTTGGGCTGATGCGTTAGCAACCGCTTGTTATGTCTCAAATCGTGTTTTCTTGTGTGCTAAGCTAGGTAAAACACCATATGAGCTCCGGTTTGGACATAGGCCTAGTGTTACACACTTTCGGATCTTTGGTTGCAAATGCTTTGTTAAGAAACATGGTAATCTTGATAAATTTGAACCTAGATCCATTGATGGCATGTTTCTTGGTTATCCATCTCATACTAGAGGCTATCGTGTGCTTTTACTTGACACTAACAAAATTGTGGAGACTTGTGAAGTGTCTTTTGATGAAGCTAGCCCAGGAACTAGCTCAAACATTGCAGGTCCAGATCCATATCCACAGGGGGAGGGCATTTTCGTTGAAGATGAGGAAGAATTGGAACTGCTGCCCGAAAATTCAGCAGCTAAAGACTTTGGTTCAGCTCCGGATGTTAATTCTCAACCAGCACCGACAACCATCAATGCTGATTCAAATCATCCTAAAGTCATAAGCTCATCGATTTGTGATGAACATGAAGAAGAAGGAGCTTGTGAGATATCTGTTCCCCTACGGTTTTTCAAAGATCCCCCCCCACAACAAATTATTGGAAGCTTGCACGAACGAGTCACACGGTCTAGGTTTTGCGATCCAAACTCTCATGCTCATTCTGCTTTTGTTGCTTCTTTTGAACCCAAAGATATATCATGCGCACTCACTAATGAATCTTGGATTATTGCCATGCAAGAAGAGTTAGAAAATTTTGAAAGAAATACTGTTTGGAAACTTGTACCTCCACCTCAAGGTCACACTTTAATTGGAACTAAATGGGTGTTTAAAAATAAACAAAGTGAGGATGGGGTTGTGGTTAGGAATAAGGCTAGGTTGGTTGATCAAGGTTTCACTCAAGTTGAAGGTCTAGATTTTGATGAAACTTTTGCTCCTGTTGCTAGATTAGAAGCCATAATAATTTTGTTAGCTTTTGCTGCATCTATTGGTTTTAAGCTATATCAAATGGATGTTAAAAGTGCTTTTCTTAATGGCTACATAAATGAGGAGGTTTATGTGAAACAACCACCGGGTTTTGAAAATACAGATTTTCCTAATCATGTTTACAAACTGTCCAAAGCCTTATACGGTCTTAAACAAGCCCCTAGAGCATGGTATGATAGGTTAAAAACATTTTTACTTGAAAAAGGGTTTACCATGGGCAAGGTTGATAAAACTCTTTTTGTGCTTAAGAATGGAAATGACTCATTATTCGTTCAAGTTTATGTGGATGATATTATCTTTGGTTGTGTTTCTCATGATCTTGTGTCCAAGTTTTCAGCAATGATGAGTTCCAAATTTGAAATGAGTATGATGGGGGAACTCACTTACTTTTTGGGCCTGCAAATCAATCAAACCAAGGAGGGTACCTTTGTGCATCAAACGAAGTATACAAAAGATCTCCTAAGGCGCTTCAACATGGACAAAAGGAAGCCTCTTCAGACACCAATGGAACAACAACAACACTTGGACTTGATGAAGATGGTGAACCCGTGGACCAAAAAGAATATAGAAGCATGATCGGATCACTTTTGTACCTCACGACATCAAGACCAGACATACAATTCAGCGTATGTCTTTGTGCACGGTTTCAAGCTTCCCCACGTGCTTCACATCGTCAAGCCGACAAAAGGATTCTTAGGTACTTACATGGAACTCAAGAATTTGGAATTTTTCTTTCTTCTTCCTCAACCGTTACTTTGAAAGCTTTTTCGGATGCTGATTTTGGGGGTTGTAGGATTGATAGGAAAAGTACTTCTGGTGCTTGTCATTTTCTTGGTAATTCTCTTGTTGCTTGGTCCTCTAGAAAACAAAATTCAGTTGCACAATCCACAGCCGAATCTGAATATGTAGCTGCTGCTAGTGCTTGCTCACAAATTCTTTGGATTGTTCAAACACTTAAGGACTATGGGGTTGATCTAGATAGTGTTCCACTGTTCTGTGATAACATTAGTGCCATTTGCATTGCTAAAAACCCTGTGCAACATTCCAGAACTAAGAACATTGACATTAGGTATCACTTTATCCGAGATAATGTTGAAAAAGGAAACATTGTGCTTCACCATGTAGAAACCGAACAACAATTGACTGACATTTTTACAAAACCTTTGGATTTCACTCGTTTTTGGTACATTCGTAGTGAAATAGGGGTTATGCATCCTCATGGCTTAAATTGAGGGGGAATTTTGAAACTTGGGAAGTCTATGTGTGAATCTGAAATTAAAATAATATGAGCATAGTATTTCATACATATATGACTTTGTGATTCCTTTTACATGCTGAAAGTTCTTACTACATTACTCGTGTTATACATTTTGTAGTTTTTGCCATGTCTAGTAATTGGAATAATTACTTACACTAAAACTGGTCATGGTCGAACTTTCTTGCTGTTTTGAACTTGTTACATGTTCACAAGTGCTTTTAATCATTAAGAATTAATCAAGTAATCAACTCACATGTTGAGTTTTTATGAACAAATATAAATTGATAAAAGATCAAGAGAATATGCATGCATCGCACTTCTTCTTTTGAGATTGCTTATCATTGCACTTAGATATGAACTTGGAAGAAGTTGTGTATGACTAAAACCATGTCCTTAAGCTTCTGATTGTCAAATGACATAGGCTTGGCTTGGTTGGTTAGAATAAGGCAGATGCGCATATAATCTCTTACAAATATCATATGATCTAAATTTATGCTTTGAAAAATAATAAAATGCAGCAACTAGTGTCATGATTTCAGGTTTTGAAATAGTTAAGTTTGTGAGATCATGACTTACTTAAATTGAAAATTACATTTGATCTCTAGCATGGCTTACACTACTTTATGTATTTCATTGATGTGATAATGTAAGGTACTGGATAGTATGATTTGGATGAGCTTTGTTTATATGTATATGTTATAATATGCTCATAACAACTAAAGAGGGAGAGATAATTTGTTTATATGCTCATGACTTGCTGAATACATTGTCAAAGGGGGAGAGATAAGCATGAAGAGAAAGAGAATATGTGCATAAGGAGAGATAATAAAGGGGGAGAGATAATATGGGATTTTTTTGGATTTTCTTCTCATTTTACTTTTGATTTACAAAGGGGGAGAAATTGCCTTCAAAACTTTTATGTGAATAATCCAATGTTTGGATTTTAAATGGTGTTGCCAATGCATTCATCAAGGGGGAGATTGTAAGACCTATGTGTGCTGAATACATTGGCTCGTAGTGAATACACTTGCTTTGACGATAAAAGTTTTGATTATCACCAAAACACCTTTTTATTAAGATCCTACTAGTTTTGGTTAGATCCGGTGAGTTTTGTCTCTAGCTCCGGCTTTTGGGATTACTTGGTTATACTAGTTTTGGTAAGTTCCGACGCTAGGTTCTACTAGCTTTTGTTAGCTCCGGCTCAAGGTCCGAGTTGCTCTGGCAAGGTTCGGAACTTGACCGCAATGCTTCTGTTTTTCATTTACAATGTTTCATACTTTATTTACATCTCTGGAATGATTGCTTAGTATTCATTTGCTAAGTTTTTGATGCGTTTTTGGTTGATATGGATGATATCGTATTACTGTGGTTTTGCAACATGCTTATGTGATGTTCTCACGTAAGGTGTTGTGTTCGGAACTAACTTGAGTCAAGTCGAGGACTTGGGCTCATATGGATTGGTTGTTTATTCATGTGCAGGTGTTGCTTGAGTTCAAGACATGGCTGGTGATGGGATCCATTGGACTAGTCTCAGGGATGAGATGAGGTTCCAACAACCAAATTTAGGAGGAATTGTGGTTGAGCTGATCAGGAGGTTGCGCAACATGATTGAATCAAGAACAATGCATGTGAAGGTATCGTGGACGTCATTGGAAGATGTTTGCACGTCTGCAAGGAGTGCATGGACGTGGCTACATGTTTCCGATATATGTTGAAGAGATGTGGACGTAAGGAGTTAGTCGGAAAGGTCCAACCAACTAGGTTATGGACTCAGGCTGCGGCTGAGTCGGGTTTGGCTCAAATATGGAAAGATTTGAGTTGGTTATGATAGGATTTCATGAGAGTCACAAATTTGAGTTGTTTAGGAATGTGGGATACGTTCTTAAGGTGTTTGTAAGTCTTAATATTGCTTCTATCTGCGTATAGAAGAATCCTAAGCAGTTATGGAAAGTTACGATTCGTGAACAGAGTAGGATTAGGTTCCTGATCTGAGTTGAGTTGGCTTTCGAGCTGGTTATTTCAAGGGAGCCCAGAGCTCGTGGTGCACGACTTTGGGGCTGTTCCTCTTGTGTTCTATTGAATAAAATTCGTAGTTTGAAGGAACTTTTGTGCCTTGTTCGTCCGACTTGTTCCAGAAAAGTTTTACTCGTCGAGTTTCTGGACAGCACTACCTTTCGTCGGTGGTTTTATCATAACTCGAGTTTTACAGATCCAATTGACGTGATTCTTTTTGGGTTGTCTTCAAAACTTGATTATATATCATCTATCAAAATTTCACGGTCATTGGATTTGTGGTCTATGATCTACACGAGTTTCTTTGCAGCGTCCCAGAACTGTTTTTTTCTCGGGTAGGGCAGATTGACCTTTGTTTGATCTTTCGATCATAACTTGAGTTTTTCTCGACAGATTTGAGTGATTCCTGTTGTGTCGTCTTCGTGACTTGATTATCTCTGATATCTATCACTTTTGTCATGGTGAAACATATTTAGATTAGTCTCACACATGATTTGTTTAACAGATCGTTTTTCTGCCGAAGGGGTTGGGGTTTAATTGTTTCCACTGCGTAAGATTTTTAAATCTACCATTCACCCCCCTCTGGTAGCTTTTCACGTGCTCTTCGATCCTACAATTTTTCATATGTGCTCTGTTTCTTATGGAGAAGTACTGATGTCTTGTATTCTGTTTCTTAAGGAAGCACTACTGAATATAGCACTTGCTCTGCCCTAAAAAATGGGATACGAAGGTGATGCAAGACGCGCCTCACAAAAGCGCATATCTCAGACAAGATAATGTGAGACGAGTTTTTCAAAAGCGTGTCTCTGATTTAGATGCTTCAATCTGCGTGAATGGCTTTACTGACAACGACTCGCATTATTTCAGGAAAAAGAGACGTTGTCTCATAAAGCACGTCTCCAATTATTTTTGTTGGAGCGAAAGAGAGATGCGCCCGCTGGTGGCTCTTCTGTGGTGCGTCTCCGATTGTTGCCCTGGTATTTCTAGCTCTTTGTCCCACCTCGAAACTCTAAGCGCATTGCAACGAGCATATAAGGCATGGCATTGCAATGTTTGCAACAAGTTCTGCATGGATCTTCGTGATGTCAAATTACACAAAATTTAATCTGGCAATCATGAAGGTTCACATGGAATTTAAGCTTCTACATATTAAGTTTTGGCACGGTCCCACATGTCATAGACAATGAGGTCGGAGCACTTTGAATTCTGTGCCCGAATGGCATTATGGCAATGGACGCACATTAATTCAAAAGAAAAGAGTCTCGCTTTTCAAAAGTGAGACACGCTTAGCGGTGGCTCTTCTGAGACGCGTCTGGAATAGTTGCCCTAAGGTACTTTTAGCTCTCTCGCACGCTCTCTTTGCAACACATAGCACAACTTTTCACTTTTCGCACACGCTGATCACTTCTCGCCCTAGAAACCGCCGCCGTGTCGTCCCCTTCCCCGGAGCACGCCGCCGCGTCGGTCCGCCTCCCCAGAGCTCGTCGCCACCTTGACACTGCCCTAAGGTACTTTTAGCTCTCTCGCACGCTCTCTTCCCAAGACTTAGCAAAACTTTTCACTTTTCGCACGCGATGATCACTTTTCACCCTAGAGACCGCCGCCGCATCGTCCCCTTCCCCGGAGCGCGCTGCTGCGTCGGTCCACTTCCCCGGAGTTCGTTGCTGCCTTGACACTGCCCTCTTGATCATTGCCGCGCTGCTGCCGTCGACCCTCGACTCCCCATTGACCAGCTTGGCACTGCCCTAATAAGGTTTGTTCACGCTTTGGTTGGAGTTGAAATGGTCCGCGCTTTGGTGGTTCACTGGTCAATGTTTAGTATATTTTTGAAGTACTACGCTTAGAGTATTACGCTTTGGTTGGAGTCAAAATGGTCCGCGCTTTGGTGGTTCACCGGTCAATGTTTAGTATATTTCCGGAGTCCTACGCTTAAAGTATTACGCTTTGGCTAAGTACGGATCAATGTTTAGTGATTTATTTAATGATTGCTTGGTTTGGATTGTCCTTACACTTGGCACATAGATCTTTTTCTTATTAAGGTACAAATGCCATGAGAGAATTTGCTCCCTTATGTGACCATTTGAGCGAATGTGACCGAAATTTGATATTTTATAGGATTTCAATGTTTTTTTTCTGAATTTGAAGATGTCTCAGTCGGAGCATTAGCAACATATTGAAGAGGAGGCTCAGCAGAAGACTCAACAGCACACACATGAAGAGGATGCATCTGCCTCTGGTAACACAAGGAAGAAAAGGTCGCAGACGATGTGGCTGACAGACGTTGTGACTGTTGATGAGTCCAATAATGAAGGCATACCTCTTGACAATAATGTGAATACGAGACTGTTCGAAATTTGTGGCCTAGCTGCTCAGGAAAGGGTGCCGCTAAACCTGCAGAGATTCAACCAGTGGACTGAAAATGAAAAGGATGAACTCTTTGAAAGCTCTATCCAACCATATGTTCAATATCTGAGGCATAAGAAACATAAGGGGAAGAAGCTAGCTATGAAGATGATCTCTCATGCATGGAGGACCTACAAAACTAAGCTTCACGAGTTTTGGAAGAATCATGAAACCTCCTTCCATAAGTATCAACATGTGTTAGAAGAGGACTGGACGAGATTTATTGAAAAGTGCGAATCACAAGAATTTGCCAAGAGCGGTGAATGAATGAAGTGGCTCCGATCGCAGAACGAGCTTGACCACCACCTCGGCAACACCGGTTATGTCGGTAAAAAAGGATTTGGGAACACAGGATGAAACATTGGCCGAGCTAGGTGCTGCGAATCCATATGACAATTTCAGTGGACGGCTGAAACCATTTACACGTGCTTGTTCACAGCTGTCTGAGTTAGGCGGTATCAACTTCGATAGCCCGAGCACCTTACACGCCGCTCAAAGAGCCTGGAACCTGAGCAGTGAAGAGTCAAATGGTGAGAGGGAAAATGATGCCCTCACCAAGGCCCTTCACAGACCAGAGCAACAAGGCCGTGTTCGTGGTGTTTCCAGTAAGTTGACCTGGAGGGTGGGTTTTACAAAACACAAAACTACTTATCGGAAGCGAAAAACAGCCTCGACATCACAGGTTGACGTCAAGGAGCTGAAAACACATCTGAAAAGGGAGGTCCTAGGAGACGTGAAGCAAATGCTGGAGGGAGCAGGTATAGAAATCCCTAACATGTTTTTCAACGACGAGGAGCATAGGAGCAGCTTTGCTTCTACAGCAGCTGGGGGTGGAAAACCACAGAAGGATCTTCAAGCACCAACATCTTGACCTTCAATTGAGTCGGACACGATAGATAACCTGGCTGAGCCAACAACATGCAGCATTTTGCTAATGGTCAGAGGAATCACTCGAATGGAGGTCAGGAGAGGGCTAGTGTATTCCGATCAGACCATGCTTGACAACATCCAGGCGGACACAACATCCTATGTTGTGGTCAAGGTGGACATGGTGCATAAAAATACGAAAAACTTGCAGCTCGAAATGCCACCAGACGATACAACGCTGACTATGCAGGATGCAGTTATTAGAAGGGTTCAGTGGAAACAGAGCCTTATTGTTGTTGACCCAGCAGCAGCTTCCGCGTCGACTGCTTCATTGTCTCCTGAGGCACGTCTACTTCTGCATCCAAATCCAGAACAGATGAATCTGTCTCCAATTCCAGAGCTATCGTTGCCTTTATTTATAGAGAAGTAGCAGAAGTCTCCAATTGGAGAGCAGTTGCCTCTAGTTACAGAGAAGCCGCATTTGTCTCCAACTGTAGAGCTGTCGCAAAACTCTCCACTTGAAGAGCAGCCACATCGATCTCCACCTCGCACTCGAAGTGCCCTGCACCCTACACCTGATCAGCCGCTGGCAAAGCCGACGAAGAATGTACGTGCCAAGAACAAGAGTCTGCCGCAGCGGCGATTATCGTCGAAGGAAGGTTGAAAGAAACAAATGAAAGAGACGGAACCTAACCCAAGGGCATCTAAAGCTATGACGCATGCAAACCCGAAGTATGAAAAGGAAAAGCCGATGTTAACCGCGGCTGCACTCAAACAAGTTGGTAAACCTTGTGTTCAACTTCATCAATACTACATGGAAAATTACAAAAGTGTGATACCATGCTAGTGGTATTGAAGGATAAACACTTTATCTCACGTGATGGCGCTTTTTTCATCTCATGGTTCGATCTCTAAGACCTTTTCAGCCTCGACGCATTGGATGTCTCCCTAATACGCTGCTTCACATTGTAAGTTCCTCAAAAACTAGGTTCTTCAATACATACTCAATACAAGTGTTATATTTGACAAATTGGGCATTTTGCGTGTAGGCACTGTTGATATTTCCTAAGGAACACTAACAAGTCATCCTCGGCAACGGCGCCAGAAATGCTTGTTGACAGTTCCTACGCACTACTAACAATTCATCTCTAGCAGTGGTGCGAGGAATGCTTGTTAATAGATTTTAGATTATACATGTAAATCCGTAAGCGCACGGAAACTATCGATATAGCATTTCCACTCTAAGAGTATTCCAAAAGGATGTCATTTATATTCTCCCAAAGGAAGGCTAGATGGAAGTAAAACAATCATCAAGTGGAGAGGCTAGGTTGGCCTAGGTAGGGTTCTAGCAAGGATGGATAAAGGGTAATTGAGGTAGTGTGACACACACAAGAGCATTCTATCCTAAGGGGATAATATGGGCTAAAGAGGGACCAGGCTAAGAACTAGGTAGAGACTCCTACAATGCTTCTAATGTACATATACATAGCCTAAATTAGTTACTAATGATCATGTCAATTATGAATTCTCATGCTAAGTGGATTAACACATCGGGCACGGGTTTACCCCTAGCAATACTAGGATGACTCCCGCCAAGAGTCTGTGGCATAACCGAACGTGGAGGATTACAAAGGACAGATAGGACTGTCACCACCTACTGCCTACCTCTTCAATCTGTGGGCACACAAGACATTCAACACTACTCTCTATCCTAGCACCATGCTAGCATATTAAGTAATTACCTTAAGAGCCTAGGCACAAGCCATCCTAAGGCAATTATCTAAATCATCGCTGAACCAATGTTAATTCATAGCACAAGGGATTCATGTTAACATAATCATATCATAGCTAATTAGACTATAATGGAGGTTTATAGTGTTTACGATGATATAATGATAATGGTATAGCATAGTCATAAATACTACTCCTACCACATACATAGAATCCACAATCAAACAAGAAACGCTTCATCCAAGTATATGAACAATGGAAGACTAAAGATAACATCTTATTAAGAATAAAGTCACAAATACAAATAGGAATATAAGACCCATACCTTTTCCAATTAGGAATTGGGAAGAGACTCTTTCTACTCCTCTCCTACTTGGACTATGGACTAGAGGCTCTTCTCTCTATAGCCTGCACTCCTCTAAACCTATAGAGAGTAGTGGATACAATGGATGAATACTCAAGTGGTGTGTGTTGAAGTGAGGGGTGAGGGGTCCTATTTATAGCTTGGAGAAGTGTCGGTTCTCGCCACCAAAAGCGCGTGAATCAGTCTTCATCATGGCCAGGGCACCACAGGGAGTCGACACGTGGAAGACTACCGAGTTTGGCGCTAGGAAGCGTTCGGCGAACCCCCTAGCCGACCAAACATAAATGTTGACCATTTCTAGTGTGCTTCCTTGGGGTGACTTCCAGGTGGGTCCCATTGACTGATATGAGTGCTACACCATTGGATGGCCTCAGATACTTCTGTTTGTGGGCCATTTGATCCATGTGGTGCCACGGGGCGTCGCCTGATTGGCTATGATATTTTATAGGATCCATCCCCTGGTTTCACTTCAAATTTGCATAGAATGCCTGCATGCACTACTTTCTCCGAAGACAAGTGGAAATAGGTTAAATAGAAAGGTGATGTATGCAAGAAATCATATTTCCTTCACATAATTGAGTTATATTGACGGGGGAAATTGGTATATAATAACCGTCATCAAACTCTCCCAAGCTTACCCTTTGCTCGTCCCGAGCAAAGTCAAGACTTTAGGTTGATGATTAGTAGTTGCTACAATGTTCTACTTTTCAAAAGTACCATGTGCAAAACAAAATACTCTACCTAATATTGCAAAAATTGGCATGTTACTTCACCCATCTCAAGTCATTATGGGGCTTATGCCATCTCTTATTCATGGGTGGTTGATAGATAGAACAGCAAATGGATCACACATACCCTAGAAATCAAGTTCCACTCAAATTCTAGAGAGTTCAATTTAGATTTTAAGTATCTCAATTTGATTCTCTCAAGTCTCTCCTTTGTGTGTAGTGGAAATTAATCCTCACCAAGGCATTTTGCCTAAATTCATCCTACCTCTATATAAGGCTTGTATGTGGAGCTCGGTAGGGAAATAGTAGGCACATTTGCAACACATAATATTGCTAAGTCAAAAAAGTAAGCCTTAGGAGAAATCAATTCAAAACAATTGGATTCAAGACTTGTGCATGTGTGATGGAATGGAGTGGATGTGGATCTTGAGATGACTCCTTTTTGAGTGGACTCTCTTATTTTGCAGTGATGAAACATTACTATTTTTTTTCTTCTCATGCTTATGATGTAAGCATGCATTTTTTCTTTTCTTTTTTATTTCTTGTAGCCATGTCTTCTACTCTCTCTTTATGCAATAAATTTTTGGAGAGAGTACTAAGAATGAATGATATGTAGTTTCTCTTTTTATTGTGGAATGGTGGTATGGTGGAATTTTGCTTACTTCTAGTGTAGAAGTATAGCATGTGCAAGTGAAGTCTTGAATTCATAAAGTAATGAATGAAATCTCACATAGGTCGACGAGACCTATGTGTGCTGAATACATTGGATATGGTGATAAAAGTTTTGAATATCACCAAAACACCTTTTTCAACATGGTCTGACTCTGACTCTAGGTCCCAGCTCCGGCAAAGTCCGACGTAAGGTCCGACTTGCTTTGTCTAGGTCCGACTTACTTTGGCTAGGTCTGACTTCTTTGTCTAGGTCCGACTTGCTTTGACAAGGTCCAACTAAGCTTTAGTAAGCTATGGTGCTAGGTCCAACTAGCTTTGGTAAGCTCCAGTGCTAGGTCCTGCTAGCTTTGGTAAGCTCCTTCTCAAGGTCCGGTTAGTTTTGGCAAGGTCCAGAGCTAGATTGCAATGGTTCTGCTTTTACTTTTAATTGATTCGAACATGATTTACATCTATGGAAAGTTTTCTTAGTATTCTTTTACTAAGTTTTTGGTGTGTTTTGGTGGTTATGGTTGATATCTTTTTTCTATAGTTTGCAACATGCTTATGTGAGGTGCTCACATAAGGTGTTGTGGTTATCGGAACTAATGAGAGTCAAGTCGTGGACTTGTGCTCGGAATTATTGGTTGTTTGTTCATGTGCAGGTGTTTCTTGAGTTGAAGACATGGCTGGTGACGGGATCTATTGAACTAGTCTTAGGGAGAAGATGAGATTCAACAACCAAGTTCGAGAGGATTGTGGTTGAGTTGATTGGGAGGTTGCACAACATATTTGGATCAAGAACAATGCATATGAAGGTATCGTGGATGTCGTTGGAAGGTGTTTGCACGTGTGCAAGGAGTGCATAGACATGGCTACATGGTTCCAAGGCATGATGAAGAGATGTGGACGCAAAAAAATTTGTCCAACCGACTAGGCTATGGACTCAGGCTGCGGCTGAGTCGGGTTTCACTCAAATATGGAAAGATTTGAGTTGGTTATGATAGGATTTCGTGTGGGTCATGAAGTTGGGTTATTTTAGGAATGTGGGATATGTTCCTAAGGTGTTTGGAAGTCTTAAGATTGCTTCTATCTGCGTATGGAAGAGTCTTGAGCAGTTATGGAAAGTTTCGGTTGAATCTGAGTAGGATCTGAGTCCTAGCTAGGATTGGGTTGGCCTCATGGCTGGTTATATAAGCAAGGGAGGCCAGAGATTGTTAGGCACGACTTTGGGGCTGTTCCTTTTGTGTTTTGATCAATAAAATTTGTAGTCTAAAGGAGCTTTCGTTCCTTGTTTGTCCGACTTGTTTCTATCAAGTCTTTCTCGTCGAGTTTTTGCACAACACTACCTTACTTTGGTGGTTTTATCATAACTCGAGTTTTACAGATCTAGTTGATGTGATACTTTTTGGGCTGTCTTCACAACTTGATTATCTATCATCTGTGAAAATTTCATGGTCATTGTATTTGTGGTTTTGAATCTACACGAGTTTCATTGCAGTGTTGCCGATCTGGTTTTTCTCGGGTAGAACACATTGGCCTTCGTTCAATCTTTCAATTGTAACTTGAGTTTTTCTCGACGGATTTTGTGTATCTTGTTGTAACGGCTTCGTGACTTGATTCTCCACAATTTATACTGGTTTTTTCATGATTTATCACGTTTAGATTAGTCTTACACATGATTTATTTAACAACTCAATTTTATGCCAAGGGGTTTTTGTTACTTCCGATGAAAAAGTTTTAATTTACCATTCACCCCCCTGTGGTAGCTTTTCACATGCTCTTCGATCCTACAATTGGTATTAGAGCCACGGTGCTCTAATCTTTGTGATTTGCACGTGTTTTTGACTAATCATCATGGAGAAATACTCTGTAAAACCTTGTGTCTTTAGTGGTATTGATATTCAGGTTTGGAAGGCACGTGTGGAAGCTTTCATCCAGGCACAAGGCTTCACAATATTGGAAAGGGTGTAAAAGTCTTACAATGTGCCATGAAATGATCAAGTCACGGCTACAAACATGAGATATGTCGACAACAACAACAAGGCTCGCAACTTGATCATACAAGGATTAACTCGAAGCGACTTCGACCGTGTTGCTCACCTCCGATCTGCATATGATGTGTGGAAAGCACTCTGCGACTACCACGAAGGATCCAAAACGATCAAGGAGGTAAGTCAAGACATGTTCAAAAAGGAGTACATGCGCTTTCAGATGCACCCAGGTGAGTCCATCGACGATCTCTCTGCTCACTTTAACAAAATTCTTAGCAACTTGCATAGTGTCAATGTTAATTTTTCAGATGCTGAGAATGCTAGGCAATTACTAAGTGCATTATACATGTCAATTGGTAGATGAAAGTCACATCTATTCATGAATCTACTGTCATGAGTACACTTACCTTATATGTTCTATATTCTAAATTTAAAACTCATGAAATTGACATAATCTCACGTAAGAACCCCAACAAGTCTCTTGCATTTGTTTCTCAACATGACATGCTTAACTCCGACCAATCTTCATCTTGTGGAACACTTGCTTTGTTGTCCTCTCTAACCCTTGAACAGATTGAAGAGTTTCCAGAGGAAGAACTTGCACTCATCTCTACTCGGTTCTCAAAAGCATTACAAAATGTGAGAACTAGAAGGAGAGAAAATGCCGAACCTCAACGATGCTTTGAATGTGGTAAGACAGGACATTTTCGCACGGATTGCCCTAACCAATCAGGTGCTACTTCCCGATATGAAAAGCAAAAGAGGACGAAGCACTCCTCTGCAAACAACAACAAGAAAAAGAAGGGTTTTACAGGACGCCAATTAGTGAATAGTTTTATCTCCGCACTTCAAGAACTTGGCTCGAGCGATGTGGACATCGGAAGTGACGAAGATGAAGATGATTTGACAAACTTGTGTTTCATGGCAGGCAAGTTAAGACCAAGTATGGGGGAGGCAGAGTACAACAACGACAATGAAGAGGTATGTCCTACTTGCGAAGAAATGTATGCTATTTCTCCTGTTATAGTTGAGAAAAAGGACAAAAGCTTAGGGACAATGCTGTTAAAATTGAGTCACTTGAATCTAAAATTAATCATTTGAAATCTTTGGTTCCTAGTGATGATTCTTGTTCCTCATGCGATTTAATATATGAACAATTGTCCTCTCTAAGAAGTGCGCACACCTACACACTTGATAAACTTGAGTTAGAGATTGAAAAGAACAAAGAGCTTGTTGCACTTAATGATAAAAACTTGAAAGATGCTTGCTGTTCAACAATTGATTTGCATTGTTCTACTTGTGATGATCTTGATAAGAAACTACAAGATGCTATGAATGAAATTTCTATATTGAACAATGCTTTACATTCTCATGAAGTTAAATATTGTTCCAATTGAAAACTAAAAGGAAAAACTTCTTGTCAAAACTGCCTAGACTTGTCTAAAAAACTTGACGACATGAATAGGACACTAGAGCGGTTTTATAATGGGAATAAGAATCTGAACTTGCTATTGAATTATTCTAAATCTTGCAATGATAAAAATTGTTTAGGTTTTGATTCTCATGCTCATTCTAAGGCACATCCACCTAAAATTGTAAAGTCATTAGGTAGTGGTTTGATTCAAACAGTTCCTAAACAAAAATAAGTGGTTTTCAAATCTGCAGGAGTGTTGTCTCATTCGGTTTCAAATAAAAATGTTGCTTGCTCATCTAGACATGAACACAAAGTTAAATTTCATTGTACCTACTGTGGTAGAGATGGTCATGCCATAGATTTTTGTTGTAGACTAGCTAAACAACAGAAAAAGGAAAGAATGATTGCTAGATCTCATAACTTTCATGCACAATTTGCTGCACATGCTAAACCTAATGATAGGAACATGCAACCTGCTGTGATGAGTCAAAAACACGCAAAGTTTGCTCCAAACCTACTGTTTTTCGGGCTACACAAGTAACACCTCGTAGGTCAGTAGTTGGGTACAAAAATCCTCAAGCTTTGGCTCATAAACCTACTGTTTTATCTCTGCTTTCGCTTGTTATTCCTGCTGGACGTCGTGTGACTCAGTATTGGATTCCTAAATGCCTTTTGACTAACCCCAGTATTGAGTCATTGACATATTGTGCTTCTATGTAGGTCACACGCTTGAGGAAGGAGAACATTTGGATTGTGGATTCAGTTTGCTCACGCCACATGAGCGGTAACAAAAAATGATTCTCCTCCCCCCCTTTTGTGTCACGTGTAGAGAGTGTTACTTTTGCCGATAATTCTTCAACTCCTATAATTGCCAAGGGTTCGGTTGGAGTAAATGATCACTACACTTTGAAGGATGTGGCACTTGTCAAAAATTTGAAATACAACATGCTTTCTATTTCACAATTGTTAGATGAAAATCTGGAAATTATTTTCAATAAAAATTGCTAGAAAGTTGTAGGTTCAAATAGTGAGCTTATTTTTAACATGTCTTGGTTTGGAAGAGTTTTTAAAGCAGATTTTGATATGTCTTCTTCTAAGCATAGGTGTCTAGTTGCTAATGATTCAAAGGACTTATATTTTTGACATCGTAGACTTGGTCACGTAGGCTTTGATCATCTCACGCGTGTTAGTGCTATTGATCGCATACGTGGGCTGCCTAAGCTGAAAAAGGACAAAGAAATATTGTGCTCTTCTTGTAGACATGCTAAGATGGTTGCAAGTTCACATGCTCCTCTCACAATGACCATGACAACTGAACCGGGTCAACTTTTGCATCTTGACACCGTAGGACCTTCACATGTTCAATCCTTCGGATGTAAATCGTATGTGAAATTGCATCTAGGAATCCCTTGTGGGTTTTGGATGATTTATGACAAGCAAATGAGATCCTAAACTCTTTGTTGAGATGAGCACAGGTGTTAATAGCAAAATAAGCAAGGTGCTAAAAATAAGGGAGAATGAGGAGCAAAGTGGAAATGAGCTCAAGGAAGAAGAATAGTAGATCATTGTGTATAGAGTGTGTTAATGAAACACACCCCAAGAGCTCAATCACAATTAAACACACACATTGCACAAATTTATACAGGACCGGACTAGTCCGAATGTCACCGGACTAGTCCAATATCTTCTCTACACAAGATCGGACAAGTCCGATATCCATCGGACTAGTCCGATATCTCTCTCTCTAGAATCAGACTAGTCCTTCACAGTGCAGACTAGTCCTCAAAACACTTCACAAGTCACACAAAATTGGACAAGTCCGATCACCACCGGACTAGTCCGATATTCATTCTGATTTAAATCGAACAAGTCCGATATTAGCAAGGACTAGTCCGAAAAACCTTTTGACCTAAATCGGACAAGTCCTCCAAGTGCGAACTTTTCACCCAATTCACTTAGGGTTTCACATGTCCGGACAAGTCCGAAGATTTCCAGAAGCAAAATCGGACAAGTCCGCTCCTAGCCGGACTATTCTGATATTTCGGGACACTTAGGGTTTGCTACACACAGCACACTGGACTAGTCCGGTGTCCACCACGGACTAGTCCGATCTTTCTAAACCCTAATTGTCACTTTTAGAAACCCCATATAAATAGAGGTGCATGGCCCAACTTTAATCTCTCTCGAACCCTAGCGCCGTCACACCCCCCAAGAGCCTCAAAAATACATCTCTCCACGAAATTAAGTGCAACAAAGATCAATCCTTTGAGGATACACTCTAGATCATTGGAGAGACATGTTCAACACTCATTGAGCTCTTGGTTTGATTCTCTAACACACTCCTGTGATTTCATTGTAATCTTTTGAGTCTGTTCTTGGTGGTATTTCGTGTTGTAATCTAGGGGAGCCCTCAATGTGTGAGAAGGCCCCTTTGAATCCGGTTATTCACCCCTTTGTGATAAGTGGAACCTTCGTGGCGATCCGACGAGGGTAGGGTTGGAGAAGACCCAGTCCTTTTGTGGACTCCTCAATATGGACGTAGGTTGCCTCTGTGGGAGCCGAACCACATGAGAAATCCTTGTGTTCATCGTTCTTATTCATCACAACAATCTAGGGTTTCAATCATTATTGCTTACTTTACGTTGAATCATTAAATATAAGATTTAATTGTGATATACCCTAGTCCATAACCTTGCAACACTTCGTTTGACTGTATATTTCCACTGCATACATCGAAGAGTAAAATTAATCGATCAAACTTAATAAACCTAGTCGGTACACACCGAACTAGTCCGCACTTTACCGAACTAGTCTGATATCTCTGGTTTTGAACTGGTTGTTAAGTGTTGCAGGTTCCGACAAATCTCAAAAAGGCCTATTCACCACCTCTCTAGGCCACATTCAATTGGTATCAGAGCAGGTTCTTCAAGAAAGAGACTAATCGCTCAAAGAAGATCATGTCGGACATGAAGGACATCCACAAGAGCAACAACCAAGAAAAGGTTGATGATGACAAGAACCTAAAGGTGGAGAAGCTCCTCGTAGCCATTCAAGACTTCGAGGACGGCGATGAGGAGACACTAGAACTAAAGGCGCTCCTAAGAAAGAAAACACTTTCCAAAGGGAAAGTGAAGATCGAAGAAAAGAAGAAGGGGAGTAGTCACACCGACTACTCCCGATATCCTTTCAACTATGATCGTCTCAATTCCAACAATAATCATTATTTGTCTATCCCACTTGGAAAAGACCCACATTTTGAGGGAAGTGATTACTCAACGTGGAGGCAAAATATGAAAATACATCTAATCTCTCTCAATCCAAGTCTATGGCATATTGTGTGCACAGGAATAGATATCCCGGACAACGACGAAGAAATCACACCAAGCCAAGAGCAAGCAATTCACCGAAATGCTCAAGCCATGGCAGTAATCACCTCTTCGCTCAGTCGGGACGAGTTCACCAAGGTGGATGGACTCGAGATTGCTAAGAGATATGGGACACACTGCAAACTGCACATGAAGGTGACCGACATGTGCGTGAAGCAAAGATCGAAATGATCAAAGGCGAATTAGGAAGATTCACAATCGAAGAAGATGAGTCACCTCAAGATACGTACAACCGATTAAAGACACTCGTTAACAAGGTTCGATCTTATGGAAGCAAGAAGTGGAATGACCACGAGGTGGTGAAGCTCATCCTTAGAGCTTTCATGCCTCGCAACGTCACCTTATGCTCAATGATTAGAGAAAGCCCTGGATACAAGAAAATGAATCCGGATGAATTACTTGGAAAAATCATCAATTTTGAGATGATGGAAAAACAAGCAAAGCATGTCAAAGAAATTGCCGACCTCACCTCGGCAAAGAAGAAAGGGGTTGCCTTGAAGTCCACCCTCAAGCCCCTATCTAAAGAAGCTCGAGAAGCTCAACTAGAAGAAGACAGTGATGATGAGAGCAGTGAATTAGATGAATAAGACATGATATTGTTTATGAAGAAATTCCAGAGAATAATGAAGAAGAGACAAGGCGCTAAATCAAGCGAAGGAAAGTACAAGGATAGAACAAAGCCAAAGTTGAGGCGGGCATGCTATAATTGTGGTGAGTATAGCCACTTTATAGTTGATTGCCCATATGAAGAGAACAAGAAAAAGACCAAAGAAGTCAAGCCTCAACCCAAGAAATTCTTCAAGAAGAAGAAACAAGCCGAACAAGCTCACATAGGGAAAGAGTGGGACTCAAATGATGAGTCCACATCATCCGAAGAAGAAGAGATGGCTAACATAGCCATCGAAAATACATCCAAGAAGTTTACTCTCTTCCCGACACTTGGTGCATGGAAGGGAAATACCTCATGGCAAAAGAAGGTAAACGCAAGGTAAACACCAAACCCCCTTCCGTGCATTCCTATTCTAGCGATGATGAAGTCAATAGTGATAATGAGGATATGCTTATTGGACTAGATAGGAAAACTATCACAAAAATGAAATTTTTACTTGATCAACTTGGTGAGAAGGAGAGGTTGATACACCGTCAAGAGGACATGATTATCTCCCAAAAGGAGGAATATGTCAAACTTGACAAACTTCTAGAATTTGAAAAGGAGCAAAGCAAATCACTAGAGCTTGAGTTAGCTTCAAGCAAAGAAGCTTGCTTGGAGTTAACCGACTCAAATGCTACAATCAAGGACCAACTTGCTAACCTGATCAAGGTTAACAAGATCCTTGAAGTGCAAGTTGAGTCACTCAAGCAAGGTGAACCTTCATCCTCTTCAAGTTCACCTTCTCAACCCACTAAAACTGAGGTTGCTTATACTTGTACATGTAATAAACTTGACACCAGTTTGAGAGACAAGCCAACCTCTACAAAAGATAAGCATCCTGCCCAAAGTGGCATATTTGACAAGGAGAAGATCAAATATGCACGTAGTGCATACTTGGTCAAAAGACCTCCAAATGTTAAATATGGCATTGGTTACTCTTATGGTGAAAGGCAACATGCTAGAAGCCATAATAATAACAAGGAGAGGATTACCTTTGTAAAGGGAAGACCCTCTCAAACTGGAAAGTCAAAGATTAAAACATTAAACACATGAACTTGGCACATGCTTGATTGCAAAGACCAACATGGGTTGGCTGTGGCATAGACAACTAGCGCATGTTGGTATGAGGAACCTTCAAAAACTCCTCAAGGGCGATCACATCCGAGGTTTAAAGGATGTTGTGTTTGAGAAAGACAGGCCTTGTAGCGCGTGCCAAGCCGAGAAGCAAGTTGGAGCACCTCACCCCACCAAGAACGTCATGACTACAACAAGACCGCTCGAGCTACTTCACATGGACTTATTTGGTCCAATTGCCTACATAAGCATCGGCGGGAACAAATATGGTTTAGTAGTTGTTGATGATTTTTCTCGCTTCACTTGGGTTTTCTTTTTGCATGATAAGTTAGAAACACAAGGAATACTCAAGAAGTTCTTCAAGCGAGCTCAAAATGAATTCTCATTGACAATCAAGAACATTCGAAGCGACAATGGCACGGAGTTCAAGAACACACAAGTGGAGGAGTACCTTGATGAAGAAGGCATAAAGCACGATTTTTCAGCTCCGTACTCCCCTCAACAAAACAGAGTTGCTGAAAGGAAGAACTGAACTCTCATAGAGATGGCAAGAACAATGCTCGATGAGTACAAGACCTCGGATCGATTTTGGGCGGAAGCGATTAACACCGCTTGCCACACCGTAAATCGACTTTATCTTCATCGACTACTCAAGAAGACTTCCTATGAGCTACTCACTGGTAACAAGCCTAATATTTCATATTTTCGAGTTTTCGATTCTCCATGTTATATTTTAAACAAGAAGCCCATGACTTCAAAATTCGCTTCGAAGTACGACGAAGGTTTCTTGCTTGGTTATGATTCGAACACTTACGCCTATCATGTTTTCAAAAAGACCTCTGGACTTGTTGAAGTAGCACGTGACGTAGTGTTCGATGAAACTAATGGCTCCCAAAAGGAGCAAGTTGATCCATGTGTTTTAGGTAAAGAAGAAGCTCCTTGTCAAGCATTGAAAATAATGGCCTTAGGTGAAGTTCGACCATAAGAGTCACCTCTACACGTGTATGAGGAAGATGAACCACAAGAGGAGGTCAAAGATCAAGGGGGAGCTTCCACACAAGATCAACCACAAGAATACGAAGATAATCAGCAAGTCAACAAAGGCAACCATTTAGGGGGAGAAGAAGATGATCATGAAGATACAACGCCTCAAGTGCCACACCCAATAGTACACCAATGCGTCCAAAGGGATCACCCAATTGACAATATCATCGGTGACATCCAAAAGGGAGTAACCACTAGATCTCGTATAGCTAACTTTTGTGAACACTATTTATTTGTATCCTTTTTGGAACCGCGCAGGGTTGAGGATGCATTGAAGGACCCAGATTGGGTGGTGGCAATGCAAGAAGAATTGAAAAATTTCAAGCGGAACGAGGTGTGGGAACTCGTGGCAAGACCCAATGCGAACATTGTCGGCACCAAGTGGGTCTTCCGCAACAAACAAGATGAACACGGGGTGGTGACAAGGAACAAGGCACGACTTGTGGCCAAAGGGTATTCACAAGTCGAAGGTTTGGATTTCGATGAGACCTTTGCTCCCGTAGCTAAACTTGAATCTATTAGAATATTACTTGCATATGCTACTCGCCATGATTTCAAGCTCTATCAAATGGATGTTAAAAGCGCCTTCCTCAATGGACCAATCAAGGAGGAGGTGTATGTGGAGCAACCCCCCGGGTTTGAAGACGAAGAGTTCCCCGACCACACATTTAAATTGCGTAAGGCTCTCTACGGCCTCAAACAAGCTCCTAGAGCTTGGTATGAGTGTCTTAGAGATTTCTTAATTGAAAATGGCTTTAAGATTGGCAAAGTAGATTATACATTATTTACAAAGAACTTTGACAATGATCTTTTTATTTGTCAAATTTATGTTGATGATATAATCTTTGGGTCAACTAATCGATCTTTTTGTGAGGAATTTAGTAAAATCATGACAGATAGGTTTGAAATGTCAATGATGGGAGAACTAAAATACTTCTTGGGATTCCAAGTGCGGCAAGAAAAGGAAGGGACGTTCATAAGCCAAACCAAGTACACGCAAGACATACTCAAGAAGTTTGGTATGGACAAGGCGAATCCTATAAAGACTCCCATGGCAACAAATGGCCACTTGGATCTCAATGAAGATGGACCTAGCGTCGACCAAAAGGTATGTCGCTCCATGATTGGTTCTCTACTCTATTTATGTGCATCTAGGCCAGACATTATGTCGAGTGTATGTTTGTGTGCAAGGTTTCAAGCCAATCCTAAGGAGTGTCATTTGACAGCCGTAAAAAGGATCTTGAGATATTTAGTTCATACACCCAACCTTGGTCTTTGGTACCCAAAAGGCTCAAAATTCAATCTCATTAGTCCCAGAGAGGACTTGTCCAATTTTGCTTCTAGAAATCTTCGGACTAGTCCGATAGTTATCGGACTTATCCGAACATGTGAAACCCTAAGTGAATTGGGTGACAAGTCCGCACTTGGAGGACTTGTTCAATTTAGGTCAGAGGGTTTTCCAGACTAGTCCGTGCCAATATCAGACCTGTCCGATTTAGAACAGAACGAATATCAGACTAGTCCGGTGGTTATCGGACTTGTCCGATTTTGTGTGACTTGTGAAGTGTTTTGAGGACTAATACGCACCGGGGAGGACTAGTCCGATTCTAGTCAGAGAGATATCAGACTAGTCCGATAGATATTGGACTTGTCCAATTTTGTGCAGAGAGGATATCGGACTAGTCCGGTGACATTCGGACTAGTCCGGTCCTGTATAACTTTGTGCAATGTGTGTGTTTAATTGTGATTTAGCTCTTGGGGTGTGTTTCCTTAACACACTCTATACACAATGATCTACTATTCTTTTTCCTTGAGCTCATTTCCACTTTGCTCCTCATTCTCCCTTCTTTTTGGCACTTTGATTATTTTGCTATTAAAACCTGTGCTCATCTCGACAAATAGATTAGGATCTCATTTGCTTGTCATAAATCATCCAAAACCCACAAGGGATTCCTAGATGCACTTTCAATCTCCCCCTTTTTGATGATTGATGACAACCAATTGAGATTTCACAAAATGCGATAAAAATTGAGATTTTCATAAAGCATGCACATATGGGTCTAAAATACATCAAGCAGTGAAAACATAATCCATATGTGCATTCTTTATGGTGGGATGCATAACTAAGTATGTTGAAACAATGAGAATGACATAAATGACATTAATCAATCAAAAGCAAGCATATATGTCATTCTAGGAGCAAAATCATACAACTCAACAATTACTACTTAAAAGATCATGACATTGCATCACAGAACCATAATTAACTTAAGAACATAATTAAAGCTTTACAACCCGCAAAAAGTCAAAAAGCATACAAGAGAGCTCTCTCCCCGCATCCTACAGCTAAGGCTAAGACTCCCCCTCAATCTCTCCCCCTTTGGCATCAAGACACCAAAAAGAAGGAGAGGAGGGTCCTAAGGTCTTCACTCTTTGCTGTGAGTCCTCTCATCGTCGTTTTCGTCATCTTCATCTTTAGCCTGATGAGGAGGAGGAGGAGGAGGAGGAGGTGCGGAGTCACTCGAGCCCCCAATGCCAAAGTAGGCAAGCTCGGAGGGGGTCAAGGGCCTGATCTTGGTGAAGTCTGAGTCTAGATCTTCAGTGATTACTGGAGACCCAATGGGATCAATCTCCAGTTTCTGGCAAATTTGCTTCACATTTGCCTTCACATACTTCATATCTTTCTTTCTTCTCTTGTTGAGCTTATGGGCCTTCACTTCGGCCTTTTTGCAGGAAGCAAAGATGGCAACCAGGTATTTGAAGATCCCACTGGTTGATCCCCTTTGAGGGGCTGCCCTACTGGCAGGGGCAGCTCTGGCATCTTCAGTTCTTTTTGCTGGTGCCTCAGGACTGGAGGTCGGCGAGGGAGCAGCCTGGATACTTGGCTTCTGAGGCATCTGAGGCCTCAAGTGTAGATGCTCCACATCCTTGACGAATTCAATTCGGGTGACCCTCTCGATCACAAACATCAGATATGGAGCATACCCACAAGATTTGTTGGGTGTGCAGGATATGTTGACCATGTCATTCTAGATGTAATCCGCCACATCAAACTGGCGGTCCTTGCTTATCACCCTCATCAATGTTCGGAGATAACCCTGCACACTCCTCGCATCTCCATCCTTGGGAGCGATGGTCTTCCTTAAGACTCTATTGAGCACCACAAAGAACGGCTTCATGTTCTTTGTGGATGGGGGGTTGAACTTGGAGTTTGGCTCATATAGGAACTTCATCTTATCCTTCTCAATGACACCTATGTTGTGGATGATCAAGCAGTCAGATCTTGAGGTGTCAAGGTGAAGCAGGCTTGCAAAATCTTCTTGAGTTATACTGTACTTGGATCCGTGAGTCATCCAAGTAACACTTCCCTCATCTTCAATTGAGAAATGGCATGTTGCAAAGAATTGTGCAATGACCTCATCATTCTAGTTGTTCCTGAAGGCAAAGAGATCCTTCAGGCCATGCCTCTCAATGGCTTCCACCACTTCAGTGAACGGGGAGCAGACCTTCTTCTCAAAGTGTGCCCAATCAATCCATTGTCTGCGCTCAACCGGTGTCTTCATTGGGAGATACACAGATTTGTAGAAATCTGCATGGAAGTTGCACCAAAATCTTCCGTCGGCAGCTTGCTTCGGTCGGCCATACCAATCAATGCTTCTGAACTTTGCCGCCGAATAACTACCCTTCCCGCTGAACTTCTCTTCAGTGGGGTCTCGGACCCCTTCCCTCAGAGCATGGAGCTTCAACGGGCCAACTGGACCCGTCGCTATCCCTTTGCCCTTGCCTTTGGCTAGGCGGGCACTTGCCGAGCTAGGGCCATCACCGGTGGTAGCCCTAGAGCTGGCACCTTGGAGGCCGACTTCTTCACTAGCACTTTCCTCCGGGCCTGTAGAGGAGACGGAGCTGGCTCGGAAGGTCTCTCTTGGCGCTTCTTGCCAAGACCCGTCGAGGTCCGAGGTGCCACCTCGTGGTCCATCTCGGCCTCAAAATCGGAAACTTCATTGTTCGAGCTTGACATGACCTGAGAATGAGTGGCATGATTGAGAATGAATGGTACAAGGCATAGGTGTGAAAGGATATCAAGGAATTGCATTGGGGAATTGAAAAGTTAGGTTTTGAGTTCAAAAAAATCGGACTTGTCCGGTGTACAGGCACGGACTAGTCCGGGGGACCGGACTTGTCCGTGCATGGACCGGACTAGTCCGGTATTCATACTCAAAAATCTAAGCGACTGGACAAATATTGATTCCCTAATGCACAACAAGCGTAGCATAAATGTAATACATCAAGGAGGCATGTATATAGTGAAATATGCTAGGCTATTTGATCAACAATGAAGAAATTTGGTATTTCTAGGGTTAGGGTGAAAATTACCGAAGAAGTCGATTGGAACTTGGAGATGAGGGTGTTGAAGGCCGAACTTGTCCGAGAACTTCAATCCCGATGTGATGACGATTAAATTCCACCCAAACTTGCAAAGTTCCAATGGAGAAATCAAGGAATTGCCTTGGGAGCTCGAGTGGAAGAGAGAGAACGCGTGAGGCAAGAGTGAGGATGAAGGGATTAGGGTTTTGGCTGTGGCTAGGTTTGAGGACACGAAAAATCGGACAAGTCCGGAGATGACCGGACTAGTTCGAACTTTTCCAATGGATATATCAGACTAGTCCGTGGTCTACCAGACTAGTCTGGCCTAACCAACACTCTGCGGACTAGTCTGCATGGGCGGACTAGTCCGGGTAACCACAGACTAGTCTGTGGTCACCAGGCAAGAATTTCTTAGTCCATTCATATATATTTGAAGGTACATATTTAGAAAATAGGGATGCAAATCAAATAAAATAATCTTGATGAATATGATCAGTAAGCATACAACAATCAAGCAATGATCATAATTCACCAAGATCTAATAATTAACATAGTTTTCGGAAAAAAATTGAGAGAGATGATTTTCACAATCCAATCAACATATTTTGAAGAATTCATACAGGTATGAAACATTTCAAGCCACACTCCGAGCATCAAGGATATTTAGTTCATTTCAAAGTTCGCAAAAGCGTTTTTCATCAAGTGGCTTGTTGAATATGTCGACCAATTGCTTTTGGGTGTTGACATGGGAAATGGCTATATTTCCTTTCATGGAATGATCTCTCAAAAAGTGATGTCTTATATCTATGTGTTTGGTTCTAGAGTGCTCAACTGGGTTGTGGGCAATTTTGATGGCACTCTCATTGTCACAAAGGAGTGAAATACGGTTCATATTGTAACCGTAATCCCTTAGAGTTTGTCGCATCCAAAGGAGTTGTGCACAATAGCTCCTAGCTGCAACATACTCTGCTTCGGCTGTGGATAAGGCAATGGAATTTTGTTTATTGGAGGACCAAGAAACTAAGGATCTCCCTAGGAATTGGCATGTACCAGAGGTGCTTTTTCTATCTACGTTGCACCCCACATAATCTGCATCGGAGTAACCAATGAGATTGAATTTTGAGCCTTTTGGGTACCAAAGACTAAGGTTGGGTGTATGAACTAAATATCTCAAGATCCTTTTTACGGCTGTCAAGTGACACTCCATAGGATTGGCTTGAAACCTTGCACACAAACGTACACTCAACATAATGTCTAGCCTAGATGCACATAAATAGAGTAGAGATCCGATCATGGAGCGATATACCTTTTGGTCGACGCTAGGTCCATCTTCATTGAGATCCAAGTGGCCATTTGTTGCCATGGGAGTCTTTATAGGCTTCGCCTTGTCCATACCAAACTTCTTGAGTATGTCTTGCGTGTACTTTGTTTGGCTTATGAACGTCCCTTCCTTTTGTTGCCGCACATGGAATCCTAAGAAGTACTTTAGTTCTCCCATCATTGAAATCTCAAACCTATCTGTCATGATTTTACTAAATTCCTCACAAAAAGATTGATTAGTTGACCCAAATATTATATCATCAACGTAAATTTGACAAATAAAAAAATCATTGTCAAAATTCTTTGTAAATAATGTATAATCTACTTTGCCAATCTTAAAGCCATTTCCAATTAAGAAATCTCTAAGACACACATACCAAGCTCCAGGAGCTTGTTTGAGGCCGTACAGAGCCTTACACAATTTAAATACGTGGTCGGGAAACTCTTCGTCTTCAAAACCGGGGGGTTGCTCCACATATACCTCCTCCTTGATTGGTCTGTTGAGGAAGGTGCTTTTCACATCCATTTGATACAGCTTGAAATCTTGGTGAGTAGCATATGCAAGTAATATTCTAATAGATTCAAGTCTAGCTACGGGAGCAAAGGTCTCATCAAAATCCAAACCTTCGACTTGTGAATACCCTTTGGCCACAAGTCGTGCCTTGTTCCTTGTCACTGCCCCGTGTTCATCTTGTTTGTTGTGGAAGACCCACATGGTGCCGACGATGTCCGCATTGGGTCTTGCCACAAGTTCCCACACCTCGTTCCGCTTGAAATTGTTCAATTCTTCTTGCATTGCCACCACCCAGTCCGGGTCCTTCAATGCATCCTCAACCCTGCGCGGTTCCAAAAAGGATACAAATGAATAGTGCTCACAGAAGTTATGAATATGGCCTAGAGGGGGGGGGGGGGTGAATAGGCCTTTTTGAAAATTGTCGGATCCTGCAACACTTAACAACTAGTTCAAAACCAGAGAAATCGGACTAGTCCGGTAAAGTGCGGACTAGTCTGGTGTATGCGGACTAGATTGATTAGGTTTGATCGATTAACTTTGTTCTTCAATATATGCAGCGGAAGTATACAATTAAACAAAGTGTCACAAAGTTATGAATCAGGTTATATCACAAATCAAACTTATACTTGATATTTCAACGTAAAGTAATTAAGATCGGTTTGTAACCCTAGATTGATATGAAGTAAGAACAATGAACACAACAGAGAACACAAGAGATTTATTCCGTGGTTCGGTTCCCACAAAGGCAACCTACATCCACGTTGAGGAGCCCGCAAAAGGACTGGGTCTTCTCCAACCCTACCCTCGTCGGATCGCCACGAAGGCCAATCCTCTTCCACTTATCGCAAAGGGGTGAATAACTGAATTCAAGGGGCTTTCTCACACGTTGAGAGCTCCCTTGGATTACAACACAAAATACCACCAAGAACACACTCAAAAATTACAAATAAATCGCAGGAGTGTGTTAGAGAATCAAACCAAGAGCTCAATGTGGTGTTGAATGTGTCTCTCCAATGAACTAGAGTGAATCCTCAAAGGATTGATCTTTGTTGCACTTAATTTCGTGGAGAGATGTGGTTTTTGAGTCTCTTGGGAGGTGTGACGGCGCTAGGGTTCGAGAGTGTGTCAAATATGGCCGTACAACTCTATTTATATGGGTTTCTAAAAGTAACCGTTAGGGTTCAGAAAGATCGGACTAGTCTGTGGTGGTCACCAGACTAGTTCGGTGTGCTGTGTGTAGCAAACCCTAAGTTTTCTGAAATATCAGACTAGTCCGGCTAGGAGCGGACTTGTCTGATTTCGCTACTGGAAATCTTCGGACTAGTCCGATAGTCATCGGACTTGTCCGGACATGTGAAACCCTAAGTGTATAGGATGACAAGTCTGCACTTGGAGGACTTGTCCGATTCAAATCAGAGGATATTTTGGACTAGTCCATGCAAACATCGAACTTGTCCGATTTGGATGAGAAAGAATATCGGACTAGTTCGGTTGTGATCGGACTTGTCTGATTTTGTGTGACTCGTGAAGTGTTTTGAGGACTAGTCCGCACTGGGGAGGTATAGTCTGATTCTAGTCAGAATAGATATCGGACTAGTCCGATGGATATCAAACTTGTCCGATTTCGTGCAGAAAGGATATCGGACTAGTCCGGTGTCAGTCGGACTAGTCCGGTCCTGTGTAACTTTGTGCAATGTGTGTGTTTAATTGTGATTGAGCTCTTGGGATGTGTTTTCTTAACATACTCCATACATAATGATCTACTATTTTTCTTCCTTGAGCTCATTTCCATTTTGCTCCTCACTCTTTCTTCTTTTTGGCACTTTGCTCAGTTTCCTATTAAAATCCTGCACTCATCTCAACAAGGAGGTTAGGATCCCAATTGCTTGTCATAAATCATCCAAAACCCACAAGGGAGTCCTAGATGCACTTTCAAGTTAGCTATACGAGGTCTAGTGGTTACTCCCTTTTGGATGTCACCGATGATATTGTCGATTGGGTGATCCCTTTGGACGCATTGGTGTACTCTTGGGTGTGGCACTTGAGGCGTTGTATCTTCATGATCATCTTCTTCTCCCCCTAAATGGTTGCTTTCGTTGACTTGTTTATTATCTTCGTATTCTTGTGGTTGATCTTGTGTGGGAGCTCCCCCTTGATCGTTGACCTCCTCTTGTGGTTCATCTTCCTCATGCACGTGTAGAGGTGACTCTTGTGGTCGAACTTCACCTAAGGCCATTCTTTTCAATGCTTGACAGGGAGCTTCTTCTTTACCTAGTACACATGGATCAACTTGCACCTTTTGGGAGATGTTAGTCTCATCGAACACTACGTCACGTGCTACTTCAATAAGTCTGGATGTCTTGTTGAAAACACAATAGGCGTAAGTGTTCGAATCATAACCAAGCAAGAAACCTTCATCGGACTTTGAAGCGAACTTTGAAGTCCTGGGCTTCTTGTTTAAAATATAACATGGAGAACTGAAAACTCGAAAATATGAAATATTGGGTTTGTTACCGGTGAGTAGCTCATAGGATGTCTTCTTGAGTAGTCGATGAAGATAAAGTCAATTTACGGCGTGGCAAGCATTGTTAATCGCTTCCGCCCAAAATCGATCCGAGGTCTTGTACTCATCGAGCATTGTTCTTGCCATCTCTATGAGTGTTCGGTTCTTTCTTTCGGCAACTCCGTTTTGTTGTGGGGAGTACGGAGCTGAAAACTCATGCTTTATGCCTTATTCATCAAGGTACTCCTCCACTTGTGTGTTCCTGAACTCCGTGCCGTTGTTGCTTCGAATGTTCTTGATTGTCAATGAGAATTCGTTTTGAGCTCGCTTGAAGAACTTCTTGAGTATTCCTTGTGTTTCTGACTTATCATGCAAAAAGAAAACCCAAGTGAAGTGAGAAAAATCATCAACAACTACTAAACCATATTTGTTACCGCTGATGCTTATGTAGGCAATTGGACCAAACAAGTCCATGTGAAGTAGCTCGAGCGGTCTTGTTGTAGTCATGACGTTCTTGGCGGGGTGAGGTGCTCCAACTTGCTTCCCGGATTGGCACGCGCTACAAGGTCTGTCTTTCTCAAACACAACATCCTTTAAACCTCGGATGTGATCGCCCTTGAGGAGTTTGTGAAGGTTCCTCATACCAACATGCGCTAGTCGTCTATGCCACAGCCAACCCATGTTGGTCTTTGCAATCAAGCATGTGTCAAGTTCGGCTTTATCCTTGTTGAAGTCAACAAGATAGAGCTTTCCCTTTAACATACCCTTGAATGCAATGGAACCATCACTCCTCCTAGAAACGGTCACACCCTCGTTAGTGAACAAGCAATTATAACCTTTGTCACATAATTTAGATATGGACAACATGTTATAATCTAAGGATTCAACATGTAAAACATGAGAAAGTGTGTGTTTTGAAGATACTCCAATTTTACCTGTACCGAGCACCTTTCCTTGACTATTATCTCCAAAGTAGATGCCCTCGTTTGGATCCTCATTTTCCTCATATTCAACGAACATTCTTCTTTCTCCGGTCATATGGTTGGTGCAGCCATTGTCTAGCACCCATTTAGATCCACCGGAGGAATAGGCCTGCAAAAATGGATTATGCTTTGGTTTTAGGTACCCAAGCTTGCTTGGGTCCTTGGAGGTTAGTTACAAGACATTTGGGCACCCACACATGAGACTTAGTGTTCTCATGGTGTGGCCCAACATAATAAGCGTAAACTTTGCCAAAATTATTTTTCATTAAGACATAGGAGTCATCGAAGGTTCTAAACAATATCTGTTGTTGTTTATGTACAGGACTAGTCTGGGAGGCCGGACTTGTCTGGAGGACCGGACTTGTCTGGACCCCGACCAGACTAGTCCGAACTTTTTCAGTTTGAGAGGATCTTCCCTTTTCAAAGGCAATCCTCTCCTTGTTATTCTTATGGCTTTTAGCATGTTGCTTTTCACCATAAAAATAACAAATGCCATATTTGACATTTGGAGGTCTTTGGACCATGTATGCACTACGTGCATATTTGATCTTCTCCTTGTCAAATATGCCACTTTGGGTAGGATGCTTATCCTTTGTAGAGGTCGGCTTGTCTTTCAAACTGATGCAAATTTTATTGCATGTACAAGTTGAAGAAACCTCAGTTTTGGTGAGTTGAGAAAGTGAACTTGAAGAGGATGAAGGTTCACCTTGCTTGAGTGACTCAACTTGCACTTCAAGGATCTTTTTAACCTTGATCAGGTCAGCAAGTTGGTCGTTGATTGTAGCATTTGAGTCGGTTAACTCCAACCAAGTTTCCCTGCTTGAAGCTAACTCAAGCTCTAGTGAATTGCTTCGTTCCTTTTCAAGTTCTAGAAGCTTGTCAAGTTCGACATATTCCTCCTTTTGGGAGATGATCATGTCCTCTTGACGATGTATCAACCTCTCCTTCTCAACAAGTTGATCAAGTAAAAATTTCATTTTTATGGCAGTTTCCCTATCTAGTCCTACAAGCATATCCTCATTATCACTATTGATTTCATCATCACTAGAATAGGAATGCACGGAAGGGGGTTTAATGGTTACCTTGTGTTTACCTTCCTTTGCCATAAGGCAAGTCCCATCTCCCTTCCACGTGCCGAGTTTAGGGAAGAGGGTAGACTTCTTGGATGTCTTCTCGATGGCTATGCTAGCCATCTCCTCTTCTTCGGATGATGGGGACTCATCATTTGAGTCCCACTCTTTCCCAATGTGAGCTTGTTCGGCTTGTTTCTTCCTCTTGAAGAATTTCTTGGGTTGAGGCTTGGCTTCTTTTCTCTTCTTCTTCTTCTCTTCATATGGGCAATCAACTATAAACTGGCTATACTCACCAAAATTATAGCATGCCCGCCTCAACTTTGGTTTTGTTCTTTCTTTGTACTTTCCTTCGCTTGATTTGGCACTTTGTCTTTTCTTCATTATTCTCTTGAATTTCTTCATGAACAATATCATGTCTTCTTCATCTAATTCACTACTCTCGTCGTCAGTGTCTTCTTCTAGTTGTGCTTCTCGATCTTCTTTAGATAGGGGCTTGAGGGTGGACTTCAAGGCAACCCCTTTCTTCTTTGCCGAGGTGAGGTCGGCAATCTCCTTGACATGCTTTGCTTGTTTTTCCATCATCTCGAAGTTGATGATCTTTCCAAGCAATTCATCCGGAGTCATCCTTTTGTATCCAGGGCTTTCTCTAATCATGGAGCATAGGGTGACGTTGCGAGGCATGAAAGCTCTAAGGATGAGCTTTACCACCTCGTGGTCATTCCACTTCTTACTTCCGTATGATCTGACCTTGTTGACGAGTGTCTTCAATTGATTGTACATGTCCTGGGGTGATTTGTCTTCTTCAATTGCGAATCTTCCTAATTTGCCTTCGATCATTTTGATCTTTGCTTTACGCACATGACAGTCACCTTCATGTGTAGTTTGCAGTGTGTCCCTAATCTCCTTAGCAATCTCGAGTCCATCCACCTTGGTGAACTCATCCCGACTGAGCGAAGAGGTAATTACTGCCGCGGCTTAAGCATTTCGATGAATAGCCTGCTCTTGGCTTGGTGTGAGCTCTTCGTTGTCGTCCGGGATATCTATCCCTGTGCACACAATATGCCATAAACTTGGATTGAGGGAAATTAGATGCATTTTCATATTTTGCCTCCACATTGAGTAATCACTTCCATCAGAATGTGGGACTTTTCCAAGTGGGATAGACAAATAATGATTATTTTTGGAATTGAGATGATCATAGTTAAAAGGATATCGGGAGTAGTCGGTGTGACTACTCCCTTTCTTCTTTTCATTAATCTTCACTTTCCCTTTGGAAAGTGTCTTCTTTCTTAGGGGCGCCTTTAGTTCTAGCGTCTCCTCATCGTCGTCCTTGATGTCTTGAATGGCTTCGAGGAGCTTCTCCACCTTGAGGTTCTTTCCATCATCAACCTTTTCTTGGTCGTTGCTCTTGTGGATGTCCTTCATGTCCGACATGATCTTATTCGAGCGATTAGTCTCTTTCTTGAAGAACCTACTTTGATACCAATTGAATGTGGCCTAGATGGGCGGTGAATATGCCTTTTTGAAATTTGTTAGAACCTGCAACACTTAACAACCAGTATGTTCCGACAAATCTCAAAAAGACCTATTCACCCCCCCCTCTAGGCCACATTCAGTATGTTCTTGTGATTGTTGATGACTATTCTAGATACTCTTTGGTTTACTTTATGGCGTCTAAGAATGAAGCTCTTACTCACTTTAGAACTTTATTTCTTAGATTATCAATTGATCACCCAGGATCTTTAAAAGCAATTAGAAGTGATAACGAACCTAATTTAAAAATCAATCATTTAATCACTTTTGTGCTAAAAATGGAATAGATCACCAATTTCTTCACCTTATGTACCACAACAGTGTTGTAGAGAGAAACAAAAAAACCTTAGTTGATATGGCTTGGACTATGGTTGATGTATATCAATCTCCTATAAAGTTTTTGGTAGATGCAATTGCAACTGCTTGTTACGTTTCAAATCGTGTTTTCTTGCATGCTAGGCTAGGAAAAACACCATATGAGCTTCGGTTTGGACATAGCCCTAGTGTCACACACTTTATGGTCTTTGGTGGCAAATTCTTTGTTAAGAAACATGGAAATCTTGATAAATTTGATGCTAGATCTGTTGATGGCATGTTTCTTGGTTATCCATCTCATACTAGAGGATATCGTGTGCTTTTACTTGACGCTAACAAAATTGTGGAGACTTGTGAGGTTTCTTTTGATGAAGCTAGCCCAGATACTAGCTCAAATATTGCAGGTCCGGATCCATATCCGCAAGGTGGAGAGCATTTTCGTTGAAGATGAGGAAGAAGTGGTGCTGCTGTCCGAAAATTCAGCGGCTAATGATATTGTTCCAGCTCTTGATTTTGATTTACAACCAGCACCAACGACCACCATTGCTAGTCCAGATCGTCCTCAAGTCTCAAGCTCATCGATTTGTGATGAACATGAAGAAGAAGCTTGTGAAGTGTCCACTCCCCTCCGGGTTCTCAAAAGTCATCCCCATAATAAATTATTGGAAGCTTGCACGAACGAGTCACACGGTCCAGGTTTTGCAATCCAAACTCTCATGCTCATTCTGCTTTTGTTGCTTTTTTTGAACCCAAATATATATCACATGCACTCACTAATGAATCTTGGATTATTGCCATGCAATAAGGGTTAGAAAATTTTGAAAGAAATAATGTTTGGAAACTTGTACCTCCACCTCAATGTCACACTTTAATTAGAACTAAATGGGTGTTTAAAAATAAACAAAGTGAGGATGAGGTTGGTGTTAGGAATAAGGCTAGGTTGGTTGCTCAAGGTTTCACACAAGTTGAAGGTCTAGATTTTGATGAAACTTTTGCTCCTGTTGCTAGATTAGAAGCCACAAGAATATTGTTAGCCTTTGCTGCATCTAAAGGTTTAAGATATATCAAATGTATGTTAAAAGTGCTTTTCTTAATAGATATATAGATGAGGAGGTTTATGTCAAGAAACCACCAAGTTTTGAAAATCCAGATTTCCCTAATCATGTTTACAAACTGTCCAAAGCCTTGTATAGTCTCAAACAAGCCCCTAGAGCATGGTATGATTGGTTAAAAACATTCTTACTTGAAAAGGAGTTTACCATGGGCAAGGTTGATAACACTCTTTTTGTGCTTAAGCATGGCAATGACTCATTATTCGTTCAAGTGTATGTGGATGATATTATGTTTGGTTGTGCTTCTCACGATCTTGTGTCCAAGTTTTCAACTATGATGAGTTTAGAATTTAAGATGAGTATGATAGGAGAACTCACATACTTTTTTGGGCTGCAAATGAAGCAAACCAAGGAGGAAACCTTTGTGCATCAAACGAAGTATACAAAAGACCTCCTAAGGAACTTTGACATGGACAAAAGCAAGCCTCTTCGGACACCAATGGGAACAACAACAACACTGAACTTGATGAAGATGGTGACCTGGTCGATTAAAAAGAATATAGAAGCATGATTGGATCACTTTTGTACCTCACGACATCAAGACCTGACATACAATTCAGCGTATGTCTTTGTGCACGGTTTCAAGCTTCTCCACGTACTTCACATCGTCAAGCCGTCAAAAGAATTCTCAGGTACTTACATGGAACTCAAGAATTTGACATTTTTCTTCCTTCTTCCTCAACCATTACATTGAAAGCTTTCTCGCATGCTGATTTTGGGGGTTGTAGGATTGATAGGAAAAGTACTTCGGGTGCTTTTCATTTTCTTGGTAATTCACTTGTTGCTTGGTCCTCTAGAAAACAAAACTCAGTTGCACAATCCACGGCCCAATCTGAATATGTAGCTGCTACTAGCGCTTGTTCACAAATTCTTGGATTGTTCAAACTCTTAAGGACTATGGAGTTGATCTAGATAGTGTTCCATTGTTTTGCAACAACACTAGTGCTATTTGCATTGCTAAAAACCCTGTGCAACATTCTAGAAAAGCACATTGACATTAGGTATCACTTTCTCCGTGATAATGTTGAAAAAAGAAACATTGTGCTTCACCATGTAGATACCGTACAACAATTGGCTGACAATTTTACAAAACCTTTGTATTTGACTCGTTTTTGTTTCATTCGTAGTGAAATAGGGGTTATGCATCCTCATGGCTTAAATTGAGGGGAGTTTTGAAACTTGGAAAGTCTATGTGTGAATCTAAAATTAAAATAATATGAGCATAGTATTTCATACATATATGATTTTGTGATTCCTTTTACATGCTGAAAGTTCTTATTACATTACTCGTGTTATAGTTTTTGCCATGACTAGTAATTGGAATAATTACATACACTAAATCTGGTCATGATCGAACTTTCTTGCTGTTTTGAACTTGTTACATGCTCATAAGTGCTTTTAATAATGAAAAATTAATCCATGTTGAGCTTTTATGATCAAATAAAAATGAGAAAAGATCAAGAGAATATGCATGCATCACACTTCTTCTTTTGAGATGGCTTATCATTGCACTTAGATATGAACTAAGAAGAAGTTGTGTATAACTAAAATCATATCCTTAAGCTTCTGATTGTCAAATGACATAGGCTCGGCTTGGTTGGTTAGAATAAGGCAGATGCAGCATATAATCTCTTGCAAATGTCATATAACTAAATTTGTGCGTTGAAAAATAATAAAAATGCAGCAATAAGTGTCATGCTTTCAGGTTTTGAAATAGTTAAGTTTGTGAGATCACGACTTGCTTAATTTGAAAATTACACTTGATCTCCATCATGGCTTACACTACTTTATGTATCTCATTGATGTGATAGTGTAAGTTATTTGATAGTATGACTTTGGATGAGATTTGTTTTATGTCTATATGTTATAATATGCTCATAACATTTGAAATTTCTCTTTTGTACCGTGCTGAATACATTGTCAAAGGGGGAGAAATTGATCACACATTGCACAAATTCACAAGTGTTTTGGCACGATTCTTCACAATTCTTCTCAGGGGGAGAATTTTTGTATTTTTATTTTTTTCTTATTTTATTTCTGATTTACAAAGGGAGAGAAATGTGTATAGGGGAGAGTTTTTTTTCCAAAACTTTTCATGTGAATAAGCCAATGTTCGGATTCTAAGCGGTGTTGCCAATGCATTCATCAAGGGGGAGATTGTGAGACCTATGTGTGCTGAATACATTGGCCATGGTGATAAAAGTTTTGAATGTCACCAAAACACCTTTTTCAACATGGTCCGACTCTAGGTGCAAGCTCCAGCAAGGTCTGACTTGCTTTGTCTAGGCACGACTTACTTTGGCTAGGTCTGACTTCTTTGTCTAGGTCCGACTTGCTTTGACAAGGTTCTACTAAGCTTTAGTAAGATCTGGCGCCAGGTCCGACTAGCTTTGGTAAGCTCCGGTGCTAGGTCCTACTAGCTTTGGTAAGCTCCAGCTCAAGGTCCGGTTAGTTTTGGAAAGGTCCGAAGCTAGATTACAATGGTTCTGCTTTTACTTTGAATTGATGCGAACTTGCTTTACATCTATTGAAAGTTTGCTCAATATTCTTTTACTAAGTTTTTGGTGTGTTTTGGTCGTTATGGTTGATATCTTTTTACTATGGTTTGCAACATGCTTATGTGAGGTGCTCACGTAAGGTGTTGTGATTATCGGAACGAACGAGAGTCAAGTTGTGGACTTGTGCTCGGAAGTATTGGTTGTTTGTTAATTTGCAGGTGTTGCTTGAGTTCAAGACATGGCTGGTGGCGGGATCTATTGAACTAGTCTTAGGGAGAAGATGAGGTTTAATAACCAAGTTCGAGAGGAATTGTGGTTGAGTTGATCGGGAGGTCACGCAACATGTTTGGATCAAGAACAATGCATATAAAGGTATCGTGGATGTCGTTGGAAGGTGTTTGCACATGTGCAAGGAGAGCATGGATGTGGATATATGGTTCAGAGGCGTGATGAAGAGATGTGGAAATAAAAAATTGGTCGTAAAGGTGCAACCGACTAGGCTATGGACTCAGGCTGCGGCTGAGTCGGGTTTGACTCAAATATGGAAAGATTTGAGTTGGTTATCATAGGATTTCGTGTGGGTCACGAAGTTTAATTGTTTTAGGAATGTTTTATACATTAATAAGGTGTTTGGAAGTCTTAAGATTGCTTCTATCTACGTATAGAAGAGTCTTGAGCAGTTATAGAAAGTTTTGGTTGAATCTGAGTAGGATTTGAGTCCTAGTTAGGATTGGTTGGCCTCATGGCTGGTTATATATGCAAGGGAGGACAGATATGGTTAGGCACGACTTTGGGGATGTTCCTTTTGTGTTTTATCAATAAAATTTGTAGTCTAAAGGAGCTTTTGTGCCTTGCTCGTCGACTTGTTTCTGTCAAGTCTTTCTCGTCGAGTTTCTGCACAACACTACCTTGCTTTGGTGGTTTTATCATAACTCTAGTTTTACAGATCCACTTGATGTGATTCTTTTGGGGTTGTCTTCACAACTTGATTATCTATCATCTGTGGAAATTTCACGGTCATTGGATTTGTGGTTTTGAATCTACACGAGTTTTATTGCAGTGTTGCAGATCTGGTCTTTCTCGGGTAGAACAGATTGACCTTCGTTCAATCTTTCGGTTGTAACTTGAGTTTTTCTCAACAAATTTTCATGATTCTTGTTGTAACGTCTTCGTGACTTTATTCTCCACAAATTATACTGGTTTTCTCATGATTGATCAGATTTAGATTAGTTTTATACATGATTTCTTTAACAGATCAATTTTCTGCCAGGGTTTTTGTTACTTCTGCTCAAAAAGTTTTAATCTACCATTCACCCCTGGTAGCTTTTCACGTGCTCTTCGATCCTACAAGGTCTATACTAGTTTGACAAGGCTCAATGTGAATACAAATAGCATATGCATAAGGTCTATCAATGTAATGTATCATATAGTTTTGGTAGGTATTTCCAATCAAATGAGTGTAACTTAAATCTTTTTAGAATTTCTCTGAAAATCTAAGTTTCACTTTTAGACTAGTATTAGCAGCCCTATCACTATATCATATCTCACAACAACTTAGAATGGATTAAGCTTTTACTACCCACAATTTCCAAATCCAGGCAAAAACAATTTTAGCCAATGAGGGCAATATGTTGGAGAGTAGTAAGTTGTATACTAGGGACTTAGGAAATTAAAATAGAGCAACTATTCATCATTTTATCTATGTGAATTCCAAACCATTCTTACTGCACATCATTTATTTAATTTGAATGCAAATCTATCCTATATATATCTATATTTATTATTTTTTTAAATTCAAGGTGGATGATAGGTGAGTGGAAAATAGATATGCAAGGGGTTGATACAATTTACCTCAAGTGGGGGTCCCCCCTCCAAGCTTGTTCTTCACTCATCTCCGTGATGAGGGTTGAACCCTTGATGACGGAAGTATGCCGTGAGATTGTCTTGTTGTTGTTTTAGCGTGGAGTTGAGGTTGATGAATTGAGCGTCCATGTGTTGTTGCTAGTCTTTGGTACCTTGGACATGCCCTTGGAGAGTGTTGTAGGTGTCACTCGTTCTTACTTGAAGCTCATCCATACGTCTAGTGAGATCCGTCATTCCTTGGCTATAGTTATGATGACTTCTAGCTGAAGAGGAATGGCATCTTCTCATAGACGATGGAGGCAAGCTGCTAGAGCTTGAAGTGGATAGGGGCGGCTCCCATGTAGCATCTGGCCATCCATGCCAAGACGGACCTTTGGTCTCATACGATGGATGTTGAGTCCATCCAGGTGCATCACCCGTTGGATTCTCTTCCTCTTCGTACTAATGGACCGTGGAGGTTGTCGGAGGCATATCCGCTCTCCTTTTACGACTTCTAGTTACCCTGCCAGAGACATTATGTGACACCCGGTTCTGAAAATGAACCAAGTGAACGCATATGTGTGCCCAGGACATTCAATAGACATACACGAGTGCATTCACAAAAGGATATACAGAAAATTACCACAGAACAAGATTAATTAAGCACTTCTATTACAAAATTAGAAATATCCTCGAATACAAGCTCTAATGAATATTAATGACAACTTTGAACTAATGCAGCGAAATAAACTAAATAAAGCAACTATGCAGCTAAGCAAAGGGTATATGGCTCCAATCAATCCACATGCAAGCTAATGGCAGCACACGGCCTAGAACTCCACATTATCACCGTTATACTCCCAATTCTGACCTGCAACTATTGATGAGGACATCACAACAGCAGAGACGCGCATTGAACTGCAAGGACCAATCACAAGAGCACGGGCACGGTTATTAAATCAGCAGGTGAATTCGTTCTTAACTTCTTTTGCATGTGAGTTTGAGAATAGATTGCTATGTGATGATTTAATTGTTATTAGGAATAATGGAAAAGATCAACAAGTGAAGGAAGGAGGCCTTGGGAGCGTGGAGAACCACCTGGGACGTCCACAAGTAGATGGAAACAGTTTACAACTCGGACTCGAGTTCAACTCGGAGTCCAGGAGCAGTCCACCTTAAAACAGACGCCCAGGAGGCATACGGACTCCGTTTTCGATGTTCTACATATGCACGGAAAGAGGAGAAGATAAACTTTCCAATGGTTCTGGTCCCACCTCAAAATTCCTCCGGAGTCATTGGAAATCGTCGAAACAAGTCGAGTCCAGATTTCTGTCCGGTGCTGCGCCACCGAATCGGGCCTTTGGGCCTTGTATCCCGAGTCCATTAGGGACGCGTCTAATCGTGTTTTGGTCGAACCCTAGCCTATAAATACTGCAGCCGCCGGTCATATTCGGTGGGTTTTGCTTAGATCAATAAAATCGCCGTTCTACGGTTTGTGAGACCCCAATTTCGCGATTTCCGATCGTGTCTTCTACGTTCTTGCTCGTGTTCTCGATTGCACTTGCAGGGATTAGCCTTCTTGGCGAGGTCAAGCGTGTGCAGCACGGTTGATAACCAACGGAGCCGTGGTGTAGTGATTGCAGGGGTACTCGAACCGCTCGAGTGCCGCGGATCATCAACGTCGAGTTCTCCACCCCAATCGACATACCTTTCGGAAGATCGGGCCTAAACCTACTCATCAATTGGTATCAGATTTCCAGGTTGCCCGTGAGGTATCTTTGTTTTCCTTCCTTCCATTAGATCTATTTTGTTTCGTACCTAGAGTCCACAAAAAAGCCACAAAAAAAAATTAGATCGTTTTTACCGCTTCCCAGACTATAGTGCCTGCAGTTTCGTTTTTCAGTTTGCATTGTTGAGTTTGCATTCGTTTGGTTGAGTCTTGTTGCTGGTTTAGCTTTGTGTTTTTTGGTCCTAGTTATCGTGTTTCGTCCTTGTTTTCTTGCTATTCGACACCTATTCCACAATCCCTAAATAACAAACCGATCCGCCACGTTCATCGGTTTGCCCTAGCTAGCCGCCTTGCGTGAACTCCCGCATCGCCAGCCCTAGATTAGGTGACAAATCTTTGTGCCATTCATCCTTGAATCATCACACACCACCCCATTAGTTGCTGTGCAAATTCCCGATCGTTTTCGTATCCGTTTGCGAGTTCTGTTCTCAAACCGAGTTGGAATCAACATCCAAAAAAACGTAACTCGGACAGCCTACCTTAAAACAGCCATAACTTTCGCATACGAACTCGAAATCGGGCGAATTTTTTTTTCAAATTCATCTACGCGAAATTTCGCATCTGATTTTCGGCAGCGTAGCCGCGTTCGGCGAAATTAGATTGCCCAAATTCCCCTCGGAAGATAGGCTATCCGACCTCCGAAGTCTCAGCACGAATTTTAAAGAACCTTCTTGATTTTCTATAGGCCGCATATTACATCCAATTGAGCTGCAAATTTGTGTGCTTCCTATATTTGTGCTACTGAGTAAAGAAAAAATATCAAAAAAATATTACAAAAAAGAAAAAAAAATAGTGAAGAGCACGCATATTAAAGCAATTGGCCTATACCACTTGGTGCTGTTTGTTTGGTTATATCATTCTGTCTTTCTTTTACCTTGATACTTCCTTGTGTTGTGCTAGGCTCTAGGACACTCAGTTAACCAGCAACAGTTTCCTACATTGAATACTTATTCAACTTTGTTTAGCTGTTAACGATTTTCTGCTTATTAGCCACCATATTGTGCCATCCAAGCTCCACCTTTCTCTTGAGCATAACAGGTACCTTTGCAATCACCCCACGCTTCATTGGTTCATCTCACCGTCCACACCACCTGCTGTGTCGGTAAGAACACTTGTAAGAGCGTGGTAAGACGCTTGAGCGAGAGAGATTGTTTTCTTCCACCTTCCACATTGTCACTGTAGTTGATAGGGATAACATTTTTTTTTGTTGTCTTTTGTTTCCTACTAACAATGGCAGGAGAAGAAAATAATGACGAATGTGTTCAACATGTTGAGTTACGTGATATGTTCGCCAAATACAACGCATCAACGGAGGAGTCATTGGCGAACTTGACTCGCAAACTGGATGACCTTGCTCTTCGGATGAATACTTTTGAGGCTCGGTTGCCTCTCGCTGGAAGACAAGAAGACAATGCTTATGATGAACTGGAAGATCACAGTAATCAGCCAAGACTGCCACTCTATCGTCGAGGTATGGGAGGTAATAATCATAACAATTATAATCGCCCTCCTGATGATCCTTTTGCTAAAGTGAAATTTACTATACCCTCTTTTTCTGGTGCTTATGATGCTGAAGCTTATCTTGATTGGGAGATGACAGTAGAGCAAAAATTTAATTCCCATCTTGTTCCTGAACAACATAGAGTTCGTCAAGCCACTAGTGAGTTTAAGGACTTTGCTATCATATGGTGGAATGAACTTGTTAAAACTAGAACTGATCCTCCAACATGGGATAGATTAAAGGAAGCTATGCGTGTTCGATTTGTTCCTCCATCTTTTCAGCGGGACCTTTGCAAAAAATTGCAGCGTTTAGACCAAGGTAACCTGTCCGTAGAGGAGTATTATCAAGAGTTACAAAAGGGTATGCTGCGTTGTGGGGTAGTAGAGGACATGGATGATAAAATTGCTCGTTCTTATGGGGGGTTGAGGCGTGAAATTCAGGACATTGTTGATTACAAAGAATATGATACTGTTAACAGATTGTTTCAGCTTGCTATGTTGGCAGAAAAAGAATTGCAGGGCCGACAACAACAGCAACAACGCACGAGGAGCAACTTCACGCCGCGTGCAGCAACTACACCATCCAAAACAGCACCATCTTCGGCCCCCCGTGCAGCGACTACACCACCCAATGGCGGCCAACAAACTATACCTGCTGCCCCACCTTCTCGCGTGCCGGAAGGCAGCAAGGCGACATCATTCAAGCCTTCGTCGTCCACTCCTTCTACGGGTCGTACTTCCGACATTAAGTGTCACCGCTGCCAGGGACTTGGTCATATGATGAGAGATTGCCCGAGCAAACGAGCATACATAGCACGCGACGATGGCGGGTATGATAGTACTTCGGATGTTGAAGATGAATATTCTCTTGCTACTGACTTTACAGATCCAAATGACGAACACACCGAAGAAGAGGTACTTGGTACAGCGGCGACGGAGAACTATAGGAGCATCATTGTGCAGCGTGCCTTAAGCTCCAAGGTGGAGACCGACGACAAGCTACAACGACACAACCTCTTCCACATGTTTCTCGTCGTCAAGGACTGCCGTGTACACACTATAATTGATGGAGGTAGCTGCAATAACTTGGTAAACACGGACGTCGTCAAGAAACTCGGTTTGACAACAAGAGCACACCCTCATCCGTACCACATTCAATGGTTCAACAACAGCGGTAAGGTTCGGGTAACACAAACAGCGAGAATCCATTTTTCAATTGGTTCAAACCATGATTTTGTTGATTTATATGTTGTTCCTATGGATGCTTGTTCTCTTTTATTGGGTCGTCCTTGGGAATTTGATACAGATGCTATTCATCATGGTAGAACCAATAAATATACTCTCATGCATAAGGGAAAGAAAATCACTTTGCTCCCCATGACTCCTGCTGAAATTGTGCATTTTGAGAAGAGTAAAATTCGTGAGGGCAAAGCAACTAAATTAGAATCTGAAAAACAGCAAGTTATTAAGTTAAAATCACCATCATTGCTCGCAACTAAATCTGAACTTGCTGATTTATTCGATGCTAAGGGGATGTGCTATGCTTTAGTTTGCAAAGAAGCCATGTTTTCACTTCATGAATTGTCTATTGCATTGCCCCCTGCTGTTGCTAACCTTTTGCAGGAGTTTGAGGATGTGTTTCCCTCCGAGATACCCCCTGGTTTACCACCGATGAGAGGCATTGAACACAAGATCGATTTGATTCCAGGAGCAAGTTTGCCAAATCGTGCAGCATACAGGGCGAATCCACAAGAAACTAAGGAAATTCAGCGACAAGTCCAAGATCTTTTGGACCGCGGGTACATTCGTGAAAGCCTTAGCCCTTGTTCCGTTCCTGTTCTTTTGGTTCCTAAGAAAGATGGTAGTTGGCGCATGTGTGTTGATTGTCGAGCGATTAATAACATCACCATTCGATATCGTTATCCTATTCCTCGATTAGATGACATGCTTGATGAATTGAGTGGTGCTATCATCTTCACAAAAATTGACTTGCGTAGTGGTTACCACCAAATTAGAATGGCACTAGGAGATGAATGGAAAACTGCATTTAAAACCAAGTTTGGACTTTATGAGTGGTTAGTCATGCCTTTTGGTTTAACTAATGCACCCAGCACCTTTATGCGATTAATGAACGAGGTTTTACGTGCTTTCATTGGACAATTTGTGGTGGTTTACTTTGATGATATCCTCATTTACAGCAAGTCATATGATGAACATCTTGATCATTTACGTGCTGTTTTTACTGTTTTGAGAGATGCACGTTTGTTTGGTAACCTCGAAAAGTGCGTTTTTTGCACCAATCGAGTCTCGTTTCTTGGCTATGTCGTTTCCTCGCAGGGAATTGAGATGGATGAGGCAAAAATTGAAGCAATCACCAGCTGGCCAGCCCCAACTACCGTCACACAGGTTCGTAGTTTTCTTGGTCTTGCAGGATTTTATCGGCGCTTTGTGCGGGATTTCAGCACCATTGCAGCACCTCTACATGAGCTAACGAAGAAGGGAGTTCCATTTCGATGGGGCGAACAGCAGCAACAAGCTTTTGATGCTCTCAAATCGAAGCTTACACAAGCACCATTACTACAACTTCCTGATTTTGACAAGACCTTTGAGCTAGAATGCGATGCAAGCGGCATTGGTATTGGAGGCGTTCTCATACAAGGAGGTAAACCCGTTGCTTTATTTAGTGAAAAACTTCATGGTCCTTCTCTGAATTACTCCACTTATGATAAGGAATTGTATGCCTTAGTCCGTGTATTACAAACATGGCAACATTATCTTTGGTCTAAGGAGTTTGTCATACATTCCGATCATGAATCATTGAAGTATCTTAAGTGTCAAACCAATCTGAATAAACGACATGCTAAATGGATTGAGTTCATAGAGTCGTTTCCATACATCATTAAGCATAAGAAAGGGAAGGAAAATATCATTGCCGATGCATTATCTAGGCGTTATACCATGTTGTCCCAACTTGATCATAAAATTTTTGGTTTGGAAACAATTAAAGCATTATATCCTACTGATTTGGACTTCAAAGTTGCTTTTGAAAATTGTAGAGAAGGAAGAACTTGGAATAAATATGTGCTGCGAGAGGGTCTCCTCTATCGTGCTAACAAGCTATGCGTTCCAGCTAGCTCCGTTCGTCTATTGCTTTTGCAGGAAGCACATGGAGGAGGTTTGATGGGACATTTTGGAGTGAAGAAAACTGAAGACGTGCTGTCCACACACTTCTTTTGGCCAAAGATGAGGCGTGATGTCGAGCGCTACGTGTCACGATGCACTACTTGCAACAAAGCTAAGTCTCGTCTTAACCCACATGGTCTTTATATGCCTCTTCCTATTCCTAGTGTACCTTGGGAGGATATTTCTATGGACTTTGTTTTGGGATTGCCTAGGACTAAGAGAGGGAGGGATAGTATTTTTGTAGTTGTTGATCGTTTTTCCAAAATGGCACACTTTATACCTTGTCATAAGAATGATAATGCCTCACACATTGCTGATTTATTTATGACGGAAATTGTTCGTTTACATGGTGTGCCAAATACCATTGTTTCTGATCATGATGCAAAATTTTTAAGTCATTTTTGGAGAACTTTGTGGTATAAATTGGGAACCAAGTTGCTGTTTTCAACTACATGTCACCCACAAACGGATGGACAGACCGAGGTAGTTAATCGTACTTTATCCACTATGTTACGGGTTGTCTTGAAAACAAATTTGAAGTTGTGGGAGGAGTGTTTACCACATATAGAATTTGCTTACAACAGATCCGTTCACTCCACGACAAAGGTAAGTCCATTCCAGGTAGTGTATGGTTTCAATCCCCGTGCTCCTATTGATTTACTACCTTTGCCTCCTTCTAAAACTATAAATTTGGATGCTACACAACGATCTGAATTCATTCTTAAGATGCATGAAACTACAAAGAAAAATATTGAAATGATGAATGAGAAGTATAGGATTATAGGTAGTAAAGGTAGAAAAGAAGTAAAACTTGAACCGGGCGATTTGGTGTGGTTACATTTGAGAAAAGAGCGATTTCCCGACTTGAGAAAATCTAAACTTATGCCACGAGCTGCTGGTCCTTTTAAGATCGTTGAAAAGATTAATGATAATGCATATAAGCTTGAATTGCCTCCCGATTTTGGGGTTAGTCCTACATTTAACATTTCAGATTTGCGACCGTACTTGGGAGAAGAAGATGAACTTGAGTCGAGGACGACTCCAATTCAAGAGGGGGAGGATGATGAGGACATCACAACAGCAGAGACGCGCATTGAACTGCAAGGACCAATCACAAGAGCACGGGCACGGTTATTAAATCAGCAGGTGAATTCGTTCTTAACTTCTTTTGCATGTGAGTTTGAGAATAGATTGCTATGTGATGATTTAATTGTTATTAGGAATAATGGAAAAGATCAACAAGTGAAGGAAGGAGGCCTTGGGAGCGTGGATAACCACCTGGGACGTCCACAAGTAGATGGAAACAGTTTACAACTCGGACTCGAGTTCAACTCGGAGTCCAGGAGCAGTCCACCTTAAAACAGACGCCCAGGAGGCATACGGACTCCGTTTTCGATGTTCTACATATGCACGGAAAGAGGAGAAGATAAACTTTCCAATGGTTCTGGTCCCACCTCAAAATTCCTCCGGAGTCATTGGAAATCGTCGAAACAAGTCGAGTCCAGATTTCTGTCCGGTGCTGCGCCACCGAATCGGGCCTTTGGGCCTTGTATCCCGTAAGAGTCCATTAGGGACGCGTCTAATCGTGTTTTGGTCGAACCCTAGCCTATAAATACTGCAGCCGCCGGTCATATTCGGTGGGTTTTGCTTAGATCAATAAAATCGCCGTTCTACGGTTTGTGAGACCCCAATTTCGCGATTTCCGATCGTGTCTTCTACGTTCTTGCTCGTGTTCTCGATTGCACTTGCAGGGATTAGCCTTCTTGGCGAGGTCAAGCGTGTGCAGCACGGTTGATAACCAACGGAGCCGTGGTGTAGTGATTGCAGGGGTACTCGAACCGCTCGAGTGCCGCGGATCATCAACGTCGAGTTCTCCACCCCAATCGACATACCTTTCGGAAGATCGGGCCTAAACCTACTCATCAACTATTGGTGGGGGAATTGCAAGGGTGAGTACATGTTGTACTCAACAAGTGTGGAAAGTATGACATGTAGCTGATTCAAATGACGAATATAATAAAGTCTAAGTGCTTAAAAGTACATTGAAACATTTGAAAAGCAATATATTATATGTACGTGAAGCAATAACCTAATTAATCAGCTATGCCGCACCCATACTTGGCCTTGTGGTGGCACTGTTGTCCTGGCATATTCTCGCATGAACCAGTACTTAGATCTAAAGCAAGCAAACCACCATAGCATCCAACCCAATCCACATACCATGCTTGCTTAGATCACCCGTTACCATATCATATTAACCAGTTCATATTAACCATAATCTCATTAATGCATAATTAAATGGTATAGTTGTCTTTCCCATCCTAATTTATTAAGCGAAGCAAAGGTAAAAAGCCCTTACCGACTCTCTACCATGTACTCCAGGTGACAAGGGTGGATAAACAAAGCTATTAAACTTCCTATCATAGGATTTCCCATCAAATTGACACAAGCATGCAGTTTTGAAACCAAAACATTTATTGTAAAAATAGGATCAATATGTTTAAGGACACTTGCCTTGCTCTTGGGCTTGATTGGGATCAAAGACTTCAAATTTCTGGTGCTAGAGGTCCTCCGCAGCACTTTCTAGCGCAAAACCGTCTAAACCGCGTAATAAACATACAAGACAAGAATTACAATCAATAAGTACACATATATTACTCAATATACCATGACATGCATGATTAATGCAATTGCGAAGCAAAACTAGTTAATGAGTTGTTATTAATGTTCACTAATCATTTACAATGGTTATTAACAAGTCTACTCAGGATTGGAGTTGATTCGAATCAATTTAGAATTAATCCAGCAGAAAGCAGTCAGCAAAACCGTACTAGTCCGCTATAGGGCCGGACTAGTCCGCCCTTCGCAGAAACAACAGATTAGGGTTTTCTAGATCGACGTGAATTTGGAAAAACGGGGTTGATTTCACGTGAGAAAGAGGAAGTAGAAGGTATACCAGGTGTTTAGAACTCCAATGAATCAAGGGTTTTGGAGGCAACACTTGGATCTTGACGATCTAGGGCTGATGAAGAACTTGAAGGTGAATTGTTGATGAAGAACGAAAACTTGATGGAGATCTTGTATCTTGATCCTCTTTCGTTTCCTCCTCTTCTTTTTCTTGCTCGGGATCTCCTTCTCCCTCCTTGGTGGCGGCTCTCCACGAACTAGGGTTTGTGGACTCCAATTGAGGCAAAAGGATGTAAAGTCAAGGGGTGGGGTTGTTTATAAAGGGGTGGAGGGCTAGGGTTTGATGGATTTCGAGTTTGGGGAGGGTGGAGGCCAGTGTGGGGTCCCACATGGGCTCCAAAAAGAGTTAGACACGATGTCCTTAGGCCCACTTAAGGTGAAACCCAAAAACATGTTGTGAAACAAAAGATCAACTCAGAATTACGATAACCGGACAAGTCCGCAGGGGGCCGGACTAGTCCGAAGTTAGTCAGAGAGATATCGAATAAGTACGAAGTGGAAATCGGACAAGTCCGAACTTAGTCAGAGGAAAACCGGACAAGTCTGATTTTAGTCAGAGGGGAAAACGGACTAGTCCGCTAGACATCGAACAAGTCTGGACAGGTCTAGGGACTTGGCGAAATTTCAAGGTTGGGATGACCAGACTAGTCCGCTATGGTCCGGACAAGTCCGAAAATTGTATAGAGACGAAACCGGACTAGTCCGCAGCAAGATAGGACAAGTCTGAAGAAGTCAGAGAGAAATCGGACTAGTCTACAACAAAAACAGACTAGTCCGCACTCATCTAAACTTTTGAGTGTGGTTTTGCTACTAATTCAATTTAAACTCATTCCTTTTTGTGGATTAATGTTAGACATGTACATAAAATTATGCAATGCATGATGCATGAAAATGAGGGTGTTACAAACCTACCCCCCTTAAAATGAATCTCACCCTCGAGATTCGACGCAGAAGAGAAGAGATATGGAAATTCCTTCTTGAAATCATCTTCTAGCGCCCAAGTTGCCTCTGATTTTGTGTGATGCTTCCATTGCACTTTACACCATCGAATCACCTTGTTGCTTGTGACTCTCTCCTTGGTTTCCAATATTTTGACCGGTTGCGCAGCATAAGTCAAATCTGCCTCTAATTCGAAATATTCCATTGGCACTTGTTCTTCTGGTACCCTTAAATACTTCTTGAGCTAGGAAACATGAAACACATCATGTACATCGGAAAGATGAGCTGGCATCTCCAATTTATATGCTACTTCTCCTCTTTTATCCAAAATCTTTAATGGCCCAATGTATTGGGGTGCTAGCTTGCCTCTTATGTTAAACCTCTTATGACCTCTCATTGGTGACACCTTGAGGTAAACAAAATCTCCCACTTCAAAGGCTAGTTTCCTTCTCCTATTGTCCGCATATCCTTTTTTGCCTTTATTTAGCAGCCCTCAAGTTTTCACGAATAATCTGGACTTGTTTCTCAGCTTCTTGCAACATGTCAGGTCCAGACACTTGATTTTCTCCTGTCTCATTCCAGAACAAAGGTGTCCTACACTTCGTCCCATATAATGCTTCATAGGGTGACATTTTCAAGCTCTCTTGGTAACTATTGTTATATAAGAATTCCGCATATGGCTAGCTCTTGTCCCAACTTTTCCCATGCTTCAAAGCACAAGCTCTTAACTTGTCCTCTAAAATCTGATTGGTCTTCTCAGTTTGTCCCTCCGTTTGTGGGTGATATGCCAAGATGAAATTCAACCTTGTTCCCAATGCTTCATGCGATTTCTCCCAGAACCTAGAGGTAAATTGAAAACCTCTATCTGAGACTATTTTCTTTGGTACTCCATGTCGACACACAATGTGCTCCATATATAGCTCTGCCAGCTTCGTGGTGGTATAGGCGGTCTTGTTAGGAACAAAGTGAGCTGACTTAGTCAACGATCAACAATTACCCATATTGAGTCATAACCGGTGTAAGACCTATGTGTGTTGAATACATTGGCTTGTAGTGAATACACTTTCTTTAACGATAAAAGTTTTGAATATCACCAAAAAACCTTTTTACTAAGGTCCGACTAGTTTTGGTTAGCTCCGGTGAGTTTTGTCTTTAGCTCCGGCGTGTTTTTGCTAAGCTCCGAGTTGATTTTTCTAGCTCCGGCTTTTGGGTTTACTAGTTCTGGTTAGTTCCGGCGCTAGGTTCTACTAGTTTTTGTTAGCTCCAGCTCAAGGTCCAGGTTGCTCTGGCAAGATCCGAAACTTGACCGCAATGCTTCCGTTTTTCATTTGCATTGTTTCGTACTTTCTTTACATCTTTGGAAAGATTACTTAGTATTCATTTGCTAAGTTTTTGGAGCGTTTTGGTTGATATGGATGATATCGTGTTACTGTGGTTTTGCAACATGCTTATGTGAGGTTCTCACGTAAGGTGTTGTGTTCGGAACTAACTTGAGTCAAGTCGAGGACTTGGGCTCGTATGGATTGGTTGTTTATTCATGTGCAGGTGTTGCTTGAGTTCAAGACATGGTTGGTGATGAGATCCATTGGACTAGTCTCAGGGATGAGATGAGGTTCCAACAACCAAATTCAGGATGAATTGTGGTTGAGCTGATCAGGAGGTTGCGCAGTATGATTGAATCAAGAACAATGCATGTGAAGGTATCGTGGACGTCATTGAAAGATGTTTGCACGTGTGCAAGGAGTGCATGGACGTGGCTACATGGTTTCGAGACGTTATGAAGAGATGTGGACATAAAGAGTTGGTCGGAAAGGTCTAACCGACTAGGTTATGGACTCAGGCTGCGGCTGAGTCGGGTTTGACTCAAATATGGAAAGATTTGAGTTGGTTACAATAGGATTTCGTGTGGGGGGAATGTGGGATACGTTCCTAAGGTGTTTGGAAGTCTTAAGATAGCTTCTATCTGCGTATAGAAGAATCCTAAGCAGTTATGGAAAGTTACGATTCGTGAATAGAGTAGGATTAGGTTCCTGATCTGAGTTGAGTTGGCTTTCGAGCTGGTTATATAAGCAAGGGAGCCTAGAGCTCGTGGTGCACGACTTTGGGGCTGTCCCTCTTGTGTTCTATTGAATAAAATTCATAGTTTGAAGGAACTTTTGTGCCTTGTTCGTCCGACTTGTTCCAGACAAGTTTTACTCGTTGAGTTTCTGGACAGCACTACCTTTCGTCGGTGGTTTTATCATAACTCGAGTTTTACTGATCCAATTGACGTGATTCTTTTTTGGGTTGTCTTCACAACTTGATTATCTATCATCTGTCAAACTTTCACGGTCATTGAATTTGTGGTCTATGATCTACACGAGTTTCTTTGCAGCGTTCCAGAACTGTTTTTTTCTCGTGTAGGGCAGATTGACCTTTGTTTGATCTTTCGATCATAACTTGAGTTTTTCTCGATGGATTTGAGTGACTATTGTTGTGTTGTCTTCGTGACTTGATTCTCTATGATATCTATCACTTTTGTCATGGTGAAACACGTTTAGATTAGTCTCACACACGATTTCTTTAACATATCGTTTTTCTGCCGAAGGGGTTGGGGTTTAATTGTTTCCGCTGCGTAAGATTTTTAAATCTCCCTTTCACCCCCCCTCTGGTAGCTTTTCACGTGCTCTTCGATCCTACAACCGGACTGGGTATGTGGCAATCCAACTATAAAGTCCATACCAATCTCTTCCCACTTCCACTCCGGAACCTTTAATGGCTGCAATAATCCAGCTGGCCTTTGATGTTCCGCCTTGACTCGCTGGCACACATCACACAACATGATATATTCGGATATGTCCTTTTTCATGCTAGCCCACCAATAACATGTCTTCAAGTCCTTGTACATCTTTGTATTACCAAGATGAATTGAGTATGTCGAGTCATGTGCCTCCTTTAATATTGTTTATCGAATATGCTTATCATTAGGCACGACAATTCTTTTTCCAAGCCATAAGGTACCATGGTCATCATCATCAAACCTGAATTCTCTTCCCTCTTGGGTCCTTTCCTTGATATCCTGGATTTCCTCATCCTCTGTTTGACCCTCTCGAATCTCCTGTTCCAAGGTTGGATTTAACTCCATTATCCCCATCTCATTCCAAAATCCTAGATTCAAACGTTGAAACTCCTTGCATAGCTCTCATGGCAATTCTCGAACCATGAGCTGATGACTTACTCCTTTTTTACTCAAAGCATCGACCACTACATTAGCCTTTCCCAGGTGTTAATTGATTCCCACATCATAGTCCTTGATAAGCTCCAACAATCTCCGTTGCCTCAAATTCAGATCCGTTTGCGTGAATATGTACTTGAGACTCTTGTGATCCGTATAAATTTCACACCTATGTCCAAGAATGTAATGTCGCCAGATCTTTAAGGCATGTACCATGGCTGCAAGTTCCAAATCATGTGTTGGATAATTCTGCTCATGTTTCTTCAATTGTCTCGATGCATAGGCTACCACTTGACCTTCTTGCATGAGCACACATCCAAGTCCTTGCCTTGATGCGTCGCAATATATATCAAAACTCTTGCTTACGTCCGACAATATCAAAACTGGGGCTGTTGTTAACCTCTTCTTCAACTCCTCAAAACTTTCTTGACAAGCTTGATTCCATTGAAAAACTTTCCCCTTCATTAGCAACTTTGTTTTTGGCTTGGCCATTTTGGAGAAGTCCATGATGAATCCATGGTAATATCCAGCCATTCCAAGAAAGCTCCTTATTACCTTGACATTCTGCGGGGGTTCCCATTTTAGCACATCTCTCACTTTTCTGGGTCAACCGATACTCCTCCTCCTGAGATGATATGCCCCCAAAAATACACCCCTTTCAACCAAAATTGGCACTTGCTGAACTTGGCTTTTAATTGATGCTCCCTCAATTTCTGCAATGTGAGCCTCAAGTGTTCCTCATGTTCCTCTTCACTCTTCGAGTAGATCATGATGTCATCAATGAACACTACAACGAACTTATCCAAGTACTCCATGAAGACCTTATTCATGAGGTATATAAAATAGCCAGGTGCGTTTGTCAATCCAAAGGACATCACGGTGTACTCATAGGATCCATACCGTGTCCGAAAAGCTATCTCGGAGATGTTCGATGGTCTAATCTTCAGTTGGAAGTATTCCGACCTCAAATCAATCTTGGAGAAGACATAAGCACCCTTCATCTAATCAAATAAGTCTTCTATGCATGGTAAGGTGTACTTTTTCTTGATGGTCACCTCATTGAGAGCTCAGTAATCCACACACATCCTTTGGAATCCATCCTTCTCGTCCACGAAAAGTATGAGCGCTCCCCAAGGTGAAGAGCTTGGGCAAATAAAACCTTTCTCTAGTTGCTCTTGAATTTACTTCTTGAGCTCTCTAACTCCTTAGGAGGCATCCTATATGGCCTCTTAGCTATAGGTTCAGTTCTAGGTATCAAATCAATAATGAATTCAATGTCGCGATCATGTGGCATACCTGGCAACTCATCCAGAAAGACATCCTAGAATTCACACACCACTGGAATCTTCCTAATTGCGGCACCATCCGGGCGATTCAGCTCCAATTGCTTCAGTGCATGTTGAGATGTTTCAAATTCTATGGTGATCCCTTCCTCATTGGTCAACTTCACCGTCTTTGTGGCACATTCAGTGACCCCATTTTGCTTCCTCAACCAGTCCATACCAAGTATAATGTCCAATCCTTGAGAATCCCAAACAATGAGGTTGGCAAAGAAGTCTACCCCCTTATTCTAAGGCTTACTTTTAAACATACTATATTTGTCCTCATCTCTCCTCCGGGATACTTAACGAATAGAGTAAACTTAATATGAGAGATAGGCAAACTATACTTGGCAACATATTTTGATGCAATAAATGAATGCGATGCTCCAGAATCAAATAACATAGTCGCCGGGTTGGAGTTTGCGAGAAACATACCAATAACCACGTCGTCCGCTTGTTGAGCTTCCTCCGTAGAGACATGGTTCATGTTGCCACGAGCAAAATTCTGCTGTCCATAGTTCCCTTGCGGCTGTCCTCCATTGGGTCTTGGGTTTTGTCTTTGAGCATTGCTTCCTTGACCAAGGCGTGACTTAGGACATTGAATTGCAAAGTGTCTAGCTTCTCCACATGTATAGCACTTCCTAACTGCACCAGAATTAGTGGGACGAACTTGATTCTGCACATTTGCACCAGGAGAGTTGGCACGAGGTGCAAAAGGCATTGGCGGCCTAGGTGCTTGCATGACATGGCATTGCTGCACAAACTGAGCTGGGCGCGGTGCATAACCAGGGCGCTGTACAGGAGCAGAAGAGCTATAATATGGCACATTAGGTGGTGCAAAGTGAGGGCGCACATTACTCCCTTGTGGCTGTCCTTGATATGACGCCTTCCTCTTGGTGTCTTGCTCCATCTCATGGACCTTGTTCTCAACCACAATTGCTTTGTCCACAAGCTTTTGGAAGTTGGCATAATCACAATTCTACAATTGCACTTGGATCTCATTGTTCAAGCCCCTCATGAACAAGTATTGCTTCCGGCTGTCCCGACTCACATCCTCAGGCGCATACCTTGAGAGTTGAATGAATTTATTGAGGTATTCACCCACACTTGATCTTCCTTACCTCAAGTTCTCAAATTCTTGTCTCTTCAAGATCATAACACCCTCGGTTACATAATGAGAACGAAAGCTCTCCTTGAATTCAGCCCAAGTAATCCTCTCCTGATTCTCATGAGCATTGCATAGCGAATCCCACCAATCGGAAGCTGCTCCAACAAGTTGATGAGATGCAAATAGCTCCTTCTTCCGATCACTACATTGGACTATTGCAAGTTTCTTCTCCACAGACTTGATCCAATCATCAGCATCCACAGGGTCAACAGCTTGAGCAAAGGTCGGTGTCCTAGTCCTCATGATTTCTCCCAACCGGTTATGAGGAGGCGGGGGTGGTGGTGGAGGCATGTGGGGGCTGATTGTTGTTGTTGCCAGTCTGCAGCTGTCCTATAGTCTGTATCATGGTCTCGATGAGCTGGTTTGCATAGCCAAAAGATGCTCAAGGTTGATAGCTCCTTGGGCAGGTCCTTCTCCATTATTGTTCTGAGGTGCCCCATTGTTCTCCTCCTCATCATTGCCATCTCTCTGGTTGCGAGTCCTCACAACCTGAAGAAAAGTAAGAGAGAAGAATTTAGAAAACGTCCCCAACTATATGCATCAAGGGATATGAAACTAAGGAACTAACTATACTAGCCTATGTGGACATGGCAATGCTATAGCATCCCAAAATCCTCTACTAGGCACACAAATAGCAACACATAGCAATCAGCACACCAAGCAAAAACAAATTGCTTCCTGAGTGCTCTTATGTGCTCTAAAGTGTCCATTCTATCTAGGCTGCGTCCTACGGTCAACCTGGCTCAGATACCAATTTGTGACACCCGGTTCTGAAAATGAACCAAGTGAACGCATATTTGTGCCCAGGACGTTCAACACACATATACGAGTGCACTCACAAAAGGATATATAGAAAATTACCATAGAACAAGATTAATTAAGCACTTCTATCCTCGAATACAAGCTCTAATGAATATTAATGATAAGTTTGAACTAATGCAGCGGAAATAAACTAAATAAAGCAACTACGCAGCTAAGCAAAGGGTATATGGCTCCAATCAATCCACATGCAAGCTGACGGTAGCACACGGCCTAGAACTCCGCATTATCACCTTTATACTCCCAATCCTGACCCGCAACTGTTGGTGGAGGAATTGCAAGGGTGAGTACATGTCGTACTCAGCAAGTGTGGAAAGTATGACATGTAGCTGATTCAAATGACGAATATAATAAATGCTAAGTGATGAAAAGTACATTGAAACATTTGAAAAGCAATATATTATATGTATGTGATGTAACCTATCATAAACCATGTAGTTATCATAATACCAGTCCATATTTCATTACCATCATCCATATAGCAGATTTCTCATTATCATTAACCATATCCATTGCCATAAACCATAATACCAACCGTAACCAGTACCTAACCAGAACCATCCCAAATCCTAAGTTCCCTCTAATCATGTAGGTCATCCAGGTGCTCTTAACCGGGAATACGACTATCATGATAGTTTTAATACTCTGCAGAGTTTGTACCGCTTTACCCATGTGTTTGTGATTTCATCACCCGTCGACGACTAAAGAAAACCTCCATTATGCCAAAACACTATCATAGGTGTATGGCCAAGAGATTTTTACAAAGGGACTTTTAGCATGTACGGACCACTGAGGTTTCACCGGTGGCGATGTCTCCAACTGGGCACATCTTCAACCAAGGGCCCCCTCTTGTGCCATTCGGATCCCAGGGAGTCCCGCCTCAAATCCAAACCCAATCCGACTCCCCTTCACCGGTGCGCCAAATGATCCATGCAATACTAGCAATACCCTAATTAATCAGCTATGCCGCACCCATTCTTGGCCTCGTGGTGGCACTGTTGTCCTGGCATATTCTCGCATGAACCGATCCTTCGATCAAAAGCAAGCAAACCACCATAGCTTCCTACCCAATCCACATACCATGCTTGCTTATATCACCCATTACCATATCATATTAACTATTTCATATTAACCATAATCTCATTAATGCATAATTAAATGGTATAGTTGTTTTTTCCATCCCAATAAATTAAGCAAAGCAAAGGTAAAAAGCGCTTCCGACTCTCTACCATGTATTCCAGATGACAAGGCGGGTTAAACAAAGCTAGTAAACTTCCTATTATAGGATTTCCCATAAAATTGACACAAGCATGCAGTTTTGAAACGAAAAAATTTATTGTAAAAACAGGATCAATATGTTCAAGGACACTTGCCTTACTCTTTTGCTTGATTGGGATCAAAGACTTCAAATTCCTGGTGCTGGAGGTCCTCCGCAGCACCCTCTCGCGCAAAACCGTCTAAACCGCGTAATAAACATACAAGACAAGAATTACAATCAATAAGTGCACATATATTACTCAATATACCATGACATGCATGATTAATGCAATTGCGAAGCAAAACTAGTTAATCAGTTGTTATTAATGTTCACTAATCATTTACAATAGTTATTAACAAGTCTACACAGGATTGGAGTTTATTCGAATCAATTTAGAATTAATCCAGCAGAAAGCAGTCAACAAAACCGTACTAGTCCGCTATAGGGCCGGACTAGTCCGCCCTTCGCAGAAACAACGGATTAGGGTTTTCTAGCTCGACATGAATTTTGAGAAACGGGGTTGAATTCACGTGAGAAAGAGGAAGTAGAAGGTATACCAGGTGTTTAGAACTCCAATGAATCAAGGTTTTTGGAGGCAACACTTGGATCTTGACGATCTAGGGTTGATGAAGAACTTGAAGGTGAATTGTTGATGAAGAACTTGAAGGTGAATTGTTGATGAAGAATGAAAACTTGATGGAGATCTTGGCCTCTTGATCCTCTTTCGTTTCCTCCTCTTCTTCTTCTTGCTCGGGATCTCCTTGTCCCTCCTTGATGGCGGCTCTCCATGAACTAGGGTATGTGGACTTCTGTCGGTGGTTTTGATTCGGCAAATCTCCCGACACTACTAAAAGTGTTTGCGAAGTTTGAAGTTCGGTGTGGGCGCGCGGAGATTCAAGAAGGTGAAATGTAAAAATGACACAGGAGACACAAAGATTTACGTGGTTCGGGCCACCTGAGCGTAATACCCTACTCCACGGGGTGTGTTGGTGTTGTATTGGATGTATGAACTCAACTCAGGTGACGTGAGTTGAGAGCGCGTGTGAGCCGATCAGACCAGATCAGATCAGATCAGAACAGATCTATGTATCGTCGTCCTGTCCTTTAATAGTACAAGGATAGGCCGTTACAAGTTGGCCTGGCCCGACATGTGGCCCCGACGGCTACTAATATTGATACACATTTGATGCGCTTAATTACCCTTAATGACCAAGTTACGGGCTTTGACAGCGCCGTTACCGGTAATAAGGGTCATCCAATCGTGTGTCATTAACATAGTATTAATGACACTCAATCGGGTCTTGAAGTCCTTGATTCCCCTTTGAAGATCCGGAGCCGTTGTGGAGTCTACCGGAGGTTTGAGGCTGAAGATCCGACGGTTGGACACGTGGCAGCTCCGGAGCATACTGTGGGGAACAGATAGGTCCGGTGCCACCCGACACGTGTCAGTTCTGGAGCTTCCCTCGGTCTGGGGTTAGGTCAGGGGGTGCCGTTATGGTACATAGCCCGGAGCTTCCCCCTTGTGGGCGGTAGCTCCGGTTTGATGGTACACGTGGCGACCGTGGGACTAACCATGTTGGGGAAGCGGGTCCGGTTATGTCTGACATGTGGGCCTCCGAAAGTCTTCAAATCAAGTAGATGACATTTCCTTGAGATCTTTGCAATCTCAAGGGGTATACGCTACTCTGGGTACCGACAGTGGCCCCCTGGGCCCACCTCTGGGGAAGACCCCTTGGGTGAAGTCATTCCGCCGGAGGTGGGTCCATCCTTCGACTTTTGAGCCGAGTCTTCATAGGTATTCAGATGTGCCGTTGGCAATAGTTTTGGAGTTAAATCCTCGCCGTGTGGCATATCCCGGGTGCGGCAAATGAGATCTTTGGCGTGCGGATCTCACGCAATTGAAGGTCGCTGGTTCCCGATACGAAAATCGTATCGGTTCCGCGCACCTTGTCAGGCCGCCGCATTCGGGCTTCCCGCCTTTCATGATGACAACCGTTCGCCTGGGTAAGAACCTCGACTTGATCGTCGGGGTGGTCCCGGGCCCTCTTGTCATCGGCAGGGTGAAATTTTTGAATAGTATCTTCAGCTTCCCTACGGTTTCAATCCAAGCGTTGTGGGGGTTTACTTAAGAAGGAAAGCGCGCACCGTCTGGGGTTCTTTACGCCTCTCATCTGAACTTGCGCTCGAACTCCCAAACTTGTGCTTGCTTTTCCTCCCTTGCCTCTCTGTGCTGCGATGGAGTTGGGTCTCCGCGAGAGCCGCTTGAAGACCAAATGTGACCTGAAGAAGGTCCGGGCCCTCATGGGGTGGTCCCCGGACTTCTTCAACTACCGGGTCCGCGCCGGGGGAAAGCTCCCATTCGATAAGGAGCACGACGGCGAGATAGTGTACTTTTCTGCGTACGCCATGGTGGAGTTGATCCCACCTTTTTCCTCCTTTTTCTTGATGCTGCTAGACTTCTATGGTCTGCAGCTGTACCACCTTTCCCCCCCACTCCATTCTTCTAGTGTCTGTCTTCGTCCACTTCTGTGAAATGTGGGTGGGCATCCCCCCTGCATTGAGCTTTTCCGGACCTTCTTCACCGTCCATACCTCCGGAAGGAGTGATGAGTACCTTGGCTTCTACTACTTTGTGAAGCGCAAGAAGTGCCCATTCAAGTACCTCCGGTCGTTTCCCTCTGGAAAGTGGGACGATTGGAAGAAACACCGGATAGTCATCCAGGTGGAGGAGCACGAGAAGTTGGAGCTGCCCGAAGACCTCCCCAACATCGACACTGCAGTCTGGAGTGAAGCTCCGGTGCTGTCGGATGCCTTCAACCCTGCTCTGACCAGGATACGCCAATGTGTGGAGGGAGGATTAACTCCTCAGACGGTATTTTGCAATTTCCTGGTCAACAGGTGGGCACCGCTGAAGAGGAGAGAAAAACTCGCTTGGACCCTCAATAGTGTGATGGACGACGACCGGGTCGAGACCGGGCTAAAGTCCAACATGGTGGGGGCGACCTTGGAGTTTCATCTCAAGAAGTTCCAGCACGGTATCGACGTCGCGGGTGATGACTTGACCCCGCCACCAGCTTTCCTCCCTCTGAACATGGAAGTACAGTTCAGCAGGGAGCTCCGGCGGACGATGCCGGTGCTTGACGACTTCGCTGTTGTTGAGAGACGATCGACTTCCAGGGTGGTGATCCCTGGGGCTTCTGAAGGTGGCTCCGCCCCTGCCCCGAAGCCTAGGACCGAAGTCATTGGCAAGGGCAAGGAGCCGGCGGCCAAACCCTCAAGCCGAAAGAGGAAGCTAAAGCATGCCGACGGAAGGTCCGTCAGGCCTGCACCCTCTGCAGCAGCTCCTTCTCCCCAGAGGGGGAGGTCTTCTAAAACTGCGGCGACTGTACCTGCAGCAGTGTCTTCCCGGGGTGCTATCCCCGGGCATGTGATTCCAGTACCAGGGCCAGCTGAGGTCTCTGGGTCCGGAGGTCCTTCCCGGTCGAGGGGGGCCTCGACTAAGGAAATGCCCGCGGCTGCAACAAGTTCCATGGGGCCTTCCGGAGCTACCACGCCGGCGGCGGCCATGGTCAGTCCAGAACGCCCGGGAAAGAGATTCCATGCAAGCTGGTGCGGAAGCCTTCCGAGGTAATTTTTAATCTTTACCTGAGACAGTTGTTTTGTTGTAGTAATTGTTTTTTAAGTTTCTTCATCCATCATCTGCAGCGTCCCCAAGAAGAGGAGTGAGGCTCCACTCTCAGCCACAGCAGCTGAAGCTGTGAGGGCGGAGGCTTCTGCTCCTGTCCCGGTTGTTGAGCCGGCTACCTCCGAAGCTCCAGCCTCAGAGCCGGTTGCCACTGAAGCTCCGGCTGCAGAGCCGGTTGCAGTTGAAGACCTTCCGGCACCTGAGCCGGTTGTGGTTGAAGCTCCGGCCTCAGGGCCGGTTGTTGTTGACCTTCCGGCACCCGAGCCGGTCGTTGCGGAGCCATCAGCACTCGAACCCATGATGGTCGAGGCGCCAACACCCGAGCCACCAGCGGAGGAGGAGCCCAGGCCGGAGCCGAAAGTAGCCCCTGCTCTGGAAGTGATGACGGCGGAGGTGCCTGCTGCTGAGCCAGGGTGCCCTGATGAAGTCGCCGGCCCCCTGCCTGAGGGGGCAAATGAAGACCTGGTGGCAGGGCCTTTGGAACCACTTCCGGAGGTCGGAACTTCTTCTACGGGACCCTCCTCGGTGGCGATTGAGGCTATCCCAGAGGACGGCCCTAGTGCCGTGGAGGCTCAGTGTGATGCCCCGTTCCGCAAAATGAACCAAGCTAACACATATGTGTGCCCAGGATGTTCATCACACATACACGAGTGCAATCACAAAAGAGTATACAGAAAATTACCACAGAACAAGATTAATTAACCAAGTTTTATTACACAAACCATATTATCCTCGAATACAAGCTCTAATGAATATTTATGACAAGTTCAACTAATACAGCAGAAATAAACTAATTAAGCAAACTAAACAGCTAGGCAGCATAAGCAATAGGGTATAGCGCAGCTCCAATAACACCACAGGCAAAGCTGACGGTAGACACGGCCTAGAATTCCGCATTATCACCATTAAACTCCCAATCCTGACCTGCAACTGTTGGGGGGGGGGGGGGAATTGCAAGAGTGAGTACATGTCGTACTCAGCAAGTGTGGAAAGTATGACATGTGGCTTATTCAAATGTCGACAATAATAATGGATAAGTGCTGAAAAGTACATTAAAACATTTGAAAAGCAATATATTATATGTATGTGAAGTAAACCCATCATAATCATAAGTAATACCATAATACCAATCTAAATTCACTACCATCATCAATGATTCCAGATTTCACCATTGCCAATAACCATATTCAATACCAGAAATTAATCCATAACCATAATACCAACCATAACCATCCCAAATACAATCCCAATACCGAGTACCTTCTAATAATGGAAGTTGTCCAGGTGCTCATAACCGGGAGCACGACTATCATGATAGTTTTATTTAACTCTGCAGAGTTTGTACCACTTTACCAACGTGTTTGTGATTTCATCACCTTTCGGTGACTAAGAACCTCCCTTATGCCCGTGACCCGTCGGTCACATTACACACTTCTGTCGGTGTGTGTCCAAGAGATCACAAAGTAGCCTTTACAAAGGGATTACTAGCCTATTTAGACCCCACTGAGGTTTCACCGGTGGCGATGCCTCCAACTGAGCACATCTTCAACCAACGGCCCCCTCTTGAGCCATTCGGATCCCAGGGTAGTCCCACCAATCATCAACAAACCCAATCTGACTACCCCTTCCCCGAGCATCCACAATGGTCCAAACAGCACTAGCAAAGCCCTAATTAATCAGCTATGCCGCACCCATACTTGGCCTCGTGGTGGCACTGTAGTCCTGGCTTATTCTCGATGAACCGGTCCTTAGATCTAAAGCAAGCAACCACCATGACATCCAACCCATCCACATACCAGGCTTGCTTAGATCACCCGTTACCATATCATATTTAACCGGTTCATGTTAACCATAATCTCATCCATGCATAATTAAATTGAGTGGTATAGTTGGTTTCCATCCCAGTTGATTAAGCGAAGTAAAAGGTAAAAAGCCCTTCCCGACTCTTTACCATATATTCCAGGTGACAAGGGTGGTTTAGCAAATCTAATAAACTTTCTACCATAGGATTCCCATCAATTTGACACAAGCATGCAGTTTGCAAACAAAACATTTATTTTAAAACAGGATCAATATGCTTCAAGGACACTTGCCTTGCTCTTGCTGTTGATTAGGGTCAAAGCCTTCAAACTCTTGGTGTTGTAGATCCTCCGCGGCACTTTCTATAGCAAATCCGTCTAATCTACACAATAAACATACAAGACAAGAAACACAATCAAAGAGTGCACAAATATTACTCAATATGGCATGACATGCATGATTGATGCAAATGCAAGGTAGAACTTGTTACTAGATTGCTTTTAATGATAAATAACTAGTTCTAATAGCTTTTAACAAGTTTATACAGGTTTGGATTCGATTAGATCAAATTTTAGAATTAATTCAACACAATTTAACCAGAAAGATCGGACTAGTCCGCTAGGGACCGGACAAGTCCGCACTCCGCAAGATCAGCAGATTAGGGTTTCTAGATCGACGTGAATTTGGAGATTTGGGGTTGAATTCATGTAAGGAAAAGAGAATAGAAGGTATACCAGGTGTTTAGGACTCCAATGAATCAAGAAACTTGGAGGTAACACTTGGATCTTGATGATCTAGGGTTGGTGATGAACTTGGGGATGAATTGGTGGTGAAGGACGAAACTTGGTGGAGATCTTGATCCTCTTTCGTTTCCCCCTCTTCTTCTTCTTGCTTGGGGTCTTCTCCCCCCTCCTTGATGGTGGCTCCCCACGAAATAGGGTTTGGGTGGGGTGAAAAAGTGGCAAATAGATGTCAATCCAAGGGGTGGGGTTGTTTATATAAAGGTGGAGGCTAGGGTTAGATGGATTTCGAGCTTGGGATGAGTAGAGGCCGGTTTAGAGTCCCACATGGGCTCTAAAAGAGTTAGGCGCGACGTCCCTAGGCCCACATAATGTGAAACCCAAGATTCAAGTCATAAAACAAAAGATCAACTCGGAGTCGCGAAATATCAGACAAGTCCGGAAAGGACCGGAATAGTCCGAAGTTGTCCAGAGAGAAAATCGGACAAGTCTGGCCTAAAATCGGACAAGTCCGACTTTGAACAGAGAGGAAAAATGGACAAGTCCGCTGGAACACCGGACTAGTCCCGAAAAGTCCAAGGACTAAGCAAATTTTCAAGGATTCATGGAATAACGGACTAGTCCGCACAAAATCGGACAAGTCCAAAAGTTTCCAGAGCCAAAATCGGACTAGTCCGCAGCAAAAATGGACAAGTCAGTTTTTAGTCAGAGAGAAATCAGACTAGTCCTCAGTAAAATCGGACTAGTCCGCACTTTCCTGCGTTTTAAGTGCGGTTTTGTTCCAAATCATTTTTAAATGCTCCAAATCAATTTTAAACTTGTTCCTCTTGTTGTGGGTTAATGTTAAATACGTATATGAGTGCATGCAAGGCATGATGCATGAAAATGAGGGTGTTACAAACCTACCCCCCTTAAAATGAATCTCGCCCTCGAGATTCGATGCGGAAGAGAAAAGATAGGTAAATTCCTTCTTGAGATCATCTTCCAATTCCCATGTTGCTTCTTTTTCGGTGTGGTGCTTTCATTGAACTTTACACCATCTAATAACCTTGTTCCTTGTGACTCTCTCCTTAGTTTCCAAGATTTTGATCGGTTGCTCGGCATAAGTCAAATCTTCCTCTAACTCCAATCCTTCCATTGGCACTTGTTCTTCTGGTACTCTCAAGCACTTCTTGAGCTTGGAAACATGAAACACATCATGTATGTCTGAAAGATGAGCTGGCATCCCCAACTTATACGCTACTTCTCCTCTTTTGTCCAAAATCTTGAATGGTCCAATATAACGAGGTGCGAGCTTGCCTCTTATATTAAACCTCTTATGACCTCTCATTGGTGACACCTTGAGGTAAACAAAATCTCCTATTTCAAAGGCTAATTTCCTTCTCCTATTGTCCGCATAGCCTTTTTGCCTTGATTGGGCAGCCCTCAAGTTTTCACGAATTATTCGGACTTGCTATTCGGCTTCTTGCAACACATCCAGACCAAATACTTGAGTTTCTCCTGCCTCATTCCAGAATAAAGGTGTCCTACACTTCCTCCCATAAAGCTCTTCCTACGGTGACATTTTCAAGCTTGCTTGGTAACTATTGTTGTATGAAAATTCTGCGTATGGCAAGCTTTTGTCCCAACTTCTCCCATGCTTCAAAGCACAAGCTCTTAACATGTCCTCCAAAATCTGATTGGTACTCTCGGTTTGTCCATCCGTTTGAGGATGATATGCTGAACAAAAATTCAACCTCGTTCCCAAAGCTTCATGCAATTTTTGCCAAAACCTGGAAGTAAATTGAGAACCTCTATCTGAGACTATCTTCTTCGGTACTCCGTGTCGACACACAATATGCTCCATGTATATTTCGGCCAATTGTGCGGCTGTATATTTGGCCTTCACAGGGACAAAATGAGCTGACTTGGTTAAGCGATCCACAATTACCCAAATTGAGTCATAACCGGACTGAGTACGTGGTAACCCAACTATGATGTCCATTCCAATTTCTTCCCACTTCCATTCCGGGATCTTCAATGGTTGCAATAATCCAGCTGGCCTTTGATGTTCCGCCTTGACTCGTTGACACACATCACACAATGCCACATATTCAGCTATGTCCTTTTTCATGCTACCCTACCAATAGCAAGCCTTCAAGTCTTTGTACATCTTTGTACAACCAGGGTGAATCGAGTACGGCGAGTCATGTGCCTCCTTTAGTATTGTCTCCCGAATATGCTTCACATTAGGCACAACGATTCTCTTTCCAAGCCATAGGGTACCATGTTCATCCTCGTCAAATCTGAATTCTCTCCCTTCGTCAGTCCTTTCCTTGATTTCCTTAATCTCCTCATCCGTGGTTTGTGCATCTCGAATTTCTTGCTCCAAGGTTGGGTTTAACTCCATTATTCTCATCTCATTCACAAATCCAAGATTCAACCGTTCGAACTCCTTGCGTAACTCGGATGGCAACTCTCGGACTGTGAGTTGATGACTTACTCATTTTCTGCTCAAAGCATCGGCCACGACATTGGCTTTTCCCGGATGATAGTTGATCCCCAAATCATAATCTTTGATGAGCTCCAACCATCTTCGTTGCCTCAAGTTTAGATCCGTTTGTGTGAAAATATACTTAAGACTCTTGTGATCGGTATAAATTTCACACCTATGTCCAAGAATGTAGTGTCTCCAAATCTTCAATGCATGTACCACGGCTGCTAGTTCAAGATCATGTGTTGGGTAATTCTGCTCATGTTTCTTTAGTTGTCTTGATGCATAGGAGACCACTTGACCTTCTTGCATCAATACACATCCAAGTCCTTGTCTCGATGCGTCGCAATAAATGTCAAAACTCTTGCTTACATCCGACAATACCAAAACTAGGGCTGTTGTCAACCTCTTCTTTAACTCCTCAAAACTATTATGACAATCTTCAGTCCATTGGAATGTATTTCCCTTCATTAGCAACTCCGTCATAGGCTTGGCTATCTTGGAAAAGTCCTTGATGAATCTACGATAATATCTAGCCATCCCAAGAAAACTCCTTATTTCCTTGACATTTTGCGGCGGTTCCCACTTCAACACGTCTCCCACTTTTCTGTGGTCAACCGATACTCCTCCTCCTGAGATGATATGACCCAAAAACGATACCTCTCTCAACCAAAACTGACACTTGTTAAACTTGGCATACAATTGATGCTCCCTCAATTTTTGCAACGTAAGCCTCAAGTGTTCCTTATGTTCCTTCTCATCCTTCGAGGAGATCATAATATCATCAATAAACACACAACAAACTTATCCAAGTACTCCATGAAGACCTTATTCATGAGGTACGTAAAGTACGCACAATCCAAAGACATCAAAGTGTACTCATAAGATCCATACCGTGTCCTAAAAGTTGTCTTGGGTATGTCCGATGGTCTAATCTTCATTTGAAAATATCCCGACCGCAAATCAATCTTAGAGAATACACAAGCACCCTTCATTTGATCAAACAAGTCTTCTATGCGTGGCAAGGTGTACTTGTTCTTGATTGTTACCTCGTTGAGAGCTCGGTAATCCACGCACATCCTTTGGGATCTATCCTTCTTGTCCACAAATAGAACGGGCGCTCCCCAAGGTGAAGATCTAGGGCGAATAAAACCCTTCTCTAGTTGCTCTTGAATTTGCTTCTTGAGCTCCGCTAATTCCATAGGAGGCATCCTATACGGCCTCTTAGCTATAGGTGCAGTTCCAGGTATTAAATCAATAACAAACTCAATGTCTCGATCGGGTGGCATACCTGACAACTCGTCCGGAAAAACATCCAAAAATTCACACACCACCGGAATCTCCTCAATTGCGGCACCGTCCATATGATTCAATTCCAATTGCTTCGGTGCGGTTTGAGATGCTTCAAATTCTATGGTGATCCGTTCTTCATTGGTCAACTTCACCGTCTTCGTGGCACACTCAATAACTCCATTGTGCTTCCTCAACCAGTCAATACCAAGTATAATGTCCAATCCTTGAGAATCCAAACAATGAGGTTGGCGGAGAAGTCTACCCCCCTTATTCTAAGGCTTACTTTTGGACATACTATATTTGTCCTCATGTCTCCTCCAGGAGACTTTACCAATAGAGTAAACTTCATATGAGAGATAGGCAAACTATACTTGGCAACATACTTCGATGCAATTAATGAATGCGATGCTCCAGAATCAAATAACATAGTCGTGGGGTTGGAGTTGGCGAGAAACATACCAATGACGACGTCATCCGCTTGTTGAGCATCCTCCGTAGAGACATGGTTCACGTTGCCACAAGCAAAATTCTGCTGTCCCCGGTTTACTTGTGGCGCTCCTCCATTGGGTCTTGGGTTTTGCCTCGCGCATTGCTTCCTTGACCAAGACCTGACTTAGGACATTGATGCGCAAAGTGTTCAGCTTCTCCACAAGTAATAGCACTTCTTAACTCCACCAGAATTATTGGGACGAGCTTGGTTTTGAACATTAGCACCACAAAAATTAGCACGAGGTGCATAAGGCATTGGAGGCCTAGGTGCTTGCATAACAGGGCGCTGCTGCACAAACTGAGTTGGGCGTGGTGCATAACCAGGGCGTTGAGCAGGAATAGAAGAGCTGTAATAGGGCGCATTGGGTGGTGCAAGGCGAGGGCGCACATTACTTCCTTGTTGCTGTCCTTGATATGGCGCCTTCCTCTTGATTTCTTGCTCCATCTCACAGATTTTGTTCTCAACCATAATTGCTTTGTCCACAAGCTTCTGAAAATTGCATAATCGCAGTTGAGTAGTTGCACTTGGATCTCATTGTTGAGGCCTCTCATGAAAAAAATATTGCTTCCAGCTGTCCCGACTAACATCTTCAGGCGCATACTTGAGAGTTGAGTGAATTTATTGAGATATTCACTCACGCTTGATCTTCCTTGCCTTAAATTCTCAAATTCTTGCCTCTTCAAAATCATAACTCCTTCTTGTACATAATGAGAATGAAAGTTCTCCTTGAATTCGGCCCAAGTAATTCTGTCTTGGTTCTCATGAGCATTGCAATAAGCATCCCACCAATTCGCAGCTGCTCCAACTAGTTGATGAGAAGAAAACAAGACCTTCTCCTGGTCACTGCATTGGACAATAGCTAGCTTCTTCTCCACGAACTTGAGCCAATCATCCGCATCCATATGGTTAGCAGGTAGAGCAAAGGTCGGCGGCCTAGTCCTCATAAATTCTCCCAATCGGTTATGAGGAGGCGGGGGTGGCAGTGGAGGCATGTGGGGCTGATTGTTGATGTTGCCAGCCTGCAGCTGTCCCATTGTTTGTATCATGGTCTGCATGAGCTGGTTTTGCATAGCCAATAGCTGCTCAATGTTGATTGCTCCCTGAGTAGATCCTTGTCTGATGTTGCTCTGAGGCACTCCATTGTTCTCCTCCTCATCATTGCCATCCCTCTGGTTGCGAGTCCTCACCATCTGAGAAAAGCAATAGGTAAGAATTAGAAAACGTCCCCAACTATATGCATCAAGGGATATAAACTAAACAGCTAGCTACACTAGCCTAGGTGGACATGGCAATGCTCAGGCATCCCAAAATACTCTATTAAGCACACAAGCAAGCAATATATATAGCAAACAACACTCCAAGCAAAAACACATCGATTCCTGAGTGTTCCTATGTGCTCTAAAGTGTCCTTTCTATCTAGGCTGCATCCTACGGTCAACCTGTGGCTCTGATACCAATCTGTGACGCCTGTTCAAAAAATGAACCAAACTAACACATATGTGTGCCCAGGATGTTCATCACACATACACGAGTGCAATCACAAAAGAGTATATAGAAAATTACCACATAACAAGATTAATTAACCAAGTTTTATTACACAAACCATATTATCCTCGAATACAAGATCTAATGAATATTTATGACAAGTTCAACTAATGCAGCAGAAATAAACTAATTGAGCAAACTAAACAGCTAGGCAGCATAAGCAATAGGGTATAGCGCAGCTCCAATAACACCACAGGCAAAGCTGACGGTAGACACAGCCTAGAATTCCGCATTATCACCATTAAAACTCCCAATCCTGACCCGCAACTATTGGGGGGGGGGGGGGTTGCAAGAGTGAGTACATGTCGTACTCAGCAAGTGTGGAAAGTATGACATGTGGCTTATTCAAATGTTGACAATAATAATGGTTAACTGCTAAAAAGTACATTAAAACATTTGAAAAGCAATATATTATATGTATGTGAAGTAAACCCATCATAATCATAAGTAATACCATAATACCAATCTGAATTCACTACCATCATCAATGATTCCAGATTTCACCATTGCCAATAACCATATTCAATACCAGAAATTAATCCATAACCATAATACCAACCATAACCATCCCAAATACCATCCCAATACCGAGTACCTTCTAATCATGGATGTTGTCCAGGTGCTCATAACCGGGAGGGGCTATCATGATAGTTTTATTTAACTCTGCAGAGTTTGTACCACTTTACCCACGTGTTTGTGATTTCATCACCTTTCGGTGACTAAGAACCTCCCTTATGCCCGTGACCCGTCGGTCACATTACACACTTCCGTCGGTGTGTGGCCAAGAGATCACAAAGTAGCCTTTACAAAGGGATTACTAGCCTATTTAGACCCCACTGAGGTTTTACCGGTGGTGATGCCTCCAACTAAGCACATCTTCAGCCAAGGGCCCCCTCTTGAGCCATTCGGATCCCAGGGTAGTCCCACCAATCATCAACAAACCCAACCCGACTACCCCTTACCCGAGCATCCACAATGGTCCAAACAGCACTAGCAAAGCCCTAATTAATTAGCTACGCCGCACCCATACTTGGCCTCGTGGTGGCACTGTAGTCCTGGCTTATTCTCGCGTGAACCGGTCCTTAGATCTAAAGCAAGCAACCACCATGACATCCAACCCATCCACATACCAGGCTTGCTTAGATCACCCATTACCATATCATATTTAACCGGTTCATGTCAACCATAATCTCATCCATGCATAATTAAATTGAGTGGTATAGTTGGTTTCCATCCCAGATGATTAAGCGAAGCAAAAGCTAAAAAGCCCTTCCCGACTCTCTACCATATATTCCAGGTGACAAGGGTGGTTTAGCAAATCTAATAAACTTCCTACCATAGGATTCCCATAAATTTGACACAAGCATGCAGTTTGCAAACAAAACATTTATTTTAAAACTGGATCAATATGCTTCAAGGACACTTGCCTTGCTCTTGCTGTTGATTAGGGTCAAAGCCTTCAAACTCTTGGTGCTGTAGATCCTCCGCGGCACTTTTTATCGCAAATCCGTCTAATCCACACAATAAACATACAAGACAAGAAACACAATCAAAGAGTGCATAAATATTACTCAATATGACATGACGCGCATGATTGATGCAAATGCAAGGTAGAACTTGTTACTAGATTGCTTTTAATGATCACTAACTAGTTCTAATAGCTTTTAACAAGTTTATACAAGTTTGGATTCGATTAGATCAAATTTTAGAATTAATTCAACACAATTTAACCAGAAAGATCGGACTAGTCCGCTAGGGACCGGACAAGTCCACACTCCGCGAGATCAGCAGATTAGGGTTTTCTAGATCGACTTGAATTTGGAGATTTGGGGTTGAATTCACGTAAGGTAAAGAGAATAGAAGGTATACCAGGTGTTTAGGACTCCAATGAATCAAGAAACTTGGAGGTAACACTTGGATCTTGATGATCTAGGGTTGGTGATGAACTTGGGGATGAATTGGTGGTTAAGGACGAAACTTGGTGGAGATCTTGATACTCTTTCATTTCTTCCTCTTCTTCTTCTTGCTTGGGGTCTTCTCCCCCTCCTTGATGGTGGCTCCCCACGAAATAGTGTTTGGGTGGGGTGGAAAAGTGGCAAATAGATGTCAATCCAAGGGGTGGGGTTGTTTATATAGAGGTGGAGGCTAGGGTTAGATGGATTTCGAGTTTGGGATGAGTAGAGGCCGGTTTAGAGTCCCACATGGACTCTAAAAGAGTTAGGCGCGGCGTCCCTAGGCCCACATAACGTGAAACCCAAGATTCAAGTCATAAAACAAAAGATCAACTCGGAGTCGCGAAATATCAGACAAGTCCGGAAAGGACCGGACTAGTCCGAAGTTGTCTAGAGAGAAAATCGGACAAGTCTGGCCTAAAATCGGACAAGTCCGACTTTGAACAGAGAGGAAAAACGGACAAGTCCGCTGGAACACCAGACTAGTCCGGAAAAGTCCAATGACTTAGCAATTTTTCAAGGATTCATGGAATAACGGACTAGTCCACACAAAATCGGACAAGTACGAAAGTTTCCAGAGCAAAAATCGGACTAGTCCGCAGCAAAAATGGACAAGCCCGTTTTTAGTCAGAGAGAAATCAGACTAGTCCTCAGTAAAATCGGACTAGTCCGCACTTTCCTGCGTTTTAAGTGCGGTTTTGTTCCAAATCAATTTTAAATGCTCCAAATCAATTTTAAACTTGTTCCTCTTGTTGTAGGTTAATGTTAAACATGTATATGAGTGCATTCAAGGCATGATGCATGAAAATGACGGTGTTACACTCAGGGGACCACTCTTGTGGAGTGGGACCCAATTTTTGTAAGCGAGAACCCGCTGGAACCAGCGGAGGAGACCCCAGCAGGTCCGGACCCTATTCCCCTGTCATTGTCCATTAACAATGCTTGCTCCAGTCTGTGTCAAGTCCAGCTGGCGTTCTACCACGACAGCAAGGCTCTTGAAGAGGATCGCCAAACCCTTAGGCGGTGGCGTAATTGGCTCTACTTCGAGACTAAGCTGGCGCAGTCGAGGCCGGCAGACGACAAGGAGTGGATCAAACAGGAGAAGGTCCGCCTGGAATACTGGGGCAAATTATTGGATGATAGGGAGAGCTTGACTTGTGTCCTCGACACTCAATCCCGGGCCATTTATGAGCAGGCCAAGGCAACTAATAGTGCAGCTGATGATCGCCAAGAAAGGCTTGAAGCCATTAACACTAGCCTCATCAAGCGCCGGGAGGCACTTGGGGAGAGGGAGAAGAAGCTCGAAGACGAAGAGCAAAAACTCCTAGAGCTGCGGGATGATGTCTTGAAGAGGGAGGAGGAGCTCGCTGAAAAGGTGGCTTTGGCTGACAAGGGCCTCGAGGAACACACCAAGAAGTTGGAGGAGCGTTGCGTTGAGGAGGAGGAGAAGGCCTGGGTGCGAGGGCAGGAACTCTACAAGCAAGAGTGTGCCATCGCTGCTAGGGAGAAGAAAGTTAGGGGCCGGGAGAAGGACCTGGTCGACCGCCAGAACAAGATCCACCTCCGGGAAGAGGAGCTCGGAAAACTTGAGAAGCAGGTTGCTGAAAAGATTCAGCAAAATGCCAAAGAGTTTGAGCGCCTTGCTCGTGAGAATTCTGAACTGGCGGCGGGCAAAAGATCCTTGGAGGAACTGAAGGGCTTGAGGACTACGGACTCCCTACAGGTTTGGGAGTTCCTGAGCAAAGCCAATGATGTGTTGACACCAATGGGCTTCAGTCCCGTGCGTCCGGATGATCCGGAGCCAGAGTCGGACCTGGCATTGCAAGCATTGAGCTCGGCGGGTGACATACTCTCCAAGGTGGGTGACGCCATCGTGGACCAGTTGGAGGCTGAGGGGCAGTCCCTGGCGAAGAACGTCGCAGAGTATGTGCTGACGTGCTACACCAGCCGGGATCCCCAATTTCCTCTGGACCCGGTGCTTGAAGGTCTCGTCGAAGGAGAAGGTGAAGCCACCCGAGCCAACGTGTCGGAGGTTGCTCAGAAGGTCGCCCAATTCTTCCATAGGGTCTAGGACCATCTCTGTAGCTCCCACTTGTATTCTCTCTTTTTCTTCCCCAATTTTGTAATACCTTGTCTCCAGATGAATGAAATCCACAGTTTGTTAATGAATTTCGTTTTTTGTCTTCAACACTTCTGTCTTCACTTGGCCCCCTGGTAGATGTACACAATTTTATTGTACCAAGAGGATATTGTATTTTGTTGAAGACTCGTTTGCTTTGAACTTGTAGAGTGTAGGTCCGAAGTCTTTGATAGTGAAGGCCCCCTGAGGTTGTCGGAGCTCAGAAGCTCTGGCATTGACTACCGTCGGAGCTTAGTAGCTCCGGCAATAGTCCCTATCAACGTGTAGAGCATCGATAGTTAGCCCTCCGGGGTGTCGGAGCTTAGTAGCTCCGGCAGTGACCTTTGCCAACGCGTAGCTTGTCGGCAGCAGACTCCGCTTGTGGGGTCTTCTCACCATCTTTTATTCTGCATCGACGGCTGGCCCCCCTAGCTTTGCCGGGGCTTTGTTGCTCCGGTAATGCTCGTTTTCAATGTTTAACATCGATCACAAGCCACCTAGGAGGAGTCGGAGCTTTGTTAGCTCCGGCTTTTCTCCATCAACGTGGATTCTTTATTTTTCCTGCACACTAAAGCCAAGAAAAATAGTAAAATTTCTCCTTGCCTATAACTTCGTCGCTACTTACGATTCCCAAGAAATTTTTAGGTCAAACACAATTCTGAATACAACTGAATGCGTTGCCTTCTTTCTTCCAGATCCAATTGTACATGGACCCGCCTCACTTTGGCCTGCCGGGGTGTAGGTAGAGTGGCGTACTTAGGGTGCTTGACCAGGCTAAGTCGATAGCACACTCCGGCCCTAGATTGGCTTGGCGGCATTCAGGCAAGTGGGCCATGAACAATATTTGAATCCAAAAGAATTGACAATACAGCTCAAATTGTACATGAACTGGTCGAACTAAAATTTCTTAAGAATTGCACAACTTTGTTATAGACAAGAAAGAGAAAAATAAAAAATGTTGAGCCTGTACAAAATAAATGCACGTGGAGTCTATTTCACATGAAGATGTCTTTCATTATAGGTCCGGGGTACAGGGGAAACAAGTACACTCATAGGGTATGGAACCAGGCTAAGCGTGTTTCATTTCTCGTTTGACCCAGGGTAGCTAGCCACACTTTTAGTTCTGAGACTGTGACAAGTGTTGCATGAACTTTGCCGACCTTCCGAGAAAGGTCTGGCTGTTCTCCCGGAGGAACTACCTGACTCTGTACAATGACTCTATAACATACACCTCAAGTTACTACAGACTCACCTTCGTGATATTAAGTGTAGAACTTACGGAGGTGCTCAATATTCCAAAGATTTGGGAGAGCTGTCCCAGCCTCGGTAGCCAAGCGAACGCTTCCGAGACGGGATACTTTAATCACTCGGAAGGGTCCCTCCCAGCTGGGGGAGAGTTTGTTTAACCCTTCTCTGGATTGTATTCTCCATAGCACCAGATCGCCTTCCTCGAGTTTCCAACATCTTGTTGAAACTCAATTGATTCATGAAGGCTGAGGGTAGTCCTTTAATCTTAGCATTAATGCTCTCTATGGTCTTTTCATTAGCCGACAACTTCTTGGATATAGCCTCATTGATCTTCAGCTGGCCAATGGCAAGTTCTCTCGAGTTGGGTTGATTTCCATTGTTGCCATTCTTGTTGTACCCACCTTGAAAGAATGGGCGTGGTTGGACCCACCCTTGACCTCCTGGATGATAGCCATTGTTGTTTCCATTGTTGGCTACGTATAAGGCATCCTCACGGGTTCCTGGGCAGTCGTTGCCCAAATGGGCCATGTTGCCGCAGACTTCACAAGTGATGTGAGAGTCTAAGGCATAGGCATTGCCACATACCTCACCATTGCCTTGTCCATCAATCTTCATCATAAGGAGGTCCAATTTGGCAGCGATCATGTCCACCTCCTTCAAGGTGTGCATGCCTCGCTGGCGGGTATGGAGACGCTCGTCGCTCCAACCCATGTTTGACACCATCTTCTCAATCAAATCTTTGGCTTTGGGCACTGTCAATGAGAATAAGGCACATCCAACAACAACATCAACATGGCCACGAGTGGAAGGGATCAACCCGTTGTAGAAGTTACGGATAATGAGCCAGTCATCCATCCCATGGTGGGGACAGGCTAGGATGTACTCCTGAAACCTTTCCCAAGCCTCAGGAATAGATTCCTTGGCACCTTGCTGGAAGCTGGAAATTCTTCCACGTAGGGCATTGGTCTTGCCCAACGGGAAAAACATGGCGCGGAATGCCGTAGAACACTTCTACCAAGTATCTACAACACTTCAGCTCGCGTAGAACCACTGTTTTGCTTTCCCAGAAAGGGAGAATGGAAACTACCTAAGATGGACAGCATCTGGAGATACGTCATTGATCTTAAAAGTGTTGTATATCTCAAGGAACTATTGCACGTGAGCACTTGCATCCTCGTTAGCCTTCCCCCTTCCCACAAAATGGGTTGGCTTGCACCATAGTGATAAGCTCAGTCTTGATTTTGATGTTTACGTCTCTCGTACTAACAGTTGGCCCAATAGGCACATTTTTAGCAGAGGGAGCTGAAAACTCACGAATGGTCTTCTGGGCCATTAGTGTTTTGGTTGGTTGTGCAGTTGTGCTAGCTTGCTTTGCCGCTCGAAGCTTCTGAGGAGTAACGACACGGGATCGATCTCTCAGAAGGGACTCAGGATCTTCAACAATGTTTTCCGGCAAGCGGAAACCAGACATACACTACCCTGTTTTCACATAAAATGTAAAAACAAAGATGGGTCATCCTACTAAAACCTACCGGGATCCTATCCTATTCACTCAATCATGTAATACTTCGGCTGCTCTCCCCGACAACGGCGCCATAAATGCTTAATGATATTTCCTAAGGAACACTAACAAGTCATCCCCGGCAATTGCGCCAGAAATGGTTGTTGATGGTTCCTACGCACTACTAAAAATTCATCTCTAGCAGTGGTGCTAGAAATGCTTGTTAATAGATTTAGATTATACATGTAAATCCGCAAGCACACGAAAACTATCGATATAACATTTTCCCCCTAAGAGTATTCCAAAAGGGTGTCATTTATATTCTCCCAAAGGAAGGCTAGATGGAAGTAAAACAATCATCAAGTGGAGAGGCTAGGTTGGCCTAGGTAGGGTTCTAGCAAGGATGGATAAAGGGCAATTTAGGTAGTGTGACACACACAAGAGCATTCTATCCTAAGGGGATAATATGGGGTAAAGAGGGACTAGGCTAAGAACTAGGTAGAGACTCCTACAATGCTTCTAATGTACATATACATAGTCTATGTTAGTTACTAATGATCATGTCAATTATGAATTCTCATGCTAAGTGGATTGACACATCGGGCACGTGTTTACCCCTAGCAATACTAGGGCGACTCCCGCCAAGAGCCTATGGCATAGCCAAACGTGGAGGGTTACAAAGGACAGATAGGGCTGTCACCACCTACTGCCTATCTCTGTGAGACCTATGTGTGATGAATACATTGGCTATGGCGATAAAAGTTTTGAACACTACCAAAACAACTTTATCATCAAGGTACGACTAGCTTTGGTTAGCTCCAGCGCCAGGTCTAGCTAGCTTTGGTAAGCTTCGATTCAAGGTCCGGTTAGCTTTGGCAAGGTTCGGAGCTTGATCGCAGTGGTTCTGCTTTTATCTTGCAATGATTAGTACTTGCTTTACATTGATGGAAAGATTGCTTAGTATTCATTTGCTAAGTTTTTGGTGTGTTTTGGTGGTTATGGTTGATACCATTTTGCTATGTTTTGCAACATGCTTATGTGAGTAGCTCATGTAAGATGTTGTAGTTTCAGAACTAACGTGAGTCAAGTCAAGGACTTGTGCTTGAAAGTATTGGTTGTTTATTCATGTGCAGGTGTTGCTTGAGTTGAAGACATGACTGGTGACTGGATCCATTGAACTAGTCTTAGGGAGAAGATGAGGTCCAACAACCAAGTTCGGGAGGAATTGTGGTTGAGTTGATTGGGAGGTTGCGCAACATGCTTGAATCAAGAACAATGCATATGAAGGTATCGTGGACGTCATTGGAAGATGTTTGCATGTATGCAAGGGTGCATGGACGTGGCTACATGGTTCCGAGGCATGATGAAGAGATGTGGACGTAAAGAATTGGTCGGAAAGGTCCAATTGACTAGGTTATGGACTCAAGCTGCGGTTGAGTCAGTTTTGACTTGAACATGGAAAGTTTTGAGTTGGTTATGATAGGATTTCATGTGGGTCAAGAATTTGAGTTGTTTTAGGAATGTGGGATACGTTCGTAAGGTGTTTGAAGTCTTAAGATTGCTTCTATTTGCGTATAGAAAACTCTTGAGCAGTTATGAAAAGTTACGATTCGTGATTTGAGTAGGATTAGAGTCCTACTTGAGATTGGGTTGGCCCAAGGGTAGGTTATATAAGCAAGGGCGGCCAGAGCTCGTGATAGACGACTTTTGGGCTGTTACTTTTGTGTTCTATTGAATAAAGATCATAGTTTAAAGGAACCTTTGTGCGTTGTTTGACTGACTTGTTTCTTACAAGTCTTTCTCATCGAGTTTCTGCACAGCAATACCTTTCTTCGGTGGTTTTATCATAACTCGAGTTTTACATATCCAATTGACATGATTCGTTTTGGGTTGTCTTTACAACCCAATTATCTATCATCTGTAAAAATTTCACGATCATTGGATTTGTGGTTTTTATCTACACGAGTTTCTTTGCAGTATTACAGATCTGTTTCTTACTCGGTAGAACAGATCGACTTTTGTTCGATCTTTCGATCGTAACTTGAGTTTCTCTCGACAGATTTGAGTAATTGTTGTTGTGTTGCCTTTGTGAATTGATTCTCTCTGATATATATCACTTTTGTCATGGTGAAACACATTTCGATTAGTCTCACACACAGTTTCTTTAACAGATCAGTTTTCTACCGAGGTGTGTTTTGTTGCTTCCGCTGAAAAGTTTTAAATCTACCATTCACCCCCCTCTGGTAGCTTTTCACGTGCTCTTTGATCCTACAATTGGTATCAGATCCACGGTGCTCTAATCTTTGTGATTTGCACGTGTTTTGACTAATCATCATGGAGAAATACTTTGCAAAACCTTGTGTCTTTAGTTTCAAGCCTCCCCACGTGCTTCACTTTGTCAAGCCGTTAAAAGGATTCTCAGGTATTTACATGGAACTCAAGAATTTGGCATTTTTCTTCCTTCTTCCTCAATCATTACTTTGAAAGCTTTTTCGGATGCTGATTTTGGGGGTTGTAGGATTGATAGGAAAATTACTTCCAGTGCTTGTCATTTTCTTGGTAATTCACTTGTTGCTTGATCCTCTAGAAAACAAAACTCAGTTGCACAATCCATGGCTGAATCTGAATATGTAGCTGCTGCTAGTGCTTGCTCACAAATTCTTTGGATTGTTCAAACACTTGAAGACTATGGAGTTGATCTACATAGTGTTCCACTGTTTTCTGATACACTAGTGCCATTTGCATTGCTAAAAACCCCATGCAACATTCCAGAACTAAGCACATTGACATTAGGTATCACTTCTCCGTGATAATGTTGAAACAGAAAACATTGTGCTTCACCATGTAGTACCGAACAACAATTGGCTGACATTTTTACAAAACCTTTGGATTTCACTCGTTTTTGTTACATTCGTAGTGAAATAGGGGTTATGCATCCTCATGGATTAAATTGAGGGGGAGTTTTCAAACTTGAGAAGTCTATGTGTGAATCCGAAATTAAAATAATATGAGCATAGTATTTCATACATATATGACTTTGTGATTCCTTTTACATGCTGAAAGTTCTTACTACATTACTTGTGTTATACATTTTGTAGTATCCGCCATGTCTAGTAATTGGAATAGTTACTTACACTAAATCTGGTCATGATCGAATTTTATTGCTGTTTTGAACTTGTTGCATGCTCACAAGTGCTTTTAATTATAAATAATTAATCAAGTAATCAACTCACATGTTGAGCTTTTATGATCAAATATAAATTGAGAAAAGATCAAGAGAATATGCATGCATCACACTTCTTCTTTTGGGATGCCTTATCATTGCACTTATATATGAACTTGAAAGAAGTTGTGTATGACTAAAACCATGTCCTTAAGCTTCTGATTGTCAAATGACATAGGCTTGGCTTGGTTGGTTCAGATGCGCATGTAATCTCTTGCAAATATCATATGATCTAAATTTGTGCTTTGAAAAATAATAAAATGCAGCAATAAGTGTCATGCTTTCAGGTTTTGAAATAGTTAAGTTTGTGAGATCATGACTTGCTTAAATTGAAAATTACATTTGATCTCTAGCATGGCTTACACTACTTTATGTATTTCATTGATGTAATAGTGTAAGTTACTTGATAGTATGACTTGGATGAGCTTTGTTTTATATGTATATATTATAATATGGTCATAATAATTAAAATTTCTCATTTGTACCTTGCTGAATACATTGTCAAATGGGGAGAGATAATATATAATATGTGAGTTTTTTAAAGATAAGTATGCAAGGGGGATAATTTGATTACACATTACACATATTCACAATTGTTTTGGCACGATTCTTCTCAAGGGGAGAATTTATTTTTATTCTCATTTTATTTCTGTTTTACAAAGGGGGAGAAATTGTTTTCAAAACTTTTAATGTGAATAAGCCAATGTTTTTATTTTAAATGGTGTTGCCAATGCATTCATCAAGGGGTAGATTGTGAGACCTATGTGTGCTGAATACATTGGCTATGGCGATAAAAAGTTTTGAACACTACCAAAACACCTTTATCATCAAGGTTCAACAATAGGTACAACTAGCTTTGGTTAGCTCCGGCGCTAGGTCTGGCTAGCTTTGGTAAGTTCTGATTCAAGGTCCGGTTAGCTTTGGCAAGGTTCAGAGCTTGATCGCAGTGGTTCTGCTTTTATCTTGCAATGATTCGTACTTGCTTTACATTGATGGAAAGATAGCTTAGTATTTATTTGCTAAGTTTTTGGTGTGTTTTGGTGGTTATGGTTGATATCGTTTTGCTATGTTTTGCAACATGCTTATGTGAGGTGCTCACGTAAGATGTTGCAGTTTCGGAACTAACATGAGTCAAGTCGAGGACTTGTGCTTGAAAGTATTGGTTGTTTATTCATGTGCAAGTGTTGCATGAGTTCAAGACATGGCTGGTGACGGGATCATTGAACTAGTCTTAGGGAGAAGATGAGGTTCAACAACCAAGTTCGGGAGGAATTGTGGTTGAGTTGATCGGGAGGTTGCACAACATGTTTGAATCAAGAACAATGCATATGAAGGTATCCTAGACGTTGTTGGAAGATGTTTTAACGTATTCAAGGAGTTCATGGGCGTGGCTACATGGTTCCGAGGCGTGATGAAGAGATGTGGACGTAAAGAATTGGTCGGAAAGGTCCAACCGACTAGGTTATGGACTCAAGCTGCGACTGAGTTGGTTTTGACTCAAATATGGAAAGTTTTGAGTTGGTTATGATAGGTTTCGTGTGGGTCACGAGTTTGAGTTGTTTTAGGAATGTGAGATACGTTCCTAAGGTGTTTGGAAGTCTTAAGGTTGGTTCTATCTGCGTATAGAAGAGTCTTGAGCAGTTATGGAAAGTTACGATTCATAATTTGAGTAGGATTAAAGTCCTAGTTGAGATTGGGTTTGAATGTAGGCCTATAGGGGTGGGTTAATAGGCCTTCTTGATTTTCTCGGTTCCTGTAGCACTTCAACAAAAAGGTCAAATCCAGATATATCGGACTAGTCCGGTAAAGTGCGGACTAGTCCGGATTTCACGGGCTAGGTTGATCAAGTTAGGTCAATTTGATTGTTTCGTTGTCGTTTGCAGCGGAAATATAAACTTTAATGACAGTTCAATAGTTGTATGTTAAGTTTTATTGCAAGTATGATTCTTGTTCAACTATTTAACTTGAATTCAACAAAATGAATCAAACCCTAGATAATGTTGATCAACTAGAATGATGAACACAAACGAACAAGACACAAGATTTATCCTGTGGTTCGGTTACCACGAAGGCAGCCTACATCCACGTTGAGGAGCCCACAAAAGGACCGGGTCTTCACCAACCCTTCCCTCGTCGGATCGCCACGAAGGCCAACCCTCTTCCACTAATCACACAGGGGTAAATCACCAAGTTGAAGGGGCGATCTCACAAGTTGAGAGCTCCCTTGATTACAAGTTTCAAAACCACCAATAACACACTTCGAAATATACAAATTGAGATGCAAGAGTGTGTTAGAGATTCAAACCAAGAGCTCAATCGTGTGCCAAGTGCCTCTCCAATGATCTAGAAGTGATCTTCAATGGATTGATTGATTTTTCACTTAACTTCGTGGAGAGAGATGGTTTTTGAGTCTCTTGGGAGGTGTGACGGCGCTAGGGTTCGAGAGAGGTTAAAAGTGGGCCGTGCACCTCTATTTATATGGGGTTTCTGGAAGTTACCGTTAGGGTTCAGAAATATCGGACTAGTCCGTGGTGGTGACCGGACTAGTCCGGTGTGCTGTGTGAAGCAAACCCTAAGTGTACAGGAATATCGGACTAGTCCGATTGAAAAACGGACTTGTCCGATTTCGCTGCTGGAAATCTTCGGACTTGTCCGGTTGCCATCGGACTTGTCCGGACCTGTGAAACCCTAAGTGTTTAGAACGACAAGGCCGCACTTGGAGGACTTGTCCGATTTAGATCAGAGTGTATATCGGACTAGTCCGTGTAATCACCGGACTTGTCCGAAGTGGATCAGAAAGGGTATCGGACTAATCCGGTGGTGACCGGACTTGTCCGATCTAGTGACTTGTGCATTGTGTTGAGGACTAGTCCGCACTGGGGAGGACTAGTCCGAAGTGGAACAGAAAGATATCGGACTAGTCCGGTGGAGACCGGACTTGTCCGATCTTGTGCAGAATGTGATATCGGACTAGTCCGGCTGATAGCGGACTAGTCCGGTCCTGTATAGCTTTGTGCATTGTGTGTGTGCGATTAAATGAGATTGAGCTCTTGGGTGTGTTTCCTTAACACACTCCATACATACTAATCTACTAATTTCTTCTTCTTGAGCTCAAATTCATTCTCCTTCTTAATTTCCTCTTCTTGAGCTCAAATTCATTCTCCTTCTTAATTTCCCTCTTTTTGGCATTTTGCTCATTTTTCATCATTTTCCTGCATTCATCTCAACAAAAGGATTAGGATCCCAATTGCTTGTCATAAATCATCCAAAACCCACAAGGGAGTCCTAGATGCACTTTCAATCTCCCCCTTTTTGGTGATTGATGACAACCAATTGAGATTTCACAAAATGAGGTATAAAATGAGATTTTCATAAAGTATGCACATATGACTCAAAAATGCATCAGGCAACAAGATAATTATTCATATGTGCATTCTTTATGGTGGGATGCATACTAAGAGCATGAATGCATTAAGAATGACAGAATTTTCATTTACCAACTAATATCAAGTGAATATGGCACTTCAGGAGCAAAAACTCGGATTTCATCACACACTTGCAAATTAATTGAGCAATTCATCACAGGACCAAACATGATATGAAAAGAGAGTTAAGCAAATACAATCACAATTAAAAAACATAGAGAGCTCTCTCCTCGCATCCTATTCAGCTAAAGCTTAGACTAGAGACTCCCCCTCAATCTCTCCCCCTTTGGCATCAAGACACCAAAAAGAGAGAGAGGAAGGTCCTAGGGCTTCACTCTTCGCTGTCAGTCCTCTCGTCGTCTTCATCGTCTTCATCGCTTTCCGCTTGACGAGGTTGAGAGGTAGGAGGAGGAGCGGAGCTGCTCGAGCCCCCAACGCCAAAATAGGCAAGCTCTGAGGGAGTCAAGGGGCCGAGCTCGGTGATGTCCGGATCGGAATCTTCAGAAAGTACTGGAGATCCAATTGGGTTGATCTCCAGCTTCTCACTCAGCTGCTTCACATTGGCTTTGATATATCTCATGTTCTCCTTCCTCTTCTGATTTAGCTTGTGAAGCTTCACTTCAGTTTTCTTGCAGGAGGAGAAAATTGCGGCCAAGTACTTGAGGATCCCACTGGCGGATCCTTTTTGAGGGGCTTCCCTGGAGGGGGGAGTAGCCCTAGCAGCTTCTTCTTGCCTTGCCGGTGCCTCGGGGCTTGAGACCGGCGATGGAGCAGCCTGGACACTCACTGACTGAGGCTTCTGAGGCCTCAGTGGAGTGTGCTCCACGTCCTTCACAAACTCGATTCCTGTGACTTTCTCAATCATGAACATCAAGTAAGGGGCATAGCCACAGGATCGGTTGGGGGTACTTGAGATATTGACCATATCATTCCAAATATAGTCTGCAACATCGAATTGCCTTTTCTTGCTAATGACCCTCATCAGGGTCCGGAGGTAGCCTTGCACACTCCCTGCATCCCCATCCTTGGGAGCAATCGTCTTCCTGAGGACTCTGTTGAGGACCACAAAGAAAGGCTTCATGTTCTTTGTGGAGGGAGGGACATACTTGGAGGTGGGCTCATACATGAACTTCATTCCACCCCTCTCAATGACCCCAATGTTGTGGATAATGAGGTGGTCATGTCCCTCAGAGTCAAGATGCAGCAGGCGGGCAAACTCTTCTTGAGTGATGGAATACTTGGATCCATGAGTCATCCAAGTCACACTTTCTTCGTCTTCGCCTGAGAAGTGGCACGTTGCATAGAATTGTGCAATCACTTCATCATTCCAATTGTACCTGAAAGCAAACAGATCCTTCAGCCCATGTCTCTCTGCAGCTTGTATCACTTCATCAAAAGCTGCACATTTCCTCTTCTCAAGGTGGGCCCAGTCAATCCATTGACTGCGCACCACCGGGGTCTTCATCGGCAAGTAGACCAGCTTGTAGAAGTCAGCATGGAAATTTGACCAGAATCTGCCATCAGCTGCTTGCTTGGGCCTTGCATAGTAATCCACACTTCTCAGCTTCATGGCCACATCGCTGCCCTTGCCATTGAATCTTTCCTCATTGGAGTCCCGGACTCCTTCTCTGGGAGTATGCAGCTTCAGGGGCCCAACAGGCCCTGTGGCAACCCCCTTGCCCTTCCCTTTAGCTTGGCGAAGGCCACTTGAGGGAGTAGCAGCCTTCGAGGCAGGCTTCTTGACACACACCTTCCTCCGAACCTGGGGAGGTGAGGGAGCAGGCTCGGAGGGTCTCTCTTGGCGTTTCTAGCCAAGACCCGTCGAGGACCGAGGTGCCACCTCGTGGTCCAACTCGGCCTCGAAATCGGAGATTTCGTTGTCGGAGCTCGACATGATCTGAGAATGAGGGATCAAGAGAAAAGACAAGTTATACAAGGTATTGGTGAGGTAAGATGGCAATGGAAGGCAGTAGGGAATTAAAGAATTAGGTTTTGGTTCAGAAACAACGGACTTGTCCGGTGCACAGGCACGGACTAGTCCGGGGGACCGGACTTGTCCGTACCTGGACCGGACTAGTCCGGTGTTCATCCGCAAAAACCTAACAGACTGGACAAAAATCGATCCCTAAGATAAAACTAGTCTAGCATACACATAGTACATCAACTAGACATGTAACTAGTGAAGAATGCTAGGCCGAACGATAAGCAATAGAGAAATTTGTGATTTCTTAGGGTTTTGAAGAGAATTTACCAAGAAATCAAAGGAAGCTTGAGATTTTGGGGGTTGGAGGCCGGACTTGTCCGCTAACTTCAATCCCCGAGTCTTCAAGCTTGATCTCCGCCCAAGATTGAGGCTTTTCGACGGAGGAATCAAGGATTCGCCTTGGGAGCTCGAGTGCAAGAGAGAGAAAGCTTGGGGGCGAGTGTGGGGTGAAGGGATTAGGGTTTAGTGGTGGCTAGGGTTATGGACACGAAAAATCGGACAAGTCCGGACACGACCGGACTAGTCCGAAGTCCTCCAGAGACCTAATTCGGACTAGTCCGTGGTCTGTCGGACTAGTCCGGCCTAACCGGCACACTGCGGACTAGTCTGCAATGGCGGACTAGTCCGGGTAACCACGGACTTGTCCGTGGTCACCAGGAGAGAATTGCATAGCCCATTCATATATATTTGAAGGTCCAATAATTGAGAGTAGAGAGGCAAAACAATTCAAATAATCTTGATGAATTTGACCAGTAAGCAAACAACAGTCATACTATGATAAAAAATTCATCAAGATCTAATAATTGACATAGTTTTTCGAGAGAAAAATGGGGAGGAATAATTTTCACAATTCAATCAATATTTTGAAGCAATCATACAGGTATGCAACTTTTCAAGCCACACTCCGAGAATCAAGAATGTTTAGCTCATTTCGGAGTTCGCAAAAACGTTTTTCATCAAGTGGCTTGGTGAATATGTCGGCCAATTGTTTTTGGGTGTTGACATGAGAGATGGATATGTCTCCTTTCATGGAATGGTCTCTCAAGAAATGGTGTCTTATGTCAATGTGTTTAGTCCTAGAGTGTTCAACTGGATTGTGGGCTATTTTAATGGCACTCTCATTATCACAAAGGAGAGGAATACGGTTCATATTGTAACCGTAGTCCATTAGAGTTTGTCGCATCCACAAGAGTTGTGCACAACAACTCCCGGCTGCAACATACTCCGCTTCGGCTGTGGATAATGCAATGGAATTCTGTTTCTTGGATGACCAAGAAACTAAGGATCTTCCTAGGAATTGGCAAGTGCCGGAAGTGCTTTTTCTATCAACTTTGCACCTAGCATAATCTGCATCGGAGTATCCAATGAGATTGAATTTTGAGCCTTTTGGGTACCAAAGACCAAGGTTGGGTGTATGAACTAAATATCTTAGGATTCTCTTTACGGCTGTCAAGTGACATTCCTTAGGGTTGGCTTGAAATCTTGCACACAAACATACACTCAACATAATATCTGGCCTAGATGCACATAAGTAAAGTAAAGATCCAACCATGGAGCGATATACCTTTTGGTCGACGTTTGGTCCATCTTCATTGAGATCCAAGTGACCATTCGTTGCCATGGGAGTCTTTATGGGCTTTGCCTTGTCCATGCCAAACTTCTTGAGGATGTCCTGTGTGTACTTGGTTTGGCTTATGAATGTTCCTTCCCTTTGTTGCCGCACTTGGAATCCCAAGATGTACTTCAATTCTCCCATCATTGACATTTCAAATCTGTCTGTCATGATTTTACTAAACTCTTCACAGAAAGATTGGTTAGTTGATCCAAAAATTATATCATCAACATAGATTTGGCAAATGAAAAGATCATTATCCAGATTTTTCGTGAATAGTGTATAATCTACTTTGCCAATTTGAAAGCCATTATCAATTAAAAAATCTCTAAGACACTCATACCAAGCTATAGGAGCTTGTTTGAGGCCATAGAGAGCCTTACGCAGTTTATACACGTGGTCGGGGAACTCTTCATCTTATAATCCGGGTGGTTGCTCCACGTACACCTCTTCCTTGATCGGTCCGTTGAGGAAGGTGCTTTTTACGTCCATTTGGTACAGCTTGAAATCATGGTGAGTAGCATATGCAAGTAATATTCTAATTGATTCAAGCCTAGCTACTGGGGCAAAAGTTTCATCAAAATCCAAACCTTCGACTTGTGAGTAACCTTTGGCCACAAGTCGTGCCTTGTTTCTTGTCACCACTCCGTGTTCGTCTTGCTTGTTGCGGAAGACCCACTTGGTGCCCACAATATTTGCATTGGGTCTTTCCACAAGTTCCCAAACCTCGTTTCTCTTGAAATTGTTCAACTCTTCTTGCATTGCCACCACCCAGTCCGGATCCTTTAATGCATCCTCAGTCCTGCGGGGTTCCAAAAAGGAGACAAACGAGTAATGTTCACAAAAATTTGCTATACGAGATCTAGTGGTTACTCCTTTTTGGATGTCGCCGATGATGTTGTCGATTGGATGATCCCTTTGAATGCATTGGTGTACTCTTGGGTGTGGCACTTGGGGGGTCGTATGTTGGTGATCATCTTCTTCTCCCCCTGAGTTGTTGTCCTCGTTGATTTGTTGATCATGTTCATATTCCTGTGATTTGTCTTGTATCAAGGCTCCCCCTTGATTGTTGATCTCCTCTTGTGGTTCACTTTCCTCTTGTATTTGTGCCGATGACTCTTGTGGTCGTACTTCGCCTAGAGCCATCCTCTTTATTGCTTGATAGGGGGCTTCCACTTTACCTAATTCACATTGATCAACTTGCTCCTTTTGGGAGCCATTAGTTTCATCGAACACTACGTCACGTGCCACTTCAACAAGTCCGGAGGCCTTGTTGAAAACACGATAGGCGTAAGTGTTCGAATCATAACCAAGCAAGAAACCTTCATCGGACTTCGAAGCGAACTTTGAAGTCCTGGGCTTCTTGTTCAAAATATAGTAAGGAGAACCAAAAACTCGAAAATATGAAATGTTCGGTTTGTTACCGGTGAGTAGCTCATAGGGAGTCTTCTTTAGTAGTCGATGAAGGTAGAGTCGATTTGTGGCATGGCAAGCGGTGTTGATTGCTTCCGCCCAAAATCGATCCAAAGTCTTGTATTCATCGAGCATTGTTCTTGCCATCTCTATGAGCGTTCGGTTCTTCCTTTCGGCAACTCCGTTTTGTTGTGGAGAGTATGGTGCTGAGAATTCGTGCTTGATTCCTTCCTCATCAAGGTACTCCTCCACTTGTATGTTCTTGAACTCCGAGCCGTTGTCGCTCCGAATACTCTTGATTGATAGTGAGAATTCGTTTTGCGCTCGCTTGAAGAATTTCTTGAGTGTTCCTTGTGTTTCTGACTTGTCATGCAAAAAGAACACCCAAGTGAACCGGGAAAAATCATCAATAATAACTAAACCGTATTTGTTACCGCCGATGCTTATGTAAGCAATTGGACCAAACAAGTCCATATGAAGTAGTTCGAGCGGTCTTGTCATGGTCATGATGTTATTCGCAGGATGTTGTGCTCCAACTTGCTTTCCTGCTTGGCACGCGCTACAAGGCCTGTCTTTCTCAAACACAACATCTTTCAAACCTCGGATGTGATCGCCCTTGAGGAGTTTTTGAAGGTTCCTCATACCAACATGTGCTAGCCGTCTATGCCACAGCCAACCCATGTTGGTTTTTGCAATCAAGCATGTGTCGAGTTCGGCTTTATCCTTGTTGAAGTCAACAAGATAAAGCTTTCCCTTTAACATACCCTTGAATGCAACGGAACCATCACTTCTCCTTGAGACGGTCACACCCTCGTTAGTAAACAGACAATTATAACCTTTGTCACATAACTGAGATATGGACAGCAGGTTATAATCTAAAGATTCAACGTGTAAAACATGCGAAAGAGTATGTTCAGAGGATATTGCAATTTTACCGGTACCGAGGACCCTTCCTTGACTGTTATCCTCAAAGTAGATGCCTTCGTTTGGGTCCTGGTTCACTTCATACTCCACAAACATCCTCCTTTCTCCGGTCATGTGGTTGGTGCATCCACTGTCCAGCACCCATTTGGATCCACCGGAGGAGTAGGCCTGCAAAAACAAATTACGCCTTGGTTTTAGGTACCCAAGCTTGCTTGGGTCCTTGGAGGTTAGTAACGATACATTTGGGCACCCACACATGGGATTTTGTGTTCCCATGGCGTGGCCCAGCATAATAAGCATACACTTTACCAACATTATTTTTCATTAAAACATAGGAGGCATCAAATGTTTTAAACAGAAGTTGCTGTTGATTATGGGTCGGACTAGTCTGTGTGACCGGACTTGTCCGGATGACCGGACTTGTCCGGACCACAACCGGACTAGTCCGATTTTCATGAGAGTTCAGATTTTTAGTTTTCGAGTTACCAGGTTGTGAGGGTCCTCCCTTCACAAAGGTGATCCTTCCCTTGTTATTCTTATGATTTCCAGCTCTTTGCTTTCCATCACAAGAGTAACCAATGCCATACTTGACATTTGGAGGTCTTTGGACCAAATATGCACTACGTGCATAGTTGATCCTATCCTTGTCAAATATTACACATTGGGTAGGATTTTTGTCCTTCGTGGAGGTAGGATTTTCCTTCAACCTGGTGTTAGTTTTATCACATTTGCAAACATGAGCGATATTAGTTAAAGTGGGTTGAGAAGGTAGGGTTGAAGAGGAGGAAGATTCACTAAGCTTGAGTGACTCAACCTGCACTTCAAGGATCTTGTTGACCTTGATTTGGTCATCAAGTTGATTCTTGATTGCAACATTTGAGTTGGTTAACTCCAAGCAAGTTTTCTTGCTTGAAGCTAGCTCAAGCTCTAGTGAGTGATTTTTCTCCTTTTCAAGAACTAGAAGATTGTCAAGTTCGACATGCTTCTCCTTTTGGGAGATAATCATGTCTTCTTGACGATCAATTAGCTCTTCCTTCTCAATAAGTTGGTTAAGCAAGAATTTCATTTTTGCAGCAGTTTTTCTATCTAAACCAATTAGCATATCTTCATCATCACTGTCTAGATCATCATCACTTGAGTAAGAATGCAAGGAAGGAGTTTTGATGTTTACCTTGCGTTTACCTTCCTTAGCCATGAGGCAAGTTCCATTTGCCTTCTTTGCACCGAGCGTGGGGAAGAGTGTGGATTTCTTGGACATGCTTTCAATGGCTATGCTAGCCATTTCTTCTTCATCGGACGATGAGGACTCATCGTTTGAGTCCCATTCCTTTCCGATGTGTGCTTGTTCAACTTGCTTCTTCTTCTTGAAGAATTTCTTCGGTTGAGGCTTGGACTCTTTACTCTTCTTCTTGTTGTCCTCATACGGGCAATCGACTATAAAGTGATTGTATTCACCACAATTATAACATGCCCACCTCATCTTCGGCTTTGTCTTCTCCTTGTATTTTCCTTCACTCGATTTTGCTCCTTGTCTTTTCTTCATAATTCTTTTGAATTTCTTCTTGAACAAAATCATATCTTCTTCGTCCAGCTCGCTGCTTTCATCATCGCTGTCCTCCTAAAGCTGTGCTTCTCTTGCTTCTTTGGATAGAGGCTTGAGTGAGGACTTTAGGGCAACTCCCTTCTTCTTAGCTGATGTGAGATCGGCTATTTCTTTTACGTGCTTGGCTTGCTTCTCCATCATCTCAAAGTTGATGATCTTGCCAAGCAGTTCATCCGGAGTCATTTTCTTGTACCCGGGACTTTCTCGGATCATAGAGCAAAGTGTGACGTTGCGAGGCATAAAGGCTCTAAGGATGAGCTTTACAACCTCGTGGTCATTCCACTTTTTGCTACCATATGATCGAACCTTGTTCACAAGGGTCTTCAGTCTGTTGTACATGTCCTAGGGGGACTCATCTTCCTCAATCGCGAACCTTCCCAGTTTGCCTTCAATCATCTCAATCTTTGCCTCCCGCACATGCCTGTCACCTTCATATGTTGTCTGTAGTGTGTCCCAGATTTCTTTGGCAATCTCCAATCCGTCCACCTTTGTGAATTCATCTCTACTTAGAGATGAGGTGATAACGGCTGCGGCTTGGGCATTCCTGTGGATGGCTTGCTCTTGACTTGGTGTGAGTTCTTCATCGTCATCAGGGATGTTTATTCCTGTGCACACAATATGCCATAAACTTGGGTTAAGGGAAATCAAGTGCATCTTCATATTTTGCCTCCACATGGAGTAATCACTCCCATCGAAGTGTGGGGCTTTTCCGAGAGGAATAGATAGATAATGACTGCTGTTAGAATTTAAACGGTCATAATTAAAAGGATATCGGGAGCAGTCGGTGTGACTACTCCCCTTCTTCTTTTCTTCAACTTTAGCTTTCCCTTTGGAAAGTGCTTTCTTTTGGAGCAGTGCTTTCAGCTCCAATGTCTCATCATCATCATCATCGAAGTCTTGAATGGCTTCGAGATACTTTTCAAGCTTTTGGTGCTTGTCATTGTTCATCTCTTCCTGGTTGTTGATTTTCTGGACTTCCTTCATGTCCGACATGATCTCTTCGAGTGGTTGCACTCTTTCTTGAAGAACCTTGCTCTGATACCAATTGAATGTAGGCCTAGAGGGGGGGTGAATAGGCCTTCTTGATTTTCTCGGTTCCTGTAGCACTTCAACAAAAAGGTCAAATCCAGATATATCGGACTAGTCCGGTAAAGTGCGGACTAGTCCGGATTTCACGGGCTAGGTTGATCAAGTTAGGTCAATTTGATTGTTTCGTTGTCGTTTGCAGCGGAAATATAAACTTTAATGACAGTTCAATAGTTGTATGTTAAGTTTTATTGCAAGTATGATTCTTGTTCAACTATTTAACTTGAATTCAACAAAATGAATCAAACCCTAGATAATGTTGATCAACTAGAATGATGAACACAAACGAACAAGACACAAGATTTATCCCGTGGTTCGGTTACCACGAAGGCAGCCTACATCCACGTTGAGGAGCCCACAAAAGGACCGGGTCTTCACCAACCCTTCCCTCGTCGGATCGCCACGAAGGCCAACCCTCTTCCACTAATCACACAGGGGTAAATCACCAAGTTGAAGGGGCGATCTCACAAGTTGAGAGCTCCCTTGATTGCAAGTTTCAAAACCACCAATAACACACTTCGAAATATACAAATTGAGATGCAAGAGTGTGTTAGAGATTCAAACCAAGAGCTCAATCGTGTGCCAAGTGCCTCTCCAATGATCTAGAAGTGATCTTCAATGGATTGATTGATTTTTCACTTAACTTCATGGAGAGAGATGGTTTTTGAGTCTCTTGGGAGGTGTGACGGCGCTAGGGTTCGAGAGAGGTTAAAAGTGGGCCGTGCACCTCTATTTATATGGGGTTTCTGGAAGTTACCGTTAGGGTTCAGAAATATCGGACTAGTCCGTGGTGGTGACCGGACTAGTCCGGTGTGCTGTGTGAAGCAAACCCTAAGTGTCCAGGAATATCGGACTAGTCCGATTGAAAAACGGACTTGTCCGATTTCGCTGCTGCAAATCTTCGGACTTGTCCGGTTGCCATCGGACTTGTCCGGACCTGTGAAACCCTAAGTGTTTAGAACGACAAGTCCGCACTTGGAGGACTTGTCCGATTTAGATCAGAGTATATATCGGACTAGTCCGTGTAATCACCGGACTTGTCCGAAGTGGATCAGAAAGGGTATCGGACTAATCCGGTGGTGACCGGACTTGTCCGATCTAGTGACTTGTGCATTGTGTTGAGGACTAGTCCGCACTGGGGAGGACTAGTCCGAAGTGGAACAGAAAGATATCGGACTAGTCCGGTGGAGACCGGACTTGTCCGATCTTGTGCAGAATGTGATATCGGACTAGTCCGGCTGATAGCGGACTAGTCCGGTCCTGTATAGCTTTGTGCATTGTGTGTGTGTGATTAAATGAGATTGAGCTCTTGGGTGTGTTTCCTTAACACACTCCATACATACTAATCTACTAATTTCTTCTTCTTGAGCTCAAATTCATTCTCCTTCTTAATTTCCTCTTCTTGAGCTCAAATTCATTCTCCTTCTTAATTTCCCTCTTTTTGGCATTTTGCTCATTTTTCATCATTTTCCTGCATTCATCTCAACAAAAGGATTAGGATCCCAATTGCTTGTCATAAATCATCCAAAACCCACAAGGGAGTCCTAGATGCACTTTCAGGGTTGGCCTAAGGGTTGTTTATATAAGCAAGGGCGGCCAAAGCTCGTGGTAGACGACTTTTGGGCTGTTCCTCTTGTGTTCTATTGAATAAATATCATAGTTTAAAGGAACTTTTGTGCCTTGTTCGTCCGACTTGTTTCTGTCAAGTCTTTCTCGTCGAGTTTCTGCACATCAATACCTTTCTTCGGTAGTTTTATCATAACTCAAGTTTTACAAATACAATTGATGTGATTCTTTTTGGGTTGTATTAAAAGCTTGATTATCTATTATATTTCAAAATTTCACGGTCATTGGATTTGTGGTTTTTGATCTACACGAGTTTCTTTGCAGTATTACAGATCTGTTTTTTACTCGATAGAACATATTGACCTTTGTTCGATCTTTCGATCGTAACTTGAGTTCCTCTCAACGGATTTGAGTAATTCTTGTTGTGTTGTCTTTGTGACTTGATTCTCTCTGATATATATCACTTTTTTCATGGTGAAACATATTTAGATTAGTCTCACACACGGTTTCTTTAACAGATCGGTTTTCTACCGAGGGGTGTTTCGTTGCTTCCGCTGAATAGTTTTAAATCTACCATTCACCCCCCCTCTGGTAGCTTTTCATGTGCTCTTTGATCCTACAACCTCTTAAATCCGTGGGCATACGAGACATCCAATGCTACTCTCTATCCTAGCACCATGCAAGCATATTAAGTAATTACCTTAAGAGCCTAGGCACAAGCCATCCTAAGGCAATGAACTAAATCACCATTGAACTAATGTTAATTCATAGAACAAGTGATTCGTGTTAACATAATCATATTCTAGCTAATTAGACTATAGTGGAGGTTTATAGGGTTTATGATAATATAATGATAACGGTATAGCATAATCATTAATATTACTCCTACCACATACATGGAATCCACAATCAAAAAGAAACGCTTCATCCAAGTATATGGACAATTGAAGACTAAAGATAACATCTTTATTAAGAATAAAGTCACAAATACAAATAGAAATATAAGATCTATACCTTTCCCAATTAGGAATTGGGAAGATACTTCTTCTACTCCTCTTCTACTTGGACTATGGACTAGAGGCTCTTGTCTCTACAGCCTATGCTCCTCTAAACCTATGGAGAGTAGTGGATGGGTTTGTAGGGATTGGTGGGACTACCCTAGGATCCCAATGGCTCAAGAGGGGGCCCTTGGTTGGATGTGCTCAGCTGGAGACATCACCACCGGTGAAACCTCAGTGGGGGTCTAAATATGCTAGTAATCACTTTGTAAAGGCTATTTTTTGATCTCTTGGCCACACACCTAAGAAAGTGTGAGATGACATAATTGAGATTCCATAATCATCGAAAGGTGATGAAATCATGAACTTGTGGGTAAAGTGGTACAACCTCTGCAGAGTGTGTTAAAAACTATCATGATAGCCGTGCTCCCGGTTATGAGCAACCTGAACCCTCACATGATTAGAGTTATGGACCTTTAACATGGTTTAATGGCTGAAATTGAATTGGGAGTTGGTATTGGTTAATTAATGTCTTTGGTATATGGAATTGATGAACATGAGAAACATGAGCAGTTATGAGTTGATTATGGATTATTTATGATGCTATTGGTTTTTTGAGTGGAAATTAATGTTATTTGGTTTATTTTGGGAAGGACCTCTCTTAATGATGATATAATTGCATTTTCAACTGTTATGAATGTACTTTTATGCAATCCACCCATTATTATTATCATTCCTTGTTTAAGCTACATGTCATACTTTCCCACACCCCCCGAGTACGACAAGTTTTTGAGGAGTACTAGGCGCACGTGTTACCGTCAAGCTTGCTTGTGGAGTTTGGAGTCTTAGTATTTAGTGTTTTCCGCCGTAGTGAGACTATTTGGTTTGTAATAAGATACTATTATTAGTGTTATTATTCGAGACATGGTTGCATTCTGTTTATCATTTATGAATCACTTGTGTATGTGTGTTAAACATCCTGGGCACATATATGCATCACGCTTGGTTCATTTTTGGAACCGGGTGTCACACAACCTCTTCGGCCCTTTCAAGAAAGCATATGGGGGGCTTCACCGTCCTCATTGCGGTTGATAAATTCACTGAGTGAATCAAATCTAAGTCCTTCGTGCAGGCCACATCCAAAAAAGTGGTGGCCTTCTTCCGAGATATCTATCATTTCGGGGTACTATAGACGGCTGGTACGTCACAAATGAAATCCGCAAGCGCATGGAGAAACCGCTGTAGCACTTTCCCTTAAGAGTATTCCCAAGAGTATCAAGTCCAAGGAACGTGCGTGCTAATCTTCTGAATTGTTCACCCATGGACATAAAGCTTGGTCGTAGGCAAAGGATAGAGTGAATTTCCAAAGAGAAGGGGTTCTAATTCAAAGCAAGTCGATCAATGACAGCTTGTATTTGGCACGGGCTTACCCTAGTGTGCCAGACGACTCCTGCCAAGAGCCTACATCGTAGTCGTACGTGGAGGATTACAACGGACGGATAGGGCTATCACCACCTACCGCCTACCTCTACAACCCGTGGACTATGATATAATCAAAGGTAACGTCAAGCCTAGACACCACACCTATGCTATCGATTACTTCCCTAACCTCTCTTGCAAAGACTTGAATCTCTAAATGAATAGAGCAACGAACGAACAAGCAACTAAGAAATTAACTCGCTTGAATTAAACAAATAAACTCAAATGGAAATCATGTACCTTACTTGAGATGGAAAGACCTGTCGAGGTACAAAGGTGGAGAGGGTTCGACAATCCTGAACCCTATCCTTAAGTGGAAGAAGCCCGACAAACAAAAACCTCCTCCTCCTCCTCCTCCTCCTCCTCCTCCTCCTCCTCCTCCTCCTCCTCCTCCTCCTCTTTCTCACTCTCTCCCTATTTCTCTAAGCACTTAAGCAGCACTACACGTTTGGAGTGGAGTACTAGACTCAAGATTTTGGTGTGTGGAGTGAGAGAGCCCCCTTACCCCCTATTTATACCCTCTAAAGGTCGATTTGGTGCCAGAATATGCATGAGAATCAGTCACCATCGTGATATCCAAGTCGTGAGGAGACAACATGTGGCGGTTGACCGTGTTTAGTGCGTGTACCAAGTCGGGCGAGCTGGGAGCTCGGCCGATCTACCAACGGCTCCCTTCGCGCTGAAACTTTGCTATGACACTAGTATGTGGGTTCCCATCATGGGTATGGGTGATTCCGTTGATTTTTAGTTAGTTTTCTCTTCCGAGTGGGCTCATGAATCCTTGTGCTTGCGCCTAATTGGTCGAGAGGTGTGTTTCTTGGATTGATCCCTATAAATCCATTTTATTATGGGAATAATTCACCTGCATAGAAAATTGCACCAACACTTGTGGAAATAGTTAGTAAATAACTCCTACCACTATGTTGGCTGTCCAATTCATATCTTTTATGCAGGGAATTGATGACCAAATTTGGCATTTCAGGACCGTCAACAAACTCCCCCACACTTAGTCCTTTACTCGTCCTCGAGTGAAGGCAAGAAGAACTAAGTGATATCATAATACATCTACAAGTATGAAATATGTATACAAAACATTTCAACACATACCTTTGTTCAAGAACCTTTGATATGTGGCTACCAAATCATCTTGGTTGTTTGAGAGATGGAACATCTTGAATGTAGTTCACCTGGACTCCTCCTACTGAAATAAACATGGAAATTGCTATATTTGCACAAGTCAAAAAGATATTGCCATACTCCTCAAAACAATGCTCTCGTCTCTCAATTTGTTTAGTCCTCACTGTGGCATGAGTCAAAAAGATATTTCCATACAACTAAATATGGCTTTTTGTGGAGCTTGGTAAGGATAAAAAGTGGTTGTTGGTACCCAGCATATCGGGTACCCTCACGCAAAGGCTAAAGCTTCCTAGGTGTTCTGCCTTCTAGCCAAGGCAGGGTCTGAGAGCGCCACGTGTCCAGAAGGCCCGGACCCCTCTACCTAAGATGTGGGGTTCAGAGTATCTACATGGACCTCAAGGAGGAGTCCAGCTCCCCCTCAGGGACGAGCTCCCAAGCGGTCACGTGTCTAGCAGGACGGGATCCCGCTCCCCCCATGGGAGAGGGTTTCGGTGCTGCCACGTGCCTCGAGACAACAGATAGGTCACCTCCTCGAAGAGGTGGGCTCCAGCTCTGTCACGTGTCCTGCGGCGCTGGAACCTCCGCTCTACTCAGGAGCGGGCTCCGGGGCTGCCACATGGTCAGCGGGTTGGGATCCAGCCTCACCAATAGAGGCTAGCTCCCGAGCTGCCATGTACCCTGCAACTTGCCCTGGGCGGTGGGTTGCGAGAGTTAAGAAAGCGGTGCGCCTTGTACATGTCAGGCATTGAAGACTCGTGTCTTCCCTAGGCGCGTGATGCGACGCACGCCTGCTGTAGGTTATCACTGTGACCAATCGCATTGCAGTATAGGTGTCGTAGGCCTACCCCACTCCACCACGTGGGTAACTTACGACACCAGGGACTAACGGATGGGAAATTCCCTGCCATCATCAATGACTTTGCATGGGCCACTGGCGATTGAGGCAGCAAGACGGTGACTCTTCAAGCTGCGGTCAGAGGAAGCTTATACGAGAAGCCTTAGATCTTTAGGATAAGATCGCCCCGGGGCCACCTGTCGAGCTTTGGACCCCACTTGTAATGCGTCTGACCTTGTCTATAAAAGGACCAGACCGCCACCATAACAGGAGAGAAAAATCTATGCATACACACACACACACAAACAGACACACACACACACACACACACACACACCAGCAATACAACCTCATCGTGGAGTCGGGTGTTACGCTCTTGCGGCTCGAACCACGTAAAAACCACTGTCTCATACTCTCATGCGCGCGATCACTCGATAAAGGACTAAGCCTTACCGATCACTTAGTCGTGGCGGCCATCAACTCTCCCAACAGAGGGAGACATCATGTGTCTCTATTGCACACGCCGTCCATCAACCGTCGCACTGCTGACTCCAGATCAACCACGCTTACTAGCGCTGGCAAGATCCCCATGGAGGACCTGAGGGCTGAGATTGACCGTTGTCAAGCTCAGATAGATGGCCACATCATCATAGAGCGGCAGCAGGCGAGGCGGCACAACTTTGACGCCAAGTATGGCCCTTAAGGTCCTAAGCATGAGGCATCCTCCGTCCATGGTGGACCACAGGTAAACCCTCTGCCACCACCGCGAAACCAGGATTACGTTGGGTCGACCGCACCCCTGTAGTACTCTGTGCAGCAGGTGCTGCAGCAGCAGTATTTACCACAGCAACAGGCTCCACAGCAGCTGCAACACGTGCAGCAAACCCCCCTGGGGTATGCTGTTACGTACGCCTCTCCGGCGAAGCCCATCGGAGCGTGCATGGCCTTGGTGCCATACCTCCGCCTAACGACATGGCCGCACATGTTTCGGCCACGTTTGCCAGAGAAGTTTGATGGGAGCGTCAATCCAGCTGAGTTACTGCATATCTACACCACGACACTCCTTGCTGTAGCAGCGGATGAATCCGTCCTGGCGAACTACTTCCGCGTCGCCCTGATCGACTCAGCCTGGTCATGGCTGATGAACCTGCCTAAGAGGTCCATAACCTCTTGAGATGAGCTCTTCCGGAAGTTCATGGCAAAGTTCGGCAGCTCCTACATGCACCCCGGCACCGAGCTTGACCTCCACACCACGCACCAGCAACCTAAGGAGACGCTATGATCATTCATCCAGCGCTTCTCCAAGGTACACAACTCCATCCCCAACATCACGAATGCTTCTGTCATAGTAGCATTCTGGCAGGGAGTGCTAACTGGAAGATGCTCGAGAAGTTATCCACTCACTACGTGCAAGATGTCTTCGAGCTCTTCTCCATTGCCGACCGGTGCGCCCAGGCGGCAAAAGGCCGTGAGTGGCAAACCCAGCCCATCCCTAGAGTGGGCAGAGTTCGCCAGACCAACAAAGGTGTCGTTACCCTGGGTAGCTACAAAAATAAGAACAAGAACCGGGGCGGCGGCCAGAATAAGCCGCTGCATGGGTCACCCATCGCCGCAGTAGTGGGGACTGGTGGTGGAAGACCCCCACGCCCCGACAAACGCCCATGTCAGCCACCTGCTACTGACGATGGTGTCGAGCCCTGCCTGGTGCACAAGACTCACGACCACACCACGATCGAGTGCTGGGAGATCAAGAGATGCACCGCGCGATAACAAGAGCGAGTGCAACAGCATCCCAACAGTGCCCCCTTTCACTAGCGGGGGGGGGGGGGGGGGGGGGGGCAAACAGAAGGTCGACCCCAAGGTCGACAACGAGGAGATAGAGTACCTGAAGTAGGAACGGGCCGTCAAGGTGGTCCACCAAGTCGAGGACTCTGACGCCAACAGCGAACACGAGCGTTGCAAGACTCTCCACATCATATTCAGGGGGTCTTGTGATCCTGCGTCCCAGAACACGGTCAAGACCCTGTGCCTAGCGGTGGCTTCAATAGCCCTTGCTCCCGCTCCGGTGCTGCACCACAAGTGGAAGGAGATGCCAATCAACTTCGACTCCTCCGACTGCCCCAAGAACATGGCGGGAGTCAGGATCCTGCCTCTTCAGGTTGCCCCCACCATTGCCAACGTCAAGCTCCACTACGTCTTGATAGATGGTGGGGCCAGTCTCAACCTCATCAGCCGTGCGTCCTTCGACCAGCTGTAGATCCCGGTGTTGAAGCTCAACCCCTCGAGCCTGTCTTGGGGGTGGGGCTAGGGAACATCATCCCATACGGCAACATCATCCTCCAGGTGACGTTTGGGACACCTGACAACTACAGGACCGAGAGCATCCGGTTCGACGTCGCTGACGTCAGCCGCCCCTTCAATGCCATCATTGCCAGTCCCGCCCTGTATCGATTCATTACCATAGCTCACTACGATTACCTTGTCCTAAAGATGCTGACCCCCTCCAACATCCTCTAGATCTGCAGAGACCGCGTTGTTGTAGTGTTAGCCTTGGAGAAGCTGCAAGCCTTCACAGCAGACCTAGCACCAGCCCCGGGCAGCACTGGACCTAGTCAGCCTCCGCCAAGTTCGTGCCAGCGCGGCTCACACGCTGCACCCCATCTGCAACCTTCTGACAGCAACCCCACTCCCGTCAAAGCTGTCAGGATCAGTTCTGGCTCCGCTTAGACCACTCGCAAGGCGGGGGACCAAGGCAGAAAGTAGGAGGTGCTGCTCAATGCCCCAATGGTGGCTATCGACAACAAGTTTCTCGACAATCGTCACAGCTACCCTCGGAGCTTCGGGCACCCTGTATATATTAGCTTAGTAGGATAGTGTGAAGGTGTTCATAGTGTCTAGGAGTAGCATTTAGGACAACCGAGCTTTGGGTGGGTCAGGTCCAGAGTGTGCAGTCAACTTAGCCTTATTCCGAACCCTAAGCCTGTGCACTCTGCCTCCCTCGGCATCCGGAAGCAGGCAATTGCCCTCTTTTGTAAAAGTTTGTCTCCTCCTTTGAATATCGATATAAAAGAATCACTGTCTTACTTCATGTTTACCTAACAATGTTCATTTAATTATGCGCTAATTTTAAGATCAGCCATGCTAGACTCGTTTACTGTATATTTCCATTATGTACACGGGTGTACACTTTGTATCTCATCCTTGCTGGAGTCATTCAATCCTACTGCAGGCAGGCTTGCTTGAGGTAATTGTGATGTGTGAAGGATTCTCGTGGCTACCCCCATCCTTGGAGTTCTTTGATGCGAGATGGCCTCTCAGGAAAGGCCTAAGCCAAGCCGGAGGTCCAGGGCGTGTGAACTGCTTAGCCTGGTCTTGTACCCTAAGAACGCACAAATTGCCTCTTAGCGCCGTAGGCGAGTACTTGGGGCCGGAGGGATCGCACCCTAAGGACAGTGGGAGTCGGACCCCGAAGCACTAACGCATTGAATTACCCAAGTCTCGTGTGTCAGCTCAGAACAGTAAGACATGACAAAGCTAAGGAAGACGAATAGGTAAAACTGGCGAGCAAACTAGTCCCTCCTTTATCGTGTGTAGGACAGCCAACTCCGATACCACCCATGGGGCCTGCCGTCGACATCCCCGCATGTTGACAACAACAACAAGCGCTGATAAGTTACACTCTCTTGCCTTGCTCTTGTTGCTAACAGGGTTCTCTTGTGGTAGCCTGTACACTAGGGGCCTGCCGTCAAAGTACTACACATCGGTGGTGGACGATGCTGGAGCAGCAAGCTCCGACACCTCCCAGGGGGCCTACCGTCGATGACTCTACGATGATGGTTGGTGAAAGTTGCCTAGAGGGGGGGTGAATAGGCTAATAGACCTGAAATGACTCAATAAAACGAGATCAGCACTTAGGGGGCGGACTAGTCCGGTCTAGGGGCGGACTAGTCATGTCCTCCTGCAGGGAAATTTTAAAAAGAGTTTCTAACAGTTTTAGTTGGATTTTCGTGATACAAAAAGTGTTAGGATGATTCAGTGAACCTTAACAAGTTATATAGCAAGTATGAAGCTAAGGATCACAATGAAACAAGAGCGATGAACAAAAATGGTAAAGCTAACCCTAGAAGCAATATGAGATAAATGAAAGCGAAGTACACAAGGGACACAAGGATTTTATCCCGAGGTTTGATCCCACACAGGAATCTACGTCCCCGTTGAGGAGTCCATGAAGGACTGGGTTCAACAACCCTTCCCTCACCAAGTTTACCACAAGGGCTTAACTTGGTTCTCCACTATCACAAGGGTGAATACAAGATTCATTGGGACTTCTCACAATCTGAGGCTCCCACCACAAATATGATTACAAATCACAAAGAAAAACTCAAGCCACAGATCACAAAGATTCAACAAGTGCAAGAGATCAAACCGAGAGCCTAGAGTGGTGTTCTTCCTCTTCTTCTCCTCACCAAACCCTAATCCACACAAGAATTAGTTTTAGAGGGAAGGTAGGAAAGAAGGAGGCTTTTGAAGGCTCAAAGTTTGCTGTGGCGGCGCTAGGGTTCAAAAGTTATCAAGAGATGGTTCAAATGAACCCAGGGGTCCTCTATTATAGAGGAACAAGGCCCATTCTGCTGACCTCAGCAGATGGGCGAACTAGTCCGGCCTACGGCCCGAACTAGTCCGGCCTTTGGGACCACTAATGCCCCTGACAATTGTCACACTGCGCGGCAATCGTCACGCTCCCGCCAAACTTCGAATTCAAACGATCACTTCATAACGTACTAGTCCGGTCCAAACCGGACTAGTCCGATCTCACACAAATTTTTTTGTTCCGTGTGAAAACAGACTAGTCTGGAGACCACGGACAAGTCCGACCCCCAGGGCGGACTATTCCGGCCTCCCAGACATAGTCGTTGAAGCACCTAGCTCTCACGAATCCGGAATAGTCCGGCCCCCAGGGCGGACTAGTCCGACTTAGTCCCGAAAACCCACTCCATGACTACCCCGGACTAGACCGTCCCACTACGGACTAGTCCAAAGTCAGTCAGACCCTTCTGGTCCACCTGAAAACGGACTAGACTGGCAAGGGGCGGACTAGTCCAGCCACCAGCACGGACTAGTCCGGCCTCTCCTATCAGACCACTCTAACACTCTTCTCTCAATAGGTTTTGATCTCTAAACCGCTTTGAGCTCCCAACTTGATCTCAATGCATTTTACGCACACATCCTCGTACATATATGGCTAGTCTAAACTCGACACGCTAGAAACCCTAGTTTCTTTTTTTTTGAGTTGACACAGCCATTTTCATCCTTTTCCTTTTTGAGAGTTTGTGTTTCCACTTAAGTCCACACCTGGGCTTTAGATCACTGAGCTCATTAGTTACTTAATCATCGTCATCAATCATCCAAAACCCACGGGGATCCTAGATGCACTTTCAATCTCCACCTTTTTGGTGATTGATGACAACACATTAAGTCTTCACATATGGGAGTATAAATTTTGGTTTTCATAACATGCGGGTGTATGAGTGACTCCCCCTCAATGAATGCATCATGAAAAGAAGATTGAGGAAGTCCTTCATACTCACACACATTATGGTGGGGTGCGTGTGTGTTGTGCTCAACATTTGTGACAAGACATAATAGATATGAATATGATCAAAATATAGACATTCAAAGCATCATATTGATAATAAACATTCAAAACATAGTCTTGCATAAATTTAACCATTCAAATGACATAAATATTACATTAAGAAGTGCAACGTGTCCAAGGATCCAAAATGCTAGACAAAGTACTACTACCCCCTCTAACCCCATCTAACTCTCCCCCTTTGGCATCAAGACACCAAAAAGGAAAAGAAGAGGGGAACTACGATGCCCAAAGTCTAGTTATCATCCTCCTCGCTATCGGCCGCCTTATCACCGGTGTCGCTCTCCGTGGCCCCCGGGTCCTCGTAGTCCTCGTCGTCGTCATCGGAGACCCGTGCCAAGGGAGCCGCCCGGGAAGAGCTCCCGTCCTCATAGAACTGGGCAAGCTCGTTGGCGGTGAAGTCGGGGAACGGAGTGATCTCTCCATCGCTCTCCTCCGGAGGTGACATGGGGACCTCAAGCTTGTCGCACACGGCCTTGAGATACTTCTCTTGACGCTTGTGTGCCCGCTGATTGCGGACTTCTTGCTTCTGGTAGGAGGTGAATATTGCCTTGAAGCACTTAAAGAAAGCGCTCATCGACTGAGGCAGAGGCAGAGATGGAGGTGCCACAGGGCGAGGTGCTGGCATCCCCGGATCAGAGGGAGGCTCCGCATTCTTCTGGCGCGGAGGAGGCGGCACAGATGGTGGCGTCTGTGGATGAAGCAGGCGATGAGTCACATCCTTGACAAAGGTCAAGCCAGACACCTTCTCGATGAGACACATGATGTAGGGTGCATACCCACATGCACGGTTAGGGGTGTGCAAGATGTTGAAGATGTCATCGAAGATGTAGTCGACGAGATTGAACTTCTCATCACCCTCAATAAGAAGAAAAAGGTGCCTTAGGATACCTTGGATCACCCCTGCATCACCATCCTTGGGTGCTATGATCCTCCTTAGAATCCGGTTCAGGATGCTATAGAATGGCTTGATGTTGCGAGCAAGCCCGGCCTCATAGCGGACATGACTGGGATACATGTAGGCCAACTCATCTCTGTCTACGGCCTTGAGGTTAGAAATAATGATCTCATGATCGAAATGAGCCTCAAGTCCGAGAATCTTGGCGAACTCCACAAAGGTGACTGAGTACTGCTCCCCATGAGTCATCCAAATGATCCGTCTATCACCTTGAGTGGTGAAGTAAATGGTAGAGTAAAACTGCAAGATGACCTCAACATTCCAGTTATACTTGAATCCGATTATATCCTCAGGCACATGACGCTCAGCAGCCTGAATGACCTCATCAAAAGCAAAGTGCTACTTCTGGGCCATATAGTCCCAGTCAACCCATTGAGCTTCAATCACGGGCTTCTTCATCGTCCGGTAGACCAGACGGTATTAGTCACAACGGAAGTCGCACCAAAACCTCAGGTCGGCGGTGCTCCTTTCATACTTGTAGACTCTTTCAGTTTGCAATTTCCTTGCCTTGTTCGCTCCTTTCCCATGGAACACATTTGCGGCCAACTCACGCTGTCGATTAGGGTTCCTTTCTAGAGTGTGTACTTCCAAGGGGCCAATGGATTTGGCCTGCCCCTTCTTCTTTATGACCACGCCCTTGGCCTTCTTAGCCAGAACCTTTACAGAGGTCTTCTTTTTCTTGGGCTATGCAGGAGCCGAGGCCTTGCCCTCCTTTGGATCTCTCTCGATCTGACATTCAACAACTTCCTCTTCTCCAACTTTCACTAGCTTCTTCCGCTTGGAGTCTTGTGCTGCGGCAGCCTGAGAGTTATGTGCCTCTCGCTCCTCTCGCTTCTTCTTTCGGAGCTCCCTACAGGACTCCTCAATGGCACGAGCCAATGCTTCATCCTCATCGTAGGCTGTACCTGCGGCCTTGGACGCTGAGAGAGCTTGCAGTTGCTTGAATGCTTTTCCTTTCTCTCGTTGCTCGAGGTGCTTCTTAGCAGCCTCAACCTCTGCTCGTGCCCGTTCCTCACCAAGGCAAAGATGCCCAGCCTCCCACTCGGGGTCAGTGGGGGGAGAAGCGGATCGGCGAGGAGTTGCCATTGTTACTGAAACAGGAGGAAAGCATAAGATAGAAGGTCAAGAAAGTGGAATAGTGCGAAAGAAATCACGAGAAACAACCAAAGTTAGAGTTTGTCCTGTGTAAACCATACTTGTCCGCCCCAGGGGCGGACTAGTCCACCGGGCACCGGACTAGTCCGGGTTGCACAGGATAAACCCTAACCCTAACGGTTTCTCGAGAAATCGTTGAATCAAGTCGCAATACTCCTAGGATAGGATTACAAGGATACTAAGAACAACTTTAATGAATAGGCACCTATCAAAAACTCTATGAATCAAGAATGAGGAAAGTTTTTGAAAAGAGAGGAATACCTCTTCAAATCTTGACAACTCGACAAGATCGGGGATGGATCATGTCTAGAATGATTGGAAAAGTCTCCCATGCCTACAAAGAGTCCAGTGCACGGATTGGAATCGGTTTTTGGTGTAGAAAATTGAAAATCGCCCAAAAGTGGAGATTTTCGAGCGTGAGGGAGAGAGGGAGGCAAGTGAGAGGGAGAGGAGGGGTCGGCCCGCCTCCTGGGGGTTTAAGTCCCCAGGGGCCAGACTAGTCCGGTCAGCGGACCAGACCCAGACCAGACCGAATCCAAACTTGTCCGGCCATAGGGCGGACTAGTCTGGTCCAAAAAGGCTGAAAACATATATATTTGAATTTTAGCCACTATAGTTGATCCTTTTGGACATATTGCCACAACAAAACTTTTTGAATATGGTCAGTAAGCAATCAACAATCAGACTATGACCATAACTCACAAAGTCAATAGTTTTTCAAATATTTTGGAGAAAATCGAGATAGAGATGAATTTTTCAAACACATGCGCCCTTTTGAATAGGGTGTAAAGTAAACATTCAGATGTGCATGTTTCAAGCCACATTTCGAGAATCTAAGATATTGAGCTCACTCCTAAGCTCACAAAAACGCTTCTCATCTAGGGGCTTGGTGAATATATCGGGTAGTTGGTTCTCATTTCTTACATGGGAAATCACTATATCCCCCTTCAAGGAATGATCTCTCAAGAAGTGGTGGCTAATATCAATGTTCTTTTTCCTCGAATGCTCAACTGGATTCTATTTTGATGGCGCTCTCATTGTCACATAGGAGTGGAATATGGCACAAGTTTATACCATAATCCCTTAGAGTTTTTCGCATCCAAAGAAGTTGTGCACAATAACTTCCGGCTGCGACATACTCCGCTTCGGCTGTGGAAAGAGCAATGGAGTTTTGTTTCTTGGAGGACCAAGACACTAAGGATCTACCCAAGAATTGACATGTCCCGGATGTGCTCTTTCTATCAACTTTGCACCCCGCATGATCCGCATCGGAGTAGCCAATAAGGTTAAACTTGGATCCTTTGGGGTACCAAAGTCCTAGGCTAGGTATGTGAACTAAATATCTAAGAATTCTCTTAACGGCGGTCAAATGACACACCTTAGGTGCAGCTTGAAAATGTGCACACATACACACACTAAGCATAATATCGGGTCTAGATGCACAAAGATATAACAAAGAACCAATCATAGAACGATATACCTTTTGGTCCACACTTGGACCATCTTCGTTGAGGTCTAGATGTCCATTAGTTGCCATTGGAGTCTTGATGGGTTAGGCCTTGTCCATGTCAAACTTCTTTAATATGTCTTTAGTGTACTTTGTTTGACTTATGAACATGCCTTCTCTGAGTTGCTTGACTTGGAAATCTAAAAAGAACTTCAACTCCCCCATCATGGACATATCAAATCTCTCTGTCATTATCTTAGAAAACTCATCACAAAACACTTTGTTAGTAGAACCAAATATGATGTCATCGACATATATTGGCACACAAAGAGATCATCATTAAAGTGCTTTGTAAAGAGAGTATAGTCAGCTTTTCCTATCTTAAAACCATTTTGAATCAAAAAGTCTCTAAGGCACTCATACCAAGCTCTAGGAGCTTGTTTGATGCCATAGAGAGCCTTACGTAATTTGAAGACATGGTTTGCAAAGTCTTGGTCTTCAAAACCCGGTGGTTGCTCCACATAGACTTCCTCCTTGATTGGACAATTTAGGAACGCACTCTTGACGTCCATTTGGTAGAGCTTAAAATCATGGTGAGTAGCAAAAGGCAAGTAATATACGAATTGACTCTAGCCTAGCTACGGGAGCAAAGGTTTCATCAAAATCCAAAACTTCGACTTGTGAGTACCCCTTGGCCACAAGTCGTGCCTTGTTCCTTATCACCACACCATGCTCATCTTGTTTGTTGCGGAACACCCACTTGGTGCCCACAACATTTGCTTTTGGACGCTTGACAAGCTCCCAAACTTTGTTCCTCTCAAAGTTGTTGAGCTCCTCTTGTGTGGCCACCACCCAATCCGGGTCTCTCAATGCGTCTTAAACCTTATGAGGCTCCAAAGACGAGACAAAGGAGTAATGTTCACAAAAGATAGCAATACGAGAATGAGTGGTTACCCCTTTTGTATTGTCTCCTAGGATGTTATCAACAGGGTGATACCGTTGAACACTTTTATGCACAGGAGGATGTGGATGTTGAACTCTTGAGTCATCATCATCCTCTTCTTCTTCTTGGTATCCCCCTTGGTGTATGCTTCCCTCTTGAATTTCGTCTTCTCGATCATGTTAAGGTGCCACTTGTCCATCTTCAACTTGGTCACATGGGGGATGACTTCCATCATCTTATGGTTGATCACTTGAGTTTTGAGGTTGTTCTTGTGGATGAATATCTCCAAGTGCCATCCTTCTAAGAGCTTCTTGTGGAGAGTCTTCTTGATCTAACACTCTTTGATCAAATTGCTCCACTTGGGAGCCATTAGTTTCATCAAACACCACGTCGCGTGCTATCTCAACAATCCCAGAGGATTTGTTGAAGACACAGAAAGCGTGGGTGTTTGAATCATAACCAAGCAAGAAACCTTCATCGGACTTTGAAGCGAACTTCGAAGTACTAGGCTTCTTGTTGAGAATGTAGCATTTGCTCCCAAAGACACGAAAGTAAGAGACATTGGGTTTCTTACCAACTGAAGCTCGTAGTGGGTCTTCTTGAGGAGGCGGTGGAGGTACAATCGGTTGACGGCGTGGCAAGCGGTGTTAACCGCCTCCGCCCAAAACCGGTCTGATGTCTTGTACTCATCAAGCATCATCCTTGACATCTCAATGAGTGTCCTATTCTTCCGTTCTGCCACCCCATTTTGTTGAGGGGAGTAGGGGGCAGAAAATTCATGCTTGATGCCCTCCTCATTCAAGAACTCTTCCACTTGAGTGTTCTTGAACTCGGTGCTGTTGTCGCTTCTTATAGCCTTGATTCTTAAGGTAAACTCATTTTGAGCTCTCCTCAAGAAGCTCTTGAGGATACCATGAGTTTCACCCTTATCATGCAAGAAAAATACCCAAGTGAAACGAGAAAAATCATCAACAATAACAAGACCATATTTGTTACCGCCAATGCTAATGTAGGTTATTGGCCCGAAGAGGTCCATGTGTAGCAGTTCCAAAGGCCTTGTCGTCATCATGATATTCTTGGACGGGTGTTGAGCTCCTACTTGCTTCTCCGCTTGGCTAGCGCTACATGGCCTATCTTTTTCAAACACAACATCCTTCAAGCCATAGATGTGCTCGCCCTTAAGAAGCTTTTGTAAGTTCCTCATCCCAACATGGGCTAGCCTTCTATGCCGAATCCATCTCATGTTGGTTTTCGCCATTAAGCATGTGTCAAGTTGGGCTTTATCCGCGGTAAAATACACAAGATAAAGCGTTCATTTGAGCACACCCATAAAGGCGATTGAGTCATCACTTCTTCTAAGGACGCTCACACCCTCATTAGTAAAAACACAATTATAACCTTTGTCACATAGTTGTGATATGGACAAAAGGTTATAGTCTAAAGAATCGACATGTAAAACATGAGAAAGTGTATGTTGGGGGGAAATAGCGATTTTACCAGAGCCAAGGATTCTCCCTTGGCTATTGTCCCCGAAGAAAATCCCTTCACTTGGATCATCGTTTTCTTCATACTCCACGAACATCTTTATCTCTCTGGTCATGTGGTTGGTGCATACACTATCTAGCACCATTTGGATCCACCGGAGGAGTATGCCTACAAAACAAGATTATGCCTTCCTTTTAGTTACCCAAGCGGAGTTGGGTCCTTTGACGTTAGTAGTGAGGCACTTGGGCACCCACACGCAAGGCTTGGGGCTCTTGCGGAGTGGCCCAACATATTTAACAAAGACTTTGCCATACTTGTTCCTCATTAGAACATAAGATGCATCAAAATCATGAAAGAGAGGATGTGGTTCAGTTTTAGGCATATCATTGCTAGTTGAAATGTTCTTCCGAATTTTCGTTGGGGATGTGCTTCCCTTGACAAAGACAATCAAGTCTTTACCATACTTGTAAGTTTTAGCATTTTACTATTCGCCTCTAGTATGACCAAGACCATCTTTGACATAGGGAGATCTTGTGTTGGTGTATACACTTCGTGCATATGCCACCTTCTCTTTGTCAAAGATGGCACCCTTAGGTGCTTGTTTGCCTTGAGTCAACTTAAGCTCATCCTTTAACTTAAGAATCAAGTTTGAACATTTGCAAGTGGATATTGTTTCGGATGCAACCTTTGAGGAGGGTGAGCTTTTGGAGGAAAAGGCTACATTAGTCTTGAGGGACTCAACTTGAGTTTCAAGGATCTTGTTAACTTTTGACAAGTTCCCAAGTTCGTCCTTGAGCCCAATGGTTGTCTCCTCAAGACTTGAGCATGTTTTCTTGCTTAGAGCAATTTCATGCTCTAATGCCCTGCTCTTCTCTCTCTCAAGCTCAAGGAGCTCAATAAGCTCTTGACATCTCTCCTTTTCATGGATAAGCATGTCCTCTTGCCTATGTATGAGCTCCTCCTTCTTAAAAATTTCACCCGAAAGCAATTTCATTCTACGCAAAGTGCTTTTACTTATATCCTTAAACATGTGTTCATTTTCACTAGCACTATCAAATTCATTATGAGAGGATATTGAGGAGGATGAGCGAGAAGTAACCTTTGTCCTTCCTTCTTTCGCCATGAGGCAAGTTGGCTTGTGGTCGTTGAGGTTGGGGAAAAGCTTACTTCCCTTGGAGCTCCTCCCGATGGCTATGGTTGCCACCTTCTCCTCGTCTTCGGAGGAGGACTCATCGTTAGAGTCCCATTCCTTGCCCAAGTGAGCGTGACCAGAGGGCCTCTTCTTCTTGAAGTATTTCTTTTCTTGAGGCTTGCCCTCCTTCTTTTTCTTGCCCTCTTCATGTGGGCAATTCACAATGAAGTGCCCGTACTCGCTATAATTGTAGCAAGCTCTCTTGGTTTTGGGCCTTGCTTTTTCCACGCCCTTGCTCTGGTGGTTGTATCCTTCTTTACTTCTCCTCATCATCCTCTTGAACTTGTTGATGAAGAGGGCCTATTCCTCATCGGTGTCGAGACTCTCCTCACCATCTTCTTTTTGCTCTTTTGAGGAGGATGTTGCTTTGAGTGCATCATCCTTCATCTTCGAGGCGGTGAACCTTTGGAGGTCATTGTAGAAGAGCGCCTCCTTCTCCATGATCTCGTGGTTGATGATCCTTCCTAGGACCTCCTCCGGGGTCATTTTAGCAAACCCCGGGCTTTCTCTTATCATGGAGCAAAGAGATATGTTTCTAGGCATGAATGCCCGAATCATCCTCTTCACCACCTCATGGTCCGTCCACTTGGTGCAGCCATAAGATCCACTCTTGTTGATGAGCAACTTTCGGCGGTTGTACATCTCTTGGGGAGATTCACCATCCATAATGGTGAATCTCCCGAGCTCTCCTTTAATGAGCTCAATCTTTGCCTCCTTCACATCTCGGTTGCCTTCATGAGCCATCTTGAGGGTGTCCAAAATATCCTTGACCACCTCAAGTCCATCTACCCAGTTGAACTCATCTCTTAAGAGAGACGAGATGATCACTCTGACTGCTTGGGCATTGCGGTGAAAGAGCACGGCTTGCTCCGGAGTGATGTCTTCCTCATTCTTTGGGATGTGCACCCCGGTCAACACAATTTGCCACAATGAAGGGTTGAGTGACACGAGATGGATCTTCATGTTGTGCTTCCACATCCCGTAGTCGGTTCCATTAAATTGGGGAGGCTTCCCCAATGGGATGGAAAGGTAGTGGTTGTTGGAGACAAGGCGTTCATAGTTGTAGCCTTGTTGGTTGTAGTGGGTCGTGCCACACGTTGTCGAGGTCGAAGTGTCAACCTTTGGAATCTTCAACTTCTCTCGAAGTTTCGCCTTGAGCTGGCGAGTCTCTTTGTCATCGGTGGACTTGTCTTGGTAGATAAGAATCTCCTCTTGGGTTGCTTAGATCTCATTGGTCGAGACTTCGTCATACCCCACTCTGGCCATCTTCTCTCCAAGTTGTTAGACTCTTTGGGAGAGTCCTTGCTCTAATACCAATTGAAAGTTTCCTAGAGGGGGGTGGGGTGAATAGGCTAATTGACTTGAAATGACTCAATAAAATGAGATCAGCACTTAGGGGGTGGACTAGTCCGGTCTAGGGGCGGACTAGTCCGGTCCTCTTGCAGGGAAAACTTAAAAAGAGTTTCTAACAGGTTTTAGTTGGATTTTCGTGATAGGAAAAGTGTTAGTATGATTCAGTGAACCTTAACAAGTTATATAGCAAGTATGAAGCTAAGGATCACAATGAAACAAGAGCGATGAACAAAAACGGTAAAGCTAACCCTAGAAGCAATATGAGATAAATGAAAGCGAAGTACACAAGGGACACAAGGATTTTATCCCAAGGTTTGATCCAACACGGGAATCTATGTCCCCGTTGAGGAGTCCACGAAGGACCGGGTTCAACAACCCTTCCCTGACCAAGTTTACCACAAGGGCCTAACTTGGTTCTCCACTATCATAAGGGTGAATACAAGATTCATTGGGGCTTCTCACAATCTGAGGCTCCCACCACAAATATGATAACAAATCACAAAGAACAACTCAAGCCACAGATCACAAAGATTCAACAAGTGAAGAGATCAAACCGAGAGCCTAGAGCGGTGTTTTTCCTCTTCTTCTCCTCACCAAACCCTAATCCACACAAGAATTAGTTTTAGAGGGAAGGTAGGCAAGAAGGAGGCTTTTGAAGGCTCAAAGTTTGCTGTGGTGGCGCTAGGGTTTCAAAGTTATCAAGAGATGGTTCAAATGAACCAAGGGTTCGTCTATTTATAGAGGAACCAGACTCATTTTGCTGACCTCAACAGATGGGCGGACTAGTCCGGCCTACGGCCCGAACTAGTCCGGCCTTTGGGACCACTGACGTCCCTGACAACTGTCTTACTACGCGGAAATCATCACGCTACCCACCAAACTTCAAATTCAAACGGTCACTTCATAACGGACTAGTCCGGTCCAAACCAGACTAGTCCGTTCTCACACAGAACCTTTTGTTCCGTGTGAAAACGGACTAGTCTGGAGACCATGGACTAGTCCGACCCTCAAGGCAGACTAGTCCGGCCTCCCAGACTTAGTCACTGAAGCACCTAACTCTCACCAATCTGGACTAGTCTGGCCCCCAAGGCGGACTAGTCCGATCTTAGTCAGAACCTCTTGGCCCGGGCTAAAACGGACAAGCCCGGGGTTTTGGGACTTAGTCCCGAAAACCCACTCCATGACTACCCCGGACTAGTCCGTCCCACTACGGACTAGTCCGAAGTCAGTCATACCCTTCTGGTCCGTCAGAAAATGGACTAGTCTGGCCAGGAGCGGACTAGTCTGGCCACCAGCACGGACTAGTCCGACCTCTCCTGCCAGACCACTCTAACACTCTTATCTCAATAGGTTTTGATCTCTAAACCGCTTTGAGCTCCCAACTTGATCTCAATGCACTTTACGCACACATCCTCATACATATATGGCTAGTCTAAACTCGACACGCTAGAAACCCTAGTTTCTTTTTTTTCGTGTCGACACCACCATTTTCATCCTTTTCCTTTTTGAGGGTTTGTGATTCCACTTGAGTCCACACTTGTGCTTAAGATCACTGAGCTCATTAGTTACTTAATCGTCGTCATCAATCATCCAAAACCCATGGAGATCCTAGATCCACTTTCAGTCGGCAATGCCGGAGCAGCCAGCTCCGGCACCTCCCAGGGGTCCTACTGTTGATGACTCAGCGACGATGGTGGGTGTTGCTGGAACAGCCAGCTCTGGCACCACCCAAGGGGCCTGCTATCAACGTCTCTGCATGTTGACGACAGTAACAAGCTCTGATAAGTGAGTACACTCTCCTGCCCTGCTCTTGTAGCTAGCAGGGTTCTCTTATGGTAGCCTGTACACCAGGGGCATGCCGTCGAAGTGCTACACATCGGTGGTCGACGACGCCGGAGCATCTAGCTCTGACACCTCCCATGGGGCCTGCTGTCGATGACTCTACGATGATGGTGGGGCGATGCTAGAGTAGCCAGCTACAGCACCTCCCAGTGGGCCTGCTGTCGATGACTGCGATGATGGTGGGCGAAGCCGAAGCATCCAGCTCTAACACCTCCCAGGGGGCCTGCGTTCGATGACTGTGCGATGATGGTGGGCGACACCAGAGCATCCAGCTCTGGCACCTCCCAGGGGGCCAGCCATCGATCTCTCTGCGATGATAGTGGGCGATGCTGGAGCAGCCAACTCCGACACAAACCAAGGGTCCTGCCGTCGACGTCTCACCGACGATGGTGGGCGACGCTGGAGCAGCCAGCTCCGGCACCACCCAAGGGGCCTGTCATCGATGTCTCAACATGTTGACAACAGCAACAAGCGATAAGTGAGTACACTCTCCTGTCCTGCACTTGTTGCTAACATGGTTCTCATGTAGGAGCATGTACACCAGGGGCTTGCCGTCAAAGTGCTACACATTGGTTGTGGACGACGCTGAAGCAGCCAGCTCTGAAACCTCCCAGGGGGACTACTGTCGATGGCTCTATGACGATGGTGGGTGATGCTGGAGCAGCCAGCTACAGCACCTCCCAGGGGGCTGCCGTCAATGACTCTACGATGGTGTTGGGCGACACCAGAGTATCTAGCTCCGTCAGCTCCCATGGGGTCTGCCTTCGATGACTCTACGATGATGGTGGGCGACGCCGGAGCAGCCAACTCCGACACCTCCCTGGGGCCTGCAGTCGATGAATCTACAATGATGGTGGGGCGACGCTGGAGCAGCCAGCTCTGGCACCTCCCAAGGGGCCTACTGTCAACGACTCTACGATGATTGTGGGCGACACCGGAGAAGCCAGCTTCAGCACCACCCAAGGGGCCTGCCATCGACATCTCAATGAGATTATGGGCGACGCTGGAGCAGCCAGCTTTGGCACCTCCCAGGGGGCCTGCGATCGATGACTCTATGATGATGGTGGGCGATGCCGGAGCAGCCAGCTCTAGCACCTCCTAGGGGGCTTGCCGTTGACGAATCTATGATGATGGTGGGCGACACCGGAGCAGCCAGCTCCGATGCCTCTCAAGGGGCCTAACGTCGACGACTCTACGACGATGGTGGGTGATGCCAGAGCAGTTAGCTCCGACACCAACCAAGGGGCCTACCGTCGATGACTCTACGACTATGGTGGGCGACGCCAGAACAGCCAGCTCTGTCACCACCCAAGGGCATGCCGTCGACGTCTCAATGATGATGGTGGGCCATGCCGGAGCATCCAGCTCCAGCACCTTCCAGGGGGCCTGCCATCGATGAACCTACGACGATGGTGGGCCACACTAGAGAAGCCAGCTCCGGCACCACCCAAGGGGCCTGCTGTCGACGTCTCAACGACGATGGTAGGTGACGCCGGAGCAGCCAGCTGCATCACCTCTCAAGGAGCCTGCTGTTGACGAACTACGACGATGGTGTAAAGCTACCAGAGGGGGGGTGAATGGTAGATTAACACTTTTCAGTGGAAGCAACAAAACACCCCTCAGCAGAAAATCGATCTATTAAACAAACTATGTGTGCGACTAATCTAAATGTGTTCAACTGTGATAAAACTAGTATAGATTACATAGAATCAATTCACAAAGACATCACAACAAGAATCACGAAAATCCGTCGCGAGAAACTCAAGTTATGATCACAAGATCGAACAAAGGTCAATCTGTTCTACCTGAGAAAAAACAGTTTTGGAATACTGTAAAGAAACTTGTGTAGATCAGAAACCACAAATCCAAGGATCATGAAATTTTGCAGATGATATAAACTCAAGTTATGAAGACAACCCAAAAAGAATCACGTCGATCGGATCTGTAAAACTCAAGTTATGATAAAACTGCCAAAGCAAGGTAGTGCTGTGCAGAAACTTGACAAGAAAGACTTGAAGAAAACAAGTCGGACGAAAAAGACACAAAAGTTCCTTCAACTATGAATTTTATTAATCTAAACACAAGAGGAAAAGCCCCAAAGTCATCTACAATGACCTCTGGCCTCCCTTGCTTATATAACCAGCCCTTAGGCCAACCCAAACCTAACTAGGACTCTAATCCTACTCAATTCACGAATTGAAACTTTTCATAACTGCTCAAGACTCTTCTATACGCAGATAGAAGCAATCTTAAGACTTCCAAACACCTTAGGAACGTATCCCACATTCCTAAAACAACCCAAATTCGTGTCCCACACGAAATCCTATCATAACCAACTCAAAACTTTCCATATTTGAGTCAAACACGACTCAACTGCAGTCTGAGTCCATAACCTAGACGATTGGACCTTTCTGACCAATTCTTTATGTCCACATCTCTTCATCACGCCTCGGAACCATGTAGCCACATCCATGCACTCCTTGCACATGTGCAAACATCTTACAACGACGTCCACAAAACCTTCATATGCATTGTTCTTGATTCAAACATGTTGCGCAACCTCCCGATCCACTCAACCACAATTCCTCCCGAACTTGGTTGTTGAACCTCATCTTCTCCCTAAGACTAGTTCAATGGATCCCGTCACCAGCCATGTCTTGAACTCAAGCAACACCTGCACATAAATAAACAACCAATACTTCAGAGCACAAGTCCTCGACTTGACTCTCGTTAGTTCCGAAACCACAACACTTTATGTGAGAACCTCACATAAGCATGTTGCAAACCATAGAAAAATGATATCAGTAATAACCACCAAAACACACCAAAAAATTAGTAAAATAATACTAAGCAAACTCTCCATCAATGTAAAGCAAGTACGAATCATTGCAAGTTAAAAGCAGAACCACTGTGATCAAGCTCCGAACCTTGCCAAAGCTAACCAGACCTAGCGCCGGAGCTAACCAAAGCTAGTCAGACCTAGCGTCGGGGCTTACCAAAGCTAGTCGGACCTAGAGCTGGAGCAAACCAAAGATAGTTAGACCTAGACAAAGAAGTTGGACCTTACATCGGACCTTGCCAGAGCTACCCAAAACAAGCCGGACCTATCGTCGGACCTAGAGTCATACCTTATTAAAAAAGTGTTTTGGTAGTATTCAAAACATTTATCATCAAAGCCGATGTATTCAGCACAAGCCAATGTATTCATGACACATAGGTCTCACAATCTTCTCCTTGATGAATGCATTGGCAACACCACTTAAAATCCGAACATTGTCTTATTCACATGAAAAGTTTTGAAAACAATTTCTCCCCCTTTTTGAAAATCAAATGAGATAGATATAAATTTCTCCCCCTATACTTCTTTCTCCCCCTTGCCTACTTCTGCCCCTTTGATAATGTATTCAACAAGGTATAAAAGAGAAATTTTAATTCGATATGAGCAAATTACAACATATACATATAAAACAAAGCTCATCCGAGTCATACTATCAAGTAACTTACACTATCACAACAATGAGATACATAAAGTAGTGTAAGCCATGCTAGAGATCAAATGTAATTTTCAATTTAAGCAAGTCATGATCTCACAAACTTAACTATTTCAAAAGATGAAAGCATGACACTTGTTGCTGCATTTTATTATTTTTCAAAACACAAATTTAGATCATATGATATTTGCAAGAGATTATATGTGCATCTGCATTATTCTAACCAACCAAGCTAAGCCTATGTCATTTGACAATCAGAAGCTTAAGGACATGGTTTTAGTCATACACAAATTCTTCTAAGTTCATATCTAAGTGCAATGATAAGCCATCTCAAAAGAAGTAGTGTGATGCATGCATATTCTATTGATCTTTTGTCAATTTATATTAGTTCATAAAACTCAACATGTGAGTTGATTACTTGATTAATTCATTATGATTAAAATCACATGTGATCATGCAACAAGTTCAAAACAGCAAGAAAGTTTGATCATGACCAGATTTAGTGAAAGTAATTATTTCAATTACTAGTCATGGCAAAAACTACAAAATGTATAACATGAGTAATGTAGTAAGAACTTTCAGCATGTAAAAGGAATCACAAAGTCATATATGTATGAAATACTATGCTCATATTATTTTAAATTCAGATTCACACATAGATTTCCCAAGTTTCAAAACTCTCCCTCAATTTAAGCCATGAGGATGCATAACCCCTATTTCACTAGAATGTAACAAAAACAAGTGAAATCCAAAGGTTTTGTGAAAATGTCAGCCAATTGTTGTTCGGTATCTACATGGTGAAGCACAATGTTTTCTTTTTCAACATTATCACGGAGAAAGTGATACCTAATATCAATGTGTTTAGTACTAGAATGTTGCACGGGTTTCTTAGCAATGCAAATGGCACTAGTGTTATCACAAAATAATGAACACTATCTAGATCAACCCCATAGTCCTTAAGTGTTTGAACAATCCAAAGGATTTGTGAGCAAGCACTAGCAGCAGCTACATATTCAGATTTGGTTGTGGATTGTGCAACTGAAATTTGTTTTTTAGAGGACCAAGCAACAAGTGAATTACCAAGAAAATGACAGGAACGGGAAGTACCTTTCCTATAAATCCTACAACCCCCAAAATCAGCATCCGAAAAAGCTTTCAAAGTAACAGTTGAGGAAGAAGGAAGAAAAATGCCAAGTTGTTGAGTTCCATGTAAGTATCTGATAATTCTTTTGATGGCTTGACGATGTGAAGCACATGGGGAAGCTTGAAATCATGCACAAAGACATACGCTGAATTGTATGTCCCGTCTTGATGCCGTGAGGTATAAAAGTGATCCGATCATGCTTCTATATTCTTTTTTATCCACATGTTCAACATCTTCATCAAGTTCAAGTGTCGTTGTTGTTCCCATTGGTGTCCGAAGAGGCTTGCTTTTGTCCATGTTGAAGCGCTTGAGAAGGTCCCTTGTATACTTCCTTTCATGCACAAAGGTACCTTCCTTGGTTTGCTTGATTTGCAGCCCCAAAAAGTAAGTAAGTTCACCCATCATACTCATTTCAAATTCTGAACTCATCATTGGTGAAAACTTGGACACCAGATTATGAGAAGCACAACCGAAGATAATATCATCCACATACACTTGAACGAATAATGAGTCATTGCCATGCTTAAGCACAAAAAGAGTTTTATCAACCTTGCCCATGGTAAACCACTTTTCAAGTAAGAAAGTTTTTAACCTGTCATATCATGCTCTAAGAGCTTGTTTTAGACCATATAGGGCTTTAGTCAGTTTGAAAACATGATTAGGAAAATCTGGATATTCAAAACCTGGTGGTTGCTTGACATAAACCTCCTCTTCTATATAATCATTAAGAAAATCACTTTTAACATCCATTTGATATAACTTGAAACCTTTAGATGTAGCAAAAGATAACAAAATTTTTATGGCTTCTAATCTAGCAACAGGAGCAAAAGTTTAATCAAAATCTAGACCTTCAATTTGTGTGAAACCTTGAGCAACCAATCTAGCCTTATTCCTAATCACAACCCCATCCCCACTTTGTTTATTTTTAAACATCCATTTAGTTCCAATTAAAATGTGTTCTTGAGGTGGAGGTACAAGTTTCCAAATATTATTTCTTTCAAAATTTTCTAATTCTTCTTGCATGGCAACAATCCAAGATTTATTAGTGAGTGCATGTGATACATCTTTGGGTTCAAAAGAAGCAACAAAAGCAGAATGAGCATGAAAATTGGGGTCGAAAAACCAGGATCTTGTAACTCGTTCATGCAAGCTCCCAATTATCTATTGCGGGGGATGATTCTTGTAATTCCGTAGGGGAACAAATGTCTCACAAGCTTCTTCATCAGGTTCATCGTAGATTGATGAGCATGTGGCTTGTGGACGATCAGGACCAGCAGAGATGGTAGTCGGAGTTTGTTCAAAGTTCGGAGCTGGACACGTGTCAGATTCGGAACTATTAGACAATATCACCGACTCTTCTTCTTCTTCTTCGAAAATACCCTCCCCCTGAGGATATGGATCCGGACCTGCAATGTTTGAGCTAGTACCTGGGCTAGCTTCATCAAAAGACACCTCACAAGTCTCCACAATTTTGTTAGTGTCAAGTAAAAACACACGGTAGCCTCTAGTATGAGATGGATAACCAAGAAACATGCCATCAATGGATCTAGGTTCAAATTTATAAAGATTACCATGTTTATTAACAAAGGATTTGCAACAAAAGACCCAAAAGTGTGTAACACTAGAACTACGTCCAAACTGAAGATCATATGGTGTTTTACCTAGTTTAGCACCCAAGAAAACACGATTTGAGACATAACAAGCGGTTGCAATCGCTTCAGCCCAAAATTTCCTAGGAGTTTGATATTCATCAAGCATAGTCCTAGCCATCTCAGCTAAGGTTTTGTTCTTTCTTTCTACAACACCATTTTGTTGAGGCACATATGGTGAAGAAAATTGATGATCTATTCCATTTTCAGCACAAAAGTGATCAAAAAATTGATAGTTAAATTCGGTTCCGTTATCACTTCTAATTGCTTTAAGGATCCTGGGTGATCAAGTGATAATGTAAGAAATTAAGTTCTAAAGTGACTAAAAGCTTCATTCTTAGATGCCATAAAGTAAATCCAAGAGTATCTAGAATAATCATCAACAATCACAAGAACATACCATTTACCTCTGAAGTATTGAACACGTGAATGTCCTACGATGTCAAGGTGCGAAAATTGACCCGGTTCTGTTGTCATGATCATTGTGAGAGGACTATGTGAACCTGTAACCATCTTAGCATGTCTACAAGAAGAGCACACAATTTCTTTGTCCCCTTTAAGCTTAGGCAGCCCACGTATGCGATCAGGAGCACTAACACGCGTTAGATGATCAAAGCCTATGTGACCAAGTCTACGATGCCAAAAATATAAGTCCTTTGAATCATTAGCAATTAGACACCTATGCTTAGAGGAAGACATATCAAAATCAGCTTTAAAACTCTTCCAAACCGAGACATGTTAAAAATAAGCTCACTATTTGAACCTACAACTTTGCATCGGTTTTATTGAAAATAATTTTCTGATTTTCATCTAGCAGTTGTGAAACAGAAATCAAGTCGTATTTCAATTTTTTAACAAGTGCCACATCCTTCAAAGTGTAGTGATCATTTACCCTATCCGAACCCTTAGCAATTATAGGAGTTGCAAGATTATCGGCAAAAGTAACATTCTCTATACGTGATACAAGAGAGGGAGGAGAACCATTCTTTGTTATCGGTCATGTTGCGTGAGCAACCTGAATCAACAATCCAAATGTTCTCCTTCCTCAAGCGTGTAACCTACATAGAAGAACAATACGTCGATGACTCAATATTGGGGTTAGTCAAAAGGCATTTAGGAATCCAGTACTGAGTCACACGACGTCCAGTGGGAACAACACGCGACAGCTGAGATAAAACAACAGGTTTATTAGTCAAAGTTTGAGATTTTTTGTTCCTAACTACTGACCTATAAGGTGTTACTTGTGTAGCATGAAAATCAGTAGCTCCGGATGCAAAAACAGAAGGTCCAGAGGAAACAACACAAGGTCTGGAGGTAAAAACTAAAGCTACGAAGGTAAACTTTGAGTGTTTTTGACTCATAACAGCAGGTTGCATGTTCTTGACATTTGGTTTAGTATGTGTAACAAATTTTGCATGAGATTTATAGGATCTAGCTTGCATTTTTTCCTTTTTATGTTGTTTAGCTAGTCTATAACAAAAATCTATGATATGACCATCTCTACCATAATAGGTACAACGAAATTTAACTTTTTGTTCATGTCTAGATGAGCATGAAATATGTTTATTTGAACCCGAATGTGACAACACTCTTGCAGATTTAAAAGCCACCTCTTTTGGTTTAGGAACTGTTTTAATCAAACCACTTCTTAATGACTTTGCAACTTTAGCTGGATGTGCTTTAGCATGAGCATGAGCATGAGAATCAAAACCTAAATGAGTTTTATCATTGCAAGATTTAGAAGAATTTAATAGCAAGTTTAGATTCTTGTTCCCATTGTAAAACCGCTCTAGTATCTTATTTTTATTGCCAAGTTCTTTAGATAATTCTACGCAGTTTTACATGAAGTTTTTCCTTTTAATTTGCAATCAGAACAATATTTAACTTCATGAGAATGTAAATCATTGTTCAGAATGGAGATTTCATTCATTGCATCTTTTAGTTTCTTGTCAAGATTGTCACATGCAGAACAATGCAGATCATCTGTAGAACAAGAAGCATCTTTTAAGTTTTTATCATTAAAATCAGACAACTTTTTGTTCTTTTCAATTTCTTCATCAAGTCTATCTAGAGTGGAGGAGTGTGCACTTCTTAATGTAGACAATTGTTCGTAGATTAAGTCACATGTAGGAATCAAGGTTTTTAAATGGTTGATTTCAGATTCTAGTGATTCAATTTTAGCAGCATTATCCCTAAGCTTTTTGTCCTTTTTCTTGACAATAATAGTTGCACGAGAAATTGCATCACACATTTCATTACAGGTAGAACATACCTCATCATCATCACTGTTGTGCTCTGCATCCTCCTGACCTTATCTTGATCTGGTTTGCCCGCCATGAAGCATAAGTTGGCCACATCGTCATCATCTTCATCACTTCCAATGTCTACATCACTTGAACTGAGCTCTTGAAGTGCGGTGATGAAGCTGTTTATCATCTTGCGTCCTATGAAACCCTTATTTTTCTTGTTAGAGTTTCCAGAGGTGGTCTTGACCTTGTTCTGCTTCTCTTCACGGGTAGTAGGACCTCAAAGGTTAGGGCATTCTGTACGAAAGTGTCCTGTCTTACCACATTCAAAGCATCGTTGAGGTCCGGAGCTTCCTCTCCTTCTAGTTCTCACATTTTTCAATGCTTTTGAGAATCGAGTAGAGATGAGTGCTAGCTCCTCTTCTGGAAATTGCTCAATCTGTTCAAGGGTTAGAGAGGAAAACAAAGCAAGTGTACCACAAGATGAAGATTGACCGGAGCTAGGCATGTCATGTTGAGAAACAAAAACAAGAGACTTGTTGGGGTTCTTACGTGATATTATGCCAATTTCATGAGTTTTTAACTTGGAATATAGCACATCTAAAGTAAGTGTACTCATGAAAGTAGATTCATGAATGGATGTAACTTTCATCTCCCAGATAGTGTACTTTTCTGCGTACGCCATGGTGGAGTTGATCCCACCTTTTTCCTCCTTTTTCTTGATGCTGCTAGACTTCTATGGTCTGCAGCTGTACCACCTTTCCCCCCCACTCCATTCTTCTAGTGTCTGTCTTCGTCCACTTCTGTGAAATGTGGGTGGGCATCCCCCCTGCATTGAGCTTTTCCGGACCTTCTTCACCGTCCATACCACCGGAAGGAGTGATGAGTACCTTGGCTTCTACTACTTTGTGAAGCGCAAGAAGTGCCCATTCAAGTACCTCCGGTCGTTTCCCTCTGGAAAGTGGGACGATTGGAAGAAACACCGGATAGTCATCCAGGTGGAGGAGCACGAGAAGCTGGAGCTGCCCGAAGGCCTCCCCAACATCGACACTGCAGTCTGGAGTGAAGCTCCGGTGCTGTCGGATGCCTTCAACCCTGCTCTGACCAGGATATGCCAATGTGTGGGGGGAGGATTAACTCCTCAGGTGGTATTTTGCAATTTCCTGGTCAACAGGTGGGCACCGCTGAAGAGGAGAGAAAAACTCGCTTGGACCCTCAATAGTGTGATGGACGACGACCGGGTCGAGACTGGGCTAAAGTCCAACATGGTGGGGGCGACCTTGGAGTTTCATCTCAAGAAGTTCCAGCACGGCATCGACGTCGCGGGTGATGACTTGACCCCGCCACCAGCTTTCCTCCCTCTGAACGTGGAAGTACAGTTCAGCAGGGAGCTCCGGCGGACGATGCCGGTGCTTGATGACTTCGCTGTTGTTGAGAGACGATCGACTTCCAGGGTGGTGATCCCTGGGGCTTCTGAAGGTGGCTCCGCCCCTGCCCCGAAGCCTAGGACCGAAGTCATTGGCAAGGGAAAGGAGCCGACGGCCGAACCCTCGAGCCGGAAGAGGAAGCTAAAGTATGCCGACGGAAGGTCCGTCAGGCCTGCACCCTCTGCAGCAGCTCCTTCTTCCCAGAGGGGGAGGTCTTCTAAAACTGCGGCGATTGTACCTGCAGCAGTGTCTTCCCGGGGTGCTATCCCCGGGCATGTGATTCCAGTACCAGGGCCAGCTGAGGTCTCTGGGTCAGGAGGTCCTTCCCGGTCGAGGGGGGCCTCGACTAAGGAAATGCCCGCGGCTGCAACAAGTTCCATGGGGCCTTCCGGAGCTACCACGCCGGCGGCGGCCATGGTCAGTCCAAAATGCCCGGGAAAGAGATTCCATGCAAGCTGGTGTGGAAGCCTTCCGAGGTAATTTTTAATCTTTACCTCAGATAGTTGTTTTGTTGTAGTAACTGTTTTTTAAGTTTCTTCATCCATCATCTGCAGCGTCCCCAAGAAGAGGAGTGAGGCTCCACTCTCAGCCACAGCAGCTGAAGCTGTGAGGGCGGAGGCTTCTGCTCCTGTCCCGGTTGTTGAGCCGGCTACCTCCGAAGCTCCAGCCTCAAAGCCGGTTGCCACTGAAGCTCCGGCTGCAGAGCCGGTTGCAGTTGAAGACCTTCCGGCACCTGAGCCGGTTGAGGTTGAAGCTCCGGCCTCAGGGCCGGTTGTTGTTGACCTTCCGGCGCCCGAGCCGGTCGTTGCGGAGCCATCAGCACTCGAACCCATGATGGTCGAGGCGCCAACACCCGAGCCACCAGCGGAGGAGGAGCCCAGGCCGGAGCCGAAAGTAGCCCCTGCTCTGGAAGTGATGACGGCGGAGGTGCCTGCTGCTGAGCCAGGGTGCCCTGATGAAGTTGCCGGCCCCCTACCTGAGGGGGCAAATGAAGACCTGGTGGCAGGGCCTTCGGAACCACTTCCGGAGGTCGGAACTTCTTCTACGGGACCCTCCTCGGTGGCGATTGAGGCTATCCCAGAGGACGACCCTAGTGCCGTGGAGGCTCAGTGTGATGCCCGGTTCCGCAAAATGAACCAAGCTAACACATATGTGTGCCCAGGATGTTCATCACACATACACGAGTGCAATCACAAAAGAGTATACAGAAAATTACCACAGAACAAGATTAATTAACCAAGTTTTATTACACAAACCATATTATCCTCGAATACAAGCTCTAATGAATATTTATGACAAGTTCAACTAATGCAGCAAAAATAAACTAATTAAGCAAACTAAACAGCTAGGCAGCATAAGCAATAGGGTATAGAGCAGCTCCAATAACACCACAGGCAAAGCTGACGGTAGACACGGCCTAGAATTCCGCATTATCACCATTAAACTCCAAATCCTGACCTGCAACTGTTGGGGGGGGGGGAATTGCAAGAGTGAGTACATGTCGTACTCAACAAGTGTGGAAAGTATGACATGTGGCTTATTCGAATGTCGACAATAATAATGGTTAAGTGCTGAAAAGTACATTAAAACATTTGAAAAGCAATATATTATATGTATGTGAAGTAAACCCATCATAATCATAAGTAATACCATAATACCAATCTGAATTCACTACCATCATCAATGATTCCAGATTTCACCATTGCCAATAACCATATTCAATACCAGAAATTAATTCATAACCATAATACCAACCATAACCATCCCAAATACAATCCCAATATCGAGTACCTTCTAATAATGGAAGTTGTCCAGGTGCTCATAACCGGGAGCACGACTATCATGATAGTTTTATTTAACTCTGCAGAGTTTGTACCACTTTACCCACGTGTTTGTGATTTCATCACCTTTCAGTGACTAAGAACCTCCCTTATTGCCCGTGACCCGTCGGTCACATTACACACTTCCGTCGGTGTGTGTCCAAGAGATCACAAAGTAGCTTTTACAAAGGGATTACTAGCCTATTTAGACCCCACTGAGGTTTCACCAGCGGCGATGCCTCCAACTGAGCACATCTTCAACCAACGGCCCCCTCTTGAGCCATTCGGATCCCAGGGTAGTCCCACCAATCATCAACAAACCTAATCCGACTACCCCTTCCCCGAGCATCCACAATGGTCCAAACAGCACTAGCAAAGCCCTAATTAATCAGCTATGCCGCACCCATACTTGGCCTCGTGGTGGCACTGTAATCCTGGCTTATTCTCGATGAACCGGTCCTTAGATCTAAAGCAAGCAACCACCATGACATCCAACCCATCCACATACCAGGCTTGCTTAGATCACCCGTTACCATATCATATTTAACCGGTTCATGTTAACCATAATCTCATCCATGCATAATTAAATTGAGTGGTATAGTTGGTTTCCATCCCAGTTGATTAAGCGAAGCAAAAGGTAAAAAGCCCTTCCCGACTCTCTACCATATATTCCAGGTGACAAGGGTGGTTTAGCAAATCTAATAAACTTCCTACCATAGGATTCCCATCAATTTGACACAAGCATGCAGTTTGCAAACAAAACATTTATTTTAAAACAGGATCAATATGCTTCAAGGACACTTGCCTTGCTCTTGCTGTTGATTAGGGTCAAAGCCTTCAAACTCTTGGTGTTGTAGATCCTCCGCGGCACTTTCTAGAGCAAATCCGTCTAATCTACACAATAAACATACAAGACAAGAAACACAATCAAAGAGTGCACAAATATTACTCAATATGGCATGACATGCATGATTGATGCAAATGCAAGGTAGAACTCGTTACTAGATTGCTTTTAATGATCACTAACTAGTTCTAATAGCTTTTAACAAGTTTATACAGGTTTGGATTCGATTAGATCAAATTTTAGAATTAATTCAACACAATTTAACCAGAAAGATCGGACTAGTCCGCTAGGGACCGGACAAGTCCGCACTCCGCGATATCAGCAGATTAGGGTTTCTAGATCGACGTGAATTTGGAGATTTGGGGTTGAATTCATGTAAGGAAAAGAGAATAGAAGGTATACCAGGTGTTTAGGACTCCAATGAATCAAGAAACTTGGAGGTAACACTTGGATCTTGATGATCTAGGGTTGGTGATGAACTTGGGGATGAATTGGTGGTGAAGGACGAAACTTGATGGAGATCTTGATCCTCTTTCGTTTCCCCCTCTTCTTCTTCTTGCTTGGGGTCTTCTCAACCCTCCTTGATGGTGGCTCCCCACGAAATAGGGTTTGGGTGGGGTGGAAAAGTGGCAAATAGATGTCAATCCAAGGGGTGGGGTTGTTTATATAGAGGTGGAGGCTAGGGTTAGATGGATTTCGAGTTTGGGATGAGTAGAGGCCGGTTTAGAGTCCCACATGGGCTCTAAAAGAGTTAGGCGCGACGTCCCTAGGCCCACATAATGTGAAACCCAAGATTCAAGTCATAAAACAAAAGATCAACTCGGAGTCGCGAAATATCGGACAAGTCCGGAAAGGACCGGACTAGTCCGAAGTTGTCCAGAGAGAAAATCGGACAAGTCTGGCCTAAAATCGGACAAGTTCGACTTTGAACAGAGAGGAAAAATGGACAAGTCCGCTGGAACACCGGACTAGTCCCGAAAAGTCCAAGGACTAAGCAATTTTTCAAGGATTCATGGAATAACGGACTAGTCCGCACAAAATCGGACAAGTCCAAAAGTTTCCAGAGCCAAAATCGGACTAGTCCGCAGCAAAAATGGACAAGTCAGTTTTTAGTCAGAGAGAAATCGGACTAGTCCTCAGTAAAATCGGACTAGTCCGCACTTTCCTGCGTTTTAAGTGCGGTTTTGTTCCAAATCAATTTTAAATGCTCCAAATCAATTTTAAACTTGTTCCTCTTGTTGTGGGTTAATGTTAAACACGTATATGAGTGCATGCAAGGCATGATGCATGAAAATGAGGGTGTTACATACCTACCCCCCTTAAAATGAATCTCGCCCTCGAGATTCGATGCGGAAGAGAAAAGATAGGTAAATTCCTTCTTGAGATCATCTTCCAATTCCCACGTTGCTTCTTTTTCGGTGTGGTGCTTCCATTGAACTTTACACCATCTAATAACCTTGTTCCTTGTGACTCTCTCCTTAGTTTCCAAGATTTTGATCGGTTGCTCGGCATAAGTCAAATCTTCCTCTAACTCCAATCCTTCCATTGGCACTTGTTCTTCTGGTACTCTCAAGCACTTCTTGAGCTTGGAAACATGAAACACATCATGTATGTCTGAAAGATGAGCTGGCATCCCCAACTTATACGCTACTTCTCCTCTTTTGTCCAAAATCTTGAATGGTCCAATATAACGAGGTGCGAGCTTGCCTCTTATATTAAACCTCTTATGACCGCTCATTGGTGACACCTTGAGGTAAACAAAATCTCCTATTTCAAAGGCTAATTTCCTTCTCCTATTGTCCGCATAGCCTTTTTGCCTTGATTGGGCAGCCCTCAAGTTTTCACGAATTATTCGGACTTGCTTTTCGGCTTCTTGCAACACATCCAGACCAAATACTTGAGTTTCTCCTGCCTCATTCCAGAATAAAGGTGTCCTACACTTCCTCCCATAAAGCGCTTCATACGGTGACATTTTCAAGCTTGCTTGGTAACTATTGTTGTATCAAAATTCTGCGTATGGCAAGCTTTTGTCCCAACTTCTCCCATGCTTCAAAGCACAAGCTCTTAACATGTCCTCCAAAATCTGATTGGTACTCTCGGTTTGTCCATCCGTTTGAGGATGATATGCTGAACAAAAATTCAACCTCGTTCCCAAAGCTTCATGCAATGTTTGCCAAAACCTGGAAGTAAATTGAGAACCTCTATCTGAGACTATCTTCTTCGGTACTCCGTGTCGACACACAATATGCTCCATGTATATTTCGGCCAATTGTGCGGCTGTATATTTGGCCTTCACAGGGACAAAATGAGCTGACTTGGTTAAGCGATCCACAATTACCCAAATTGAGTCATACCCGGACTGAGTACGTGGTAACCCAACTATGAAGTCCATTCCAATTTCTTCCCACTTCCATTCCGGGATCTTCAATGGTTGCAATAATCCAGCTGGCCTTTGATGTTCCGCCTTGACTCGTTGACACACATCACACAATGCCACATATTCAGCTATGTCCTTTTTCATGCTACCCCACCAATAGCAAGCCTTCAAGTCTTTGTACATCTTCTTACAACCAGGGTGAATCGAGTACGGCGAGTCATGTGCCTCCTTTAGTATTGTCTCCCGAATATGCTTCACATTAGGCACAACGATTCTCTTTCCAAGCCATAGGGTACCATGTTCATCCTCGTCAAATCTGAATTCTCTCCCTTCTTCAGTCCTTTCCTTGATTTTCTTAATCTCCTCATCCGTGGTTTGTGCATCTCGAATTTCTTGCTCCAAGGTTGGGTTTAACTCCATTATTCTCATCTCATTCACAAATCCAAGATTCAACCGTTCGAACTCCTTGCGTAACTCGGATGGCAACTCTCGGACTGTGAGTTGATGACTTACTCATTTTCTTCTCAAAGCATCGGCCACGACATTGGCTTTTCCCGGATGATAGTTGATCCCCAAATCATAATCTTTGATGAGCTCCAACCATCTTCGTTGCCTCAAGTTTAGATCCGTTTGTGTGAAAATATACTTAAGACTCTTGTGATCGGTATAAATTTCACACCTATGTCCAAGAATGTAGTGTCTCCAAATCTTCAATGCATGTACCACGGCTGCTAGTTCAAGATCATGTGTTGGGTAATTCTGCTCATGTTTCTTTAGTTGTCTTGATGCATAGGAGACCACTTGACCTTCTTGCATCAATACACATCCAAGTCCTTGTCTCGATGCGTCGAAATAAATGTCAAAACTCTTGCTTACATCCGACAATACCAAAACTAGGGCTGTTGTCAACCTCTTATTTAACTCCTCAAAACTATTATGACAAGCTTCAGTCCATTGGAATGTATTTCCCTTCATTAGCAACTCCGTCATAGGCTTGGCTATCTTGGAAAAGTCCTTGATGAATCTACGATAATATCTAGCCATCCCAAGAAAACTCCTTATTTCCTTGACATTTTGCGGCGGTTCCCACTTCAACATGTCTCCCACTTTTTTGGGATCAACCGATACTCCTTCTCCTGAGATGATATGACCCAAAAACGATACCTCTCTCAACCAAAACTGACACTTGTTAAACTTGGCATACAATTGATGCTCCCTCAATTTTTGCAACGTAAGCCTCAAGTGTTCCTTATGTTCCTTCTCATCCTTCGAGTAGATCATAATATCATCAATAAACACCACAACAAACTTATCCAAGTACTCCATGAAGACCTTATTCATGAGGTACGTAAAGTACGCACAATCCAAAAGACATCAAAGTGTACTCATAAGATCCATACCGTGTCCTAAAAGTTGTCTTGGGTATGTCCGATGGTCTAATCTTCATTTGAAAATATCCCGACCACAAATCAATCTTAGAGAATACACAAGCACCCTACATTTGATCAAACAAGTCTTCTATGCGTGGCAAGGTGTACTTGTTCTTGATTGTTACCTCGTTGAGAGCTCGGTAATCCACGCACATCCTTTGGGATCCATCCTTCTTGTCCACAAATAGAACGGGCGCTCCCCAAGGCGAAGAGCTAGGGCGAATAAAACCCTTCTCTAGTTGCTCTTGAATTTGCTTCTTGAGCTCCGCTAATTCCATAGGAGGCATCCTATACGGCCTCTTAGCTATAGGTGCAGTTCCAGGTATTAAATCAATAACAAACTCAATGTCTCGATCGGGTGGCATACCTGACAACTCGTCCGGAAAAACATCCAAAAATTCACACACCACCAGAATCTCCTCAATTGCGGCACCGTCCATATGATTCAATTCCAATTGCTTCGGTGCGGTTTGAGATGCTTCAAATTCTATGGTGATCCGTTCTTCATTGGTCAACTTCACCGTCTTCGTGGCACACTCAATAACTCCATTGTGCTTCCTCAACCACTCAATACCAAGTATAATGTCCAATCCTTGAGAATCCAAAACAATGAGGTTGGCAGAGAAGTCTACCCCCCTTATTCTAAGGCTTACTTTTGGACATACTATATTTGTCCTCATGTCTCCTCCAGGAGACTTTACCAATAGAGTAAACTTCATATGAGAGATAGGCAAACTATACTTGGCAACATACTTCGATGCAATTAATGAATGCGATGCTCCAGAATCAAATAACATAGTCGCGGGGTTGGAGTTGGAGAGAAACATACCAATGACCACGTCATCCGCTTGTTGAGCATCCTCCGTAGAGACATGGTTCACGTTGCCACGGGCAAAATTCTGCTGTCCCCGGTTTACTTGTGGCGCTCCTCCATTGGGTCTTGGGTTTTGCCTCGGCGCATTGCTTCCTTGACCAAGACCTGACTTAGGACATTGATGCGCAAAGTGTTCAGCTTCTCCACAAGTATAGCACTTCTTAACTCCACCAGAATTATTGGGACGAGCTTGGTTTTGAACATTAGCACCACGAAAATTAGCACGAGGTGCATAAGGCATTGGAGGCCTAGGTGCTTGCATAACAGGGCGCTGCTGCACAAACTGAGTTGGGCGTGGTGCATAACCAGGGCGTTGAGCAGGAATAGAAGAGCTGTAATAGGGCGCATTGGGTGGTGCAAGGCGAGGGCGCACATTACTTCCTTGTTGCTGTCCTTGATATGGCGCCTTCCTCTTGATTTCTTGCTCCATCTCACAGATTTTGTTCTCAACCATAATTGCATTGTCCACAAGCTTCTGAAAATTGGCATAATCACAGTTGAGTAGTTGCACTTGGATCTCATTGTTGAGGCCTCTCATGAAAAAATATTGCTTCCAGCTGTCCCGACTAACATCTTCAGGCGCATACCTTGAGAGTTGAGTGAATTTATTGAGATATTCACTCACGCTTGATCTTCCTTGCCTTAAATTCTCAAATTCTTGCCTCTTCAAAATCATAACTCCTTCTTGTACATAATGAGAATGAAAGTTCTCCTTGAATTCGGCCCAAGTAATTCTCTCTTGGTTCTCATGAGCATTGCAATAAGCATCCCACCAATTCGCAGCTGCTCCAACTAGTTGATGAGAAGAAAACAAGACATTCTCCTGGTCACTGCATTGGACAATAGCTAGCTTCTTCTCCACGAACTTGAGCCAATCATCCGCATCCATATGGTTAGCAGGTAGAGCAAAGGTCGGCGGCCTAGTCCTCATAAATTCTCCCAATCGGTTATGAGGAGGCGGGGGTGGCAGTGGAGGCATGTGGGGCTGATTGTTGATGTTGCCAGCCTGCAGCTGTCCCATTGTTTGTATCATGGTCTGCATGAGCTGGTTTTGCATAGCCAATAGCTGCTCAATGTTGATTGCTCCCTGAGTAGATCCTTGTCTGATGTTGCTCTGAGGCACTCCATTGTTCTCCTCCTCATCATTGCCATCCCTCTGGTTGCGAGTCCTCACCATCTGAAGAAAAGCAACAGGTAAGAATTAGAAAACGTCCCCAACTATATGCATCAAGGGATATAAACTAAACAGCTAGCTACACTAGCCTAGGTGGACATGGCAATGCTCAGGCATCCCAAAATCCTCTATTAAGCACACAAGCAAGCAATATATATAGCAAACAACACTCCAAGCAAAAACACATCGATTCCTGAGTGTTCCTATGTGCTCTAAAGTGTCCTTTCTATCTAGGCTGCATCCTACGGTCAACCCGTGGCTCTGATACCAATCTGTGACGCCGGTTCCAAAAAATGAACCAAGCTAACACATATGTGTGCCCAGGATGTTCATCACACATACACGAGTGCAATCACAAAAGAGTATACAGAAAATTACCACATAACAAGATTAATTAACCAAGTTTTATTACACAAACCATATTATCCTCGAATACAAGATCTAATGAATATTTATGACAAGTTCAACTAATGCAGCAGAAATAAACTAATTGAGCAAACTAAACAGCTAGGCAGCATAAGCAATAGGGTATAGCGCAGCTCCAATAACACCACAGGCAAAGCTGATGGTAGACACAGCCTAGAATTCCGCATTATCACCATTAAACTCCCAATCCTGACCTGCAACTATTGGGGGGGATTGCAAGAGTGAGTACATGTCGTACTCAGCAAGTGTGGAAAGTATGACATGTGGCTTATTCAAATGTTGACAATAATAATGGTTAACTGCTGAAAAGTACATTAAAATATTTGAAAAGCAATATATTATATGTATGTGAAGTAAACCCATCATAATCATAAGTAATACCATAATACCAATCTGAATTCACTACCATCATCAATGATTCCAGATTTCACCATTGCCAATAACCATATTCAATACCAGAAATTAATCCATAACCATAATACCAACCATAACCATCCCAAATACCATCCCAATACCGAGTACCTTCTAATCATGGAAGTTGTCCAGGTGCTCATAACCGGGAGGGGCTATCATGATAGTTTTATTTAACTCTGCAGAGTTTGTACCACTTTACCCACGTGTTTGTGATTTCATCACCTTTCGGTGACTAAGAACCTCCCTTATGCCCGTGACCCGTCGGTCACATTACACACTTCCGTCGGTGTGTGGCCAAGAGATCACAAAGTAGCCTTTACAAAGGGATTACTAGCCTATTTAGACCCCACTGAGGTTTCACCGGTGGTGATGCCTCCAACTGAGCACATCTTCAACCAAGGGCCCCTCTTGAGCCATTCGGATCCCAGGGTAGTCCCACCAATCATCAACAAACCCAATCTGACTACCCCTTACCTGAGCATCCACAATGGTCCAAACAGCACTAGCAAAGCCCTAATTAATCAGCTACGCCGCACCCATACTTGGCCTCGTGGTGGCACTGTAGTCCTGGCTTATTCTCGCATGAACCGGTCCTTAGATCTAAAGCAAGCAACCACCATGACATCCAACCCATCCACATACCAGGCTTGCTTAGATCACCCATTACCATATCATATTTAACCGGTTCATGTCAACCATAATCTCATCCATGCATAATTAAATTGATTGGTATAGTTGGTTTCCATCCCAGTTGATTAAGCGAAGCAAAACGTAAAAAGCCCTTCCCGACTCTCTACCATATATTCCAGGTGACAAGGGTGGTTTAGCAAATCTAATAAAGTTCCTACCATAGGATTCCCATCAATTTGACACAAGCATGCAGTTTGCAAACAAAACATTTATTTTAAAACTGGATCAATATGCTTCAAGGACACTTGCCTTGCTCTTGCTGTTGATTAGGGTCAAAGCCTTCAAACTCTTGGTGCTGTAGATCCTCCGCGGCACTTTTTATCGCAAATCCGTCTAATCCACACAATAAACATACAAGACAAGAAACACAATCAAAGAGTGCATAAATATTACTCAATATGACATGACACGCATGATTGATGCAAATGCAAGGTAGAACTTGTTACTAGATTGCTTTTAATGATCACTAACTAGTTCTAATAGCTTTTAACAAGTTTATACAAGTTTGGATTCGATTAGATCAAATTTTAGAATTAATTCAACACAATTTAACCAGAAAGATCGGACTAGTCCGCTAGGGACCGGACAAGTCCACACTCCGCGAGATCAGCAGATTAGGGTTTTCTAGATCGACTTGAATTTGGAGATTTGGGGTTGAATTCACGTAAGGTAAAGAGAATAGAAGGTATACCAGGTGTTTAGGACTCCAATGAATCAAGAAACTTGGAGGTAACACTTGGATCTTGATGATCTAGGGTTGGTGATGAACTTGGGGATGAATTGGTGGTTAAGGACGAGACTTGGTGGAGATCTTGATCCTCTTTCATTTCTTCCTCTTCTTCTTCTTGCTTGGGGTCTTCTCCCCCTCCTTGATGGTGGCTCCCCACGAAATAGTGTTTGGGTGGGGTGGAAAAGTGGCAAATAGATGTCAATCCAAGGGGTGGGGTTGTTTATATAGAGGTGGAGGCTAGGGTTAGATGGATTTCGAGTTTGGGATGAGTAGAGGCCGGTTTAGAGTCCCACATGGGCTCTAAAAGAGTTAGGCGCGGCGTACCTAGGCCCACATAACGTGAAACCCAAGATTCAAGTCATAAAACAAAAGATCAACTCGGAGTCGCGAAATATCAGACAAGTCCGGAAAGGACCGGACTAGTTCGAAGTTGTCTAGAGAGAAAATCGGACAAGTCTGGCCTAAAATCAGACAAGTCCGACTTTGAACAGAGAGGAAAAACGGACAAGTCCGCTGGAACACCAGACTAGTCCGGAAAAGTCCAATGACTTAGCAATTTTTCAAGGATTCATGGAATAACGGACTAGTCCGCACAAAATCGGACAAGTACGAAAGTTTCCAGACCCAAAATCGGACTAGTCCGCAGCAAAAATGGACAAGCCCGTTTTTAGTCAGAGAGAAATCGGACTAGTCCGCACTTTCCTGCGTTTTAAGTGCGGTTTTGTTCCAAATCAATTTTAAAAGCTCCAAATAATTTTAAACTTGTTCCTCTTGTTGTGGGTTAATGTTAAACATGTATATGAGTGCATGGAAGGCATGATGCATGAAAATGACGGTGTTACACTCAGGGGACCACTCTTGTGGAGTGGGACCCAATTTTTGTAAGCGAGAACCCGCTGGAACCAGCGGAGGAGACCCCAGCAGGTCCGGACCCTATTCCCCTGTCATTGTCCATTGACAACGCTTGCTCCAGTCTGCGTCAAGTCCAGCTGGCGTTCTACCACGACAGCAAGGCTCTTGAAGAGGATCGCCAAACCCTTAGGCGGTGGCGTAATTGGTTCTACTTCGAGACTAAGCTGGCGCAGTCGAGGCTGGCAGACGACAAGGAGTGGATCAAACAGGAGAAGGTCCGCCTGGAATACTGGGGCAAATTATTGGATGATAGGGAGAGCTTGACTTGTGTCCTCGACACTCAATCTCGGGCCATTTATGAGCAGGCCAAGGCAACTAATAGTGCGGCTAATGATCGCCAAGAAAGGCTTGAATCCATTAACACTAGCCTCATCAAGCGCCGGGAGGCACTTGAGGAGAGGGAGAAGAAGCTCGAAGACGAAGAGCAAAAACTCCTAGAGCTGCGGGATGATGTCTTGAAGAGGGAGGAGGAGCTCGCCGAAAAGGTGGCTTTGGCTGACAAGGGCCTTGAGGAACACACCAAGAAGTTGGAGGAGCGTTGCGTTGAGGAGGAGGAGAAGGCCTGGGTGCGAGGGCAGGAACTCTACAAGCAAGAGTGTGCCATCGCTGCTAGGGAAAAGAAAGTTAGGGGCCGGGAGAAGGACCTGGTCGACCGCCAGAACAAGATCCACCTCCGGGAGGAGGAGCTCGGAAAACTTGAGAAGCAGGTTGCTGAAAAGATTCAGCAAAATGCCAAAGAGTTTGAGCGCCTTGCTCGTGAGAATTCTGAACTGGCGGCGGGCAAAAGATCCTTGGAGGAACTGAAGGGCTTGAGGACTGCGGACTCCCTACAGGTTTGGGAGTTCCTGAGCAAAGCCAATGATGTGTTGACACCAATGGGCTTCAGTCCCGTGCGTCCGTATGATCCGGAGCCAGAGTCGGACCTGGCATTGCAAGCATTGAGCTCCGCGGGTGACAAACTCTCCAAGGTGGGTGACGCCATCGCGGACCAGTTGGAGGCTGAGGGGCAGTCCCTGGCGAAGAACGTCGTAGAGTATGTGCTGACGTGCTACACCAGCCGGGATCCCCAATTTCCTCTGGACCCAGTGCTTGAAGGTCTCGTCGAAGGAGAAGGTGAAGCCACCCGAGCCAACGTGTCGGAGGTTGCTCAGAAGGTCGCCCAGTTCTTCCATAGGGTCTAGGACCATCTCTGTAGCTCCCACTTGTATTCTCTCTTTTTCTTCCCCAATTTTGTAATACCTTGTCTCCAGATGAATGAAATCCACAGTTTGTTAATGAATTTCTTTTTTTTTTGTCTTCAACACTTCTGTCTTCACTTGGCCCCCTGGTAGATGCACACAATTTTATTGTGAACATGTACTAAGAGGATATTGTATTTTGTTGAAGACTCGTTTGCTTTGAACTTGTAGAGTGTAGGTCCAAAGTCTTTGATAGTGAAGGCCCCCTGAGGTTGTCGGAGCTCAGAAGCTCTGGCATTGACTACCGTCGGAGCTTAGTAGCTCCGGCAATAGTCCCTATCAACGTGTAGAGCATCGATAGTTAGCCCTCCGGGGTGTCGGAGCTTAGTAGCTCCGGCAGTGACCTTTGCCAACGCGTAGCTTGTCGGCAGCAGACTCCGCTTGTGGGGTCTTCTCACCATCTTTTATTCTGCATCGACGGCTGGCCCCCCTAGCTTTGCTGGGGCTTTGTTGCTCCGGTAATGCTCGTTTTCAATGTTTAACATCGATCACAAGCCACCTAGGAGGAGTCGGAGCTTTGTTAGCTCCGGCTTTTCTCCATCAACGTGGATTCTTTATTTTTCCTGCACACTAAAGCCAAGAAAAATAGTAAAATTCTCTCCTTGCCTATAACTTCGTCGCGACTTACGATTCCCAAGAAATTTTTAGGTCAAACACAATTCTGAATACAACTGAATGCGTTGCCTTCTTTCTTCCAGATCCAATTGTACTTGGACCCGCCTCACTTTGGCCTGCCGGGGTGTAGGTAGAGTGGCGTACTTAGGGTGCTTGACCAGGCTAAGTCGATAGCACACTCCGGCCCTAGATTGGCTTGGCGGCATTCAGGCAAGTGGGCCATGAACAATATTTGAATCCAAAAGAATTGACAATACAGCTCAAATTGTACATGAACTGGTCGAACTAAAATTTCTTAAGAATTGCACAACTTTGTTATAGACAAGAAAGAGAAAAATAAAAAATGTTGAGCCTGTACAAAATAAATGCACGTGGAGTCTATTTCACATGAAGATGTCTTTCATTATAGGTCCGGGGTACAGGGGAAACAAGTACACTCATAGGGTACGGAACCAGGCTAAGCGTGTTTCATTTCTCGTTTGACCCAGGGTAGCTAGCCACACTTTTAGTTCTGAGACTGTGACAAGTGTTGCATGAACTTTGCCGACCTTCCGAGAAAGGTCTGGCTGTTCTCCCGGAGGAACTACCTGACTCTGTACAATGAATCTATAACATACACCTCAAGTTACTACAGACTCACCTCCGTGATATTAAGTGTAGAACTTACGGAGGTGCTCAATATTCCAAAGATTTGGGAGAGCTGTCCCAACCTCGGTAGCCAAGCGAACGCTTCCGAGACGGGATACTTTAATCACTCGGAAGGGTCCCTCCCAGTTGGGGGAGAGTTTGTTTAACCCTTCTCTGGATTGTATTCTCCGTAGCACCAGATCGCCTTCCTCGAGTTTCCAACATCTTGTTGAAACTCAATTGATTCATGAAGGATGAGGGTAGTCCTTTAATCTTAGCATTAATGCTCTCTATGGTCTTTTCATTGGTCGACAACTTCTTGGATATAGCCTCATTGATCTTCAGCTGGCCAATGGCAAGTTCTCTCGAGTTGGGTTGATTTCCATTGTTGCCATTCTTGTTGTACCCACCTTGAAAGAATGGGCGTGGTTGGACCCACCCTTGACCTCCTGGACGATAGCCATTGTTGTTTCCATTGTTGGCTACGTATAAGGCATCCTCACGGGTTCCTGGGCAGTCGTTGCCCAAATGGGCCATGTTGCCGCAGACTTCACAAGTGATGTGAGAGTCTAAGGCATAGGCATTGCCACATACCTCACCATTGCCTTGTCCATCAATCTTCATCATAAGGAGGTCCAATTTGGCAGCGATCATGTCCACCTCCTTCAAGGTGTGCATGCCTCGCTGGCGGGTATGGAGACGCTCGTCGCTCCAACCCATGTTTGACACCATCTTCTCAATCAAATATTTGGCTTTGGGCACTGTCAATGAGAATAAGGCACATCCAGCAACAACATCAACATGGCCACGAGTGGAAGGGATCAACCCGTTGTAGAAGTTACGGATAATGAGCCAGTCATCCAGCCCATGGTGGGGACAGGCTAGGATGTACTCCTGAAACCTTTCCCAAGCCTCAGGAATAGATTCCTTGGCACCTTGCTGGAAGCTGGAAATTCTTCCACGTAGGGCATTGGTCTTGCCCAACGGGAAAAACATGGCGCGGAATGCCGTAGAACACTTCTACCAAGTATCTACAACACTTCAGCTCGCGTAGAACCACTGTTTTGCTTTCCCAGAAAGGGAGAATGGAAACAACCTAAGATGGACAGCATCTGGAGATACGTCATTGATCTTAAAAGTGTTGTATATCTCAAGGAACTATTACACGTGAGCACTTGCATCCTCGTTAGCCTTCCCCCTTCCCACAAAATGGGTTGGCTTGCACCATAGTGATAAGCTCAGTCTTGATTTTGATGTTTACGTCTCTGGTACTAACAGTTGGCCCAATAGGCACATTTTTAGCAGAGGGAGCTGAAAACTCACGAATGGTCTTCTGGGCCATTAGTGTTTTGGTTGGTTGTGCAGTTGTGCTAGCTTGCTTTGCCGCTCGAAGCTTCTGAGGACTAACGACACGGGATCGATCTCTCAGAAGGGACTCAGGATCTTCAACAATGTTTTCCGGCAAGCGGAAACCAGACATACACTACCCTGTTTTCACATAAAATGCAAAAACAAAGATGGGTCATCCTACTAAAACCTACCGGGATCCTATCCTATCCACTCAATCATGTAATACTTCGGCTGCTCTCCCCGACAACGGCGCCATAAATGCTTAATGATATTTCCTAAGGAACACTAAAAAGTCATCCCCGGCAATTGCGCCAGAAATGGTTGTTGATGGTTCCTACGCACTACTAAAAATTCATCTCTAGCAGTGGTGCTAGAAATGCTTGTTAATAGATTTTAGATTATACATGTAAATCCGCAAGCGCATGAAAACTATCGATATAACATTTTCCCCCTAAGAGTATTCCAAAAGGGTGTCATTTATATTCTCCCAAAGGAAGGCTAGATGGAAGTAAAACAATCATCAAGTGGAGAGGCTAGGTTGGCCTAGGTAGGGTTCTAGCAAGGATGGATAAAGGGCAATTGAGGTAGTGTGACACACACAAGAGCATTCTATCCTAAGGGGATAATATGGGGTAAAGAGGGACTAGGCTAAGAACTAGGTAGAGACTCCTACAATGCTTCTAATGTACATATACATAGTCTATGTTAGTTACTAATGATCACGTCAATTATGAATTATCATGCTAAGTGGATTGACACATCGGGCACGTGTTTACCCCTAGCAATACTAGGGCGACTCCCGCCAAGAGCCTATGGCATAGCCAAACGTGGAGGGTTACAAAGGACAGATAGGGCTGTCACCACCTACTGCCTATCTCTGTGAGACCTATGTGTGATGAATACATTGGCTATGGCGATAAAAGTTTTGAACACTACCAAAACAACTTTATCATCAAGGTACGACTAGCTTTGGTTAGCTCCAGCGCCAGGTCTAGCTAGCTTTGGTAAGCTTCGATTCAAGGTCCGGTTAGCTTTGGCAAGGTACGGAGCTTGATCGCAGTGGTTCTGCTTTTATCTTGCAATGATTAGTACTTGCTTTACATTGATGGAAAGATTGCTTAGTATTCATTTGCTACGTTTTTGGTGTGTTTTGGTGGTTATGGTTGATACCATTTTGCTATGTTTTGCAACATGCTTATGTGAGGTGCTCATGTAAGATGTTGTAGTTTCAGAACTAACGTGAGTCAAGTCGAGGACTTGTGCTTGAAAGTATTGGTTGTTTATTCATGTGCAGGTGTTGCTTGAGTTGAAGACATGACTGGTGACTGGATCCATTGAACTAGTCTTAGGGAGAAGATGAGGTCCAACAACCAAGTTCGGGAGGAATTGTGGTTGAGTTGATCGGGAGGTTGCGCAACATGCTTGAATCAAGAACAATGCATATGAAGGTATCGTGGACGTCGTTGGAAGATGTTTGCATGTATGCAAGGAGTGCATGGACGTGGCTACATGGTTCCGAGGCATGATGAAGAGATGTGGACGTAAAGAATTGGTCGGAAAGGTCCAATTGACTAGGTTATGGACTCAAGCTGCGGTTGAGTCAGTTTTGACTCGAACATGGAAAGTTTTGAGTTGGTTATGATAGGATTTCATGTGGGTCACGAATTTGAGTTGTTTTAGGAATGTGGGATACGTTCGTAAGGTGTTTGAAGTCTTAAGATTGCTTCTATTTGCATATAGAAAACTCTTGAGCAGTTATGAAAAGTTACGATTCGTGATTTGAGTAGGATTAGAGTCCTACTTGAGATTGGGTTGGCCTAAGGGTAGGTTATATAAGCAAGGGCGGCCAGATCTCGTGATAGACGACTTTTGGGCTGTTACTTTTGTGTTCTATTGAATAAAGATCATAGTTTAAAGGAACCTTTGTGCGTTGTTTGTCTGACTTGTTTCTTACAAGTCTTTCTCATCGAGTTTCTGCACAGCAATACCTCTCTTCGGTGGTTTTATCATAACTCGAGTTTTACATATCCAATTGACATGATTCATTTTGGGTTGTCTTTACAACTTGATTATCTATCATCTGTAAAAATTTCACGGTCATTGGATTTGTGGTTTTTATCTACACGAGTTTCTTTGCAGTATTACAGATCTGTTTCTTACTCGGTAGAACAGATCGACTTTTGTTCGATCTTTCGATTGTAACTTGAGTTTCTCTCAACGGATTTGAGTAATTCTTGTTGTGTTGCCTTTGTGAATTGATTCTCTCTGATATATATCACTTTTGTCATGGTGAAACACATTTCGATTAGTCTCACACACGGTTTCTTTAACAGATCAGTTTTCTACCGAGGTGTGTTTTGTTGCTTCCGCTGAAAAGTTTTAAATCTACCATTCACCCCCCTCTGGTAGCTTTTCACGTGCTCTTTGATCCTACAATTGGTATCAGATCCACGGTGCTCTAATCTTTGTGATTTGCACGTGTTTTGACTAATCATCATGGAGAAATACTTTGCAAAACCTTGTGTCTTTAGTGGTATTGATTTTCAGGTTTGGAAGGCACATATGGAAGCCTTCATCCAGGCTCAAGGCTTTGCAATATGGGAGAAGGTATACAAGCCTTATGAAGTGCCATCAAACGATCAAGTTACAGCTACAAATCTGAGAGATGTCGACAACAACAACAAGGCTCGGAACTTGATCAAGTATTAACTCAAAGCAACTTCGATCGTGTTGCACACCTCCGATCTGCATACGACGTGTGGAAAGCACTTTTCGACTACCACGAAGGATCTAAAAATACCAAGGAGGTCAAACAAGATATTTTTAAAAAGGAATACATGCGTTTTGAGATGCAACCCGGTGAGTCAATTGACGATCTCTTTGCTTGTTTTAACAAAATTCGCAGGAACTTGCGTAGTATCAATGTTAATTTTTCAGATGCTGAAAATGCTAGGAAATTACTAAGTGCATTAGAAATGTCAATTTGGGAGATGAAAGTCACATCTATTTGTGAATCTACTATCATGAGTACACTTACATTAGATGTTATTTATTCTAAATTGAAAACTCATGAAATTGACATAATCTCACGTAAGAACCCCAACAAGTATCTTGCATGTGTTTCTCAACGTGATATGCCTAGCTTTGACCAATCTTCATCTTGTGGTACACTTGCTTTGTTGTCCTCTCTAACCCATGAATAGATTGAGGAGTTTCCAGAGGAGGAGCTAGTACTTCTCTCTACTAGGTTCTCGAAAGCATTGCAAAATGTGAGAACTAGAAGGAGAGGAAGCTCCGGACCTCAACGATGTTTCGAATGTTGTAAGACAGGACATTTTCGTTCTGATTTCCCTAACCTTTCAGGTCCTACTTCCCGGGATGAAAAGAAAACAAGGACGAAGCACTCCTCTACAAAAGATAAGAAGAAAAAGAAGGGTTTTACAGGACGTCAATTGGTGAGCAGTTTTATCTCTGCACTTCAAGAACTTGGCTCAAGCGATGTGGACATTAGAAGTGACGAAGATGAAGATGATTTGGCAAACTTGTGCTTCATGGCGGGCAAGTCAAGATCGAGTATGGAGGAGGCTGAACACAATAGCGACGATGAAGAGGTATGTCCTACTTGCGAAGAAATGTGTGATGCTATTTCCCGTGCCACTGTTATAGTTAAGAAAAAGGACAAAAAGCTTAGGGGCAATGCTATGAAAATTGAGTCACTAGAATATGAAATTAATTGTTTGAAATCTTTGATTCCTAGTGATGATTCTTGTTCCTCATGTGAATTAATATATGAACAATTGTCCTCATTAAGAAGTGCGCACACCTTCACACTTTATAAACTTGAGTTAGAAATTGAAAAGAACAAAGAGCTTGTTGCACTTAATGATAAAAAACTTGAAAGATGCTAGCTATTCTACAATTGTTTTGCATTGTTCTACTTGTGATGATCTTGATAAGAAACTACAAGATGCTATGAATGAAATTTCTATATTGAACAATGCTTTACGTTCTCATGAAGTTAAATATTGTTCCAATTGCAAATTAAAAGGAAAAACTGGTTTAGGTTTTGATTCTCATGCTCATGCTAGGGCACATCCAACTAAAATTGTAAGAACATTAGGAAGTGGTTTGATTCAAACAATTCCTAAACAAAAAAAAAAGTGGTTTTTAAATCTGCAGGAGTGTTGTCTCATTCGGTGTCAAATAAAAATGTTGTTTGCTCATCTAGACATGAACACAAAGTTAAATTTCATTGTATCTACTGTGGTAGAGATGGTCATTTCATAGAATTTTGTTATAGACTAGGTAAACAACAGAAAAAAGAAAGAATGATTGCTAGATCTCATAACTTTCATGCAAAATTTGCTGCAAATATTAAACCGAATGATAGGAACATGCAACCTGCTGTAATGAGTCGAAAATATGCAAAGTTTGCTCCCAAACCCACTGTGTTTTGTGCTACACATGTAACATCTGATAAGTCAGTAGTTGGGTACAAAAATCCTCAAGCTTTGGCTCATAAACCTGCTGTTTTGTCTCTGCTTTTGCGTGTTTTTCCTGCTGCACATCGCGTGACTCAGTATTGGATTCCTAAACGCCTTTTGACTCACCCCAGTATTGAGTTATCAACGTATTGTGCTTCTATGTAGGTTACACGTTTGAGGAAGGAGAACATTTGGATTGTGGATTCAGGTTGTTCACGCCACATGACCGATAATAAAGATTGGTTCTCCTCCCTCTCTTTTGTATCACGTGTAGAGAATGTTACTTTTGCCGATAATTCTTCAACTCCTATAATTGCTAAGGGTTCGATTAGAGTAAATGATCGCTACACTTTGAAGGATATGGCACTTGTCAAACATTTGAAATACCACTTGCTTTCTGTTTCACAATTGCTAGATGAAAATCTGGAAATTATTTTTCAATAAAAACTACTGCAAAGTTGTTGGTTCAAATAGTGAGCTTATTTTTAACATGTCTCGCTTTGGAAGAGTCTTTAAAGCTGATTTTTATATGTCTTTCTCTAAGCATAGGTGTCTAGTTGCTAACAATTCAAAGGACTTATATTTTTGGCATCGTAGACTTGGTCACGTAGGCTTTGATCATCTAACGCGTGTTAGTGCTCTTGATCGCATACGTGGGCTGCCTAAGCTTAAAGGGGACAAAGAAATTGTGTGCTGTTCTTGTAGACATGCTAAGATGGTTGCAGGTTCACATACTCCTGTCACAATGATCATGACAACTGAACCGTGTCAACTTTTGCACCTTGGCACTGTAGGACCTTCACGTGTTCAATCCTTCAGAGGTAAATGGTATGTTCTTGTGATTGTTGATGGTTATTCTAGATACTCTTGGGTTTACTTTATGGCATCTAAGAATGAAGCTTTTAGTCACTTTAGAACTTTATTTCTTAGATTATCAATTGATCACCTAGGATCTTTAAAAGCAATTAGAAGTGATAACGGAACTGAATTTAAAAATCAATCTTTTGATCACTTTTGTGCTGAAAATGCAATAGATCATCAATTTTCTTCACCATATGTACCTCAAAAAAATGGTGTTGTAGAAAGAAAGAACAAAACCTTAGTTGAGATGGCTAGGACTATGCTTGATGAATATCAAACTCCTAGGAAATTTTGGACTGATGCGATTGCAACCGCTTGTTATGTCTCAAATCGTGTTTTCTTGCGTGCTACGCTAGGTAAAACACCATATGAGCTCCGGTTTAGACATAGGCCTAGTGTCACACACTTTCGGGTCTTTGGTTGCAAATGTTTTGTTAAGAAACATGGTAATCTTGATAAATTTGAACCTAGATCCATTGATGGCATGTTTCTTCGTTATCCATCTCATACTAGAGGCTACCGTGTGCTTTTACTTGACACTAACAAAATTGTGGATACTTGTGAGGTGTCTTTTGATGAAGCTAGCACAGGTACTAGCTCAAACATGGCAGGTCCGGATCCATATCCGCAGGGGGAGAGCATTTTCGTTGAAGATGAGGAAGAAGTGGTGCTGCTGCCAAAAAATTCAGCAGCTACTGACATTATTCCAGCTCTTGATTTTGATTCACAACCAACACCAACGACCACCATTGTTGGTCCAGATCCTCCTCAAGTCACAAGCTCATCGATTTGTGATGAACATGAAGAAGAAGCTTGTGAAGTGTCCACTCCCCTTCGGGTTCTCAAAAGTCATCCTCCACAACAAATTATTGGAAGCTTCCATGAACGAGTCACACGGTCCAAGTTTTGCGATCCAAACTCTCATGCTCATTCTGCTTTTGTTGCTTCTCTTGAACCCAAAGATATATCACACGCACTCACTAATGAATTTTGGATTATTGCCATGCAAGAAGAGTTAGAAAATTTTGAAAGAAATAATGTTTGGAAACTTGTACCTCCACCTCAAGGTCACACTTTAATTGGAACTAAATGGGTATGTAAAAATAAACAAAGTGAGGATGGGGTTGTGGTAAGGAATAAGGCTAGGTTGGTTGCTCAAGGTTTCACTCAAGTTGGAGGTCTAGATTTTGATGAAACTTTTGCTCCTGTTGCTAGATTAGAAGCCATATGAATTTTGTTAGCTTTTGCTGCATCTAAAGGTTTTAAGCTATATCAAATGGATGTTAAAAGTGCTTTTCTTAATGGCTACATAGATGAGGATGTTTATGTCAAACAACCACCGAGCCTTGAAAATCTAGATTTTCCTAATCATGTTTACAAACTGTCCAAAGCCTTGTACGGTCTCAAACAAGCCCCTAGAGCATGGTATGATAGGTTAAAAACATCCTTACTTGAAAAGGGGTTTACCATGGGCAAAGTTGATAGAACTCTTTTTGTTCATAAGCATGGAAATGACTCATTATTCGTTCAAGTGTATGTGGATGATATTATCTTTGGTTGTGCTTCTCATGATCTTGTGTCTAAGTTTTCAGCTATGATGAGTTCAGAATTTGAGATGAGTAGGATGGGAGAACTCACATACTTTTTGGGGCTGCAAATCAAGCAAACCAAGGAGGGTACCTTTGTGCATCAAATGAAGTATACAAAAGACCTCCTAAGGCGCTTCAACATGGACAAAAGCAAGCCTCTTCGGACACCAATGGGAATAGCAACAACACTTGAACTTGATGAATATGGTGAACCCGTGGATCAAAAAGAATATAGAAGCATGATCAGATCACTTTTGTACCTCACGGCATCAAGACCGGACATACAATTCAGCGTATGTCTTTGTGCACAGTTTCAAGCCTCCCCACGTGCTTCACTTTGTCAAGCCGTTAAAAGGATTCTCAGGTATTTACATGGAACTCAAGAATTTGACATTTTTCTTCCTTCTTCCTCAATCATTACTTTGAAAGCTTTTTCGGATGCTGATTTTGGGGGTTGTAGGATTGATAGGAAAATTACTTCCGGTGCTTGTCATTTTCTTGGTAATTCACTTGTTGCTTGGTCCTCTAGAAAACAAAACTCAGTTGCACAATCCATGGCTGAATCTGAATATGTAGCTGCTGCTAGTGCTTGCTCACAAATTCTTTGGATTGTACAAACACTTAAAGACTATGGAGTTGATCTACATAGTGTTCCACTGTTTTCTGATACACTAGTGCCATTTGCATTGCTAAAAACCCCGTGCAACATTCTAGAACTAAGCACATTGACATTAGGTATCACTTCTCCGTGATAATGTTGAAACAGAAAACATTGTGCTTCACCATGTAGTACCGAACAACAATTGGCTGACATTTTTACAAAACCTTTGGATTTCACTCGTTTTTGTTACATTCGTAGTGAAATAGGGGTTATGCATCCTCATTGATTAAATTGAGGGGGAGTTTTCAAACTTGAGAAGTCTATGTGTGAATCCGAAATTAAAATAATATGAGCATAGTATTTCATACATATATGACTTTGTGATTCCTTTTACATGCTGAAAGTTCTTACTACATTACTTGTGTTATACATTTTGTAGTTTCTGCCATGTCTAGTAATTGGAATAGTTACTTACACTAAATCTGGTCATGATCGAATTTTCTTGCTGTTTTGAACTTGTTGCATGCTCACAAGTGCTTTTAATTATAAATAATTAATCAAGTAATCAACTCACATGTTGAGCTTTTATGATCAAATATAAATTGAGAAAAGATCAAGAGAATATGCATGCATCACACTTCTTCTTTTGGGATGTCTTATCATTGCACTTAGATATGAACTTGAAAGAAGTTGTGTATGACTAAAACCATGTCCTTAAGCTTCTGATTGTCAAATGACATAGGCTTGGCTTGGTTGGTTCAGATGCGCATGTAATCTCTTGCAAATATCATATGATCTAAATTTGTGCTTTGAAAAATAATAAAATGCAGCAACAAGTGTCATGCTTTCAGGGTTTTGAAATAGTTAAGTTTGTGAGATCATGACTTGCTTAAATTGAAAATTACATTTGATCTCTAGCATGGCTTACACTACTTTATGTATTTCATTGATGTAATAGTGTATGTTACTTAATAGTATGACTTGGATGAGCTTTGTTTTATATGTATATATTATAATATGGTCATAATAATTAAAATTTCTCATTTGTACCTTGCTGAATACATTGTCAAATGGGGAGAGATAATATATAATATGTGAGTTTTTTAAAGATAAGTATGCAAGGGGGATAATTTGATTACACATTACACATATTCACAATTGTTTTGGCACGATTCTTCTCAAGGGGAGAATTTATTTTTATTCTCATTTTATTTCTGTTTTACAAAGGGGGAGAAATTGTTTTCAAAACTTTTAATGTGAATAAGCCAATGTTTTTATTTTAAATGGTGTTGCCAATGCATTCATCAAGGGGTAGATTGTGAGACCTATGTGTGCTGAATACATTGGCTATGGCGATAAAAAGTTTTGAACACTACCAAAACACCTTTATCATCAAGGTTCAACGATAGGTACAACTAGCTTTGGTTAGCTCCGGCGCTAGGTCTGGCTAGCTTTGGTAAGTTCTGATTCAAGGTCCGATTAGCTTTGGCAAGGTTCAGAGCTTGATCGCAGTGGTTCTGCTTTTATCTTGCAATGATTCGTACTTTCTTTACATTGATGGAAAGATAGCTTAGTATTTATTTGCTAAGTTTTTGGTGTGTTTTGGTGGTTATGGTTGATATCGTTTTGCTATGTTTTGCAACATGCTTATGTGAGGTGCTCACGTAAGATGTTGTAGTTTCGGAACTAACATGAGTCAAGTCGAGGACTTGTGCTTGAAAGTATTGGTTGTTTATTCATGTGCAAGTGTTGCATGAGTTCAAGACATGGCTGGTGACGGGATCATTGAACTAGTCTTAGGGAGAAGATGAGGTTCAACAACCAAGTTCGGGAGGAATTGTGGTTGAGTTGATCGGGAGGTTGCACAACATGTTTGAATCAAGAACAATGCATATGAAGGTATCCTGGACGTTGTTGGAAGATGTTTTAACGTATTCAAGGAGTTCATGGGCGTGGCTACATGGTTCCGAGGCGTGATGAAGAGATGTGGACGTAAAGAATTGGTCGGAAAGGTCCAACCGACTAGGTTATGGACTCAAGCTGCGGCTGAGTTGGTTTTGACTCAAATATGGAAAGTTTTGAGTTGGTTATGATAGGTTTCGTGTGGGTCACGAGTTTGAGTTGTTTTAGGAATGTGAGATACGTTCCTAAGGTGTTTGGAAGTCTTAAGGTTGCTTCTATCTGCGTATAGAAGAGTCTTGAGCAGTTATGGAAAGTTACGATTCATAATTTGAGTAGGATTAAAGTCCTAGTTGAGATTGGGTTGGCCTAAGGGTTGTTTATATAAGCAAGGGCGGCCAAAGCTCGTGGTAGACGACTTTTGGGCTGTTCCTCTTGTGTTCTATTGAATAAATATCATAGTTTAAAGGAACTTTTGTGCCTTGTTCGTCCGACTTGTTTCTGTCAAGTCTTTCTCGTCGTGTTTCTGCACATCAATACCTTTCTTCGGTAGTTTTACCATAACTCAAGTTTTACAAATACAATTGATGTGATTCTTTTTGAGTTGTATTAAAAGCTTGATTATCTATAATATTTCAAAATTTCACGGTCATTGGATTTGTGGTTTTTGATCTACACGAGTTTCTTTGCAGTATTACAGATCTGTTTTTTACTCGATAGAACATATTGACCTTTGTTCGATCTTTCGATCGTAACTTGAGTTCCTCTCAACGGATTTGAGTAATTCTTGTTGTGTTGTCTTTGTGACTTGATTCTCTCTGATATATATCTCTTTTTTCATGGTGAAACATATTTAGATTAGTCTCACACACGGTTTCTTTAACAGATCGGTTTTCTACCGAGGGGTGTTTCGTTGCTTCCGCTGAATAGTTTTAAATCTACGATTCACCCCCCCCCTCTGGTAGCTTTTCACATGCTCTTCGATCCTACAACCTCTTAAATCCATGGGAATACGAGACATCCAATGCTACTCTCTATCCTAGCACCATGCAAGCATATTAAGTAATTACCTTAAGAGCCTAGGCACAAGCCATCCTAAGGCAATGAACTAAATCACCATTGAACTAATGTTAATTCATAGAACAAGTGATTCGTGTTAACATAATCATATTCTAGCTAATTAGACTATAGTGGAGGTTTATAGGTTTTATGATAATATAATGATAACAGTATAGCATAATCATTAATATTACTCCTACCACATACATGGAATCCACAATCAAAAAGAAATGCTTCATCCAAGTATATGGACAATTGAAGACTAAAGATAACATCTTTATTAAGAATAAAGTCACAAATAAAAATAGAAATATAAGATCTATACCTTTCCCAATTAGGAATTGGGAAGAGACTTCTTCTACTCCTCTTCTACTTGGACTATGGACTAGAGGCTCTTGTCTCTACAGCCTATGCTCCTCTAAACCTATGGAGAGTAGTGGATGGGTTTGTAGGGATTGGTGGGACTACCCTAGGATCCCAATGGCTCAAGAGGGGTCCCTTGGTTGGATGTGCTCAGCTGGAGACATCACCACCGGTGAAACCTCAGTGGGGGTCTAAATATGCTAGTAATCACTTTGTAAAGGCTATTTTATGATCTCTTGGCCACACACCTAAGAAAGTGTGAGATGACATAATTGAGATTCCATAATCATCGAAAGGTGATGAAATCACGAACTTGTGGGTAAAGTGGTACAACCTCTGCAGAGTGTGTTAAAAACTATCATGATAGCCGTGCTCCCGGTTATGAGCAACCTGAACCCTCACATGATTAGAGTTATGGACCTTTAACATGGTTTAATGGCTGAAATTGAATTGGGAGTTGGTATTGGTTAATTAATGTCTTTGGTATATGGAATTGATGAACATGAGAAACATGAGCAGTTATGAGTTGATTATGGATTGTTTATGCTGCTATTGGTTTTTTGAGTGGAAATTAATGTTATTTGGTTTATTTTGGGAAGGACCTCTCTTAATGATGATATAATTGCATTTTCAACTGTTATGAATGTACTTTTATGCAATCCACCCATTATTATTATCATTCCTTGTTTAAGCTACATGTCATACTTTCCCACACCCCCCGAGTACGACAAGTTTTTGAGGAGTACTAGGCGCGCGTGTTACCTTCAAGCTTGCTTGTGGAGTTTGGAGTCTTAGTATTTAGTGTTTTCCGCCGTAGTGAGACTATTTGGTTTGTAATAAGATACTATTATTAGTGTTATTATTCGAGACATGGTTGCATTCTGTTTATCATTTATGAATCACTTGTGTATGTGTGTTAAACATCCTGGGCACATATATGCATCACGCTTGGTTCATTTTTGGAACCGGGTGTCACACAACCTCTTCGGCCCTTTCAAGAAAGCATATGGGGGGCTTCACCGTCCTCATTGCGGTTGATAAATTCACTGAGTGAATCAAATCTAAGTCGTTCGTGCAGGCCACATCCAAAAAAGTGGTGGCCTTCTTCCGAGATATCTATCATTTCGGGGTACTATAGACGGCTGGTACGTCACAAATGAAATCCGCAAGCGCATGGAGAAACCGCTGTAGCACTTTCCCTTAAGAGTATTCCCAAGAGTATCAAGTCCAAGGAACGTGCGTGCTAATCTTCTGAATTGTTCACCCATGGACATAAAGCTTGGTCGTAGGCAAAGGATAGAGTGAATTTCCAAAGAGAAGGGGTTCTAATTCAAAGCAAGTCGATCAATGACAGCTTGTATTTGGCACGGGCTTACCCTAGTGTGCCAGACGACTCCTGCCAAGAGCCTACATTGTAGTCGTACGTGGAGGATTACAACGGACGGATAGGGCTATCACCACCTACCGCCTACCTCTACAACCCGTGGACTATGATATAATCAAAGGTAACGTCAAGCCTAGACACCACGCCTATGCTATCGATTACTTCCCTAACCTCTCTAGCAAAGACTTGAATCTCTAAATGAATAGAGCAACGAACGAACAAGCAACTAAGAAATTAACTCGCTTGAATTAAACAAATAAACTCAAATGGAAATCATGTACCTTACTTGAGATGGAAAGACCTGTCGAGGTACAAAGGTGGAGAGGGTTCGACAATCCTGAACCCTATCCTTAAGTGGAAGAAGCCCGACAAACAAAAACCTCCTCCTCCTCCTCCTCCTCCTCCTCCTCCTCCTCTTTCTCACTCTCTCCCTATTTCTCTAAGCACTTAAGCAGCACTACACGTTTGGAGTGGAGTACTAGACTCAAGATTTTGGTGTGTGGAGTGAGAGAGCCCCCTTACCCCCTATTTATACCCTCTAAAGGTCGATTTGGTGCCAGAATATGCATGAGAATCAGTCACCATCGTGATATCCAAGTCGTGAGGAGCCAACATGTGGCGGTTGACCGTGTTTAGTGCGTGTACCAAGTCGGGCGAGCTGGGAGCTCGGCCGATATACCAACGGCTCCCTTCGCGCTGAAACTTTGCTATGACACTAGTATGTGGGTTCCCATCATGGGTATGGGTGATTCCGTTGATTTTTAGTTAGTTTTCTCTTCCGAGTGGGCTCATGAATCCTTGTGCTTGCGCCTAATTGGTCGAGAGGTGTGTTTCTTGGATTGATCCCTATAAATCCATTTTATTATGGGAATAATTCACCTGCATAGAAAATTGCACCAACACTTGTGGAAATAGTTAGTAAATAACTCCTACCACTATGTTGGCTGTCCAATTCATATCTTTTATGCAGGGAATTGATGACCAAATTTGGCATTTCAGGACCGTCAACAAACTCCCCCACACTTAGTCCTTTACTCGTCCTCGAGTGAAGGCAAGAAGAACTAAGTGGTATCATAATACATCTACAAGTATGAAATATGTATACAAAACATTTCAACACATACCTTTGTTCAAGAACCTTTGATATGTGGCTACCAAATCATCTTGGGTGTTTGAGAGATGGAACATCTTGAATGTAGTTCACCTGGACTCCTCCTACTGAAATAAACATGGAAATTGCTATATTTGCACAAGTCAAAAAGATATTGCCATACTCCTCAAAACAATGCTCTCGTCTCTCAATTTGTTTAGTCCTCACTGTGGCATGAGTCAAAAAGATATTTCCATACAACTAAATATGGCTTTTTGTGGAGCTTGGTAAGGATAAAAAGTGGTTGTCGGTACCCAGCATATCGGGTACCCTCACGCAAAGGCTAAAGCTTCCTAGGTGTTCTGCCTTCTAGCCAAGGCAGGGTCTGAGAGCGCCACGTGTCCAGAAGGCCCGGACCCCTCTACCTAAGATGTGGGGTTCAGAGTATCTACATGGACCTCAAGGAGGAGTCCAGCTCCCCCTCAGGGACGAGCTCCCAAGCGGTCACGTGTCTAGCAGGACGGGATCCCGCTCCCCCCATGGGAGAGGGTTTCGATGCTGCCACGTGCCTCGAGACAACAGATAGGTCACCTCCTCGAAGAGGTGGGCTCCAGCTCTGTCACGTGTCCTGCGGCCCTGGAACCTCCGCTCTACTCAGGAGCGGGCTCCGGGGCCGCCACATGGTCAGCGGGTTGGGATCCAGCCTCACCAATAGAGGCTAGCTCCCGAGCTGCCATGTACCCTGCAACTTGCCCTGGGCGGTGGGTTGCGAGAGTTAAGAAAGCGGTGCGCCTTGTACAGGTCAGGCATTGAAGACTCGTGTCTTCCCCAGGCGCGTGATGCAACGCACGCCTGCTGTAGGTTATCGCTGTGACCAATCGCATCGCAGTATAGGTGTCGTAGGCCTACCCCACTCCACCACGTGGGTAACTTACGACACCAGGGACTAACGGATGGGAAATTCCCTGCCATCATCAACGACTTTGCATGGGCCACTGGCGATTGAGGCAGCAAGACGGTGAGTCTTCAAGCTGCGGTCAGAGGAAGCTTATACGAGAAGCCTTAGATCTTTAGTATAAGATCGCCCCGGGGCCACCTGTCGAGCTTTGGACCCCACTTGTAATGCGTCTGACCTTGTCTATAAAAGGACCAGACCGCCACCATAACAGGAGAGAAAAATCTATGCATAGACACACACACACACAAACAGACACACACACACACACACACACACACACACCAGCAATACAACCTCATCGTGGAGTCGGGTGTTACGCTCTTGCGGCTCGAACCACGTAAAAACCACTGTCTCATACTCTCATGCGCGCGATCACTCGATAAAGGACTAAGCCTTACCGATCACTTAGTCGTGGCGGCCATCAACTCTCCCAACAGAGGGAGACATCATGTGTCTCTATTGCACACGCCGTCCATCAACCGTCGCACTGCTGACTCCAGATCAACCACGCTTACTAGCGCTGGCAAGATCCCCATGGAGGACCTGAGGGCTGAGATTGACCGTTGTCAAGCTCAGATAGATGGCCACGTCATCACAGAGCGGCAGCAGGCGAGGCGGCACAACTTTGACGCCAAGTATGGCCCTTAAGGTCCTAAGCATGAGGCATCCTCCGTCCATGGTGGACCACAGGTAAACCCTCCGCCACCACCGCGAAACCAGGATTACATTGGGTCGACCGCACCCCTGTAGTACTCTGTGCAGCAGGTGCTGCAGCAGCAGTATTTACCACAGCAACAGGCTCCACAACAGCTGCAACACGTGCAGCAAACCCCCCTGGGGTATGCTGTTACGTACGCCTCTCTGGCGAAGCCCATCGGAGCGTGCATGGCCTTGGTGCCATACCTCCGCCTAACGACATGGCCGCACATGTTTCGGCCACGTTTGCCAGAGAAGTTTGATGGGAGCGTCAATCCAGCTAAGTTACTGCATATCTACACCACGAGACTCCTTGCTGTAGCAGCGGATGAATCCGTCCTGGCGAACTACTTCCCCGTCGCCCTGATCGACTCAGCCTGGTCATGGCTGATGAACCTCCCTAAGAGGTCCATAACCTCTTGAGATGAGCTCTGCCGGAAGTTCATGGCAAAGTTCGGCAGCTCCTACATGCACCCCGGCACCGAGCTTGACCTCCACACCGCGCATCAGCAATCTAAGGAGACGCTATGATCATTCATCCAGCGCTTCTCCAAGGTACACAACTCCATCCCCAACATCACGAATGCTTCTGTCATAGTAGCATTCCGGCAGGGAGTGCTAACTGGAAGATGCTCGAGAAGTTATCCACTCACTACGTGCAAGATGTCTTCGAGCTCTTCTCCATTGCCGACCGGTGCGCCCAGGCAGCAAAAGGCCGTGAGTGGCAAACCCAGCCCATCCCTAGAGTGGGCAGAGTTCGCCAGACCAACAAAGGTGTCGTTACCCTGGGTAGCTACAAAAATAAGAACAAGAACCGGGGCGGCGGCCAGAATAAGCCACTGCATGGGTCACCCATCGCCGCAGTAGTGGGGACTGGTGGTGGAAGACCCCCACGCTCCGACAAATGCCCATGTCAGCCACCTGCTACTGACGATGGTGCCGAGCCCTGCCTGGTGCACAAGACTCACGACCACACCACGATCGAGTGCTGGGAGATCAAGAGATGCGCCGCGCGATAACAAGAGCGAGTGCAACAGCATCCCAACAGTGCCCCCTTTCACTAGCGGGGGGGGGGGGGGGGGGGGGCAAACAGAAGGTCGACCCCAAGGTCGACAACGAGGAGATAGAGTACCTGAAGTAGGAACGGGCCGTCAAGGTGGTCCACCAAGTCGAGGACTCTAACGCCAACAGTGAACACGAGCGTTGCAAGACTCTCCACATCATATTCAGGGGGTCTTGTTATCCTGCGTCCCAGAACACGGTCAAGGGACTAGTGGTGGCTTCGATAGCCCTTGCTCCCGCTCCGGCGCTGCACCACAAGTGGAAGGAGATGCCAATCAACTTCGACTCCTCCGACTGCCCCAAGAACATGGAGGGAGTCAGGATCCTGCCTCTCCAGGTTGCCCCCACCATTGCCAACGTCAAGCTCCACTACGTCTTGATAGATGGTGGGGCCAATCTCAACCTCATCAGCCGTGCGTCCTTCGACCAGCTGTAGATCCTGGTGTTGAAGCTCAACCCCTCGAGCCTGTCTTGGGGGTGGGGCTAGGGAACATCATCCCATACGGCAACATCAACCTCCAGGTGACGTTTGGGACACCTGACAACTACAGGACCGAGAGCATCCTGTTCGACGTCGCTGACGTCAGCCGCCCCTTCAATGCCATCATTGCCAGTCCCGCCCTGTATCGATTCATTGCCATAGCTCACTACGATTACCTTGTCCTAAAGATGCTGACCCCCTCCAACATCCTCTAGATCTGCAGAGACCGCATTGCTGTAGTGTTAGCCTTGGAGAAGCTGCAAGCCTTCACAGCAGACCTAGCACCAGCCCTGGGCAGCACTGGACCAAGTCAGCCTCCGCCAAGTTCGTGCCAGCGCGGCTCACACGCTGCACCCCATCTGCAACCTTCTGACAGCAACCCCACTCCCGTCAAAGCTGTCAGGATCAGTTCTGGCTCCGCTTAGACCACTCGCAAGGCGGGGGACCAAGGCAGAAAGTAGGAGGTCCTGCTCAATGCCCCAATGGTGGCTATCGACAACAAGTTTCTCGACAATCGTCACAGCTACCCTCGGAGCTTTGGGCACCCTGTATATATTAGCTTAGTAGGATAGTGTGAAGGTGTTCATAGTGTCTAGGAGTAGCATTTAGGACAATCGAGCTCTGGGTGGGTCAGGTCCAGAGTGTGCAGTCAACTTAGCCTGATTCCGAACCCTAAGTCTGTGCACCCTGCCTCCCTCGGCATCCGGAAGCAGGCAATTGCCCTCTTTTGTAAAAGTTTGTCTCCTCCTTTGAATATCGATATAAAAGAATCACTGTCTTACTTCATGTTTACCTAACAATGTTCATTTAATGATGCGCTAATTTTAAGATCAGCCATGCTAGACTCGTTTACTGTATATTTCCATTATGTACACGGGTGTACACTTTGTATCTCATCCTTGCTGGAGTCATTCAATCCTACTGCAGGCAGGCTTGCTTGAGGTAATTGTGATGTGTGAAGGATTCTCGTGGCTACCCCCATCCTTGGAGTTCTTTGATGCGAGATGGCCTCTCAGGAAAGGCCTAAGCCAAGCCGGAGGTCCAGGGCGTGTGAACTGCTTAGCCTGGTCTTGTACCCTAAGAACGCACAAATCGCCTCTTAGCGCCGTAGGCGAGTACTTGGGGACGGAGGGATCGCACCCTAAGGACAGTGGGAGTCGGACCCCGAAGCACTAACGCATTGAATTACCCAAGTCTCGTGTGTCAGCTCAGGACAGTAAGACATGACAAAGCTAAGGAAGACGAATAGGTAAAACTGGCGAGCAAACTAGTCCCTCCTTTATCGTGTGTAGGACAGCCAACACCGATACCACCCATGGGGCCTGCCGTCGACATCCCCGCATGTTGACAACAACAACAAGCGCTGATAAGTTACACTCTCTTGCCTTGCTCTTGTTGCTAACAGGGTTCTCTTGTGGTAGCCTGTACACTAGGGGCCTGCCGTCAAAGTACTACACATCGGTGGTGGACGATGCTGGAGCAGCAAGCTCCGACACCTCCCAGGGGGCCTACCGTCGATGACTCTACGATGATGGTTGGTGAAAGTTGCCTAGAGGGGGGGTGAATAGGCTAATAGACCTGAAATGACTCAATAAAACGAGATCAGCACTTAGGGGGCGGACAAGTCCGGTCTAGGGGCGGACTAGTCATGTCCTCCTGCAGGGAAATTTTAAAAAGAGTTTCTAACAGGTTTTAGTTGGATTTTCGTGATACAAAAAGTGTTAGGATGATTCAGTGAACCTTAACAAGTTATATAGCAAGTATGAAGCTAATGATCACAATGAAACAAGAGCGATGAACAAAAATGGTAAAGCTAACCCTAGAAGCAATATGAGATAAATGAAAGCGAAGTACACAAGGGACACAAGGATTTTATCCCGAGGTTTGATCCCACACAGGAATCTACGTCCCCGTTGAGGAGTCCACGAAGGACTGGGTTCAACAACCCTTCCCTCACCAAGTTTACCACAAGGGCTTAACTTGGTTCTCCACTATCACAAGGGTGAATACAAGATTCATTGGGGCTTCTCACAATCTGAGGCTCCCACCACAAATATGATTACAAATCACAAAGAACAACTCAAGCCACAGATCACAAAGATTCAACAAGTGCAAGAGATCAAACCGAGAGCCTAGAGTGGTGTTCTTCCTCTTCTTCTCCTCACCAAACCCTAATCCACACAAGAATTAGTTTTAGAGGGAAGGTAGGAAAGAAGGAGGCTTTTGAAGGCTCAAAGTTTGCTGTGGCGGCGCTAGGGTTCAAAAGTTATCAAGAGATGGTTCAAATGAACCCAGGGGTCCTCTATTATAGAGGAACCAGGCCCATTCTGCTGACCTCAGCATATGGGCGGACTAGTCCGGCCTACGGCCCGAACTAGTCCGGCCTTTGGGACCACTAATGCCCCTGACAATTGTCACACTACGCGGCAATCGTCACGCTCCCGCCAAACTTCGAATTCAAACGATCACTTCATAACGTACTAGTCCGGTCCAAACCGGACTAGTCCGATCTCACACAAATTTTTTTGTTCCGTGTGAAAACAGACTAGTCTGGAGACCACAGACAAGTCTGACCCCCAGGGCTGACTAGTCCGGCCTCTCAGACATAGTCGCTGAAGCACCTAGCTCTCACGAATCCGGAATAGTCCGGCCCCCAGGGCGGACTAGTCCGACTTAGTCCCGAAAACCCACTCCATGACTACCCCGGACTAGACTGTCCCACTACGGACTAGTCCAAAGTCAGTCAGACCCTTCTGGTCCACCTGAAAATGGACTAGACTGGCAAGGGGCGGACTAGTCCGGCCACCAGCACGGACTAGTCCGGCCTCTCCTATCAGACCACTCTAACACTCTTCTCTCAATAGGTTTTGATCTCTAAACCGCTTTGAGCTCCCAACTTGATCTCAATGCATTTTACGCACACATCCTCGTACATATATGGCTAGTCTAAACTCGACACGCTAGAAACCGTAGTTTCTTTTTTTTTTGAGTTGACACCGCCATTTTCATCCTTTTCCTTTTTGAGAGTTTGTGTTTCCACTTAAGTCCACACCTGTGCTTCAGATCACTGAGCTCATTAGTTACTTAATCATCGTCATCAATCATCCAAAACCCACGGGGATCCTAGATGCACTTTCAATCTCCACCTTTTTGGTGATTGATGACAACACATTAAGTCTTCACATATGAGAGTATAAATTTTGGTTTTCATAACATGCGGGTGTATGAGTGACTCCCCCTCAATGAATGCATCATGAAAAGAAGATTGAGGAAGTCCTTCATACTCACACACATTATGGTGGGGTGCGTGTGTGTTGTGCTCAACATTTGTGACAAGACATAATAGATATGAATATGATCAAAAGATAGACATTCAAAGCATCATATTGATAATAAACATTCAAAACATAGTCTTGCATAAATTTAACCATTCAAATGACATAAATATTACATTAAGAAGTGCAACGTGTCCAAGGATCCAAAATGCTAGACAAAGTACTACTACCCCCTCTAACCCCATCTAAGTCTCCCCCTTTGGCATCAAGACACCAAAAAGGAAAAGAAGAGGGGAACTACGATGCCCAAAGTCTAGTTATCATCCTCCTCGCTATCGGCCGCCTTATCACTGGTGTCGCTCTCCGTGGCCCCCGGGTCCTCGTAGTCCTCGTCGTCGTCATCGGAGACCCGTGCCAAGGGAGCCGCCCGGGAAGAGCTCCCGTCCTCATAGAACTGGGCAAGCTCGTCGGCGGTGAAGTCGGGGAACGGAGTGATCTCTCCATCGCTCTCCTCTGGAGGTGACATGGGGACCTCAAGCTTGTCGCACACGGCCTTGAGATACTTCTCTTGACGCTTGTGTGCCCGCTGATTGCAGACTTCTTGCTTCTGGTAGGAGGTGAATATGGCCTTGAAGCACTTAAAGAAAGCGCTCATCGACTGAGGCAGAGGCAGAGATGGAGGTGCCACGGGGCGAGGTGCTGGCATCCCCGGATCAGAGGGAGGCTCCGCATTCTTCTGGCGTGGAGGAGGCGGCACAGATGGTGGCGTCTGTGGATGAAGCAGGCGATGAGTCACATCCTTGACAAAGGTCAAGCCAGACACCTTCTCGATGAGACACATGATGTAGGGTGCATACCCACATGCACGGTTAGGGGTGTGCAGGATGTTGAAGATGTCATCGAAGATGTAGTCGACGAGATTGAACTTCTCATCACCCTCAATAAGAAGAAAAAGGTGCCTTAGGATACCTTGGATCACCCCTGCATCACCATCCTTGGGTGCTATGGTCCTCCTTAGAATCTGGTTCAGGATGCTATAGAATGGCTTGATGTTGCGAGCAAGCCCGGCCTCATAGCGGACATGACTGGGATACATGTAGGCCAACTCATCTCTGTCTACGTCCTTGAGGTTAGAAATAATGATCTCATGATCGAAATGAGCCTCAAGTCCGAGAATCTTGGCGAACTCCGCAAAGGTGACTGAGTACTGCTCCCCATGAGTCATCCAAATGATCCGTCTGTCACCTTGAGTGGTGAAGTAAATGGTAGAGTAAAACTGCAAGATGACCTCAACATTCCAGTTATACTTGAATCCGATTATATCCTTGGGCACATGACGCTCAGCAGCCTGAATGACCACATCAAAAGCAAAGTGCTACTTCTGGGCCATATAGTCCCAGTCAACCCATTGAGCTTCAATCACGGGCTTCTTCATCGTCCGGTAGACCAGACGGTATTAGTCACAACGGAAGTCGCACCAAAACCTCAGGTCGGCGGTGCTCCTTTCATACTTGTAGACTCTTTCGGTTTGCAATTTCCTTGCCTTGTTCGCTCCTATCCCATGGAAGACATTTGCGGCCAACTCACGCTGTCGATTAGGGTTCCTTTCTGGAGTGTGTACTTCCAAGGGGCCAATGGATTTGGCCTGCCCCTTCTTCTTTATGACCACGCCCTTGGCCTTCTTAGCCAGAACCTTTACAGAGGTCTTCTTTTTCTTGGGCTATGCAGGAGCCGAGGCCTTGCCCTTCTTTGGATCTCTCTCGATCCGACATTCAACAACTTCCTCTTCTCCAACTTTCACTAGCTTCTTCCGCTTGGAGTCTTGTGCTGCGGCAGCCTGAGAGTTATGTGCCTCTCGCTCCTCTCGCTTCTTCTTTCGGAGCTCCCTACAGGACTCCTCAATGGCACGAGCCAATGCTTCATCCTCATCGTAGGCCGTACCTGCGGCCTTGGACGCTGAGAGAGCTTGCAGTTGCTTGAATGCTTTTCCTTTCTCTCGTTGCTCGAGGTGCTTCTTAGCAGCCTCAACCTCTGCTCGTGCCCGTTCCTCACCAAGGCAAAGCTGCTCAGCCTCCCACTCGGGGTCAGTGGGGGGAGAAGCGGATCGGCGAGGAGTTGCCATTGTTACTGAAACAGGAGGAAAGCATAAGATAGAAGGTCAAGAAAGTGGAATAGTGCGAAAGAAATCACGAGAAACAACCAAAGTTAGAGTTTGTCCTGTGTAAACCATACTTGTCCGCCCCAGGGGCGGACTAGTCCGCCGGGCACCGGACTAGTCCGGGTTGCACAGGATAAACCCTAACCCTAACGGTTTTTCGAGAAATCGTTGAATCAAGTCGCAATACTCCTAGGATAGGATTACAAGGATACTAAGAACAACTTTAATGAAGAGGCACCTATCAAAAACTCTATGAATCAAGAATGAGGAAAGTTTTTGAAAAGAGAGGAATACCTCTTCAAATCTTGACAACTCGACAAGATCGGGATGGATCATGTCTAGAATGATTGGGAAAAGTCTCCCATGCCTCCAAAGAGTCCAAGGCATGGATTGGAATCGGTTTTTGGTGTAGGAAATTGAAAATCGCCCAAAAGTGGAGATTTTCGAGCGTGAGGGAGAGAGGGAGGCAAGTGAGAGGGAGAGGAGGGGTCGGGCCGCCTCCTGGGGGTTTAAGTCCCCAGGGGCCAAACTAGTCCGGTCAGCGGACCAGACCCAGACCAGACCGAATCCAAACTTGTCCGGCCATAGGGCGGACTAGTCCGGTCCAAAAAGGCTGAAAACATATATATTTGAATTTTAGCCACTATAGTTGATCCTTTTGGACATATTGCCACAACAAAACTTTTTGAATATGGTCAGTAAGCAATCAACAATCAAACTATGACCATAACTCACAAAGTCAATAGTTTTTCAAATATTTTGGAGAAAATCGAGATAGAGATGAATTTTTTAAACACATGCGCCCTTTTGAATAGGGTGTAAAGTAAACATTCAGATGTGCATGTTTCAAGCCACATTTCGAGAATATAAGATATTGAGCTCACTCCTAAGCTCACAAAAACGCTTCTCATCTAGGGGCTTGGTGAATATATCGGCTAGTTGGTTCTTGTTTCTTACATGGGAAATCACTATACCCCCCTTCAAGGAATGATCTCTCAAGAAGTGGTGGCTAATATCAATGTTCTTTTTCCTCGAATGCTCAACTGGATTCTATTTTGATGGCGCTCTCATTGTCACATAGGAGTGGAATATGGCACAAGTTTATACCATAATCCCTTAGAGTTTGTCGCATCCAAAGAAGTTGTGCACAATAACTTCCGGCTGCGACATACTCCGCTTCGGCTGTGGAAAGAGCAATGGAGTTTTGTTTCTTGGAGGACCAAGACACTAAGGATCTACCCAAGAATTGACATGTCCCGGATGTGCTCTTTCTATCAACTTTGCACCCCGCATAATTCGCATCGGAGTAGCCAATAAGGTTAAACTTGGATCCTTTGGGGTACCAAAGTCCTAGGCTAGGTATGTGAACTAAATATCTAAGAATTCTCTTAACGGCGGTCAAATGACACACCTTAGGTGCAGCTTGAAAATGTGCACACATACACACACTAAGCATAATATCGGGTCTAGATGCACAAAGATATAACAAAGAACCAATCATAGAACGATATACCTTTTGGTCCACACTTGGACCATCTTCGTTGAGGTCTAGATGTCCATTAGTTGCCATTGGAGTCTTGATGGGTTAGGCCTTGTCCATGTCAAACTTCTTTAATATGTCTTTAGTGTACTTTGTTTGACTTATGAACGTGCCTTCTCTGAGTTGCTTGACTTGGAAATCTAAAAAGAACTTCAACTCCCCCATCATGGACATATCAAATCTCTCTGTCATTATCTTAGAAAACTCATCACAAAACACTGTGTTAGTAGAACCAAATATGATGTCATCGACATATATTGGCACACAAAGAGATCATCATTAAAGTGCTTTGTAAAGAGAGTATAGTCAGCTTTTCCTATCTTAAAACCATTTTGAATCAAAAAGTCTCTAAGGCACTCATACCAAGCTCTAGGAGCTTGTTTGATGCCATAGAGAGCCTTACGTAATTTGAAGACATGGTTTGCGAAGTCTTGGTCTTCAAAACCCGGTGGTTGCTCCACATAGACTTCCTCCTTGATTGGACAATTTAGGAACGCACTCTTGACATCCATTTGGTAGAGCTTAAAATCATGATTAGTAGCAAAGGCAAGTAATATACGAATTGACTCTAGCCTAGCTACGGGAGCGAAGGTTTCATCAAAATCCAAAACTTCGACTTGTGAGTACCCCTTGGCCACAAGTAGTGCCTTGTTCCTTATCACCACACCATGCTCATCTTGTTTGTTGCGGAACACCCACTTGGTGCCCACAACATTTGCTTTTGGACGCTTGACAAGCTCCCAAACTTTGTTCCTCTCAAAGTTGTTGAGCTCCTCTTGTGTGGCCACCACCCAATCTGGGTCTCTCAATGCGTCTTAAACCTTATGAGGCTCCAAAGACGAGACAAAGGAGTAATGTTCACAAAAGATAGCAATACGAGAATGAGTGGTTACCCCTTTTGTATTGTCTCCTAGGATGTTATCAACGGGGTGATACCGTTGAACACTTTGATGCACAGGAGGATTTGGATGTTGAACTCTTGAGTCATCATCATCCTCTTCTTCTTCTTGGTATCCCCCTTGGTGTATGCTTCCCTCTTGAATTTCGTCTTCTCGATCATGTTAAGGTGCCACTTGTCCATCTTCAACTTGGTCACATGGGGGATGACTTCCATCATCTTATGGTTGATCACTTGAGTTTTGAGGTTGTTCTTGTGGACGAATATCTCCAAGTGCCATCCTTCTAAGAGCTTCTTGTGGAGAGTCTTCTTGATCTAACACTCTTTGATCAAATTGCTCCACTTGGGAGCCATTAGTTTCATCAAACACCACGTCGCGTGCTATCTCAACAATCCCAGAGGATTTTTTGAAGACACAGAAAGCGTGGGTGTTTGAATCATAACCAAGCAAGTAACCTTCATCGGACTTTGAAGCGAACTTCAAAGTACTAGGCTTCTTGTTGAGAATGTAGCATTTGCTCCCAAAGACACGAAAGTAAGAGACATTGGGTTTCTTACCAACTGAAGCTTGTAGTGGGTCTTCTTGAGGAGGCGGTGGAGGTACAATCGGTTGACGGCGTGGCAAGCGGTGTTGACCGCCTCCACCCAAAACCGGTCTGATGTCTTGTACTCATCAAGCATCGTCCTTGACATCTCAATGAGTGTCCTATTCTTCCGTTCTGCCACCCCATTTTGTTGAGGGGAGTAGGGGGTAGAAAATTCATGCTTGATGCCCTCCTCATTCAAGAACTCTTCCACTTGAGTGTTCTTGAACTCGGTGCTGTTGTCGCTTCTTATAGCCTTGATTCTTGAGGTAAACTCATTTTGAGCTCTCCTCAAGAACCTCTTGAGGATACCATGAGTTTCACCCTTATCATGCAAGAAAAATACCCAAGTGAAACGAGAAAAATCATCAACAATAACAAGACCATATTTGTTACCGCCAATGCTAATGTAGGTTATTGGCCCGAAGAGGTCCATGTGTAGCAGTTCCAAAGGCCTTGTCATCGTCATGATATTCTTGGACGGGTGTTGAGCTCCTACTTGCTTCTCCGCTTGGCTAGCGCTACATGGCCTATCTTTTTCAAACACAACATCCTTCAAGCCATAGATGTGCTCGCCCTTAAGAAGCTTTTGTAAGTTCCTCATCCCAACATGGGCTAGCCTTCTATGCCGAAGCCATCCCATGTTGGTTTTCACCATTAAGCATGTGTCAAGTTGGGCTTTATCCGCGGTAAAATACACAAGATAAAGCGTTCATTTGAGCACACCCATAAAGGCGATTGAGTCATCACTTCTTCTAAGGACGCTCACACTCTCATTAGTAAAAACACAATTTTAACCTTTGTCACATAGTTGTGATATGGACAAAAGGTTATAGTCTAAAGAATTGACATGTAAAACATGAGAAAGAGTATGTTGGGGGGAAATAGCGATTTTACCGGAGCCAAGGATTCTCCCTTGGCTATTGTCCCCGAAGAAAATCCCTTCACTTGGATCATCGTTTTCTTCATACTCCACGAACATATTTATCTCTCCGGTCATGTGGTTGGTGCATACACTATCTAGCACCATTTGGATCCACCGGAGGAGTATGCCTACAAAACAAGATTATGCCTTCCTTTTAGTTACCCAAGCGGAGTTGGGTCCTTTGACGTTAGTAGTGAGGCACTTGGGCACCCACACACAAGGCTTGGGGCTCTTGCGAAGTGGCCCAACATATTTAACAAAGACTTTGCCATACTTGTTCCTCATTAGAACATAAGATGCATCAAAATCATGAAAGAGAGGATGTGGTTCAGTTTTAGGCATATCATTGCTAGTTGAAATGTTCTTCCGAATTTTAGTTGGGGATGTGCTTCCCTTGACAAAGACAATCAAGTCTTTACCATACATGTAAGTTTTAGCATTTTACTATTCGCCTCTAGTATGACCAAGACCATCTTTGACATAGGGAGATCTTGTGTTGGTGTATGCACTTCGTGCATATGCCACCTTCTCTTTGTCAAAGATGCCACCCTTAGGTGCTTGTTTGCCTTGAGTCAACTTAAGCTCATCCTTTAACTTAAGAATCAAGTTTGAACATTTGCAAGTGGATATTGTTTCGGGTGCAACCTTTGAGGAGGGTGAGCTTTTGGAGGAAAAGGCTACATTAGTCTTGAGGGACTCAACTTGAGTTTCAAGGATCTTGTTAACTTTTGACAAGTTCCCAAGTTCGTCCTTGAGCCCAATGGTTGTCTCCACAAGACTTGAGCATGTTTTCTTGCTTAGAGCAAGTTCATGCTCTAATGCCCTGCTCTTCTCTCTCTCAAGCTCAAGGAGCTCAATAAGCTCTTGACATCTCTCCTTTTCATGGATAAGCATGTCCTCTTGCCTATGTATGAGCTCCTCCTTCTCAAAAATTTCATCCGAAAGCAATTTCATTCTACGCAAAGTGCTTTTACTTATATCCTTAAACATGTGTTCATTTTCACTAGCACTATCAAATTCATTATGAGAGGATATTGAGGAGGATGAGCGAGAAGTAACCTTTCTCCTTCCTTCTTTCGCCATGAGGCAAGTTGGCTTGTGGTCGTTGAGGTTGGGGAAAAGCTTACTTCCCTTGGAGCTCCTCCCGATGGCTATGGTTGCCACCTTCTCCTCGTCTTCGGAGGAGGACTCATCGTTAGAGTCCCATTCCTTGCCCAAGTGAGCGTGACCAGAGGGCCTCTTCTTCTTGAAGTATTTCTTTTCTTGAGGCTTGCCCTGCTTCTTTTTCTTGCCCTCTTCATGTGGGCAATTCACAATGAAGTGCCCGTACTCGCTATAATTGTAGCAAGCTCTCTTGGTTTTGGGCCTTGCTTTTTCCACGCCCTTGCTCTGGTGGTTGTATCCTCCTTTACTTCTCCTCATCATCCTCTTGAACTTGTTGATGAAGAGGGCCTATTCCTCATCGGTGTCGAGACTCTCCTCACCATCTTCTTTTTGCTCTTTTGAGGAGGATGTTGCTTTGAGTGCAACATCCTTCATCTTCGAGGCGGTGAACCTTTGGAGGTCATTGTAGAAGAGCGCCTCCTTCTCCATGATCTCGTGGTTGATGATCCTTCCTAGGACCTCCTCCGGGGTCATTTTAGCAAACCCCGGGCTTTCTCTTATCATGGAGCAAAGAGAGACGTTTCTAGGCATGAATGCCCGAATCATCCTCTTCACCACCTCATGGTCCGTCCACTTGGTGCAGCCATAAGATCCACTCTTGTTGATGAGCAGCTTTCGGCGGTTGTACATCTCTTGGGGAGATTCACCATCCATAATGGTGAATCTCCCGAGCTCTTCTTTAATGAGCTCAATCTTTGCCTCCTTCACATCTCGGTTGCCTTCATGAGCCGTCTTGAGGGTGTCCAAAATATCCTTGACCACCTCAAGTCCATCTACCCAGTTGAACTCATCTCTTAAGAGAGACGAGATGATCACTCCGACTGCTTGGGCATTGCGGTGAAAGAGCACGGCTTGCTCTGGAGTGATGTCTTCCTCATTCTTTGGGTTGTGCACCCCGGTCAACACAATTTGCCACAATGAAGGGTTGAGTGACACGAGATGGATCTTCATGTTGTGCTTCCACATCCCGTAGTCGGTTCCATTAAATTGGGGAGGCTTCCCCAATGGGATGGAAAGGTAGTGGTTGTTGGAGACAAGGCGTTCATAGTTGTAGCCTTGTTGGTTGTAGTGGGTCGTGCCACACGTTGTCGAGGTCGAAGTGTCAACCTTTGGAATCTTCAACTTCTCTCGAAGTTTCGCCTTGAGCTGGCGAGTCTCTTTGTCATCGGTGGACTTGTCTTGGTAGATAAGAATCTCCTCTTGGGTTGCTTAGATCTCATTGGTCGAGACTTTGTCATACCCCACTCTGGCCATCTTCTCTCCAAGTTGTTAGACTCTTTGGGAGAGTCCTTGCTCTAATACCAATTGAAAGTTTCCTAGAGGGGGTGGGGTGAATAGGCTAATTGACTTGAAATGACTCAATAAAACGAGATCAGCACTTAGGGGGTGGACTAGTCCGGTCTAGGGGCGGACTAGTCCGGTCCTCTTGCAGGGAAAACTTAAAAAGAGTTTCTAACAGGTTTTAGTTGGATTTTCGTGATAGGAAAAGTGTTAGTATGATTCAGTGAACCTTAACAAGTTATATAGCAAGTATGAAGCTAAGGATCACAATGAAACAAGAGCGATGAACAAAAACGGTAAAGCTAACCCTAGAAGCAATATGAGATAAATGAAAGCGAAGTACACAAGGGACACAAGGATTTTATCCCAAGGTTTGATCCAACACGGGAATCTATGTCCCCGTTGAGGAGTCCACGAAGGACCGGGTTCAACAACCCTTCCATGACCAAGTTTACCACAAGGGCCTAACTTGGTTCTCCACTATCATAAGGGTGAATACAAGATTCATTGGGGCTTCTCACAATCTGAGGCTCCCACCACAAATATGATAACAAATCACAAAGAACAACTCAAGCCACAGATCACAAAGATTCAACAAGTGAAGAGATCAAACCGAGAGCCTAGAGCGGTGTTCTTCCTCTTCTTCTCCTCACCAAACCCTAATCCACACAAGAATTAGTTTTAGAGGGAAGGTAGGCAAGAAGGAGGCTTTTGAAGGCTCAAAGTTTGCTGTGGTGGCGCTAGGGTTTCAAAGTTATCAAGAGATGGTTCAAATGAACCCAGGGTTCGTCTATTTATAGAGGAACCAGACTCATTTTGCTGACCTCAACAGATGGGCGGACTAGTCCGGCCTATGGCCCGAACTAGTCCAGCCTTTGGGACCACTGACGTCCCTGACAACTGTCTTACTACGCGGAAGTCATCACGCTACCCACCAAACTTCAAATTCAAACGGTCACTTCATAACGGACTAGTTCGATCCAAACCAGACTAGTCCGTTCTCACACAGAACCTTTTGTTCCGTGTGAAAACGGACTAGTCTGGAGACCATGGACTAGTCCGACCCTCAAGGCAGACTAGTCTGGCCTCCCAGACTTAGTCGCTGAAGCACCTAACTCTCACCAATCTGGACTAGTCTGGCCCCCAAGGCGGACTAGTCCGATCTTAGTCAGAACCTCTTGGCCCGGGCTAAAACGGACAAGCCCGGGGTTTTGGGACTTAGTCCCGAAAACCCACTCCATGACTATCCCGGACTAGTCCGTCCCACTACGGACTAGTCCGAAGTCAGTCATACCCTTCTGGTCCGCCTGAAAATGGACTAGTCTGGCCAGGAGCGGACTAGTCTGGCCACCAGCACGGACTAGTCCGACCTCTCCTGCCAGACCACTCTAACACTCTTATCTCAATAGGTTTTGATCTCTAAATCGCTTTGAGCTCCCAACTTGATCTCAATGCACTTTACGCACACATCCTCATACATATATGGCTAGTCTAAACTCGACACGCTAGAAACCCTAGTTTCTTTTTTTTCGTGTCGACACCACCATTTTCATCCTTTTCCTTTTTGAGGGTTTGTGATTCCACTTGAGTCCACACTTGTGCTTAAGATCACTGAGCTCATTAGTTACTTAATCGTCGTCATCAATCATCTAAAACCCATGGAGATCCTAGATGCACTTTCAGTCAGCAATGCCGGAGCAGCCAGCTCCGGCACCTCCCAGGGGTCCTACTGTTGATGACTCAGCGACGATGGTGGGCGTTGCTGGAACAGCCAGCTCTGGCACCACCCAAGGGGCCTGCTATCAACGTCTCTGCATGTTGACAACAGTAACAAGCTCTGATAAGTGAGTACACTCTCCTGCCCTGCTCTTGTAGCTAGCAGGGTTCTCTTATGGTAGCCTGTACACCAGGGGCATGCCGTCGAAGTGCTACACATCGGTGGTCGACGACGCCAGAGCATCTAGCTCTGACACCTCCCATGGGGCCTGCTGTCGATGACTCTATGATGATGGTGGGGCGATGCTAGAGTAGCCAGCTACAGCACCTCCCAGTGGGCCTGCTGTCGATGACTGCGATGATGGTGGGCGAAGCCGAAGCATCCAACTCTAACACCTCCCAGGGGGCCTGCGTTCGATGACTGTGCGATGATGGTGGGCGACACCAGAGCATCCAGCTCTGGCACCTCCCAGGGGGCCAGCCATCGATCTCTCTGCGATGATAGTGGGCGATGCTGGAGCAGCCAACTCCGACACAAACCAAGGGTCCTGTCGTCGACGTCTCACCGACGATGGTGGGCGACGCTGGAGCAGCCAGCTCCGGCACCACCCAAGGGGCCTGTCATCGATGTCTCAACATGTTGACAACAGCAACAAGCGATAAGTGAGTACACTCTCCTGTCCTGCACTTGTTGCTAACATGGTTCTCATGTAGGAGCATGTACACCAGGGGCTTGCCGTCGAAGTGCTACACATTGGTTGTGGACGACGCTGAAGCAGCCAGCTCCGAAACCTCCCAGGGGGACTACTGTCGATGGCTCTATGACGATGGTGGGCGATGCTGGAGCAGCCAGCTACAGCACCTCCCAGGGGGCTGCTGTCAATGACTCTACGATGGTGTTGGGCGACACCAGAGTATCTAGCTCCGTCAGCTCCCATGGGGTCTGCCTTCGATGACTCTACGATGATGGTGGGCGATGCCGAAGCAGCCAGCTCCGACACCTCCCTGGGGCCTGCAGTCGATGAATCTACAATGATGGTGGGGCGATGCTGGAGCAGCCAGCTCTGGCACCTCCCAAGGGGCCTACTGTCAACGACTCTACGATGATGGTGGGCGACACCGGAGAAGCCAGCTTCAGCACCACCCAAGGGGCCTGCCATCGACATCTCAACGAGATTATGGGCGACGCTGGAGCAGCCAGCTTCGGCACCTCCCAGGGGGCCTGCCATCGATGACTCTATGATGATGGTGGGCGATGCCGGAGCAGCCAGCTCTAGCACCTCCTAGGGGGCTTGCCATTGACGAATCTATGATGATGGTGGGCGACATCGGAGCAGCCAGCTCCGACGCCTCTCAAGGGGCCTAACGTCGACGACTCTACGACGATGGTGGGCGATGCCAGAGCAGTTAGCTCCGACACCAACCAAGGGGCCTACCGTCGATGACTCTACGACTATGGTGGGCGATGCCAGAACAGCCAGCTCAGTCACCACCCAAGGGCATGCCGTCGACGTCTCAATGATGATGGTGGGCCATGCCGGAGCATCCAGCTCCGGCACCTTCCAGGGGGCCTGCCATCGATGAACCTACGATGATGGTGGGCCACACTAGAGAAGCCAGCTCCGGCACCACCCAAGGGGCCTGCTGTCGACGTCTCAACGACGATGGTAGGTGACGCCAGAGCAGCCAGCTGCAGCACCTCTCAAGGAGCCTGCTGTTGACGAACTACGACGATGGTGTAAAGCTACCAAAGGGGGGTGAATGGTAGATTAACACTTTTCAGTGGAAGCAACAAAACACCCCTCAGCAGAAAATCGATCTATTAAACAAACTATGTGTGCGACTAATCTAAATGTGTTCAACTGTGATAAAACTAGTATAGGTTACATAGAATCAATTCACAAAGACATCACAACAAGAATCACGAAAATCCGTCGCGAGAAACTCAAGTTATGATCAAAAGATCGAACAAAGGTCAATCTGTTCTACCTGAGAAAAAACAGTTTTGGAATACTGTAAAGAAACTTGTGTAGATCAGAAACCACAAATCCAAGGATCGTGAAATTTTGCAGATGATATAAACTCAAGTTATGAAGACAACCCAAAAAGAATCACGTCGATCGGATCTGTAAAACTCGAGTTACGATAAAACTGCCAAAGCAAGGTAGTGCTGTGCATAAACTTGACAAGAAAGACTTTAAGAAAACAAGTCGGACGAAAAAGGCACAAAAGTTCCTTCAACTATGAATTTTATTAATCTAAACACAAGAGGAAAAGCCCCAAAGTCATCTACAATGACCTCTGGCCTCCCTTTCTTATATAACCAGCCCTTAGGCCAACCCAAACCTAACTAGGACTCTAATCCTACTCAATTCACGAATTGAAACTTTCCATAACTGCTCAAGACTCTTCTATACGCAGATAGAAGCAATCTTAAGACTTCCAAACACCTTAGGAACGTATCCCACATTCCTAAAACAACCCAAATTCGTGTCCCACACGAAATCCTATCATAACCAACTCAAAACTTTCCATATTTGAGTCAAACACGACTCAACTGCAGTCTGAGTCCATAACCTAGACGATTGGAGCTTTTTGACCAATTCTTTACGTCCACATCTCTTCATCACGCCTCGGAACCATGTAGCCACATCCATGCACTCCTTGCACATGTGCAAACATCTTACAACGACGTCCACAAAACCTTCATATGCATTGTTCTTGATTCAAACATGTTGCGCAACCTTCCGATCCACTCAACCACAATTCCTCCCGAACTTGGTTGTTGAACCTCATCTTCTCCCTAAGACTAGTTCAATGGATCCCGTCACCAGCCATGTCTTGAACTCAAGCAACACCTGCACATAAATAAACAACCAATACTTCAGAGCACAAGTCCTCGACTTGACTCTCGTTAGTTCCGAAACCACAACACTTTATGTGAGAACCTCACATAAGCATGTTGCAAACCATAGAAAAATGATATCAGTAATAACCACCAAAACACACCAAAAACTTAGTAAAATAATACTAAGCAAACTCTCCATCAATGTAAAGCAAGTACGAATAATTGCAAGTTAAAAGCAGAACCACTGTGATCAAGCTCCGAACCTTGCCAAAGCTAACCAGACCTAGCGCCGGAGCTAACCAAAGCTAGTCAGACCTAGCGCCGGGGCTTACCAAAGCTAGTCGGACCTAGAGCTGGAGCAAACCAAAGATAGTTAGACCTAGACAAAGAAGTTGGACCTTACATCGGACCTTGCCAGAGCTACCCAAAACAAGCCGGACCTATCGTCGGACCTAGAGTTGGACCTTATTAAAAAAGTGTTTTGGTAGTATTCAAAACATTTATCATCAAAGCCGATGTATTCAGCACAAGCCAATGTATTCATGACACATAGGTCTCACAATCTTCTCCTTGATGAATGCATTGGCAACACCACTTAAAATCCGAACATTGTCTTATTCACATGAAAAGTTTTGAAAACAATTTCTCCCCCTTTTTGAAAATCAAATGAGATAGATATAAATTTCTCCCCCTATACTTCTTTCTCCCCCTTGCCTACTTCTGCCCCTTTGATAATGTATTCAACAAGGTATAAAAGAGAAATTTTAATTCGATATGAGCAAATTACAACATATACATATAAAACAAAGCTCATCCAAGTCATACTATCAAGTAACTTACACTATCACAACAATGAGATACATAAAGTAGTGTAAGCCATGCTAGAGATCAAATGTAATTTTCAATTTAAGCAAGTCATGATCTCACAAACTTAACTATTTCAAAAGATGAAAGCATGACACTTGTTGCTGCATTTTATTATTTTTCAAAACACAAATTTAGATCATATGATATTTGCAAGAGATTATATGTGCATCTGCCTTATTCTAACCAACCAAGCTAAGCCTATGTCATTTGACAATCAGAAGCTTAAGGACATGGTTTTAGTCATACATGAATTCTTCTAAGTTCATATCTAAGTGCAATGATAAGCCATCTCAAAAGAAGTAGTGTGATGCATGCATATTCTATTGATCTTTTGTCAATTTATATTAGTTCATAAAACTCAACATGTGAGTTGATTACTTGTTTAATTCATTATGATTAAAATCACATGTGATCATGCAACAAGTTCAAAACAGCAAGAAAGTTTGATCATGACCAGATTTAGTGAAAGTAATTATTTCAATTACTAGTCATGGCAAAAACTACAAAATGTATAACATGAGTAATGTAGTAAGAACTTTCAGCATGTAAAAGGAATCACAAAGTCATATATGTATGAAATACTATGCTCATATTATTTTAAATTCAGATTCACACATAGATTTCCCAAGTTTCAAAACTCTCCCTCAATTTAAGCCATGAGGATGCATAACCCCTATTTCACTAGAATGTAACAAAAACAAGTGAAATCCAAAGGTTTTGTGAAAATGTCAGCCAATTGTTGTTCGGTATCTACATGGTGAAGCACAATGTTTTCTTTTTCAACATTATCACGGAGAAAGTGATACCTAATATCAATGTGTTTAGTACTAGAATGTTGCACGGGGTTCTTAGCAATGCAAATGGCACTAGTGTTATCACAAAATAATGAACACTATCTAGATCAACCCCATAGTCCTTAAGTGTTTGAACAATCCAAAGGATTTGTGAGCAAGCACTAGCAGCAGCTACATATTCAGATTTGGTTGTGGATTGTGCAACTGAACTTTGTTTTTTAGAGGACCAAGCAACAAGTGAATTACCAAGAAAATGACAGGAACGGGAAGTACCTTTCCTATAAATCCTACAACCCCCAGAATCAGCATCCGAAAAAGCTTTCAAAGTAACAGTTGAGGAAGAAGGAAGAAAAATGCCAAGTTGTTGAGTTCCATGTAAGTATCTGATAATTCTTTTGATGGCTTGACGATGTGAAGCACATGGGGAAGCTTGAAATCATGCACAAAGACATACGCTGAATTGTATGTCCCGTCTTGATGCCGTGAGGTATAAAAGTGATCCGATCATGCTTCTATATTCTTTTTTATCCACATGTTCAACATCTTCATCAAGTTCAAGTGTCGTTGTTGTTCCCATTGGTGTCCGAAGAGGCTTTCTTTTGTCCATGTTGAAGCGCTTGAGAAGGTCCCTTGTATACTTCCTTTCATGCACAAAGGTACCTTCCTTGGTTTGCTTGATTTGCAGCCCCAAAAAGTAAGTAAGTTCACCCATCATACTCATTTCAAATTCTGAACTCATCATTGGTGAAAACTTGGACACAAGATTATGAGAAGCACAACCGAAGATAATATCATCCACATACACTTGAAAGAATAATGAGTCATTGCCATGCTTAAGCACAAAAAGAGTTTTATCAACCTTGCCCATGGTAAACCACTTTTCAAGTAAGAATGTTTTTAACCTGTCATATCATGCTCTAAGAGCTTGTTTTAGACCATATAGGGCTTTAGTCAGTTTGAAAACATGATTAGGAAAATCTGGATATTCAAAACCTGGTGGTTGCTTGACATAAACCTCCTCTTCTATATAATCATTAAGAAAATCACTTTTAACATCCATTTGATATAACTTGAAACCTTTAGATGTAGCAAAAGATAACAAAATTTTTATGGCTTCTAATCTAGCAACAGGAGCAAAAGTTTAATCAAAATCTAGACCTTCAATTTGTGTGAAACCTTGAGCAACCAATCTAGCCTTATTCCTAATCACAACTTCATCCCCACTTTGTTTATTTTTAAACATCCATTTAATTCCAATTAAAATGTGTTCTTGAGGTGGAGGTACAAGTTTCCAAATATTATTTCTTTCAAAATTTTCTAACTCTTCTTGCATGGCAACAATCCAAGATTTATTAGTGAGTGCGTGTGATACATCTTTGGGTTCAAAAGAAGCAACAAAAGCAGAATGAGCATGAAAATTGGGGTCGAAAAACCTGGATCTTGTAACTCGTTCATGCAAGCTCCCAATTATCTATTGCGGGGGATGATTCTTGTAATTCCGTAGGGGAACAAATGTCTCACAAGCTTCTTCATCAGGTTCATCGTAGATTGATGAGCATGTGGCTTGTGGACGATCAGGACCAGCAGAGATGGTAGTCGGAGTTTGTTCAAAGTTCGGAGCTGGACACATGTCAGATTCGGAACTATTAGACAATATCACCGACTCTTCTTCTTCTTCGAAAATACCCTCCCCCTGAGGATATGGATCCGGACCTGCAATGTTTGAGCTAGTACCTGGGCTAGCTTCATCAAAAGACACCTCACAAGTCTCCACAATTTTGTTAGTGTCAAGTAAAAACACACGGTAGCCTCTAGTATGAGATGGATAACCAAGAAACATGCCATCAATGGATCTAGGTTCAAATTTATAAAGATTACCATGTTTATTAACAAAGGATTTGCAACAAAAGACCCAAAAGTGTGTAACACTAGACCTACGTCCAAACTGAAGATCATATGGTGTTTTACCTAGTTTAGCACCCAAGAAAACACGATTTGAGACATAACAAGCGGTTGCAATCGCTTCAGCCCAAAATTTCCTAGGAGTTTGATATTCATCAAGCATAGTCCTAGCCATCTCAGCTAAGGTTTTGTTCTTTCTTTCTACAACACCATTTTGTTGAGGCACATATGGTGAAGAAAATTGATGATCTATTCCATTTTCAGCACAAAAGTGATCAAAAAATTGATAGTTAAATTCGGTTCCGTTATCACTTCTAATTGCTTTTAAGGATCCTGGGTGATCAAGTGATAATGTATGAAATTAAGTTCTAAAGTGACTAAAAGCTTCATTCTTAGATGCCGTAAAGTAAATCCAAGAGTATCTAGAATAATCATCAACAATCACAAGAACATACCATTTACCTCTGAAGTATTGAACACGTGAATGTCCTACGATGTCAAGGTGCAAAAATTGACCCGGTTCTGTTGTCATGATCATTGTGAGAGGACTATGTGAACCTGTAACCATCTTAGCATGTCTACAAGAAGAGCACACAATTTCTTTGTCCCCTTTAAGCTTAGGCAGCCCACGTATGCGATCAAGAGCACTAACACGCGTTAGATGATCAAAGCCTATGTGACCAAGTCTACGATGCCAAAAATATAAGTCCTTTGAATCATTAGCAATTAGACACCTATGCTTAGAGGAAGACATATCAAAATCAGCTTTAAAACTCTTCCAAACCGAGACATGTTAAAAATAAGCTCACTATTTGAACCTACAACTTTGCATCGGTTTTATTGAAAATAATTTCCTGATTTTCATCTAGCAGTTGTGAAACAGAAATCAAGTCGTATTTCAATTTTCTAACAAGTGCCACATCCTTCAAAGTGTAGTGATCATTTACCCTATCCGAACCCTTAGCAATTATAGGAGTTGCAAGATTATCGGCAAAAGTAACATTCTCTATACGTGATACAAGAGAGGGAGGAGAACCATTCTTTGTTATCGGTCATGTTGCGTGAGCAACCTGAATCAACAATCCAAATGTTCTCCTTCCTCAAGCGTGTAACCTACATAGAAGAACAATACGTCGATGACTCAATATTGGGGTTAGTCAAAAGGCATTTAGGAATCCAGTACTGAGTCACACGACGTCCAGTGGGAACAACACGCGGCAGCTGAGATAAAACAACAGGTTTATTAGTCAAAGTTTGAGATTTTTTGTTCCTAACTACTGACCTATAAGGTGTTACTTGTGTAGCATGAAAATCAGTAGCTCCGGATGCAAAAACAGAAGGTCCAGAGGAAACAATAGAAGGTCTGGAGGTAAAAACTAAAGCTACGAAGGCAAACTTTGAGTGTTTTTGACTCATAACAGCAGGTTGCATGTTCTTGACATTTGGTTTAGTATGTGTAACAAATTTTGCATGAGATTTATAGGATCTAGCTTGCATTTTTTTCCTTTTTATGTTGTTTAGCTAGTCTATAACAAAAATCTATGACATGACCATCTCTACCATAATAGGTACAATGAAATTTAACTTTTTGTTCATGTCTAGATGAGCATGAAATATGTTTATTTGAACCCGAATGTGACAACACTCTTGCAGATTTAAAAGCCACCACTTTTGGTTTAGGAACTGTTTTAATCAAACCACTTCTTAATGACTTTGCAACTTTAGCTGGATGTGCTTTAGCATGAGCATGAGCATGAGAATCAAAACCTAAATGAGTTTTATCATTGCAAGATTTAGAAGAATTTAATAGCAAGTTTAGATTCTTGTTCCCATTGTAAAACCGCTCTAGTATCTTATTTTTATTATCAAATTCTTTAGATAATTCTACGTAGTTTTACATGAAGTTTTTCCTTTTAATTTGCAATCAGAACAATATTTAACTTCATGAGAATGTAAAGCATTGTTCAGAATGGAGATTTCATTCATTGCATCTTTTAGTTTCTTGTCAAGATTGTCACATGCAGAACAATGCAGATCATCTGTAGAACAAGGAGCATCTTTTAAGTTTTTATCATTAAAATCAGATGACTTTTTGTTCTTTTCAATTTCTTCATCAAGTCTATCTAGAGTGGAGGAGTGTGCACTTCTTAATGTAGACAATTGTTCGTAGATTAAGTCACATGTAGGAATCAAGGTTTTTAAATGGTTGATTTCAGATTCTAGTGATTCAATTTTAGCAGCATTATCCCTAAGCTTTTTGTCCTTTTTCTTGACAATAATAGTTGCACGAGAAATCGCATCACACATTTCATTACAGGTAGAACATACCTCATCATCTTCACTGTTGTGCTCAGCATCCTCCTGACCTTATCTTGATCTGGTTTGCCCGCCATGAAGCATAAGTTGGCCACATCGTCATCATCTTCATCACTTCCAATGTCTACATCACTTGAACTGAGCTCTTGAAGTGCGGTGATGAAGCTGTTTATCATCTTGCGTCCTATGAAACCCTTCTTTTTCTTGTTAGAGTTTCCAGAGGTGGTCTTGACCTTGTTCTGCTTCTCTTCACGGGTAGTAGGACCTCAAAGGTTAGGGCATTCTGTACGAAAGTGTCCTGTCTTACCACATTCAAAGCATCGTTGAGGTCCGGAGCTTCCTCTCCTTCTAGTTCTCACATTTTTCAATGATTTTGAGAATCGAGTAGAGATGAGTGCTAGCTCCTCTTCTGGAAATTGCTCAATCTGTTCAAGGGTTAGAGAGGAAAACAAAGCAAGTGTACCACAAGATGAAGATTGACCGGAGCTAGGCATGTCATGTTGAGAAACAAAAACAAGAGACTTGTTGGGGTTCTTACGTGATATTATGCCAATTTCATGAGTTTTTAACTTGGAATATAGCACATCTAAAGTAAGTGTACTCATGAAAGTAGATTCATGAATGGATGTAACTTTCATCTCCCAGATTGACATGTCTAATGCACTTAGTAATTGCCTAGCATTTTCAGCATCTAAAAAATTAACATTGACGCTACGCAAGTTGCTAATAATTTTATTAAAGCGAGCAAAGAGGTCATCAATGGACTCAATGGGTTGCATTTTAAAGCACATTTATTATTTCTTGAACATATCCCGTCTTACCTCCTTGATCGTGTCGGATCCTTTGTGATAGTCACAAAGTGCTCTCCACACATCGTACGCCGATCGGAGGTGCCCAACACGGTCGAAGTCGCTCTGAGTTAGTCCTTGGATTATCAAGTTGCGTGCTTTGTTGTTGGTGTCGACATCTCTTAAGTTTGTAGCCATGACTTGATCGTTCCGCAGCACGTTGTAAGGCTTGTACACCTTTTCCCAAATTGCGAAGCCTTGTGCCTGGATGAAAGCTTCCATACGTTCTTTCCAAACCTGAAAATCAATACCACTAAAAACACAAGGTTTTGCGGAGTATTTCTCCATGATGATTAGTCAAAAACACATGCAAATCACAAAAATTAGAGCACCGTGGCTCTGATACCAATTGTAGGATCTAAGAGCACATGTAAAGCTATGAGAGGGGGGGTGAATGGTAGATTAAAACTTTTCAGCGGAAGCAACGAAACACTCCTCGGCAGAAAACCAATCCGTTAAAAAAACCATGTGTGGGACTAACCTAAATGTGTTCAACTGTGAAAAAACTAGTATAGATTTTAGAGAATCAATTCACGAAAGTGTTGCAACAAGAATCACGAAAATCCGTCAATATAAACTCAAGTTACGATTGAAAGATCAAACAAAGGTCAATCTGTTCTACCCGAGAAAAAACAGTTCTAGATTACTGCAAAGAAACTCATGTAGATCAGAAACCACAAATCAAATGACCGTGAAATTTTGCAGATGATATAAACTCAAGTTATGATGACAACCCAAAAAGAATCACGTCGATCGGATCTGTAAAACTCGAGTTATGATAAAACCACCGAAGCAAAGTAGCGCTGTGCAAAAACTCAACGAGAAAGACTTGAAGAAAATAAGTCGGACGAACAAGGCATAAAAGTTCCTTCAACTATGAATTTTATTAATCAAAACACAAGAGGAACAGCCCCAAAGTCATCTACAATGACCTCTGGCCTCCGTTGCTTATATAACCATCCCTTAGGCCAATCCAAACCTAACTAGGACTCTAATCCTACTCAATTCATGAATTGAAACTTTCCATAACTGCTCAAGACTCTTCTATACGCAGATAGAAGCAATCTTAAGACTTCCAAACACCTTAGGAATGTATCCCACATTCCTAAAACAACTCAAATTCGTATCCCACACAAAATCCTATTATAACCAACTCAAAACTTTCCATATTTGAGTTAAACACGACTCAGGTGCAGTCTGAGTCCATAACCTAGTCAATTGGACCTTTCTGACCAATTCTTTACGTCCACATCTCTTCATCAAGCCTCGGGACCATGTAGCACATCCATGCACTCCTTGCACATGTGCAAACATCTTACAACGACGCCCACAAAACCTTCATATGCATTGTTCTTGATTCAAACATGTTGCGCAACCTCCCGATCAACTCAACCACAATTCTTCTTGAACCTGGTTGTTGAACCTCATCTTCTCCCTAAGACTAGTTCAATGGATCCTGTCACCAGCCATGTCTTGAACTCAAGCAACACCTGCACATAAATAAACAACTAATACTTCCGAGCACAAGTCCTCGACTTGACTCTCGTTAGTTCCGAAACCACAACACCTTACGTGAGAACCTCACATAAGCATGTTGCAAACCATAGCAAAATGCTATCAGTCATAACCACCAAAACACACCAAAAACTTAGTAAAAGAGTACTAAGCAAGCTTTTCATCAATGTCAGAGCAACGCTCCCCTGTGCTGGCTTGGCGGTCTACTTCGCCGGTGCAGCTGTAGCCCCCTAGGCCGACTTCAGAGCGCTCCGGGACACTACCTCCAACGGTAAAGGCGTCATAACAACTGACATAGACCTATAGATCAAATTCAAAATCTGTCCAAACTAGAAGAATAGAAAAGATAACGAAGCAAGCATTGGTAGGAATGCCTTACCAACGTCCCCGAAAGCTCCAGTGGGCCTCGACCTTTGGCGACTTTGAGGTTGCGGGCCCTGTCAAAGGTGTGGCCTGCGTGGTCATCCCGGCCGGTCCTCCACCAGAACCACCGGCGATGCTACCACCCTGCATCTTCATATCCCCACCAACTGTAGGATCGAAGAGCACGTGAAAAGCTACCAGAGGGGGGTGAATGGTAGATTTAAAAATCTTACACAGCGGAAACAATTAAATCCCAAACCCTTCAGCAGAACACGATCTGTTAGAGAAATTGTGTGTGAAACTAATCTAAATATGTTTCTTCGTGACAAAAGTGATATATATCAGATAAAATCAAGTCACGAAGAAAACAAAAGAAGAATCACTCAAATCCGTCGAGAGAAAACTCAAGTTATGATTGAAAGATCGAACGAAGGTCAATCTGTCCTACCCGAGAAAAACAGTTCTGGAATGCTGCAAAGAAACTCGTGTAGATCAGAAACCACAAATCCAATGACCGTGAAATTTTGACAGATTATATATAATCAAGTTGTGAAGACAATCCGAAAAGCATCACGTCAATTGGATCTGTAAAACTCGTGTTATGATAAAACCACCGACGAATGGTAGTGTTGTCCAGAAACTCGACGAGTAAAACTTGTCTAGAACAAGTCGGACGAACAAGGCACAAAAGTTCCTTCAAACTACGAATTTTATTCAATAGAACACAAGAGGAACAGATCCAAAGTCGTGCACTACGAGCTTTGGCCTCCCTTGCTTATATAACCAGCTCAAAAGCCAACTCAACTCAAATCAGGACTCTAATCCTACTCAGATTACGAATCGAAACTTTCCATAACTGCTTAGGACTCTTCTATACACAGATAGAAGCAATCTTAAGACTTCCAAACACCTTAGGAATGTAACCCACATTCCTAAAACAAGTCAAATTCGTGACCCACACGAAATCCTATCATAACCAACTTGATACTTTCCATACCGAGCCATAAGCGACTCCGCCGCAGCCAAAGTCATCAACCGATACGATCCGATCCTTCCAACCAGATCTTCCCATTCATAATACATCTTTGGAACCATGTTTCCATGTCATGCACCGCATGCATATGTGCAAACACCTTCCTTCGACATCCAGTAACCTTCATATGCACTGCCCTTCATTCAATCATCATGCGCAACCTCCTGACCCGCTCAACCACAATTCCTCCTGAATTTGGTTGTTGGAACCTCATCTCCTCCCTGAGACTAGTCCAAAGGATCCTGTCACTAGCCATGACTTGAACTCAAGCAACACCTGCACATGAATAAACAACCAATCCATGCGAGCCCAAGTCCGCGACTTGACTCAAGTCAGTTCCGAACACAACACTTTACGTGAGCAGCTCACATCAGCATGTTGCAAAATCACAGTAAAATGATATCAACCAGATCAACCAAAATGCGCCAAAAAATTAGCAAATGAATACTAAGCAATATTTCCATAGATGTAAAGCAAGTTCGAAACATTTCACAATAAAACAGGAACATTGTGATCAAGCTTCGAACCATGCCAAAGCTAACCAGAGCTTGAGCCAGAGCTTACCAAAGCTAGTACAACCTAGCGCTGGAGCTTACCAAAGCTAGTCGAACCTAGTGCTGGAGCTTACCAAAGCTAGTCGGACCAAGTGCCGGAGCTAACCAAAACTAGGCAGAACTAGTAAACCCAAAAGTCAGAGCTAGAAAAACATGTCAGAGCTAACCAACAGAAGTCGGACCTAGCAAAACATATGGGAGCTTAATAAAGACATGCCGGAGCTAACCAACAGAAGTACTTTTCGTATCAATCCTACAACCTCCAAAATCAGCATCGGAAAAAGCTTTCAAAGTAGCAGTTGAGGAAGAAGGAAGAAAAATGCCTAATTCTTGAGTTTCATGTAAGTACCCGAGAATTCTTTTGACGCCTTGACGATGTGAAGCACGTGGGGAGGCTTGAAACCGTGCACAAAGACATACGCTGAATTGTATGTCCAGTCTTGATGCTGTGAGGTAAAAAAGTGATCCGATCATGCTTCTATATTCTTTTTGATCCACGGGTTCACCATCTTCATCAAGTTCAAGTGTTGTTGCTGTTCCCATTGGTGTCCGAAGAGGCTTGCTTTTGTCCATGTTAAAGCGCCTTAGGAGTTCTTTTGTATACTTCGTTTGATGCACAATGGTACCCTCCTTGGTTTGCTTGACTTGCAGCCCCAAAAAGTACGTGAGTTCTCTCATCATACTCATCTCAAATTCCGAACTCATCATAGCTGAAAACTTGGACACAAGATCATGAGAAGCACAACCAAAGATAATATCATTGACATACATTTGAACGAATAATGAGTCATTGCCATGCTTAAGCACAAAAAGAGTTTTATCAACCTTGCCCGTGGTAAACCCATTTTCAAGTAAGAATGTTTTTAACCTATCATACCATGCTCTAGGGGCTTGTTTGAGACTGTACAAGGCTTTGGACAGTTTGTAAACATGATTAGGAAAATCTGAATTTTCAAAACCCGGTGGTTGTTTGACATAAACCTCCTCATCTATGTAGCCACTAAGAAAATCACTTTTAAAATCCATTTGATATAGCTTAAAACCTTTAGATGCAGCAAAAGCTAACAAAATTCTTATGGCTTCTAATCTAGCAATGGGAGCAAAAGTTTCATCAAAATCTAGACCTTCAACTTGAGTGAAGCCCTGAGCAACCAACCTAGCCTTATTCCTAACCACAACCCCATCCTCACTTTGTTTATTTTTAAACACCCATTTAGTTCCAATTAAAGTGTGACCTTGAGGTGGAGGTACAAGTTTCCAAACATTATTTCTTTAAAAATTTTCTAGCTCTTCTTGCATGGCAATAATCCAAGATTCATTAGTGAGTGCATGTGATATATATTTGGGTTCAAAAGAAGCAACAAAAGCAGAATGAGCATGAGAGTTTGGATCGCAAAACCTGGACCATGTAACTTGTTCGTGCAAGCTTCCAATAATATGTTGTGGAGGATGAATTTTGAGAACCCGGAGGGGAGTGGACACTTCACAAGCTTCTTCTTCTTCATGTTCATCACAAATCGTTGAGCTTGTGACTTGAGGAGGATCTGGACCAGCTATGGTGGTCGTCGGTGCTGGCTGTGAATCAAAATCAGGAGCTCGAACAATGTCATTAGCTGCTGAATTTTAGGGCAGCAGCTCCACTTCTTCCTCATTTTCAACGAAAATGCTCTCCCTCTGCGGATATGGATCTAGACCTGCAATTTTTGAGCTAGTACCTAGGCTAGATTCATCAAAATACACTTGACAAGGCTCCACGATTTTGTTAGTGTCAAGTAAAAGTACACGGTAGCCTCTAGTATGAGATGCATAACCAAGAAACATGCCATAAATGAATCTAGGTTCAAATTTATCAAGATTACCATGTTTCTTAACAAAGCATTTGCAATCAAAGACCCGAAAGTGCATAACACTAGGCCTATGTCCAAACCGGAGCTCATATGGTGTTGTGCCTAGCTTAGCGCGCAAGAAAACACGTTTTGAGACATAACAAGATGTTGCAATCGCATCAGCCCAAAATTTCCTAGGAGTTTGATATTCATCAAGCATAGTCCTAGCCATCTCAACTAAGGTTCTGTTCTTTCTTTCTACAACACCGTTTTGTTGAGGTACATATGGTGAAGAAAACTGATGATCTATTCCATTTTCAACGAAAAAGTGATCAAAAGATTGATTTTTAAATTCCGTTCCATTATCACTTCTAATTGCTTTTAAAGATCCTGGGTGATCAATTGATATTCTAAGAAATAAAGTTCTAAAGTGACTAAAATCTTCATTCTTAGATGCCATAAAGTAAACCGAAGAGTATCTAGAATAATCATCAACAATCACAGGAACATACCATTTACCTCCGAAGGATTGAACACGTGAAGGTCCTACGGTGTCAAGGTGCAAAAGTTGACCCGGTTCAGTTGTCATGATCATTGTGAGAGGAGTATGTGAACCTGCAACCATCTTATTATGTCTACAAGAAGAGCACACAATTTCTTTGCCCCCTTTGAGCTTCGGCAGCCCACGTATGCGATCAAGAGCACTAACACGCGTGAGATGATCAAAGCCTACGTGACCAAGTCTACGATGCCAAAAATATAAGTCCTTTGAATCATTAGCAACTAGACACCTATGCTTAGAGGAAGACATATCAAAATCAGCTTTAAAAACTCTTCCAAACCAAGACATGTTAAAAATAAGCTCACTATTTGAACCTACAACTTTGTAGCAGTTTTTATTGAAAATAATTTCCAGATTTTCATCTAGCAATTGTGAAATAGAAAGCAAGTTGTATTTCAAATTTTTGACAAGTGCCACATCCTTCAAAGTGTAGTGATTATTTACTCTAACCGAACCCTTATCAATTATAGGAGTTGAAGAATTATCGGCAAAAGTAACATTCTCTACACGTGACACAAAAGAGAGGGAGGAGAACCATTCTTTGTTACCGGCCATGTGGCGTGAGCAACCTGAATCCACAATCCAAATGTTCTCCTTCCTCAAGCATGTAACCTACATAGAAGCACAATACGTCAATGACTCAATACTGGGGTTAGTCAAAAGGCATTTAGGTATCCAGTACTGAGTCACACGACGTGCAGCAGGAAAAACATGCGAAAGCTGAGATAAAACAACAGGTTTATGAGTCAAAGATTGAGGTTTTTTATTCTTAACTACTGACCTATAAGGTGTTACTTGTGTAGAACAAACATCAATAGCTCCGGGGGCGAAAACAGAAGGTCTGGGGGTAAACTTTGAATGTTTTTGACTCATAACAACAGGTTGCATGTTCCTGGCATTCGGTTTAATATGTGCAGTAAATTTTGCATGAAAGTTATGAGATCTAGCAATCGTTCTTTCCCTTTTCTGTTGTTTAGCTAGTCTATAACAAAAATCTATGACATGACCATCTCAACCACAGTAGGTACAATGAAATTTAACTTTGTGTTCATGTCTAGATGAGCAAGCAATATTTTTATTTGAAACTGAATGAGACAACACTCCTGCAGATTTGAAAACCACTTCTATTTGTTTAGGAACTGTTTGAATCAAACCACTTCCTAATGACTTTACAATTTTAAGTGGATGTGCCTTAGCATGAGCATGAGAATCAAAACCTAAACCAATTTTATCATTGCGAGACTTGGAAGAATTCAGCAGCAAGTTTAGGTTCTTATTCCCATTACAAAATTGATCTAATGTCCTATGCATGTTACCAAGTTTATTGGACAGATCAAGACAATTTTTACATGAAGTTTTTCTTTTTAATTTGCAATTGGAAAAATATTTAACTTCATGAGAACGTAAAGCATTATTCAATATTGAAATTCCATTCATAGGATCTTTTAGTTTCTTTTCAAGATCATCACTACTAGAACAATGCAAATCAATTATAGAACAAGAAGCATCTTTTAAGTTTCCAATGTCAAGTGCAGCAAGCTTTTTGTTATTTTCAATTTCAAGTTCAAGTCTATCTAGAGTAGAGGAATGTGCAGTTCTAAATGTGGACAATTGTTCATAGATTAAATCACACGAAGGACAAGAATCATCACTAGGAATCAAGGTTTTCAAATGATTGATTTCAGATTCTAGTGATTCAATTTTAGCAGCATTATCCCTAAGCTTTTTGTCCTTTTTCTTAACAATAATAGTTGCATGAGAAATTGCATCACACATTTCATTACAGGTAGAACATACCTCATCGTCGTCACTGTTGTGTTCTACATCCTCCTGACTTGATCTCGATCTTGTTTTGCCCGCCATGAAGCATAGGTTGGCTAGATCGTCATCATCTTCATCACTTTCAAAGTCTACATCGCTTGAACCAAGCTCTTGAAGTGTAGTGATGAAGCTGTTAATCATCTTGTGTCCTATAGTACCCTTCTTTTTATTGTTGGGGTTTCCAGAGGTGGTCTTGACCTTGTTCTGTTTTTCTTCACGGGTAGTAAGACCTGAAAGGTTAGGGCATTCTGTACGAAAGTGTCCTGTCTTACCACATTCAAAACAGCGTTGAGGTCCGAAGCTTCCTCTCCTTCTAGTTTTCACATTTTGCAATGCTTTTGAGAACCTAGTAGAGATTAGTGCTAACTCCTCTTCTGGAAATTCCTCGATCTGCTTTAGGGTTAGTGAGGACAACAAAGCCAAAGTATTGCAAGATGATGAATGGCCGGAGCTAGGCATATCACATTGTGAGACAAATGCAATAGACTTATTTAGGTTCTTACGTGATAAGATGTCAATTTCATGAGTTTTGAGTTTAGAGTAAAGCACATCTAAAGTAAGTGTACTCATGACAGTAGATTCACGGATATTAACTTTCATCTCCCAGATTTGCATGTCTAATGCACTAAGAAGTTGCCTAGCATTTTCAGCATCAGAAAAATTAATGTTGACACTACGCAAGTTACTGAGAATTTTGTTAAAGCGAGCAAAGAGATCATCAATGGACTCACGGGGTTGCATCTCGAAGCGCATGTATTCTTTCTTGAACATGTCTTGCCTTACCTCCTTGATCGTATTGGATCCTTTGTGATAGTCACAAAGTGCTCTCCATACATCGTATGCCGATCGGAGATGTGCAACACGGTCGAAGTCGCTCTGAGTGAGTCCTTAGATGATCAAGTTTCGAGCTTTGCTGTTGTTGTCGACGTCCCGTAGGTTTGTAGCCGTAACTTTATCATTTAGTGGCACTTCGTAGGGCTTGTACACCTTCTCCCATATTGTGAAGCCTTGCGCCTGGATGAAAGCCTCCATGCGTGCCTTCCAAACCTGAAAATCAATACCAGCAAACACACAAGGTTTGGTAGAGTATTTCTCCATAATGATTAGTCAAAAACATGTTCAAATCACAATGATTAGAGCACCGTGGCTTTGATACCAATTGTAGGATCGAAGATCACGTGAAAAGTTACCATAGGGGGGGTGAATGGTAAATTTAAAAATCTTACGCAGTGGAAACTATTAAATCCCAACCCCTTCGACAGAAAAATGATCTGTTAGAGAAATCATGTGTGAAACTAATCTAAACGTGTTTCATCATGAAAAAAGTGATATATATCAGATAAAATCAAGTCACGAGGAAAACACAAGAAGAATCACTCAAATCCGTCGAGAGAAACTCAAGTTATGATCGAAAGATCGAACAAAGGTCAATCTGTCTTACCCGAAAAAAATAGTTCTGGAATGCTGCAAGGAAACTCGTGTAGATCAGAAACCACAAATCCAATGACGTTGCAATTTTGACAGATTATATATAATCAAGTTGTGAAGACAACCCAAAAATAATCACGTCAATTGGATCTGTAAAACTCGAGTTATGATAAAACCACTGACAAAAGGTAGTGCTGTCCAGAAACTCGACGAGTAAAACTAGTCTCGAACAAGTCGGACGAACAAGGCACAAAAGTTCCTTCAAACTATGAATTTTATTCAATAGAACACAAGAGGAACATCCCCAAAGTCGTGCACCATGAGCTCTGGCCTGCCTTGCTTATATAACCAGCTCGAAAGCCAACTCAACTCAAATCAGGACTTTAATCCTACTCAGATCACGAATCGAAACTTTCCATAGCTGCTTAGGGCTCTTCTATACAAAGATAGAAGCAATCTTAAGACTTCCAAACACCTTAGGAACGTATCCCACATTCCTAAAACAACTCAAATTCGTGACCCACACGAAATCCTATCATAACCAACTCGATATTTTCCATACCGAGCCATAAGCGACTCAGTCGCAGCCAAAGTCATCAACCGATACGATCCAATCCTTCCAACCAGATCTTCCTATTAATAAACCATCTTCGAAACCTTGTTGCCACATCATGCACTGCATGAATACGTGCAAACACCTTCCTTCGACGTCCAGTAACATTTATATGCACTGCCCTTGATTCAATCATCCTGCGCGACCTCCTGACCCGCTCAACCACAATTCCTCCTGAATTTGGTTGTTGGAACCTCATCTCCTCCATGAGACTAGTCCAAAGGATCCTGTCACCAGCCATGACTTGAACTCAAGCAACACCTGCACACGAATACACAACCAATCCGTATGAGCCCAAGTCCGTGACTTGACTCAAGTCAGTTCCAAACACAACACCTTACGTGAGCACCTCACATAAGCACGTTGCAAAATCACAGTAAAACGATATCAACCATATCAATCAAAACGCACCAAAAACTTAGCAAATTAATGCTAAGCAATCTTTCCATAGATGTAAAGCAAGTTCGAAACATTTCACAATAAAACAGGAACATTGCGATCAAGCTCCAAACCATGCCAAAGCTAACCGAAGCTTGAGCCGGAGCTTACCAAAGCTAGTACAACCTAGCGCCGGAGCTTACCAAAGCTAGTTGGACCTAGTGTCGGAGCTTACCAAAGCTAGTTGTACCATGTGCCAAAGCTAACAAAAACTAGGCGGAACTAGTAAACCCAAAAGTCGGAGCTAGAAAAACATGTCGGAGCTAACCAACATAAGTCAGACCTAGCAAAACATATCGGAGCTTAATAAAGACATGCCAGAGCTAAAGACAAAGCTCACCGGAGCTACCCAAAAACATGTCAGATCTAGACAAAGAAAGTCGAACCTATTGTCGTACCTTGCAGAAGCTCGGAGCTAGAGTCGTACCTTGCTAAATAGATGTTATGGCAGCATTCAAAACTTTTATTATCAAAACCAATGTATTCAGCACAAATAGGTCTCACACCAACTCCAACGGTGCCACCGCCCTCCTCCCAGCCCGCCGTCGATGTCAGCCTAAGGCCTCTTGGCCTAGGGTTCTGTGGGTGTAGCACTTCCGGAGCCCTCTTTGGCGCCTTGCATTGCACCGCTGGCGGAGATGATGGTCGGTGCACTGGATGCAGACAATTGCGGAACCGCAGCTTGAAAGACTGGGCCTCCCGTGAGGAATCACCAACACCCGATGCTGAGGAAGGGCGCTCCAACGAAAGTTGACTTGGAGCGAGGACCACCCTCGACAGTGACCGAAGGCATTTCTCCTTCACAACCTCGATCACCGGCGACTTCCCCTTCCCTACATCGTGGAAGGGCGCCTTCCCCTTCCCTGTGTCGGGGACCGGCGCCTTGCCTTTCCCTCTGTTGGAGGGCGCGCCATCCACCCTTGATGCCTTGCAGCCTGGGGTAGGTGTAGACTCCAGTGGAGGGTCGACGATTGCCAATACATGGTCCACATCGCCAACCCGCCGCGGTGCAAGACCGAGTGCATCCAGGTTTGACATCTCCTTTAGGATCTTCATCCGAAGGATACGATTCGAGCAAAGCGGCGGGCAGGACCCTAAGAGATTTAAGACATCGGAAGTAAGCGGGCCGTCACATGCCTTGATCATTACGTCGAACACCTCTTAAGGGGTCATCTCCGTGTCGCGACCCCGCACCAGCCTGGTGCCATCCTGCGGCCCGAAGTAAAGCCATGCAGGGCAGCTACGATGTTGGAGGGGGGCCAGGCATCGACGCACGAAGTCCACCATCACCGTCAACTCCAACAAACTATGATCCGCCAAGAAATGGATCTTCTCGATCACTGGGGTGTATGCCTGCTCCAACTCTGGGCGCTCCTCCCAGATCTTCTTCCTGAGTACCAACCAGTCAGTGGGCAGGACCAGGCGATCGTGTGCATCGACCTGTACGATCACCCAGTCGCTCCTCCAGTTGGCCCACTTCATTGCGGAAAGCGGGGTGATGTACTTGAAAGGGTTGTTGGCTCGATGCTAGAAGTAGTAGGCGTCGAGGAAGCTCGTCTTGCTCTTCTTCCCAGTCTTCCATTGTACATAGAACTGCTGGAACATTGGCACGGATGGGTACACCCAACAAACATCCTGTAGAACTGCGAGAACACCGATGCCACCACCAGAGAGTTTGGCGATAAGTGGTGAAGCTGGAGCCCGAAGACCTCCAGAACCGTCACCCGAAAGGAGGAAACGGGAGGAACGAACCTGGAGTACGCATATGATTTGAAGAAGACGATCTCATTCTCCCCCAACTCAAGAGGTAGGGAGCCTGGATAGATCAAATCCCATTGCTCCTCGTCCTCCCAGTCGAATAGCCGCCTCACATGCGCTACATCCTCTATGCTGGAAGAAGGCAAGGCTGAGTCCATTGCAGCAGGAGTCAAGAATCTCGAAGGTGGGGAGAGTGTGGGTGCTCAAGGAGGAATATGAAGGATCGATCGTTGGGGTCTGCATAAGGTGGAACCACCTTTGCCCACAAATGTTTCCTTTTAACATCCTGTTGGCGTTTCAGCACACGGAGCAAATCACTCGTGGCCAGGACCCGCTGCTCAACCCATAGCGTCCTTGACAGCGTGGCCCATGTCTGCTGTCAGAGAGATTGGCCTGAAGGGGCTTCGACCCGAGAAGGCAACCTGATAGTTCCGATAAAGGTGGGAGTGGAACTAGCAGAACTGCAACAGCCACATTGGGAACCGTTGTAGTAAAGAAGCTATAGCAAGCAAAGATCTCATCGCCACGAGCCCTCAACAAGAGAGGTACGCGTGGCAACGATGGCAGAGTCGCACACCGTTTCGGCTGATAAAGACAAAATCAAAAGACATCGCGGGAAAGCAGGGATAGGGCTTCACCCTCGGTCTCATCACCTCCCCTAAGGGTGGACCCAGGGGCCACTGTCAGTACCCAGCATACTGGGTACCCTCGCACACAGGCTAAATCCACCTAGGTGTTCTGCCTTCCAGCCGAGGCAGGGTCTGAGAGCACCTCGTGTTCAGAAGGCCCGGACCCCTTGACCTCAGATACCGGGTTCGCAGTATCAACATGGACCTCAAGCAGGAGTCCAACTCCCCCTCAGGGAACAACTCCCAAGTGGCCATGTGTCTAGTAGGATGAGATCCCGCTCCCCCATGGGAGAGGGCTCCGGTGCTGCCACGTGCCTCGAGACAACAGATAGGCCACCTCCCCGAAGAGGCGGACTCCGGCTCTGCCGCGTGTCCTGTGGCCCTGGAACCTCTGCTCCACTCAGGAGCAGGCTCCGGGGCTGCCACTTGGTTAGCGGGTCGGGACCCAGCCTCCCCAGTAGAGGCTAGCTCCTGAGCTGCCACGTACCCTGCAACTTGCCCTAGGCGCTGGGTTGCGGTAGTTAAGAGGGCGGTGTGCCTTGTCCAGATCAAGCATTGAAGACTCGCGTCTTCCCCAAACGCGTGACATGGCGCACGCCTGCTGTCAGGTACCGCTGCGACCAATCGCGTCACAGTGAAGGCGCTGCAGGCCTACCTCACTCCACCAAGTGGGTAGCTTATGGCGCCAGCGACAGACAGATGGGACATTCCATGCCATCATCAATAACTGCGCATGGGCCTCTAACGACTGAGGCGGGAAGACAACAATTTTTCAAGACGCGGTCAGAGGAAATTTATGCGAGAAGCCTTAGATCTTTAGGATAAGATCGCGCCGGGGCCACCTGTCGGGCCCTGGACCCCACTTGTAAGGCGTCTGGCCTTGTCTATAAAAGGACCAGACCGCCAAGGTACAGGAGAGAAAAATCTACGCATACACACACACACACACACACACCAGCAATACAACCTCACAGTGGAGTAGGGAGTTACGCTCTTTTGCGGCTCGAACCATGTAAAAATCACCATCTCATACTCTCATACGCGCGATCACTTGATAGAGGACTAAGCCTTGCCGATCACAAAAACTCCACGGGCTACTCCTTAGCGGATCAGGGGGAAGTGTCGCATTAACACTTCAACAGTGGCTCACTCATAATTCATATGTTACTAAGTCAAAAATGAGATCCACATCAGAAGACCATGCAACAAAAACCAATGACTAAAGAAATTTTTGTGCACTTATTATGGATTGTAGATGATGAATGGTGATGATGACTCCCAATTGATCACTCTTTTTTTTTCTTTATGTAAGGATGAAGCATGGCTACTTATTGGCTCTTTTTTTTGAATTCTCTTTTTTTAGAGATCTTATAGCCATGCCTTTTACTCCTTTTTGTGCATCTTTTTATTCAGAGAGGATTTTGTAGAATTTGTATGGAATATCTTTTGATGGTGGATGTGCTAAAATCATGAAATATGGTGGAGTGCACAAGAAATTCCTAAACAAAGATTTCATGCAAGTCACTCAAAAGAGTCAAAAGTTTGACAACGTTCAATGAAAATGCAAAGTGGCATATGCATGTGGTTTTCAATATTTCTATCATATGTCCTTGGTGGGCATTTAAATTATAATGAGAGGGGGTGGCAAAAATCTGATGACTTTAAAAATTGCAATACCAAAATTCAATTCCAGCATGGAGAGTTTCCAAGTTTCACTCATTTACCATATCACACCAATCAAATACTTAGATGACATGTTTTTCCTAAATTAAGATGTGGTTCAAGAACATGGCGGTGAAATTGAAATGAGGTGTAGACATATTCCATTCTATAGCAAAATATGATATAAGAAATTGTAAAATTTTAGTTTCCAATGAGTTAATTTTAATAATATTATCATGCATAATCAAATTCAACTAAAAAATCAGGTATAGAAAGATAAGAGGTGAGAGAGCGCAAACCATGACCTTAATGAAGAAGGGTGGGCCAAGTCATCATGCCTTGATCAAATATTCTCGTAATCCTTCATGCGATGCTTTGAATTGTTCTTTCATGATGGCCCGAGCATGTTGCTCTTTGGGAGTCCTGTGGGACCTCCCCCACACTTGTTCTTGTACCTGTCTTTAATTGGCACAGAAAGATGGAAAAGTGGAAGACTCTACTGGCCTTACCTACACCAGCGAGTCGCAATTTATTTGACAAAGACACTTCATATGATGGAATCAAAATAAGCGCTTAAGTCCTAAGTAGGAAATATTTATGATATTCTACATTTTACATCTCTCCTACTTAGCCAAATGGTGATAGTGGGATGATTGGAAAGGAGTGGTGAGGGTTGGAGCTTGCTTTATTGGACATGGAAAATTTAACCAAACTTTAAGGATAGGCGTTAAAGTCAATCAAACTAACTATGTCTTCCTCTTTGTCCAAATTTTCTTTAGGTTCTAAAAAGATCTTGAGATGGTGCCCATTTAATTTGAATAGATTACGTTCATCATTTTGGAGTGCAATTACTCCATGAGATGAGGTATCTACCACAGTATATGGACCTTCCCATTTGCTTTTTAGTTTCCCATGTCCAAAAAGTTTGACTCTAGAGTTGAAAAGTAGGACTTTATCTCCAGGCTTGAATTCCTTAAGCGTAATTCTTTTTCGTGCCACCTCTTGGATTTTTTCCTTATAGATCTTGGCACTATGGTACGCCTTATCCCTCCATTCTTCCAGTTCAGAAATTTGCATCTTGCAAAACATTCGAGCCTCGTGGAGATCCATGCTCCACTTCTTGATAGCCCAATATGCTCGATGTTCCAATTCTATGGGTAAATGACAAGTTTTCCCATAGAAAATTTGGAAAGGTAACACTCCAATGGGTGTCTTATAGGCGGTAAGGTATGCCCAAAGTGCATCGGGTAGTTTGTTCTTCCACCCATTCCCCATCTTAAAGACTGTATTCTGAAGAATATTCTTGATTTGTTTGTTTGAAGTTTCTGCTTGACCACTTGTTTGGGGATGGTACAGAGTAGCAATGTTATGTTATGCCTGTAACACCCTCATTTTCATGCATAATGCATTGCATAAGTTCATATACATGTTTAACATTTATCCACTTAAAAAGGAATGAGTTTGAAATGAATTTAAAGCAAAACCGCACTCAAAAGTTCTGAGAAGTGCGGACTAGTATGATTTCTCCCTGACCTCCTTCAGACTTGTCCTTTCTTGCTGCGGACTAGTCCGGTTTCGTCTCTGTACAATTTTCGGGCTTGTCCGATCCATTGCGGACTAGTCCGGCATTCCAATTCCTTGAAATTTTGCCAAGTCCCTAGACTTGTCCGGACTTGTACGTTTTCCGTCAGACTTGTCTGATTTCCTCTCTGACTAAGTTCGTACTTGTCCGATGTCTAATGCAGACTTGTCTGATATCTCCCTGACTAACATCGAGCTAGTCCAGCATTTTGCGGACTTGTCCGATGATCGCGATTCCTAGTTGATCTTTTGTTTCACGACGTGTTTATGGGTTTTACCTTAAGTGGGCCTAAGGACATCATGTCTAACTCTTTTGGAGCCCATGTGGGACCCCCCGACCTCCATCCACCCCAAAATCTAAATCCATCAAACCCTAGCCCTCCACCCTTACATATACATCCCAACACCCTATTTTCACATCTTTTTGTCACCTTTGAAACACACCCAAACCCTAGTTCATGGGAGCCGCCACAAAGGAAGGAGAAGGAGATCCCAAGCAAGAAGAAGAAGAGGAGGAAACGAAAGATGACCAAGTGATCAAGATCTCCATCAAGTTTTCGTTCTTCATCAACAATTCACCTTCAAGTTCTTTCATCAACCCTAGATCGTGAAGATCCAAGTGTTGCCTCCAAAACCCTTGATTCATTGGAGTTCTAAACACCTGTTATACCTTCTACTTCCTCTTTCTCACGTGAATTCAACCTCGTATCTCCAAATTCACGTCGATCTAGAAAATCCTAGCTCGCTGTATCTACGAAGGGCGGACTAGTCCGGCCCTACTGCGGACTAGTCCAGTTTTGCTGTCTATTTTCTGCTAAATTAATTCTAAATTGTTTCGAATCAATTCCAAACCTATCCAAACTTGTTAAAAAACTATTAGAACTAGTTAGTAAACATCATTAATGACTTATTAACTAGTTTTGCTTCGCATTTGCATTAATCATGCATGTCGTGACATATTGAGTATATATGTGCACTTGTTGATGTGATTCTTGTCTTGTATGTTTATTGCGTGGTTTAGGCGCATTTGCGCTAGAGGGTGCTGCGGAGGACCTCCAACACCAGAAATATGAAGACTTTGACCCAAACCAAGCACATGAGCAAGGCAAGTGTCCTTAATCATATTGATCCTGTTTTTACAATAAATGTTTTGTTTTCAAAATTGCATGGTTGTGTCAACTTGACAGGAATTCCTATGATAGAAAGTTAACTAGCTTTGTTTAACCACCCTTGTCACCTGAAATACATGGTAGAGAGTCGGGATGGGCTTTTTACCTTAGCTTAGCTTAATTAATTGGGATGGGATAATAGTTATACTATTTAATTATGCATTAATGAGATTATGGTGATATGAACTGGTTAATATGATATGGTAACGGGTGATCTAAGCAATCCTGGTATGTGGATGGGTTGGAAGACATGGTGGTTGCTTGCCTTAGATCTGAGAACCGGTTCATGCGATAATTTGCCAGGACAACAGTGCCACCACGAGGCCAAGTATATGTGCGGCGTATAATTAGGGTATTGCTAGTACTGGGCAGATCATTTGGCGCACCGGGGAAGGGGAGTCGGATTGGGTTTGGTTTGAGGCGGGACTCACTAGGATCCGAATGGCACAAGAGGAGGCCCTTGGTTGAAGATGTGCTCAGTTGGAGACATCGCCATCGGTGAAACCTCAGTGGGTTCGTACATGCCAGTAGTCCCTTTGTAAAGGTTATTTTGTGATCTCTTGGCCACACACCGACAGAAGTGTGAGACATTGTAATAGAGGTCCTAGTCATTGAAAGGTGATGAAATCATAAACACGTGGGTAAAGTGGTACAAACTCTACAGCGTGTCCTAAAACTATCATGATAGCCGTGCTCCCGGTTAAGAGCACCTGGACAACTTCAATGATTAGAGAGAAACATTGGATTGGGATGGTTTGGTACTAGTTATGGGATGGTATTATGGTTTATGGCAATGGATATGGTTAATGGTAATGAGAAATCTAGTATACGGATGATGGTAATGAAATATAGACTGGTATTATGGTAACTACATGGTTTATGATGGGTTTACTTCACATACGTATAATATACTGCTTTTCAAATGTTTTGACATACTTTTCAACACTTAGCAATTAATATATTCATCATTTGTATGAACTACATGTCATACTTTCCACACTTGCTGAGTACGACATGTACTCACCCTTGCAATTCCCCCACTAGAGGTGGCCAAATGGGCCAGGCCAAACAGGCCAGCCCGAAGCACGACCAAAATGGCCGACACGAGCACGGCACGGCCCAAAAAATTTGGGCCCGGGCCGACCTAAAGAACGACACAGGCCGTGCCCGGGCCTTGATGTCTGGCCTGTTGGGCTTGCCAGCACAACCTGTTTAGGTCCGACACGGCTGGCTCGGCCTAGCACGGCCCGTTTAGGTCCGAATGGTGATTTTTATGCTGCTTTACTGTATTTTCTTTAACTAAAACGAGTCACAGGCCAGGCCGGCCCGACACGTCCCGTTTGGCCGCGGCACGGCCCGACACGCTTACAATGGATTCAGGTCATGCCGGCGCCTGGACCTCCGGCCCGGCACGGCACAAATTTTTTCCATGTCGTGTCGGGCCGAGGCTTTTAAGGCACGAGCCTGGACGGGCTCAGGCCGGGTCGGCCCAACATTGCCCGTTGGCCACCTATATCTCCAACCAAGAGTTGCAGGTCAGATTTGGGAGTATAACAATGATAATGCAGAGTTCTAGGTCGTGTCTACCGTCAGCTTGCCTATGGATTGATTGGAGCTACGCCATATACCCTTTATGCTTATTTTGCTTAGTTTTCTTAATTAGATTATTTCCGCTGCATTAGTTCAAACTTGTCATTAATATTCATTAGAGCTTGCATTCGAGGATATTATGAATTGTGTAATAAAGGTGCTTAATTAATCTTCTTCTGTGGTAATTTTTTATATCCTTTTGTGAATGCACTCGTGTATGTGTGTTGAACGTCCTGGGCACACATATGTGTTCACTTGCTTCATTTTAGGAACCGGGTGTCACAAATTGGTATTAGAGCAAGGTTTGATCGTAGGACGCAGGCTAGATAGAATGGACACTTTAGAGCACATAGGAGCACTCATGAATCGATGTGTTTTTGCTTGGTGTGCTGTTTGCTATGTATTGTTGCTTGTGTGCTTTGTAGAGGATTGTGGGATGCTTTAGCATTACCATGTCAACATAAGCTAGTATAGTTAGTTGTTTAGTTTCATATCCCTTGATGCATATAGTTGGGGATGTTTTCTAAATTCTTATCTCTTGCTTTTCTTCAGATGGTGAGGACTGACAACCAGAGGGATGCCAATGATGAGGAGGAGAACAATGGGGCACCTTAGAACAACAATGGACAAGGACATGCTCACGGAGCTATCAACCTTGAGCATTTATTGGCTATGCAAAATCAGCTCATGCAGACCATGATACAGACTATGGGACAGCCGCAGACTAGCAACAACAACAATCAGCCCCACATGCCTCCACCGCCACCTCCACATCCTCATAACCGGTTGGGAGAATTCATGAGGACTAGGCCACCGACTTTTGCTCAAGTTGCTGACCCTATGGATGCCGATGATTGGCTCAAGTCCATAGAGAAGAAACTTGCAATAGTCCCATGTAGTGACCGAGAGAAAGTGCTTTTTTCTTCTCATCAACTTGTTGGAGCAGCTGCGGATTGGTGGGACTTGCTATGCAACGCCCATGAAAATCAAGAGAGGATTACTTGGGCTGAATTCAAGGAGAGCTTGTGTTCTCATTATGTGCCGGAAGGAGTTATGATCCTAAAGAGACAAGAATTTGAGAACTTTAGGCAAGGAAGATCGAGTGTGAGTGAATATCTCAATAAATTCACTCAACTCTCAAGGTATGCGCCTGAGGATGTGAGTCGGGATAGTCGGAAACAATACTTGTTCATGAGGAGCTTGATCAATGAGATCCAAGTGCAAATGCTGAACTGTGATTATGCCAACTACCAGAAGCTAGTGGACAAAGAAATTATTGTGAAGAATAAAGTATATGAGATGGAGCAAGACACCAAGTGGAAGGCGCCATATCAAGGACAACAACAAGGAAGCAATGTGTGCCCTCGCTTTGCACCACCCAATGCGCCATATTACAGCTCTTCTACTCCTGTACAGTGCCCTGGTTATGCACCACACCAAACTCACTTTGTGCAGCAGTGCCCTGTCGTTCGAGCACCTGGGCCTCCAATGCCTTTTGCACCTCGTGCCAACTTTCTTGGTGCAAATATTCAGAATAAAGTTCGTCCCAATAATTCTGGTGCAGTTAGGAAGTGCTATATATGTGGAGAAGCAGGACACTTTGCAATTCAATGTCCTAAGTCAGGCCTTGGTCAAGGAAGCAATGCTCAAAGACAAAACCCAAGACCCAATGGAGGACAACCGCAAGGGAACCGTGGACAACAGAATTTTTCTCGTGGCAACGCGAACCATGTCTCTACAGAGGAAGCTCAACAAGTGGATGACATGGTGATTGGTATGTTTCTCGCAAAATCCAACCCGACGACTATGTTATTTGACTCTGGAGCATCGCATTCATTCATTGCATCAAAGTATGTTGCCAAGTATAGTTTGCCTATCTCTCATATGAAGTATACTCTATTGGTTAAGTCTACTGGAGGAGAGATGGGGACAAATATAGTATGTCTAAAAGTAAGCCTTAGAATAAGGGGGGTAGACATTTTTGCCAGCCTCATTGTTTTGGATTATAAAGGATTGGACATTATACTTGGTATGGACTGGTTGAGAAGCACAATGGTGTCATTGAATGTGCCACAAGGTGAAGTTGACCAATGAGTAAGGGATCACCATAGAATTTGAAGCATCTCAACATGCACCAAAGCAACTGGAGCTGAACCACATGGACAGTGCCACAATTGAGGAGATCCCACTGGTGCGTCAATTTTTGGACGTGTTTCCAGATGAGTTGCCAGGTATGCCACCTGATTGTGACATTGAGTTTGTTATCGAATTAATACCTGGAACTGCACCTATAGCTAAGAGGCCATATAGGATGCCTCCTAAGGAGTTAGCAGAGCTCAAGAAGCAGATTCAAGAGCAACTAGAGAAAGGTTTTATTCGCCCAAGCTCTTCACCTTGGGGAGCGCCCGTACTTTTCGTGGACAAGAAGGATGGATCCCAAAGGATGTGTGTGGATTACCGAGCTCTCAATGAGGTGACCTTCAAGAGTAAGTATACCTTGCCACACATAGAGGATTTGTTTGATCAGATGAAGGGTGCTTGTGTCTTCTCCAAGATTGATTTGAGGTCAGGCTACATTCAAATGAAGATTAGACGATCGGACATACCCAAGATAGCTTTTCAGACACGATATGGATCCTATGAGTATACAGTTATGTCCTTTCGATTGACCAATGCACCTGCATACTTTATGTACCTCATGAATAAGGTCTTCATGGAGTACTTGGATAAGTTGTTGTGGTGTTCATTGATGACATAATGAAATACTTGAAGAGTGAAGAGGAACATGAGGAACACTTAAGGCTTACGTTGTAGAAATTGAAGGAGAATCAATTGTACGCCAAATTCAGCAAGTGCCAATTTTGGTTGAAAGAAGTGTCATTTTTGGGTCATATCATCTCAGGGGGAGGAGTATCGATTGACTCCGGAAAAGTGAGAGATGTGCTAAAATGGGAGCCACCACAAAATGTAAAGGACATAAGGAGTTTTCTCGAGATGGCTCGGTATTACTGTAGGTTTATCAAGGATTTCTCCAAAATAGCCAAACCCATGACTGAATTATTAATGAAGAGGAAAGCTTTCCAATGGAACCAAGCTTGTCAAAAAAGTTTTGAGGTGTTGAAGAAGAGGTTAACTACAGTCCCAATTTTGGTATTGCCGAATGTGAGAAAGAGCTTTGATATTTATTGTGACGCATCAAGACAAGGGCATGGATGTGTGCTCATGCAAGAAGGTCAAGTGGTTGCATATGCATTGAGACAATTGAAGAAACATGAGCAGAATTATCCAACGCATGATCTTGAACTAGTAGTTGTGGTACATGCATTGAAGGTTTGGAGACACTATATCCTTGGACATAGGTGCAAAATTTATACAGATCACAAGAGTTTAAAGTATATTTTCACACAAACAGATCTGAATTTGAGACAGTGAAGATGGCTGGAGCTCATCAAGAGTTATGACGTGGGAATAAATTACCTTCCAGGGAAGGCTAACATAGTGGTCGATGCTTTGAGTCGAAAAGGAGTAAGTCACCAACTCACGGTTCGAGAATTGCCATCCGAGTTATGTAAGGAGTTTGAACGGTTGAATCTCGAATTTGTGAATTATATGGGGATAATGGAGTTAAATCCGACCTTGGAGCAGGAGATTCGAGAGGGTCAAACAAAGGATGAGGAAATCCAAGAAATCAAAGAAAGGACCCAAGAGGGAAGAGAATTCAGGTTTGATGAGGATGATCACGGTACCTTATGGCTTGGAAAGAGGATTGTTGTGCCCAATGATAAGCATATTTGGGAGACAATACTAAAATAGGCACATGACTCGCCATACTCAATTCATCCCGGTTGTACAAAGATGTACAAAGACTTGAAGACATGTTATTGGTGGGCTAGCATGAAAAAGGACATAGCCGAATATGTAGCCTTGTGTGATGTGTGCCAGCGAGTCAAAGCTGAACATCAGAGGCCAGCTGGATTATTGCAACAATTGAATATTCCAGAATCGAAGAGGGAAGAAATTGGAATGGACTTCCTAGTTGGTTTACCGCGTTCCCAGTCCGGCTATGACTCAATTTGGGTTATTATGGATAGGTTAACCAAGTCAACTCATTTTGTTCCTGTCAAGACCACATAAACCACCGCAAAGCTGACAGAGTTGTATATGGAGCATATTGTGTGCCGACATGGGGTACCATAGAAGATAGTATCGTATAGAGGTTCTCAATTTACCTCCAGGTCTTGGTAGAAATTGCATGAAGCATTGGGAACAAGGTTGAATTTTATCTCAACATATCACCCTAAAATGGATGGACAAACTGAGAGGACCAATCAGATTTTAGAAGACATGTTAAGAGCTTTTGCTTTTAAGCATGGAAAAAGATGGGACAAGAGCTTGGCGTATGCAGAATTTTCATATAACAATAGTTACCAAGCAAGCTTGAAAATGTCACCCTTTGAAGCACTATATGGGAGGAAGTGTAGGGCACCTTTGTTCTGGAATGAGACGGAAAAAAAATCAAGTGTTTGGGCCTGACATGCTGCAAGAAGCTAAGAAACAAGTCCAGATTATTCGTGAAAACTTGAGGGCTGCTCAATCAAGGCAAAAAGGCTATGCGAACAATAGGAGAAGGAAACTAGCCTTTGAGGTTGGAGATTTTGTTTACCTAAAGGTGTCAGCCATGAGAGGTCATAAGAGGTTTAATGTCAGAGGCAAGCTAGCACCTCGATACATTGGACCATTCAAGATTTTGGACAAAAGAGGGGAAGTAGCATATAAGTTGGAGATGCCAGCTCACTTATCATATGTTCATGATGTCTTTCATGTTTCCCAGCTCAAGAATTGATTGAGAGTGCCGGAAGAACAAGTGCCAATGGAAGAATTGGAACTATAGGCAGATTTGACTTATGTCGAGCAACCGGTCAAAATCTTGGAAACCCAGGAGAGAGTCACAATAAACAAGGTCATTAGATGGTGTAAAGTTCAATGCAAGTATCACACGGAATCATAACCAACATGGGAGCTGGAAGATGATCTCAAGAAGGAATTTCCCTAGCACTTCTCTTCCGCGTCGAATCTCGAGGGCGAGATTCAATTTAAGGGGGGTAGGTTTGTAACACCCTCATTTTCATGCATCATGCATTGCATAAGTTCATATACATGTTTAACATTGATCCACTTAAAAAGGAATGAGTTTAAAATGAATTTAAAGCAAACTGCACTCAAAAGTTCTGAGAAGTGCGGACTAGTCCGTTTTTGGTGCGGACTAGTCCGATTTCTCCCTGACCTCCTTTGCACTTGTCCTTCCTTGCTGCGAACTAGTCCGGTTTCATCTCTGTACAATTTTCAGACTTGTCCGGTCCATTGCAGACTAGTTCAATATTCCAATTCCTTGAAATTTCGCCAAGTCTCTAGACTTGTTCGGACTTGTCCGTTTTCCGTCAGACTTGTCCGTTTTTCTCTCTGACTAAGTTCAGACTTGTCCGATGTCTAGTGCGGACTTTTCCGATATCTCCCTGACTAACTTTGGACTAGTCCGGCCTTTTGCGGACTTGTCCGGTGATTATGATTCTGAGTTGATCTTTTGTTTCACGATGTGTTTTTGGGTTTTACCTTAAGTGGGCCTAAGGACGTCGTGTCTAACTCTTTTGGAGCCCATGTGGGACCCCGCACCGCCATCACCCACCCCAAACTCGAAATTCATCTAACCCTAGCCTTCCACCCTTATATAAACAACCCAACACCCTATTTTCACATCTTTTTGCCACCTTTGAAACACACCCAAACCCTAGTTCGTCGGAGCCGCCACCAAGGAAGGAGAAGGAGATCCCGAGCCAGAAGAAGAAGAGGAGGAAACGAAAGAGGATCAAGTGATCAAGATCTCCATCAAGTTTTCATTCTTCATCAACAATTCACCTTCAAGTTACTTCATTAACCCTACATCATCAAGATCCATGTGTTGCCTCGAAAACCCTTGATTCATTTGAGTTCTGAACACCTGGTATACCTTCTACTTCATCTTTCTCATGTGAATTCAACCCTGTTTCTCCAAATTCACGTCGATATAGAAAACCCTAGCTCGCTGTTTCTGCGAAGGGTGGACTAGTCCAGCCCTACAGCGGACTAGTCCGGTTGTGCTGTCTATTTTCTGCTAAATTAATTCTAAATTGTTTCGAATCAATTCCAAACCTGTACAAACTTGTTAAAAACTATTAGAACTTGTTAGTAAACATCATTACCAACTTATTAAATAGTTTTGCTTCGCATTTGCATTAACCATACATGTCATGATATAATGAGTATATATGTGCACTTGTTGATTATGATTCTTGTCTTGTATGTTTATTGCGCGGTTTAGATGGATTTGCACTAGAGGCTGCTACGGAGGACCTCTAGCACCAGGAATTTGAAGACTTTGACCCAAACCAAGCCCAAGAGCAAGGAAAATGTCCCTGAACATATTGATCCTGTTTTTACAAAAAATGTTTTGTTTTCAAAACTGCATGCTTGTGTAAATTTGATGGGAATTCCTATGATAGGAAGTTTACTAGCTTTGTTTAACCACCCTTGTCACCTGGAATACATGGGAGGGAGTCGGGAAGGGCTTTTTACGTTTGCTTCACTTAATTAATTGGGATGGGAAAATAATTATACTATTTAATTGTGCATTAATGGGATTATGGTCATATGAACTGGTTAATATGATATGGTAATGGGTGATCTAAGAAAGCCTGGTATGTGGATGGGTTAGAAGACATGGTGGTTGCTAGCCTTAGATCTAAGGACCGGTTCATGCAAGAATATGCCAGGACAACAGTGACACCATGAGGCCAAGTGTGGCTGCGGCGTAGCTGATTAATTAGGGTATTGCTAGTACTGGGCGGATCATTTGGCGCACCGGGGAAGGGGAGTCAGATTGGGTTTGGATTTGAGGCGGGACTCCCTGGGATCCGAATGGCACAAGAGGGGGCCCTTGGTTAAAGATGTGCTCAGTTGGAGACATCATCACCGGTGAAACCTCTGTGGGTCCGTACATGCTAGTAGTCCCTTTATAAAGGCTATTTTGTGATCTCTTGGCCACACACCGATGAAAGTGTGAGACGGTGTCATAGAGGTTCTAGTCATCGAAAGGTGATGAAATCACAAACACGTGGGTAAAGTGGTACAAACTCTGCAGAGTGTCTTAAGACTATCATGATAGCCGAGCTCCCGGTTAAGAGCACCTGGACAACTTCCATGATTAGAGGGAAACCTGGGATTGGGATGGTTTGGTACTGGTTATGGAATGGTATTATGGTTTATGGCAATGGATATGGTTAATGGTAATGAGAAATCTGGTATACGGATGATGGTAATGAAATATGGATTGGTATTATGGTAACTACATGGTTTATGATGGGTTTACTTCACATACGTATAATATACTGCTTTTCAAATTTTTTGACGTACTTTTCAGCACTTAGCCATTATTATATTTGTCATTTGTATCATCTACATGTCATACTTTCCACACTTGTTGAGTACAACATGTACTCACCCTTGCAATTCCCCCCCACCTACAGTTGTAGGTCAAATTTGGGAGTATAAGGATGATAATGTGGAGTTCTAGGCCGTGTCTGCTGTCAGCTTGCTTGTGGATTGATTGGAGTTGCGCCATATACCCTTTATGCTTATTTTGCTTAGTTTGCTTAATTAGATTATTTCTGCTGCATTGGTTCAAACTTGTCATTAATATTCATTAGAGCTTGCATTCGAGGATATTATGAATTATGTAATAAGGGTACTTAATTAATCTTGTTCTGTGGTAATTTTCTATATATCCTTTTGTGAATGCACTCGTGTATGTGTGTTGAACGTCCTGGGCACACATATGCGTTCACTTGGTTCATTTTCGGAACGGGTGTTACAATTCCTAAACCCAAGCTCTCTTAGAAAGCTTCAGAAGGTCTTATCAATGAAATAAGACCTTCCATCACTTATGACCATTCAGAGAGTTCCAAACCATGGGAAAATGATTTCATAGAATATTTTCTGAGCGGTCTTGGAATTAGCATGTGTGCATGGTAATGCTTCTACCATTTGGACACATAATATAAGGCCACTAGAATATTCTCGCAATCATAGGTCTTTGGAAAAGGTCCCATGAAGTCGATCCCCTACACATCAAATAATTTTACTTAGAGATTATATGTGAGGGGCATCGCATTGCGAGCAGTAATTTCTTCATGCTTTTGGCACTTCCGGCATCTTCAAACGAATTCCTTTGTATCCTCATACATTGAGGCCCAGAAGAATTCACTTTGCCAGATCTTTGCTTGAGTACGGTAAACACTGTAGTGCACGGCATGGAATATTTCGATGATTCTGGTTCTTTCGACTGTTGGTACGCACCTTCTAAGTAAGCCATAAGAACATACCCTGTAGAGGTATTGATCATTCCACAGGTGACATCGACTCTCAAAAATGTGCTTTTTTCTTATCCTGCCCTGGTGGTATGTACACCGTAGCCATGAAGTTTACGATGTCCGCATACCAAGGGTTAGAGTCGGTTACCTTGAGCAACATATCATGACGTAGGAAATCATTGATGGGTATGTCTGGTGTATTTGGGATTTCCATACGTGAGAGGTGATCAGCGATAGAATTCTCTACTCCCTTTTTCTCCCTTATCTCCAGGTAAAACTCTTGGAGTAGGAGAATCCATCGGATTAGCCTAGGTTTAGCATCTTTCTTGGTGAGCAAATATTACAAAGCAGCATGGTCTGTGTAGACTATGACTTTTGCTCCAACCAAGTATGATCTAAACTTATCAATAGCAAAGACAATTGCTAGGAGCTCTTTTCAGTTGTGGCATAGTTAAGTTGAGCTCCTGTTAGAGTCTTGCTAGTGTAGGCTGTTGCATGATGATTCTTATCCTTGGTTTGGCCAAGGACTGCTCCAACGGCATAATCATTAGCATCACATATGATTTCGAATGGCGGTGTCAAATCAGAGGTTGAATGATTGGAGTTGTGATAAGTGCCTCTTGAGGATGTCAAAAGATTGGTGGCACTCATCATCAGAATCAAAGGGCATCCATAGCTAATAGTCTAGTGAGGCGTTTAGCGCTTCTAGAAAAATCCTTGATAAATCGTCGGTAGAACCCCACATGGCCTAAAAAGCTACGGATACCCTTAATGTTGGTGGGAGGTGGAATCCTTTCAATAACTTCAATTTTTGCTTTGTCCACCTCAATCCTCCTTTCGGACACCAATTGTCCTAGGACGATGCCTTCACGAACCATAAGATGACACTTTTCCCAACTTAGTACAAGGTCCTTCTCTTTGCATCTTTGTAAGACCCTATCTAGGTTCTCAAGACAATGACAAAAAGTTTTTCCGTAGATGGAAAAATGGTCCATGAAAACTTCCATGATTTCCTCGATCGTGTCTGAGAAAATAGACATCATGCACCATAGGAACGAAGCAGGTGCATTACACAACCCGAACGACATTCACCAATAGGCGTATGCTCGGTAAGGGCATGTGAATGTGATATTACTTTGATCACCAGGGTGGATGGGAATTTGATGGTAACAAAAGAAGGAATGTTTTTCTAGCCACTCAAGCATTTCATTAGTGAAAGGCAGCGAGAAATGATCCTTTATTGTTGCCTTGTTGAGTTTTCTGTAGTTAATACACATCCTCCACCCTGTGACGGTTTGTTGAGGAATGAGATCATTCCTCTCATTTCAAACGACCGTCGGTCCTCCTTTCTTGGGCACTACATGGACAGGGCTAACACACTCACTATGAGTAACGAGATAAATTATCCCAACGTGCAAGAGTTTCAAGACCTCCTTCTTGACAACCTCCCGCATAGCATTATTCAACCTCCTTTGAGGTTCCCTAGACATTGTGTTAAATGGGTCGGTGGGAATGCGATGGGTGCAAAGAGCAGGGTTGATTCCCTTGAGGACTTGGAGTGAGTATCCTATGACGGATCTATGCTTTTCTAAGATGGTTATGAGTTTGGAAGTTTCGTCCTGTGAAACCTTGTCACTTATGATGACAGGAGCTTCCGCATCACCATGTAGGAAAGCATAGCATAGGCCTGAAGGTAGGGATTTCAACTTAATTGGGGGCTTTTGTGATGGCTCTTCTTTGGGAAAATCAAATGTCTCCTACAATTCGTCCTCTTCTTGGATGAATTGTTCTTCTTCTTCATTTTCAGGAGAGTCTAAGAATTGAAGGGCCATGGCTTCCTCAATTGGCTCACTCTCACAGAGAGGTTATGCTAATGCATTCTTGGATTGCAGAACTGGAATGGAAAACTTCCTCCCTCTGAGTTTAACATCTAGTCTGCCTTTTGAGGGTGCATCCACGAGTAATTTCACAATGGGTAACCCCTTTATTACATCGAAGTTGTCGACTTCGAAGACATGAAAATCAAGGTTGAAATCAATGTTCTCATGTCTTATAGACACGTTTTGTAAAATTCACATATCCTTCCTTGATGTTTCTATAGGAGTCTCCAAAGGATTTTATTGTTGGAGCCCAGGTTAGATCACCCAAAATTGCTAAAGCACAATTATCGGAAATAATATTGGCTCCAACTATGGGATTATAAAGGATGTTCACCATTACCCCTCGAATAATACATCGAATGGTTGTTGGGGGTGAGTTTACCCGAATTATTTCATGTGAAAGCTTAACCACCGTCATCCATTCGCTACTCATGATTGAGGTCAACTCCTTGATTGGTTCCTGAAGGAATTTTCCGTTGGGTGGATCAAGGAGTGAGGGATGTGATGATGGTTTCCTTCCATAACAATACTTCGAGGCATTGCCAAAATCTCCAAAAAGATCTTCCTCGAAGCACAATGGAAACTCCGAAGGTCAAATTTCTTCTTCCTTCGGTGTATTTGGTTCGGGTAAGGATTTCATAGTTACATCTTGAGATGAACATGGAATGGGTTCCAGGGTGAGTATGGGGGAATCCTCATGTCTCGACTCGGCTTCCTCTTGAGGAGGCTCATTAAGACTGGCGATGAAGGATGTATTTTCTAGAATGCGTTCTAGAATTTCCCTTCCTTCATTCGGTGTCTTATGGAGGAAGGAGCCTCCAGCCGTTATGTCAAGGTATAGGGCAGAATCCTTGTCAAGCCTGAAACAAAAATGTTGTAATAACACATGTTTGGGAATGGACAAGTCCAGGCCTGATTTGATTAGCAATGAGAATCTAGCCCAGGCTGAACCTATAGATTCCTTCTCGATTTGCTGAAAGTTGAGAATTTACCTTTGTAGAGAGGCAACTTTGGAGAGTGGAAGGAATGCAAGACAAAAATTGTCTTGAAGTTCTTTATGTTTTCCATTTGCACTCCCAACGGTATGAGTGTACCACTGCTTTGCTCTTTCCTTGAGGGAAAAGGGAAACAATTTCCACTTTATGGTTTCTAGTGTCATGCCCTTGATTAGAAGGCATGAACACAATTGCTCAAACTCCCACAAGTGATGGCAGGGATTCTCACAATCCGTCCTTCAGAAGGATTGCTCCCGAACCATGGCTATAAAGTCAGGGTGGGATCACACAGAACTTACCCTTAGGCGCAGATAGAGAAAGATTGGTGGGTTGCTCCATAGTTTAGATGGTAGAAAGATAAGGAATAAAGATAAAAAATAGATACGAGGTTGAACAAGGTTCGAAGATCAACAGCAACCGTTCCTTGGAAACGGCGCCAGAAATGCTTGTAGACGACTGGTACGTCACAGATGAAACCCACAAGCGCACGGAGAAATTGCTGCAGCACATTCCCTTAAAGAGTAATCCCAAGGGTATCGAATCCAAGGAATGTGTGTGCTAATATTCTAACTAGTTCACCCAAGGACACAAAGCTTGGTGGTAGGCAAGGGATAGAGTGGATTTCCTAAGAGCAGGGGTTCTAATTTATAGCAAGTCGATCAATGGCAGCTTGTATTGGGCACGGGCTTACCCTTGTCTGCCAGGCGACTCCTGCCAAGAGCCTACGTTGTAGTCGAACGTGGAGGATAACAATGGACTGATAGGGCTATCACCACCTACCGCCTACCTCTACAACTCGTGGACTACGAGATAATCAAAGGTAAAGTCAAGCATAGACACCACGCCTACGCCATCGATTACTTCCCTAACCTCTCTAGTAAAAACTAGCATCTCTAAATGAATAGAGCCCAAACCCTATCCTTAAGTGGAAGAAGCCCGACAAGCCGGAGCCTCCTCCTCCTCTTTCTCACTATCTTCTTATTTTCGAAGCACTTAGGCACCACTACGCCTTTAGAGTGGAGTACTAGACCCAAGCTTTTGGTTTGTGGAGTGAGGGAGGCCCGTACTCCCTATTTATACCCTCCAAAGGTCGGTTTGGTGACAGAATATGTGCGGGAATCAGTTGCCATCGTGATCTCCAAGCCGTGAGGATCCAACACGTGACGGTTGACCGCGTTTAGCATGTGTACCAAGTCGGGCGAGCTGGGAGCTTGGCCGTGCTCCCAACGGCTCCCCTCGCGCCAAAACTTTGCTGTGACACTGTTATGTAGGTCCCCATCATGGGTATGGGTGATTTCGGTGATTTTGAGTTAGCTTTCTCCTCCGAGTGGGCCCATGGATCCTCGTGCTTGCGCCTGATTGGTCGAGAGGTGTGTTTCTTGGATTGGTCCATATAAATCCCTTTTATTATGAGCATAATTCACCTGCATACAAAATTTCACCAACACTTGTAGAAATAGTTAGTAAATGACTCCTACCACTATGTTTGTTGTCCAATTCATATATTTTATGTAGGGAATTGACGGTCAGATTTGGCATTTAATAAATGTCAACAGGTACCTAATGGCATCATAAATGACAATGATACACAGCTCACAGGTAAGACGTTCCTTGAGTTTTGTGGTGACTTCAACATCGGGATCGACTGGGCAACGATAGCACATCCCCGGATGAACGAACAAGTCAAGCGAGCCAACAACCTGATCCTGCAGGGTCTGAAGACAGTATCTTCGATCAAATTAACAAATGCACAAGGCGATGAGCCTTCGAGGTACCATCCGTGCTATGGAGCTTACGCACCATGCCCAACTGATCGACCGTCTTCATGCCATTGTTCATGACTCATGGGTCGAAGGCCGTCCTGCCAACCAACCTAGAATCGGGTCACCCCAAGTAAAAGCCTACGAGAAGCCTGATCCGAGGAAGCTCACCAAGACTCTGTCAACCAACTCGATGAAGCTCGTCATGTATCCGCCCTAAGGTCGACCAAATACCAATTTGTGCTACGACGCTACCACGAGCGACGTATCCGGCCTCGGGCTTTCCAAATTGGTGACTTGGTTCTTGTGAAGGGTACATGCCAACAAGGACAAACACAAGTTGTACTCGTTGTGGGAAGGACCATACGTGGTAACGTCTTGCGACCTCGCACTTATAGACTGGAGGATTCAGACGGCAATATCCTCTCCAACACGTGGAACATTGAGAACCTGAGGCGTTTCTACCCATAGAACAAAACGTGTCATGCATATAATGGAAGTTCATGGATGCGACCACCAAGCTAAGTGCTCACTGTCAGTTCCTCCATTAAGATTATATGCCATGCGACGAAAATTTGCTATCTCGGGTTCGTAGCCCGGGTAAAAACCCGGACCCCGATCTTATCAACGGGACTTGGTCAGGGCATGAACGCTCAAGCACCACAGGGTGAGTTTACCAAGCCACTTGCCATGCGCTGCTCAGGGCTACCCCTAAGGACAACATTCGGGCTTAAACTCCCGATACCCACAACATGCCGAGAAAATAAGAAAAAATGCTACGGACGCCCGTGTGACAACTATGGCTCGGGCAGAGCCTAGAAATCACAAAGAGGTAAAAAAGAAGCAGTGGGAAAATTTGTTGAATAATTGAACAAAAATAAAAGGCTACAAAGGCTCGTCCCGTTACATCAATGCCTATGTCGACCCCAGCCGCTCCTCCGCCAACCCAAGAACAGTGTCGGTGGAAACCATCACGGTTGCCATCGATGTCACGACAGGTGCGACCTTGCCTTCAATGGCATCGATCTCATTATCTGATCGACTAGATGCGAGGCCTTTTCGATAGCATGAAGATTGATACAATTATAATGCGAGACGATGGCTGCCAGGGCCGTCCGGGCACCCATCTTCGCTCTAGCAATGGCAATAGACCGCCAATGGGCTTCAATCCGTCCAAGGACTTTTGCTAATCGGGCACTCAAAGGCGCATCAGGGAGGCCCACTAAACAGCAGACGGATCACTAGACACCACAGTGCCCGTTCAGCTCCCCTCGGGCCATCGCAAACTCCTGGTAAACCTCTTGCAGCTAGGACATTAGGGCAGCCCCGCTGTTCGAGGCACCAACTTCTGGCTTACTACTTCGCGGCTAGCTGAGGTTTAGCATCGGAGGTCCAAGTACCGCATCACAGGCAGCCTCCACTGCCTTTCGAATGATGTGCCTATCCAGCTCCAAAACCTTGATCGTCCAGCCATGCTCCTTGAGTCGGGAAACTAGCTCCGACTGCCTCGGAGGGCGTGCCGACCATAGAATGACAAATCGCATTCTCGGTCTCCCGAATAGCGCGAAGCTCACTCTCCTACGCATATATCTAGTCCTGGACAACTGTAAGCCCAGATCCCTTCAAACAGCAAGGCATCAGGCGCAAAAGACAACTTAGAACAGTCGGTCATGGCTAAAAGATTTGGAGAAATTTGGCCGCGCACTCCGACTTTGATGGCTCTGGCTATTCTGGACCGAACCTAATTGTCCTTGGAATGGAATGGATCTACCGGTCGACCTGTCCGATATCTCTCTATTTGCAACAGCAACCAGGGTGACAATACACTGCGGCCGTCGCACCACATTATGGCACAACAGCTAGCTTCAGGGGACAAGTCCAGTGTCCCTGTTTTCGGCGCTGTTTGCCGCCAGCTGGGGCAAGAGCAAAACGGTGGCCGACGCGCTAAATGAACATCAATGGATTGTGGATCTTTGCTGGAACCTGACATCAGACCTTCTGCTGGATTTTCTTCGTCTATGGGCCTTGGTGGATGCCGCGGACATCTCCTTGTCCGGCGGACTACAGGATGAAATCACCTGGCTGCACGACGCCAATGGTCAATATACAGCGAAGTCGGCGTACCTGCTGCGGTTTGAGGGCTCCATACATTCGTCATACTACAAGAAGGTATGGAAAGTTTGGGAACCACCAAAATGCATATCTTTCCTATGGCTCCTCCTGCAAAATCGTATCTGGATGGCTGATAGACTCCACAATGCCAATGGCCCGACCTGACGAGACCATGCACGTAATAGGTGCACTTACAAACATGGTACAAAGTTTATTTGTTTGGGATCCTGGCTCAAGTGAATGTGCGCTCTTATTTGATGGTCAAGATCAAGATGGTGCACTATGTCGTCCACCACATTGGCCTTCTCCTTTCATACATACAAGAAGATTTGATGGCGTTGCACATTTGGATCAACACATGAGAGAAGATGAACTTGAGTCGAGGACGACTCCAATTCAAGAAGGGGAGGATGATGAGGACATCACTCCTATGGATATACACAACACTCCATTCAACATACAAGATGCAATCAATAGAATTCACACACACCAATTAATTTCGGAGGTGAGCTCGTTCTTATATATTTCCTTATATGTTTTTGAGAATAGATTGCTACCTAATGATTTAATTGCGATTAGGATCCATGGAGAGGTTCAAGTAGTTCTTGGAGGAAGTCTTAGGGACGTGCCGGACCAGAGAATACGTTCAAAAACATGGAAACCGAGCCAAACTCAAAATCGTGTCCAACTCAGAGTACAGGAGCAGTTCGCACTAAATGGACGCCCAGGACGCATACGATCTCTGTTTTGGACGTTCTACATATGCACGGAAAGGGGAGAGGATAAAATTTCCAATGCCTCTGGTCCCATGTCAAAACACCTGCGGAGTCGACAGGAATATTTGAAACAAAATCGAGTTCAGAATCTGTCAAGGTGCTGCATCACTATATTGGGCCATTGGGCCATGTATCAAGTTTACATCTCTTATTTTCATGTCTTAGGGTTAGGTTACAACCCAAACACCACCTTGGACGTCCTCCTACCAATATATACTCCATAGTAGCCGCCACAAACAATTGGATTTTGCTTAGATTAATAATATCACCATTCTACGGTTTGTGAAACCCCAACTTCGCTATTTCAGATCGTGACTTCTACGTTCTTGCTTGTGTTCTCGGTTGCACTTGCAAGGATTAGCCTTCTTGGCGAGGTCAATCATGTGCAGCACGGTTAATAACCAACAGAGCGGTGGTGTAGTGATTGTAGGGGTTTTTCGTGTTCTGCTCGAGAGCCTCGGATCATTAACGTCGAGATCTCCACCTCAATCGACATATCCTTACCTATCAGAAGATCGGGCCTAAACCTTTCCTCATCAATTGGTATCAGATTTCCAGGTTGCTCGTTAGGTAATTCATCTATCTATTACATTAGTTTTGTTTTTCATACCTAGAGTCCACAAAAAATCCATAAAAAACTTGCAGTTTAGTAGATCTGTTCATTACTTTGTCCAAACCACCATTGAGCCTTTGCAACTTTTGTTTTCAGTTTGGTTTTGTTGAGTTTGTGTCCCTTGTTGTGTCATATTGCTGGTTTAGAAAGTGTTTTTGGTCTTAATTTGAGTTTTGCATTGTGTTTATTTATCCTTTTGAATCAAGTCATCACGTCCAGATTAGATTAATCTCTGTCCAGTTTGGTATTTTCATCATATCTCTCTCATACTTACTCGGATTTTATAGTTCTTGTATTTTCTGGAAAGCTTAAGAAGTTATCTACAACTTTCGTATTCATAGGTTTTCCAATAAACGGAGCTATCATGGTCAAAAGTGTATTAGATCTGAATCTATTATCGACCTAGAATTTCTGAACAGTATGTATTTCGGGGACGATATCTCCTATTGTTATTGTCCAAAATAGGTCTTCTATATATTGAAATTAAAGAGGATATATATATATATATATATATATATAATCTTTCTGTTGTAAGTTTTTCTATTTAGATCCTCTAAGTGTGCCTATTTGTCCTTGGAAGATTTAATAGAAAATCTGCGACAGACACACAAGATATCTTTGATTGGTTTTTTTGCGTTCTTCATTTGCATCACATTCTGAAAAAAAAAGAAAAAAAAGGCATGTGCAAAACAATACAAAAGCCGCACAAAAAAACGGAGAAAAAACAACAACAAAAAAAACAGAAGTGCTTGTATTCTTTGTGTCATCTAGTTTTGTCTCATGTCTTGCTAGCTTGAACTACTAGGAACACATTTAGTCAAGAAACTTTGACAAGTACTTTTAACACTTATTCAACTTTACTATCTGATTGCATTGTTGCTAATCCTTGCTACATATAAAGTGTTATCCAAGCTACACCTTACTCTTGAGCAGAATTGATACACCTTTGCAATCATCCCACGCTTCATTGATTTCTTCATACCGGCCACCGTTTGCCACCTGCAGTATCGGTAAGAACACTTATAAGAGGTTGGTAAGACGCTTGAGAATGTATGATTCCACTTCCACTTTTTTATTATCCTTTATAGTTGATAGGGATAACATATTTTTTTGTTGTCTTCTATTTTCTACTAACAATGTCAGGTAAAAACAAGAATCATGCATTATATACTGAGATGATTGACATGATAAATATGGCGATGGAGTTGCTCACTAAGAGTCAAACATCAACCAAGGTTTCACATGACATTCAGACCATCTTTACAACTCCTTCCACAAAAAGTAATTACATTCTCCCATCTCTTCCCTCTTATGATAGTTTTGGTTACGATGAATATATTGCTTGGGAAATAGAGTTGGATAAAGTTTTTGGACAATATCATATGTGTGAGAGGAGAAAGATTAGAAATGTTGCAAGATTAGAAATAGTGAGATATCCATAGGAGTGATGTCCTCATCACGACCAATATCTCTGCATACTCTCCTTTGGAGCCTAGAGACGGTCGCCCACCTCTTCTGCGAATGTCCAAAGGTCAGAGAACTCTGGGGCATGGTTAGCTCATGGCTGCACGTCACCTTTCTCCACCCGAATAACTGGTTGCTCGAGTCTTCAGTCTCTTCTTGGTTTGATAGCATCTCACTAGTCTCTTCTTGGTTTGATAGCATCTCACCAGGCTCTGGTTCAACGCAAGACAAGGAGCTGCGATCAATTATTGTAGCAGTCATCTGGACAGTCTGGCGCGAAAGAAATGCATGGATCTTCCAAGCAAAAGAAGGCTCAGTACCTGATATTTTTACTGTAATTAGAGATGACTTAACCCTGTGGCGTCTTGCTGGTTGTAATCCGCTAGGCGCATGCTTTCCTTCTTTTCATTCTGATCAAGCTCGCATATGAGCCCACCACATATATGTACATACAACTATGTTCATATCTCCTAATATATTAACGCTAGAGCCTCTCTGGCTGTTTTCAAAAAATACAACAGTCAGTCATGGAAAAAAGAAGAAAGAATGAGAAACCCGCCCTGCACCTGATCTAGGGCAGCGGCATGGACTTTCTCCAGCTGGAAAACAGACCCTTCGGCTGCCCAGGATAATTGGTCTAGGGCATTCTCGGCCTTAGACAATTGGTCGGCGGACTCCTTCGCCTCCTACAAAGCACGGTCCCGAATCACCGATACCGAGCCGCTCACCCGCCTCCTTCGCATCGGCACGGGCAACGAGTGCCTATTCCTAGTCCATCATGGCATACGCCCGGGACCAGTTGAGCTCCTCCCCATCGCTGATAACTCTGCCTCAAGGGAGCTTTGACGATGTTGGGCCTCACCTAGAAGGCACGACCTCTTGATTGCCAGCCACGCCAACCTCTGCAAAAGGGATTGGGTCAAAACTCATGGAAAACAAGCAGCAGATGAGAAACACGAGGGTAGGGCAGAACAACTCACTCCATTGATGACTGTCTACCAAATGCGCTTGAACACGTCGAAGACCCACTCGAACCCAGCTTCCAGATTCGATTGGACACCGTTGAGCTGCGTGCACATGTCAGCGCCTCCCTCGTGGAGACGCTCCCACTCGATCCACTCTGAGTCGAAGGACCCGGAAGCATCCTGCCCCCCTCGCGGTTGGAAAACGGTCAGAGCAAGGGTGTCATCACCTCAAGCCTCCGACCACCGTAGTCCGGGGACCCTCTGCCTCCAAGGCCAAGCTCGCACCTTGCTCAGAGCCCTGGACGCTTTCGGATCCAGAACCACGTGTTCCGCCCCCCGCATCTTAGCTGCCGGTGCCTCCTCGTCTTGCGCTGGCACCGACGATTCTGACATCGCGATAGTTGGTGCTTGAGGCGTCATGCCAACCACCGCCTCGTTCGGCGATGATGCCAGAAAATTGCAGCTTCCCCCATGCCAGAGAAGACCAGCGAATCGTAAGGTACTACCACCGTCGCCTCCACAGACGCCTCCAACGGGGCCATCAGAGTGGCCGCGGATGGCACTTCGATCGTCATCACTTCCGTCGCACATTGAGCTCCCGTCACCTCTGGAGCCGAGGAAATGACCGCAACCGACTCCATAGCCGTTGCGCCCGCTGACGGCACCACTCGGCCTTCCTATACGACTTCAGGCAGTGGGGAAGCCAATTGCATCAGGACAAAGCCCGCTGGAATTAGCAGCGATAGAGGCGACACCTTTAGCCCCGCTCTCTCAGAAAAGGCCGCCCCACCTGCAGTACCACCCCCGCTGACTGCAAGGCCGACGAGATCGTGGTTGGCCCCCGCGACTAAGGGTGCGTTTGATTCGGAGACAAAGTGGGACGGGTTGGTTCCATTCTCGTTTTTAGAATGGGTTGGTTCCATCCTCGTTTTTAGGGATAAAATGGTTCCATTTCTTGTTTGTCTGGAGGGATGAGATGATTCCTGTTTTTTTGTTTGATTGGAGGGACGAAAAGGGATCAGAATGGATGACATCTCCTCTCCGTTAGCTGTTCTGTTTGTCAGTTTTATTTAAGCATTTCATCAAACACCCTTGTGAACGATAAGAGCAGCTGCAGCTGTTCGAACACCCACTACCATCCTGCAAGAGACGATGAACACTCTGCTGCTAATCAACCAACATGCTAATGTGCATAGACATTGATCAACATCACATTATTCGACTCAGCTGGCCCAGTGCAGCTCCGTCTGTCGGATGCACGAACGACACCAACTCCAGCGCAATCGTCTTCGCCTACACCCGCTCCAGCTTGGTCGCCCATGAGCTCGGGGGTGACGCCGCATATGCCACCTTGTCCCAAAGCCAGTGCTGACAGCATCGTGATGAGGTCGATGCTGACCCGCTTCTGCTCGCTGCATCTCGTGCCCGATGCTGACTTGCTTCTGCTCGTCGCCGGACAAGCCGCACACGAACATGTTGATCATGATGGTGTCAACGCGCGCGGAGAGACTCAGCTCAGTGATCACAGCTTCGGTTGTGGTGAGGGCCCAGTAGAGCAGCTGCAGCATGGCGCAGAACACGAGCGCCTCCCCTGAGGTGAGATGGAGACCGGAGGTAGAGGCGAGGAGCGTCGGGCTGGAGAACGACGGAGGCAGGGGCGGAGGAGTGTGAGAGTGGGACTGGACCGAGACGGAGGTAGACGCCGTTGAGGTGGGATGGATTGATCCGCTCAGTTTTAGGTGGACGGCACTATCCCGGATTTAAGAGAAATATTCCCCTTAAGGGATAACTCTATCCCACCTGTCTCCCAAACAAACACCATTAAAAATGGGTTGGTTCCGTCCTATCCCACTTTATCCCACGAACCAAACGCATCCTAAGAGGATGAGAATATCAAGGACCGAAGAATGGAATGAACCTCGATGAAAGAGGAAGGCCCACGTGTGGTCCCCCACCTCGACAACAACTGGCGCCCGAGATTTTGAGCCCCGGACGGTGGAGAGGATGCCCGGGCGCCCAAGTCGTGAATGTCGAGGCTCTGCAATAGAAGGGACGACGACCCCTGATCGGCATACACCCTGGACCTCCTGGCAAGGTGGCCAGAACCGGACATCGCGCCCCTCTTTTGCTCTGCAGGGACCGCGACCGACGAGCCGGAGTCGACCTCGGACTTAAGCATCTCCGACCCAACATTATTGTTCGTCTCGGAAGACTCGGGCCCGATGGGAGGAGTCCGACCACTCTCCTCCGCGGCCCTCACCTCCTTCTGCCACAACAAGCAGACCTCCTCTAGAAGGATCCATCGGTCCTTCGGCCAGTCCTCTTTCATGTTCTCATCCACGGCACGCAACGCCTTCTCCATTCTCTTCCCCTTATCCTCCGTCAGGTTGGGTAGGTAAGAGATCCCAGTGAAGCCCCGCATGGGCGGACGGTCCCGACTCGCCGGGAGTGGACCGCTCGCGATGTTGCTCGAGGGCTGCACCATGAGCTTTGCATTCGCTGCGAGACTTGGGACGGCGACAACTCTTCCTGCGGCTACCTCTCGCGTCACCAACAGAAGCATATAGCCACCTCGTGCTAGCCCTGTCCTGAAGTGGCACGACCCTCCACTCGACGAGGGTTTGGAGGATGACCTCACCCATGAGACCCTCCATCTTAGGTCCTGTTTGACACAGCTGGAACTTGTTACAAAAGCAGCTTATTTGAAAAGCTGATGGAAAGCAGCTTCTGCTTATATCCTGCTTTTAGTTCATTCTGAGAAGCAGTTGAACTAATAAGCTGTTACAGAAGCTTCCTGTTTGGCACACTCTTAGTTTATTTTTATAAAGAAGCTACAACAGAAGCTGTGCCAAACAGGGCCTTAAGCTTATCCACCTCTACCAAGAATGACATTAGGCGAGGCTGCTCTTTCTTCAGGCTGTTAGAACATTATTCGTGTAAACGTAAAATAACCATGAACAAGATCTAGCCTCATACATGAATACCAAATAAAAGAGGACGTTAATCAGTGATTACTATCCCTAGACGAAGCCATTAGGCCAAGCAAAGTCTCGTGCCTGTTTGATGCAGGCTCGTTGGCAGCGTCGTCGTGTGTAAGATCAAGGCGACGACCTTCGTCCCGTTAGCAGTGTTGTGAGGAACGTGTGTGTGAGGATGTGTCGGGAGAGGCTACACTCTAATTTCGTATGATCATTAGAGTGACCAGCTACCACTATTTATATATGCGCTGCTGCGGGCCAAGGCCGCAACCAAATATGGTAGGTTGCACCTCCGATCAAGGCGCATGGAAATTAAGGAAATAAATCCGTAATTAGGGAAGGTCATCAATTTCATAGTTAGGAAACATCTTATTCCCTTCCCCAAAAAATCACCAGCCTTCCATTTCATTTGAAAAACAAATTAATGCACAACTAATAAGGAAATATGTTCTTCCTTAAGTGTATGGATGGTGATATTATTCCTTTAATTACAAAGGAAATTATTCCATAAGATGGAAACTTAATTATTTCCTTCCTTATTGTTTGCAGGACGTTGGCCATGCGATCACACATTCCAACATTCTCCCACTTGATTGTAAAGCTAACGTCATAAGTCCATTCTCGAAAAAGACTGTGTACCAAAGTAAAGCGTCGCAACAACAAATTAAACGTCATTGAAACTTTAGTACTCATAGTACACCATCTTTCTCTTGAAATAGGAAACATTATTCTTACAGGAGTTGGTTGCATTATTGGCCCTCCATTACAGTATCAAAGGCTTTCTAGCAAACCCATGCCAGCAACATGATCACAAAAAGTATTGGGTGCTAAGCCTTTAGTGAGCGGATCTGCAAGCATTAGTTTAGTACTTATATGCTCAACTTTAACGGTTTGATCCTGTACTCTATCTTTCACAACATGTACTTAATGTAATTGTGTTTGGCAGCACCACTTGACTTGTTGTTACTCGAAAAGAAAATTGCAGATTGATTATCGCATTATATCATTAGTGGTCTCGAAATGCTGTCTACCACTCTTAAACCGGGAATAAATTTCTTTAGCCATACAGCCTGCCCAACGGCCTCATAACATGCTATAAACTCAGCTAGCATTGTCGATGATGCAGTTATAGTTTGATTGGAGCTTTTCCACGAGACAGCTCCCTCATCGAGTGTGAAGACATAGCCTCACATCGATTTCTTAGAGTTAACACACCCCGCAAAGTCTGCATCTGGGTATCCCACAATCTTTAATTCATGAGACTTTCTATATGTGAGCATGATATTCTTAGTGTCTTGCATATAGCGTAAAACTTTCTTTACAGCCTTCTAGTGGTCCAGTCCTGGATTTAACTAAAATTTGCCAAGCATCCCAGTTATATACGCTAAGTCAGGACGTGTACATACTTGAGCATACATGATGCTTTCGACAGCAGAAGCATAAGGAACCGACTTCAGTTGATCAGCCTCATATTGGTTCCTTGGGCTTTGAAATGTCCCAAACTTATCACCCTTGACAACGGGGTAGGTGAGGCATAGCACATATGCATATTGTATCTCTTAAGTGTTTTGTCTATGTATGCCTTTTGTGATAATTCTAATACTCCTTTGGACCTATCTCAATGGATTTCTATGCCCAGGACATAAGAGGCATCACCAAGATCCTTCATATCGAATTTAGAGGAGAGAAAACTTTTGGTCTCATACAACATATTCTTATTGTTGCTTGCCAAAAGTATATCATCAACATACAGAACTAAAATGACAAAGTCATTTCCTTTAAACTTAATATAGATGCAATTATCCATCTTATTTTCATTAAACCAAATTTTCCTTATTACATCATCAAACTTGAGGTTCCATTGCCTGGACGCTTGCTTTAACCCATAAATAAATTTCTTAAGTCGACATCCCATATGTTCCTTGCCTTTCATGACAAAACCTTCCGGTTGAGCCATATAAACATCCTCATGCAAGTCACCATTTAGGAATGCAGTCTTTACATTCATCTGATGTAACTCTTGATCATAATAAGCTACAAGCCCCATAATAATTCTTAGTGAGTCTTTGCTAGACACCGAAGAGAAGTTTTCATTATAATCAATACCCTCTCTTCGTGTGAAGCTTTTAGCCAAAAGCCTCACTTTGAACCTTTCAATATTTCCTTTGGAGTCATGTTTTCTCTTGTAAACCCATTTGCAACCAACTGTTTTGACCCCGTTAGGAATCTCTACTAAGTCTCATACATCATTAGTGCTCATGGACTTTATTTCATCCTTCATGGCTTCGAGCTACATAGATGAGTGCTTACTCTTCATAGCCTCTTTATATGACGTAGGATCCTCCTCCTTTCCTACGTCATTCACATCTTCATACATGTATACCACATAATCATCGGAGATGGCTGATCTCCTATTTCGCTGTGATCTCCTAAGAGGCTCATCATGTTGCTCATTATTCACAACAAGAGGTTGTTGTGAATTATTAATAGGTGCCTCATCAGTGTTTGCATTCTCCCCCACTTGAGGTGCAACAACAACGGGATCCGCTGAAGGTGCGATCTCAGGTGTCACAACTACTAAAGGAGGAACCTCAGAAGGTACATCTACTAGAGGTGCAACAACTAAAGGTGCAACATTATGCATGGGAATAACAATCTCTTGGATCATCGGGGATGAAACATAAACCAGTTTTTCCTCAAGATCTATTTTCCTAGGGGTCATACTCCCACTGATCTCATCATTCTCTAAAAACACAGCGTGTCGTTTTTCCACAAATTTAGCGACATTATTTGGACAATAGAACCGATATCCCTTCGATCTGTCAAGATAACCAATAAAGTGGCAACTAATAGCCTTAGGGTCTAATTTTCCAATAGTTGGATTGAAGACTTTAGCTTCAGCGGGACAGCCCTGTATACGTAAATACCGTAAGCTTGGTTTTCTCTTGGTCCATAATTCATAAGGCGTGTTAGGTATGGATTTGCTGGGAACCCGATTTAGTATATGTGCAGCTGTCTTTAGTGCTTCCATCCATAAATTAACCAGTAAATTGGAGTAGCTTAGCATGCTTCTCACCATATCAATAAGTGTGTGATTACGCCTTTCGGCTACTCCATTTTGTTGCGGTTCGCCCGACGTAGAATATTGGGCTATTATGCCATTTTACTGAATATACCTTGCAAAAGGACCCGGAATTTGGCCATAAGGCGCATGTTTGCCGTAATATTCTCCTCCTCGACCTGATCTTACGACTTTAATTTTCACATTATGTTGGTTCTCAACTTCAGCTTTAAATATCTTAAATTCATCTAATGACTCTGATCGATGCTTTATTGGATAAATGTAGTCGTATCTTGAGAAGTCAACCGTGAATGTTATGAAAGAATCAAAACCATCCACAGTCATTATTGGAAAAGGACCACATATATCGTATGAATTAATTCTAAAAGTCCTGTACTTCTTATCGCTCCTTTCTTAGTTTGTTTAACAAATTTTCCTTTAATGCAATCGATGCATTGATCAAAATTAGAGAAATCCAACGGGTAAAGAATTTCTTCCTTAATGAGATGTTCAATTCTCCCCCTCGAAATGTGGCCATGACGACAGTGCCACAATTTCGAAGAAATCTCATTCTTAGTAACACGATTGAGTTTATCATTATGAACATCACATATATTCATCACAGAAGATTCATAAAGGGAAAGCAAATAAAGTTTGTCTTGTCGGAAGGCAAGACCAACATCATTATTATTATACTTAATTAAACACTTTTGGTTCCCAAAATAACATTCAAATCCATCATTGTCTAATAAGGAAAAAGAAATCAAGTTTCTCCTCATGCTAGGAACAAATAAAACATTATTAAGATGAAGTTAGAAGCCGCTATCTAAATGAAGTGATAGTGATCCAATGGCTTCAACTTCAACTTCTTTTCCATCAGCGACCTTTAGGCTTTTCTCCCCCTTTATTACGTTTATCTTCATATTGAATCCCTATAATGAATTAGTGACATGCACGGTGGCACCCCAGTCAATCCACAAAGTATTTAGTGAATAATTTGCATAAAATGATTCATCAATAAAAGTAACAACATCATTACCCTTTCTAGCAACCCACTTCAGAAAACCAACACAATCCTTTTGGTGATGACTAGGTTTGCCACAAAGGTGACAACCATCACCAGTATTCTTTCTAGAATTATTAGGGTGAAGTTGCCCAGACTTATCATTACCATAAGAGTTGTGCTTGTGTTTCTTGCCACCATGATTATCATTACCATGAAACTTCCTCTTACTAGAGCCAACTTGATTAATATAGTCATGTTTGGCAGCCTTGATTTTGTCCTCCTCTTGGAAACATGAGCAATTAATTCATGAATGGTCCACTTATCCTTCATATTGTTGTAAGAAACAACCAGTGCACTATAGTTTTCAGGTAAAGACATGATAACAAGATGAACAAGAAAAGGATAATAAAAACCCATCTTTAAAGCTTTAAGTTTAGCACTTGTGTCACACAACAACATGATGTGCTCTCTAACACTGCCAACACCATCAAACTTAGTGTTAAAAAGCTTACGCATGAGTGCCAAGTCATATGACTTTTCATTGCCTTTAAATTTCTCTTCAATAGAGGTCAAATAAGTCTTAGCATTTTCGGAATCCTGGATTCTCCCTTTATCCCTTCAAAAATTTACCCCTTCATAATCCTTAGTGACATGCGATTAGAGCGCTCCCACATAGCAATATTTTTCTTATAGGTCTTAAGTTTGTCATCATAATTTTCCATGCCGGTGGCGGGAGGTGTGGGAACATCATGCTCAAATGCATAGTCAAGCTCAAGAACACCAAGAACAATTTCAACATTATTCTTCCATGTGGGGAAGTTGGTTCCATGAAGTTTCTCAATTCCACTAATAGCGGAAATAATGTTCAGAGCTGAATAAAATGGAGAAACATTAGTAAACATCATTAAATTTAATAAAATTAAGCTAAATAAAATTTTGACATCACCATTGGGCAGAAGTGAAAATTAACACATTAAATAAAGTTTTCATATCACCGTTGGGCATAAATGAAAATTAACAACTACGGCATATAATTAAAACAACTTTAGTTAAAAATTAATTACATGTCATAACATTAAGATTTGACATAAATTATCTAAATAAATATCTCGTTGGTTCAATTTAATTTAGAGAATAAACATATATGCAGAGGAAAAAATAATTATCAAGTAATTATCAGTGTCATTAGCAGAAGAATACAAAATTATCAAACTAAAAATTAAATCTGATATAATCATGTCTGAAGAGGAAATAATATTTCATACCGTGCAACTGAAATGCATTTTTGTCCAATAGAAGAAACAGAAAATGGCCCATAAAGTAATGCACGGCCCAAAAAGCTTGACCCAACCGAAAGGAGATAACCCTAATTGTATTCTTCATTCCCACCGCGAAATCCCAAGGAAAGCGGCGGCAGGAGAGCGAAAGGCGGCGGTGGCCGATGGCGCGATGCCAGGCCAGGCGCGTGTGCTCCGGTGGAGGGCTGCAACTACGGCGACGCAAACGCGGGATGTGAGGATGTCTCGACAGAGGCTACACTCTAATGTCGTTGGATCATTAGAGTGACCAGCTCACCCTATTTATATATGCGCTGCTGTGGGCCGGGGCCGCAACCAAATATGGTAGGTTGTACCTCCGACCAAGGCACATGCAAATTAAGGAAATAAATCCATAATTAGGTAAGGTCATCAATTTTGTAATTAGGAAACATCTTATTCCCTTCCCTAAATATCGCGAGCCTTCCATTTCATTTGAAAAACAAATTAATGCACAACTAATAAGGAAATATGTTCTTCCTTAAGTGTATGGCTGGTGATATTATTCCTTTAATTACAAAGGAAATCGTTCCATAAGATGGAAACTTAATTATTTCCTTCCTTATTGTTTGCACGACATTGGCCATTCGATCACACATTCCAACACAGGCATTCCCAGCCCCAAGCGGCCAAAGACACCAGCAACCTCCAAGTGAAGTCGGCATGTCGGGCTCCACATTCCGCATGTAGAACCATTCTCGATGCCAGCCCTTGAGGGAATCCAAAAGCGAGAGCGGGAAGTAACGTCGCAACCACGACCAGGTCTGGACGCAGATGGAGCTGACAAGAGGGATCAGATTTTTAGAAGAACGAAAGTAAAAGAAGTGCCTCCAAAGGAAGTAGTTTGGAGTATCTCGAGGAATGCCTCGCACAGGATGACGAACATCGAGATGTGAAGCACCAAGTTCAGCGCCAAGTGTTGGAGCTCCAATTGATACCTGTTGAGGAGCCCCCGGAGGAACAACATCGCTGACAGCCCCAGACCCCGACAGTTAAAAGGTAGAAAGGACACCACTTCGTCGACCCGCGATTAGAGACATGCTCGCCGTTAGGACAACCAGCACCATAGCGACCAGCTAGCGACATCACGCCCAAGGAGACCAACGTATCAAGCTCCTCCAGGCGAATGGAGGAGGGGCTCACTTAGCCATCGAGCGGGGAAAACTGTGAACATGAGCGGTGATGGGGAAGTTTTCTTTTTCCTCTCATCAGCATAGAAGTGACTCTCAGATATTGCAGGAAATATGACAAAGTGCGAGGATCAAAGGACAAAAATGAAGCACGGAGGAGGTTAGGGTTCAAATGTCAGACCTTTTTTAGCACCTAGCGCAGACATGGGCCATTATGGTGCATCGCCTTAGCAATCACATAATGGTAGGCCCGTGAACTGGACCACCGCAGAGCATGCCACGCGCCCCAACCCCTCATAACCGGTCCTGCTCTGAATCAATCTTATGAGGTTTGCGCTCGATATCTTCAGAATCTGGCAACAAATTAAATGGACATGGCAGCCTGCCTTCTTCTAAGTTGTACAGGTGTCAACTCCAAGTCGTGCAGCGCCTCCTCATCTCCCGCTGCACGACACCCACAAGCCAGCAGGTCCCGATGAGATGGGTATGTTTCCGGCCCACTTTTGGGGTCACTAGTAGTTCCGGGTTCGAACTGCCCGCCTGTTGTTGACGTTCATTATATACCAATTTCAACCATCAATGTAACTAATTTATGTGAAGGAATAAATATTTATTACACACACCACCTTTATATTTAGCATAGTTCCACTTGTACTTAGAAAAATAGTGCATACATGTGTTTTATTGAAGAAATGAATAGACCAATCACGCAACGACATGTGACATCACATAGATCCATGGACCCATTACCAGGTGTAGCCGAGGGAATCTAACGTCAACTCATGCGGGGATGAGCTTAGGGCCACAAATCAATGACAAAGAGAAAGCACAGACAAAGGTGCGCTAGGACCAAGTTGGTCATGCCCCTGGTTCGACTGACTCCTTCCTGGCACACAACTCGGTCAGCCGACGTGTCGCACTCTTCTGTTGCTCCTTGATGGCTGTTGACGACTGTTATATACCTATTTCACCCGTCAATATAACTCAATTATGTGAAGGAAATATCATTTCATGCACACATCACCTTTCTATTTAACATATTTCCATTTGTACTTGGAGAAATTGGTGCATGCAGGTATTTTATACAGAATTGAAGTGAAACAAGGGGATGGATCCTATAAAATATCATCCCAGCCAATCAAGCGCCAACATGTGGCACCACATGGATCAAATGGCCCACAAACAGAAGTATTCGAGACCATCCAACGGTGTAGCACACATATCAAGGGATGGGACCCACCTGGCAGCTACCTGGAGAAAGCACATGCAAAATGGTGCAGAGACCAGGTTGGTCGATGCCCCTAGTCGGCCAACCTGGTCCTGGTGCCAAACTTGGTCAGCTTCCACGTGTTGGCTTCTCTCGGCTTGAAGAAGTAAGCGGTGACTGATTCGCGCACTTCAGGTGGCAGGAACTGACCCTTCTCCGAGCTATAAATAGGACCTCTCACTTCAACACACACCACTTGAGCATCATTCTATTGTATACACTAGTTCTCTTAGGATGTGTTTGGTTCGGAGACAACGTGGGATGGTTCGGGCCCATCCCACTTTTCAAGGATGGGATGGTCCCATTTTTTTTCGTCTGAAGGGATGGGACGGTCCCTGTTTTTTGTTTGCTTTAGAGGATGATGTGGGATGTAATGATATCATCTCTTGTTTGTATTGTTGGATGGGACATATGCTTGTGAGGATGGCGTGGGACCACCGTACACGTAGCGGAGGTGGGATGGACTCATCCCTATGTTTTTGGAGGCATGAGTCTATCCCGCATCTGGAGGGAATATTCCTCATTGAGGGATGACTCTATCCCATCTGTCTCCGAACAAAACAATTGAAAAGTGGGATCGTCCCATCCCATCCCACCATATCCTCAAACCAAAAACACCAGCCCTTAGTGGAGTTAGGCTATAGAGAGGAGAGCCTCTAGTCCCAAGTCCAAGTTGGGAAAGGTATGGATCATGTATCGTTTCTTATATTTGTGACTTTATGCATAGTAAAAATATTATCTTTAGTCTTCTTTTCTTCATATACTTGGATGAAGCGTTTCATGTTTGATTGTGGATTCCATGTATATGGTAGGAGTAGTCTTTATGATTATGCCATATCACTCCTAATCTATCATCATAAACACTACAAACCCCCACTATAGTCTAATTTGTTATGATGTGGTCATGTTAGTATCAACAACTTATGCCATGTCTCAACATTGGTTCAATGATGTTTAAATTATTCATTGCCTTAGAGAGGTACTTGTACTCGAGCCTCCAAGGTATTTACTTAGTATGCTAGCATGGTGCTAGGATACTAAGTAGTGTTCGATGTCTCATAGACCCACGGATTGAAGAGGTAGGCAGTAGGTGGTGAAATACCTATCTGTCCTTTGTAATCCTCCACGTTCGGCTATGCCACAAGCTGTTGGCGGGTGTCATCCTAATATTGCAAGGGGTAAACCTGTGCCCTATATGTTGAACAACTTAGCATAAGGATTCACCATTAACATGCTCAGTAGTATCTGACCTAGGCTATGTCTAGCAACTATCCAACTCTTAGTCTAATCTCCATTAGGACTCATCTAACCTTTAGAGTAAATTGCTTAGGTGTGCGTCACACAACCCATATATTATCAACTTACCCCTATCTTGATAATTGATTAGTACCCCATAACTTGATCATAAGAGTAATGTTTACTTTACTCCGTTGCCTTCCTTTGGGATAAATACAATACCCTTGGGAATACTCTTGGGTAAAATGCTACACGACAGTTTTCGTGCGCTTGCGGACCTCATCTCTTTCGATAGATGATCTGTGATGTAAGAAACATCAATAAGAATTTTTGGCGCCATTGTCGGGGAAGGCAAAGGAAGTGAAGGATAGCTATCACTTGTGATTAAACTATAGGCGCTAGTAGTTATTAGACAGGATTACCCTTGTTTGTTTTCTCCTTTTGTGTGAAAATAGGATAGTGTTGGCTAACCTATTTCATGGGATGGCCAACGAGGACGCAAGTACTAAACTGCAAGATGATTCAAGGCGTACTTCAACAAATGTCCGCTAGGAAACATCATTGCCTTTTGTGGAAGAATTTTAGCTTCCATTAGAAGCCAAAGTCATCCATACCCAAGCTTGGGGGAGGCTCCAAGTGTTCTTCTTGGTTTGCCTCCACCATAGGGTGGATAGTTGCCTCCTCATCCAACATTCATGTCATGGGTTGGTCCATTAATCCATGACCACCTTTGTGCTGGAGCTCAAGGAGTCCTATTCTCATTCATCATGAATGAGAATATGGTCTCTACTGAAGGGGTGGATTGAAGAGTGCTCTAGTTCCTTTAGTTTGGCATGCACACCACTTAACAAGGTGGACATGCTAGCTAAAGAACTACACCTCCCATTGAAATATCGTGAATATCAAGCCAGTGGAGAAGGGTTTGGATGATCCAAGCCATGGATATTCACATGATTTGCGAAAATCCAAGTCAACATGGGCCACTTGAGGATTCATTTTCCCAAAGACCCATGAGGATCATTTCCCAACAACAACTTCAATGGCTATCACCAACAAGCAGGTCAAGGGGGAAATCAATATCACCCTTGTAATCAAGGAGGCTATGAGGATTTCATGGGATTCGAGTTCAACTAAGTCTACCTTGAAGTATCTTGTCCATGGCCAATCAAGAAATCAAAAGAACATGAAGCTCTTGGTCAAGGACAAGAAACTTAAAGATCATTCAAGATCCAAGATATACCACAATCACTTGTTGGGATTCCTACCCTTTGACCAAGTCCATGCAACCTAGGGCAAGTGACATTGTGAATGAAGCGTTTCTTGTTTGATTGTGGAGTCCACATGTCACCATGCCCAAGGAAGCTTTTGATCCATGATCAAAGTATGGGTTAAATCAAAAGAACATGAAGAAGGTTGAAGTGACACCCAAAAAGAAGGACAAGCCCCACCATGCTCACAAGAGAATATCTTCTAGAGGGAGAAGCCATCACTACATCAACAAGTCTTCATCATGATGATGGAGAGGCTAGGGCCACCATGTGTCCCACATGTCCAACTAACATGCCAAAGGAGATTTGGCATGTCAATCAAGAGAACTGTCTACATCTTCAACTCTGGGATTGGACAACAAATTATTGCACTAAACACGACAGAGGTAAGTCCCACTCATCAGACTTTAAAAATCCGTTTAGTCCTTGCCAACAGGTTAATTGGTATTTATCTCATATTTGATTTCCCATTTGCATATTTCAAATTCCCATCGATCTTTGTATTTGCATTTAGCATGTTTGAATTTTCACACTTGCGTGTTGGAAAGTAAAATTTCTAACCATCATACAACTAAAATTTTGAATTAAGAAATAAGTTTATTTGAATATGAACCTTGAGCATAACCACATGAATTCATCTTCCAAATTGAAACCAAAAATATTTCCCTTAATAGTTCAATGCATTAGCAAGTTATTTCAAGTTGAGCAAAACAATATGACAAGGGGTACAACATGCTTTTTAGCAAACGTAATTCGTTTTCAAGTATTTTTGTTCATTCTTGATTATTAGTGCAGCCAGGACAAAATTTGTGAAGAGGTTGGAATGCCCCATCAAATGCATATCCCTCCATCAATCTCATTTTAAGTTCATGGTGGAGGAATGCTCAAGATGCTGGTCCAATGTGACACCCGGTTACGAAAAACGAACCAAGTGCACTGTATGTGTGCCCAGGATGTTCATCACACATACACATCAACTTCACAAATGATAATCATAATTTAACCATATCACAAATAATAAATATACCTTGATTCTATGACAGCAGTAAATAATCTAGCGTAGGCAACTGCAACTCCACAGGCAATCGACAGTAGTATGCATGCCTAGTACTCCATGACGACTTCCAAAATATTTCTTGTAGCTGAATTGATTGTGGGAATAACAAGACTTAGCACATGTCGTACTCAGCAAGTGTGGGAAAATAATGACATGTAGCTTAAACAAGAAATGATAATAAATGGTTGTTTGCTGAAAAGTACAGTCAAAACATATGAAAGCATCCTACAATGTCTATGCGAATTAATCCCATCATAACCCAAATAATTACCAATTATGAGGCCAACATCATCAATTACCATTATATCACATCCGTCAACAATTATCCATCCGTATACAAAATTCTTACCATCATCATCAACCATATTCATTTATCACAACTCAACCCGTATCCATAACCAAACCATCCCAAATCTCAAGTTCTACTCTAATCTGTGAGGGTCCAAGTCGCTCATAACCAGGAGCACAACTATCATGATAGTTTTAACACTATGCAGAGGTTCTACCACTTTACCCACAAGTTCATGATTTTGTCCCCTTTCGGTGACTAAAGAACCTCCATTATGCCCGTGACCCGTTGGTCACATTACACACTTCCGTCAGTGTGTGGCCAAGAGATCACAAAATAGCCTTTACAAAGGGACTACCATCATATTCAAACCTACTAAGGTTTCACCGGTGGTGATGCCTCCAACTAAGCACATTCAACCAAGGGCCCCCTCTTGTGCAGCTCGGATCCCAGGCAATCCCGCCACTATTGCACACCCAACCGATTCCCATTCCCCGCTCCCCCAAATGATCCGAACAATACTGCAATACACCTAATTAATCGGCTAAGCCGCACCCATACTTGGCCTTGTGGTGGTACTGTAAATCTTAGATTGTTGCTCCACAAACCGGTCCTTAGATCTAAAGCAAGCGAAACCACCATATCATCCAACCCAATCCACAAACCATGCTTGCTTAGATCTTCCAATCCCATGTTACCAATTAACCATATTCATCAATTCACATCATCCATAAGTTCATTAATTCATAATTAAGCCATTGGGTTGTTTTCCTGTCCCAATTAATTAGAGCGAAGCAAAAAGGTAAAACACCATTTCCGACTCTTTACAATGTAATCCAAGCGACAAGGATGGTTAAACAAGTCTAGTAAACACCTATTTTGGGTTTCCCATCAATTTGACACAAGCATACAATTTTGCAAACAAAACATATAAAAATAGGATCAAAATGATCAAGGACACTTGTCTTAATATTACGCAATTTGATGGCTCAAGCAATTCAAAGTCTTGCGTTTAAAGATCCTCGGATAATCGCTTCTCAATCATAACCTCTTGAGTGTACCCGTCTACTCGCAATCAAGCACATATACAAACCAACAATGAAATCAACAATAATATGCACATATATTAATCAATATGCCATGATGTATATGCATGAGATAATTATGTTGTAATACATGCTATTAAATTATTACTATTGTTTACTAATTAGGTTCAACTAGTTCTCAGGTGCTTATGTGAGTTTTGAGTTAATTAGAGTGGTTCTTGTGGTATTAGAGGTTGCTGAAATTTTAATACTAGATTAGTCTGCAGTAGGACTGAACTAGTCCGCACTGCACCGGACAAGTCCGCGTAGGACCGGACTAGTCCATGGCGGTACAGCAAGACACGATGAAATAAGTTTAGACGTAGTGTGCTTCGAATAGTGGATTTATTTCGTTGTAAGAATCTGAACCGAGAGTAACTACCATGATATAATGGATTCATCGGTTGTGGAACGGGACGTGGCGTGCGTCTCCGGCATCTAGGCTCCGTTGATAAAGATGACGGCGTGACGTCAAAGAAGGAACAACGGCGATGTACTGACTCCATCGAAGATCGACGGCGTAATGTAGACGAATAATATGGTGCAGCGATCTCCTGCGAAGAATGACGACGTCGCGATGATCTCTGATGAAAATAGCAGCTCCTCCTTTTCTTGCTTCTTTTTGTCTTCTGGCACTGGCGGCTAGGGCTTGGTCCCATTTTTTCTCTCTGGCGGCGCATGTAAGAGAGGGCTTACGGTAACAGGGCATCACCCCTTTTTTTTTTCTACCGCTGTCAGTGTTCACGTAAGTAGACGGTAGGGTTTTTTTCACCTCTCATGGTGCAGCAGAGCTCACGGTGGCCTTGTTTTTATAGGTGTCGGGGTCCTGGTGCTGCAGTCCCGGTGGGACTCGGTGGCTTAAGTGCTGGGCGCGAGTCGTGGCCTTTGCGGACACCCACAGGGACTCGGTTCCTAGCCTGGGTTGACCATTCTTTTGTTTATCTTTTTTTCCCTCATTGTGCGGTTAGGTTGTTGTGCGGGCATGTTGGTTTGATTTTTTTCTTTCTTTGTGCGGCCAACCGGGTCCAGCTATGGTGGACTTTCTTTTTCTCTTTTCTTTTCTTTTTTGTTTGATTTTCATATTATTTATTTATTCTCCTCAATTAATTGTTATTTGTTATTTATTTCTTTTGTTGTTTATTTTCTTTCGCGTGCAACAAGAAAAAAATGATCTGATCAACGATTGACATATGTTTATTATTTATACATCTGGTATGGTGAAGTGTTAAAATACAACAAACTGTAGAGTATTGGACTAGTCCGTTTAATATCGGACAAGTCCGTTCCGATACAAAGAGGTATATCGGACAAGTCCGGTGTGGTACCAGACAAATCAAGAGTTGTACAGTAAAGGACTTCGGACTAGTCTGTTGTTGTTCAGTAAAGGCACTTGGACTAGTACGTTATTGTCCGGACTAATCCGGTGCCTGCCTAATTTTTTACTTGCTTCTTTATTTCTAATTCTTTTTAGGTTGTTCCTTTTCATCGTACTTAATTCTTATGTATGAATTCATCATATTAAAATATTATATATATATATATATATGTATTTTTAGTTTCATCTATTTCTTTCATCTCATATTCATTATGGCCAATAAATTACTTTTGGCGTATTTATTTTGGTAATTAATTTTTAATACTTGAGGATAAATGCAAAATGCAAGATGATATGCATATATTTAATATTTTTCTTTATAAAAACATTTTCTTCCTATTATTAACTTTAAATTCCCATTTAAGTTTTTAATTTGCCAAAACTCAAAAATCAGGTTGTCACATGTGGGTAGCAAAAGCTTAATCCAATTTTAAGTTGTTGTGAGATATGATATAGTGATAGAGCCGCCATTCCTAGTTTGAAAGTGAAACTTAGATTTCCGGAGAAAATTTTGAAAAGATTTAAGTTACTCTCATTTGATTGGAAATACCTAACAAAGTCATATGATACATTACATTGATAGACCTTATGCATATGCTTTTTGTTTTCACATTGAGCTTTCACAAACTAGTATAGACCTATGTGAGATTTCATTCATTACTTTTTGAATTCAAGACTTCACTTGCACATGTTGTACTTCTACACTAGAAGTAAGCAAATTCCCATCATATCACTATTCCACAATAAAGAGAGAAACTCCATACCCTTCATGCTTAGTACTCTCTCTAAGTTTATTGCATAAAACAGGAGTAGCAGACATGGCTGCAAGAAAAAACGAAGAAGAAAAGGCATGCTTACATAAAAAGCATGAGAAAAAAAAAGAGTAGCCATGTTTCATCCCTGCAAAATAAGAGAGTCCACTAAAAAAAGAGTGATCTCAAATATCCACATCCACCTCCATTCTATCACACATGCACAAGTCTTGAATCAAATAGTTTTGGATTGATTTCTCCTAAGGCTTGCTTTTTTGACTTAGCAATATTATGTGTTGCAAATATGCCTACTACATTCCCTACCAAGCTCCACATACAAGCCATATTTAGAGGTAGGATGAAATTAGGCAAATGCCTTGGTGAGGACATATTTCCACTACACATAAAAGAGAGACTAAGAGAATCAAATTGAGATACTTAAAATCTAAATTGAACTTTCCAGAATATGAGTGGAACTTGATCTCTAGGGTATGTGTGTTCCATTTGCTGTTCTATCTTTCAACCACCCATGAATAGGAGATGGCATAAGGCCCATGATGACTTAAGATGGGTGAGGTACCATGCCAATGTTGCAATACTAGGTACAATATTTTGTTGTGCACATAATACTTTTGAAAAGTAGAACATAGTAGCAACTCCTGATCATCAAACTAAAGTCTTGACTTTGCTCGGGACAAGCAAATAATAAGCCTGAGAGAGTTTGTTGACGGCTGTTATATACCAAGTTCACCCGTCAATAAAACTCAATTCTATGAATGAAATATCATTTCTTGCACACATCACCTTTCTATTTAATCTATTTACACTTGTACTTGGATAAATTGGTGCATGCAAGTATTTTATACCGAATTGAAGTGAAAGAAGGGGATGTATCCTATAAAATATCATCCCAGCCAATCAAGCGCCGACATGTGGCACCACATAGATCAAATGGCCGACAAATAGAAGTATCCGAGGTCATCCAACGGTGTAGCACACATACCAAGGGATGTGACCCACCTGACAGTGACCTGGGGAAAACACAGGCGGAACGATGTAAAGACCACGTCGGCCGACCCTCTAGTCGGCCGACCTGGTCCTGGCACCGAACTCGGTCAGCTTCCACGTGTTGGCTTCTCCCGGCTTGAAGAAGTCAGTGGTGACTGATTCGCACGCTTTTGGTGGTGGGAACCGACCCTTCTCCAAGCTATAAATAGGACCCCTCACCTCTCACTTCAACACACACCAATTGAGCATCATTCTATTATATACACTAGTTCTCTTAGTCCTTAGTGGAGTTAAGATATAGAGAGGAGAGCGTCTAGTCCCAAGTCCATGTTGGAAAGGTATGGCTCGTGTATCTTTTCTTATATTTGTGACTTTATGTATAATAAAGATATTATTTTTAGTCTTCTTTTATTCATATACTTAGATGAAGCATTTTTTTTTATTGTGGATTCCATGTATGTGGCCGGATTAGTCTTTATGATTATGCCATATCACTCCTAATCTATCATCATATACACTACAAACCCTCACTATAGTCTAATTAGTTATGATATGATCATGTTAGTATAAATAACTTATGCTATGTCTCGACATTGGTTCAGCGATGTTTAGGTTAGTCATTGCCTTAGAGAGGTACTTGTACTCAGGCCTCGAAGGTATTTACTTAGTATGCTAGCATGGTGCTAGAATAGTAAGTTGCGTTGGATGTCTCATAGACCCACAGATTGAAGAGGTAGGCAGTAGGTGGTGAAAGCCTTATTCGTCCTTTGTAATCCTCCACGTTTGACTATGCCACATGCTCTTGGCGGGAGTCATCCTAGTATTGCTAGGGGCAAACCCGTGCCCGATATGTTGAACAACTTAGCACAAGGATTCACCATTAACATGCTCATTAGTATCTAACCTAGGCTATGTATATGTATTAGAAGCATTCTAGGATCAACTCCCCAACTCTTAGCCTAATCTCCATTAGGACTCATCTACCCTTTATAATAGATTGCTTAGGAGTGTGTCACACTATCCATATATTATCAACTTTCCCCTGTCTTGATAATCGATTACTACCCCATAGCTTGATCATGAGAGTAGTGTTTACTTTACTGCATTGCCTTCCTTTGGGATAAATACGATACCCCTAGGAATACTCTTGGGTGAAATGCTACACGAAAGTTTCCGTGCACTTATAGACCTCATCTCTTTCGAGAGATGATCTGTGATGTAAGAAACATCAACAATGGCGGTGAAGACTGATTCGCACGCAAAAGACAATGGGAACCAAATGAACTTCATATATAAATAGGACCCCTCACTTCATCACACACCACTTGAGTAATCAATCCATTGTATACACTAGTTCTCTTAGTCCTTAGTTGAAGTCAAGCGGTAGAGAGGAGCCTGTAGGCTAAAGTCCAAATTGGGGAAGGTATGGATCATGTATCTTTCTTTCCTTTTTCTCACTTTATGCATATTAATAATATTATTATTAGTCTCTCTTCATTTAGATACTTGGGCAAAAATTTTCTTGTTTGTTTGTGGCATCGATGTATGTGATGGGTGTAGGTGTTATTATGATCTGGAAGTATTGTCATTATTGTATTATCATAAACACCATACACCTCCACTATAGTCTAATTTGGTAATAGCATGACTATGTTAATACGAATAAGTTAGTGCTGGGTTTCAATATTAGTTCAACAATGTTTAGGTTAGTCATTACCTTAGGATGATATTTGTATTTGGACTCTTAAAGTATTTAATTAACATGTAAGTGTGGTAGCTAGATAGTTAAGTAGCATTGGATGTCTCGTAGACCCACGAGTTATAGAGGTAGGCGGTAGGTGGTGACAGTCTTGTTCGTCCTTTGCACTTCCCTACATTCGACTACGCCACACGCTCTTTGCGGGAATCATCCTGGTTTTGCCAGGGTTAAACCTGTGCCTGATATGTTGAACCACTAAGCCCTAGTATTCAACATTAACATGTTCATGTGTACATAATTAGGCTATGTATATGAGTAATTAGAGCACAATAGGAGCAACCCCGTGTCGTAGTATAACCTTCACTAGGACAACTTTACCCTTTAGAGTTGATTGCCTAGGTGTGTGTCATACTACCCAATTCTATCATTTATCCATCCTACTAGTATCATCACTAGATCATCCTATTCTACCAACAATTTTGCCACACTTCACTTGCCCTCCTTTGGGATAAAACAAATATGATACCCTAGGGAATACTCTTGGGTGAAATTCTACAATGGTACTTTATGCGCGCTTGCGGAACTCATCTTTCCTTGTCTTAGGTTAGCTTATTGCAAACTACATGTCTAGCACTCATTGCTAGGATGACCTATAGACGTTAAGAAATACCAACCAACATTTCTGGCGCTGTTGCCGGGGAAGGCTCATAAGTTTTGCATGATGATGTGGTAGATAGGACTTTAGTAGGTTTTTAGTATGATAACCTTGCTTTGTTTTTGCGTTCTTTGATATGAAAAAGGGTAGTGTATGACCGATTTCTATTTGCTGGCAAACTATGTTGAAGATCCCAAATCACTGCTGAGAAGAGGTCGACCTCCTGTTGTTTGTCCTTAGGTGATTCTTTCAGCAAGGAACCTCATCATCTTAGCAGCACACTGCAAGCCAATGGCCCAGAAGCCGCTTCGCGAGTTTTTGGCTCCCTCTGCTGACAATATTAAAATTTCTGGTGATTATTGGGTTATGATGGGATTACTTCACACAAACAATGTAGGATGCTATTTTCATGTTTTAAATGTACTTTTCAACAAATAACCATTATTTATTATCATTCCTTGTTCAAGTTACATGTCATTATTTTTCCACACTTGCTGAGTATGACATGTGCTCACCCTTACAATTCCCCCACCAACTGTTTCAGGTGATGTTTGGGAGTGCCCTAAGAATAATGCGGAGTACTAGGCTGTGTGCTACCGTCAACTTGCCTGTGGTGTTGCTTGGAGCCGCGCTACCCTATTTTCTTAGCTTTGCTCAGTTTGCTTAGTTTAGATTATTTTTGCTGCATAACTTATTCATGATGATCATTAGAGCTGTAATTTGAGGATTATTTGAATAATGTAATAAAAATACTTAATTAACTTGTGCTATGGTAACTTTCTATATATCGTTTGTGATGCACTCGTGTATGTGTGTTGAACATCCTGGACGCACATATGCGTCGCACATGGTTCATTTCCAGAACTGGGTCTCACAAATTGGAATCAGATCCTGATTGATCGTAGGATGCATCCTAGATAGAATGGACACTTTAGAGCACATAGGAACACTCGGGAAGCATTGTGGTTTATTTGGTGTGCTGTTTGCTATGTAATGTTTCTTGTGTGCTTAGTAGAGGATTGTGGGATGCTTTAGCGTTTGCCACATCCATATAGTTTAGTAGAGGTAGTTGCTTAGTTTCATATCCCTTGATGCATATAATTGGGAACCTTTTCTAAATCCTTCTATCTCTTGCTCTTTGTTCAGATGTCGAGGACCCACAACCAGAGGGATGCCAATGAGAATGAGGAGAACAATGGGGCACCTCAGAACAACAACAATGGACCTGGACCTGAGGCTATCAACCTGGAGCAATTGTTGGCTATGTAGAATCAACTTATGCAGACCGTGATGCAGACTTTGGGACAGATGCAGGCCAATAATCAGAATCAGCCCCATATGCCTCCACCACCGCCACCCCCACTGCCTCATAAAAGGTTGGAAGAATTTATGAGGACCATGCCGCCTACTTTTGCTCAAGCCAATGATCCTATGGAAGCTGATGATTGGCTGAAATCTATGGAGAAGAAGCTCACTATTGTCTAGTGCAACAACAGGGAGAAGGTTCTTTTTGCTTCCAATCAACTAGTTGGAGCAGCTGCAGATTGGTGGGACTTGCTATGAAATGTCCATGAAAATCAAGAGAGGATCAGTTGGGCCGAATTCAAAGAGAGTTTCTGTTCTCATTTTGTTCCTGAGGGAGTTATGATTTTGAAGAGGCAGGCATTTAAGAACTTAAGGCAGGGAAGGTCAAGTGTGAGTGAGTATCTCAATAAATTCACTCAATTCTCAAGGTATGCTCCAGAGGACGTCAATCGGGACAGCCACAAGAAATATTTATTCATGAGGGGCTTAAATAATGAGATTCAAGTCCAATTTCTCAATTGTCACTGTTGGAGTGTGATTCCGGCAATTCTCCCGATACTACCGTTGGCAACCCGCGTAGTTTGTAGTTCGGTTGTGGGCGCGCAAAGATTCAGAACACGATGGCAAGTTGACACCAGGATTTACGTGGTTCAGGCTGCCTGAGCATAATACCCTACTGCACAGGTGTGTGTTGTTGTTGTATCGAGGGTCTGAGCACTTGTAGGCGTGTGTCCGGAAGTGTCAGACCAGAGAGTCTCCCTGTGTATCGCTCGGTCAGTCCTTTTATAGTACAAGGACTGTCCGTTACATCGTCATCCTGGCCCGACATGTGGCCCCGGCGGTTACTGATGTTTAATACACAATTAATGAGTTTAATTACCCTTAACAGCGTGGTAACGCATCTTAACACCGGTATTAAAGGCCCTCCGATCGTGTGCCATTAAGATAGCATTAATGACACTTAATCAGGTCTTGAAGTCTTTAATTGTCCCTTGAAGGTCCGAGCCGTTGGAGGTCCACCAGTCTGCTTGTTGAAGTTGAAGGTCCGGCGGTTGGACGCGTGGCAACTCCGGGGCCTACATTCTTGGACGAGTAGGTCCGGTGTTGTTGTACATGTGTCGGTACCGAAGCTTCCCTCTGTTGGGGGGTTAGGTCCAGGGGTGTCACACAGGTATCTAGTTTGGAGCTTTCCCATGTGTGGGATGTAGCTCCGGCTTAACGATACACGTGGCGGCACTGGGACTAACCATAGAAGGGAGGCAGGTCCGGTTCCGTATGACACGTGGGGCCTTTGGAGGTCTTCAACTTAGACAAGTGAAGTCCCTTTGTGCTCTTTGCAGCCCCAAAGGGTATCTGGTACGCAGGGTACCAACAGTGGCCTCTTGGGCCCACCTCTGGGAGAGACCTTTTAGTTGAAGTTGTTCTGCCGGAGGTGGGTCCATCCTTTGGTTTTTGAGCCGTGTCTTCAAGGGTCTTTGGACGTGCCATTGAGGTGGTGGTTCATAGTTAAACCATCGCCGCGTGGCATATCCAGGATGCGGCAGATGAGATCTGCGCGTGCGGATCTCACGCAATTGAAGGTCGCCAGTTCCCAATACGAAAACCGTATTGGTTCCGCGCGCCCTGTCAGGCTGCCGCCCTTGGGTTTCCTGCCTTTCATCATCAAAACTATTCGCCTGGGGTAACGACTTCGACTTGATCGTTGGGGTGGCCCCGGGCCCCCTTGTCATTGGCAGGGTGAAGTTTTTGAACTGTATCGTCGGCTCCTCTTCGTATTCCATACAAGCGTTGCGGGGGCTTACTTAAGAAGGAAAGCGCACACCATTTGGGGATTCTTTACGCCTTCATTTGAACTTGCGCTCGAATCCTCCAAACTTTTGCTTGCTTTTCATCTCTCGCCCCACTGTGTTGCGATGGAGTTGGGTCTCCGCAAGAGCCGTCTTACGACCGACGGTGATTTGAAGAAGGTCCGGACCCTCATGGGGTCATCCAGCGACTCCTTCGACCACCTGGTACGCGCCGGCAAGCTCCCATTCAAGAAGGAGCGCGCCGGCGACATGTTGTACTTCTCCGCATACGCCATGGTGGAACTGATCCCACCCTTCTCTACTTTTCTCTTGATGCTGCTAGACTTCTATGGTCTACAGTTGTACCACCTTGGCCCTCACTCCATTCTTCTGGTGTCGACCTTTGTCCACTTTTGCGTCGAGCTCTTCTGCACTTTCTTTACCATCCATACCACCGGCAAGAGTGACGAGTACCTTGGCTTCTATTATTTTGTGAAGCGCAAGAAGTGCCCGTACAAGTACTTGAGGTCGTTCCCTTCCGGCAAGTGGGACGACCGGAAGAAGGATTGGATTGTCATCATGGCAGAGGAACACGAGAAGCTGGAGTTGCCCGAAGGCCTCCCCAATGTCAACACTGAAGCTTGGAGCGAAGTTCCAGTGCTATCGGATGCCTTCAACCCTACCCTGACCAGGATCCGCCAATGTGTGGAAGGAGGTTTGACTCCCCAGGCGGTATTCTGCAACTTCCTGGTCAACAGGTGGGCTCCACTGAAGAAGAGGGAGAAGCTCGCCAGGGCCCTCAACAGCGTGATGGACGATGACCGGATGAAGACCGGTTTGAAGTCCAACCTGGAAGGCGCAGCTTTGGAGCTTCAACTCAAGAAGTTCCAGCACGGCATCGATGTCGAGGGCGACGGTTTGACTCCGCCGGCAGCTTTCCTCCCTCTGAACATAGAGGCAGAGTTCAGCAGGGATCTCCGGCAGAAGATGTCGGTCCTTGACGACCTCAGTGAAGTTGAGAGGCGTTCGATCACTGGGTTGGCGATCCCTGGATCTTCTGAGGGTGGTCCTCCTTCCGCCCGGAGACAGAGAGCTAAAGTCGCAGTCAAGGACAAGTAGTTGGACGAGCCCTCCAACCGCAAGAGAAAGTTGAAGCACTCTGACGGGAGGTCCGTCAGACCTGCTCCTTCCAGAACAGCTCCTTCTCCCTGGCGGGGGAGGTCTGAACCAGTGACACCTACTCCAGCATTGGCGTCTCCTCGGGATGTCAGCTCCGTCCATGTGACGCCGGTACCAAGGCCTGCTAAGGGCTCTAGGTCCGAGGGTCCTTCTAAGTCGAGGGGGGCCTCAACCAAGACGTCGCTGACAGTGAGAGCAAGCTAAGGGGAACCTTCCGGAGCTAATACGCCAGTGGTGACAGGGTCTGGTCCCGAGCGTCCGGTGAAGAGGTTCCGCGCTAGCTGGAGCGGAAGCCTTCCAAGGTAAATTTGATTTTTTACCTTAGTTGATTGTTTTTTTGTAACCATATTTTGAGTTTCTTCGTCCTTCATCCACAGGGTACCCAAGAAAGGGGCTGGAGCTCTGGTTCCTGCAACAGCAACTGACGCTGCACAGACGGAGGCTCCAACTCTAGTTCCAGCGCCGCCCCAAGAGGTGGCTAAGGCCCGGCAGCTCCAGCGCCAGAACTCAAAGGTGCTCAATGTTCCAAAGGATTAGGGAGCGGTGTCCCATCCTCGGTTGCCAAGCGAACGCATCCGGGACGGGATACTTTGATCACTCGAAAGGGTCCTTCCCAACTGGGGGAGAGTTTGTTTAACCCTTCTCGAGTTTGTATTCTCCGTAGCACCAGATCGCCTTCCTCGAGCTGTTGGTTATGAGCATGCATTTGGTGATAGCGCCGAAGAGCTTGGTGGTATCAGGCATTCCGAACAGCTGCTCGACACCTTCCCTCTTCAACGAGGTCAATGTCTTCATGCTGGAGCTTGTCCTGTGTGGCATCATCGAAGGTCCAAACCCGGAGTGACCCCAATGTGATTTCCGGAGGAAGGACTACTTCAGCTCCGTACACCAGGAAGAAGGGTGTCTCTCCAGTTGACTGGTTTGGAGTTGTCCTATTGTCCCACAGTGTGGGCGGAAGCTTTTCGATCCAGTTGGCTCCATGTTTCTTCAAGCGCTCATATGTGCGCGTCTTGAGTCCTTTTAGGATTTCTGCATTTGTTCTCTCAGCTTCGCCATTGCTTGTCGGGTGAGCTATGGAGGCGTAGCTGACTTGAATGCCGAGGTCTTCGCAATATCCTTGGAATGCAGAGCTTGTGAATTGGGTCCCATTATCAGTTATGATCTTGTTTGGGACTCCAAATATGCATACTATGGACTGCAAGAAGTTGATAGCTGATTGCTTGTTTATTGTCACAATTGGAGTTGCTTCCGGCTATTTGGTGAACTTGTCGATGGCAACGTACAGGAACTTGTAACCTCTGACGGCTCTTGGGAAAGGTCCCAAGATATCCATCCCCCACACAGTGAATGGCCATGTAGGAGGTATCATTTGTAGGGGCTGAGCGGGTGTGTGATTTTGCTTTGCATGGAACTGGCATGCCTTGCATTTCTTCACTAGCTCGGTTGCATCCTGGAGTGCTGTAGGCTAGTAGAAACCATGCCATAAGGATTTACCGACCAACGTGCGGGAAGAAGCGTGGTTCCCACACCCGCCTCCATGGATTTCCGCGAGAAGCTCGCGGCCTTCTTCCCTTGTAATGCACCGCATTAGGACGCCGTTGGCACCACGCCGGTAGAGATCCCCTTCTACCACTGTGTATCTTTCAGCCAATCTAGCTATCCGGTCAGCGGATACATTATCTTCAGGAAGGAAGTTGTCTTTCAAGTAGCTGCGGATCTTCGAGATCCATGCATCGGAGCTAACTTGAATATTTGAGTCTTGTGTGTTGGGTTGCTCGGAGCTTCCGGCAGCACCTATGACCCTTGATGGACGCCATGGTAACAGGGCCATCGAGACCGCCATCTTCGAGGTGCTGGTCTCGCCCCCTTCTCTCAATTTGGCAGGCTGAGCTGTTGGTCTTGACAATCTCCGGACGAAGGTTCCGTCGGGAGCTGGAGCTCTGGTTGAAGCTTTCGTTGAGAGTTCGTCGGCTTCAGCATTGTTGAGACGATGGACATGGCAAAGATCCAGGACGTCAAAGTCCTTTTAAAGCTTCTGGACTTCAAGTAGATATGCAGCTAGTTGAGGGTTGTTGCAGCAGCATTCACCTTTGACTTGCTTTATAATGAGCTGCAAATCACCCTTTACCAGCAGCTGCTTGACACCATATGATAGTGCCACCTTGAGCCCATAGATTAGTGCTTCATACTCCGCCATGTTGTTGGTCGCCTTGAAGTCAAGGTGAACCATGTATTTGACCTTCTCCCTGGTCGGGGCGAGGAGAAGGATTCCAGCTTCGGCCCTCTGCTTCTGCACAGAGCCATCAAAGTAGAGAGTCCAATTAGGCTCAGTGAAGACTGGAACCTTGGGTTCCGCACTGGGGCCCCAGGATTTGATGGAGAGGGGGTCCATTCCGCCATGAAGTCCGCCAGTGCTTGACTCTTGATCGCTTGCCTTGGGTCGAATTCAAGATCGAACTCAGCCAGTTCCGCTGCCCACTTTGCAATGTCCCTAGTATAGTTGGAGTTATGCAAGATTGCACGCAGTGGATAAGAAGTTACCACTGAAATCTTGTGAGCTTGGAAGTAATGTCGAAGCTTCTTAGAAGCAATAAGAACTGCGTAGAGAAGATTATGCACCTCCAGGTACCGCATCTTGGCATCATGAAGTACTTCACTGATGAAGTACACTGGTCGTTGGACTGTCCGGACCCTCCTGAAGGGGCCCAAAGCTTCCTCCTCATCAATCTAGACCCCTCCGGAGGGGTCCGGACCTTCTTCGGGGACCTCTGGATTCTTGCTTGAAGAACCCAGAGCGTCTTGTGAAGTGACCCGGACCTTCCCGGAGGGGTCCGGATCTTCTTGTTCAGTAACAGTTCCTCCTTCAGTTGAAGGAGGTTGATCCTCTAGCATCTCGCCTCGAGGATCCAGGTCTGGGAGCTGGGACCCAGACTCGCCTTCAGGTAGCTCCGGACCTTCCCGGAGGGGTCTGGCTTCCTGAACTGGAGATGGTTCTAGTCTTTCCGCAACCAGGACCATGCCGACAACTTCGTCAATTGCCGAAATGTAAAGCAGAAGTGGCTTACCAGGATTCGGAGCTACCAAAGTTGGTAGAGTGGTGAGGAGCTGCTTTAGCACTTGGAAAGCCTTTTCTACTTCTTTAGACCGTTGGAATGGTCCAGACTTCCTCAATAATTTGAAGAAGGGTAGCGCCCGTTCCACCAGTCTTGAGATGAACTGGCTGAGGGCAGCTAGACATCTAGTCAGCTTCTGGACGTCCTTGATGCAGGCTGGTGGCTGCATGTCTTCAATAGCTTTAATCTTCGCCGGATTTTCTTCTATTCCTTGGTGGTTCACCTAGAATCCAAGAAACATTCCGGAGCTATCCCCGAAGACATACTTGTCCGGGTTCAGCTTCGTGCGTGTGATTCGCAACTTGTAGAAGACAGCTTGCAAGGTGTCAAGGAATGACTCCTTGTTCTTGATCTTGATGATGATGTCATCAACGTACACTTCCACTACATCTCTGATGAGCTCTCAAAAAGTTTTGTACATAGCTCGCACAAACGTTAAAGCAACGTTTTTTAGACCGAATGGCATGGCAGTGTAACAATATAATCCATGTACTGTGATAAAGGAAGTATGCTCTTCATCTTCCCTAGACATTCTGATTTGGTGATACCCAGAATATGCATCTAGGAAACAACGTAATTCACACCGGAGGTGGAATCCACTATCTGATCTATTCTAGTTAGTGGGAATGGATCCTTTGGACATGCCTTATTCAGTGTAGTGTAATCGATACACATTCGAAGCTTCAGGCCGGCCTTGGGTACAATGATTGGGTTTGCCAGCCATTTTTGGTGGAAGACTTCTCGGATGAATCCAGCTTTGAGCAACTTCTTCACTTCTTGACGTATGAAGTTTTGTCGCTCTACTGATTGCTTCTGAGGCTTCTGATGAACAGGCCGAGCGTAGGGATAAATCTTCAGATTGTGCTCAATCACTTCCCTATGGATCCCATGCATTTGTGACAGTTGCCAGGCAAACACGTCGACATTAGCCCGGAGGAAAGTGATGAGTGCGAGTTCCTATTTATCGTTCAGACTTCCCGATATACGGGTGGTCTGAGTGGCGTCAAAACCAATTTGGATGACTTTGACAGGAATGTCGGTGTTGCCGCTTGGTTGCACACGAGGTGCAGAGGTTGAGCCTCGATGACGAATGCTCGGGGGTTTTGGAGCTTGATCCTTTCCGGATTCTTCCTCCTGCGTTGTAGCAAGCGCATGAAGTTCTTCTAGAGCAGTAACACCTGTGGTGCGATCTTCGCGGATCTGGAGAACACCTGCTGGTGTTGGCATCTTCAACACCAAGTAGCCATAATGAGCAGCAGCCATGAATTTGTACAAGGCTGGCCTTCCCAAAATGGCGTTGAATGGCAAGTTGATCTGCGACACGTCGAAGACCAACTTCTCGGTCCTGTAATTCTCCCGAGCCTTGAAGGTCACCGAGAGAGTAATGGCACCAAGTGGAGTTATGGCCCCCGGACCTACTCCGGAGAAAGTTCAGGAGGGGCGAAGATCCGAAGGTCGGAGATCAAGCTTAACAAAAGCTTCGAAGCTTATGATGTGCAGCTCCGAACCTCCGTCCACCATTACATGGTGGATCTGGATGTTGTTGATGGTTGGAGATACCATCAATGGGAGTTGGCCAGCTCCGATCATGTTCCGCAGGCAGTCCGAAGCATCGAAGGTGATGGCCATATCCATCCACTTCCGGTGCGGCTTTGCCCTGGCGGTGGGAGCTACTGAGGCCATGTCCCGCCACATTGTCTTGAGGACACGGCGGGAGCTGATGTACCACGAACCACCAAAGATGGTGTTCATGGTTTTCCGACGCTCATTATTGGAGACATCGGTGTCGTCATCAACAGAGGTGTAGACAGTCTTCAAGACCTTTTTAGGGTCCTGAAAGCCTAACTCCTCTTCAGTCGGAGCTTCGTCGACTTTTTCTTTTCCTTCCCTTTGACGGAAAGGAACTTCTTCCCGACGCTTGTTGTAGCGCTCGGCGAGGTTCTGTACTCTCGGCAGCCTTCCAGGTTGTGGTTGTTCGTCTTGTATATGGGACACCACATCTTAGAGCTGCCACCCTCTTCAGGCGATGGTCGAGGTCGTTTCTCGAGGCGTGGCCCCCGGCCACCCGGAGCTGCAGCAGCAGCGGCTGTAGGTGTGCCGGACGACAGCTTTTTCTTGACGTTGGACTTTTTCTTCTTCTTGCCACTCCCGAAGGTAGTGGCTTCACCCTTGGAGGACTTTTTGTTGTCCTCCGGAGGTGGTTGGGAGTGCATTTCACGGCCCTCCGCAGCTTTGTCACAGTTGTCTGCCAAGCTGAAGAGTTTCGTGACGCTGGTGACTTCCTTGGTCGCCAGCTTCTCCAACATCTTATTGTCTCGCACGCCCTGTCTGAATGCCACAATAACAGAAGGGCTTGAAATAGAAGGAATGGTGTTTCGTACCTGGGAGAACCTCTATATGAAGTATCGAAGGGACTCTCCCCCCTTCTGCTTGACAGCAAAAAGGTCCAGTTCCATGCCTGGTCAGGTATATGAGCTCCCAAAGTTGGCGGTGAACTGTTGGCACAGCTCCGCCCAACTGTTGATGGAAGGCTCATGAACCAAGACCTAGCGGTCCCAGTTAAAGCCACAGGGAAATAGTTGCCCATCACGGCCTCGTTGCCTCCAACCGCAAGGATTGCGGTGGAATAGATTTGGAGAAATCCGGCGAGATTGACAGTACCGTCAAATTTCTCCGGCAGGTGAGTCCGGAACTTCTGCGGCCATCTGACCATGCGTAGGTGCATGGCCAAGGCAGAACAACCTCCTCATACTCCCTCAGGAGCAGGGCTGTTCTGAGCCGCTCACCTCTCGCGAGCACGCTCGATGTGGACACGGCTGTCCTGTTGTCGATAACGACGATCGAGCTCAGCCCGGAGGTCATCAGTCGAAAGCCTTGTTATGGTGTGGGTATGTCGTGCCCCGGAAGGCAGCGATGTCGCCTGTTGAGATGCAACACACCTCTTGTGTTTTGAAGCGTGCGGACCAAGTCTACCCGACACGGTTCGATGCTACGATGGGGCCCGCCCCAAGGGGGGAGGACCTTGGTTGCTGATGCGATCGGTTGCTGCTGCAACCAAATGTTCCACATCAGCTCTCCACTGCTCCATTGCACCCTGGGATGATCTTGGAGGTGGTGGACGTTGGAGAAGAGCACGAGCAGCATGGAGCCCGTGTTCGGGGTTGTTGTTCGCCAATGCAGTGACCGACGCAGACGCCCCATCTCGCTGTCCATCTTGATTCGCCAGTGCGGACGGTGGCGGTGGTGGCATGACTCCTGCTGGAGACACAGCTCCTGCTGGTTGCTGCATGTTGGAGGGGTTGCCTTAAGCAGGATGCACAGAAGGGTTGCCGTTGGACAATCCAGCAGCAGAGTTCACCATCCTTGAATCTCGGGCACCCCCTACTTGGCGTGCCAACTGTCGGAGTGTGACTTCGGCAATTCTCTCGGTACTACCGTTGGCAGCCCTCGGAGTTTGTAGTTCGGTTGTAGGCGCACAGAGATTCAGAACACGATGGCATGTTGACACCAGGATTTATGTGGTTCGGGCCGCCTAAGCGTAATACCCTACTCCACGGGTGTTGTTGTTGTATCGAGCGTCTGAGCGCTTTTGGGCGTTTGTGTGGAAGTGTCAGACCAGAGAGTCTCTCTGTGTATCGCTTGGTCAGTCCTTTTAGAGTACAATGACTGACCGTTACATCGTCAGCTTGGCCCGACATGTGGCCCTGGCGGTTACTGATGTTTAATTCACAATTATGAGTTTAATTACCCTTAATAGCATGGTAACGCGCCTTGACAGTGGTGTTACTGGTATTAAGGGCCCTCCGATTGTGTGCCATTAAGATAGCATTAATGTCACAAAATTGGGTCTTGAAGTCTTTAACTGTCCCTTGAAAGTCCGAGCTGTTGGAGGTCCACCAGTCTGCTTGTTGAAGTTGAAGGTCTGGCGGTTGGATGCATGGTAGCTCCGGGGCCTACAGTCTTGGACGAGTAGGTCCGGTGCTGTTATACACGTGTTGGTACCGGAGATTCCCTCTGTCAAGAGTTAGGTCCGGGGGTGTCACACATGTATCTAGTCTGGAGCTTTCCCATGTGTGGGATGTAGCTTCGGCTTAACGATACACGTGGCGGCACCGGGACTAACCATAGAAGGGAGGAAGGTCCGGTTCCGTATGACACGTGGGGCCTTCGAAGGTCTTCAACTTAGACAGGTGAAGTCCCTTTGTGCTCTTTGCAGTCCCAAAGGGTAACCGGTACACAGGGTACCGACAGTGACTATGCCAATTTTCAGAAGCTGGTGGACAAGGCCATTGTGGTTGAAAAAGGTTCGTGAAAAATGGAAAAGAATAATAAGAGGAGGATGCCATATCAAGGGCAACCGCAGGAGGGCAGTGTCCATCCTCGCCTTGCATCGCCAAATGCGCCGTGTTACAACCCCTCCGCTCCTGTTTATCGAGTTGCTTATCCACCACGCCCAAACCAGCAGCAGCAGCACCTTGTTATGCAAGCGCCTCGCCAGCCTGCACTGTATGCACTGCACCCTAATATGGTGAATAACCCTTAAGGTCAATAGCGCCCGAGTTTCCCCGGTGCTTCGGGCGGCGAGTCATGCTATGTTTGTGGAGAGGCTGGACACTTTGCAAGCCAGTACCCCAAGACGAGCTATGGACCAATGCACAATGCACCAAGACAGAATCCATGGCCGAATAGAGGAGCACCACAAGGCAAAGGTGGAAAGGAAAATGTAACCCATGGCAATTTGACTCACAACTCTACAGAGGAGGCCCAGCATGCGGATGACGTCGTGATTGGTACGTTCCTCGCCAACTCCAACCTCGCGACCATTTTATTTTATTCTAGAGCATCTCATTCATTCATCTCATCGAAGTATGTTGCCAAGTATAATATTCCTATAGCTCATTTGAAACACACTATGTTGGTAAAATCTCCTGGAGGAGAGATGAGGACAAATATAGTGTGTCCGACATTAAGTATCAAAATAAGGGGGTAGACTTTCTTGCGAATCTCATCGTCCTGGATTCCCAAGGGATAGATATAATACTTGGTATGGATTGGTCGAGCAAGTACAATGGAGTGATTCAATGTGCTGAGAGGATTGTGCAGTTGACAAGTGAGCATGGCCCCCGTATTGAAGTTGAGACAACCCAACCCACAACGGATAAAGCAACACTAAGTCATGTGGAAGGTGTGACATTGGAGAGTATTCTGGTTGTTCGCGAGTATCCAGATGTATTCCCGGATGAGTTGCCAGGTGTGCCTCCTGATCATGATATTGAGTCTGTTATTGTTTTGATACCTGGAAATACACCTATAGCTAAGAGGCCATATAGGATGCCTCCTATGGAGTTAGCAGAGCTTAAGAAGCAAATTCAAGAGTAGCTAAAGAAGGGTTTCATTCGCCCAAGCTCTTCGCCTTGGGGAGCACCATTTCTTTTCGTGGACAAGAAGGATGGATCCCAAAGGATGTGTGTGGATTACCGAGATCTCAATGAGGTGACAATCAAGAACAAGTATACATTGCCTCGTATAGAGGATTTGTTTGATCAAATGAAGGGTGCATGTGTTTTCTCCAGGATCTACTTGAGATCAGGCTATTTTCAAATGAAGATTAGACCATCGGACATACCCAAATAGCTCTTCGAACAGGGTATGGATCCTTTGAGTACACCGCCATGTACTTTGGATTGACAAATGCACCTGCCTACTTTATGTACCTCTTGAATAAGGTCTTCATGGAGTACTTGGATAAATTCGTTGTGGTGTTCATTGTTGATATTATGATCTACTCGAGAAGCGAGGAGGAACATGAGGAGCTTTTGAGGCTCACATTGCAGAAATTGAGGGAGCACCAATTATATGATAAATCCAAAAAAGTGCCATTTTTGTTAAGGTAGGTGTCATTTTTGTGCCATATCATATCTTGGGGAGGAGTATCGATTGACCCAGGAAAGTGAGAGATGTTCTAAAGTGGGAACCGCCGCAGAATGTGAAGGAAATCCGGAGTTTCCTCGGAATGGTTGGATATTACCATCGATTCATCAAGGACTTTTCCAAGATAGCGAGGCCCATGATTGAGTTTCTAATGAAGGGAAAAACATTTCAATGGACTCAAGCTTGTCAAAATAGTTTGGAGCAAGAGCGACAAATCCACCAAAACACTGAAGCGGCGGCCGTGCTCAACTCGTCCTTGATCTAAGAAGAATTCAACAAGGTGGATGGGTTGGAGCAAGCTAAAAAGATTTGGGGGCACGCTCAATATTGCACATAAAGGCAACCAATCCGTGCGGGAGGCCAAGATTGAGATGATCAAGGGGGAATTTGGAATATTTTCCATGGAAGATGGCGAGATCCCTCAAGAGATGTAAAACTGACTCAAGACCCTCATCAATAGGAGTCAGGCATATGGATACAAGAAGTGGACGAAGCATGAAGTGGTCAAAAGGATGATAAGAGCCTTCATGCCCCGCAATGTCACTCTTTGCACCCTCATCCAAGAGATTCCAAACTTCCACAAGATGACTTCGGATGAGGTGCTAGGGAAGGTCATCAACCACAAGATGATGGAGATAGAAGCACGTCACATCAACGACCTTGCCAAGGTCACATCCTCCAAGAAGAAGGGTACTGCTCTCAAAGCATCATCCAAGTCCAAAGGCAAAGAGGCGCAAGCATCAAGTGGTGATGAAGATAGTTATGAATAAAAAAGAGACATGGTTGAAGAAGACATAACCTTCTTCATCTAAAGATTCAAGAGGATGATGAAGAAAAGAAGAGGGTCCAACTATGAGAGCAAAGGCAAGGAGAAGATCAAGTCAAGGACCGAAGAGAGCTTGGTACAACTATGGCGAGTATGGGCATTTCATTGTGAATTGCCCATACAATAACGAAGAAGACGAGAAGAAGAAAAAGGATGGGAAACCTCAAGAGGAGATGTTCAAGAAGAAGAAAGCACATGCCGAAGCTGATGTTGGCAAGGAACGGGACTCCAATGAGGGGTCCTCCTTCGAAGATGAAGAGGATATGGCAACCATCACCATCAAGAGGCCAACCATGAAGAAAACTCTCTTGCCCAACAAGGGAGATTGGAGGACCTCAAGCCACACATGTCTCATGGCAAAGGAAGGGAAGCAAAAGGTTAAATCTAAAACCCCTTTTGTGTTCCATTGAAGATGAAGATTTTGATAGTGCTAGTGAAAATGAGTACATGTTTAATGGGTTGAACAAAAGTATCATAACTAGGATTAAAATGCTTTCTGATGAAATATTAGATAAGGATGAACTTCTCAATGAACAAGAGGGATTGCTTGTCAATGTGACACAAATGAATTTTGATCTTGAGCAGCTCCTCGAGCTTGAGAGAGAGAAGAACAAGTCACTTGAACTTGCCTAAAGCAAGGAGACTTCTTCAAGTCCCAAGAGTTCGAATGTTGTGCTCCAAGATGAACATGAGAACTTGAACAAAGTTCACAAGAGTCTTGAGGAATAATTCAACACTCTCAAGTCAAGTGTCTTCTCTTCCGCCTCAACAAGCACAAACTTGTCTAATGTGGAGTCGAATGCTAAAATTTTTAAATGTGCTAATCTTATACTTGACTTGAATAATGAAATAAAGTGGTAAAAAGCAAGAGCACACCTAAGGGTGGCATCTTTGACAATGAGAAGATCAAGTATTCACGTAGTGCCTACTCGATCACAAGATCTCCCTTGATCAAAGATGATCTTGGCTATCAGAGGGGAGGAAAGCAAAATGCTAGACTCCTCAAGAATAACAAGATGCAAATTGCCTTTGTCAAAGAAGGTCCATATCAAGTCAAGAATGAACTTCATGCATCTACTTCTCTTGAAATTGTGAAATATGGCAAAGATGCTAAAAATGCCTAAAATGTCAACTCAACCATGTTTCATGACTTTTGATGCATCTTATGTGCTTATGAAGAGTAAATTTGGATTTGTTTATGCTAAATATGTTGGGCCGCACCACAAGAGCCGAAAATCTTTTGTGTGGGTGCCCAAATGCCTTGTTACTAAGCTCAAAGGACCCAACCGAGTTTCGGTACCTAAAACAAAAGCCTAAACTCTTATTGTAGGCTTACTCCTTTGGCACCTCAAAGTGGGTGATAGATAGTGGATGCACCAATCACATGACTGAAGCGAGAATAATGTTTGTGGAATATGAAGAAAATGATGATCAAAGTCAAGGTATCTACTTTGGCTGTAATAGCCAAGGGAAGGTACTAGGTATGGGTAAAATGGCCATTTCTCCCCAACATACTATTTCTCATGTAATGCAGGTCGAGTCCTTAGATTATAACCTTTTATCCGTATCTCAATTATGCAAGAAAGGTTATAATTGCTTGTTTACTAATGAGAGTGTGATCGTCACTAGAAGAGGTTATAACTCAATTGCCTTCAAGGGTGTGCTCAAGGGAAAGCTTTATCCTGTGGATTTCGCCGTGGATAAAACTCAACTTGACACATGCTTGATGTCAAAGACCAACATGGGGTGGTTGTGGTACCGTAGGCTAGATTATGTCTATGAGGAATCTTCAAAAACTTCTAATGGGTGATCACGTACGAGGTCTTAAGAATGTTGTTTTTGAGAAGGATAGGTCTTGTAGCGCATGCCAAGCCATGAAACAAGTCCGAGTCGCTCATCCCGCCAAGAATGTGATGATGACAACAAGGCCATTGGAGATGCTTCACATGGAACGCTTCGGTCCCATTGCTTACATAAGCATTGACGCTAACAAATATGGCTTAGTTATTGTTGATGAATTTTGTGCTTCACTTGGGTGTTTATTCTTGCATGACAAAGGTGAAACTCAAGGTGTCATCAAGAAATTATTGAGAAGATCTCAAAATGAGTTCTCTTTGAGGATCAAGAAGATTAGAAGTGACAACAGCACCGAGTTCAAGAACACCCAAGTAGAAGAATACTTGAACGAGGAGAGCATCAAACATGAGTTTTTGGCACCCTACTCACCAGAACTAAATGGGGTGGCCAAAAAGAAGAACCACACTCTAATATAGATGTAAAGAACCATGATTGATGAATACAAGACATCCGATCGGTTTTAAGCAGAAGTGATCAACACCATTTGCTATGCCACAAACTACCTCCACCTCCATCGTCTATTGAAGAAAACTCTGTATGAGCTACTAACCAGTAACAAACCAAACATCTCATACTTTCGAGTTTGGTAGTATGTGCTACATTCTTAACAATAAGCCTAGGACTTCGAAGTTCACTTCGAAATCCGATGAAGGTTTCATACTTGGCTATGACTCAAACACCTACGCCTGCGTGTCTTCAGCAAAACCTCCGATTGTGTTGAAATTGCATGTGACGTGGTGTTTGATGAAACTAATGTCAACCAAGTGGAGCAAGTTGATCAATGTGTGCTAGATGAAGAAGAGGCACCTTGAATGGATTTGGGAAGGATGTCACTTGGTGACATATGACCACAAGAATAACAAGGCCCTAGTGATCCATCTTGATCACAAGGAGTGCCTCACACACAAGATCAAGTTCAAAACTCTTAAGATCAAGATCACAATGATAAAGACAATGAAGATCAAAATGGTGGCAATCATCAAGGAGGAGACGAAGAGGGTGAAGGAGGAGAAGAAGTTTACTCAAGACCAAGTGTGCCACACCCAAGAGTTCATCAAAGTGTTCACGGGATCACCCCGTTTACAACATTCTTGGAGACATCTCCAAGGGGAGTAATCACTTGCTCTTGTATGGCTATCTTTTGTTCTCACTATTCCTTTGTGTCTTCTTTGGAGCCATTTAAGGTTGAATATGCCCTACGAGACCCAGATTGAGTGGTGTCTATGTAAGAGGAGCTCAACAACTTCAAGAGAAACCAAGTGTGGGAACTTGTGAAAATACCAAACGTCAGCGTGGTAGGAACCAAGTGGGTCTTCTACAACAAGCAAGATTAACATGGTGTAGTAACAAGAAACAAAGCTAGACTTGTGGCCAAGGGGTACTCACAAGTTGAAGGTTTGGATTTTGATGAAACTTTTGCTCCTATAGCTACGCTTGAATCAATTCGCATATTATTGGCCTATGCTACTCAAAATGATTTCAAGTTGTATCAAATGGATGTGAAAAGTGCCTTCCTTAACGGTCCGATCAAGAAGGAGGTGTATGTGGAGCAACCGCCCAACTTCGAAGACATTGAGTATCCTAACCATGTCTTTAAGTTACATAAAGCTCTCTACGACCTCAAACAAGCTCCTAGAGCTTGGTATGAACGCCTTAGAGACTTTCTCATTAACAAGGGTTTGAAGATAGGAAAAGCCGACTATACACTCTTTACTAAATGTGGATGATGACTTATTTGTGTGCTAAATATATGATGATGACATTATATTTGGTTCTACTAACAAATATTTTTGTGAAGAGTTTAGCAAAATCATGACGGAGAGGTTCGAAATGTCCATGATGGGGGAGTTTAAGTTCTTCCTAGGATTCCAAGTCAAGCAACTCAAGGAAGGCATCTTCGTAAGTCAAAACAAGTACACTCAAGACATAATAATGAAGTTTGACATGGAGAAGGCCAAGTCCATCAAGAAACCCATGGCAACGAATGGACACCTTGACCTCAACGAAGATGGCCCTAGCGTGGATCAAAACATATTTTGCTCCATGATTGGATACTTTACTTTTATGCATCTAGGCCCGATATTATGCTTAGTGTATTCATGTGTCAAATATTTCAAACCGCACCTAAGAGTGTCACTTGAACGCCGTTAAGAGAATCTTGCGCTATTTAACTCATACACCAAACATTGGGTTATGGTATCGAAAAGTGTCAATGTTTAATCTCATGGATATTCCGATGCGGATTATGTCGGATGTAAGGTTGATAGTAAGAGTACCTCTGGGACTTTCCAATTCTTTGTGTAGGATCGAAGAGCACGTGAAAAAATACCAGAGGGGTGAATGATAGATTTAAAACCTTTTTTAGCGGAAGCAACAAAAACCCCTCGACAGAAAATTAATCTGATAAAGAACCCATGTGTGTGACTGATCTGATTGTGTTCAACCGTGAAAAAAGTAGTAGAGATTGTAGAGGACCAATTCACAAAGACACGACAACAAGAATCACGAAAATACATTGAGTAAAACTCAATTTATGACCAAAACCAGGTGGAAAGGTTAATCTGTTCTAACAGAGAGCAAACAGATATGGTATGCTGCAAAGAAACTCATATAACTCAAAAACCACAAATACACTAGCTGTGAAATTTTCAATGATTATATAGAATTTAGTTTTGAAGACAAAACAAAAAGAATCACGGCAGTTGGATCTATAAAACACGAGTTATGATTAAAATAGCCAAGAAAGATTGGGCAACGTAGAAACTCAACGACAAAGACTTGACGAAAACAAGTCGAACGAACAAAGCACAAAAACTTCTCTAAACTACAAATTTTATCCACCAAAGACACAAGAGGAACAGTCCAAAGTCGTCTCTCCATGAGTTCTGGCCTCTCTTGCTTATATAATCAGCCCTAAGGCCAACCCATCAACACTAGGACTCCTACTCAATTCAATCGAAACTTTCTATAACTGCTCAAGACTCTTCTATATGCAGATAGAAGCAATCTTAAGACTTCCAAACACCTTAGTAACATCCTAAACATTCCTAAAACAACTCAACTTTGTGACCAACACAAAATCTAACCATAACCAAACTCGAACCTTCCAAAAACGAACCATAACAGCTTCAGCCGCAGCCTGAGGTATAATTCAGCCGGTTGGATCTTTTCGGTCATATCTTCATGTCTATATCTCTTCATCAGGCCTTGGAATAATGTTGCCACATTCATGCATCCCTTGCACATGTGCAAACACTTTCCAACGACGACCATGATACCTTCATATGCATTGTTCTTGACTCAAACATGTTGCGTGACCTCCCGATTAACTCAACCACAATTCCTCCCGAACTTGGTTGTTGAACCTCATCTTCTCCCTAAGAATAGTTCAATGGATCTCATCACTAGCCATGTCTTGACCTCAAGAAACACCTGCTTATGAACAAACAAGCAACTTTTCCCGAGCACAAGTCCGCGACTTGACTCACATTAGCCTGATAACCAGAACACCGTATGTGAGCACCTCGCATAAGCATGTTGCAAATATAAAAAGATAATGTCCACGATGATCAAACAAAACACATCAAAAATTTAGTAAAATAATACTAAGCAAACTTGTCATAAGCCAAAAAGAATGTTTGAAACATTGCAAGTGAAAAACATAGCAGCCGCACAAATATTTCAGCATGTAGAAAGTTCAAACAGTCCAAAACAGCTGCTATGCATTGTAAAAGGAAAAGTTCGAACACTCCAAAGTGGATTTCTCCAGTATATTCAAAACTTTGCATTGAAACACTCACTTTAAACATATTTGCCAATGTATTCAGCACACATATGTCTCACAATCCCCCCCCCTTGATGAATGGATTGGCAACACCACTACGAAACCGAACATTGGCTCATTCATGTTTCATGAGAAGTTTTGACAAAGTAAAATTCCCCCCCCCCCTTTTGAAATGCAAAATTCAAATGAGAAGAAACCCACAAATTCTCCCCCTATGGATGAACACTCCCTCTGAGAAGAACGTGTAAATCAAAACACTTGTGAATGTGTAATGTGTCTCATATTTCTCCCCCTTTGACAATGTATTCAGCAAGGTATAAAATAGAACTATTGATTTGTTTATGAGCATAATATGACATATACATATAAAACAAAGCTCATCCAAACCATACTTACACTATCACATCAATGAGATACATAAAGTAGTGTAAGCCATGCTAGAGATAAAATGTATTTTCAATTTAAGCAAGTCATGATCTCATAAAATCATCTATTTCGAAACCTTAAAGCATGACACATGTTGCTATTTTTTATTATCCCAATCACAAATTTAAATCTTATGAACTTTGCAAGAGATTACATGCTGCATCGGCCTTATTCTAAACAACCAAGACAAGCCTATGTCATTTGACAATCAGAAGCTTAAGGACATGGTTTCAGTTATACACAACTCCTTCCAAGTTCATATCAAAGTGCAATGATAAGCAATCTCAAAAGAAGAAGTGTGATGCATGCATATACTCTTGATCTTTTCAGATTTTTCATTTGATAAAAAGCTCAATCTTGTGGGCTATTGATTGATTAATTTTTCATGATTAAAAGATCTTGTGAGAATGTAAGTTTAAAACAGCAAGAAAATTCAACCAGGGCCAGATTTAATGTAAAAAATTATTCAAATTACTAGTCATGGCAAAAACTATAAAATGTATAACATGAGTAATGTTGTAAGAACTTTCAGCATGTAAAAGGAATCATAAAGTCATATATGTATGAACCACTTGTGCTCACATTATTTTTAATTTCAGATTCACACATAGACTTCCCAAGTTGAAAAACTCCCCTCAATTTAAGCCATGAGGATGCATAACCCCTATTTCACTATGACTCAATGAAAAACGAGTTAAATCCAAAGGTTTTGTAAAAATATCAGCCAATTATTGTTTGGTATCTACACGTTAAAGCACAATGTTTCCTTTTTCAACATTATCAGGGAGAAAGTAATACCTAATGTCAATCTGCTTTGTTGTAGAGTGTTGCACGGGGTTTTTAGCAATGCAAACATCACTAGTGTTGTCACAAAACAACGAAACACTATCTAGATCAACCCCATAGTCCTTGTCGGTACCCTGCATACTGGATACCCCTTGGGATTGCAAAGATCACAAGGAAACTCCATCTACCAGATTTGAAGACTTGCGAAGGCCCCACATGTCAGGCGTAACCGGACCTGCTTCCCCGACATGGTTAGTCCCAGGGCCGCCACGTGTATCATAAGACCAGAGCTATCGCCCACACATGGGAAAGCTCCGGACTAGATACCGGTATGGCACCCCCGGACCTAACCCCAGACAGATGGAAGCTCCGGTATTGACATGTGTCCAACAGCACCGGACCTACCCGTCGACAACGGTAAGCTCCGGAGCTGCCACGTGGCCACGGTCGGACCTTCAACTTCAACAATCAGACTGGTGGACCTCCCAACGGCTCCGGACCTTCAAGGAGCAATCAAAGACTTCAAGACCCGATTAAGTGTCATTAATACCATATTAATGACACACGATCGGATGGCCCTTAATACTGGTAACAACACTGTTAAGGCCCGTTACTAGGCTATTAAGGGTAATTAACCTCATTAATTGTGTATCAAGCATGTGTAACCGCTGGGGCCACATGTTGGGCCAGGCTAATGGTGTAACGACCAGTCCTTGTACTATAAAAGGACTGGTCGACGATACACAAGGGACGGTTCCAGACCACTACTGAACTCCCTGAGCTGGACGAGCTTCTTCTTCTGGAGCTTCTTCTAGACTCACACGCTTAATACAACACCAACACACCCCGTGGAGTAGGGTATTACGCTCAGGCGGCCCGAACCACGTAAATCTCTGTGTCCACTCGTCTTTCACCTTCTTGAATCTCTGCGCGCCCATTACCGAACTACAACTCCTCGATCTACCAACAGTAGTGTCGGGAGATCTGTCGGATCCAAACACCGACAATCCTTAATTGTTTAAACAATACAAAGAATTTGTGAGAAAGTGCTAGCAGCAGCTACATATTCAGATTCGGTCGTGGATTGTGCAACCGAAATTTGTTTTCTAGGGGACCAAGCAACAAGTGAGTTACCAAGAAAATGACAAGCACCCGAAATACTTTCCCTATTAATCCTACAACCCCAAAATCAACATCTGAAAATGCTTTCAAAGTAACGGTTGAGGAAGAAAGAAGAAAAATGTCAAATTCTTGAGTTCCATGTAAATATCTTAGAATTCTTTTGATGGCTTGATGATGTGAAGTGCGTGGGGAAGCCTGAAATCTTGCACAAAGACATATGCTAAATTGTATGTCCAGTCTTAATGTTGTGAGGTACAAAAGAGACTCGATCATGCTTTGATATTCTTTTTGATCGACCGGGTCACCATCGTCATCAAGTTCAAGTGTTAATATTGTTCCCATTGGTGTCCGAAGAGGCTTGATGTTTTCCATGTTGAAGCGCCTAAGGAGGTCTTTTTTATACTTTTTTGATGCACAAAGGTTTCCTCCTTAGTTTGTTTAATTTGCAGCCCCAAAATGTACGTGAGTTCTCCCATCATACTCATCTAAATTCTGAACTCGTCATAGCTGAAAACTTGACACATAATTGTGAGAAGCACAACCAAAGATAATATCATCCACATACACTTGAACGAATAGTGAGTCATTGTCATGCTTAAGCACAAACAGAATTTTGTCTACTTTGCCCATGGTAAACCTCTTTTCAAGTAAGAATGTTTTTAACCTATCATACCATGCTCTAGGGGCTTGTTTGAGACCATACAAAGCTTTGGACAGTTGGTAAACATGATTATGAAAATCTAAATTTTCAAAACCGGGTGGTTGCTTAACATAAACCTCCTCATCTATGTAGCCATTAAGAAAAGCACTTTCACATCCATTTGATATAACTTGAAACATTTAGATGCAGCAAATTCTAAAAAAAAATTCTTATGGCTTCTAATACAGCAACAGGGGCAAAGGTTTCATCAAAATAAAGACCTTCAACTTGTGTGAGACCTTGAGCAACAAACCTAGCCTTATTCCTAACCACAACCCCGTACGTCCTCACTTTGTATATTTTTAAACAACCATTTAGTTCCAATTAAAGTGTAACCTTGAGGTGGAGGTATAAATTTCCAAACATTATTTCTATCCAAATTTTCTAATTCTTCTTGCATGGCAATAATCCAAGATTCATTGGCGAGTGCGTGTAATATATCCTTGGGTTCAAAAGAAGCAACAAAAGCAGAATGAGCATGAGCATTTGGATCAAAAAATCTGGACCGTGTGACTCGTTCATGCAAGCTTCCAATAATTTGTTGTGGAGGGTGACCTTTGAGAATGCAGAGGGGAGTAGACACTTCACAAGATTATTGTTCTTCATGTTCATCACAAATAGAAGAGCTTGTATCTTGAGGATGATCTGGAGTAGCAAGAGTCATCATCAGTGCTGGTTGTGGATCATAATTAGGAGCTACAATAATGTCATTAACTCGTGAATTTTCAGGTAGCAGCACCACTTCTTCCTTGTCTTCAATGAAAATATTCTCCCCCTACGGGTATGCATCTTGACCTGCAATATTAGACTAGTACCTGGGCTAGCTTCATTAAAAGAAATCTCACAAGTCTCCACAATTTTATTAGTGTCACGTAAAAGCACATTGTAGACTCTAGTATGAGATGGATAACCAAGAAACATGCCATCAATAGATCCAGATTCAAATTTATCAAGATTACCATGTTTCTTAACAAATCATTTCCAACCAGAGACCCTAAAGTGTGTGACACTAGACGTATGTCCAAACCGAAGCTCTTATGGGGTTTTTCCTAGCTTATCACGGAAGAAAACACGATTTGAGACATAACAAGCAATTGCAATTGCATCAGCCCAAAATTTTCTAGGAGTTTGATATTTATCAAGCATAGTCCTAGATATCTCAACTAAGGCTCTGTTATTTATCTCAACAACACCATTTTGTTGAGGTACATATGGTGGAGAAATTGATTATCTATTCCATTTTCAGCACAAAAGTGAACATATGATTGGTTTTTAAAATTGGTTCCATTGTCACTTCTAATTGCTTTTATAGATCCTGGGTGGTCAAGTGAAAGCCTAAGAACCAATCTTTTAAAGTGACTAAAAGCTTCATTCTTAGATGCCATAAAGTAAACACAAGAGTATCTAGAATAATCATAAACAATTACAAGCACGTACCATTTACCTCCAAATGATTGAACATATGAAGGATCTACGGTGCCAAGGTGTAAAAGTTGTGCTGATGCTGTTGTCATGGTCTTTGTGAGTGAAGTGTGAGAACCCAAAACCATTTTATCATGTATACAAGAAGAGCAAACAATTTCTTTATCTCCTTTTAGCTTAGGCAGCCCACGTATGTGATTAAGAGCACTAACATGAGTGAGGTGATCAAAGGCTACGTGACCAAGTCTACGATGCCAAAAATATAATACTTTTGATTCTTTAGCAACTAGACACCTTTGCTTAGATGTTGACATATCAAAATCATCTTTCAAAACTCTTCCAAACCGAGACTTGTTAAACATAAGATCACCATTTGAATTTACAACCTTGCAGCAATTTTTAGTGAAGGTCACCTTAAGATTTTCATTTAGCAATTGTGAAACAGAAAACAAGTTGTATTTCAAGTTTTTAACAACTGCCACATCTTTCAAAATGTAGTGATTATTTACTCTAACCAATCCCTTAGCAATTATAGGAGTTGAAGAATTATCGGCAAAAGTAGCATTCTCTACACGTGACACAAAAGAGAGGGAGGAGAACCATTCTTATTTCCTGTCATGTGACGTGAACAACCTGAATACACAAGATAAACGTTCTCCTTCCTCAAGCGTGTAACCTAATAGAAGAACAATACATCGATGACTCAATACTGGGGTTAGTAAAAAGGCATTTAGGAATCTAGTACTGAGTCACACGACGTCCGGTAGGAATAACACACGAAAGATGAGATAAAACAACAGGTTCATGAGCCAATGTTTGCAAATTCTCGCACCCAACTACTGACCTACTGTGACACCCGGTTCCGAAAATGAACCAAGTTTGACGCATATGTGTGTCCAGGATTTTCAAGACACATACACGAGTGCGTCACAAATGATATACATAAAATTACCACAACACAGATTAATTAAGAAGATACTATTATTACAATATTCAAATAATCCTCAAATTACAACTCTAGTGATCAATATTAATAAGTCCAAAACTAATATAGCGGAAATAATCTACTAAAGCAACTACGCAAACTAAGCGAAAGGGAATGTGCGGCTCCAAGCAACACCGCAGGCAAGTCAACGACAGCACACGACCTAATACTCTGCATTATACTCAGGATTGTAACACCCCAGCCACTACGGGCCCGACAATCGTTACTTCTGACAGCTCTATAGGATCACAGACTGGCCCCACAGACCAACACTAGTCTTTTTTTCACATTTTGTCCTCATTCGTGCGCACCTAGGAAAACTTCCTGGTCGATCACCCATCCACAAATTGCTCCGGGCCAAGCACCCTTAACCTTAGAGTTCTTTGCAGGTAGGCTTCCGGAAAAGAAGGTATACCACGGTGGTCTGAGTTATTCTATCAATCCTATTAAACCTTGAGCCAAGATGTCACAATCCACCCCCCTTAGAAGACCGACGTCCTCGTCGGTCAACCCCCAAGCCAAGAACGTCCCCTCTTGGCCACGTCCATACGTTGAGTACTGGCATACATAATATACCGCATCCCTCCAAGAGGACCCATGCGTCATGCGTACGTACCCACGTCCCTAACCCGTACGCACCCGTGAAACCGCGAGGGTCGGCTCCGATACCATTCTTTAACATCCCAGCCACCACAGGCCTTGCGGTCGTTACTTCTGGTAGCTCTATAGGATCACAGACTAGCCCACAGACCAACACTAGTCTTTTCTGCACATTTTTTCCTCACTCGTGCGCATCCCGGAAAAATTCCCAGTTGGTCACCCATCTACAAATTGCTCCGATCCAAGCACACTTAACCTTAGAGTTCTTTGCGGGTGGGCTTCTGGAAAAGAAGGTATACCTTGGTTGTATGAGTTATTCTATCAATCCTATTAAACCTTGAGCCAGGATCTCACAAGGATACTCCCAAACATCACCTAAAACTGTTGGTGGGGGAATTGCAAGGGTCAACATATGTCGTACTCAGCAAGTGTAGGAAAATAATGACATGTAGCTTAAACAAGGAATTGATAATAAATAATGGCTATTTCCTGAAAACTACATTTAAAACATAGAGAAAGAATCTTACAATGTCTATGTTAAATTTATTCCATCATGTCCCAAATAAAAACCATTCTCATGTCCATTGCCATCAATTACAATTATATCACGTCCATCCATAATTATCCATCCAATACCAAGTTCTTACCATTATCATTATCCATAAACCTTTCTCACCGTCCATAACTATAACCAATACCAGACCATAACCACAACCATGAACAAAACCATTACCCAACCATATCCATGACCATGGCCATCTCAAATCCCAAGTTCCACTCCAATCATGTAGGTCATTCAGGTGCTCTTAATCGGGAGCAAGGCTATCATGATAGTTTTTAACACTCTGCAGAGGTTGTACCACTTTACCCACAAGTTCGTAATTTCGTCACCTGTTGGCGACTAGAGAAACCTCCCTTATGCCAATTACACTTCCTTAGGTATATGGCCAAGAGATCACAAAAGAGCCTTTACAAAGGGACTACCAACATATTCAGACCCACTGAGGTTTTACCTGTGGTGATGCCTCCAACTGAGCACATCCAATCTAGGGCCTCCTCTTGTGTCGTTCGGATCCCAGGGCAGTCCCTCCACTATTGCAAACCCAACCGACTCACATTCCCTGCTCCTCCAAATGATTCGAATCAATGTTGGTAATACTCCTAATTAATTGGCTAAGCCGCACCCATAGTTGTCCTTGTGGTGGCACTGTTGTCCTGGCTTATTCTCACATGAACCAGTCCTTAGATCCAAGGAAAGCAAACCACCATATCTTCCAACCCAATCCACAAACCATTCTTGCTTAGATCTCCCAAGTCCCATGTTACCAATTAACCATGTTCATCAATTCTCATCATATACATGCTCATTATCATAGTTAAGCCATTTGGTTGTTTCCCCATCCAAATTAATTAATACGAAACAAAAAGGTAAAATGCCCTTCTCGACTCTCTACAACATTTCCCAAGTGACAGGATGGTCAAACAAGTCTAGTAAACAACTATTGCATGTTTCCCATCAATTTTACACAAGCACGCAGTTTTTCAATCAAAACATTTAAAAATAGGATCAAAATGATGAAGGACACTTTCCTTGCACCTAAGATTGGTTAGGGTCGAAAGCTTCGAAGTTCTGGTACTGGAGGTCCTCAACAGCACCCTCTAGCACAACACCTTCTATTACACACAGCAAACATACAAAACATACATTACAATCATTATATGCTCATATATTACTCAATAGGCCATGATATGCATGATTTATGCAATTATAAGGTAAAACATGTTAATGAGTTGCTACTAATGTCTACTAACTAGTAACAATGGTGTTAAACAAGTTTGAATAGCTTTCGAGTTGATTTGAGTGAAATTGGAATTAATTCAGCAACTTCAGTTTTAGGTGGCCGGACAAGTCTGTACAGGGGACCGGACTAGTCCGCCCTAGACCAGAAAGTTGATCGAAGTAGTCCGCATAGGGCCGTACAAGTCCGCTCGGCTAGGGTTTTTGGCGAATATCCAACTAGAGTATAGTTTGAGTTTAATTATGGGACCGAGATTGACATAGAAAGATAATCTAAGGTAATTACTGTAAATTAAACAACTCGAGGGTTGGGAATTCAACCAAACTCGAGATCTTGAGCCTAGATCCAAAGAAGATGGTGAATTGGTGGAGAATTAACAATGTCGTCGATGAGTTGATGAAGATCGACCTTGCTTGATCCTTCTCCTTCCTCCTTCCTTCCTCGTAGTTGCGATAAACTCTTCTTCACGGCGGCTCTAACGAAATAAGGTTTGGGGTTTCTTCAATTGTGGCAAAGAGGTGAAGGGGTGGGTGTTGGGGTGTTTATATAGAGGTGGAGGTGGTAGGGTTTGATAGATTTCGAGTTTAAGGTGGTGGAGGCCATGGTGGGGTCCCACAGGGGATCCACAGGTGTTGGGACGACGTTCATGGGCCCAATTAAGGTAAATACACAATAAAAAATTGTGGGGGAAAAGATTGAATTCAAGTCGGGCACGCCAGATAAGTCCGCTAGGGGACCGGACAAGTTCGATCGGGAATAGAGACTTGAACGTACAAGTCTGATCTTGTCCAGAAAGCAAAACGGACAAGTCTGGTATAGGTTGGACAAGTCTGGAGGTTTGGTAAATTTTCCAAAGACCGGATCAACAAAGGGATCTATCGGACAACTCCGAAGAGTTCCAGTAGCGAAGAACAGACTAGTCCGTATCGGGTAACGGACAAGTCCGGACAATCATCAGAAGCAAATTAGGACTAATCCGGGGCAGAAAGCGAATGAGTCCATAGGACAACAGAGTGTCAAACGGACTAGTCCGGGGTCCCAAACAGACAAGTCCGCACTGCTGCAAAATTTAAATGTTGTTTTTGTTCTAATTCATTTTAAACTTATTCCTTTTTGTGTTTTTTAATGTTAAACATGTATAAGAATGTATGCAATGCATGATGTATAAAAATGAGGGTGTTACAAACCCACCCCCTTAAAATGAATCTTGCCCTCGAGATTCGATGTAGAAGGAAAGAGATATGGAAATTCTTTCTTGATCTCATCTTCCAGCCCCCAACTTGCTTCCAATTCCGCATGATGCTTCCATTGTACTTTGCACCACTAAATGACCTTGTTCCTTGTGACTCTCTCCTTGGTTTCCAAGATTTTGACCGGTTGCTTGGCATAAGTCAAATCTACTTCCAATTCCAATTCTTCCATTAGAACTTGTTCTTCCAGTCCCTTAAGCACTTTTTGAGCTGCAAAACATGAAATACATCATGAACATCAACAAGATGTGCTGACATCTCCAACTTATACGCCACTTCTCCACGTTTGGCTAAAATCTTAAATGATCCAATATAGTGAGATGCCAACTTACCTCTGACATTAAACCGCTTATGACCTCGCATAGGTGAAACTTTGAGGTATACGAAGTCTCCCAGCTCAAAGGCTAAGTTTCTCCGCCTATTATCCACATAGTTTTTTGTCTCCATTGAGCGGCCCTCAAATTCTCGCGGATTGTCTGAACTTGAATTTCTGCTTCTTGCAACACATCAGGCCTAAATACTTGGTTGTCTCCTATCTCTTTCCAAAACAAGGGTGTCTTACACTTCCTTCCTTATAGTGCTTCATATGGCGACATCTTCATGCTGGCTTGGTAACTATTGTTGTAGGAAAACTCAGCATATGGCAAGCTTTTGTCCCAGCTGCCTCCATGCTTCAAGGCGCAAGCTCTCAACATGTCCTCATATATTTGGTTGGTCCTCTCGGTTTGTCCATCAGGTTGGGGATGATATGCTGAGCTGAAACTTAACCTTGTACCCATAGCTTCATGCAGTTTCTCCCAGAACCTAGAGGTGAATTGAGAACTTCAGACCGAGACTATTTTCTTTGGAACTCCATGTTGGCACACAATATGCTCCATATACAATTCTGCTAGCTTCGCGGTGGTATATGTGGTGTTGACAGGTATGAAATGAGCTAATTTGATCAACCGATCCACAATAACCCATATTGAGGCATACCCGGACAGGGTTCGCAGTAACTCAACTATGAAGTCCATACCAATTTCTTTCCACTTCCATTCTGGAATCTTTAATGGCTACAATAATCAAGTTGGCCTTTGATGTTCAACTTTGACTCATCGGCACACATCACACAAAGCAACATACTCAGCTATGTCCTTTTTCATGATGGCCCACCAATAACATGTATTCAAGTCCTTCTACATCTTTGTACAGTCGGGATGAATTGAGTAAGGTCAGTCATGTGCCTCCTTCAATATCGTTTCCTGAATATACTTCACATTCGGCACCACAATTCTTTTCCCAAGCCATAGAGTACCATGGTAATCCTCATCAAATCTGAATTCTCTCCCTTCTTGGGTCCGTTCTTTGGTTTCCTGAATTTCTTCATCCTTGGTCTGACCTTCTTGAATTTCTTGCTCCAAGTTCGGATTTAACTCCATTATTCCAATCTCATTCGCAAATCCAAGGCTCAACCATTCAAACTCCTTGCATAGCTCCAATGGCAATTCCCGAACCGTGAGTTGGTGACTTACTCCTTTCCTACTCAAGGCATCAGCCACTACATTAGCCTTCCCTGGGTGATAGTTGATTCCCACATCATAATCCTTGATGAGCTCCAACCATCATCGTTGCCTCAAATTCAGATCCGTTTGTTTGAATATGTACTTGAGGCTCTTGTGGTCCATGTAAATCTCACACCTATGACCAAGAATGTAATGTCTCCAAATCTTCAAGGAATGCACCACTGCTGCAAGTTCAAGATCATGCGTGAGATAATTCTGCTCATGTTTCTGCAATAGCCTCGATGCATAGGCTACCACTTGACCTTCTTGCATGATCACACATCCAAGTCCTTGTCTTGATGTGTCGCAATAGATATCAAAACTCATACTCACATCGGGCAAATCCAAGACTGTTGCGGTGGTTAACCTCTTCTTAAGCTCCTCAAAACTGTCCTGAGAAGCTTGAGTCCATTGAAACGATTTTCCCTTCATCAACAACTCAGTCATGGGCTTCGCTATTTTGGAAAAATCCTTGATGAATCAACGGTAATATCCAGCCATTCCAAGAAAACTCCTTATTATCTTCACATTTTGCGGCGGTTCGCATTTTAGAACAACCTTCACATTTCCTCAGTCACCGATACTCCTCCTCCGAAGATGATATGTCCCAAAAATGATACCTCCCTCAACCAAATTTGGCACTTGCTGAATTTGGCATATAATTGGTGCTCCCTCAATTTCTGCAATGTGAGCGTTAGATGGTCTTCGTGTTCCTCTTCACTTTTCGAGTAGATCATAATGTCATCAATAAACACCACCATGAATTTATCTATGTACTCCATGAAAACATTATTCATGATGTACATAAAGTATGCAGGTGCATTCGTCAATCCAAAAGACATCACAGTGTACTCATAGGATCCATACCATGTCTGAAACGCCATTTTGGGTATGTCTGACGGTCTAATCTTCATTTGGAAGTAACCTGACCTCAAGTAAATCTTTGAGAAAACACAAGCACCCTTCATCTCATCAAACAAATCCTCTATACAGGGCAATGTGTACTTGTTCTTAATCGTCACCTCGTTGGGAGCCCAGTAATCCACACACATCCTTTGGGACCCATCCTTCTTATCAAAGAATAGCACTGGTGCTCCCCAAGGTGACGAGCTTGGACAAATTAATCCATTCTCTAGCTGCTCTTGAATTTGCTTCTTGAGGTCTGCTAACTACATAGGAGGCATCCAATATGGCCTCTTAGTTATAGGTGCAGTTCCAGGATTTAGATCAATAACAAACTTGATGTCACGATCAGGTGGTATACCTAACAACTCATCCGGAAACACATCCAAAAATTCACAAACAACTGGGATCTCCTCTATTTCTGCACCGTCCATTTGATTCAGCTCCACTAGCTTTGGTGGGTGTTGAGATGCTTCAAACTCTATGCTGACCCCTTCTTCATTTGTCAACTTCACCGTCTTTGTGTCACATTGAATTATCCCATTGTGCTTCCTTAACCAGTCCATACCAAGGATTATGTCCAGTCCTTGAGAATCCAAAACAATGAGGTTGGCGAAAAGGTCTACCCCCTTATTCTAAGGCTTACTTTTGGACATACTATATTCATCCTCATCTCCCCTCCAGGAGCTTTACCAACAAGGTATACTTCATATGAGATATGGGCAAACTATACTTGGCAACATACTTTGATGCAATGAATGAAAGCGATGCTCCAGAATCAAATAACATAGTCACCGGATTGGAGTTTGCGAGAAACATACCAGTCACCGCATCATACGCTTTGTGCTTCCTCCGTAGAGACATGATTCACCTTGCCACGAACAAAATTATGCAGTCCACGGTTGCCTTGTGGCGTTCCTCCAATTGGTCTTGGGTTCTGTCTTGGAGCATTATTCCCTTGACCAAGGCCTAACTTAGGACATTGAGATGCAAAGTGTCCTGTCTCACCACAAGTATAGCATGCCCTTGCTGCACCAGAATTGTTAGGGCGCGCTTGCTTTTGGGCATTAGCAGGAAAATTAGCATGGGGCGCGCGAGGCTTTGGAGGGCAAGGTGCTTGCTTGGCAGGGCATTGCTGCGTGGGCTGAGCTGGGCGCGGTGGAATAACAGCGTGATATGCGGGAGCAGAGGGGTTGTAATATGGCACATTTGTTGGTGCCAGGCATGGGCGAACATTGCTTCCTTGTGGCTGTCCTTGATATGGCGCCTTCCTCTTGATATCTTGCTCCATCTCGCGAACCTTGTTCTCAACCACAATAGCTTTGTCCACAAGCTTATGGAATTTGGCATAGTCCCAATTGAGCAATTGGACATGAATCTCATTGTTTAGGCCCCTCGTAAACAAATATTGCTTGTGGCTATCCTGGTTGGCATCATCTGGAGCATACCTTGAGAGTTAAGTGAATTTACTGAGATACTCACTCACATTTGACTTTCCTTGCCTTAGGTTCTCAAATTCTCGCCTTTTCAAGATCATAACACCCTGATGCACAAAATGAGAACGAAAGCTCTTCTTAAATTCAGCCCAAGTGATCCTCTCTTGATTTGCATGGGCATTACATAGTGAGTCCCACCAATCCGCAACTGCTCCAACTAGCTGATGGGAGGCAAAGATAACCTTCTCCCTGTCATTGCATTGGACAATAGCGAGCTTCTTCTCCACATATTTCATCCAATCGTAAACTTTCATAGGATCATTGGCTTGAGCAAAGAGTAGGTGGCCATGTCCTCAAAAACTCTCCCAACCTGTTATGAGGTGGCGGGAGTGGTGGTGGTGGAGGCATATAGGGCTGATTCTGATTATTGGCCTGCAGCTGTCCCAAAGTCTGCATCATGGTCTACATAAGCTGATTCTGCATAGCCAACAACTGCTAAAGGTTGAAATCCTTAGGTTCAGGTCCATTGTTGTTGTTCTGAGGTGCTCCATTGTTCTCCTCATTCTCATCGAGATCCCTTTGGTTGTGAGTCCTCGCCATCTAAAGAATGAGCAAGAGAGAAGAATTTAGAAAACGTCCCCAACTATATGCATCGAGGGATATGAAACTAAGCAACTACCTATACTAGCCTATATAGATGTGGCAAGCGCTAAAGAATCCCACAATCCTCTACTAAGCACACAAGCATGCAAGCAAACATTACATAGTATTCAGCACACCAAACAAGCCACAATGTTTCCTCAGTGTTCCTATGTGCTCTAAAGTGTCCATTCTATCTAGGTTGCGTCCTACAGTCAACCTGTGGCTCTGATACTAATTTGTGATACCCGGTTCCGAAAACGAACCAAGTGCGACATATATGTGTGCCCAGGATGTTCAACACACACACACACACACACGAGTGCATCACAAATGATATACAGAAAGTTACCACAACACAAATTAATTAAGAAGGTACTGCTATTACAATATTCAAATAATCCTCAAATTACAACTCTAATGATCATTATTCATAAGTCTAAAACTAATGCAGTGGAAATAATCTAACTAAGCAACTAAGCAAACTGAGCAAAAGAGAATGCGCGGCTCCAAGCAACACCGCAGGCAAGTCGACGGCAGCACACAACCTAATACTTTGCATTATCCTCAAGATACTACCAAACATCACCTGAAACTGTTGGTAGGGGAATTGCAACGGTGAGCACATGTCGTACTCAGCAAGTGTGGGAAAATAATGACATGTAGCTTAAACAAGGAATTGATAATAAATAATGGCTATTTGCTGAAAAGTACATTTGAAACATGTAAAAAGCATCTTACAATGTCTATGTGAAATTTATCCCATTATGTACCAAATAAAAACCGTTCTCGAGTCCATTAGCATCAATTACCATTATATCGCGTCCATCCATAATTATCCATCCAATACCAAATTCATACCATCATCATTAACAATGACATTTTATCACCATCCATAACTATAACTAATACCAAACCATAACCATAACCATGATAAAAACCGTTACCCAACCATATCCATAACCATGACCATCTGAAATCCCAAGTTCCACTCTAATCATGTAGGTCATCTAGGTGCTAATAACCGGGAGCACATCTATCATGATGGTTTTTAACACTCTGTAGAGGTTGTGCCACTTTACCCACAAGTTTGTGATTTTGTCACCCGTCTATGACTAGAGAAATCTCCCTTATGCCAATTACACTTCCATAGGTGTATGGCCAAGAGATGACAAAATAGCCTTTACAAAGGGACTACCAGCATATTTAGACCCACAGAGGTTTCACAGGTGGTGATGCCTCCAACTGAGCATATCCAACAAAGGGCCCCCTCTTGTGCCGTTCGAATCCCAGGGTAGTCCTGCCACTATTGCAAACCTGACCAACTCTCATTCCCCACTCCTCCAAATGATCTGAATCAATGCTCGTAATACTCCTAATTAATTGGCTAAGTCGCACCCATACTTGGCCTTGTGGTGGCACTGTTGTCCTAGCTTATTCTCGCATGAACTGGTCCTTGGATCCAAGGAAAGCAAACCACCATATCATCCAACCCAATCCACAAACCATGCTTGCTTAGATCTCTGAAGTCCCATGTTACCAATTAACCATGTTCATCAATTCTCATCATATACATGCTCATTAAATCATAGTTCAGCCATTTGGTTGTTGTCCCATCCCAATTAATTAAATCAAAGCAAAAAGGTAAAATGCCCTTCTTGACTCTCTACAACATTTCCCAAGCGATAAGGATGGTCAGACAAGTCTAGTAAACAACTATCGTGGGTTTCCCATCAATTTTACACAAGCATGCAGTTTTTCAAACAAAACATTTAAATACAGGATCAAAATGATCAAGGAAACTTGCCTTGCTCGTGAGATAAGTTAGGGTCGAAAGCTTCAAAGTTCTGGTACTGGAGGTCCTCGACAACATCCTCCAGCGCAACACCTTCTATTCCGCACAACAAACATACAAAACAGACATATATTACTCAATATGCCATGATATGCATGACTTATCCAATTGTGAGTTAAAACCTATTAATGAGTTGCTACTAACGTTTACTAAATAGTTACAATGGTGTTAAACAAGTTTGAACAGGTTTCGAGTTGATTTGAGTCAAATTGGAATTAATTCAGCAACTTCAGTTTCAGGTGGCCGGAAAAGTCCGTATAGGGGACCAGACTAGTCCGCCCTGGACCAGAAAGTCGATCAGACTAGTCCGCATAGGGCCAGACAAGTCCGCTAGGCTAGGGTTTTTGGCGAATTTCCAACTAGAGTATAGTTTGAGTTGAATTATGGGACCAAGATTGACGTAGAAAGATGATCTAAGGTAATTACCTTGAATTCAACAACTCGAGTGTCTAGAATTCGACAAAACTCGAGATCTTGAGCCTAGATAAAAGAAGATGGAGAATTGGTGGAGAATTAACGATATCGCCAATGAGTTGATGAAGATCAACCTTGCTTGATCCTTCTCCTTCCTCCTTCCTTCCTCCTAGCTGTGATGAACTCTTCTTGACAGCGGCTCTCATGAATTAGGGTTTAGGGTTTCTTCAATTGTGGCAAAGAGGTGAAGGGGTGGGTGTTGGCGTGTTTATATAGAGGTGGAGGTGGTTGGGCTTGATATATTTCGAGTTTAAGGTGGTTGAGGCCAGGGTGGGGTCCCACATGGGCTCCAAAATGGTTGGGCACGACGTTCTTGGGCCCAATTAAGGTAAATACCCAGTAACAAATTGAGGGGGAATATTGAATCCAAGTCGGGCACACCAGACAAGTCCGCTAGGGGGTCAGACTAGTCTGATCAGGAACAAAACTTGAACGGACAAGTTCCGTTGAGGTTCGTACAAGTCCGATCTTATCCAGAAAGCAAAATGAATAGGTCCGGTATAGGCCGGACAAGTCTGGAGGTTTGGTAAATTTTCCAAAGATCGGATCAAAAGGGGGATCTACCGGACAACTCCAAAGAGTTCCAGTAGTGAAGAACATACTAGTACGTACCGGGTAATGGACATGTCCGGACAATCATCAGAAGCAAATTCAGACTAACCCGAGGCAAAAAGCGGTTGAGTCTGTAGGACAACAGAGGGTCAAACAGACTAGTCCGGGGCCCCAACTGAACAAGTCCGCACTGATGCAGAATTTAAATGCTATTTTGGTTATAATTCATTTTAAACTCGTTCCTTTTTATGTTGCTTAATGTTAAAGATGTATAAGAATGTTTGCAACGCATGATGGATGAAAATGAGAGTGTTACACCTAAGAGGTGTGTTATGTGTGGAACGAAAAATAGTAGGTTTGAGAGCAATTTTTGCATGTTTTGGACTCATCACAAGAGGTTTCAAGTGTCTAATGTTCGGTTCAACACGTGGAGCAAATTTTGCATGAGTGTTATGAGATCTAGCTTGCATTCTTTGCTTCTTTTCTTGTTTAGCTAGTCAATAACAAAAATCTATGACATGACCATCTCTGCCATAGTAGGTACAATAAAATTTAACCTTATGTTCATGTCTAGATACAAGCAACATGTTTTTTAGCAACCAAATTAGACAACTCCCCTGCTGACCTAAAAATCACCTCTTTTTGTTAAGGAACTATTTCAGTCACTTTACAACCATAGGTGGATGTGCCTTAAAATGAGCATGAGAATCAAAACCTAAACCAATTTTATCATTGCAAGACTTAGATGAATTCAGCAGCAAGTTTAGGTTCTTATTTGCATTACAAAACTGCTCTAGTGTCCTATGCGTGTCATCAAGTTTTTACACAAGTCTAGACAGTTTTCACATGAAGTTTTTCCTTTTATTTTGCAATTAGAACAATATTTAATTTCATGAGAACGTAAAGCATTGTTCAAAACAGAAATCTCATTCATAGCATCATGTAGTTTCTTATTAAGATCATCACAACTAGAACAATGCAAATGAATTGTAGAACAACTAGCATCTTTTATGTTTTTATCATTAAGTGCAGCAAGCTTTTTGTTATTTTCAATTTCAAGCTCAAGTTTATCAAGAGTGGAGGTGTACACACTTCTTAAAGAGGACATTTGTTCATATATTAGTTCACACGAGGAACAAGAATCATCACTAGGAATCAAAGATTAAAATCGATTAATTTCAAATTATAGTGATTCAGTTTTAATAGCATTTTCCCTATGTTTTTGTCCTTTTTCTGAAGTACAGTAGTGGCACGAGAAATAGCATCACACATTTCGACACAAGTGGGACATACCTCTTCATCGTCGCTACTGTGTTCTGCTTCCTCCATATTTGATCTTGAGTTGCCCGCCATGAAGCACATAGTTGCCAAATTGTCTTCATCTTCATAACTCCTGGAGTCCACATCACTTGAGTTGTTATCTAAAAGTGCAGAGAGAATGTGTTCCATCACTTGCCCTTTTTAATTTTTTTTTCTTGTTGTTGTTGGCAGAATAGGACTTGAACTTATTTTCCATTTCATCACAAGTAGTAGGACCTGAAAGGTTAGGGCAATCTATACAAAAATGTCCTGTCTTACCACATTCGAAGCATCGTTGAGAACCACCACTTTTTCTTCTTCTTCGAGTTCTCACAATTTGCAATGCTTTTAAGAATCGAGAAGAGAGAAGTTCTAGCTCCCCTTGTGGAAGCTCTTCAATCTATTCAAGCGCTAGAGAAACAACAAAGCAAGTGTACCACATGATGAAAATTGGCTAGAACTAGGCATGTCAGGATATGAAACAAATGCAAGAGACTTGTTGGGGGGTTTTTTACATGAAATTATGTCAAGTTCATGAGTTTCCAACTTAGAATATAGCACATCTAAAGTAAGTGTACTCATGACAGTGGATTCATGAATAGATGTACCTTTCATCTCCCAAATTGACATGTCTAATGCTCTTAACAATTGGCATTTTTAGCATCTGATAAATTAACATTGACACTACGCAAGTTGCTGAGAATTTTGTTAATGCGAGCAAAGAGATTATCGATCGACTCATTGGGTTGCATCTCAAAACGCATGTAATCTTTCTTGAACATGTCTTAACGAACCTCCTTGATCGTATTGGATCTGTCATGGTAGTTGCATAGTGCTTTCCACACATTATACATAGATTATAGATGTGCAACACGATCGAAGTTGCTTTGAGTCTATCCTTGTATAATCAAGTTTCGCGCCTTGTTGTTGTCGACGTCCCTCATATTTGATGTCGTTGATCTTTTGGTGGCACCACAAAGGACTTGTAGACCTTCTTCCAGATGGCGAAGCCTTGCGCTTGTATGTAAGCTGCAACACCAGTATTTTCCTCCTCCTCTCTCTCTCTCTATCACTGCACGTGGGACCCTGTCGTCATCGCCAACCCCCATAATTCTTACAGAAACTATAGCCAACGTCCTAGGGGCATTTCATCAAGCAGTTAATGTGCATGCTCACATTCTAGCAACCATCACACATCGTGCTTGCCCGTTCCCCCACTTCCCTCTACCGTTTAATGGCCGTAATTGTGCTCTCTTCCTTTTCCACTCGATTCTCCTATAAATAATCAATCTCGCGCCTCTCTTTTCCCTCCCCTGAGCTCTACAACCATAGTCACGGCCACAAGTAATTCATCGGTGTTCCCATTGATTTGCTCTGCCTTTTTCCATTCTAATATTTCCATCGCATGCACCATGTTGTTAGGAAGCCACTGTGCAAGTCGTTCGACGGATTGGGGGCCTTGCCATCTAGTTCAACGATTGCCGCCGGACACCACCGCGCCTCCTTGTTGCTGACAACTTTCCACACCGCCCCGAGCCATTCAAAGATCCTTGGTGATTTTCCCACGAGCTCCTCTCTATTTTCCCTTAAATACCGTCGAGTTTGGCCGCCGTAGCACCGTTCTGGCAATACGCCGGAAAGATTCCGGACATGGCGCTGCTGCTTGGCATATGGTCGGCGCCACTAGCTGCCCGATTCCCTCCGTGGCCATTGGATCTAATGTCCATGGCCATGATCAAAACAACCGAAGGGGTACGTGATGCGAACATCACTTCTATGGATACAAACAGCACTCCATTAAACATACAAGATGCAATCAATTGATTTCACACGCAACAATTAGTTTCAGAGGTGAGCTCGTTCTTATATGTTTCCTTATATGTTTTTGAGCATAGATTGCTACCTAATGATTTAATTATGATTAGGATCCATGGAGAGGTACAAGGAGTACTTGGAGGAAGTCTTAGGGACGTGAAGGGCCAGAGAATTCGTTCAAACAATATGAAAACCGAGCCCAACATAAAATCGTATCCCACTCGAAGTCCAGGAGCAGTTCGCAATAAAACAGACGTCCAGAACACATACAATCTCTGTTTTGGACGTTTTACATATGAATAGAAAGGGGAGAGGATAAACCTTCCAATTCCGCTGGCCCATATCAAAGTTCTTTGGATTCAATGGAAATAATCGAAAAAATATCGAGTTTAGAATCTATAAGGGTGCTGCGCCACCGTATTAGGCTATTGGGCCTTGTATCAAGTCTACATCCCTTATTTTCGTGTATTAGGGTTACGTCATGACTCCAAAACCCTTGGAACGTCCTCCCACCTATATATACCTTATAGTAGCTGTCATAAACAATCGGATTTCGCTTAGATACAATCTGTCATTGAACAGTGTCACCGATCATCGGTTGTGAGACCCCAATTCGTGATCAATTCAGTTTTGATTGCAACTTCTCTGTTCTTTCTTGTGTTCTTGATTGCGCTTGCAGGGATAAGCCTTCGTGACAAGGTCATTTGTGTGATACGGGTGATAACCAACAGAGCAGTGGTGTAGTGATTGCATGAGTTTTTCGTGTTCTACTCGAGAGCCTCGGATCATCAACGTCGAGATCTCCATAAATCGACTAATCTATTACTTTTTGGAAGATCGGGCCTAAACTTCCTTATTAGTATGTCCCATGGTCCACCATATAGACGGACCACACCCCCACTCCTCTGGCCCACAACCCCATAAACCTATTCTATGACTGAGCAGCTAAATAATATAAGGCAAGTGCCCTTGACCATCTTGTGCCTATTTTAGGAATTATAGTTAGTTGCATACTTAATTAATGTGAATCCTATTTTATTTACCCATTCCATATAATTACTTATCGCTCGGGTTGGATTCTTGGTTTTGAGTATTGCTATCATGCTTAGCCATGATTAGTAGTAGGGATGGAAATTTGGACACATGATTATGTTATTATTTGTGATCATTATGTTACATAGGAAATGATGAAGTAGTGGTTAGGAATCTAGCATTCTGGTTTTGGTTGGTATGGTGCATGCGTGCACAAGACTCAAGTTTGTTAGTTTGTGACTGCTGGATTCTATGGACCGATTTATGAAGGAAGCCCCTAAGCTTTACAGTACCACCACGAGAATGAGATGGGGTGGCTTGGTCAATTAATTAGGTTTCTCCTCACAAAATGCTAGTGGTTGGAAGGTGTAGGGAATGATGCAGGTGTACTTGAAAGTAGCCTAGAGGGGGGTGAATAGGCAACAATTGAAAATCTAGACTTAATTAAAATTTGTCCTGTCAATACAAGTCGGACTTGTCTGACTGTGAATCAGACCTGTCTGACTGAAGTCAGACAAGTCCGACTGAATCTACGGGACAATGCCAAAAATTAAGCTTTCAAGCAGTCTAGTGAATAGAAATGTGTCCTAGCAGTTCTAGTAGTTGATGGAAACAAGATTAAGTGCTTGAACTGAAGTACACCTAGATAATCACTAGAAAATAAGAAATTTGCAGAAATGTAAATGGAGAAAATGGACACAAGATTTTTCTCTTGAGGTTCAGCTCCACAACGAAACCAACGTCCCCGTTGAGGAGCCCACAGAGGGCCGAGCCTAAGAGCCATGTCCTCACCAAGACACCTCAAAGATCAAGTCTTGGATCTTCCACTATCACAAAGGATTACAACCTTCCCCGAATCAAGAGATCACATAAGAACTCGCGGGTGACGCCTAACCATCTAGGGGAGAACACCAAGATTAACAAACACACAATCACGAAGAAACTTAGAGAATCAAAAGTTGCTCAATCCCTATGGACTTCTCTTGCCAAATCTCACAATCACACCTTCACTCTTCCCCAAAAACTTTGGATTTGGGCTCAAGAGGGTGAACAACAATGTTTTGATGAAAATTAAACAAGAATTTGCAAACCCTAAAATATGACCAAAACATAGAACTAGAACACGCGAGACAATATTTTATCCCGAGGTTCGATTCCACGGAGGAATCTACGTACCCATTTAGGAGTCCATGGAGGACCGGGTCTTCACTAACCCTTGCATCGTTGAATCGTCACGGAGGCCTATTCTCAATCACTAACCACACAGGGGGTAAATAACTCGTTCAGGGGCCTTCTCACAAGTTGAGGGCTCCCCAAAGATTACAGCGAATGAAAACCACCAAACACACTCAAAAGATATACAATAGTCAATGAGAGTGTGCAAGAGATCAAACCCAAGAGCACAAGATCGTGAAGAACAAATTATCTCCTTTATCCAATCCCTAATCCTCAAAGGTTTGATCTTTTGGTTTAGAATGAGTGGAGAGAGGTGTTTTTGTGCTCTTGGAAGGTGTGACAGTGTAGGGGTTCGAGAGAGAGGTTTACATGGCTGTTCACCTCTATTTATACAAGGGTTTCAAAATGTTACCGTTAGGTTTTGCGAAGTGCAGACTAGTTCATTGTTGGACACCGGACTTGTCCGGTGTGCGCGTGTGAAAAACCCTAAGTGTTGAGGGTACGAGACTAGTCTGTTAAGGTGCGGACTGGTCTGTTTCTTTGTCAGTGAGTTTTCGGACTAGTCTGGACATTATCGGACTTGCCCGTTGTGGTGCAAATGTGAAGAACTGGAGACAAGTCCGCACTTGGAGTACTTGTCTGTTTTCTACCCAGAGAATTTTCAGACTAGTCTGATAAATATCGGACTAGTCCGCTTTTGTGCAAAATGTGAAGACCTGCGAACAAGTTCACATCTGGAGGACTTGTCCATTTTTATCCAGAGAGATTTTGGACTAGTCCGATTATTATAGGACTATTTCATTATTTCAGAAACTTGTGCAATGAGTGATCTCGTGAATTGAGCTCTTGGGATGTGTTTCTCCAACACACGCCTAACAAATTAAATCTACTATTTTCAAATCTTGAGCCCTTTTTCTTTTGGATCCTCCTTCTCCTTCCTTTTTGTAATTTTTTTCTCATCTCTTGAAACCTGCTCTCATCTCGACAATTTTGTTAGGATCTCATTTTTTTTGTCATTAAGCAACCAAAACCCACCGGGGATGCCTATATGCACTTTCACCATGTCCCTCTTATGCTGCTTGGCTAACTTTTGTACTGATATCTGAGTTGAGCGGCACATGGAAAATATAGCCTTAAGAAGCTTTAAGAGACCCGAAGAGCGAGAAGGCTGCTGAGGAGGCTATCGAGGAGGAGGCTGACCTGAGCACCTCCTAGGCACACTAGGCTCAGATGGTGCTGAAGGATCTCTCACAAGACAATGAAGCTTCGAAGGCTTCTGAGGCACTAGAGGCCTATGCACCACATCCTTCACAAATTTATTGCCAAAAGCTGTCTCAATAAGCTTTATGATATATGGGGCATAACAACAAGACCTGGAAGGAGTCTCAGAAGCAATGTAAATCTCCTCATAGATGTAGTCAAACACATTAAACTTCTGTTGGTTGTCAAGGAGCTTCATGACATTGCGGTTGTTTTGGTTGATCCGATTGGCATATCCATCTTTAGGGGCTATCGTCTTTCAACTGAGACGATTGAGCACATTATGGAAAGGATGTAGCCCGTGGATGTGAGGAGGCTGAGCAGGGTACCCCTCTCAGTAGAAGTCCAACGTCTCCTCAGTAGTCACAAGAGGCTCCTCATGGATCTTCAATGGGTGCCTCAAACAGTTCCCCATACACAAGATGGTAGCAAAATCTTCATAGCTGACAGAGTATTTTTCACCATATGGTCATCCATGTGAAACCATGCTTGTCTCTCCAATATAATATGGTGGCATAGAACTGAAGAATGACTTTGACATTCCATGGGTATTGCAGCTCCATGATGTCCTATACCCCATGGAACTCACAAGCGTTCTTGACCTCAGAAAATAGGACATCTCTCTTCTGTTGTACTGCCTGCCAATCAGTCCATTGCATATCAGCCACCGGATTTGTCATTGTCATCAGCACGAACCGATAGTAATCCATGTGAAAGTAGCTCCAAAAGCGAGGTTATCTCCCAACCCTAGGCATATCATAGCACTTCATATCTCTCTGATGCTGAGTATCCAGAAGGTTCCTTCCGTAGTTGATCATGTCAGCCGGACGACAAGGGTCGCCTACTGGTGAGTGTACTACCAAGGGTCCAATCTCAACATTCTCTTGAGCAGCTTGAGCATCACCGCTGGAGCCTCGTGGGACAACAATGGCCCCCTAAGCGGAGATGGTACAAGGAAAAGTCTGCTTGACTCTCTTTGAGGCCTGAGTTGATGCTACGCTTCGGCGGCTTGCTTGCCTCTCTTTGCACCTTGATTTTCACGAGCCATGGCTAGAGAGAGACATAAAGGATGGGTAAGAGACAAAGCATGAAGGATAGAATCATTGCAGATAGTTTGTATAGAAGTTAAGAGGTCAATTCATATACAGTATTAGACTTGTCAAACTCGAAAGTCAGACTTATCTGACAAACTGAGTCGGACTTGTCCGAAGGAGATGTTGGACATATCTGACATGTACAGTTTTAACCCTAACATCTATCTAAACTACACAAATCAATTTTCTACCAACAAGATTCTATCACAAGTTGTTAATCATGGTTGTGAACAAATTCATTAACAAGAAACAACAACTTGCTGCAAGATCTGAATGAATCAAGGAAATAATGGAGGGAATACCTTGAAAATGGGGAAGAATGGAGAAGGTCGAAAGGGTTGTTGATATTCAAGTCTTTGAGGAGATCGACCTCACACACTCATCGCAAGAAGCTCAAAATCCAAGAAGATCTTGAGAGGGAAGAAGAAGAACTCAATTGATAGAGATTGAAGTGAGGGGAGAGAGAGATAGGAGCCGTCAGCCTCTTTGGGGGCCTCGGACATCCCACGTTGGACTTGTCCGACGTATGAAGTCAAATAAGTCCGACAGTATCCCAAAACTCTAACTGACCCACGCCAGACTTGTTTGACTCAGATGTCGGACATGTGTAACTGAGTCAGACATGTCTGGCTTATGAGTCAGACTTTGTTGACGGTTGTTATATACCAATTTCATCCATCAATTAACTCAATTATGTGAAGAATTTGTCATTTCTTGCACACATCACCTTTCTATCTAACCCAATTCCACTTGGACTTGGAGAAATATGTGTATGCAACATTTTATGCAGGAAATGAGGAAATGTAGAGGGACCAATCCTATAAAATATCATCCCAGCCAATCAGGCGACGACACGTGGCATCCCATGGATCAAATGGCCCACAAAAAGAAGTATCCAAGGAGGTCCAACGGTGTATCACCCATATACATCAATGGGACCCACCTGACAGCCACCAGGAGAAAGAACACGAGAAACGGTGCAATGACCAGGTGGGTCGACCCAGGCGGTCGGCCGACCTGGTCTTTGCACCAAACTCGGTCAGCCCCCACGTGTTGGCTCCTCCCGGCTCCCTGGAGTCAATCGTGACTGATTCGCGCGCTTTTGGTTGCGGGAACCGACCTAAACACTAGTATAAATAGGACCCCCTACCCCTCACATCAATACACACCACTTGGGCATCATCCTATTGTATACACTATCTTCCATAGTCCTTAGAGGAGTTAGGATGTAGAGAGGAGAGCCTCTAGTCCCAAGTCCAAATTGGGAAAGGAGTAGGAGTCTCTCTTCCAAATTCCACATTGGGAAAGGTATGACTTATGTATTCCTTCTTGTATTTTTGACTTTGTGCTCAATAAAGATATTATCTTTAGTATCCTTTTATACGTATACTTGGACAAAGTGTTTCTTGTTTGATTGTGGAGTCCATGTATGTGGATGGTATAGTCTTTATGATTTCACTCTCATGATCACATCTTATGGTCATAAACAATATAGACCCCCACTATAGTCTATGTAGTTATGATATAATTATGTTAATATGAATGACTTATGCTATGCTTACACATTGGTTCAACGATGTTTTCGTTAGTCATTGCCTTAGGATGGCTTGTGCCATGGCTCCTAAGGTACTTGCTTAGTATGATAGCATGGTGCTAGGGTATTTACGTAGCGTTGGATGTCTCGTAGACCCACGGATTCAAGAGGTAGGCAGTAGGTGATGACAGCCCTCTCTGTCCTTTGTAATCCTCCACGTTCAGCTATGCCACAGGCTCTTGGCGGGGGTCGCCCTAGTATTGCTAGGGGTAACCCTGTGCCCAATGTGTTGAATAGAATTGCATAAGAATTCATCATTAACATGACCATTAGTATCTACCTTAGGCTATGTATATGTATTAGGAGCATTGTAGGAGCAACTCTCTAACTCTTAATCCAATCTCCCTCTAGGACCCATTTACCCTTTAGAATAGATTGCCTAGGTGTTTGTCACGCTACCCCTATTATCAACTTACCACTGTTCGGATAATGGATTAGTATCCCATAGCTTGACCATATGAGTAGTATATACTTTACTCCATTGCCTTCCTTTGGGATAAATATGATACCCTTGGGAATACTCATGGGTAAAATGATACAATGGTATCTTTCGTGCGCCTGAGGATCTCATCTCTTTACCAGAGATGATTTGTGGTGTTAAGAAATACCAACAAGCATTTCTGGTGCTGTTACCGGGGATGATTTGTTAGTATAACTTAGGAGCCGTCGACAAGCATTTCTGGCGCCGTTGTCGGGGTTGATTTGTTACTATATCTTAGGAGCCGTCAACAAGCATTTCTGGTGCCGTTGCCGTTGAAGGCAAAGGAAGTTAAGAATAGCTATCACTTGTGATTAAGCTATAGCTACTAATAGTTATTAGACAAGATTACCCTTGATTGTTTTCTCCTTTGTGTGAAAACAGGGTAGTGTTGGCCAACCCATTGTATGGGATGGCCAATGAGGATGCAAGTGCTAAACTGCAAGATGATTCAAAGCGTACCTCAACAAATATCCGCTAGGCAACACCATTGCCATTTTGCGGGAGAATTTCAGCTTTCAGTTGGAGCCAAAGTCATCCATACCCAAGCTTGGGGAAGGCTCCAAGAAGTTGTTCTTGGTTTGCCTCCACCATGGGGTGGATAGCGGGTTGTTCATCCAACACTCGTTTCATGGGTTGGCTCCACCAATCCATGACCACATTCATGCTGGAGCTGAAGGAGTCCTATTCTCATTCATCATGGATGAGAAGAAGGTCTCCACTCAAGTGGTGGATTGAAGAATGCTCGAGTTCCCATAGCTTGTCATGCACACCACTTCACGAGGTGTATATGCTAGTTATGGAACTACACATCCCATTGAAGTGTCATGAATATCCAAGTTGTTGGAGATTTGTTTGGATAATCCAAGTCGTGGATATTCACATGATTTGTGAAAATCCATGTCATCATGGGACGCGTGGGAATTATTTCCCTAAGACCCATGAGGACCTTTTTCAAACAACAACTCCAATGGCTACCATTCACAAGGAGGTCAAGGGTGGAATTAACATCACCCTTGTATTCAAGGAGGCTATGGCTTTCCAAGGGGTTTAAGTTCAACTAGCCTACCTTGAAGTATCTTGGCCAAGCAGAAATCAAGACAACATTCACATGAAGATCTTGGCCAAGGACAAGAACTTAAGGAGCATTCAAAGTCCAAGATTTTCCACATCACTAGTTGGGATTCCCACACATTGACCAAAACCATTCAACCTAGTGCAAGTGACATTGTGGATGAAACGTTTCTTGTTTGATTGTGGAGTCCACATGTCATCATGCCCAAGGAAGCCATTGACCAATGATCAAGGTATGGGTTGACTCAATCAAATATCAATATGGTCGGAGTGGCACCCCTAAGAAGAACAAAGCCTCACCATGCTCATGAAGGAATACATTCAAGAGGCAGAACCCGTCGCTACAACAACATGTCTATATCAATACAACGGGGAGAGGCTAGGGCCACCATGTGGCTCACATATCCAAATGACAGCCAAATGAGTTTGGCATGTCAAAACAGAAGAAATCGTCCACATCTTCAACTCCAGGATTGGACAACAAATCATCGCGCTGAATAGAACGGAGGTAAGTCATACTCATCGGACTTCAAAAATTCGGTGAGTCCTTGCCAATAGGTTAATTGGTAGTTATCACTCACCGGACTTCAAAAATTCGGTGAGTCCTTGCTAATAGGTTAATTGGTAGTTATCTCATATTTATTTTCCAAATTGCATCAACCCTTGCATTTACATATTTGAAATTCCACACTTGCATGTTGGAAAGTAAAATTTCCAACCATCATAAAACTAAAAATTTGAATTAGGGGAGATATTTAACTGGATATGAACTACGTGCATGACCACTTGAATTTATCTTCCTAGTTCAAACCAAAAAGATTTGCTTTGACCCTCATTGCATTTACAAGTTATTTCGAGCTGGGCAAGACAATTTGAAAATTGGGTTCAATTTGCTTTTGGCTAACGTAACCCATTTTTCGAGTTGTTTTGTGTGTTCTTGATTAAAGTGCATCTAGGTCAAAAATTGTGAAGAGGTGGTATGGCAAGAAAGTGGAAGGATTCATCAAGCTCAAGTCACCACTGGGAGGATTTGAGAACACTTCTCTCCTTCAAACTCATTTTGAGTTTGAGGAAGAGAAATGTTCAAGATGATGACCCAATGGAGGGGCCAGAACCAAATCCATTGCCAAATCCAATCTCAACATGGCATCAACCATCAAGCCTACGCCAAAAATCAAGGTTGTGAGTTTCTCACACAAAGACCTTCGTCACCAACTGCTCTTCAATGGGGTATGAGTTTATAATTTTTCATTATTTCGTTTGCCATAGAATTGAATGTATTTGCTTGCCTTTGTGAGGAAGGTTGACACTTCCTCATCATTCAATTCTCAAGCATCCTCACAAGAGTAAGCGTGGGTATTGACTTTTGGATCTCCAAAAAGAAATCCCACCTTACTTGGAAAATCTCAAACAAGTACCTATAATCCTTTAAGAATTGTTTTGTAAACTCAACCATTTTTGTCTAGGTTCAGAAAATAAAACTTTTGGGCATGAATTAATTGGTGAATTGGCATATAGAAACTTGGGCATAGTGACAACCATAATTTTTAATTGAGCTTCATGCATAGATGGTGTCACTAGATTTCAAACTCCTAGGAATAAGTGATATCCTTGCTCTGAAATTGAATTGCATTTTTAGGAGGAGTCACTAAATTTCAAATTCCTAGTGAGGTTCAGGAGGATAAAATTGAGAATCTTGTTTGTCATGGTCTAAACATTTGCTCTTGAAAGCTAAGATGGTTACAAACTTTGAAAGGTGTAGGGATCCATATAGTGTATTTCTATCACATGCATTGCTATGAGTAGGAGCTTTAGAAAATATGCAACATGAATTATCCATAAAGCTCCACTCTTATCAATGAACAACACATTGATCATAGATACACTTTGTCGGTACCCTGAGTACTGTATACCCCTTGAGATTGCAAAGATCTCAAGGAAATGTCATCTACTTGATTTGAAGACCTTCGGAGGCCCACATGTCAGACATAACCGGACCCGCTTCCCCAACATGGTTAGTCCCACGGTCGCCACGTGTACCATCAAACCAGAGCTACCGCCCACAATGGGGAAGCTTCGGGCTATGTACCATAACGGCACCCCCGGACCTAACCCTAGACCGAGGGAAGCTCTGGAACTGACACGTGTCTGGTGGCACCGGACCTATCTGTTCCCCACAGTATGCTCCGGAGCTGCCACGTGTCCAACCGTCGGATCTTCACCCTCAAACCTCCAGTAGAATCCACAACGGCTCCGGATCTTCAAAGGGGAATCAAGGACTTCAAGACCCGATTAAGTGTCATTAATACTATGTTAATGACACCCGATCGGACGACCCTTATTACCAGTAACGGCGCTGTCAAAGCCCATAACTCGGTCATTAAGGGTAATTAAGCGCATCAAATGTGTATCAATATTAGTAGCCGCCGGGGCCACATGTCGGGCCAGGCCAACTTGTAACGGTCTGTCCTTGTACTATAAAAGGACAGGCCGACGATACATAGAGAACGGTTGGTCTGATCGGCTCACACACGCCTTCAACTCACGTCACCTGAGTTGAGTTCATACATCCAATACAACACCAACACACCCCGTGGAGTAGGGTATTATGCTCAGGTGGCCCGAGCCACGTAAATCTTTGTGTCTCCTATGTCATGTTACATTTCACCTTCTTGAATCTCTGCGCGCCCACACCAAACTTCAAACTCCGCAAACACTTTTAGTAGTGTCGGGAGATCTGCCGGATCAAAACCACCGACAGTTGGCGCGCCAGGTAGGGACGCCTGAGATTTCAAGAGTGATGAACTCAGCTGCTGAAACATCCAATGGTCATCCCGCTGTTCAAGCTGCAGGGGGCAATCCCTCTAATATGCAGCCACCAGCAGGAACCTCAGTTCCAGCAGGACACTTCCACCACCGCCACCTCCACCAGCAAATCCAGTTGGGCAGTGCAATGGTGCACTGGCGTCAATCAATGCGTCGGCAAATCATGACAACCCGGAACACGCACTCCATGCAGCACGTGCTCTCCTTCAGCGCCCACCACCTCCGGATGCATCCGAAGGTGCAATGGAGCAGTGGAGGGCCAATGTGGAACACTTGGTTGCAGCAGCAGCCGACCGCATCAGTAACCAGGGTCCTCCTCTCTCAAGACGGGCCCCATCGCAGCGACAGACCTTGTCTGGCAGACTTGGTTCGCACGTTTCCGACAACAGGAGATGTGATGTGTCATAGCAAGTGACGTCGTTGCCCTCCGGGGCGCGACGCACTCACACGGTATCAAGGCTTTCAACTCATGACCTCCGGCAGAGCTTGATCACTGATACCGTCAACAAGACGGTCGAGTCCATATCGAGCGTGCTCGTGAAAGACGAGAAGCTCAGGACATTCCTGCTCCTGAAGGAGTAGGAGGAGGCTGTTCAGCCCTGGCCATGCATCTGCGTATGGTCAGGTGGCCACAGAAATTCTGGCCTCACCTGCCGGAGAATTTTGATGGGACCGTTAATCCCGTCGAATTTCTTCAGATTTACTCCACTGCTATCCTGGCAGCTGGAGGAAATGAGGTCGTAATGGCCAACTATTTTCTAATAGCTTTAACTGGGACTGCCTGGTCCTGGTTTATGAGCCTTCCACCCAATTCCATCAACAGTTGGGAGGAGTTATGCCGACAGTTCACCGTCAACTTCGGGAGTTCATACACCCAACCAGGCACCGAACTGGACATTTTTGCAGTCGTGCAAAAATGGGGAGAATCCCTGCGATCATTCATCCAGAGATTCTCTCAGGTACGAAACACTATCCCTTCTATCTCTAGCGCTTCTGTCGCTGTGGCATTTAGACAGGGAGTACGGGATAAAAAGATGTTGGAGAAACTGGCGATCAAGGAGATCACCAGTGTCACAGAACTCTTCAGCTTGGCCGACAAATGTGCCAGAGCTGCAGAGGGCCATGAAATGCACTCCAAACCACCTCTGGAGGATCGCAAGAAATCCTCCAAAGGCAAAGCCACTACCTCCGGGAGTGGCAAAAAGAAGAAAAAGACCAACGGCAAGAAGAAGTCGTCGGCCGGCGCATCTAATGCTGCAGCTGCTGTAGCTCCGGGTGGCCGGGGGCCACGCCCCGAGAAGCGACCTCGACCGTCTTATGAAGACGGTGGCAAACCCAAGGTGTGGTGTCTGATTCATAAGACGGACAGCCACAGTTTGGAAGACTGTCGGGAAGTCCAAAACCTTACCGAGCGCTACAACAAGCGCCGGGAAGAAGTTCCTTTCCGACAGAGGGAAGGAAAACAAAAAGTTGACAAAGCTCCAACTGAAGAGGAGTTAGGTTTTTAGGATCCTAAAAAGGTCCCGAAGGCCGTCTACACCTCCGTCGACGACGATTCTGACGTCTCTGACAACGAGCGTCGGAAGACCATGAACACCATTTTTGGTGGATCATGGGACATCACCTCCCGCCGCGTCCTCAAGACAATGCGTCAGGACATGGCCGTTGTAGCTCCTACAGCCAGGGCGGAGCCTCATCAGAAGTGGATGGACACAACCATCACTTTTGATACTTCGGACTACCCTCAAAGCATGGTTGGAGCAGGCCAGTTACCTTTGATGGTATCTCCTACCATCAATAACATTCAGCTCCACCATGTTATGGTAGACAGAGGTTCGGGGCTGAACCTCATAAGATTTGAAGCTTTTACCAAGCTTCAGCTCCTACCTTCGGTTCTTCACCCCTCCCGACCTTTCTCCGGAGTAGGTCTGGGAGCCATTACCCCACTCAAGTGCTATTACTCTCCCCGTTACCTTCGGGACCCGCGAGAAGTATCGCACTGAGAAGTTGGTCTTTGACGTTGCTCAGATCAACTTACCTTCCAACGCCATCTTGGGTAGGCCTGCCTTGTACAAATTCATGGCAGCTGCTCATTATGGCTACCTGGTGTTAAAGATGCCAACACCAGTAGGCGTTCTCCGGATCCGCGGAGATCGCACTGCCAGAGTAACTGCTCTGGAAGAACTTCATGCGCTTACTACGGCGCAAGAGGAGGACTCCAGGCAGGAGCAAGCTCCAAAACCCCCAAGAATTCGTCAACGAGGCTCGACTTCTGCACCTCATGTGCAGCCAAGCGGCGACACCGACATTCCCGTAAAAGTTGTCCAAATCGGTTCCGATGCCGCACAGACCACCCGTATATCGGGGGGACTGAATGACAAATAGGAACTCGCGCTCATCGCTTTCCTCCGGGCTAATGTCGACGTGTTTGCCTGGCAACCGTCACAAATGCCTGGGATCCCCAGGGAAGTGATTGAGCACAATATGAAGATCTACCCTGACGCCTGGCCCGTGCATCAGAAGCCTCGAAAGCAATCCGTGGAGCGATAGAACTTCATTCGACAATAAGTGAAGAAGTTGCTCAAAGCTAGATTCATCCGAGAAGTCTTCCATCAAAAATGGCTGGCAAACCCAGTCGTTGTGCCCAAGGCCGGCGGGAAGCTTCAGATGTGTATTGACTACACAACACTAAATAAGGCGTGTCTAAAAGATCCATTCCCACTACCTAGAATAGATCAGATAGTGGATTCCACCTCCGGCTGTGAATTACTATGTTTCCTAGACGCATACTCTGGGTATCATCAAATCAGAATGTCTAGGGAAGATGAAGAGCATACCTCTTTCATCACAGTAGATGGATTGTACTGTTATACAGTCATGCCATTTGGTCTCAAGAATGCAGCTTCAACCTTTGTACGAGCTATGTACAAAACTTTTGAAGAACTCATTAGAGACATAGTGGAAGTGTACGTCGATGACATCGTGGTCAAGGTCAAGAACAAGGAGTCACTCCTTGACACCTTACAGGCTGTCTTCGACAAGATGCGGGTCACCCGCACAAAGCTAAACCCAGACAAGTGTGTCTTCGGGGTTAGCTCCGGAAAACTTCATGGTTTCCTGGTATATCACCGGGGCATAGAGGCTGATCCGGCGAAGATCAAAGCCATTGAAGACATGCGGCCACCAACCCGCATCAAGGATGTGCAAAAGCCGACTGGACGTCTAGCAGCCCTCAGCTGGTTCATTTCAAGACTAGCGGAACGGGCACTTCCCTTCTTCAAGTTATTGAGGAAGTCCGGACCATTCCAATGGTCTGAAGAAGCAGAAAAGGCGTTCCAGGAGCTAAAACAGCTCCTCACCACCTTACCAACTCTGGTAGCTCCGAACCCTGGAGCCTTTGCTGCTTTACATTTCAGTAACTGACAAAGTCGTCAGTATGGTCCTGGTTGTGGAGAGACCAGAACCATCCCATGCACAGGAATCCAGACCCCTTCGGGAGGGTCCGGAGGTTCCTGAAAGCGAGTCTGGGTCCCAGTTCCCAGACTTGAGTCCACAAGAAATTACTTCAGAAGACCCAGACCCCCCCCCCCCCCCCGGGAGGGTCCAGGTCGCTTCTGAAGAAGCTTCGGGTCCCTCCAGCAAGGACCCGGAGGTCCCCCAAGAAGGCCCGGATCCCTCCGGGAGGATCCGGGTCAATGAAGAGGAAGCTCTGGGCCACTCCGGGAGGGTCCGGACCATTCAGCGCCAGTGTACTTCATTAGTGAAGTACTTCATGATGCCAAGACTCGATACCTAGAGGTGCATAAACTGCTCTATGCAGTTCTTATCGCCTCCAGGAAGCTTCGCCATTACTTCCAAGCTCACAAGATTTCAGTGGTGACTTCTTACCCACTTCGAGCAATCTTGCATAAATCCCAATTCAACTGGGAATATTGCAAAGTGGGCAGCAGAATTGGCCAAATTTGATCTCAAATTCATTCCAAGACAAGCAATCAAGAGTCAAGCATTGGCAGATTTTGTGGCAGAATGGACTCCCTCTCCATCAAACCCTGGGGGCCCCAGTGAGCAGAAGCCGAAACACAAGGCTCTGGTCTTCACCGAGCCTTACTAGACCCTCTACTTCGACGACTCCATGCAAAAGCATGGGGCCGGAGCTGGAATCCTTCTCCTCGCACCAACCGGGGAGAAGTTAAAATACATGGTACACCTTGACTTCAAGGCGACCAACAACATGGCGGAGTACGAAGCACTCATCTACGGACTAAAGGAGGCACTGTCATACGGTGTCAAGCAGCTGCTGGTCAAGGGAGATTCACAGCTCATCATTAAACAAGTGAAGGGTGAATGCTCCTGCAACAATCTCCAGCTAGCTGCTTACCTCCTTGAAGTCCAGAGGCTTCAGAAGGACTTCGAAGTCCTAGACCTCTACCACGTCCAGCGTGTCCACAACGCTGAAGCAGACGAACTCTCGATGAAAGCGTCAACCAGAGCTCCAGCTCCTGACGAAACTTTTGTCCAGAGGTTGTCAAAACCCACAGCTCAGCCTGCCGAACTGAGCGAAGGGGGCGAGATCAGCATCCCGAAGCTGACGGTCCCGATGGCCCTGTTACCATGGCATCCATCAAGGGTCGTAGGTGCTGCCGGAAGCTCCGAGCAACCCAACACGCAAGACTCAAATGCTAAAGTTAGCTCCGATGCATGGATCTCAGAGATCCGGAGCTACTTGAAAGACAACATCCTTCCTGACGATGATGTATCCGCTGACCGGATAGTCAAATTGGCTAAAAGTACACGTTGGTAGAAGGGGATCTCTACCGGCGTGGTGCCAACGGCGTCCTAATGCGGTGCATCACAAGGGAAGAAGGCTGCGAGCTCCTCGTAGAAATCCATGGAGGCGAGTGTGGGAACCACGCGTCTTCCCGCACGCTGGTCGGTAAAGCCTTCCGGCATGGCTTCTACTGGCCTACAGCACTCCAGGATGCAAATGAGCTGGTGAAGAAATGCGAAGCATGCCAATTTCATGCAAAGCAAATTCAAACACCGGCTCAGCCTCTACAAATGATACCTCCTACATGGCCCTTCGCTGTGTGGGGGATGGACATCTTGGGACCTTTCCCAACAGCCATCGGAGGTTACAAGTTCCTGTATGTTGCCATTGACAAGTTCACCAAGTGGCTGGAAGCAACTCCAGTTGTGACAATAAACAAGCAATCTGCTATCAACTTTTTGCAGTCCATTGTATGCAGATTTGGAGTCCCAAACAAAATCATTACTGATAACGGGACCCAATTCACAAGCTCTGCATTTCATGGATATTGCGAAGACCTCAGCATCGAAGTTTGCTACGCCTCCGTAGCTCACCCGGCAAGCAATGGCCAGGCCGAGAGAGCAAATGCTGAAATCCTGAAAGGACTCAAAATGTGCACCTATGAGCGCTTGAAAAAACATGGAGCCAACTGGATTGAAGAGCTTCCGCCCACTCTATTGGCCAACAGGACAACTCCAAACTGGTCAACTGGAGAGACACCCTTCTTCCTGGTGTACGGAGCTGAAGCAATCCTTCCCCCGGAAATCACCTTGGGGTCACTCCGGGTCCGGACCTTCGACGAAGCCACGCAGGACCAGCTCCAGCGTGAAGACCTAGACCTCCTTGAGGAGGGAAGGTGTCAAGCAGCTGTTCAGAATGCCCGATACCGCGAAGCCCTTCGGCGCTATCATCAGCGGCATGTACACAACCAACAGCTCGAGGAAGGCGATCTAGTGCTACGGAGAATACAATCCAGAGAAGGGTTAAACAAACTTTCCCCCAGCTGGGAGGGACCCTTCCGAGTGATTAAAGTATCCCGTCCCAGAAGCGTTCGCTTGGCTACCGAGGATGGGACACCTCTCCCAAATCCTTGGAATATTGAGCACCTCTGTAAGTTCTACACTTAATATCACAGAGGTGAGTCTGTAGTAACTTGAGGTGTATGTTATAGAGTCATTGTACAGAGTCGGGTAGTTCCTTCGGGAGAACAGCCAGACCTTTCCCGAAAGGTCCGCAAAGTTCATGCAACACTTGTCACAGTCTCAGAACTAAAAGTGTGGCTAGCTACCATGGGTCAAACGAGAAATGAAACACGGTTAGCTTTGTTCTCTAGCCTAAGAGTGTACTTGTTTCCCGTGTACCCCGGACCTATAATGAAAGACATCTTCATGTGAAACAGACTTCACGTGCATTTATTTTGTACAGGCTCAACATTTTTTATTTTTCTCTTTCTTGTCTATAACAAAGTTGTACAATTCTTAAGAAATTTTAGTTCGACCAGCTCATGTACAATTCGAGCTGTATTGTCAATTCTTTTGGATTCAAATATTGTTCATGGCCCACTCGCCTGAATGCCGCCAAGCCAATCTAGGGCCGGAGTGTGCTATCAACTTAGCCTGGTCATGAACCCTAAGTACGCCACTCTACCTACACCCCGACAGGCCGAAGTAAGGCGGGTCCAAGTACAATTGGATCTGGAAGAAAGAAGTTAACACATTCAATTGTATTCAGAATTGTGTTTGACCTAAAACTTTCTTGGGAATCATAAGCCGCGACGAAGTTATAGGCAAGGAGCGAATTTTACTATTTTTCTTGGCTTCAGTGTGCAGGAAAAATAAAGAATCCACATTGATGGAGAAAAGCCGGAGCTAACAAAGCTCCGACTCCCCCTAGGTGGCTTGTGATCGATGTTAAACATTGAAAATGAGCATTACCGGAGCAACCAAGCTCCGACAAAGCTAGGGGGGCCAGCCGTCGACTCAGAATAAAAGATGGTGAGAAGATCCCACAAGCTGAGTTTGCTGCCGACAAGCTACGCGTTGGCAAAGGTCACTGCTGGAGCTAATATGCTCCGACACCCCGGAGGGCTAACTATCGATGCTCTACGCGTTGATAGGGACTATTGCTGGAGCTACTAAGCTCTGACGGTAGTCAATGCCGGAGCTTCTGAGCTCCAACAACATCAGGGGGCCTTCACTATCGAAGACTTCGGACCTACACTCTACAAGTTTGAAGCAAACGAGTCTTCAATAAAATACAATATCCTCTTGGTACATGTTCACAATTAAATTGTGTACATCTACCAGGGGGCCCAGTGAAGACAGAAGTGTTGAAGACAAAAAATGAAATTCATTAACAAATTGTGGATTTCATTCATCTGGAGACAATGGATTACAAAATTGGGAAGAAAAAGAGAGAATACAAGTGGGAGCTACAGAGATGGTCCTAGACCCTATGGAAGAACTGGGCGACCTTCTGAGCAACCTCTAACACGTTGGCTCGGGTGGCTTCACCTTCTCCTTCGACGGGACCTTAAAGCACCGGGTCCAGAGGAAATTGGGGATCCCGGCCGATGTAGCATGTCAGCACATACTCTGCGACGTTCTTCGCCATGGACTGCCCCTCAACCTCCAACTGGTCGGCGATGGCGTCACCCACCTTGGAGAGTTTGTCACCCGCCGAGCTCAACGCTTGCAACGCCAGGTCCGGCTCCGGCTCCGGATCATCCGGACGCACGGGACTGAAGCCCATTGGTGACAGCGCGTCGTTGGCTTTGCTCAGGAACTCCCAAACCTGTAGGGAGTACGCAGTCCTCAAGCCCTTCACTTCCTCCAAGGATCTTTTGGCCGCCGCCAGTTCAAAATTCTCACGAGCAAGGTGCTCAACCTCTTTGGCATTTTGCTGAATCTTTTCAGCAACCTGCTTCTCGAGTTTTCCGAGCTCCTCCTCCTGGAGGTGGATCTTGTTCCAGCGATCGACCAGGTCCTTCTCCCGGCCCCTAACTTTCTTCTCCGTGGCAGCGATGGCACACTCTTGCTTGTAGAGTTCCTGCCCTTGCACCCAGGCCTTCTCCTCCTCCTCAACGCAGTGCTTCTCCAATTTCTTGGTGCGTTCCTGGAGGCCCTTGTCAGCCAGAGCCACCTTTTCGGCGAGCTCCTCCTCCCTCTTCACGACATCATCCCGCAGCTCTAGGAGTTTTTGCTCTTCGTCTTCGAGCTTCTTATCCCTCTCCTCAAGTGCCTCCCGACGCTTGATGAGGCTAGTGTTAATGGCTTCAAGCCTTCCTTGGCGATCATCAGCCGCACTATTAGCTGCCTTGGCCTGCTCATAAATGGCCCGGGATTGAGTGTCAAGGGAACGAGTCAAGCTCTCCCCGTCATCCAATAATTTGCCCCAGTATTCCAGGCGGACCTTCTCCTGTTTGATCCACTCCTTGTCGTCTGCCAGCCTCGACTGCGCCAGCTTGGTCTCCAAGTAGAGCCGATTACGCCATCGCCTAAGGGTTTGGCGCTCCTCTTCAAGAGCCTTGCTGTCGTGGTAGAACGCCAGCTGGACTTGACGCAGACAGGAGCAAGCGTTGTCAATGGACAACGACAGGGGAATAGGGTCCGGACCTGCTAGGGTCTCCTCCGCTGGTTCCAGCGGGTTCTCGCTTACAAAAATTGGGTCCCACTCCACAAGAGTGGTCCCTTGAGCCTCCACGACACTAGGGCCGTCCTCTGTGATACCCTCAATCACCACCTAGGAGGGTCCCGCAGAAGAAGTTCTGACCTCCGGAAGTGGTTCCGAAGGCTCTACCACCAGGTCTTCATTTGCCCCCTCAGGCAGGGGGCCAGCGACTTCATCAGGGCAACCTGGCTCAGCAGCAAGCACCTCTGCCATCATTACTTCCGGAGCAGGGGCTACTTCCGGCTCTGGCCTAGGCTCCTCCTACGCTGGTGGCTCGAGTGTTGGCGCCTCGACCATCATGGGTTCAAGTGCTGATGCCTCCGCAACGACAGGCTCGGGCGCCGGAAGGTCAACAACAACCGGCCCTAAGGCCAGAGCTTCAACCTCAACCGGCTCAGGCACCGGGAGGTCTTCAACTGCAACCGGCTCTGCAACCGGAGCTTTAGTGGCAACCGGCTCTGAGGCCGGAGCTTCGGAGGTAGCTGGCTCAACCGCCAGGACTTCCTCAACATCCGACTCATTCGCCGGGACTTCAGTAACCTCCGGCTCAACCGTCAGGGCTTCGACAATTTCCAGCTCTGGGGCCGGAATCACTGCTTCCTCTGGCTCAGCGGCCAAAGCTTCCAACATCTCAGCATCAAGACTCGGGGCTTCAACCTCCGGGGCAGGTGCCGCTGGCGCATCTTCTCTCCCGTGGTCTGGCGCTACCATAGGAGTTTCGGGGGATGAGTCGAGGTCCATGACCACGACAGCTGGCGCCGGAGCTACCGCAACTTCAGCCACCACTTGGGGCGGCACCAGGACAGGAGCAGAAGCCTCTGCCCTCACAGCTTCAGCTGCTGTGGCTGAGGGTGGAGCCTCACTCCTCTTCTTGGGGATGCTGCAGATGATGGATGAAGAAACTTAAAAAACAGTTACTACAACAAGACAACCATCTGAGGTAAAGATTAAAAATTACCTTGGAAGGCTTCCGCACCAGCTTGCACGAAATCTCTTTCCCGGGCGTTCTGGACTGACCATGGCCGCCGCCGGTGTGGTAGCTCCGGAAGGCCCCCCGGAACATGTTGCAGCCACGGGCATTTCCTTAGTCAAGGCCCCCCTCGACCGGGAAGGACCTCCGGACCCAGATACCTCAGCTGGCCCTAGTACTGGAGTCACATGCCCGTGGCTAGCACCACGGGAAGACACTGCTGCAGGTGCAGTCGCCGCAGTTGTAGAAGACCTCCCCCTCTGGGGAGAAGGAGCTGCTGCAGAGGGTGCAAACCTGACGGACCTTCCGTTGGCATGCTTCATCAATGTGGCCTAGAGGGGGGGGTGAATAGGCCTTTTGAATTTCCTGCACACTTAATAGAACCGTCAAAACTTGGTTGGCTGGACTAGTCCGGTTGTGTGGGCGCACTAGTCCGGTGTGCAAAAATTATGTGTGTTGATCAGGTGTTAATTGGAAAAATAAATTTCTTTAGCAGTGGAATTAAGAACAACTTATATTTGTGCTTGAGATTAATATAAGAATGCAGGTGTAACTTCTAATTGCCTTATGTTGAAGTTTAGCATTCAAATGATCTAATGAACAAAATTTAAAGTAAATGAGACACAAGACACACGAATTTTTCCCGAGGTTCGACCTCACCACGAGATCTACGTCCTCGTTGAGGAAGCTCACACAGAGCCGGGTCTCCAACCCTTTCCCTCCTCAAGTCACCACGAAGGCCGACTTGATTCCACTATCACGGGTAATCACCAAGTTTGTGGGGCAACCTCAAACGTTGAGGGCTCCCACGAGAATTACAATGAAAAATTGATCAAATACACTCAAAAGTATTACAATGCAGAGTATGAGTGTAGAAAGATCAAACCCCAAGAGCTCGCAATGAAAGAATGATGATCTCCCAATCCCGAATCCAAGTGTTCAATTGATTTCACTCTTTTTGAACTTTAGATGTGTGGGGAGATGTGTTTTGGGCTCTTGGGACAAAGTGGCAGCGCTAGGGTTTGCTCTTTGATCAATATTCGACGTGTGTGTTGATAGGAAAGTCGTGGACTCTCTATTTATAGGGTTTCCAAAAGCTAGTCATTGAAAAACCCTAACACCGGACTAGTCCGGTGCAAGTCGGGACTTGTCCGGTCCCAATGTGTTTTGAGGTCCAGAAAGTTTGCCGGACTAGTCCGGTCCAACCTCGGACTAGTCTGGTGCTGTGTGAAACTGACTCCAGAAAGTCCATCGGACTAGTTCGTGGACTAGTCCAATCTCCACGAATGGGAGATTACAGAAAGTTCAACGGACTAGTCCGGTCCATGATCGGACTAGTCCGGTCCCTCAATATGAGAGACTCCAGAAACATCAACGGACTAGTCCGGTGGATGCACGGACTAGTCCGGTCTCCTTGTGAGAGGGATTCCAGAAAGTTGAACGGACTAGTCCGATCCATGATCGGACTAGTCCGGTGCTTTGTGAAAGTTAGGTTAATTTTAATCCCTTACCCTTGTGCAAAGTTGTGAGCTCTTGGAGTGTGTCTTTCATACACTCCCTATACATTCAAAATCTATTTTGATCTTCCGAGCTTCATCAAAGTATTTCTCTTTGAACACCACTTCATTTTTCACCTTTTTGTGTGCACCAAAATGTTTCACTTGTTTGTCCTGCAATCATCTCAGTAGTTTCATTAGGATCTCATATGTTTGTCATCAATTAGCCAAAACCCACAAGGGATATCCTAGATGCACTTACAATCTCCCCCTTTTTGGTGATTGATGACAACCATTTGAGATATCACAATTGAGAATAAAATCTTGATTTTCATAAGGTGTGCACATATGAGAATAATGATAAGTCCACAAAAAGCTTCTCACATATGCACATACCTTATGGTGGGGTGCCTAACAAGTGTGTGATCAACAAGGTGTGATGAAGTAAGGATAATCAACAAAGAGTATAAAGATAATCATCCAAGCAACAATAAGCATCACACATAAGAGAAGAAATAGTGCATTACAAGGTTTTAAAATTAAGTACACATGTCCTTGATCACAAAAACATAAAGACACCAACTACTCTCAAACTATTAGTCTAAATCTCTCCTAGTCTCAATTTCTCCCCCTTTGGCATCAAGGCACCAAAAAGGGAAAAATTGAGGGGAATCACTCATCGCCACTCTCTTCCTCCATCTCGGTCCGATCCTCATCTTCACCACCATCATCATCATTCGCCGGAGCGGACTCTTCCTCGGAGTCCTCGAAGGCAGGCGGGGATCCCACCGGCTCAATCTCCAGCTTGTCGCAGATTGCTTTGATGTTGGCATTGACATATTGTTGATGCTTCTTCTGCCTGACTTCAATCTTGCGGCAGCAGGCAAAGATAGAGGTGAGCATTTTGAGCACACCACCGGAGGGTTCATGAGCAGGTGCAGAGCTAGGAGGAGCAGCTGAGGATCTTGTTGCATTCACATCCCGAGCTTGTTTAGTCCTCCTCTCAGCTTCAGGGGAGGGAGGTGCATCAGGAGCCGAAGGTAGAGTGTACTCGGTGGGCTTTTGCGGTTTCATCCCCGTATGGTGAACATCCTTGACGAACTCAAGTCCAGTCAACTTTTCAATCATGTACATGATGTACGGGGCATACCCACAAGATCTGTTTGGAGTGATTGAGATGTTCACAATGTCATTGTAGATGTATTCAAAGACATTGAACGGTCTCCTCCCACCAATGACCTTCATTAGGGTCCTCAAGGTTCCTTGAATAGTCCCCACATCTCCATCTTTTGGGGCTATTGTCTTCCTCAAAATTCTGTTGAGGACCACATAGAAGGGCTTTAAATATTTGATAGTGGGAGCAACATACGGCATCCTTGTGTCATAGAGAAATGTGAACTCATCCTTCTCCAGGGGTTGCAGATTGTGGATGACTAGATCATGATCCAAGGTATGCTCAAGGTGGAGAATCCTTGCAAACTCATCATAATTGACACTATACTTGGAACCATGGGTCATCCAAGTAAGACTGTCTCCATCACCCCGAGCAAAGTAGAGGGTAGAGTAGAATTGGGCGATCACCTCATTGTTCCAGTCATTTTCAAAGGAAAACAGTTCCTTCAGTCTGTGCCTCTCCAGGGACTCAACCACCTCACGGAAAGCAGGATACTTCTTTGACTGCATGTACCCAATGTTCACCCATTGACTCTTCACAACGGGATTCTTCATCTTCATGTACACATGCTCATAGTAGTCGGCATGGAAGTTGCTCCAAAATCTTGGGTCTGAGCATTGCCGAGGTTGAGCATACACATTAACCTGCCTGAAGCTGTCGGCAAGCTCACCCCCTTTCCCAGTGAAATCCTTGCTTGAGCGCTGCCTGTTGCGGTGACTTGGGTTCTTCATTTTCAAGGGTCCAATGGGACCACTAGCAAGCCCTTTTCCCTTGTTGAGAGTCCTCTTTGGCCCTGAGGAGCTCTCACCGGCCTTTCCTTGGTCCTTCTTCACAACTACCCTCCTTTTCTTGGGCATGTTGTCGTTGGAGGGTGGAGAGTGCACATTTACATCATGCCTTTTCTTCATGTACCTCTCCTTGGCTCTCTTCACCTTTTCGCGCTCAACCTCTTCATCAACATGGAAGGAGCTGTCATATGAGCTTGAAGACATCGTGCCTAACAAGGAGTTCATGATATAGATGAGAATTAACTGAGAATGAAGGTGATGTGAGGATTCAAGTGTCAGAGATCGGACTTGTCCGGTTTCAGAGTGCGGACTAGTCCGGTGTACCGGATTAGTCCGTACCTGGGAGCCAGACTAGTCCGGCCTGGCACAAGAACCCTAACAAGCTAGAATTACAACTTCTATTTAGGGTGCAAATGAGTATGAAGGTGAAAGGAATACATCTCTGAAGCTAATGTACTTCCTTAGAATCAAGAGAAATAGGCTAGAACTAGAAAAGTTGAGAGTTTGACTTTAGGGAGAAATTTACCAAGATTTGAGGATTCGCGTTGAAGGAGCGCAAATCTGTCCGGATGAGTTTGGAGAGGAGTACCAACTCGTCGAGAGGAGAGTTTCCCACGGAGAGAGCTTGGATTTTGAGAACTCAACTCGAAAATCACCTTTTGGAGGCTAGGGTTTGAGAGGTGAGGGCTTAGGTCAAGTGGAGGGAGATTTGAAACGGACCAGCTGCTTATATAGGCAGCCGAACGGACTAGTCCGGTGTCCCTGGAAACCCTAGGAAGAGGGATTATCCGGACTAGTCCGGTGGCAAACCTGACTAGTCCGGTGCTACAGGACAAACTAAGTATTTAGAGATAACTAATAGTGATCCAAGGACAAGTTTTGCAAATAATCTTGGTGATTATGACTAGAAAGCACTCAACACAAAAACATGGTCATAAATTCCAAGATTTCTTCATTAAAAATTGTTCTCTTAGGAGAAAAGGAGGTGAGGTGCAGTTTTAGCAATAAAATGTAACATTTGAAGTATCAACCAGATGTGCAATGTTTCAAGCCACATTTCGAGAGTCAAGAATATTAAGTTCATTCCTAAGTTACAAAACCTTTTCTCATCCAATGGTTTGGTAAAAATATCCGCAAGTTGCTTTTCAGTTCTAACATGTGAAATAGCAATGTCACCTTTTAATGAATGATCTCTAAGAAAATGATGACGGATATCTATGTGCTTAGTTCTTGAGTGCTCTACTGGGTTGTGTGCAATTTTTGTAGCGCTTTCATTGTCACATAGAAGTGGGATATGGTTAAGATTGTAGCCGTAGTCCCTAAGGGTTTGCCACATCCAAAGTAATTGGGCGCAACAGCTACCGGCTGCAACATATTCTGCTTCTGCTGTGGAAAGGGCAATGGAGTTTTGCTTTTTAGATGACCAAGATACCAGGGACCTACCAAGAAAATGACAAGTCCCTGATGTGCTCTTTCTATCGACTTTTCATCCTACATATTCGGCATCGGAATATCCTATCAAGTTAAATTTGGATCCTTTGGGATACCAAAGGCCCAAGTTGGGTGTGTGCACAAGGTACCTTAGGATTCTTTTTACAGCAACTAAATGACACTCTTTAGGTGCAGCTTGAAACCTTGCACACAAGCAAACACTAAGCATAATATCTAGCCTAGAATCACATAAATAAAGTAAAGATCCAATCATGGACCGATATACCTTTTGATCTACATTTGGACCGTCTTCATTGAGGTCGAGATGTCCATTAGTGGCCATGGGTGTCTTGATGGGCTTGGCTTTGTCCATATTGAATTTTTTGAGAATGTCTTGTGTATATTTGGTTTGGCTTATAAATGTACCTTCTCTTAGTTGCTTCACTTGGAATACCAAGAAGAACTTTAATTCGCCCATCATTGACATCTCGAACCTATCTGTCATAATTTTGCTAAACTCTTCACAGAAGGATTTGTTAGTTGATCCAAAGATAATGTCATCAACGTAAATTTGACATACATATAAATGATCATCACAATGTTTAGTGAAAAGTGTATAGTCAGCTTTACCAATTTTGAATCCATTCTGAATTAGAAAATCTCTAAGACACTCATACCAAGCTCGAGGAGCTTGTTTGAGGCCATAGAGAGCCTTACGCAGTTTGTAGACATGGTTGGGATACTTCGGGTCTTTGAATCCTGATGGCTGCTCCACATAAACTTCCTCCTTGATTGGGCCATTTAAGAAAGCGCTTTTGACGTCCATTTGATACAGCTTAAAATTATGGTGAGTAGCATATGCCAATAAAATACGAATGGACTCAAGTCTAGCACAGGAGCGAAAGTTTCATCGAAGTCCAAACCTTCAACCTGAGAATAACCTTTGGCCACCAGTCTTGCCTTAATTCTTGTTACTACTCCATGTTCATCTTGCTTGTTCCGAAAGACCCATTTAGTAACGACTATGTTCGCCTTTGGTCTCCCCACTAGCTCCCATACTTCACTTCTCTTGAAGTTGTTCAGCTCCTCTTGCATTGCAATCACCCAGTCTGGATCCCCTAAGGCTTCTTCTACCCGGTATGGTTCCAGAAAAGACACAAAAGAGTATGATTCACAAAAATTTGCAACTCGAGATCTAGTAGTTACCCCCTTTGCAATATCTCCAATGATGTTGTTGACAGGGTGGTCTCTTTGCATGCTCTGGTGTACTCTTGGGTGTGGAGCCTGTGTAGTTGCTTGTTCTTCATTATCTTCATGTACATTGTCTCCCCCTAGATCATTGCTTCCATGATGGTCCTGATCTTCTTGACCTTCCTCCTCTTGATCTTGTGCAAGGGCTCCCCCTTGATCATTGCCTCCGCGTTGAGGTTCAACTTGTGCATTTGAGTCGAATGTTTGCTCTTGTGGTAAGATATCGCCAAGTCCCATTTTCTTCAGTGCTTCATATGGAGCTTCCTCTTCATCTAGCACACACTTATCAACTTGCTCCACTTGTGAGCCGTTAGATTCATCGAACACTACATCACGTGCTACTTCAACAAGGCCGGACACCTTGTTGAAGACACGATAGGCGTAGGCATTCGATTCATAACCGAGCAAGAATCCTTCATCGGACTTTGAAGCGAACTTCAAGGCCCTCTGTTTCTTGTTCAGAATAAAACATTTGCAACCAAAAACTTTAAAATAAGAAACATTATGCTTTTTATCGGTAAGGAGCTCATATGGAGTTTTCTTCAGTAGTCGGTGGAGGTACAGTCGATTAGTGGCATGGCAAGCGGTGTTCACCGCTTCTGCCCAAAATCGATCTGATGACTTGTATTCATCCAACATAGTTCTCGCCATTTTGATTAATATTCTATTCTTCCTTTTGGCCACTCCATTTTGTTGAGGGGAGTAGGGTGCTGAGAATTCATGCTTTATCCCTTCTTCATCGAGAAACTCTTCAACTTGGAGATTCTTGAATTCTGTCCCGTTGTCACTTCTGATGTTCTTTATGGTTGATGAGAATTTGTTCTGAGCTCTTTTTAAGAACTTATTGAGGATCCCCTGAGATTCTGATTTATCATACAAGAAAAATACCCAGGTAAATCTTGAAAAATCATCAACAATTACTAAACTGTATTTGTTACCGCCGATGCTGATGTACGAGACTAGACCAAAAAGATCCATGTGGAGAAGTTCCAGCGGTCTTGCGGTAGTCATCACATTCTTGGCGGGGTGTGGTGCTCCGACTTGTTTTCCTGCTTGACAAGCGCTGCACGACCTGTCCTTTTCAAAAACCACATCCTTAAGACCACGGATATGACCACCTTTTAGAAGTTTCTGCAGATTTCTCATCCCAACATGGGCTAGCCGTCTATGCCACAGCCATCCCATGTTGGTCTTAGCAACCAAGCAAGTGTTGAGTTTGTCTTTATATTTGTTGAAGTCAACTAGATAAAGCTTGCCCTTCAACATTCCCTTGAATGCAATCGAGCCATCGCTTCTTCTAAAAACAGCCACACCCTCATTAGTGAATAAGCAGTTGTAACCTTTGTCGCATAGTTTGGATATTGACAAAATGTTATAATCTAGAGAATCTACGTGTAAAACATTTGACAAAATGTTATCGCTACCAAGGACCTTTCTTTGGCTGTTGTCTCCGAAGTATATGCCTTCACCTGGATCCTTGTTGTACTCGTACTCCAGAAACATACCTCTCTCTCCGGTCATGTGATTTGTGCATCCGCTATCAAGTACCCATTTTGTTCCGTCGGAGGAGTAAGCCCGCAAAAAAGAATTATTCCTTGGTTTTAGGTACCCAAGCTTGCTTGGGTCCTCTCAGGTTAGTCATAAGAGTCTTGGGCACCCACACACAAGTTTTCAGTTCTTGTGGCATGGCCCTGTATATTTGGCAATGACTCTTCCATTTTTGGCTTTCATAAGAACATAAGAAGCATTAAATGTATGAAACAATGTTTGTGGTTCAGATTCATGAGATTTTTCCTTGACAAAGACAATTTTATTCTTAGCATGATTAGAAGTAGGCATGTGTTTGTTCTTATCAAAACCAAGGCCATCTTTGACATCAGGAGGTCTAGTGACCATATATGCACTGCGTGCATATTTGATCTTCTCCTTATCAAAGATGTCGCTTGGAGGGGCATGCATATTATGAGAAGTTGATGTATTAGAAATAATATTCTTCTTACTAGAGCAAGTGCAAGTTACGATTGTTGTCGAACTCATATCTTTGGAGGAAGAGCTCTTGGAGGAAGAAGAGTCACTTTGCTTGAGCGACTCAACTTGCACCTCAAGGATCTTGTTAACTTTTGACAATTTAGCAAGTTCTTCCTTGATTGCAATATGCGAGTCTTTTAGCTTTGAGTAAGTTTCCTTACTCAAGACTAGCTCAACTTAAGCGACTTGTTCTTCTCTCTTTCAAGATCGAGAAGGTTTTCAACTTCTTGATATCTCTTCCTTTCACGGATGAGCATATCTTCTTGTCAATCAAGAAGTTCTTCCTTTTCAAAAATTTTGTTCGACAACATTTCCATTTTCTTTAGAGCAATTTTACTTAGTCTTCTAAACATTTCTTTGTTATCGCTAGAGCTGTCAAAGTCATCAATAGAGGAATTTAGCGTAGGAGGAGTGAGCCGTACCTTTTTCTTGCCTTCCTTAGCCATAAGGCAAGTGTGGTTGTTCATGTACCGTCCTCCCATGTTTGGAAAGAGTGTGGCCTTCATAGTAGGTTTCTTGATTGCAATAGTGGCCATCTCTTCTTCTTCATCGGAGGAGGACTCGTCGTTTGAGTCCCACTCCTTGCCAATGTGAGCTTGATGGTTTTGTCTTCTTTTTCTGAAATTTTTCTTTTCTTGAGATCTTGTTTCCTTCTTCTTTTTGTTTTCTTCATAGGGGCAGTCCATCATGAAGTGACCATACTCTCCGCAGTTGTAGCAAGTGCGTCGAGCCTTGGATTTTCCTTTGTCCTTGCTTTTGCCTTCATTTGAGTTGTTGCCGTGTCTTCTTTTCATCATTCGCTTGAACTTCTTGATAAAGAGTACCATTTCCTCATCATCAAGATCGGTGCTCTCGTCACTTGTGTGCCCATCGTCTCGATCTTCACGAGCTTCTTTGAGTTTGGGTCGGCATGTAGCTTTGAGAGCGACCTCTTTCCTTTTGGAGGAAGTGAGTTCGGCCAAGTCTTTGACGTATTTTGCCTCTTTCTCCATCATCTCATGATTTATGATCTTCCCCAACAACTCATCGGGGGGCAATTTGTGAAAATCGGGGCTTTCTCTAATCATTGAGCAAAGTGTGACATTTCTTGGCATGAAGGCTCTAATCATTCTCTTGACTACCTCGTGATCCGTCCATTTCTTACTTCCATAGGCACGTAACTTGTTGATGATTGCCTTCATCCGGTTGTACATGTCTTGAGGTGATTCGCCTTCTTCAATAGTGAATCTCCCCAACTCTCCTTCAAGCATTTTGATTTTTGCTTCACGAACCGATCTATTTCCTTCGTGAGCCGTCTTAAGTGTATCCCAGATTCCTTTGCACTTTCTAAGCCATCAATCTTGGTGAATTCCTCTCTGCTTAATGATGATGTGATCACGGCGACGGCTTGTGCATTTCTGTGAATTTCTAGTTCTTGTTCTGGGGTGAGTTCTTCATCCGGGTCCGGGATATTTATGCCAGTGCAAACGATGTGCCATAGACTAGGATTTAGGGATATTAGATGCATCTTCATGTTGTACTTCCACATTGTATAGTCGCTTCCGTCAAACTGTGGAGGTTTTCCCATAGGAATGGAAAGATAATGGTTGTTGGAGTTGAGACGGTTGTAGTTGTAAGGCTGTCGGGAGTAGTCGTGATGACCACTCCCCGTCGTCTTCTCTTCTTCCTTTCCTTTTTGTCCTAGCAGTTTCTTTCTCAGAAGTGCCTTCAATTGTCGCACTTCTTCATCATCGTGTGGGATCTCTTTCAACACATCAAAAGCTTTGGTTTCTTGTTCCTCCTCATTAATGTTCATCTTCGAGATATCGTTGTTCTTCTCAGAGGCCATTGATCTCTCCGAGATGTGTGTCTCGTTGGTGGAGAACCTTGCTCTGATACCAATTGAATGTGTCCTAGAGGGGGGGGGGTGAATAGCCCTTTTGAATTTCCTGCACACTTAATAGAACCGTCAAAACTTGGTTGGCCAGACTAGTTCGGTTGTGTGGGCGGACTAGTCCGGTGTGCAAAAATGATGTGTGTTGATCAGGTGTTAATTGGAAAAATAAATTTCTTTAGCAGCGGAATTGAGAACAACTTATATTTGTGCTTGAGATTAATATAAGAATGCAGGTGTAACTTCTAATTGCCTTATGTTGAAGTTTAGCATTCAAATGATCTAATGAACAAAATTTAAAGTAAATGAGACACAAGACACACGAATTTTTCCCGAGGTTCGATCTCACCACGAGATCTATGTCCTTGTTGAGGAAGCTCACACAGAGCCGGGTCTCCAACCCTTTCCCTCCTCAAGTCACCACGAAGGCCGACTTGATTCCACTATCACGGGTAATCACCAAGTTTGTGGGGCAACCTCACACGTTGAGGGCTCCCACGAGAATTACAATGAAAAAGTGATCAAATACACTCAAAAGTATTACAATGTAGAGTATGAGTGTAGAAAGATCAAACCCCAAGAGCTCGCAATGAAAGAATGACGACCTCCCAATCCCGAATCCAAGTGTTCAATTGATTTCACTCTTTTTGAACATTAGATGTGTGGGGAGATGTGTTTTGGGCTCTTGGGACGAAGTGGCGGCGCTAGGGTTTGCTCTTTGATCAATATTCGACGTGTGTGTTGATAGGAAAGTCGTGGACTCTCTATTTATAGGGTTTCCAAAAGCTAGCCGTTGAAAAACCCTAACACCGCACTAGTCCAGTGAAAGTCCGGATTTGTCCGGTCCCAATGTGTTTTGAGGTCCAGAAAGTTTGCTGGACTAGTCCGGTCCAACCTCGGACTAGTCCGGTGCTGTGTTAAAGTGACTCCAGAAAGTTCATCGGACTAGTCCGTGGACTAGTCCGATCTCCACGAATGGGAGATTACAGAAAGTTCAACGGACTAGTCCGGTCCATGATTGGACTAGTCCGGTCCCTCAGTATGAGAGACTCCAGAAACATCAACGGACTAGTCCGGTGGATGCACGGACTAGTCCAGTCTCCTTGTGAGTGGGATTCCAGAAAGTTGAACGGACTAGTCCGATCCATGATCGAACTAGTCCGGTGCTTTGTGAAAGTTAGGTTAATTTTAATCCCTTACCCTTGCGCAAAGTTGTGAGCTCTTGGAGTGTGTCTTTCATACACTCTCTATACATTCAAAATCTATTTTGGTCTTCCGAGCTTCATCAAAGTATTTCTCTTTGAACACCACTTCATTTTTCACCTTTTTGTGTGCACCGAAATGTTTCACTTGTTTGTCCTGCAATCATCTCAGTAGTTTCATTAGGATCTCATATGTTTGTCATCAATTAGCCAAAACCCACAAGGGATATCCTAGATGCACTTACACTTCAGCTTCCTCTTCCGGCTCGAGGGTTCGGCCGCTGGCTCCTTGCCCTTGCCGACGACTTCGGTCCTTGGCTTCGGGGCAGGGGCGGAGCCACCTTCAAAAGCCCCAGGGATCACCACCCTCGAAGTCGATCGCCTCTCGATGACACTGAGGTCGTCAAGCGCTGACATCATCCTCCGAAGCTCCCTGCTGAACTGTACTTCCACTTTCAGAGGGAGGAAAGCTGGTGGTGGGGTCAAGTCATCACCCGCGACGTCAATGCCGTGCTGGAACTTCTTGAGATGAAACTCCACGATCGCCCCCTCCATGTTGGACTTCAGCCCGGTCTCAACCCGGTCGTCGTCCATCACACCGTTGAGGGTCCAAGCGAGTTTTTCTCTCCTCTTTAGCGGTGCCCATCTGTTGAGCAGGAAATTGCAAAATACCGCCTGAGGAGTTAATCCTCCCTCCACACATTGGCGGATCCTGGTCAGAGCAGGGTTGAAGGCATCCGACAGCACCGGAGCTTCACTCCAGACTGTAATGTCGATGTTGGGGAGGCCTTCAGGCAGCTCCAGCTACTCGTGCTGCTCCACCCGGATGACTATCCAGTCTTTCTTCCAATTGTCCCACTTTCCAGAGGGAAACGACCGGAGGTACTTGAATGGGCACTTCTTGTGCTTCACAAAGTAGTAGAAGCCAAGGTACTCATCACTCTTTCTGGTGGTATGGACGGTAAAGAAGGTCCGAAAAAGCTCAATGCAGGGGGGGGTGCCCACCCACATTTCACAGAAGTGGATGAAGACAGACACTAGAAGAATGGAGTGGGGGCCAAGGTGGTACAGCTGCAGACCATAGAATTCTAGCAGCATCAAGAAAAAGAAGGAAAAAGGTGGGATCAACCCCACCATGGCGTACGCAGAAAAGTACACCATCTCGCCGGCGTGCTCCTTCTCGAATGGGAGCTTTCCCCCGGCGCGGACCAGGTGGTTGAAGAAGTCCAGGGACCACCCCATGAGGGCCCAGACCTTCTTCAGGTCACTTTCAGTCTTCAAGCGGCTCTTGCGGAGACCCAACTCCATCGCAGCACAGCGAGGCAAGGGAGGAAAAGCAAGCACAAGTTTGGGAGTTCGAGCGCAAGTTCAGATGAGAGGCATAAAGAACCCCAGATGGTGCACGCTTTCCTTCTTAAGTAAGCCCCTGCAACGCTTGGATGGAAACCGTAGGGAAGCCGAAGATACTATTCAAAAATTTCACCCTGCCAATGACAAGAGGGCCCGAGACCACCCCGACGATCAAGTCGAGGTTCTTACCCAGGCGAACGGTTGTCATCGTGAAAGGCGGGAAGCCCGAAGGCGGCGGCTTGACAAGGCGCTGAACCGATATGATTTTCGTATCGGGAACCGGCGACCTTCAATTGCGTGAGATCCACACGCCAAAGATCTCATTTGCCGCACCCGGGATATGCCACGCGGTGAGGATTTAACTCCAAAACTATCGCCAACGGCACATCTGAAGACCTTTGAAGACTCAGCTCAAAAGTCGAAGGATGGACCCACCTCCGATGGAATGACTTCACCCAAGGGGTCTTCCCCAGAGTTGGGCCCAGGGGGCCACTATGGGTACCCTGAGTACCGTATACCCCTTGAGATTGCAAAGATCTCAAGGAAATGTCATTTACTTGATTTGAAGACCTTCGGAGGCCCACATGTCAGACATAACCGGACCCGCTTCCCCAACATGGTTAGTCCCAGGGTCGCCACGTGTACCATCAAACCGGAGCTACATCCAACAAGGGGGAAGCTCCAGGCTATGTAGCATAACGGCACCCCCGGACCTAACCCCAGACCGAGGGATGCTCCGGAACTGACACGTGTCTAGTGGCACCGGACCTATCTGTTCCCCACAGTACGCTCTGGAGCTGCCACGTGTCCAACCGTCAGATCTTCAACCTCAAACCTCCAGTAGAATCCACAACGACTCCGGATCTTCGAAGGGGAATCAAGGACTTCAAGACCCAATTAAGTGTCATTAATACTATGTTAATGACACACGATCGGACGACCCTTATTACCAGTAAGGGCGCTGTCAAAGCCCGTAACTCGGTCATTAAGGGTAATTAAGCACATCAAATGTGTATCAATATTAGTAGCTGCCGGGGCCACATGTCGGGCCAGGGCAACTTGTAACAGCTTGTCCTTGTACTATTAAAGGACATGCCGACGATACATAGAGAACGACTGGTCTGATCGGCTCACACGCGCTCTCAACTCACGTCACCTGAGTTGAGTTCATACATCCAATACAACACCAACACACCCCGTGGAGTAGGGTATTACGCTCAGGCGGCTCAAACCACGTAAATCTTTGTGTCTCCTGTGTCATTTTACAGTTCACCTTCTTGAATCTCCGTGCGCCCACACCGAACTTCAAACTCCGCAAACACTTTTAGTAGTGTCGGGAGATCTGCCGGATCAAAACCACCGACACACTTGACATTGGATCCAATGCATATTTGATTTTGTTCTGCCCTGTATGTACAAATGAAAGTTCAGTTACCTAACTCGAATGTTCATTTGTACAAGTCTCAGGAGCTAACCATCCCTCTCCATTCAATAGAGGAAGTTTGCAGGAGTAATATTACTATGCAGGCATTCAAGAAGCTGATTGTTGGGATCCCTAGAGGATCCCATTTCAACATCTCTTGGCCAAGGAGAAAATAGGGATGGTTGCTACCTATCGGAAATTATGCCCAAAGGTCAATCATAACTATACGAGGCTAGAGATTTGAAATGGGAACCCTCCATGAGCAACCAATGAGCTGCCACGAATGGGTGAGAGCATTATGCTCTCAACTATTTTAAGCACTCATTCAAGATCAAGGGATTTGCTGCCATCAATGGGTACAAGTTATTCCTATGTGGCTAAGAGTTATGATGTACCATGACCAAGGAATGACAAGATCACACCCAATTTATATTGGGTGCAAGTTGTTCCTATGTGGCTAGAAGGTATGTCATGCCTTATCCAAGGAACAACAGATCACACTCAACCCATGTTGAGTGCATATCATTCCTTTGTGGTTCTAGGTATGTTGTACCTTACCCAAGGAACAACTGATCATACCCAATGCATGTTGGCCACATGTCACTCCCTTATGGAAAAAAGATATGATACACCTTAGCCAAAGAATGACAAACATACTCAATGTATGTTGACTACACATCATTCCTTTGGATCTAAAGGTTATCATTATCCTAGCTAAGGAATGACAAATCACACCCAACACATGGAGACCCTGATGTGCGAACGATCAACATCGGAAACACTCTATTCAACCACACTCATGGGTGAATGGGAGGCAACAAAACAATCAACACTCAACCCTCCATTGTCAAAGCCATGCTGCAACAAGGATAGGCCAACTCATGGCCTACCTCCGTTGTTAGGGTTTCAACCCCTATCACAGACCTTGATCAAGAATAAGCTTGGGGGAGGACCCCCACTTGAGGTAACTTCTATCACACCTACTAAATTTTTATTTCAAATCATCCATTGCATATTTATTTTCGATCCATTGATCATCCACCTTGCATTTAATATATATATATATATATATATATATATATAAGTTAGATTTGCTTTCATCAAATAATGATGTGCGGTAAGAATGATTTAAAATTCACATAGATTTAAATGATGAATAGTTGCTCTGTTTTATTTTCCTAAGTCTCTAGTTTACAACTTGCTACTCTCCGAATATTGTTTTCATTGGTTTGAAATACTTTTACCTTAATTTTGAACTTGTGGGTAGCAAAAGCTTAATCTAATTCTAGGTTGTTGCAAGACTAGAATTGATAATAGGTCTGCTAGTCCTAGTTTGAAAGTAAAACTTAGATTTCCGGAGAAATTCTAAAAAGATTTAAGTTTCCCTCAATTGATTGAAAATACCTACCAAAGCCATATGATGTCCATACATAGACAAAACCTTATGCATATGCTATTTGCTTTCATATTGAGCCTAGTCAAACTTGTATAGACCTATGTGAGAAATCATTCAACTCTTTTTGAATTCGAGACTTCACTTGCAAATGCTATACTTATACACTAGAAGTAAGCAAAACGTCCATCATATCCACCATACCACAACAAAAAGAGAAACTCCATGTTATTCATGTTTAGCACCCACTTCAAAATTCATTGCAAAGAAAGTGAGTAGAAGACATGGCTACAAAAAAACATGCTTACATCATAAGCATGAGAAAAAGAATAGAGAAAAGAAAAGTAGCCATGTTTCATCCCTGCAAAAAGAAATAGAGATTATACCAAAAAAGGAGTTATCTCATGTATCCACATCGACTTCCACTCCATCACACATGCACTAGTCTTGAATAAAAAAGTTTTGAATTGAATTCTCCTAAGGCTTACTCTTTTGACTTAGCAATATATGTGATGCAAATATGCCTACTTACTTTCCTTACCAAGCTCCACTTACAAGCCATATTCAATGAGTAGGAATAGTAGAGGCACAATGCTTTGGTGAGGAAATATTTCCACTATCCACAAAGGAGTGACTGAGAGAATCAAATTGAGATAATTAATGTCTAAATTGAATTCTCCGAGATTTAAGTGGAACTTTATTTCTAGGCTATGTTTGCTCCAATTGCTATTCTACTTTTCAACTACTCATGAATATGAAAAAGCATAAGCCCCGTGATAACTTAAGAAATGTAGGGTATCATAGCCAATTTCTGCAATACTAGGTAGAGTATCTTGTTGTGCATTAGATACTTTCGAAAATAAGATATTGTAGCAACTCCTGATCATCAACCTAAAGTCTTGACTTTGCTTGGGACGAGCAAAGGATATGCTTGGGGGGGTTTGTTGACGGCTATTATATACCAATTTCATCCATCAATTTAACTCAATTATGTGAAGGATTTGTCATTTCTTGCACACATCACCTTTCTATCTAACCCAATTCCACTTGGACTTGGAGAAATATGTGTATGCAGCATTTCATGCAGGAAATGAAGAAATGTAGAGGGACCAATCCTATAAAATATCATCCTAGCCAATCAGGCAACGACACGTGGCATCCCATGGATCAAATGGCCCACAAACAAAAGTATCCAAGGAGATCCAACGGTGTATCACCCATATACATCAATGGGACCCACCTGGCAGCCACCTGGAGAAAGCACACTAGAAACGGTGCAACGACCAGGTCGGCCGAACCAGGGGGTCGGCCGACCTGGTCTTTGCACCAAACTCGGTCAGCCTCCACGTGTTGGCTCCTCCCGGCTCCCTGGAGTCAATGGTGACTGATTCGCACGCTTTTGGTGGCGGGAACCAACCTCAACACTAGTATAAATAGGACCCCCTATCCCTCACTTCAACACACACCACTTGGGCATCATTCTATTGTATACACTATCTTCCATAGTCCTTAGAGGACTTAGGATGTAGAGAGGAGAGCCTCTAGTCCCAAGTCCAAATTGGGAAAGGAGTAGAAGGAGTCTCTCTTCCCAATTCCACATTGGGAAAGGTATGACTTATGTATTCCTTCTTGTATTTGTGACTTTGTGCTCAATAAAGATATTATCTTTAGTCTCCTTTTATACGTATACTTGGACAAAGCATTTCTTGTTTGATTGTGGGGTCCATGTATGTGGAAGGTATAGTCTTTATGATTTCATTCTCATGATCACATCTTATGGTCATAAGCACTATATACCCCCACTATAGTCTATGTAGTTATGATATGATTATGTTAATATGAATGACTTATGCTATGCTTCGACATTGGTTCAATGATGTTTAGGTTAGTCATTGCCTTAGGATGGCTTGTGCCATGGCTCCTAAAGTATTTGCTTAGTATACTAGCATGGTGCTAGGGTATTTAAGTAGCGTTGGATGTATCGTAGACCCACGGATTGAAGAGGTAGGCAGTAGGTGATGACAACCCTATTTGTCCTTTGTAATCCTCCATGTTCAGCTATGCCACAGGCTCTTGGCTGGAGTCGCCCTAGTATTGCAACGGGTAAGCCCGTGCTCGATGTGTTGAATAGCATTGCATAGGAATTCATCATTAACATAACCATTAGTATCGACCTTAGGCTATGTATATGTATTAGGAGCATTGTAGGAGCAACTCTCTAACTCTTAATCAAATCTCCCTCTAGGACCCATTTACCCTTTAGAACAGATTGCCTAGGTGTGTGTCACACTACCCCTATTATCAACTTACCACTGTCCAGATTATGGATTAGTATCCCATAGCTTGACCATAAGAGTAGTATATACTTTACTCCATTGCCTTCATTTGGGATAAATAGGATACCCTTCGGAATACTCATGGGTGAAATGCTACAACGATATCTTCTGTGCGCTTGCGGATCTCATCTCTTTAGCGGAGATGATATGTGGTGTTAAGAAATACAAACAAGCATTTCTGGCGCCGTTGTCGAGGATGATTTGTTAGTATAACTTAGGAGCCGTCAACAAGCATTTCTGGTGTCGTTGCCGAGGATGATTTGTTAGTTTATCTTAGGAGCCGTCAACAGACTTATTCGACTCCCCTGAATAGTGGTAGTGTGCAACTAGAATTTTGAGGGAAGGTCAAATAATTTGGACATTATGGACAAGTTTTCATAGAAGATCTTTGCAAATATGGTCAGTAAGCAATCAACAATCAAACTATGACCATAACTCACAAATATCTAGTAATTTCAAATAGTTTTGTAGAAACTCGAGGGGGAAGCATTTTTTCGCAAGAATGCATGAATTTTGAAGCAAATACAAGTAACAATCAGATCTGCAAGGCTCAAGCCACATTTTGAGAATCTAAGATATTGAGCTCACTCCTAAGTTCAAAAAATCTTTTCTCATCTAAGCGCTTGGTGAAGATATCGGCCAATTGTTTTTCGGTTCTCAGATGGGATATCGCTACGTCTACTTTGATTGAGTGATATCTCAAGATGTGGTGGCAGATATCAATGTGCTTGGTCCTAGAATTCTCAACTGGATTGTGGGCTATTTTATGGCACTCTCATTGTCACATAGGAGAGGGATATGGTGCTAGTTTATACCATAGTCCCTAAGAGTTTGTTGAATCCGAAGAAGTTGTGCACAACAACTTCCGACTGCGACGTACTCCACTTTGGTTGTGGATAGAGTAATGGAATTTTGTTTATTTGAGGACCAAGACACTAGGGATCTACCTAAGTATTGGCAAGTTACGGAGGTACTCTACCTATCGACTTTGCATGCTGCATAACCCGCATGGAATATCCAATGAGAATAAACTCAGAGCCCTTGGAGTACCAAAGTCCCAAGCTTGGTGTCTGAACTAAATATCTAAAAATTCTCTTTACGACAATCAAATGACACACCTTGGGAGTAGCTTGGAATTGAGCACACATACAAACACTTTGCATTATTGTTGACAGCTGTTATATACCAATTCCACCTGTCAATATAAATCAATTATGTGAAGGAAATATCATTTCTTGCACACATCACCTTTCCATTTAACCTATTTCCACTTGTAATTGGAGAAATTGGTGCATGCAGGTATTTTACATAAAATTGAAGTGAAACAAGGGGATGGATCTTATAAAATATCATCCCATCCAATTAAGCATCAACATGTGGCACCACATGGATCAAATGGCTCCCAAATAGATATATCCGAGGGCATCCAACAATGTAGCACCCATATCATGGAATGAGACCCACCTGTCAGTCACCTGGAGGAAGAATTGGCCGTTTTGAGCGAGGACCAAGTCGGTCGACCGCCCTAGTGGCGGGAACCGATACTTCTCCAAGCTATAAATAGGACCCCTCACCCCTCAATTCAACACACACCACTTGAGCATCATTATAATGTATACACTAGTTCTCTTAGTCCTTAGTGGAGTTAGGCTATAGAGAGGAGAGCCTCTAGTCCCAAGTCCAAGTTGGGAAAGGTATGGCTCATGTATATTTTCTTATATTTGTGACCTTATGCACAATAAAGATATTATGTTTGGTCTTCTCTTATTCATACACTTGGATGAAGCTTTTCTTGTTTGATTTTGGATTCCATGTATGTGGTAGGTATAGTCTTTATGATCATGCCCTAGTGTCATTATATTATCATCATAAACACTATAAACCCCCACTATAGTCTAATTAGCTATGATATGATCATGTTAATATGAATGCCCTATGCTATGTTTCAACATTGTTTCAAATATGTTTAGGTTAGTCATTGTCATAGGATGGCTTGTGCAGCAGCTCCTAAGGTATTTACTTAATATGCTAGCATGATGCTAGGATAGTTATGTAGCGTTGGATGTCTCGTAGACCCATAGATTGAAGAGGTAGGCAGTAGGTGGTGACAGCCCTATCTGTCCTTTGTAATCCTCCACATTCGGCTATGTCACAAGCTCTAGGTGGGAGTCGTCTTAGTATTACTAGGGGTAAACCCATGCTCGATATGTTGAACAACTTAGCATAAGGATTCACCATTGACATGCTCATTAGTATCTAACCTAGGCTATGTATATGTATATTAGAAGCATTGTAGGAGCAACTCCTCAACTCTTAGTCTAATCTCCATTAAGACTCATCTACCCTTTAGAATAGATTGCTTAGGTGTGTGTCACACAACCCATATATTATCAACCTACCCCTGCCTTGATAATTCATTAGTATCCCATAGCTTGATTATAAGAGTAGTGTTTTTTTACTCCATTGCCTTCCCTTGGGATAAATACGATACCCTTGGGATTACTCTTGGGTGAGATGCTACACGACAGTTTCCGTGCACTTGCAGACCTCATCTCTTACTGGAGATGATCTGTGATGTTAAGAAACGTCAACAAGCATTTCTGGCGCTGTTGTCGCGGGAGGAAAAGGAATATATAGGTACTAGTAGTTATTAGATAGGATTACCCTTGTTTGTTTTCTCCTTTTGTGGTGAAAACAGGATAGTGTTGGCTAACCCATTTCATGGGATATCCAACGAGGATGCTAGTGCTCACCTACAAAATGATTGAAGGCGTAACTCAAGAAATATCCGCTAGGCAACACCATTGCTTTTCGTGGAAGAATTCCAGCTTCTAGTTAGAGCCAAAGTCACCCATCCCCAAGATTGGGGGAGGCTCCATGATTTCTTCTTGGTTTGCCTCCACCATGGGGTGGATAGTTGGCTCTTCATCCAACACTCATGTCATGGGTTGGCCTCACCAATCCATGACCACATTCATGTTGGAGCTGAAGGAGTCCTATTCTCATTCATCATGTATGAGAATATGGTCTCTACTCAAGGGGTGTATTGAAGATTGCTCTAGTTCCCTTAGCTTGGAATGCACACCACTTAACAAGGTGGACATGCTAGCTATGGAACTGCACCTCTCATTGAAGTATCATTATAGATCAAGTCAATGAAAAAGTGTTTGGAATTATCCAAGCCATGGATATTTAAATAATTTGTGAAAATCCATGTCAAACATGGGACACTTGGGGAATAATTTCCCTAAGACCCATGAGGATTATTCCTTTCAAACACAACTCTAATGGCTATCACCTACAAGGAGGTCAAGGGTGGAATCAACATCACCCTTGTAATCAAGGATGCTATGAGGATTTCAAGGGATTTAAGTTCAACTAGCCTACCCTGAAGTATCTTGTCCATGGCCAGGCAAGAAATCAAGACAACATTTACATGAATCTCTTGACCAAGGTTAAGAAACTTAAAGAGCATTCAAGATCCAATATATCCCACAATAACTATTTTGGATTCCTACCCTTCGACCAAGCCCATGCAACCCAGGGCAAGTGACATTATGGATGAAGCATTTCTTGTTTGATTGTGGAGTCCACATGTCATCATGCCAAAGGAAGCTTTTTGATCCATGATCAAAGTATGGGTGAAACTTAAGGGATATCAAGAGGATCGAAGTGGCACCCAAAGAGAAGGACAAGCCTCACCGTGCTCATAAGAGAATATATTCAAGAGGGAGAAGTCATCGCTACATCAACTAGTCTCCATCATGACAACGGAGAGGCTAGGACCATCATATGGTTCGCATGTCCAAGTGACACGCCAAAGGAGATTTGGCATGTCAATCAAGAGAAGTTGTCCACATCTTCAACCCCGAGATTGGACAACAAATCATCGCACCAAACAGGACGGAGGTAAGTCCTACTCATCGGACTTCAAAAAAAATTCGGTGAGTCCTTGCCAATAGGTTAATTGGTAGTTATATCATATTTGATTTCCCAATTGCATATTCGAATTTCCTTCATCAATCTTTGCATTTGCATTTAGCATGTTTGAATTTTCACACTTGCATGTTGCAAAGTAAAATTTCCATCCATCATAATAACTAAAATTTTGAATCAGAAAATAAATTTATTTGATATGAGCCTTGGGCATAACCACTTGAATTCATCTCCCTAATTCAACCCAAAAAATATTTCCCTTAATAACTCATGCATTTGCAAGTAGTTCAAGTTCGGAAAAACAATTTGACAAATGGTACAACATGCTTTTGAGCTAACGTAACCTGTTTTCGAGTTGTTTTGTTTGTTCTTGATTTTAGTGCAGCTAGGACAAAATTTTTGAAGAGGTTGGAAGGCCTCATCAAGCGCATAGCCCTCCATCGACCTCATTTTGAGATCATGGTGGAGGAGTGCTCAATATGGTGGCCTAATGAAGGAACAAGATGAAGCTCGTTCTACTCCAACCTCATCTGGCATTGAACATGAAGGATACACCAAATTCCATGGTCGCGAGTTTCTCACACTACAACTTTCAACCTGGACTGCTCTTCAAATTCGATACAAGTTCAATATTTTCCGTCGTTAGAAGTACATTAGGGTTGAATGATTTTTTCTTACATTGGTAAGGAAGGTTTACACCTTATCATCATATAATTCTTATGCATCCTCACGAGAGTATGTGTTGACATTACTCTTTTTTATTCTTCAAAAAGGAATGTCACCTTACTTGGGAATAAATTTAAAACAAGTACCTAGAATTTCATAAGCATTGCTAAAATTGACTTAGACATTTTCTGCCTAGGTAATGCTTATGGAATAACTTAATGGTTGAATTGGTATGTAGCAACCTAGGAATTGTGAAGTTCATAATTTTGATTTGAAAATCATTCATGCATGGATCACTAAATTTCAAATTCCTAGGCAAGGAATTAAAAATGTTTAGGAGGATAAAATTGAGATTCTTGTTTGCCATGACCTAAATGATAAACATTTGCTCTTGTCTAAAAAGCTATGATGGTTAGAAAATTTACAATATGAAGGGATCCATATAGTGTATTTATATCATTTGCATTGCTATGAGTAGGAGCTTTAGAAAAATGTGCAAATTGATTTATCCATAAAAGCTCCAATCCTAGCAATGATTCATACATTGTTCATGAATACACTTGAAATTGGACCCAACACATCTTTAGTCTTGTTCTTCCCCGTGTGTACAAATGAAGATTCGGTTATGTAACCCAAAAATTCATTTGTACAAGTATCGGGGGCTAACCATCCCTCTCTATCATAGAGAGTAAGTTTGCATGAGTAAAATAACTATGCAGACATTAAATGATCTGACTGTTGGAATCCCTAGAGGATTACATTTCAGCATCTCTTGGCCAAGGAGTAAATTAGGATGGTTGCTACCTATGAAAAATTAAGCCTAAAGGTCAACCATAACTATACGAGACCGGAGATTTGACATGGAAGCCCTCCATGAGCAACCAATGGGCTGCTACGAATATATGAAAGCATTATGCTCTCAACTATTCTAATCACTCATTCAAGCTCAAGGGAATTACCACCATCATTGGTTGTAAGTTATTCCTTATGGCTAAAAGGTATGATGTACCTTAACCAAGGAATGACAAGATCACATCCATTGTATATTGGGTGCAAGTTGTTCCTATGTTGCCAGAAGGTATTTTATACCTTAGCCAAGGAACAATGGATGACACTCAACCCATTTTCAGTGCACGTCATCCCTTTGTGGTTATAGATGTGTTGTACCTTAGCCAAGGAATAACGGATCATACTCAACACATGTTGGGTACATGTCACTCCTTTGTGGCTAAAGTACCTTAGCCAAGGAATGACGGATCACACCCAATGCATGAGGGGTACAAGTTATTCGTTTATGGCAAGCAGGTATGATACACCTTAGCCAAAGAATGAAGGAACACACTCAATGCATGTTGAGTACACGTCATGCCTTTGTGCGAAAGGTTACCACTATCTTAGCTAAGGTATAACAAGGTACATCCAACCTATGGAAACCTTGAAGTGTGGATGAGCGACATCGACAACACTCTCCTCGACCACACTCGTGGAACCCATGGAAGGAAACCCAACATTGACACTCAACCCTCCAATGCCAAGGCCATGCTGCAACAAGGTTAGGCCAACCTCATGGCCTACACCCGTCGTTAGGGTTTCAAACCCTATCGCGGACCTTGACCAAGAACAAGCTCGGGGGAGGACCCCCACTTGAGGTAACATGTATCACACCCCTTGCATATCTATTTTCCACTCACCCATCATCCACCTTGCATATAAAAAACTTAAAAATAAGTAGAGTAGGTTTTCTTTCAAAATAAAATAAAAGATGTGCGGTAAGAATGTTTTGGAATTCACATAGATGAAATGATTAATAGTTACTCTGTTTTATTTTTCCTATGTACCTAGTTTACAACTTACTACTCTCCAAAATATTGCTTTCATTGGCTAGAATTACTTTTGCCATGATTTATAAATTGTGGGTAGCAAAAGCTAATCCATTCTAAGTTGTTGTGAGATATGATATAGTGATAGGGCTGCTATTTCTATTTTGAAAGTGAAACTTAGATTTCCGGAGAAATTCTAAAAAGATTTAAGTTACGCTCATTTGATTGGAAATACCTACCAAAGCCATATGATACATTACATTGCTAGACCTTATGCATATGCTACTTGTATTCACATTGAGCTTTGTCAAACTAGTATAGACCTATGTGAGATTTCATTCATTACTTTTTGAATTCAAGATTTCACTTTCACAAGCTATACTTCTACACTAGAATTAAGCAAAATTCCACCATACCACCATTCCACAATAAAAGGAGAATCTCCATATCATTCATGCTTAGTACTCTCTCTAGAATTTCTTCCATAAAAAGGGAGTAGAAGACATGACTACAAGAAAAAGAAGAAAAAAATGCATGCTTACATTATAAGAATTAGAAAAAAAAGTATCCATGTTTCATCCTTGCAAAATAAGAAGAGTCCATTCAAAAAGGAGTCATCTCAAATATCCACATCCACTTCATTCCATCACACATCCACAAGTCTTGAATCAAAATTGTTTTGAATTGATATCTCCTAAGACTTGCTCTTTTTACTTAGAAATATTATGTGTTGCATATATGCCTACTATATTCCCTACCAAGCTCCACATACAAGCCTTATTTAGTGGTAGGATAAATTTAGGCAAAATGCCTTGGCGAGGACATATTTCCACTACACATAAAGGAGAGATTGAGAGAATCAAATTGAGGTACTTATAATCTAAATTGAACTCTCCGGAATTTGAGTGGAACTTGATCTCTAGGATATGTGTGTTCCATTTGCTGTTCTATCTTTCAACCACCCATGAATAGGAGATGGCATAAGCCCCATACTGACTTAAGATGGGTTAGGTACCGTGCCAATTTTTGCAATACTAGGTAGAGTATTTTGTTGTGCACATGGTACTTTTGAAAAATAGAACATAGTAGCAACTCCTAATCATCAACCTAATGACTTGACTTTGCTTGGGACGAGCAAAGGATAAGCTTGGGGGAGTTTGTTGACGGCTATTATATACAGATTTCACCCATCAATATAACTCAATTATGCGATGGAAATATCATTTCTTGCACACATCACCTTTGTACTTAACCTATTTCCACTTGTACTTCGAGAAATTGGTTCATGCAGGTATTTTACACAGAATTCAAGTGAAACAAGGGGATGGATCCTATAAAATATCATCCCAGCTAATTAAGTGTCGACACGTGGCACCACAAACGGATCAAATGGTCCACAAACGGAAGTATCTGAGGCTATCCAATGGTGTAGCACCCATATCATGGAATGGGACCCACCTGTCAGTCACCTGGAGGAAGAACTGGCCGTTTGGAGCTAGGACCAACTCGGCCGACTAGGGGGGTCGGCCGACTAGGTCCTGGCACCAAACGCGGTCAAACTCCACGTGTTGTCTCCTCCCGGCTTGAAGAAGTCAGTGGCGACTGATTCTCGCGCTTTTGGTGGCGGGAACCGGCCCTTTTCCAAGCTATAAATAGGACCCCTCACCCCTCACTTCAACACACACCACTTGAGCATCATTCTATCGTATACACTAGTTCTCTTTGTCCTTAGTGTAGTTAGGCTATAGAGAGGAGAGCCTCTAGTCCCAAGTCCAAGATGGTAAAGGTATGGCTCATGTATCTTTTCTTATATTTGTGACTTTATGCATAATGAAAAATTATCTTTAGTCTTCTCTTATTTATATACTTGGATGAAGTGTTTCTTGTTTGATTGTGGATTCCATGTATGTGGTAGGTATAGTCTTTATGATCATGCCCTAATGTCATTATACTATCGTCATAGACACTATAAACCCCCACTATAGTCTATTTTGCTATGATATGATCATGTTAATATGAATGCTCTATGCTATGTTTCAACATTGGTTCAACGATGTTTAGGTTAGTCATTGCCTTAGAATGGCTTGTGCTGCAGCTCCGAAGGTGTTTACTTAATATGCTAGCATGGTGCAAGGATAGTTAAGTAGCGTTGGATGTCTCGTAGACCCACAAATTGAATAGGTAGGTAGTAGGTGGTGACAACCTTATCTGTCCTTTGTAATCCTCCACGTTCAGCTATGCCACAGACTCTTGGCGGGAGTCGTCCTAGTATTGCCAGGGGTAAACCCGTGCCCGATATGTTGACCAACTTAGGATAAGGATTCACCATTGACATGCTCGTTAGTATCTAACCTAGGCTATGTATATGTATATTAAAAGCATTGTAGGAGCAACTCCTCAACTCTTAGTCTATTCTCCATTAGGACTCATCTACCCTTTAGAATAGATTGCTTAGGTGTGTGTCACACTACCCATATACTATCAAATTACCACTATCTTGATAATTGATTAGCATCCCATAGCTTGATTATAAGAGTAGTGTTTACTTTACTCCATTGCCTTCCCTTGGGATAAATAGGATACCCTTGGGAATACTCTTGGGTGAAATGCTACATGATAGTTTTTGTGCGCTTGCGGACCTCATCTCCTACTGGAGATGATCTGTGATGTTAAGAAACATCAACAATTATATCGGGCTTAGATGCACATAAGTAAAGCAATGAACCTATCATGGAGCGATATACCTTTTGGTCCACACTTGGACCATCTTCATTAAAGTTGAGGTGCCCATTGATTCCCATTGGAGTCTGATGGGTTTGGATTTGTCCATATCAAACTTCTTGAGTATGTCTTGTGTATATTTCGTTTGACTAATGAATGTAACTTCCTTGAGTTGCTTCACTTGAAATCTTAGGAAGAACTTCAACTCCCCTATCGTCGAAATCTCAAACCTTTCAACCATAATCTTAGAAAACTCATCACAAAAAAAATTTGTTAGTAGAACCAAATATAATGTCATCGACATATATTTGGAATATAAACAAATCATCATTGAAATGCTTAGTGAATAGAGTATAGTCGGGCTGTCCAATTTTGAAACTATTTTGAGTTAGAAAGTCTCTAAGGCACTCATATCAAGCTATAGGAGCTTGTTTGAGGCCATAGAGAGCCTTGCGCAATTTGTAGACATGGTTGGGAAAGTCTTGATCTTCAAAGCTAGGGGGTTGCTCCACATACACATCTTATTTGATTTGACCATCGAGAAATGCACTCTTGATGTCCATTTGGTATAGCTTTAAATCATGGTGTGTAGCAAAGGCAAGTAATATATGAATTGATTCAAGCCTAGTTATGGAGCAAAAGTTTCATTGAAGTCCAAACCTTCGACTTATGAGTACCCCTTGGCCACAAGTCGTGCTTTGTTCCTTGTCACCACTTCGTGCTCATCTTGTTTGTTGCAGAACACCCACTTGATGCTAACAACATTTGCATTTGGTCTCTTCACGAGCTCCCACACTTGATTTCTTTCAAAATTGTTGAGCTCGTCTTGCATAGCCACCACCTGATCCGAATCTTGTTGTCCTTCTTCAACCTTGTGGGGTTGCAAGGAAGAAACAAAAGAGTAATGTTACAAAAATTTACAACACGGGATCAAGTAGTTACCCCTTGGAGATATCTCCAATGATGTTGTCGATGGGATGGTCCCGTTGAATGCTTAGATGTATTCTTGGGTGTGGTGCTTGAGGTCTTGGATCTTCATCTTCTTCATTTTCTTCGTCTCCCCCTTGATCGTTGCCTCCATTTTGATCTTGTTGAGGTGCATCTTGAGGGTTTTGAACTTGATCGTTTGAGGAAGAGCTTGCTTGATGTGTCGGATGGCCACTTGAGTATTGAGGTTGTTCTTGTGGTCGAATATCTATAAGTGCCATCCTTCCTATCACCACTTGTGGAGTTTCTTCCTGATATAACACATGATGATCAACTTGCTCCATTTGGGAGCCATTAGTCTCATCAAAGACTACGTCATTGCTACTTCAACAATTGCAGCGGATTTGTTAAAGACACGATATGTGTAAGTGTTTGAGTCATAACCAAGCAAGAAACCCTCATCGGACTTTGAAGCGAACTTCGAAGTCCTAGGCTTCTTGTTGAGAATATAGCATTTGCTCCCAAAAACACGAAATAGGAAATGTTGGGTTTGTTACCAGTTAGGAGCTCATACGATGTCTTCTTCCATATGCAATGAAGGTACAACCGGTTATGGCATGGCAAGCGATGTTGTGACACCCCGTTCTGAAAATGAACCAAGCATGATACATATTTGTGCCCAGGATGTTTAACACACATACAAAAGTGATTCACAAACAATAAATGGATTATAACCATGTCTCGAAAAATAAAACTAGTAATAGTATCTTATTATAAACCAAATAGTCTCTAATACAAGATCTAAGAAACTGCAACGGAAAACACTAAACACTAATACTCCAAACTCCACAGGCAAGCTTGATGGTAGCACGTGCGCCTAGTACTCCTCTAAGACCTCTTGATACTCCACATTGTCGCATGCGTCTGAATTTGTTGGGGGAATAGCAAGGGTGAGCACATGTCGTACTCAGCAAGTGTGGAAAGTATGACATGTAGCCTAAACATAGAATGATAATAAAATGGTCGAATTGCATAAAAGTACATTCAAAACATTTGAAAATGCAATTATACCATCATTATGTTTGGTCCTTCCCAAAATAACCCAATTAACATCAATTTCAACTTAAATAACCAATATCAGCACTAATAATCCATAATCAACTCATAACTGTCCATATGTCTCAATGTCATCAATTCCACATACTAAAGTAAATTATAAAACCATTACCAATTTCCAATTCAATTCTGGCCATTAAACCAAATTAAAGTCAAAATTCTAATCATGTGAGGGTACAGGTTGCTCATAACCGAGAGCATGGCTATCATGATAGTTTTAAACACATTATGCAGAGGTTGTACCACTTTACCTACAAGTTCATGATTTCATCACCTTTTTGATGACTATGGAATCTCAATTATGCCGTCTCACACTTCCTTAAGTGTGTGGTCAAGAGATCACAAAATAGCCTTTACAAAGTGATTACTAGCATATTTAGACCCCACTGAGGTTTCACCGGTGGTGATGTCTCCTGCTGAGCATATCCAACCAAGGGGCCCCTCTTGAGCCATTTGGATCATAGGGTAGTCCCACCAATCTCTAAATACCCATCCGACTACCCCTTCTCGGAGCATTCTTGACGGTCCAAATATTATTAGAAAAACACTAACTAGTCAGCTAAACCGCACCCATACTTGACCCTTTGATTGGCACTATAAATTCTGGATGGTCGTTCCATGAACCAGTCCATAGATCTAAAACAAGCAAAACAACCAAAACAGTTGAACCCATTCCACATAACCGGCTTGCTTAGATCCCTAGGCACCATGTTGCTAAAGGGTCATTATTATCAATTCTCATCATTCAAGTGGTCAATATTTCATAATTAGGCAATATGATTATTTTCCCAAACCCGATTGAGTATAGCGATGCAACAGAGTAAAATACCCTTCCCGAATATTTACATAGTGTTCAAGCGACAAGGGTGGTCATACAAAACTAGTAAACTCCTACAATTGGGTTTCCCATCAATTGATGCAAGCATGCAATTTTGCAAACAAAACATTTAAAAACCTGGATCAAAATGATCAAGAACACTTGCCTTTCTCTTAAGCTTGGTATGGATCAAAGTCGTCAAAGTTCTGGTTCTTCAAGTCCTCAAAAGCACCCTCTACAGCAAGACCTTATATTCCACGCTACAAGCATGCAAAACAACAATTAAAATCAAATAATGCTCATATATTACTCAATATGCCATGATATGCATGATTAATTCAATTTTGAAGTAAAACTAGTTAATAAGTTGCTATTAATGTATACTAACTAGTTACAATAGTTTCTAAAAAGTTTGGAATTGATTTGAGTCGATTTGGATTTAATTCAGCACAATCCAGATTTAGAGGCCTGACAAGTCTGGTATAGGGGAAACGAGAGGAAACTTGAATGTAGAGGGTGTACCACGTGTATAGAGATCCAAGGGTCGATGATTGGATGCAACACTTGAATCTTGATGTCTAGAGCTTGATGAAGATAAGTTGATGAAGGTTTGATGATGAGGAACGTCAACTTTTGAAAAGTTGATGCAAATTGATCTTGACTGATCCTTCTCCCTCTTCTCCTCCTTCTTCTTGCTCCTCGGCTTCCTCTTGACGTCGACGCAAAGCTAAGGGCAGCAGCGAGGGTTTTTCTCAAAGGTTGGGGAGGTGAGGGTATTGGGTTGTTTATATAGGGGTGCAGAGGTAGGGTTTTGGGTTAATTCCAAGTGAAATTTGGTGGGGGACAAGTAAGGTCCGAGGTAGGGTCCACTTGGGCTTCTTTGAGGTTGGGAACAAAGATCTTGGGCCCAATTAAGGCAATTACCCAATAACCAATTGTAGAAGAATAATAGAAACCGAGTGGGATTCAGCACACCGCACTAGTCTGCAATAGTGGTCTGACAAGTCCATTGCAGAACAGAAACTATTTCGAACAAGTCCGGTACAACTGGGCGGACAAGTCCGAAGTGACTAGAAACGGACTAAAATTTAGACGAGATCGGACTAGTACGCTCGAAATCGAACAAGTCTAGAAAAACATCAGAACCAATAACGGACTAGTCCGTGCATTGTGCCGGACAAGTCTGGGTTCTGAAGAAATGGAATTTTCTGAAAGAGGATAGGGACACTGGACTAGTCCAGATTTCAGGATGGACAAGTCCATACCCTAACAGATTTAAATCCTTGATTAAGCCTAAATTCATTTTAATCTTTTTACTTTTAAGGTTGCTTAGTGTTAAACATGCATGAGGGTGTATGCAATGCATTATGCATGAAAATGAGGGTGTTACAAACCTACCCCCCTTAAAATGAATCTCGCCCTCGAGATTCGACATAGAAGTAAAGAGATATGGAAATTTCCTCTTGAGATCCTCTTCTAGCTCCCAAATCGTTTTTGATTCTGTATGATGCTTCCATTGCACTTTGACCATCAAATCACCTTGTTTCTCGTGACCCTTTCCTTGGTGTTCGAAATTTTGATGGATTGCTCAGCATAGGTCAAATATTCCTCAAGCTCCAATTATTCTATTGGTACTTCCTCTTCCAAAACCCTCAACCACTTCTTGAGGTGAGAAACATGAAACACATTGGAAAGATGTGCTGGCATCTCCAGTTTATATGCTACTTCTCCCCGTTTGTCAAAAATCTTGAATGGTCCAATGTAGCGAGGTGCAACCTTGACTTTGATGTTAAATCGCTTGTGACCACACATAGGTGACACTTTGAGGTATACAAAGTCTCCTACTTCAAAAGATATGCTTCTTCCCCTATTATCCGCGTAACCCTTTTGTCTCGACTGGGCAACCCTCAAATTCTCGCAGATGGTCTGAACTTTCTTTTCGGCATCCTTGATCACGTCAGGTCCAAATACTTGAGTTTCCCCTATCTCGTTCCAAAAACAAGGGTGTTCTACACCTTCTCCCATACAATGCCTCAAATGGTGACATCTTCAAGCTTGCTTGGTAACTGTGGTTGTAGGAGAATTCAGCGTATGACAAGCTCTTGTCCCAACTTCCTCCATACTTTAGTGCACAAGCTCTTAGCATATCCTCCAATATCTGATTTGTTCTCTCGGTGTGTCCATCCATCTGAGGGTGATAGGCAGAACTGAATTTCAACTGAGTTCCTATAGACTCGTGCAGCTTTTGTCAGAACTTGGAGGTAAATTGAGAACCTATATCAGATATTGTTTTCTTTGGTACTCCGTGTAAACACACTATTCTTCCCATCTACAATTCTGCCAACTTTGCTCCACTACAGGTAGTCTTGACAGGAATGAAATGCGTTGATTTCGTGAACCTATCCACAATAACAAATATTGAATCATAACCCGCAGAAGTGCGAGGCAAACCAACTATGAAGTCCATAGCAACCTCTTCCCACTTCCATTCTGGAATCTTCAATGGCTGCAATAATCCAGTTGGCCTTTGATGCTCAGCCTTGACTCATTGGCATACATCGCATAATGCGACATATTCAGCTATGTCCCTCTTCATACCATCCCACCAATAGCGTGTCTTCAGATCCTCGTACATCTTTGTACAGTCAGGATGGATGGAGTAAACTGAGTCATGTGCCTCCCTTGATATCAATTGTCGGAGACTCTTGTCATTAGGCACAACAATCCTTTTTCCAAGCCACATAGTACCTTGGTCATCCTCATCAATTCTGAATTCTATCCCTTCTTGGGTCCTTTTTTTGATTTCCTGGATCTCCTTATCTTTTGTCTGGCCCTCTCTTATTTCTTTCTCTAGGGTTTGATTCACTTCCATTGCCGCCATCTCATTTACAAATCCAAGATTTGACCATTCAAACTCCTTGCATAGATTGGACGGCAACTACCTAACGGTGAGTTGGTGGCTTGCTCCCTTTCAACTCAAAGCATCAGCCACTACGTTGGCTTTTCTTGGATGATAATTGATTCCCACATCATAATCTTAAATGAGTTCCAACCATCATAGTTGTCCCAGATTCAAATCCATTTGCATGAATATGTACTTGAGACTCTTATGGTCCGTATAGATCTCGCACCTATGACCAAGAACATAATGTCTCCAAATGTTCAATGCGTACACCATGACTGCAAGTTCGAGATCATGCGTAGGATAATTTTTCTTATGTTTCTTCAATTGCGTAGATGCATAAGCTACAATTCGGCCTTCTTGCATCAATACGCAACCAAGTCTTCAATACACAACCAAGTCCATGCCTTGAAGCATCGTAATAGATATCAAAGCTCCTGCTCACATCTGGCAATACCAACACAGGTGTTGTTGTCAATCTTTTCTTTATCTCCTCAAAACTATACTGACAAGCTTGAGTCCACTTGAAAGGCTTCTCCTTCATTAATAATTCAGTCATGGGATTCACTATCTTGGAAAAGTCCTTGATGAACTGACGGTAGTATCCAGCCATTCCTAGAAAACTCCTTATCTCCTTCACATTCTGCAGCAGTTCCCACTTTAGCACATCTCTAACCTTTCTAGGGTCAACTCACACTCCTCCCCCAGATATAACATGGCCTAGGAATGATATCTCCCTCAACCTGAATTGGCACTTGTTGAACTTGGCATACAATTGATGCTCTAGCAATTTCTACAACGTCAGTCTTAGATGCTCTTCGTGCTCTTCTTCACTTTTTGAGAAGATCGAGATATCATCGATGAATACTACTACTAACTTACTCAAATACTCTATGAAAACCTTATTCATAAGATACATGAAGTATGCAGGTGCATTAGTCAATCCAAATGACAAGACCTTATACTCATAAGATCCATACTGTGCCCTGAAAGCCGTTTTGGGTATGTCTGATGGTCTAATCTTTATTTTTGAATATCTCGACCGATGGTCAATCTTATAGAACATTCTGGCTCCCTTCATTTGGTCGAACAGGTCATCTATGTGGGGCAAGTGTACTTATTCATAATTGTCACCTCGTTGAGAGACCGGTAATCCACACAAATTCTCTGGGATCCATCCTTCTTATCTACGAAAAGCATTGGTGCTCCCCATGGCGACGAGCTTGGGCATATAAAACCCTTTTCTAACTACTCTAGAATATGTTTCTTGAGCTCTACTAACTCCTTAGGAGGCATCTTATATGCCTCTTTGATATAGGTGCAATTCTAGGTATTAAATAATTAACGAACTCGATGTCACGATCATGTGGCATACCTGACAATTCCTTGGGAAAGACATATGGGTACCCATGGACGACTGGAATTTCCTCCAAAGTTACTTCTTCTACATGACTTACCATTGCCTTCTCGGTTGTCGGCTGAACTGCCTTGAATTCTATACTGACTCCTTTCTTGTTTGTCAATTGCACTGTTCTAGTGGCACACTGAATTACTCCGTTATGCTTCCTTAGACAATCCATTCGAAGTATGATGTCCAAGCCTTGTGAATTTAGGACTATGAGGTTGGCGAGGAAATCTAACCCCTTATGGAAATGCTTACTTTCGAACATACTATATTCGTCCTCATCTCTCCTCCAGGAGATTTAACCAACAAAGTAAACTTCAGGTACGCTATAGGCATGTTATTCTTTGCAACATACTTTGATGAGATGAATGAAAGGGATGCTCCAGAATTAAATAATATAGTAGCGGGGTTAGAGTTTGCGAGAAACATACCAATCACAACATCTTCAGCTTGCTGAGCCTCTTCTGCGGATACATGGTTCACTTTGCTACGAGCGAAATTTTGTGGTCCTCTATTGCTTTGAGTTTCTCCTCCATTGGGCCTTGAATTTTGCCTTGGAACAATGTTCATATGACCATGTCGTGACCTTGGGCATTGATTTGCAAAGTGTCCCATTTGACCACAAGCATAGCAAGTCTTTCCACCAGTGGTACCAGCAAAGTTAGGGCGAGGCTGGATTTGATCATAGGCAGACATATTTGGGCGTGGCGCAGGCTGCAAATGTATGAGAGGTACTTTCATGGGTGGGTTTTGTTGCATTGGTTGTTGCGTTCGCGGTGGATAAGCAGGGTGATATGCAGTAGCAGACAGGTTATAACAGGGTGCAACAGGAGGTGCACAGCAAGGATAGACATCCCTTTCTTGCGGCTGCCCCTGATATGGCATTTTCCTCTTGTGATCTAGCTCCATCTCCCGAATCTTGTTGTCAACCAAAATGGCCTTGTCAACCAGGTTCTGAAAAGTTTGCATAGTCAGCATTGAGCTACTGAACTTGAATTTCATTGTTGAGCCCCTCATAAACAGATATCGCTTCCTGCTATCAGTGCTGATGTCCTCTGGAGCATATCTAGACAGTTGAGTGAATTTATTGAGATACTCACTCACACTCATCCTTCCTTTTCTGAGGTTTTCATATTCTTGCCTTCTTAATATCATAACTCCCTCTGGCACATAGTGAGAACAGAACTTCTCCTTGAATTCAGCCCAGGTGATTCTCTCTTGATTTTCGTGGGTGTTGCATAGAGATTCTTACCAGTCTGCAGCAGCTCCAACTAATTGATGGGAAGCAAAAATAAACTTTTCTCTATCACTGCACTGGACAATAGCAAGTTTCTTCTCTACGGACTTCAGCCAATCATCAGCTTCCATAGGATCTGTTGCTTGAGCAAAGGTAGGCGATCTGGTCCTCATAAACTCTCCCAACTGGTTGTGGGGTGGCAGGGGTGGTGGGGGTGGAGGCATGTGAAACTGATTCTTGTTGCCAGCTTGCAGCTATCCCATGGTCTGTATCATGATCTGCATGAGCTGGTTCTGCATAGCCAACAACTACCCAAGGTTGATATCTCCCTGTGCAGGTCCCTAGTTGTTCTAGGTTGCTTCATTTTTCTCCTCCTCACCATTGGCATTCCTATGGTTATGAGTCCTCGACATCTGTTGGTGAAAGGATAGTAGATACGGAAGAATTTAGAATTTTGAAAGAAATGCCCCAACTACATGCATCAAGGTATATGTAACTAACAACTCCTTTATTAATACCAATAACCCTATTAGAGGATGTGGACAAGGATCCCACAACTATCTACTACGTGCGGATATGGACAAAATGCTAGACGTCCCACAACTTGCAGCAACCACACAAGCACAAGCACACACCAAGAAATTTCAGCACACCACACTAAATATAACTAAAATGATCTAAACGCCTTTATAACTCCTAGACAGGAGACCTAGACTTAATTATGTGATTCATGGTTGTCCTGGCCATGAGGCGGCAAAGGCAACGGTGACAGCGAGGCATACATGGGTGCATGCCAGGCTGAGTTGGCCGTCCATGTAGGCGCTGGAGAGGTTGCTACACCATTGACCTCCACGGTGGCTCGGACTTCGCCTTTCTTCTCCATGATGAACAACTCCTTATGAAGGTAGCGGATCTCCTCCATAGCATCAACATAGCTATTTCCTAGATCCACCAATACTGCCTGAGATCTGTCAATAGCACGAGAACTGATTTGAGATCCATCTTGCGGCTTCAAGAATTCCATTGTTCCCTTCTTGCGTTGCGGGTGTAGTGCAAAGCTAGTCTCTCCAACCTGCTCCCGATAAATGTGGCACAATCTAGTGAGTGCATCCCAAGACACATATTCAATAGCTTGCTCCCTGGTTGATCTCCATGTGGATGCAAAGTGTCGGGTGACCACCTCATCTCTACCAAGAACAGTAACTTGAGCCCTCCATTATTCACGTCCATGGAGAGGAATTTTCTTGACATAATACTCCGGGTGCATCTTGCATAGATCCAGGAATTCCTTCAATTGCTTGGCTGCAAATCCTCCATCGGTGCCGTCAGAACGGAATTCTTGGGCATCATGGTAAACTATGCATTTGTCCTCCTTTCTGGCTTCACTAGGCTGTGATGCATTCCTTTGAGCTTCATGTACTTCTTCTTGTGCAGTAGGTTCCTCCTCTTGTGGTTCCTCCTCATCTTCGGCTTCATCTTCACTCTCTTCATGTGTTTCACCTTCCTCTTCTTCATCATCATCATAGGACTCACCATTTTAGGATCTTCCTCCGTCGTGTTGGAGAGTCCATGCTCATTTTCCTTTGCGGGAGACTTCTCTTCTTCCTCCTCTTGGACTGGTTCCATTTGCGGCTCCTTGTGAGGCCTAAGCTTGCTTCCAAGGGGTGGCAAACGAGCTTTCTTGCGGGCTATTATTTTGGTATGAGCCACCTACAAGAAAAAATGAGAAAAATAGAGGAAAACACAACATCAGTTCTGAAATTGCAGCAGTCATAAATTAAGATGAGAGGATGTGCATTTGCTCAAAAAGATGGAAAAGTAGCAAAATTGTAGTAGCAGCAAAAACAATTATTTTCTCCACTTTATATAGCTCGCGGAAGGCAAAATAGTGCAAAACAAGCTAATTTTAAATAGGAAAGAAGTCCTAAGTGATTTGTGGTGTCCATTCTACCTAGGCTCGCATCCTACGTCAAACACGGCTTTGATACCAATTTGTGGCACACGGTTCTGATGATGAACCAAGCGTGATACATATGTGTGTCCAGGATGTTTAACACACATACCCAAGTGATTCACAAACGATAAATGGATTATAACCATGTCTCGAATAATAACACTAATAATAGTACCTTATTATAAACCAAATAGTCTTGAATACAAGATCCAAGAAACTTCAACGAAAAACACTAAACAGTAAGACTCGAAACTAAACAGGCAAACTTGATGGTAACATGCACGCCTAGTACTCTTCAAAGACCTATTAATACTCCACCTTGTCTCTTGCGTCTGAATTTGTTGGGAGAATAGCAAGAGTGGGCACATGTCGTACTCAGCAAGTGTGGGAAAGTATGACATGTAGCTTAAACAGGGAATGATAATAAAATGGGCGAATTGCATAAAAGTACATTCAAAACAGTTGAAAATGCAATTATATCATTATTAAGTGAGATCCTTCCCAAAAAAACCTAATTAACATCAATTTCAACTTAAATAACAAATACCAACATTAATAATCCATATTCAACTCATAACTGTCCATATGTCTCAATTTCATCAATTCCACATGCTAAAGTCAATTATAAAACATTACCAATCTCCAATTCAATTCCAATCATTAAACCAAATTAAAGTCAAAATTCTAATCATGTGAGGGTCCAGGTTGCTCATAACCGGGAGCACGGCTATAATGATAGTTTTAAACACATTATGCAGAGGTTGTACCACTTTACCTACAAGTTCGTGATTTCATCACCTTTCGATGACTATGAAATCTCAATTATGCCGTCTCACACCTTCTTAAGTGTGTGGTCATGAGATCACAAAATAGCCTTTACAAAGTGATTACTAGCATATTTAGACCCCACTGAGGTTTTACCGGTGGTGATGTCTCCAACTGAGCACATCCAACCAAGGGCCCCCTCTTGAGCAATTCGGATCGCAGGGTAGTCTCACCAATCTCTACAAACCCATCCGACTAAACCTTCCCTGAGCATTCTTAAAGGTCCAAATAGTACTAGCAAAACACTAATTAGTCAGCTAAGTCACACCCATACTTGGCCCTGCGGTGGTACTGTAAATCGTGGATGGTCGCTCCACGAACCGGTCCTTAGATCTAAAGAAAGCAAAACCACAAAAATAGTCCAACCCATTCCACATAATCGGCTTGCTCAGATCCCTAGGCACCATGTTGCTAAAGGGTCATTATTATCAATGCTCATCATTCAAGTGTTCAATAGCTCATAATCAGGCAATATGATTATTTCCCCAAACCTGATTGAGTGTAGCGATGCAAAAGTGTAAAATACCCTTCCCGACTCTCTACATAGTGTTCAAGTGACCAGGGTGGTCATACAAAACTAGTAAACTCATAGAATTTGGTTTCCCATCAATTGACACAAGCATGCAATTTTGCAAACAGAACATTTAAAAACATGGATCAAAATGATCAAGGACACTTGCCTTGCTCTTGAGATTGGTTTGGATTGAAGGCTTCGAAGTTCTTGTTCAGCAGGTCCTCGAAAGCACTCTCTATAGTGAGACCTTCTATTCCGCGCAACAAGCATGCAAAACAACAATTACAATCAAATAATGCTCATATATTACTCAATATGCCATGATATGCATGATTAATGCCATTGTGAACTAAAACTAGTTAATAAGTTGCTATTAATGTTTATTAACTTGTTACAATAGTTTCTAACAAGTTTGAACCAGTTTGGAATTGACTTGAGTCGATTTGGATTTAATTCAGCACAATCTAGATTCAGAGGCCGAACAAGTCCGGTATAGGGACCGGACTAGTGCGCCCTATACAGAACTGTAGAGTTAGAGTTTTCTAATCAGCAGGGTTTTGGGGTTAAATTCTCGTAGAAACTTGAATGCAGAGGGTGTATCAGTGTATAGAGATCCAAGGGTCAAAGGTTGGATTTAACACTTGAATCTTGATGTCTAGGGCTTGATGAAGATAAGTTGATCAAGGTTTAAAGATGAAAACATCAATTGTCGAAAAGTTGACAAAGATTGATCTTGACTGATCCTTCTCCCTCTTCTCCTCCTTCTGCTTGCTCCTAGGCTTCCTCTTGACGTCGGCGCAAGGCTAAGGGCGGCAGCTAGGGTTTTTCTCAAAGGTTGGAGAGGTGAGGGTTTTTCTCAAAGGTTGGCTGAGGTTGGGTCTGTGAGACTTATGTCTGTTGAATACATTGGCTTTGGCAATAAATGTTTCAAATTCTACCAAAACACCCTTTTAACAAGGTCCGATTCTAGGTCCAAGCTCCTGCAAGGTCCGACGATAGGTCCGACTTGTTTTGGGTAGGTCCGGCAAGGTCCGACATAAGGTTCGACTTACTTTGTCTAGGTCCGACTTGCTTTGGAAAGCTTCGGCGCTAGGTCCGACTGGCTTTGGTAAGCTCCGGTGCTAGGTCTTGCTAGCTTTGGTAAGCTCTGGTTCAAGGTCTGGTTAGCTTTGACAAGGTCAAATGCTAAGAATGTAATGGTTATGCTTTTACCTTGCAATGTTTTGAACTTGCTTTACATCTATGGAAAGTTTGCTTAGTATTATTTTACTAAGTTTTTGGTATGTTTTGGTGGTTATGGCTGATATCATTTTGATATGGTTTGCAACATGCTTCTGTGAGGTGCTCACGTAAGGTGTTGTGGTTTCAGAACTAACGTGAGTCAAGTCGAGGACTTGTGCTCGGAAGTATTGGTTGTTTATTCATGTGCAGGTGTTGCTTGAGTTCAATACTTGGATGGTGACGGTATCCATTAAACTAGTCTTAGGGAGAAGATGAGGTTCAAAAATAAGTTCGGGAGGAATTGTGATTGAGTTGATCGGGAGGTTGCGCAACATGTTTGAATCAAGAACAATGCATATGAAGGTATCGTAGACGTCGTTGGAAGCAGTTAGCACATATGTAGGAAATGCATGGATGTGGCTACATGAAGAGATGTGGACGTAAAAAATTGGTTGGAAAGGTCCAACCGCCTAGGTTATGGACTCAAGTTGCGGTTGAGTCGGGTTTGACTTAAATATGGAAAGATGTGAGTTGATTATGATAGGTTTCTATGTGGGTCACGATGATGAGTTGTTTTAGGAATGTGTGATATGTTCCTAAGGTGTTTTGAAGTCTTAAGATTGCTTCTATCTGCGTATAGAAGAGTCTTGAGCAGTTATGGAAAGTTTCAATTCGTGAACTGAGTAGGATTAGAGTCCTAGTTAGGATTGGGTTGGCCTTAGGGCTGGTTATATAAGCAAGGGAGGCTAGATCTCGTTTTAGATGACTTTGGGGGCTGTTCCTTTTGTGTTTTGATCAATAAAATTTGTAGTCTTAAGGAGCTTATGTTCCTTGTTCGCCCGACTTGTTTTTGTCAAGTCTTTGTCGTCGAGTGTCTGTACAACACTACCTTGCGCTGGTGGTTTTATCATAACTCGAGTTTTACAGATCCAATTGATGTGACTTTTTGAGTTCTCTTCGTAACTCGATTATCTATCATTGGTGAAAATTTCACGGTCATTGGATTTATGGTTTTGGATCTACACAAGTTTCATTGCAGTGTTGAAGATCTGGTTTTTCTCGGGTAGAACTGATTAACATTCGTTCAATCATTCAATCGTAACTTGAGTTTTTCTCGACGGTTTTTCGTGCTTCTTGTTGTCGTGTCTTTGTGACTTTATTCTGCATAATCTATACTGCTTTGTAACAATTGATCACGTTTAGATTAGTCGCACACGGAATTTCTTAACAGATTGATTTTCTACCCAGGGGTTTTTGTTGCTTCCGCTAAAAAAGTTTTAAATCTACCATTCACCCCCACTGGTTGCATTTCACGTGATCTTGGATTCTACAATTGGTATCAGAGCCACAGTGCTCTAATATTTGTGATTTGAACGTGTTTTTGACTAATCATCAAGGAGAAATACTCCGCAAAACCTTGTGTCTTTAGTGGTATTGATTTTTAGGTTTAAAAGGCATGTGTGGAAGATTTCATCCAGGCACAAGGCTTCGCAATATCGGAAAAGGTGTACAAGCCTTTCGACGTGCCATCAAATGATCAAGTCGATGCTACAAACATGAGAGATGTTGCCAATAACAACAAGGCTCGCAACTTGATCATACAAGGATTAACTCAATGCGACGTCGATCGTGTTGCTCACCTCCGATCTGCATATGATGTGTTGAAAGCACTCTGCGACTACCATGAAGGCTCCAACACGATCAAGGAGGTATGGCAAGACATGTTCAAAAAAGGAGTACATGCGCTTTGAGATGCAACCAGATGAGTCCATCGACGATCTCTTTGCTCGCTTTAATAAACTTCTCAGCAACTTGTGTAGCGTCAATATTAATTTTTCAGATAATGAGAATGCTAGGCAATTACTAAGTGCATTAAATATGTGAATTTGGGAGATGAAAGTTATATCTATTCGTGAATCTACTGTCATGAGTACACTTACTTTAGATGTTCTATATTCTAAATTGAAAACTCATGAAATTGACATAATCTCATGTAAGAACCCCAACAAGTCTCTTGCATTCATTTCTCAACGTGACATGCCTAGCTCCGACCCATCTTCATCTTGTGGAACACTTGTTTTGTTGTCCTCTCTAACCCTTGAACATATTGAAGTGTTTTCTGAGGAAGAACTTGCACTCATCTCTACTTGGTTCTCAAAAGCATTGCAAAATGTGATAACTAGAAGGAGAGGAAGGTCGGACCTCAATAATGCTTCGAATGTGGTAAGACGGGACATTTCCACACAAATTGCCCTAACCTTTCAGGTACTACTTCCCATTATAAAAAGAAAACAAGGATGAAGCACTCCTATGCAAATGAGAAGAAGAAGAAAAAGTTTTTTACAGGACCCCAATTGGTGAATAGTTTTATCTCTGAACTTCAAGAACTTGGCTCGAGTGATGTGGATATCGGAACTGACAAAGATGAAGATGATTTGGCAAACTTGTGCTTCATGGCGGGCAAATCAAGATCAAGTATGGAGGAGGCATAACACAACAACGACAATGAAGAGGTATGTCCTACGTACGAAGAAATGTGTGATGCTATTTTCCGTGCCACTATTGTAGTTAAGAAAAAGGAAAAAAAGCTTAGGGACAATGATGTTAACATTGGGACACATGAATCTGAAATTAATCGTTTGAAATCCATGATTCCTAGAGATGATTCTTATTCCTCATGTAATTTATTATATGAACAATTGTCCTTATTAAGAAGTGCGCACACCTCTACACTTGATAAACTTGAGTTAGAAATTGAAAAGAACAGAGAGCTTGCTGCACTTAATGATAAAAACTTGAAAGATGCTAGCTGTTCAACAACTGATTTGCATTGTTCTACTTGTGATGATTTTGATAAGAAACTACAAGATGTTATGAATGAAATTTTTGTTTTGAACAATGCTTTACGTGCTAATGAAGTTAAAAATTGTTCTAATTGCGAATTAAAAGGACAACTTAATGTGAAAATTGCCTTGATCTGCGCAATAAACTTAATGACATGCATAGGACATTAGATCGTTTTTGTAATGCAAATAAGAACCTAAACTTGCTGCTGAATTCATGCAAGTCTTGCAATGATAAATCAGGTTTATGTTTTTATTCTAATGCTCATGCTAATACACATCTACCTAAAATTGTAAAGTCATAAGGAGGTGATTTGATTCAAACAACTCCTAAACAAAAAGATGTAGTTTTCAAACCTGCAGGAGTGCTGTCTCATTCCCTCTCTAATAAACATGTTGCTTGCTCATCTAGACATGAACACAAAGTTAAATTTCATTGTAACTACTGTGGTAGAGATGGTCATATCATATATTTTTATATGGACTAGCTAAACAACAGAAAAATGAAAGAATGCAAGCTATATCTCATAATTCTCATGCAACATTTGATGTACATGATAAACTGAATATCAAGAACATGCAACCTGCTGTTATGAGTCAAAAACATGCAAAATTTGCCCCCAAACCTACTATTTTTCGTGCTACACATGTAAGACCTCATAAGTCAGTAGTTGGGTACAAAAATCCTCAAACTCTGGTTCATAAACTTGCTGTTTTGTCTCAGCTTTCGTGTGCTTTTCCTGTTGCACGTCGTGTGACTCAGTACTGGATTCCTAAATGCCTTTTGACTAACCCCAGTATTGAGTCATCGACGTATTGTGCTTCTATGTAGGTTACACGCTTGAGGAAGGCGAACATTTGGATTGTTGATTTAGGTTGCTCACGCCACATGACCGATAACAAAGAATGGTTCTTCTCCCTCTCTTTTGTGTCACGTGTAGAGAATGTTACTTTTGCTGATAATTCTTCAACTCCTATAATTGATAAAGGTTCATTTAAAGTAAATGATCACTTCACTTCAAAAGATGTGGCACTTGTTAAAAATTTGAAATACATCTCGCTTTCTATTTCACAATTGCTAGATGAAAATTTGGAAATTATTTTCACTAAAAATAGCTGCAAAGTTGTAGATTCAAATAGTGAGCTTATTTTTAACATTTTTTGTTTTGCAAGAGTTTTTAAAGCTGATTTTGATATGTCTTCCTCTAAGCATAGGTGTCTAGTTGCTAATGATTCAATGGACTTACATTTTTAGCATCGTAGACTTGGTCACATAGGCTTTGATCATCTAACGTGTGTTAGTGCTCTTGATCGCATACGTGGGCTGCCTAAGTTTAAAGGGGACAAATAAATTGTGTGCTCTTCTTGTAGACATGCTACGATGGTTGCAGGTTCACATACTCCTCTCACAATGATCATGACAACTGAACCGGGTCAACTTTTGCACCTTGACACCGTAGGACCTTCACGTGTTCAATCCTTTGGAGGTAAATGGTATGTTCTTGTGATTGTTGATGATTATTCTAGATACTCTTAGGTTTACTTATGACATCTAAGAATGAAGCTTTTACTCACTTTAGAACTTTATTTCTTAGATTATCAATTGATCACAAAGATCTTTAAAAGCAATTAGAAGTGATAACGGAACCGAATTTAAAAATCAATGTTTGGATCACTTTTGTGTTTAAAATGGAATAGATTATCAATTTTCTTCAGCATATGTACCTCAGCAAAACGGTGTTGTAGAAAGAAAGAACACAACCTTAGTTGAGGTGGCTAGGACTACGCTTGATGAATATCAAACTCCTAGGAAATTTTGGGCTGATGCAATTGCAACCGCTTGTTATGTCTCAAATCGTGTTCTCTAGCATACTATATTAGGTAAAACACCATATGATCTCGTGTTTGGACATAGGCCTAGTGTTACACACTTTTGGGTCTTTGGTTGCAAATGTTTTGTTAAGAAACATGGTAATCTTGATAAATTCGAACCTAGATCTGTTGATGACATGTTTCTTGGTTACCATCTCATACTAGAGGCTACCGTGTGCTTTTACTTGACACTAACAAAATTGTGGAGACCTGTGAGGTTTCTTTTGATGAAGCTAGACCAGGTACTAGCTCAAATATTGCAGGTCCTGATCCATATCCGCAGGGGGAGAGTATTTTTGTTGAAGATGAGGAAGAAAAGGTGTCGCTGCCCGGAAATTTAGCAGCTAATGACATTGTTCTAGCTCCTGATTTTTATTCACAACCAGCACCGATGACCCCAATTGCTGGTTTAGATTGTACTCAAGTAACAAGCTCAACGATTTGTGATGAACATGCAGAAGAAGAAGCTAGTGAAGTGTCCACTCCCCTCCGGATTTACAAAAGTCATCCTCCACAACAAATTATTAGAAGCTTGCACAAACGAGTCACACGGTCCGGGTTTTGCGATCCAAACTCTCATGCTCATTCTGCTTTTGTTGCTTCTTTTGAACCCAAAGATATATCACACGCATTCACTAATGAATCTTGGATTATTCCCATGCAAGAAGAGTTAGAAAATTTTCAAAGAAATAATGTTTGGAAACTTGTACCTCCACCTCAAGGTCACACTTTAATTGGAACTAAATGGGTGTTTAAAAATAAACAAAGTGAGGATGGGGTTGTGATTAGGAATAAGGCTAGGTTGGTTGCTCAAATTTTCACAGAAGTTGAAGGTCTAGATTTTGATTAAACTTTTGCTCATATTGCTAGATATAGAAGCCATAAGAATATTGTTAGCCTTTGCTGCACATAAAGGTTTCAAGTTATATGAAATGGATGTTAAAAGTTCTTTTCTTAATGCCTACATAGATGAGGAGGTTTATGTCAAGCAACCACCGGGTTTTGAAAATCCAAATTTTCCTAATCATGTTTACAAACTGTCCAAAGCCTTGCACGGTCTCAAACAAGCCCCTAGAGCATGGTATGATAGGTTAAAAACATTCCTACTTGAAGGGGTTTACCATGGGCAAGGTTAATAAAACTCTTTTTGTACTTAATCATGGCAATGACTCCTTCTTCATTCAAGTGTATTTGGATGATATTATCTTTGGTTGTGCTTCTCATGATCTTGTGTCCAAGTTTTCAGCTATGATGAGTTCAGAATTTGAGATTAGTATGATGGGAGAACTCACGTACTTTTTGGGGCTGCCAATCAAGCAAAACAAGGAGAGGACCTTTGTGCATCAAACAAACTATACAAAAGACCTCCTAAAGCGCTTCAACATGGACAAAAGCATGCCTCTTCAGACACTAATGGGTACAGCAATGACACTTGAACTTGATGAAGATGGTGACCCGGTCGATCAAAAAGAGTATCAAAGCATGATCAGATCACTTTTGTACCTCACGACATCAAGACCATACATAAAATTCAGCGTATGTCTTTGTGCACAGTTTCAAGCTTCTTCACGTGCTTCACATCGTCAAGCCGTCAAAAGGATTCTCAGGTACATAGATGGAACTCAAGAATTTTGTATTTTTTTCCTTCTTCCTCAACCATTACTTTGAAAGCCTTTACGAATGCTGATTTTGGAGGTTGTAGGATTGATAGGAAAAGTACTTCAGGTGCTTGTCATTTTCTTGGTAATTCACTTGTTGCTTGGACCTCTAGAAAACAAAATCAGTTGCACAATCCATAGCTGAATTTGAATATGTAGCTGCTGCTGGCGCTTGCTCAAAAATTCTTTGGATTGTTCAAACACTTAAAGACTATGGGGTTGATCTAGATAGTGTTCTGCTTTTTTTGTGATAACAATAGTGCCATTTGCATTGCTAAAAACCCCGTGCAACATTCGAGAACCAAGTACATTGACATTAGGTATCACTTTCTCTATGATAATGTTGAAAAAAGGAAACATTGTGCTTCACCATATAGATACCGAACAACAATTGGCTGACATTTTCACAAAACCTTTGGATTTCACTCTCTTTTGTTACATTCGTAGTGAAATAAGGGTTATGCATCCTCATGGCTTGAATCGAGGGGGAGTTTTGAAACATGGGAACTCTATGTGTGAATCTGAATTTAAAATATTATGAGCATAATATTTCATACATATATGACTTTGTGATTCCTTTAACATGGTGAAAGTTTTTACTATATTACTCGTGTTATACATTCTGTAGTTTTTTTCCATGACAGGTAATTGGAATAATTACTTACACTAAATCTAGTCATGACCGAACTTTCTTGCTGTTTTGAACTTGTTGCATGCTCACAAGTACTTTTAATCATAAAGAATTAATCACGTAATCAACTCACATGTTGAGTTTATATGTTCAAATGAAAAATTAAGAAAAGATCAAGGGAATATGCATGCATCGCACTTCCTTTTTTGAGATGGCTTATTATTGCACTTAGATATGAACTAAGAAGAAGTTGTGTATGACTAAAACCATGTCCTTAAGCCTCTGATTCTCAAATGACATAGGCTTGACTTGGCTGGTTAGAATAAGGCAGATGCGGCATATAATCTCTTGCAAATGTTATATGATTGGAATTTGTGCTTTAAATAGTATTAAATAATTAAAAATGCAGCAGCAAGTGTCATGCCTTCAGGTTTTGAAAAAGTTAAGGTTGTGAGATCATGACTTGCTTAAATTGAAAATTACACTTGATCTCTAGCATGGCTTACACTACTTTATGTATCTCATTGATGTGATAGTGTAAGTTACTTGATAGTATGACTTTGGATGAGATTTGTTTTATGTGTATATGTTATAATATGCTCGTACCAAATTAAAATTTCTCTTTTGTACCTTGCTGAGTACATTGTCAAAGGGGGAGAAATTGATCACACATTGCACACATTCACAAGTGTTTTGGAACGATTCTTCTCAGGGAGAGAATTTTTTTCAAAACTTTTCATGTGAATAAGCCAATGTTCGGATTTTAAGTGGTGTTGCCAATGCATTCATTAAGGGGGAGATTGTGAGACCTATGTGTGCTGAATACATTGGCTTTGACGATAAAAGTTTCAAATTCTGCCAAAACACCCTTTTAACAAGGTCCGATTCTAGGTCCAAGCTCCTGCAAGGTCTGATGATAGGTTTGGCTTGTTTTGGGTAGCTCCGTCAAGGTCCAACGTAAGGTTTGACTTAATTTTTCTAGGTCTAACTTGATTTGTCTTGGTCTGACATGTTTTGGTTAGGTCTGACTTGTTTTGTCTAGGTCCAACTTTCTTTGGCTAGGTTCGACTTCTTTTGTCTAGGTCTGACATATTTTGGCTAGGTCCGACTTGTTGTGCCTAGGTCCGACATGTTCTGGCGCAAGGTCCGACTAGCTTTGGTAAGCTCCAGCGCTAGGTCCGACTAGATTTGGTAAGCTCCTGTGGTAGGTCATGCTAGCTTTGGTAAGCTCTGGTTCAGGGTCCAGTTAGCTTTGGCAAGGTCCGGTACTAAAACTGTAATGTTTTTGCTTTTACCTTGCAATATTTCAAACTTGCTTTACATCTATGGAAAGTTTCCTTAGTATTCTTTTGCTAAGTTTTTGGTATGTTTTGGTGGTTATGGCTGATATCATTTTGATATGGTTTGCAACATGCTTATGTGAGGTGCTGACGCAAGGTGTTGTGGTTTCAGAACTAATGTCAGTCAAGTCGAGGACTTGTGCTAGAAAGTATTGGTTGTTTATTCATGTGCAGATGTTGCTTGAGTTCGAGACATGGCTGGTGACGGGGTCCATTAAACTAGTCTTATGGAGAAGATGAGGTTCAACAACCAAGTTCGGGAGGAATTGTGGTTGGTTTGATCGGGAGGTTGCACAACATGTTTGAATCAAGAACAATGCATATGAAGGTATAGACGCCATTGGAAGGTGTTTGCACGTATGCAAGAAGTGCATGGACATGGATACATGGTTCCGAGGCGTGATGAAGAGATGTGGACGTAAAAAATTGGTTGGAAAGGTCCAACTGACTAGGTTATGGACTCTGGCTGCGGCTGAGTCAGGTTTAACTCAAATATGGAAATATTTGAGTTGGTTATGATAGGTTTTTGTGTGTGTCACGAAGTTCAGTTGTTTTAGGAATGTGAGATTTGTTCATAAGATGTTTGGAAGTCTTAAGATTGTTTCTATCTGCGTATAGAAGAGTCTTGAGCAGTCATGGAAAGTTTCGATTCGTGTACTGAGTAGGATTGGAGTCCTAGTTAGGATTGGGTTGGCCTTAGGGCTGGTCATATAAGAAAGGGGGGCCAGAGCTTGTTGTAGACGACTTTGGGAGTTGTTGCTTTTGTGTTTTGATCAATAAAATTCGAAGTCTAAACGAGCTTTTGTGCCTTGTTCGTCCGACTTGTTTTTGTCAAGTCTTTCTCGTCGAGTTTCTGTACAACACTATCTTGTGCTAGTGGTTTTATCATAACTCGAGTTTTACAGGTCCACTTGCCATTATTATTTTTGGGTTGTCTTCACGACTTGATTATCTATAATTCGTGAAAATTTCATGTTCATTAGATTTTGATTTTGGATCTACACGAGTTTCATTGTAGTGTTGCAGATCTGGTTTTTCTCGGGTGGAACAGATTGACATTTGTTCAATCTTTCAATCGTAACTTGAGTTTTTCTCGACGGTTTTTCGTTATTCTTGTTGTCGTGTCTTCGTGACATGATTTTCCATAATCTATATTAGTTTTGTCACGATTCATCATGTTTAGATTAATTGCACACACAATTTCTTAACAAATTGATTTTCTATCGAGGGGTTTTTGTTGCTTCTGCTAAAAAAGTTTAAATCTACCATTCACCCCCTCCTCTAGTAGCTTTTCACGTTCTCTTCGATCCTTCAAGGTCCACTTGGGCTTCTCTGAGGTTGGGCATGAAGTTCTTGGGCCCAATTAAGGAAATTACCCAATAACCAATCGTGAAAGAATAATAGAAACCGAGTGGGATTCAGCACACCGGACTAGTCTACAATAGTGGTCGGAAAAGTCCGTTGTGGATCAGAAACTATTTCGGACATGTCTGGTGCACCTTGCCGGACAAGTTCGGAGTGACTAGAAACGGACTAAAATTTAGACAAGATCGGACTAGTCCACTCGAAATCGGACAAGTCCGGTAAAACATCAAAACCAATAACGGACTAGTCTGTGCATCGTCCCAGACAAGTCCTTGTTCTGATGAAACTGAATTTTTCTGAAAGAGAATAGGGACACCGGACTAGTCCAGATTTCAGGCCGGACAAGTCCGTACCCTAACAGACTTAAATTCCTGATTAAGCCTAACTTCATTTTAATCTTGTTCCTTCTTAGGTTGCTTAGTGTTAAACAAGCAAGAGGGTGTATGAAATGCATTAAGCATGAAATTGAGGGAGTTAAAGGTGTTGACCACTTCCGCCCAAAACTGGTCTGATGCCTTGTACTTATCAAGCATGGTTCTTGACATCTTAATGAGGGCCCTATTCTTCCTCTCGGCCAACCCATTTTGTTGAGGGGAGTAGTGGGCCGAGAACTTATGCTTGATGCCTTCTTGATACAAAAATTATTCAACTTTAGTGTTCCCGAATTTGGTGTACTTGTCACTCCTTATAGTCTTGATCCTCAAGGTGAACCCACTTTGAGCCCTCCTCAAGTATTTCTTGAGGACACCTTGAGTCTCGCTCTTGTCATGCAAGAAGAACACCCAAGTAAAACGTGAAAAATCATTGACAATTACAAGACTATATTTGTTACCGCCATTGCTTATGTAGGCAATTGAGGCGAATAGGTCCATGTGTAGAAGCTCCATTGGTCTTGTTGACGTCATGATGTTCTTGGATGGATGTTGAGCTTGCTTTCCAGCTTGGCAAGCTTTGTAGGGCCTATCCTTTTCAAATACAACATTCTTCAAACAACGGATGTGCTCTGCCCTCAAGAAGTTTTTGCAAGTTCCTCATCCCAACATGGGCTAGTCTTGTTTGCCAAAGCCATCCCATGTTGGTTTTTGCCATTAAACATGTGTCAAGTTCGGCTTTATCCCCGGAAAAATCCACAAGATAAATCTTTTCCTTGAGCACACCCTTAAAGGCAATTGAGACATTGCTCCTTCTTGTGACAGTCACACCCTCGTTACTAAAAAGACAATTTTAACCTTTATCACATAATTGTGACTTGGACAAAAGATTATAATCGAGTTAATCAACATGTAAAACATTGGAAAGAGTATGATTAGGGGATCTAGCAATTTTACCAGTGCCAAGGATTTTCCCTAGGCTACTGTCCCCAAAGTAGATTCCCTCACTTGGATCTTTGTTTTCCTCATACTCCACAAATGTCTTCCTCTCTCCGGTCATATGATTTGTGCATCCACTATCCAGAACACACCGGGGGAGTATTCCTACAAAATAGAGTTAAGCCTTGGCTTTAGGTAACCAAGCGGTGTTGGGTTCTTTGATGTTAGTCAAGAGGCACTTGGGCACCCACACACAAGGTTTTGGACTCTTCTAGTGTGGCCCAACATAACTAGCATAAGGCTTTCCAAACATGTTTCTTAACAAAACATATGAAGCATCAAAATCATGGAACAATGGAGGAGGTTCCTTTTGAGGCATGTCATGTGAGGTAGCAATGTTCTTTCCTTTGTCATTATCATATGAACCTCCTTTGACAAAAAACAATCAAGTCTTTTCAATTCTTGGGTGTTTTGGCGTTTTGCCTCTTCTCCCTAGAAAAGCCAAGACCATCCTTGAAAACAGGATGTCTTGTATTGGTATATGCACTACGTGCATATATCATCTTCTCTTGTCAAAGATGCTACCTTTCGGTGCTTGCTTGTTGGTTGCCAACTTAAGCTCACCTTTTAGTTTTAGAATCAATTTAGAGCACTTCCAAGGTCGAGGTGTTTTGGATTTTGACATTTGTAGAAGGTGAGCTTTTAGAAGAAGAAGGTGCATTGACCTTGAGAGACTCCACTTGTGTTTCAAGGATCCTGTTAACTTTTGTCATGCTAACAAGTTCATCCATTAGCACAATTGTAGTGTTCTCAAGGTTTGAGGAAGTTTCCTTGCTCAAAGCAAGTTCACGCTCTAGTGCATTGCTTCTGTCTCTTTCTAGCTCCAAAAGCTCCCCAGACTCTTGAAATCTTTCCTTTTGTTGGATAAGCATGTCCTCTTGACAGTTGATGAGCTGTTCCTTCTCAAATATCTCATTCGACAATATCTCCAATCTTTTCAATGTACCCTTACTCATGTCCTTAAGCATGCATTCATTTTCACTAGCACTACCAAAGTAATCATGTGAAGAAATTGAAGAACATGGTTTAGATTTAACCTTCTTTCTTCCTTTCTTGGCCATGAGGCAAGTTGGCCTTGAGCTCTCCAAGTTGGGGAAGAGCCTGTTCTCCATGGTTTGTTTCTTCATGGCAATTGTTGTTATCTTCTCTTCTTCATCAGAGGAGGAGTCTTCATTTGAATCCCACTACTTCCCAAGGTGGGCTTGTCCCGATTGCTTCTTCTTCTTGAAGTATTTCTTCTCTTGGGACTTTCCCTCCTTCTTTTTCTTCATGTGGGCAATCAATAATAATGTGGTCATATTCCTCACAATTGTAGCACACCCTCTTTGATCTTGTCCTGGGCTTGTCTTTGCTCTTGCTTTCATGATGTTAGCTCCCCTCCTCCTTCTCATCTTCCTCTTGAAATTTTTGATGAAGAGTGCCTCTTCCTCATCGGTGTTGGGTCTCTCTTTCATCACTCTCTTCTTGTTCTTGGGATCTTGAAGATGTTGCTTTGAATGCAACATCTTTCTTCTTGGAGGAGGTGAGATTTTGAAGGTCGTTGTATAACATGGCCTCTTGCTCCATCATCTAATGGTTGATGATTCTCCCTACCAGTTCTTCGGGAGTCATCTTGTGGAATCCTGGACTTTCATGAAACAAAGAGGAAAGAGTGACATTTCAAGGCATGAATGCCCGAATAATCCTTTTAACCACTTCGTGGTCCGTCCATCGTGGTGCTTCCATAAGAGCGACTCTTTTTGATGAGGATCCTGAGGTGGTTGTACATGTCTTGGGGGGTTTCACCATCCACGATAGTGAATCTCTCAAGTTCTCCTTCGATCGTCTCAATCTTGGCCTCCCTTATCACATGGTTGCCGTCATGTGCCGTCTTGAGAGTGTCCCAAATGTCCTTGTCCACTTCCAACCATTCAATTCAGTTGAACTACTCTTGAGTCAAGGAGGAGGTGATCACTCCAATCACCTAGGCATTACGGTGGAGAACGACAGCTTGCTCCGGTGTCACGTCTTCCTCATTCTTGGGAACATGAACATATGTTAAAACAATTTGCCACAAGCTAGGGTTTAAGGAAATGAGGTGCATCTTCAAGTTATGCTTCCACATAGTATAATCACTTCCATCAAGTTAAGGAGGTTTCCCAATAGGAATAAACAAGTAATGATTATTATGATTTAGGTGCTCATAATTGTAAGGATATCGAGTGTGGTCTTGTGAACCACTCCCATTGGCGTTGTTGGTCTCCTTCATGGGAAGGTTCAGCTTTTCATGAAGTCGCGCCTTGGGTAGGCACACTTCCTCGTCGTCATTTGGATAATCTTGAAGCACATCGACGTTCTTCTTCTTCTCAACTCCATCAACAGTCACTGGGACCTCGTTTCCACCCCTTCTGGTCATCTTCTCTCCGAGTTGTTAGACTCCTGATGGAGAAACCTGCTCTGATACCGATTGAAAGTAGCCTAAAGGGGGGGATAAATAGGCAATCATCAAAAATCTAGACTTAATTAAAATATGTCCTATCAATACAAGTTGGACTTATCTAACTGAGAATCGGACTTGTCTGACTGAAGTCCAACAAGTCTGACTTAGTATGGATAAGTCTGACTGAATCTAAAAGCCAGTGCCAAAAATGAAGTTTTTAAGCAATCTAGTGAAAGGAAATGTGTCCTAGCAGTCCTAGTAGTTGATGGAAACAAGATTAAGTGCTTGAACTGATGTACACCTAGATGATCATTAGAAAACAAGAGCTTTGCGGAAATGTAAATGGAGACAATGGACACAAGATTCTCTCCTGAGGTTCGGTTCCTCAAAGAAACATAAGCCACCATTGAGGAGCCCACAAAGGTCAAGTCGCCCTAAAGGTCAAGTCTTGGATCTTCCACTATCACAATGGATTAGAAACTTCCCTGAATCAAGAAATCACACAAGAACTCACGGGGCGACACCTAACCGTTTAGGGGAGAACCCCAAGAGTAACAAATATGCAATCACGAAGAAACTCTGTGAATCAAATGTTGCTCAACCCCTATGGACTTCTCTTGCCAAATCTCACAATCACACCTTCACTCTTCCCAAAACACTTCAGATTTGGGCTCAAGAGGGTGCAAAACAATGGAGGAGGCTTTCTTGAGGGTTTGAGGTGACTCTGAGAGTTTCTGTAGGGTTAGGCACTGATTGGGGACGAAATCCCCACTTATTTATACACAAAAAGTGTTTTTAGCCGTTAGGTGACAGCCCACATCGGTCAAGTCTGACCTAAGCTTGGACATGTCCGACGTGCTGACAACAGAGCCAGTATGGCTAACCACTTTAATTTGAATCTACGCGCAAAAGCCGCGTCAGATAAGTCTGACACAACTCGGACAAGTTTGACATACAAGGAGAGGTGTTCCAACTCGGACTAATCCGAGGCACTAAGCCGAAAAAGTCTACCTCTGACATGTCCGACACGCATCGGACACGTTTGAATTCGAACATAGACTTATTCAAACACACATCTCGTACAATTCCAAATTTTCAGACACTTAGAAAATTTTTCTAAGTCAAGTTTCTCGGACTTGTCCAACCAGAGAGGTTTCGGACATGTCATACATACAGATTCGGACATGACTGAAATCAACCAGAGAGGTTTCAGACTTATCTGACCCAAGGCATCGGACAAGTCTAACTTTTACACAAAGGGTTTTCCTAAGACCTACTCAAGAGGTTGAGCTCCTATTTGACTCTATATGTTTCCATGCGTTGTGTCCCTCTTAATAGTACGGATTTTACTATGACTTAAGGAGAAATAGAAAACCTCTTTCTACTCCACTTTTCATGTCTTTTCACCTTTTTCGTGAATTTCATTCCGTACTAAAATCTTTGCAAGAACTCAACCAAAGTCATTAGCCCTTTAATACTTTGCCATTAATCAACCAATACCCATAAGGGACCTAGATGCACTTTCAATACTGCTATGGGAACCGCATGGCTCAAGAAGGGGCTCTGAGGCGAAGGGTTACTCCTGGAATGCCTTAGTTGTGAAACCATAGAGGGCTAGCACTAGTTGGGAGTACCTTTGTAAAGACTATGTAGTGATCTCCTGGCCACACACCTGCAGAAGTGTGTAATGTAGTTGGCCGCCACTGACATCAGGGAGGTTTACTCAGTCCACCTGGCAACAGGGGATGAAATCACTACATGTTGGTAAAGGGTGTACACTCTGTAGAGTTTTGTCAAACTGTCTAGACAGCCGTGCTCACGGTCAAGAGCGGCTTGGGGCTGAGTTCATAATTAGACGATGGATGGAATGATCGTTGGGAGTGATATTGGTATTATTACATTATTATTATTATTATTATGATTGGGAATATTCACCTAGATGAAGGTTGCTAATGAAAGCTAAGGATAGGTTTAATGCTTAGTGCTTAAACCACAATCATCCTTTCATTTTTGTTTTGCCTACATGTCATTTATTTTCCACACATGTTGAGTACCCTATGTACTCATGCGCTTGCCATATTTTTCATAAATGGTGCTCATTGAAGAACAATATTCAATGAAGACAAGTTCTATTGAAGATAGTGCATAGAAGATTGTGTTGCTGCTAGTCGATTTGCCTGTGATTGCCCTAGAGTTTTCCTCTTCCGCTGTAGTTTCAAAACAATTTTGAATGTATAAATGATGTTTGTATTCGATATAGAACTATTTATCACTATTTGTCATACATGTTTGGTGAAACTGATCCTGGCAAACATGTCATATGCAGATGGTTTTATTTTTAGTAGAATCGGGTGTGACAAAGTGATATTAGAGCTATATCAACTCTAGGCATGTGACCTTAGTTAGAATAGACTTCTTAGATTCTCTTTTGACCTCACTTATGAACACGAAGGTTCGACTTAATCAACGGAGTCTGAAGATCAACTATTTGAGGACAAGGCAAAGGATGAAGAAGACTCTTGAAGATTACTACACATCCCTTGCTTAGTTCCCCTTTGGTTAGAAGGTGAAACCCATGCCTTCCTCACGATGAATTAGAAAACGGTGCTTGATGTAATGCATTGTATCAATAATAAGAATAACAATAAATTATAGGATTTGTCTGTTTAAGGGGAGTAGCCGATCGCTAGGAAAATCATATCCTCTCTCCTTTGTTGATTCATCGAACCTCGGGTCGAGAAACCTTTTAAGGTGGGTGGGATTGTGACTCTTATATATATATAAAGGAAAAGAAATAGTAATAATGAATATAGTAATCATGAAAATGCATTTGAAATGAAAGACTTTAATTGAAACCACACTTTAAATTAGGCCAAATTCAAAATAATAACAATAATAAGAATAATAATATTAATAGTAATGTGTGTTGTTGTGTGCTGATACTTTAAAATTTAACAAAATCGACATATTTTATCATATTTGCTTATTTGTGAAAAATGAAAATTTCAATTTCTAAAAATACATTTTAATTCAAATAAAATTAAGGAATGATTAAGAAAACTTTATCACACCTTGTATCACCCTGTTCAAAATCATAATAGCGTCGAGAATGAAATCAGTACATAAATGTGATGAGAAGAAATGAGAAACTAATATAATAATAGTTGTAATAAAATAAGGTATAAAATTATGTGGTAATGAAAGATTTTCTTAAGACTATTTGAAACAAGTTCATCATGTTATTCTTGCATTTTGTGAGATATTCAACTTTTGAGTGTTCTAGACTAAAGATTTCAAAACCAAAAAACATTATAGAAAATAATAATAATAAAGTACTTTCTAATGGGGTAGCTTTCTGATTTACTAAAACTTAGATCTTCTTCTTAGCCCAACCTAGAATCTCGTGGCGAGATTCCGTTTAAGGAGGGTAGAATTGTAACACCTGTATTTTACTCCTCTCTCGCTCTCAATGCACGTGGGACACAGTCATCATCCCCAACCCCCATAATTTCTACAGAAATTGTAGCCCATGTCCTAGGGGCATCTCATCAAGCAGTTAATGTGCATGCTCATGTTCTAGCAACCGCCGCACATTGCACTCACCCATTCCCCCACTTCCCTCCACTGTTTAATGGCCATAATCGTGCTCTCTTCCATTTTCACTCGATTCTCCTATAAATCCTAAGTCCCGCGCCCCTCTTGTCCCTCCCCCAAGCTCTACAACCATAGTCACGACCGCAGGTAAGTCACCAGCATTCTCGTTGATTTGCGCTACCTTTCTCCATTCTAATATCTCCATCACATGCACCATGTCATTAGGAAGCCACCAGGCAAGTCGTTCAATGGATTGGGGGCCTCGAGATCTACTTCGGCGATTGCCGCCGCGCCTTCTTGTTGCTGGCAACTTTCCACACCGTTCCAAACCATACAGATCCCCTTGGTGAGTTTGCCACGATCTCTTCTCTATTTTACCTTAAATACCATCAAGTTCTGGCCGCTGTACCGGCGTTCTGGTGATACAGCAGCGAGATTCATGCCATGGCGCCATCGCCTGGCCAACTGTCGGTGCCGCCAGCCGCACGATCCCCTCCCTGGCCGTTGCATCTAATGTCCATGGCCAATATTAAATCAACCAAAGGGGTACTCCCCATGGTCCACCATGGACAAGGACCACGCCCCCACTCCTCTGGCCCACTGCCCAAAAAACCTATTACATGGCTTTTCCTTTTGAAAAAAAATATGAAATTTTGGGTGAAGGACAATATATACATCTGCTTTTATTCATAATAAAATCGGGTGTCACAGAAGCCTCCATACGAGCCTTCCAAACCTGAAAATCAATGCCATCAAACACACAAGGTTTTGCAGAGTATTTCTCCATGTTGATTAGTCAAAACATGTGCATATCACAAATATTATAGGATTGAAGAGCACGTGAAAAGCTATCAGAGGGGGGTGAATGGTAGATTTATAACTTTTTTCAGCAGAAGCAACAAAAACCACTCGACAAAAAATCAATTTGATAAAGAACTTGTGTGTGTGACTGATCCAATTGTGTTCAACCAAGACAAAAGTAGTATAAATTGTAGAGGATCAAGTCATGAAGAAACAACAAAAAGAATCATGAAAAAACATTGAGTGAAACTCAAGTTATGACCGAAACCCGGAGCAAAGGTCGGTCTGTTATAATAGAGAGCAAACAGATCTGCTATGCTACAAAGAAACTCATGTAACTAAAAAAAATTAACGACTGTGAAATTTTCACAGATGATAGAAAATTGAGTTTTGAAGACAACACAGAAAGAATCATGTCATTTAGATATGTAAAACACGAGTTATGATCAAAATACCAAAGAAAGATCGAATAGCACAGAAACTCCACGAGAAAGACTCGACAAAAACAAGTCGGTCGAACAAGGCATAAAAGCACCTCTAAACTATGAATTTTATTTCTCCAAAGACACAAGTGGAACAGCCCAAAGTCGTCTTTCAACGAGCTCTGTCCTCCCTTGTTTATATAACCAGCCCCAAGGCCAACCCAATCAACACTAAGACTCGTGCTTCTCAGTTTCAACCGATACTTTCCATAACTGCTAACGACTCTTCCATATGCATATAGAAGCAATATTAAAACTTCCGAACACCTTAGGAACGTACAAAACATTCCTAAAACAACTCAGCTTTGTGACCAACATGAAATCTAACCATAACCAAACTCGAAACCTTCAAAAAACGAACCATAACCACCTCAGTTGCAGCCTGAGACATAATTCAGCCGGTTGGACCTTTTCGGCCATATATTCGTGTCCATATCTCTTCATCACGCCTTAGAACAATGTTGCCACATCCATGCATCCCTTGCACATGTGAAAACACTTTCAGCAACATCCGCAATACCTTCATATGTGTTGTTCTTGACTCAAACATGTTGTGTGATCTCCCGATCAACTCAACCACAATTCCTTCTGAACTTGGTTGTTGAATCTCCTCTTCTCCCTAAGACTAGTTCAATGGATCCCATCACCAGCCATGTCGTGAACTCAAGCAACACCCTCACATGAACAAGCAATCAACTTTTCCCAAGCACAAGTCTCCGACTTTACTCACATTAGTCCGATAACCACAACACCTTTTGTGAGCACCTCACATAAGAATGTTGCAAACATAAAAAGACAATGTCCATCATGACCAGCCAAAATACATAAAAAACTTAGTAAAAGAATACTAAGGAAACTTTTCATAAGCCAAAAGGCAAGTTTGAAACATTGCAAGTGAAAAACATAGCAGCCGCATGAATATTTCAGCACGTAGAAAGTACAAACAATCCAAAACAGCTGCTATGCATTATAAAAGAAAAAGTTTGGACACTTCGAGGTGGATTTCTCTGGTATATAAAAAATTTGCATTGAAACACTCACTGTAAACATAATTGCCAATATATTCAGCACACGTAAGTCTAACACTTGGATTGGTCCCTTGTCATGGTCATCCAAGAAACAAAACTCCATTGCCCTATCCACAGCTAAATCAGAGTATGTCATAGCTGGAAGTTATTGTGCACAACTTCTTTGGATGCGACAAACTCTAAGGGACTATGGTCTCAATATGAACCATAGTCCACTCCTATGCGACAATGAGAGTGCCATTAAGATTGCTCATAACCCCTTGAACACTTTAGGACCAATCACATAGACATCGGACACCACTTCTTGACAGACCATTCAATGAAGGGGGACACAATCATTTCCCATGTTAGAACCGAAAAATAACTAGCCGACATCTTCACCAAGCCACTAGATGAAATGCGCTTTTGCGACCTTATGAATGAGCTAAATATCCTTGACTCTCAAAATGTGGCTTGAGATGTTGCACATCTGACTGCTAGTAGTTTAGAATCTGCAAAATTATGCACGCTTACGAAAAACTTGTCTCCCTCATTTTTTTTAAATTATTTTCGATTATCGTCTCTTTGAATCATGGTCTTTGTATGATTGCTTGGGTGCTTTACTGGCCACATTCATTGAGAATATTTGTGAAAACCTAGTCCATATGGATCATTCCTTGCAAATCTCTTAATATATATGAGAATTTGCGGTCTAGAACCAGACTAGTCTGCCCCTAGGGCCGGATGTTGACGGTTGGTATGTCACAAATGAAAATCCGCAAGCGCATGGAGAAACCGCTATAGCACCTCCCTCAAATAGTATTCCCACGGGTATCGAATCCAAGAAACGTGTGTGCTAACCTTCTAACTGGGTCACCCAAGGACACAAAGCTTGGTGGTAGGCAAGTGATAGAGTGGATATCCTAAGAGAAGGGTTTCCAATTCAAAGCAAGTCGATCAATAGAAGCTTGTATTGGGCACGGGCTTACCCTAGACTGCTAGACGACTCCCACCAAGAGCCTATGTCGTAGTCGAATGTGGAGGATTACAACGGACGGATAGGGCTGTCACCACCTACCGCCTACCTCTACGACCCGTGGACTATGAGATAATCAATGGTAGCGTCAAGCTTAGACACCATGCCTATGCTATCGGTTACTTCCCTAACCTCTCGTGCAAAGACTAGGGCCTCTAAATGAATAGAGCAATGAATGAACAAGCAACTAAGGAATTAACTTGCTTGAATTAAATAAATGAACTCAATTGGAAATCATGTACCTTACTTGATATGGGAAGAATTGTCGAGGTACAAGGGTGGAGAGATATCTACAAGCCCGAACCCTATCCTTAAGTGGAAGAAGCCCGACAAGCGAGCCTCCTCCTACTCATCTTTCTCACTCTCTCCTTATTTTCTAAGCACTTAGGCAGAATTACGCCTTTGGAGCGGAGTACTAAACTCAATCTTGTGGTGTGTGTGGTGAGAGAGCCCCCTGTTGACGGCTGTTATATACCAATTTCACCTGTCAATATAACTCAACTATGCGAAGGAAATATCATTTCTTGCACACATCACCTTTCTATTTAACCTATTTACACTTGTACTTGGATAAATTGGTGCATGCAGGCATTTTACATAGAATTGAAGTGAAACAAGGAGATGGATCCTATAAAATATCATCCCAGCTAATCAAGCGTGGACATGTGGCACCACATGGATCAAATGGCCCATAAACAGAAGTATCCGAGGCCATCCAACGGTGTAGCACCCATATAAATGGATGGGACCCACCTGGATGTCACCCCAATAAAGCACAAACCGTTTGGAGGACTTACCAGGTCAGCCAACCCTCCTAGTCGACCGACCTAGTCTTTCCTCCAAACTCGGTCAGCTTCCACGGGTTGGCTCCTCCCGGCTTGAAGAAGTCAGTGGTGACTAACTCCCTCGCTTTCGGTGGAGGGAACCGGCCCTTCCCCACCTATAAATAGGACCCCTCACCCCTCACTTCAACACACACAACTTGAGCATTACTCTACTGTATACACTAGTTCTCCTAGTTCCTTAGTGGAGGTTAGGCTGTAGAGAGGAGCCTCTAGTCCCAAGTCCAAATTGGGAAAGGTATGGCTCATGTATCTTCTCTTGTATTTGTGACTTTGTGCTTTATAATAATATCATTATTTGTCTTTATTACTTTAATATTTGGGCAAAGCATTCCTTGTTTAGTTGTGGAGTCCATGTATGTACTAGGTGTAGATGTTGTTATGATCTATACTTAATTCCATTATCTTGTTTTCATAAACACCATACACCACCACTATAGTCTAATTAGGTAATAATATGCTAATGTTAATATGAATATGTTAGGGCTTGGTCCCAACATTGGTTCAACGATGTTTAGGTCAGTCATTACCTTAGGGTGGCTTGTGTCGCGGCACCTTAGGTATTTACTCAATATGCTAGCATGGTGTTAGGATTGTTAAGTAACGTTGGATGTCTCATAGACCCAAAGATTGAAGAGGTAGGCAGTAGGTGGTGACAACCCTTTCTTCCCTTTGTAATCCTCCACGTTCGGCTATGCCATAGGCTCTTGGCAGGAGTCGCCTATTATTGCTAGGGGTAAACCCGTGCCCGATATGTTGGATCACTAAGCCCTAGTGTTCACCATTAGCATAATCATGTGTACTTTAGTGGACTATGTACATGAGTAATTAGAGCATAGTAGGAGTATCTCCGTATCGTAGTCTAACCCTCGCTAGGACAACCTTACCCTTAGAGTAGATTGCTTAGGTGTGTGTCACACTACCATATTATCAACTTACCCCTGTCTTGATAACTTGTTAGCGTCCATAGCTTGATCATAAGAGTAGTGTTTACTTTACTTCATTGCCTTCCTTTGTGATAAATACGATACCCTTGGAAATATTTTTGGGTGAAATTCTACATGACAGTTTTCGTGTGCTTGCGGACCTCATCTCTTTTGAGAGATGATATGTGATGTTAGTAGCCATCAACAAGCATTTCTAGCACAGTTGCTGAGGAAGGCAAAGGAAGTGAAGGATTGCTATCACTTGTTATTAAGCTATAGGTACTTGTAGTTATTAGACAGGATTACCCCTGATTGTTTTCTCCCTTTGTGGTGAAATAGGGTAGTGTTGGCTAACCCATTTCATGGGATGGCCAACAAGGATGCAAGTGCTCAACTGCAAGATGATTCAATGCGTACCTCAACAAACGTCCGCTAGGCAACACCATTGCCTTTTGCGGAAGAATTGCAGCTTCCACTAGGAACAAAAGTAATCAATTCCCAAACTTGGAGGAGGCTCCAAGAGTTCTTCTTGGCTTGCCTCCACCATAGGTTGGATGGCTGGCTTCTTATCCAACAGTCATGTCATGGGTTGGTCCACCAATCCATGACTACATTTGTGTTGGAGCTGAAGGAGTCCTATTCTCATTCATCATGAATGAGAATATTGTCTCTACTCAAGGGGTGGATTGAAGAGTGCTCTAGTTCATTTAGCTTGGCATGCACACCACTTAACAAGGTGGACATTGTAACTAAGGAACTACACCTCCCATTGTAGTATCGTTAAGATCAAGACAATGGAGAAGTGTTTGGATGATCCAGTCCATGGAGATTGAGAGGATTTGTGAAAATCCATGTCGACATGGACCACTTGGGGAGTCATTTCCCTAAGAACCATGACCATTCTTCTTTTCAAACACAACTCCAATGGCTATCACCTACAAGGAGGTCAAGGGTGAATCAACATCACCCTTGTAATCAATGAGGCTATGGGGATTTCAAGGGATTTAAGTTCAACTAGCCTACCTTGAAGTACCTTGTCCATGACCAAGCAAGAAATCAATACAACATTTACATGAAACTCTTGGCCAAGGACAAGAAACTTAAAGAGCATTCAAGATCCAAGATATCCAATAGTCACTTGTTGGTATTCCTACCCTTCAACCAAGCCAATGCAACCTAGGGCAAGTGACATTGTGGATGAAGCGTTTCTTGTTTGATTGTGGAGTCCACATGTCATCATGCTCAAGGAATCTTTTCATCCATGATCAAAGTATGGGTTGACCTTAAGGAATATCAAGAAAGTCGAAGTGACACCCCTAAAGAAGGACAAGCCTCACCATGCTTATAATGGATATCTTTAAGAGGGAGAAGCCTTCACTACATCAACAAGTTTTCATCAAGATGACGGAGAGGCTAGGGCCATCATGTAGTCCACATGTCCAACTAACACGCCAAAGCAGACTTGGCATGTCAATTAAGAGAAGTTGTCCACATCTTCAACTCTGGGATTGGACAACAAATCATCGCACTAAAATGGTCGGAGGTAAGTCCCACTCATCGGACTTCAAAAATTCAGTGAGTCCTTACAAATAGGTTAATTGGTAGTTATCTCATATTTGCTTTCACAATTGCATATTTGAATTTCCTATTAATCTTTGCATTTCATTTAGCATGTTTAAATTTTCACACTTGCATGTTGGAGAGTAAAATTTCCAACCATCATAAAACTAAAATTTTGAATTAGGAAATAAATTTATTTGAATATGAACCTTGGGCATAACCACATGAATTCATCTTCCTAATCCAAACAAAGAATATTTCCCTTCAATATTCATTGCATTTGCAAGTTGTTTCATGTTGGGCAAAACAATTTGACAAAGGCTACAACGTGCTTTTGAGCTAACGTAACCCGTTTTCGAGTTGTTTTGTTTGTTCTTTATTTTTGTGCAGCCAGGACAAAGTTTGTAAAGAGGTTGGAAGACCCCATCAAGCGCATATCCCTCCATTGATCTCATTTTGAGTTCATGGTGGAGGAATGCTCAAGGTGGTGGTCCAATGGAGGAACAAGATGAAGCTGATTCAACTTCAACCTCAACTTGGTAGAAGACATTGAATATAAAGGCTACACCAAAATCATGGTTGTGAGTTTCTCACACAACGACCTTCAGCCTAGACTGCTCTTCAGTTGAGGTACAAGTTTAAAATTTTCCATCGTTTGAATTGCATTAGGATTAAATGAGTTTTGCTAACATTAGTAAGGAAGGTTTACACCTAGACATCATACAATTCTTATGCATCCTCATGAGAGTAAGTGCTGGCATTACTCTTTTTGATTCTTCAAAAAGGAATGTCACCTTACTTGAGAATAAATTTAAACAAGTACCTAGAATTTCATAAGCATTGCTAAATTTGTGATAAGTAGGTTTAGGCCCGATCTTCCGAAAGGTATGTCGATTGGGGTGGAGAACTCGATGTTGATGATCCGCGGCACTCGAGCGGTTCGAGTACCCCTACAGTCACTACACCACGGCTCCGTTGGTTATCAACCGTGCTGCACACGCTTGACCTCGCCAAGAAGGCTAATCCCTGCAAGTGCAACTGAGAACACGAGCAAGAACGTCGAAGACACGATCAGAAATCGTGAAGTTGGGGTCTCACATACCGTAGAACGGTGATATTATTGATCTAAGCAAAACCCACCGAATATGAACGGCGGCTGCAGTATTTATAGTCTAGGGTTCGACCAAAACACGATTAGACGCGTCCCTGATGGACTCCTATGGGGTACAAGGCCCAAAGGCCCGATTCAGTGGCGCAGCACCGGACAGAAATCTGGACTCGACTTGTTTCGACGATTCCCAATTACTCCGGAGGAATTTTGAGGTGAGACCAGAACCATTGGAAAGTTTATCTTCTCCTCTTTCAGTGCATATGTAGAACGTCAAAAACGGAATCCGTATGCCTCCTGGGCGTCCATTTTAAGGTGGAATGCTCCTGGACTCCCGAGTTGAACTCGAGTCCGAGTTGTAAACTGTTTCCATCAACTTGTGGACGTCCCAGCTGGTTCTCCACGCTCCCAAGGCCTCTTTCCTTCACTTGTTGATGTTCTCCATTATTCCTAATAACAATTAAATCATCACATAGCAATCTATTCTCAAACTCACATGCAAAAGAAGTTAGGAACGAATTCACCTACTGATTTAATAACCTTGCTCGTGCTCTTGTGATTGGTCCTTGTAGTTCAATGTGCGTCTTCGCTGTTGTGATGTCCTCATCATCCTCCCCCTCTTTAATTGGAGTCGTCATCGACTCAAGTTCATCTTCTTCTCCCAAGTACGGTCGCAAATCTGAAATGTTAAATGTAGGACTAACCCCAAAATCCGGAGGCAATTCAAGCTTATATCCATTATCATTAATCTTTTCAACTATCTTAAAAGGATCAGCAGCTCGTGGCATAAGTTTAGATTTTCTCAAGTCGGAAAATCGCTCTTTTCTCAAATGTAACCACACTAAATCACCCGGTTCAAGTTTTACTTCTTTTCTACCTTTACTACCTGCAATCCTATACTTCTCATTCATCATTTCAATATTTTTCTTTGTAGTTTCATGCATCTAAAGAATGAATTCAGATCGTTGTGTAGCATCCAAATTTATAGTTTCAGAAGGAGGCAAAGGTAGTAAATCAATAGGAGCACGGGGATTGAAACCATACACTACCTGGAATGGACTTACCTTTGTCGTGGAGTGAACGGATCTGTTGTAAGCAAATTTTATATGTGGTGAACACTCCTCCCACAACTTCAAATTTGTTTTCAAGATAGCCTGCAACATAGTGGATAAAGTACGATTAACTACATCGGTATGTCCATCCATTTGTGGGTGACATGTAGTTGAAAACAGCAACTTGGTTCCCAATTTATACCACAAAGTTCTCCAAAAGTGACTTAAAAATTTTGCATCACGATCAGAAACAATGGTATTTGGCACACCATATAAATGAACAATTTCCGTAATAAATAAATCAGCAATGTGTCAGGCATTATCATTCTTATGACAAGGTATAAAGTGTGCCATTTTGGAAAAACAATCAACAACTACTAAAATACTATCCCCCCCCCCCTCTTAGTCCTAGGCAATTCCAAAACAAAGTCCATAGAAATATCCTCCCAATGTACACTAGGAACCGGAAGAGGCATATAAAGACCATGTGAGTTAAGGCGAGACTTAGCTTTGTTGCAAGTAGTGCATTGTGACTTGTAGCGCTCGATATCACGCCTCATCTTTGGCCAAAAGAAGTGTGTGGACAGCACGTCTTCAGTTTTCTTCACTCCAAAATGTCCCATCAAAACTCCTCCATGTGCTTCCTACAAAAGTAATAGACGAATGGAGCTAGTTGGAGCGCATAGCTTGTTAGCACGATAGAGGAGACCCTCCCGCAGCACATATTTATTCCAAATTCTTCCTTCTCTACAATTTTCAAAAGCATCTTTGAAGTCCAAATCAGTAGGATATAATGCTTTAATTGTTTCCAAACCAAAGATTTTATGATCAAGTTGGGACAGCATGGTATAACGCCTAGATAATGCATCGGCAATGATATTTTCCTTCCCTTTCTTATGCTTAATGATGTATGGAAACGAATCCATAAACTCAATCCATTTAGGATGTCGTTTATTTAGATTGGTTCGACACTTAAGATACTTCAACGATTCATGATCAGAATGTATGACAAACTCCTTAGACCAAAGATAATGTTGCCAAGTTTGTAATACACGCACTAAGGCATACAATTCCTTATCATAAGTAGAATAATTCAAAGAAGGACCATGAAGTTTTTCACTAAAGAAAGCAACGGGTTTACCTCCTTGTATGAGAACGCCTCCAATACCAATGTTGCTTGCATCGCATTCTAGCTCAAAGGTCTTGTCAAAATCAGGAAGTTGTAGCAACGGTGCTTGTGTAAGCTTCGATTTGAGAGCATCAAAAGCTTGTTGCTGCTATTCGCCCCATCGAAATGGAACTCCCTTCTTCGTTAGATCATGTAGAGGTGCTGCAATGGTGCTGAAATCCAGCACAAAGCGCCGATAAAAACCCGCAAGACCAAGAAAACTACGAACCTGTGTGACGGTTGTTGGGGCTGGCCAGCTGGTGATTGCTTCAATTTTTGCCTCATCCATCTCAATTCCCTGCGAGGAAACGACATAGCCAAGAAACGAGACTCGATTGGTGCAAATGACACACTTTTCGAGGTTACCAAACAAACGTGCATCTCTCAAAACAGTAAAAACAGCACGTAAATGATCAAGATGTTCATCATATGACTTGCTATAAATGAGGATATCATCGAAGTAAACCACCACAAATTGTCCAATGAAAGCACCTAAAAACTCGTTCATTAATCGGATAAAGGTGCTGGGTGCATTAGTTAAACCAAAAGGAATGACTAACGACACATAAAGTCCAAACTTGGTTTTAAATGCAGTTTTCCATTCATCTCCTAGTGCCATTCTAATTTGGTGGTAACCACTACACAAGTCAATTTTTGTGAAGATTATAGCACCACTCAATTCATCAAGCATGTCATCTAATCGAGGAATAGGATAACGATATCGAATGGTGATGTTATTAATAGCTCGACAATCAACACACATGCGCCAACTACCATCTTTCTTAAGAAACAAAAGAACAGGAACGGAACAAGGGCTAAGGCTTTCACGAATGTACCCACCGTCCAAAAGATCTTGGACTTGTCGCTGAATTTCCTTAGTTTCTTGTGGATTCGCCCTGTATGCTGCACGATTTGGCAAACTTGCTCCTGGAATCAAATCGATCTTGTGTTCAATGCCTCTCATCGGTGGTAAACCAGGGGTATCTCGGAGGGAAACACATCCTCAAACTCCTGCAAAAGGTTAGCAACAACAGGGGGCAATGCAATAGACAATTCATGAAGTGAAAACATGGCTTCTTTGCAAACTAAAGAATAGCACATCCCCTTAGCATCGAATAAATCAGCAAGTTCAGATTTAGTTGTGAGCAACGATGGTGATTTTAACTTAATAACTTACTATTTTTAAGATTCTAATTTTGTTGCTTTGCCATCATGAATTTTACTCTTCTCAAAATGCACAATTTCAGCAGGAGTCATGGGGAGCAAAGTAATTTTCTTTCCCTTATGCATGAGAGTATATTTATTGGTTCTACCATGATGAATAGCATTTGTATCAAATTCCCAAGGACGACCCAATAGAAGAGAACAAGCATCCATAGGAACAACATCAAAATCAGCAAAATCATGGTATGAATCGATTGAAAAATGTATTCTCACTGTTTGTGTTACCCGAACCTTACCTCTGTTGTTGAACCATTGAATGTGGTACGGATGAGGGTGTGCTCTTCTCGTCAAACCGAGTTTCTTGACGACGTCCGTGTTCACCAAGTTATTGCAGCTACCTCCATCAATTATAGTGTGTACACGGCAGTCCTTGACGACGAGAAACATGTGGAAGAGGTTGTGTCGTTGTAGCTTGTCGTCGGTCTCAACTTTGGAGCTCAAGGCACGCTGCACAATGATGCTCTTATAGTTCTCCGTCGCTGCTGTACAAAATACCTCTTCTTCGGTGTGTTCGTCATTTGGATCTGTAAAGTCAGTAGCAAGAGAATATTCATCTTCAACATCCGAAGTACTATCATACCCGCCATCGTCGTGTGCTATGTATGCTCGTTTGCTCGAACAATCTCTCATCATTTGACCAAGTCCCTGGCGGCGGTGACACTTAATGTCGGAAGTACGACCCGTAGAAGGAGTGGACGATGAAGGCTTGAATGATGTCGCCTTGCTGCCTTCCGGCACGCGAGAAGGTGGAGCAGCAGGTATAGTTTGTTGGCCGCCATTGGGTGGTGTAGTCGCTGCACGGGTGGTCGAAGATGGTGCTGTTTTGGATGGTGTAGTCACTGCACGCGGCGTGAAGTTGCTCCTCGTGCAATGTTGCTGTTGTTTTCGGCCCTGCAATTCTTTTTCTGCCAACATAGCAATCTAAAACAATCTGTTAACAGTAACATATTCCTTGTAATCAATAATGTCCTAAATTTCACGCATCAACCCCCCATAAAAACGAGCTATTTTATCATTCATGTCCTCTACTACCCCACAACGCAGCATACCCTTTTATAACTCTTGATAATACTCCTCTACAGACATGTTACCTTGGTCTAAGCACCGCAATTTTTTGCGAAGGTCGCGCTGAAAAGATGGAGGAACAAATCGAACACGCATAGCTTCCTTTAATCTATCCTATGTTGGAGGATCAGTTCTAGTTTTAACAAGTTCATTCCACCATATGATAGCAAAGTCCTTAAACTCACTAGTGGCTTGAAGAACTCTATGTTGTTCAGGAACAAGATGGGAATTAAATTTTTGCTCTACTGTCATCTCCCAATCAAGATAAGTCTCAACATCATAAGCACCAGAAAAAGAGGGTATAGTAAATTTTACTTTAGCAAAAGGATCATCAGGAGGACGATTAGAATTTTTATGATTATTACCTCCCATACCTCGACGATAAAGTGCCAGTCTTGGCTGATTATTGTGATCTTCCAGTTCATCATAAGCATTGTCTTCTTGTCTCCCAGCGAGAGGAAATCGAGCCTCAAAAGTATTCATTCGAAGAGCAAGGTCATCCAGTTGGCGAGTCAAGTTCGCCAATGACTCCTCCGTTGCTGCGTTGTATTTGGCGAACATATCCGCCATGGTCTTCATCATATCACGTAACTCAGCATGTTGAACACATTCGTCATCATTGTCTTCTCCTGCTATTGTTAGTAGGAAACAAAAGACAACAAAAAATATGTTATCCCTATCAACTACAGTGACAATGTGGAAGGTGGAAGAAAACAATCTCTCTTGCTCAAGCGTCTTACCACGCTCTTACAAGTGTTCTTACTGACACAGCAGGTGGTGTGGACGGTGAGATGAACCAATGAAGCGTGGAGTGATTGCAAAGGTACCTATTATGCTCAAGAGAAAGGTGGAGCTTGGATGGCACAATATGGTGGCTAATAAGCAAATAATCGTTAACAGCTAAACAAAGTTGAATAAGTATTCAATGTAGGAAACTGTTGCTGGTCAACCGAGTGCCCTAGAGCCTAGCACAACACAAGGAAGTATCAAGGCAAAAGAAAGACAGAATGATATAGCCAATAAAACAGCACCAAATGGTATAAGCCAATTGCTTTAATATGTGTGCTCTTCACTATTTTTTTTCTTTTTTTGTAATAATTTTTTGATATTTTTTTTGCTCTAGAGCACAAATATAGGAAGCACACAAATTTGCAGCTCAATTGGATGTAATATGCGGCCTATAGAAAATCAAGAAGATTATTTAAAATTCGTGCTGAAACTTCGGAGGCCGGATAGCCTATCTTTCGAGGGGAATTTGGGCAATCTAATTTCGCTGAATGCGGCTGTGCCGCGGAAAATCAGATGCGAAATTTCGCGTAGATGAATTTGAAAAAAAAAATCGCCCGATTTCGAGTTTGTATGCCAAAGTTATGGCCGTTTTAAGGTAGGCTGTCCGAGTTACATTTTTTTTGGATGTTGATTCCAACTCACTTTGAGAACATAACTCGCAATCGGATAAGAAAACGATCAAGAATTTGCACAGCAACTAATGGGGTGGTGTGTGATGATTCAAGGATGAATGGCACAAAGGTTTGTCACCTAATCTAGGGCTGGCGATGCGGGAGTTCAAGCAAGGCGGCTAACTAGGGCAAACCGATGAACATGGTGGATCGGTTTGTTATTTAGGGATTGTGGAATAGGTTTCAAATAGCAAGAAAACAAGGACAAAAAACGATAACTAGGACCCAAAACACAAAGCTAAACCAGCAACAAGACTCGACCACACGAATGCAAACTCAACAATGCAAACTAAAAAACGAAACTGCAGGCACTATAGTCTCGGAAGCGGTAAAAACGATCTAATTTTTTTTGTGGCTTTTCTGTGGACTCTAGGTACGAAACAAAATCGCTCTAATGGAAGGAAAACAAAGATACCTCACGGGCAACCTGCAAATCTGATACCAATTGATGAGTAGGTTTAGGCCTGATCTTCTGAAAGGTATGTCGATTGGGGTGGAGAACACGACGTTGATGATCTGCGGCACTCGAGTGGTTTGAGTACCCCTGCAATCACTACACCACGGCTCCATTGGTTATCAACCGTGCTGCACACGGTTGACCTTGCCAAGAAGGCTAATCCCTGCAAGTGCAACCGAGAACACGAGCAAGAACGTCGAAGACACAATTGGAAATCGCAAAGTTGGGGTCTCACATACTGTTGAACGGCGATATTATTGATCTAAGCAAAAACCACCGAATATGACCGGCGGCTGCAGTATTTATAGGCTAGGGTTTGACCAAAACATGATTAGACGCGTCGCTAATGGACTCTTATGGGATACAAGGCCCAAAGGCCCGATTCAGTAGCGCATCACCAGACAGAAATCTGGACTCTACTTGTTTCGATGATTCCTAACTACTCCAGAGTGATTTTGAGGTGGTACCAAAACCATTGGAAATTTTATCTTCTCCTCTTTCCGTGCATATGTAGAACGTCAAAAACGGAGTCCGTATGCCTCCTGGGCGTCCGTTTTAAGGTGGACTGCTCCTGGACTCCGAGTTGAACTCGAGTCCGAGTTGTAAACTGCTTCCATCAACTTGTGGATGTCCCAGCTGGTTCTCCACGCTCCCAAGGCCTCTTCCCTTAACTTGTTGATGTTCTCCATTATTCCTAATAACAATTAAATCATCACATAGCAATCTATCCTCAAACTCACATGCAAAAGAAGTTAGGAACGAATTCACCTGCTGATTTAATAACCGTGCTCGTGCTCTTGTGATTGGTCCTTGCAGTTCAATGTGCGTCTCCACTGTTGTGATGTCCTCATCAATTTGACATAGACATTTTCTTCCTAGATAATGCTTATGAAATGACTTAATGGTTGAATTGGCTTGTAGCAACCTAGGAATAGTGATGTCCAAAATTTTGATTTGAATTTCATTCATGCATGGATCACTAAATTTCAAATTCCTAGTCAAGAAATGAAAAATGTTTAGGAGGATAAAATTGAGAATGTTGTTTGCCATGATCTAAGTGATAACATTTGCTCTTCTAAAAAAACTATGATTGTTAGAAAATTTACAAGGTAAAATAATCCATGTAGTGTATCACTTGCCTTGCTATGTAGGAGCTTCAGAAAATGTGCAAATTGATTTATCCATAAAGCCCCACTCTTATCAATGAATCATACATTGTTCACGAATACACTTGGAATTGGGCCCAATGAATCTTTGATTTTTATCTTCCCCGTATGTACAAATGATAATTCTGTTACCTAACCTGAAAATTCATTTGTACAAATATCGGGAGCTAACCATCCCTCTCTAGAGAGGAGGTTGCATGACTAAAATAACTATGCAGACATTCAAAGATCCGATTTTTGGAAACCCTAAGAGGATTTTATTTCAACATTTCTTGGCCAATGAGTAAATTTCGATGGTTTCTACTTATCGAAAATTAAGCCCGAAGGTCAACCTGACTATACAGGGCCGGAGATTTGACATGGAAACCCTCCGTGAGCAACCAATGGGCTGCTATGAATATGTGAAAGCATTATGCCCTCAACTATTCCAAGCACTCATTCAAGCTCAGGGGAATTTCCACCATCATTGGGTGTAAGTTATTCCTTTGTGGCTAAAAGGTATGATGCACCTTAAGAAAGGAATGACAAGATCACATCCAATGTATATTGGGTGCCAGTTATTCCTATGTGGCCAAAATGAATATTATACCTTAGCCAAGGAACAACGGATCACACTCAACCCATGTTGAGTGCACGTTGTCCCTTTGTGGTTAAAGGTATGTTGTACCTTAGTCAAGGAATAACGGATCGTAGTCAACACTTGTTGGGTGCATGTCACTCCTTTCTGGCTCAAGGGTGTCATTACCTTAGCCAAGGCATGACGAACTACACCGAATGCATGAGGGGTACAAGTTATTCCTTTATGGCAATAAGGTATGATACACGTTAGTCAAAGAATGACGAACACACTCAATGCATGTTGAGTGCATGTCATGCCTTTCTGCTAAGGGTTATCACTACCTTAGCCAAGGAATAACAATGTACATCCAACCTATGGAAACCTTGAAGTGTGGATGACCGACATCGACAACACTCTCCTCGACCACACTTATAAAATCCATAGAAGGAAATCTAACATCGGCACTCAACCCCTCGAATGGCAAAGCCATGCTGCAACTAGGTTAGGCCAACCTCATGGCCTACATCCGTAGTTTGGGTTTCAGCCCCTATCGCAAACCTTGAACAAGAACAAGCTTGGGGGAGGACCCCACTTGAGGTAACTTGTAATACACCCTTGCATATTTATTTTCCATTCACCCATCATCCACCTTGCATATATATAAAACTTAAAAATAAGTAGAGTAGATTTTCTTTCAAAATAAATTAAAAGATGTGCAGTAAGACTGGTTTGGAATTCACATAGATGAAATGATGAATAGTTGCTCTGTTTTAATTTTCCTAAGTCCCTAGTTTACAACTTACTACTTGCTTTCATTGGCTAGAATTACTTTTGCCTTGATTTAGAAATTGTGGATAGCAAAAGCTTAATCCAATTCTAAGTTGTTGTGAGGTATGATATAGTGATAGGGCTGCTATTCCTAGTTTGATAGTGAAACTTAGATTTCTGGAGAAATTCTAAAGAGATTTAGGTTATCCTCATTTGATTGGAAATACTCACCAAAGCCATATGATACATTATATTGATAGACCTTATGCATATTCTATTTGCCTTCGCATTGAGGTGTGTCAAACTAGTATAGACCTATGTGAGATTTCATTCATTACTTTTTGAATTCGAGACTTCACTTGCACATGCTATAATTCTACACTAGAAGTAAGCAAAATTTCCATTATACCACCATTCCACAATAAAAAGAGAAACTCCATATCCTTCATGCTTAGGTGCTCTCTCCAAAATTCATTGCATAAAAAGGGAGTAGAAAACATGGCTACAAAAAAATGCATGCTTACAACATAAGCATGAGAAATAAAAAAGAGAAAGAAGAAAAAGTCACCATGTTTTATCCCTGCAAAAATAAGAGAGTCCACTAAAAAGGAGTCATCTCAAAAATATCCGCATCCACTCCATTCCATCACACATGCACAAGTCTTGAATAAAATTGTTTTGAATTGATTTCTCCTAAGGCTTGCTCTTTTAACTTAGCAATATTATGTGTTGCAAATATTCCTACTATATTCCCTACCAAGCTCCACATACAAGCCTTATTTAGTGGTAGGATGAGTGTAGGCAACATGCCTTGGTGACGAAATATTTCCACTACACACAAAGGAGAGACTGAGAGAATCAAATTGAGGTACTTATACTCTAAATTGAACTCTCCCGGATTTGAGTGGAACTTGATTTCTGGGGTATGTGTGCTCCATTTACTGTTCTATCTTTCAACCACCCATGAATAGGAGATGGCATAAGCCCCATGATGACTTAGGATGGGTGAAGTACCATGCCAATTTTTCACAATACTAGGTAGAGTATCTTTTTGTGCACATGCTACTTTTGAAAAATAAAACATTGTAGCTACTCCTAATCATCAACCTAAAGTCTTGACATTGCTCGGGACGAGCAAACGATAAGCTTGGGGGAGTTTGTTGACGGCTGTTATATAACAATTTCACCAGTCAGTATAACTCAATTATGTGAAGGTAATATCATTTCTTTCACACATAACCTTTCTATTTAACCTATTTCCACTTGTACTTGGAGAAATTGGTGTATGCAGGTATTTTACACAGAATCGAAGTGAAACAAGGGGATGGATCTTATAAAATGTCATCCCAACAAATCAAGCATCGACATGTGGCACCACATGGACCAAATGGCCCACAAACAGAAGTATCTGAGGCCATACAACGGTGTAGCACACATATCAAAGGATGGGACCCACCTGGAAGTCACCCCAAGAAAGCATAGACTGTTAGGAGGACTTACCAGGTCGGCCGACCCCCTAGTCGGCCGACCGGGTCTTTCCTCCAAACTCAGTCCGCCTCCACGTGTTGGCTCTTCCCGACTTGAAGAAGTCAGTGGTGACTGATTCGCGTGCTTTTGGTGGTGGGAACCGACCCTTCTCCACCTATAAATAGGACCACTCACTTCAACACACACCACTTGAGCGTTACTCTATTGTATACACTAGTTCTCCTAGTTTTTTAGTGGAGGTTAGGCTGTAGAGAGGAGCCTCTAGTCCCGAGTCCAAATTGGGAAAGGTATGGCTCATGTATCTTCTCTTGTATTTGTGACTTTGTGCTTTATAATAATATTATTATTAGTCTTTATTTACTTAGATACTTGGACAAAGCATTCCTTGTTTGGTTGTGGAGTCCATGTATGCGCTAGGTGTAGATGTTGTTATGATCTATACATAATTACATCATCATGTTATCATAAACATCATACACCGCCACTATAGTGTAATTAGGCACTACTATGATAATGTTAATATGAATATGTTAGTGCTTGGTCCCAACATTGGTTCAATGATGTTTAGGTTAGTCATTGCCTTAGGGTGGCTTTTGCCGCGGCCCCTTAGGTATTTACTTAATTTGCTAGCATGCTGCTAGGATAGATAAGTAGCATTGGATATCTCGTAGACCCACGAATTGAATAGGTAGGCAGTAGGTGGTCACAACCCTATCTGCCCTTTGTAATCCTCCACGTTCAGCTATGCTACGGGCTCTTGGTTGGAGTCGCCTAGTATTGCTAGGGGTAAACCCGTGCCTGATATATTGGACCACTAATCCCTTGTATTCACCATTAGCATAATCATGTGTACTAAGCCATGAGACTATAGCATAATCATGTGTACTTAGCATAACCATGGGACTATATGAGTAATTAGAGCATAGTAGGAGTATCTCTGTCTCGTAGTCTAACACTCGTTAGGACAACCTTACCCTTAGAGTAGATTGCTTAGGTGTGTGTCACACTACCCATATTATCAACTTACCCTTGTCTTGATAACTTGTTAGCATCCAACACCTTTATCATAAGAGTAGTGTTTACTTTACTTCATTACCTTCCTTTGGGATAAATATGATACCCCTAAGAACACTCTTGGGTGAAATGCTACAAGACAGTTTCCATGCACTTGCGGACCTCATCTCTTTCCAAAGATGATCTGTGACATTAGTAGCCGTCAACACCCCCTACCCCCTATTATACACCCCAAAGGTCAGTTTGGTGCCAGAAAAAGCGAGGGAATCAGTCGCCATCATGATCTCCAAGTCATAAGCAGCCAACACGAGGCGGTTGACCGCATTTGGCGTGAATACCAGGTCGGGCGACTTGGTGGTTCGGTCGAAGTGCCAACTTCTCCAATCGCTCTGAAACTTCTCTATGACACTGTTATGTGGGGCCCCATCATGGGTATGGTTGATTACTATGATTTATAGTTGGGTTTCTACTCCAAGTGGGCCCATGAATCCTCATGTTTTCGCCTGATTGGTCAGAAAGTGTGTTTCTTGGTTTGGCACCTGGAAATACCTCTAATTTATGGGCATAATTCACCTGCATACAAAATAGCACCAACACATGTGGATATAGATAGTAAATAACTCCTACCACTATGTTGGTTGTCCAATCCATAACTTTTATGTTGGGAATTGACGGCCGGGTTTTGCAATTAAGGACCGTCAACAAACTCCCCAACACTTAGTCCTTTACTCATCCTCGAGTGAAGGCAAGAAGAACTAAGTGATATCACAATTCAGCTACAAGTACGAAATATGTATACAAAACATTTCAACACATAACTTTGTTCAAGAACCTTTGATATGTGGCTACCACATCATCTTGGTTGTTTGAGAGATGGAACGGTTTGAATGTAGTTCACCTGGACTTCTCCTACTTAAATAAACTTGGAAATTGCTATATTTTCAAAAGGGGCCATGCTCCCCAAAAAATTTGCTCTTGTCTCTAAATGTGTTTAGTCCACACCTTGGCATGAGTTTCCCCTTCTTTTCGTACAACTAAATATGTCTTTTTGTGGAGCTTGGTAAGGATAGAAAGTGCCTCACTTGCAATTCATGTGGTACTAAGCCAAAATCGAGATCCTCATGAGAAGACCATGCAACAAAAACTAATGACTAAAGAAATTCTTGTGCACTTATTATGGATCGTGGATGATAAATGGTGATGATGACTCCCAATTGATCACTCTCCTTTTTTTGTGCAAGGATGAAGCATGGATACTTATTGGCTCTTTTTTTAATTGTGTTTTTTTAGAGCTCTTATAGCCATGCCTTCTACTCCTTTTTGTGCCTCTTTTTATTTATAGAGGATTTAGCATAATTTGCATGGAGTATATGTTGATGGTGGATGTGTGAAAATCGTGGAACATGGTGGAGTGCACAAGAAATTCCAAATCAATGATTTCATGCAAATCACCCAAAAGGGTAAAGAGCTTGACAAATTTCAATGAAAATGCAAAGTGGCACATGCATGTGGTCTTCAATATTTCTGTCATATGGCCTTGGTGGGCATTTAAATTCTAATGAGTGAAGATGGCAAAATCTGATGACTTTAAAAATTGCAATACTAAAATTCAATTTCAGCATGGAGAGTTTCCAAGTTTCACCATCATTTACCATATAACACCAATCAAATACTTAGATGACATGTTTTTCTTAAATTTATATGTGGTTCAAGGACATGGTAGTGAAATTGAAATGAGAAGTAGACATATTCCATTCCCTAGCAAAATATGATATATGAAATTTCACAATTTTAATTTCCAATGAGTTGACTTTTAATGATATTATCATGCATAATCAATTTTAACTCAAAAATAAGGTATAGAGGGATAAGAGGTGAGATAGCGCAAACCATCGCCTTAATGAAGAAGGGTGGGACAAGCCATCATGGCTTGGTCAAATCTTCTAGTGGTCCTTCATGTGATGCCCTAAATTGTTCTTTCATGATGGTCCGAGCATGCACTTTGGGAAGCCTGTGGAACCTCCCCCACACTTGTTCTTGTACCTGTATTTATTTGATATGAAAACATGGAAAAGTGATAGACTCTACCGGCCTTACCTATACCATTGAGTCACAATTTATTAGACAAAGACACTTTGTATGATAGAATCAAAATAAGTGCCTAGGTCCTAAGTAGGAAAGTATTTATGATGTTCCACATTTTACTTCTCTCCTACTTAGACAAATAGGGATAGTGGGATGATTGGAAAGGAGTGGTGAGGGTCGGAGTTTGCTTTATTAGACATGGAAAATTTAACCAAACTTCAACGATAGGCGTTAAAGTCAATCAAATTGACTATGTATTCCTCTTTGTCCAAATTTTCTTCGGGTTCTAAAAAGATCTTGAGACGGTGCCCATTTACTTTGAATAGATGACCTTCATCATTTGGGAGTGTAATAGCTCCATGAGATGAAGTATCTACCATAGTATATGGACCTTCCCATTTGCTTTTTAGTTTCTCATGCCCAAAAAGTTTGACTCCAGAGTTGAAAAGTAGGACTTTATCTCCAGGCTTGAACTCTTTAGGCGTAATTCTTTTATCGTGCCACCTCTTGGTTTTCTCTTTATAGATATTGGCACTATGGTACACCTTATCCCTCCAGTCTTCCAGATCAAAAATTTGCATTTGGAGCAACTTTCCAGCTTCGTGGAGATCCATGTTCCACTTCTTGATAGCCCAATATGCTCTATGTTCCAATTTTATGGGCAAATGACAAGATTTCTCGTAGACAATTTGGAAAGGTGACATTCCAATGGGTGTCTTATAGGTGGTACAGTATGCCCAAAGTGCATCAGATAGTTTGTTCTTCCACCCACTCCCCATCTCAAAGACAATCTTTTACAGAATATTCTTGGTTTGTTTGTTTGAAGTTTCTGCTTGACCGCTTGTTTGGGGATGGTATGAAGTAGCAACATTATGCCTAAACCCAAGCTCCCTCAGAAAGCTCCAGAAGGTCTTATCAATGAAATGAGACCCTCCATCACTTATCACCATTCGGGGAGTTCCAAACCATGAGAAAATGGTTTCATGAAATATTTTTCGAGCGGTCTTGGCATCGGAATGTTTGCATGGTAATGCTTCTACCCATTTGGACACATAATATACAACCACCAGAATATACTTGCAATCATAGGACTTTGGAAAAGGTCCCCTGATGTCCATCCCGCACACATCAAATAATTACACTTGGAAATTGTATGTGAGGGGCATTGTCTTTCGGGCAGTATTTCCTCCATGCTTTTGGCATTCTCGGCATCTTGAAATGAATTCCTTTGTATCCTTATACATTGAGAGCCAAAAGAATCCACTGGCACGTCTTTGCCTGAGTATGATAAACACCGTAGTGCCCGCCATAGGGGGCCGCATGGAATCTTTCGATGATTTTTGTGCCTTCGATTGTTGGGACACACCTTCTAAGCAGCCCATCGAAACATACCCTATAGAGCATGGATCATCCCGCAGGTGACGTCGACTCTCAAAAATGAGCTTTTTCTTTTCTGCCCTGGTGGTACGTACCCCATAACCATGCAGTTTACAATGTCCGTATACCAAGGGTTAGAGTTGGTGGAAGTGCATGCGAGGGACTATTGAGTTTGGAGGAATCAATGTATAATTATTTGGAGGAATCAATGTATTAGGGCTAATCCAATGTATATGGAGGAATCAATGTATAAGGATTAGCACAATCAAATACATTGATGATTAATGACAACACTTAAGGGACTATTGAGCTTTGCATGTGTAAGAACAGATGATTGAATGTTGGACGGTGTTGAATGCACTCAAAAATGAAAAAGAGAAGAAAAAGGTGAAGAACTCAAAGGATAGAATTTAGGCTTTTAAATTCTTTGTGTTGAGTTTAGCTACTTAGCTTGAGTGTGTTCAATGAGTCATGTGTAGAAAATCAACCATTAGCTCTTGGGTGTGGTACACTTGGTCTTGAGTCAACTTCTTCATCTCCCTCATCTTCATAGTCTCCCCCTTGACCATTGCCACCATCTTGATCTTCCATTCTTTGATCATGGTGATCTTAATCAAGTTGTTAATCTTGGGGATCTTGGACATGATCTTGGTCTTGGGGCACCTCTTGTGATGGAGTTGGCTCACTTGGGCCTTGTTGCTCTTGAGGTCTTACATCACCAAGCACCATCCTCCTTAATGCAACACATGGTGCCTCTTCTTCATATAGCACACATTGATCAACTTGCCCCACTTGGGAGCCATTAGTCTCATCAAACACCACGTCACGTGTGATATCAACACAACGGGAGGTTTTGTTGACAACATGAAGGCGTAGGTGTTTGAGTCATAACCAAGCAAGAAACCTTCATCGGATTTTGATGTGAACTTTGAAATTCTAGGCTTCTTGTTGAGAATATAACATTTACTACCAAAGACTTTAATGTAGGATATGTTCGGATTGTTACCCGTTAGAAGTTCACATGGAGTCTTCTTCAATAGGCGATGGAGGTAGAGACCATTTGTGGCATGGCAAGCAGTGTTGATTGCTTCTGCCCAAAACCTATCAGAAGTCTTGTACTCATTAAACATGGTCCTTGACATCTCTATTAGATTTTAGTTCTTCCTTTTGGCCACACCATTTGGTTCGGGTGAGTAGGGTGTCGAAAACTCATGTTTGATGCCATCCTCGTCCAAGTATTCTTCAACTTGAGTGTTCTTGAATTCAATGTCATTGTCGCTTCTTATCTTCTTGATTCTCAAGGAGAACTCATTTTGAGCTCTCCTCAAGAAACTCTTGAGGAAACCTTGCATTTCACCTTTGTCATGCAAGAAAAACACCCAAGTGAAGCGCAAAAAGTCATCAACAATAACTAAACCATATTTGTTACTGCCAATGTTTATGTAAGCAATGGGACCGAAAAAGTCCATGTGCAACATCTCTAGCGGTCTTGTTGTTGTCATCACATTCTTAGCGGGATGAGCTGCTCTGACTTGTTTATCGGCTTGGCACGTGCTATAAGGCGTGTCTTTCTCAAAAACAACATTCTTAAGAACTCGGGCGTGATTGCCTTTTAGAAGTTTGTGAAGATTCCTTATACAAACATGGGCTAGCCAACGGTGCCACAACCACCCCATGTTGGTCTTTGCAATCAAGCATGTGCTAAGTTAGTTTTATCTGCGGTGAAGTCCATGAGATAAAGCTTTCCCTTAGGCATACCCTTGAAGGCAATCAAGTTATCAACTCTTCTAGAGAAAACCACACCCTTATTAGAGAACAAGCAATTATACCCTTTTCGCATAATTGAGAAATGGATAAGAGATTATAATCTAAAGACTCAACATGCATGACTTGTGAAATAGTATGTTGTGGAGAAATAGAGATTGTACCCATACCTCGTACCTTACCTTTACTATTGTCGCCAAAGTAAATACCTTGACTTGATTCTTCATTTTCTTCATACTCCACAAACATTCTTCTCGTTCCGGTCATGTGAACGGTGCAACCACTATCTAGCACCCATTTTGAACTGTCAAAGGAGTAAGCCTACAAGACAAGTTTAGGCTTTGGTTTTAGGTACCCAAGATTGGTTGTGTCCTTTGAGGTTTGTCACAAGGCATTTAGGCACATTCACACAAGGGTTTGGGCTCTTGCGGTGTGGCTCAACATATTTAGCATAAGTATAACCAAATTTTTTCTCATTAGTACATAGGATGCATCAAAGTCATGGAACGTGGTTAAGTTGACATTTTTAGCACTTGGTACCATTTTTTCAAGTTTTACAATTTCATTAGAGCTAGATATATGATGTTAGTTCTTGACTTGAAATGAACCCTCCTTGACAAATTCAATTTGCATCTTATTATTGTTGAGAATTCTAGCATTTTGCTTTTCTCCTCTTGAATAACCAAGACCATCTTTGACCAAGGGAGATCTTGTGATAGAGTATGCACTACGTGCATACTTTATCTTCTCCTTGTCAAAGATTCCACCCTTAGGTGTCCACTTGCTCATTGCCAAGTTGAGCTCATTCTTTAGGTCAAGAACAAGATTAGCACATTTTTCAATCCGTAGTGTCCGAATCCATTTTAGGCAAGTTTGAGCTTGTTGAGGGAGAAGAAGGGATGCTTGACTTGAGAATTGCGAATTGTGCCTCGAGACTCTTGTGAACGTTGTTCAAGTTCACAGGTTCATCTTGGAGCACAACATTCGAACTCTTGAGGCTTGAAGAAGCCTTCTTGCATTTCGCAAGTTCAAGTTCAAGTGCCTTGTTCTTTTCCTTCTTAAGCTCAAGAAGCTTCTCAAGGTTAATATTTATTTGCCTCTCATTGACAAGCAATTCATCTTGTTCCTCGAGAAGTTCTTCCTTGTCTAAAATTTCATCGGAAAGCCTTTTCATTTCAATAATAGCAATCTTACTCAAACATTCAAACATATACTCATTCTCACTATCACTATCAAAATCCTCACCTTTAATTGAACGCAAGGAAAGTTTAGATTTAACCTTTTTTTTTCCTTCCTTGGCGAACAACCATTTCGTAAATTAAAACAACACACCATGCTAATGTGCCTTGGATGATCCACGTCTTCTCTATTCGTTTCTCTAGCGCAGCTGTGCGAGACAACTTTAGCTGGGAGCCTCTTTTCATGAGAAAAGTGTGGCTTGAGCTTTTCCACTCTCCCTTATTTTGTAGGTGAGTATTCTTCATTGTTGGCTTCTTGATGGCGACGGTTGCAACTCCCGCTTCTTCATCGGAGGAGGACTCATCGTTAGAGTCCCACTCCTTGCCAACATGGGTGTGCTCATGTGCTTTCTTCTTCTTGACCATCTTCCTCTCTTGAGGCTTCTCATCTTTGATCTTCTTCTTTTCTTCTTCTTTTTCGTATGGGCAATTCACAGTAAAGTGCCCATACTCACCACAGTTGTAGCACGCTCTCCTTGGTCTTGACTTGCTCTTGTCCTTGCCCTTGCTCTCATAGTTTGACCCTCTTCTCTTCCTTAGCATCCTCTTGAATCTTTTGATGAAGAAGGCCATTTCTTCTTCATCCATGTTGGTTCTTTCCTCTTCTTCACTTTCTTCATCATTGCTTGAAGCTTGCACATCTTTTCTTTTGGACTTGGGTGAGGCTTTGAGATCAATGTCTTTCTTCTTGGAGGATGTGATCTTGGCAAGGTCATTGACATGGCTTGTTCCATCTCCATCATCTCACGGTTGATGATCTTGCCAAGCACCTCATGCGGAGTCATCTTGTGGAAGGTGGGACTCTCGCGAATGAGTGTGCTTAGCGTCACATTGCAAGGCATGAAGGCTCTTATCATCCTCTTGAACACTTCATGCTCGGTCCACTTCTTGCATTCGTACGCCCGACTTCTATTCATAAGAGTCTTGAGTCAGTTGTACATCTCTTGAGGGGTCTCGCCTTCTTCCATGGCGAATCTTCCAAGCTCCCTCTCGATCATCTCAATCTTGGCTTCCCTCACGGACCGGTTGCCTTCATGTGCAATCTTGAGAGTGTCCAAAATTTCCTTGGCTTGCTCCAACTTATTTACTTTGTTGAATTCTTCTTGGTTCAAGGCTAAGTTGAGCACGACCATTGCTTGAGCATTGCGGTGGATGAGTTGTTCTAGCTCCGAGATCAGCTCTTCGTCATCCACGGGGATATCTACACCTGTGCAAAAAACATGCCAAAGTGTGGGATTGAGAGAAATAAGATGCAACTTCATGTTGTGCTTCCACATAGTATAGTTCGTCCCATCAAAATGTGGAGCTTTGCCCATTCGAATAGAGAGGTAGTTTAAATGATAATTGAGGCATTCATAGTTAAAATGATATCGCGTGAAATCCTTCTCGGGCTTCTTGAGCTTCTTCTCCTTCTCAAGCCTTCTCCTCCTCTTGGCCTCATCTCTTGCTTTTTGAATAAGATCCGCAAGGCGCTTCACTTCTTCATCTTCTTCTTTGGTTTCACTATCGAAGGGAGGAGGGTTTGCATTGTCCTTGGAGGTGTTGCTAGTCTTGTCATGCAAGGGATTGTATCCTTGTCCTCTGGTGTGGTTGTTCTCACTGGTGCTAGTGGTGTCGACGATCGGCATCTCCTTCTCAACGTTTTTCCCCATCTCCTCTCCAAGCGGTTAAGATTTTATGAGAGTTAGGAAGGAAAATCTCGTACTACTCCGCCCTTCCATCCGCGGATTTGTCTGTTTTTCTCATCTCAAGGTGTGTTCTTAACCTAACTCAAACTTTCTCGATTCCGTTGATTCTAGGTTGTTTCTCTTGCAACTTAGGGTCTCCTTTGCATAACTATCACCTTGTGACTCTTTACTTGCAATATTGCACCTTGGCATCGAGTTTTGTGAAAAAATTACATAGTTAGGATTTAACACTTGGTGGTCTGGACTAGTCCGGACACAGGGCGGACAAGTCCATTCTTGACCGGACTAGTATGGCCGAGGACCAGACAAGTCCGCACTAACCCAAGGTTAACTCCTAACTTAGTGAATTTTCTACTCTTGTACCACAACATTTTGCTTGATATCACCTCATATCCATCGTTTATCAATGTTTCAGCATGTCTCGGCAGAACGACTCTCCACTTTGTGATCCAGAAAAGGGAGGCGGCCCGTCAAGAAATCTATTGTCATAAAGAAGCGGAGGAAGCAGCTATCGCAGCAGAGCTTGAGCACATGCGTGAAGCTCTGATCAAGAAGAAATGTGATGAAGAAGCAGTGCAAGCTCAATTGGACGAAGAGCAAGCAAGCGAAAGGATACGGATTGTCACCATGGGTATGAAACAAAAGGCCCAAGCGACCGATAAGGGAAAAGCACCCATGGGAGAGAGCAGCAGAGCTAAGGGCAAAAGAAAGGAGCCTGCAAAGAAGGTGGTACTCAGAAAGGATCCTCCTAGGAAGAAAGCTCTTGCAGGGAGAGGCCTGGTCATTCGTGACCGACCCGCGGAGCGTCGTGGTCCTCAACAAGGCCCCAATGGTCCTTTGGTCATGGCTCCTGCTATGCATGATCCCAACTGGCAACCTGAGCTAGGAAGGAATGTTTTCAAAGGACAAGGGCCTGAGAAGGAAAAAATGCTAAGGTTGAAGGATCCCTACAAGCAAGAGAAAGCAACAGCAGATCCTCATTTTTGGTTGGACTTTCACTGCAATTGCTATCACCTAGACTACCTATCCAATAAGACTCCAGTGATGGGTGCTCAATGAGTAGATTGGGCCTATATGGAAAACAAGAATCACCAAGCTTTCAGTGCAGTAATCCAAGCTATTGAGCACCATAGACTTAGAGAGTTGCTTGAATTTAGGTACAACTGGAACACGGAAGTGGTGGCTCAATTCTACACCACATGCTACTTCTCCTCCTTTGGAGATAGAAAAATCACTTGGTTGACCAATGAAGTTCAATACTTCGTTCTCTATGATGAGTTCGCTAGGATCCTTGGACTTGAGGAGTTTCCAAGCCATGAGTTTATTATTCACAACCTCATGGCTCTAGATTTTGGGGAGATAGAACTCATGTATGAGGTTGGCTTCTACAATCCCCCAACAACCAAGATTCTTCATCCCTTCTTTAGCATGCTCAATCGGATATTGAGAAAAATCCTAGCACCTAAGGATGGGGATGCAGGCATAATCTAAAGAAATCTGAGGCACTTGATGAAGTTGATAGTTGAAGGTGAGAAGTTCAATGTCTTTGACTACATATACAATGACATCTTCAACATACCCCACACTCCAAACCGCTCATGTGGATATGCTCCTCTCATCATGTGCTTGATTGAGAAGGTCTTAGGCTTGGAGTTTGTGAAGGATGTCAAGCATAAAGCTCTCCACCCTCAGATTCCTCCTCCCGCGCCAAAGATTGGCGGAGCCTTGAGGAGATGTACCTCTTTTATTCCTTCTTCTCCTCCTCCCGCTACCGCCTCCTCCTCCGGCGACCTTGCGAGTGCTACATTGAAGTTTCTCAAGTCAATCTTCACCTCGTGTCGAAAAGCGGGAGTGAAGGCTCACAAGACTGCAAAGAAGCATGACAAGTATCTTCGCAAGCTTTGCGAGAAAGCGGACATTCCTATGTCATCGGAGGCCTCGGAAGATGAAGACATCACGCCATTTCTGGAGCTCTCGGAAGTGGAGGCTGCCCTCTTTGGTGGTGGGGGTGGTCACTCTAACGCCGCTCCTACTACTGAGGAAATCGATGATGATGATGATGATAACGGAGAAGACAGTGGTCAAAATGATGACGATGAAGAAATGGAAAGCCCCCAAGACCGTGGAGAGGCGAGCGAGAGCGACGATGAGTAGCTCTGGGCTCTCTCTTCTCCCTTACTTTTTTCCTTTTTTGGTGTCTTGATGCCAAAGGGGGAGAAATTGAGGGGGGTATTATAGATCCATGAACTCTATGTTATTTTGAAAATCTGGGTTCTAATGTTAACTTTTGATACTCGTTCTCATTTTGGTTTTTAATGATATTATCACTATGCTACATCACTCTATGTTATGTGAATCCTATTGCCTATTTTGTCATGTTGATTCTATTGAAGATCATTCTAGTCAAATATGTGTGATGATGCTAAATTAAAATTCGAGATGCATACTTCACTCCACTTGTCACATCTCAGCACTTGCAACACACGTAGTCTATAAGTCTCCCATAGACTTCATTCTTTTGCATTTAACTTATTGCAAATCTTTCATGCACACATCTAGGGGGAGCTCCTTATACACGTGTGTGTTATGAAAAGCAACTCAATTATATGTTTTATCAAAAATCTCTATGTGTTGTCATCAAATCATCAAAAAGGGGAAGATTGAAAGCAGGGGCGGACCTACAGGGTATGCCAGGTGGGCCCCAGCGTACCCTGGGCCCAGGTGCACGTTAGTTATAGCAGCAACTAGCAGTTTTGGAAATTATCGTGGCCCCGTGGCCCGTGGTGATTAGCAGGTTAAATATGGGATGAGATCAGGCTTCGTGAGACTCCAGAATTGAATCTACTGCGCGCAGCAGGGAAAAGAAATATGGCCTCACCCTCGCCCCTGCCCCTCATGCCAGTACCCCGTGAAGCTGCTCGATTCCGGCGTCTCGTGCAGCTGCTGTGCCTCGATCCCCGCGCCTCATGGACTCGTGCATCCTTACACGTGTTGTGCCTGATTATTTCCTAATTACCTAATCATACGAGGCGGTTGATTACTTGATTTCCATTTTCTTCAAATCGCTGATTGGACTCTTGAAAAAGCAGGCGATTGGGATTATGGCGAGTCGGCGTTCGGTTCCGCAGTGCAGGCTTTAGCATCTTTGTGTATGTTTTTCTATATGGTTACATTAATTGATAGTTTTTTATTTATGCGCAATCTTGTTAAACTTTATATAGTTATCATATTTATGAAAATTTGTTTTTTTCAAAAGGGTATTTTTACAATTACTTTGGTGAAAACAAAGTTAAGAAATAAATTGAATGATAGTCTTCTGAATGATTGTTTGGTCACACTTATTGAGCGGGATATTTTTTCCAAGTATATATAGATGATACAGTCAATATATTCATGTCATTCAGAAAGCGACAGCTAAATAAGTCGGAAAAGTAGTATTGTAAGTTTATCTCATGACTAATTTTATATTATAATATATTCACTATGTTATTTGTCATTTTATTTATTTTTATATCAAATTCTGCAGCAATATTTACAATTTTATTGAATTGATAAATTATCAAGTCATCGGTAAATCTTTTTTTGGCATACCCGGTAGTTAAATCCTGGGTCCGCCACTGATTGAAAGTGCATCTAGGCTAATCCCTGTGGGTTTTTATGATTAATGAAAACACTTAAGGGACTAATGAGCTTTGCAAGTGTAAGCACAAGTGACTGAAAGTTGGACGGCATTGGAAGCACTCAAAAACGAAAAAGAGGAGAAAAAGGTAAAGGACTCAAAGGATAGAATTTAGGCTTTTAAATTCTTTGTGTTGTGTCCAGCTACTTAGCTTGAGTGTGTTCAATGAGTCAAGTGTTGAGAATCTCCTAAAAGCTCATTGTCCAAGCTAGACTAGATTGAGAGATGAGTTGAAGTAGCCCTAAGGACAGGGCCGGACTTGTCCGGGCTGGAAGGCCAGACTAGACCGGCCACATCGGACTGATCCGATGTTAGGCAGACCAAATTATTCTATGTGACTTCGGACTTGTCCATTTGGGGATGGACTAGTCCGTGGTTTTCGTGTCTGTGTCCTTATGGGACTAAGTCGTTAAGGACCGGACTAGTCCGTCCTGGGGGGAGGGACTAGTCCGCTGGGACAGACTAGTTCGTTTCAGTTTGAAAAAGTAGTTTCTGACCGAGATCGGACTAGTCTGTTCCTTGTCTACTAGTCCGCTGAGGACTTGGAGGTGACTGCTGGGACTAAGTCCTGGATTGTCGGACTTTTCCGCCCTAGGGGGTCGGACTAGTCCGGTGTGCTAGACTGATTCGTTCTCAACCGGAACAAACAGTTCTGTGTGAGATCGAACTAGTCTGTTGTTGAACGGACTAGTCTAGGGTTTGGTGACCGTTTGAATTCAAAAGGTGGCGGGGGACTTTGTGGGTTGTCAAGGGTGGCATCACTGGTCCCAGAGGCCAGACTAGTCTGGGTTCAAAGGCTGGACTAGTCCGCATTTTTTCTGGTGGCAACGACTACTTGTTGGGATCCCTATAAAAAGGGATCCTCCGGCCTCCAAAGGCCCTCTCTCGAACCCTAGCATCGCCATAGTCTTCCTAGAGACATCCTAGCCCTCTCTCAACCATTCTTGGTGTCCTAAGAGCGATTCTTGAGTATTTGTGTGGTGTGGAAGAGGAGAGAGAAGGGTTTGCTTGATCTTGAGCTCTTGATGGATTCTCTCGATTTGACTGATTGATTTTAGTTCGTGTGGGTGTTGATCTTCGATATTTTTGAGTTGTAAACTTGTGGGAGCCTCAGGTTGTGAGTTTCCCCACAGATTTGGTGATTACCCTTGTGATTTAATAGAAGAGTAGCCGGCCTTTGTGGTGGCTAAGTGAGGAAAGGGTTGAGTGAAACCCTGCCTTTCGTTGGCATCCTCAACGTGGATGTAGGATCCTTTGTGGGGTTGAACCTCAGGATAAATGTTGCGCCTTTTGTCTTTGATTTGACTTCCTTGTTCTTTGCTAGATCAAGTTAGGATTCCACACATTCTTTGTATCGATCTTGTGATCCGCCTCCATCTAGTTGCTTTTACTTCTTGCACTCCATCTACTAGATTGCTAGGTTCATACACTTTACATTTCATCAAGTTAAGTCCATTAGATTGCAAAAAATCTCACCTTTGGTCAAGTTTATCATCCTGACCCGACTAGTCCGCCCCCGGGCTGGACTAGTCCACACTCTGTAATTTGATTAGCCTTTATTGAGTTAAATTTCAGGTTATCCGCCTATTCACCCCCCTCTAGGCAACTTTCAGTCGGACACCTTGAGCAACATATCATCACATAGGAAATCATTGATAGGTATCTATGGTGTATTTGGAATTTTCATACGTCAGAGGTGATCAGCGACAGAATTCTCTACTCCTTTTCTACCCCTTATTTCGAGGTCAAACTCTTAGAGTAGGAGAATCCATTGGATTAGCCTAGGTTTAGCATCTTTCTTGGTGAGCAAATATTTCAAAGCAACATGGTCTGTATAGACTATGATTTTTGCTCCAACCAAGTATGATCTAAACTTATCGATAGCAAAGACAACTACTAGGAGCTCCTTTTCAGTTGTGGCATAGTTAAGCTGGGCTCCTGATAGAGTCTTGCTAGAGTAGGCTATTGCATGATGCTTCTTATCCTTCGTTTGGCCAAGGACCACTCCAACGGCATCATCACTAGCATCACACATGATTTTGAATGGCAGTGTCCAATCAGGGGGTTGAATGATTCGAGATACGATGAGTGCCTTCTTGAGGATGTCAAAAGATTGGTGACACTCATAATCGAAATCAAAGGGCACATCCTTAGCTAATAGGCTAGTGAGGGGTCCAACGATTTTGCAAAAAATCCATGATAAATCAATGGTAGAACCCCGCATGGACTAAAAAGCTACAGATACCCTTAATGTTGGTGGGAGGTGGAAGCTTTTCAATAACTTTGATTTTGGCTTTGTCCACCTCAATCCCCCTTTCGGACACCAAGTGTCCTAAGACGATGCCTTCATAGACCATAAAATGACACTCTGTAAGACCCTGTCTAGGTTCTCGAGACAATAATCAAAAGTTTTTCCATAGACAGAAAATTCATCCATAAAAATTTCCATGATTTCCTTGATCATGTCTTAGAAAATAAACATCGTGCACCTTTGGAACAAAGCGGGTGCATTACACAACCCGAGCAACATTCACCGATAGGCGTACGTTCCGTAAGGGCATGTGAAGGTGGTCTTACTTTGATCATCAGGGTGGATATGAATTTCATGGTAACCAGAATACCCATCAAGGAAACAAAAGAAGGAATGTTTTGCTATCCGCTGAAGCCTTTCATAAATGAAAAGCAGCGGGAAATGATCCTTAATTGTTGCCTTGTTGAGTTTTCTATAGTCAATTCACATCCTCCACCCTGTGACAGTTCGTTGAGGAATGAGTTCATTCCTATCATTTTGAACGACCGTCATTCCTCCTTTCTTGGTCACTACATGGTCAGGGCTAACACACTCACTATGAGGAACGGGATAAATTATCCCGGCATGCAAGAATTTCAAGACCTCCTTATTTACAACCTCCCGCATAACATTGTTCAACCTCCTTTGAGGTTCCCTAGATAGTGTGCTAAGAGGGTCGGTGGGAATGCGATGGCTGCAAAGAGCAGGGCTGATTCCCTTAAGGTCTTGGAGTGAGTAGCCTAGGACAGATCTATGCTTTTCTAAGATGGACATGAGGTTGGCAGTTTTGTCTTTTGAAAGCTTGTCACTTATGATGACAGGAGCTTTCGCATCACTGTGTAGGAAAGCATAGCGTAGGCCTAGAGGTAGGGTTTTGAACTCAACTGGGGGATTTTGTGACGGCTCTTCTTTGGGCAAATCAAATGTCTCTTGCAATTCATCCTCTTTTTGGATGAATTGTTCTTCTTCTTAATTTTCAGGAGGGTCTAAGAATTGAAGGGCCCTGTGATGAGATCAAACACATCTTCATTGAACATACAAGCATGGAACAATGTTTATTTGTTTGGTATCCTGGCTCTAGTGAATGTGCATGCGTATTTGATGAAGAATATGGAGATGGTGCACTATGTCGTCCACCACCTTGGCCTCCTCCTTTCATGCATACAAGAAGATTTTATGGCATTGCACATATGGACCCACATATGAGAGAAGAGGAACTTGAGTCGAGGACGACTCCAATTCAAGAAGGGGAGGAGGATGAGGACATCAGTCCTATGGATCTACACAACACTCCATTGAACATACAAGATGCAATCAATATAATTCAGACACCTCAATTAATTTCAGAGGTGAGATCATTTTTATATGTTTCCTTATATATTTTTGAGAATAGATTGCTACCTAATAATTTATTGTGATTAGGATACAAGGAGTGATTTAAGGAGTAATTGGAGGAAGGTTTAGGGGGCGTGGAGGACCAGAGGATACGTTCAAAGAAGATGGAAACCGACCCCAACTCAAAATCGTGTCCAACTCGGAGTCCAGAAGCAGTACACACTAAAACGGACGACTAGGATGCATACGAACTCCGTTTTGAACGTTCTACATATGCACGAAAAGGGGAGAGGATAAACTTTCCAATAGCTCTGGTCCCATTTCAAAATTCTTTCAGAGTCGATGGGAATTGCCGAAACAAAATCGAGTTCAAAATCTGTTAGGATGTTGTGCCAGACTGACACAAACTCAACAAAACCAAACTCGAGGAGATATTGCCCCCGAAATACAGACTGTTCAGAATTTCTAGGTCAACAACAGATTCAGATCTAATGCAATTTCGACCTTGATAACTCTATTTTATGGGAAACCGATGAATACAAAAGTTATAGAGAACTTCTTAAGCTTTCCTGGAAGTACAAAAACACAAAAATCCAAGTTCATATGAGCGAGATATGATGAAAATACTGAACTAGACAGAGATGAATCTAATATGGACGTGATGACGTGATTCAAAAGGATGAATCAACACAATGCAAAACTCAAACTAAGACAAAAAACACTTCTAAACAAGCAATATGACTCAACCAAGGACACAAACTCAACAAAACCAAACCGAATAACAAAGTTACAAAGGCTCAATGTGGTTTGGACAAAATAATGAACAGATATACTAAACTGCAAGTTTTTTTTGTGGCTTTTTTGTAGACTCTAGGTATGAAAAACAAAACTAATGTAATGGATAGATGAATTACCTAATGGGAAACCTAGAAATCTGATACCAATTGATGAGTAAGATGAGATTTAGGCCAGCAACTTTGACAAGTACTTTGGACACTTATTCTACTTTAGTATCTGATTTCATTGTTGCTAATCCTTGCTACAAATAAAATGCCATCCAAGCTACACCTTACTCTTGAGCAGAATCGATACACCTTTGTAATCATCCCACGCTTCATGGGTTTCTTCATACCAGCCACCGTTTGCCACCTGCAGTGTCAGTAAGAACACTTGTTAGATCGTGGTAAGACGCTTGAGAGTGTGTTATTCCACTTCCACATTGCCATTATCCTTTGTAGTTGATAGGGATAACATATTTTTTGTTGCCTTCTGTTTGCTACTAACAATGTCAGGTAAAAGCAAGAATCATGCATTATATGTTGAGATGATTGACATGATGAAGACGACGATGGAGTTGGTCACTAAGAATCAAACATCAACCAAGGTTTCACATGACATTCAGACCATCTTTACAACTCCTTCCATGAAAAGTAATTACATTCTCCCATCTCTTCCTTCTCATGATGGTTTTGGTTACGATGAATATATTGCTTGGGAAATAGAGTTGGATAAATTTTTGGGCAATGTCATATGTGTGAGAGGGGAAAGATTACAAATGTTGCAAGTGCATTAGTAGATTGTGCATTAACTTTTTGGAACAATTTATATGAATTAGAAAAACCTCGAACATGGAAAGAAATGAAAACTCTTATGCGAGAAACTTTTGCTAATGTATCTATGTGCAAAGAAGAAATTCAACAATTTGAGGAGCAGGTCCTTGTTGTACGTCCTCCTATGGCTAATCTTTTGTAGTACAATGTAGAAAGGAATGCAGCTGGTGCAAAAGAAAATTAGGTAATACACAATTTTTGTGAACTTTCAAATTTATCCATTCATATTTCACCAACAATTACTGTTGAAAATGAGAATGAAGGTAATGCACCTGATACTACACTTATCGATGTTGAGAAGTTTTTGAATGTCTCAAATTTTTCTCTCAATCATTCTATTGGACAACAACAACTCGAGGAGCCTTTTCTGAAAACACCATTATACCTAGTTCATTTTCCTACATATTCTTACGGTAAAAATGAGTTGTATCCTGATAATTATATTGTACCGATGCTAGAACAAGTCAATGAATTTGATACTTTATTACCCACTTGTTCTGAGATTAAGAATTTGATTCCAATTACTTGTGAAAATGATGAACTGAAATTGTTGTCTCCTCTAAATACCTTGGGATATATTGAAGTTGACACTCTTTTTGATCTAGATATTGTAGAGAGGAGAATATTTTCCCAATTTGAATTGCCTTTGTTAAGTAGAAATATTTTTCATGCTATAGGCAACTATGAAGATAGTGGTGAATTTATGGTACACAAAGTTTACATATGTTCCAATGTGCAAGCTCCTTTTATGCTACAACAACATCGTAAAGTAAATAAATGCACTAACACTAATAATTCTTTGTCAAGTTTTTCTAGTATTTTTTTCTTGCAGCAGGAACAACATATAATAGAGGAGCATTGTTCGCTGCGGTTGTGCAATATGGACAGCGCTCATTCTACCCCAAAAGCAAGCCTCTTTGCTAGACATACGAGCAAGCCGAGGATGGCTTGTCATAAAGAAGGGGAGAATGATGAGATCAAGCACATTGTCATTGCACATACAAGCATGGAACGATGTTTATTTGTTTGGGATCCTGGCTCGAGTGAATGTGCATGCGTATTTGATGAAGAACATGGAGATGGTGCACTATGTCGTCCACCACCTTGGCCTCCTCCTATCATACATACAAGAAGATTTGTTGGCGTTGCACATATGGACCCACATATGAGAGACGAAGAACTTGAGTCGAGGACGACTTCAATTCAAGAAGGGGAGGATGATAGGACATCACTCCTATGGATCTACACAACACTCCCTTGAACATACAAGATGCAATCAATAGAATTCACACACAACAATTAGTTTTAGAGGTGAGCTCATTTTTATATGTTTCCTTATATATTTTTGAGAATAGATTGCTACCTGATAATTTAATTGTGATTAGGATACATGGAGTGATTCAAGGAGTAATTGGAGGAAGGTTTAGGGGTGTGGAGGACCAGAGGATACGTTCAAAGAAGATGGAAACCGACCCCAACTAAAATCGTGTCCAACTCGGAGTCCGGGAGCAGTACGCACTAAAACGGATGCCTAGGACGCATACCAACTCCGTTTTAGACATTCTATATATGCACGGAAAGGGGAGAGGATAAACTTTCCAATGGTACTGGTCCCATATCAAATTCTTTCGGAGTCGACAGGAATCGTCGAAACAAAATAGAGTTTAGAATCTGTCAGGGTGTTGTGCCACCGTATTGGGCCATCGGGCCTTGTATCAAGTCTACATCTCTTATTTTCGTGTCTTAGGATTAGGTTACGACCCCAAAACCCCCTTGGACGTCCTCCCATTTTTATATACTCCATAGTAGCCGACACAAATAATTGGGTTTTGCTTAGATTAATCTGTTATACACAGTTTTGCTGTTTATCTGTTTGTGAGACCCCAACTTAGCAATTCAGATTGCTTCTACCTTGTTCTTGCTTGTGTTCCCGGTTGCACTTGCAGGGATTAGCCTTCTTGGCAAGGTCAATCGTGTGAAGCACAGTTGATAACCAACGGAGCGGTGGTGTAGTGATTGCAGGGGTTTTTCATGTTCTACTCGAGAGCCTCAGATCATCAACGTCGAGATCTCCACCTCAATCGACTTATCCATTACCTTTCGAAAGATCGGGACTCATCATCCTACTATCACATTGGGTTCCCTGATTGGCGCACTCTCAGGGGGAGGTTCTGCTAATGTGTTCTTTGATCGCAGAATGGGAATGGAAAACTTCCTCCCTCTGAGTTCAACATCTAGGCTGCCTTTTGAGGGTGCATCCATGGGTAATTTCTCAATGGGTAACCCTATCATTACATCAAAGTCTTGGACTTCGAAGTCATGAAAATCAAGGCATAACTTGATGTTCTCGTGTCTTATAGACAAGTTTTGTAAAATCCCATATCCTTCCTTAATGTTTCCATAGGTGTCTCTGAATGATTTTCTTGTTGGAGCCCAGGGTAGATCACCAAAAATGGCTAAAGCACAATTCTCAGAAATGATATTGGCTCCAACAGTGGGATTATAAAGGAAGTTCACCATTACCCCTCGAATAAGACATCAAATGGTTGTTGGGGGTAAGTTTACCCGAATATTTTCAGGTGAAAGCTCAACCTCCGCTATCCATTCCCTACTCATGATTGAGGTAAACTCCTTGATCATTTTCTGAACGAATTTCCCTTTAGGCGGATCAAGGATTGAGGGATGTAATGATGGTTTCCTTCCATAACAATACTTCGAGACATTCCTGAAATCTTCAAAAAAGATCTTTCTTGAAGCACAATGGAAACTCCGAAGGTCGAATTTCTTCTTCCTTTTTATATCTTAGGTTCTGGTGAGGATTACATATTCACAACATGAGATGAACATGGTATGGGTTCCGGGTTGACTATGGGGGAATCCTCATGTCTTGACTTGGATTCCTCTTGAGAAGGTTTATTAAGACCGACGATGAAGGATGTATTTTCTATAATGCGGTCTAGAATTTCCCTTCCTTCAATCAGTGTCTTATGGAGGAAAGAGCCTCCAGCAGTTAGGTCAAGGTATAGGGAAGAATACTTGTGAAGACCGAAACAAAATTTTTGTAATTACACATGTTCGGGAATGGACAAGTCTAGGCATGATTTGTTTAGAAATGAGAATCTAGCCCAGGCTGCACCTATAGATTCCTTCTCGATTTGCTGAAAGTTGAGAATTTCCCTTCATAGAGAGGCAACTTGGGAGATTGGAAAGAATGCAAGATAAAAATTATCTCAAATTTCTTTCCATTTTCCATTTGCACTCCCAACGGTATGAGTGTACCACTATTTCTCTTTTTCCTTGAGGGAAAAGGGAAACAATTTCCACTTAAGGGTTTGTTGTGTCACACCGTTGTTTAGAAGCCATGAACACAATTGCTCAAACCCCAGTTGGTGAAGGTAGGGATTCTCATGATCCATCACTGAGAAGGATTGCTACCGAACCATGGCTATAAAGCCAAGGTGGAGTTCATAGCTAGTTGAGCAAATGGGATCCACTGGCAGTGTAGGCTCACAGAACTCACCCTTAGGAGCAGATAGAGAACTAATGGTGGCTTGCTCCATAGTTTAGATGGTAGAAAGATAAGAAATAAAGATAAAATTGGATACGAGGGTGAATAAGGTTCCGAGATCTACAGCAACCGTTCTCCGGCAATTGCGCCATAAATGCTTGTTGATGGCTAGTGCATCATAGATGAAAATCTGCAAGCGCACGGAGAAACCGCTGTAGCACATCCCCTTAAAGAGTATTCCCAAGGGTATTGAATCCAAGGAACGTGTGTGCTAATCTTCTAACTGGGTCATCCAAGGACACAAAGCTTTGTGGTAGGCAAGAGATAGAGTGGATTTCCTAAGAGAAGGGGTTCCAATTCAAAGAAAGTCGATCAATAGCAACTTGTATTCAGCACGGGCTTACCTGGTCTGCAAGATGACTCCCACCAAGATCCTACATCGTAGTCGAACGTGGAGGATTACAACAGACAAATAGGGATGTCACCACCTACCGCCAACCTCTACAACTCGTGGACTACAAGATAATCAAAGGTAACATCAAGCCTAGACACCATGCCTATGCTATCGATTACTTTGCTAACCTCTCATGCAAAGACTAGGGCCTCTAAAAGAATAGAGAAATGAACGGACAAGCAACTAAGGAATTAACTTGCTTAAATTCAATAAATGAACTCAGTTGGAAATCATGTACCTTACCTGAAATGGGAAGAATTGTCGAGGTACATGGGTGGAGAGGGTTCAACAAGCCCGAACCCTATCCTTAAGTGGAAGAAGCCCGACAAGTTGGAGCCTCCTCCTCCTCCTCTTTTTGGATCTCTCCCTATTTTCTAAGCACTTGGGCAGTGCTACGCCTTTGGAGTGGAGTACTAGACTCAAGCTTTTGGTGTGTGTAGTGACAAAGCCACCTACCCCCTATTATACACTCCAAAGGTCGGTTTGGTGCCAGAAAAAGCGAGGGAATCAGTCGCCATCGTGATCTCCAAGCCGTGAGGAGCCAACACGAGGCGGTTGATCGTGTTTGGCGCGAATACCATGTCGAGCGACCTGGTGGTTCAGACGAAGTGCCAACGGATCCAATCACGACGAAACTTCTCTATGACACTGTTATGTGCGGCCCCATCATGGGTATGGGTGATTCCCATGATTTCTAGTTGCTTTCTACTCCAAGTGGGCCTATGAATCCTTGTTCTTGCGCCCGATTGGTCATAAGATGTGTTTCTTGGATTGGCCCCTGGAAATACCTCTAATTATGGGCATAATTCACCTGCATACAAAATAGCACCAACACTTGTAGACATAGTAAATAACTCCTACCACTATGTTGGTTGTCCAATCCAAAGCTTTTATGCCAGGAATTGATGGTCGGATTTGGCAATTAAGGATCATCAACACCGTTCAAGTTCGGCCTCCTAGACTTGTTTGGACTGGCGTAGACAAGTCCCCACTGGACTAGTCCTCCTAGCTCCCCGGACTTGTGCGGACTCGCGAGTAGTCTGGACCTGGTCTGACGCATCGGACTAGTCCAGACCTATTAACAGACTAGTCCGACCCTTGGGGACTTAAACCCCCAAGAGTCGGACTCGACCCTTCATTTCACTCAAACCGTTCCTCACCCGCGCCCTCACCCAAAAATCGCCGCCATTGGCGATTTTTGAGTTGCACCGCTCAAATCTTCAATTCTTCCATGCATCAATCATGTGGGAGTGTCCGGAAGTCGAATCTCAGAATACTTCGCCCTTAGATCCATGCATTTCTTAAGATTTTCCTCATCTCAAGGTAGTTTTGAACCTAATACTAGTTTCCTCAATTCCTTGCTCCATAGGATGTTACCCGTGTAACTTAGGGCTCATCTCTCATCCTTGACACATTATGATGCTAATTGCAAGGTATCGTTGTCCATCTTTGAGATTTATGTAATATTTGAAAATTAGGGTTTGCAATTGTGTGGTCCAGACCGAGCAAGTCTGGCATGGAATTGGACATGTCCGGCCAGCACAGTTTCAACTCCTAACTTTTGGGAATGTCATATCTCCAACATGATACTTCCTTGTTCCTTCACTTATCCTTTGCTCATTGTGTCAGCAGCATATGTTGACCCATGAGGACTCCCCTCTCTCCGATATGGAGCGAGAGGCGGCTCGCCAAAAGGTTTATCGCTGTCATGAAGAGGAAGAGGCTGAATTGGCGCTCGAGCTCGCTCGTCGCGAGGCTCACACCAAGAAGAAACGTGATAGAGATGTCAAGCAAGCACAAGCAGCAGAACGGTCAATAAGAAGGAAGAGGCTAGTAAAGACGGGTGACAAGGAAAAGTCCCAAGCGGCCTACAAAGGGATAGGAAAAGCGGATGAAGCTAGAGCTAGCAAAGACAAAGGCAAAGCTCTGATGGCAGCGAGAGGCCAAGGCAAGACACCGGCGAAGAAGGCTACCAAGGATCCTCCAAGAAAGAAAGCAGTGGTTAGCAGGAACATTGTCATTCATGACACACCCATTGGATCTGCTCCTCCACAAGGTCCTATCGGACTTTGGGGATGGCACCTGCCGCCCATGATCCCAACTGTTGGGCGGATCTTCCAAGCAATATTTTCCAAGGGAGAGGATCAGGAAAGTAAAGAAGTTTCGCTACCAAAAGTGTATACAATTATGAGAAAGCAACAGTGGATCATTGTTTTTGGTGTGGCTATCATTGCGACTACTACCATCTTGTGTACTGGAGGATGAAGACATCGATGGCTGATGCACAGTGGTTGATTGGAATTACATGGCTAAGAAGAATCATCAAGCCTTTGGTGGGGTCATTCAAGCTGTTGAGCATCATGGGCTTAAAGATATCATGGGCTTCCAATACAATTGGAACACCGAAGTGATTGCTTAATTCTACACAACTTTCTACTTCTCTACCTATTAAGACCAAAGGATCACATGGTTGACCGAGAGAGTCCAATACTCCATGGTGTATGTGAGACCTATGTGTGCTCAATACATTGGCTATTACGATAAAAGTTTTGAATATTGCCAAAACACCTTTTTCATCAAGGTCAGACTCTAGGTCCAAGATCCGGCAATAGGTACGGCATGTTTTGGGTAGCTCCGACAAGGTCTGACAATAGTTCCGACATGTTTTGAGTAGCTTCGGCAAGGTCTGACGATAGGTCTGGCATGCTTTGGGAAACTCTGGCTAGGTGGTCCGACAAACTTTGGCTAGGTCTGGCGCTAGGTCCGGTTAGCTTTGGCAAGGTTCCATACAAGATCGTAGTGGTTCTTCTTTTAACATGCAATGTTTCAAACTTTATTTATACTTATGGTAAGGTTTGCTTAGTATTCATTTTCTAAGTTTTTAGTGTGTTTTGGTTGTTAAGGCTGGTATTATCTTGCTATGTTTGCAACATTCTTATGTGAGGTGCTCACGCAAGGTGTTGTGGTTTTCGAACTAACGAGAGTCAAGTCGAGGACTTGGGCTCTCTGAGGGTGGTTGTTTATTCATGTGCAGGTGTTGCTTGAGGTCAAGACATGACTGGTGACGGGATAAATTGAACTAGTCTTAGGGAGAAGATGAGGTTCAACAACCAAGTTTGGGAGGAATTGTGGTTGAGTTGATCGGGAGGTCACGCAGCATGTTTGGGTCAAGAACAATGCATATGAGGGTATCATGGACTTCGTTGAAACGTGTTTGCACGTGTGCAAGGAGTGCATGGATGTGTAAACATGGTTCCAAGCCATGATGAAGAGAAGTGGACGTAAAGAACTGGTCGAAAAGGTCTAACCAACTGGATTATGCCTCAGGCTGTGGCTGAAGTCGTTATGGTTCGCATATAGAAAGTTTCAAGTTTTTTTAGTTAGATTTCATGTGAGTCACGAAGTGGAGTTGTTTTAGGAATGTGGGATATGTTCCTAAGGTGTTTGGAAGTCTTAATATTGCTTCTATCTACGTATTGAAGAGTCTTAGTTTGGATTGGATTGGCCTTAAGGCTGGTTATATAAGCAAGGGAGGCCAGAGCTCGTGGTGAGAGGACTTTGGACTGTTCTTCTTGTGTTCTATTGAATAAAGATTGTAGTTGTGGAGGCGTTTTTGTGCCTTGTTCGTCTGACTTGTTTTAGACAAGTTTTTCTCGTTGAGTTTATGCACAGCATTATGTTGCTTCAATGTTTTTATCATGACCTAAGTTTTATAGATCCAATTTACATGATTCTTTTTCGGTTGTCTTCACAACTTGATTATCTATCATATGTGAAAATTTCACGGTCATTGTATTTGTGGTTTCTGATTTACACGAGTTCCTTTGCAGCGCTACAGGTCTGTTTATACTCGGGTAGAACAGATTGATCTTTGTTCGATCTTTCGATCATAACTTGAGTTTTTCTCGGCGGCTTTCAGTGACTCTTGTTGTCATGTCTTTATGACTTGATTCTCTATAATATGTACTACTTTATTTATGGTTGAACACGTTTAGATCAGTTGCACACATGGTTTCTTAATTGATGGATTTTCTGCCAAGGGGTTTTCGTTATTTCAGCTAAAAATTTTAATCTACCAATTACCCACCCCCCCACTGGTACTTTTCACGCGCTCTTCGATACTACAATTGGTATCAGAGACACGGTGCTCTAATCATTGTGATTTGCACGTGTTTTGACTAATCATCATGGAGAAATACTCCGCAAAACCTTGTGTGTTTAGTGGCATTGATTTTCAAGTTTGGAAGGCACGTATGGAGGCTTTCGTCCAGGCGCGAGGCTTTGCAATATGTTAAAAAGTGTACAAGCCTTAAGACGTGCCGCCAAATCATCAAGTCACGGCTATGACAATGAGAGATGTCAACAACAACAACAAAGCGCGGAACTTGATCATACATGGATTGACTCAAAGCAACTTTCGATAAAGTTGCACACCTCCGATTTGCGTATGATGTTTGGAAAGGTCTATGTGATTATCATGAAGGATCCAAACTATCAAGGAGGTAATACAAGACATGTTCAAGAAAGAACACATGTACTTCGAGACGCAACCCGTTGAGTCAATCGATGACCTCTTTGCACGCTTTAACAAAATTCTCAGCAACTTGTGTAGTGTCAATGATAATTTTTAAGATGCTAAAAATGCTAGGCAGTTACTAAGTGCATGAGGCATGTCAATTTTAGAGATGAAAGTTACAATATTCATCAATCCACTATCATGAGTACGCTTACATTAGATGTGCTATATTCCATTTTAAAAACTCATGAAATTGACATAATATCACGTAAATGCCACAATAAGTCTCTTGCATTTGTTTCACGACGAGACATGCCTAGCTTCTGTCAATCTTCATCATGTGGTACACTTGTTTTGCTGTCCTCTCTAACCCTTGAACATAGAAGAGTTCCCAGAGGAGGAACTTGCACTCATCTCTACTCGGTTCTCAAAAGCATTGCAAAATGTGAGAACTAGAAGGAGAGGAAGTGCTAGTTCTCAATGATGCTTTGAATGTGGTAAGATAAGACGTTTCCGTACATATTGCCCTAATCTTTTAGGTCCTACTTCCGGTGATGAGAAGCAAACAAAGTTCAAGTCTTCCTCTACAAACAACAACAAGAAGAAGAAGGGTTTTACAGGTCGCCAATTGGTAAATAGTTTTATCTCCGCACATCAAGAACTTGGCTCGAGTGACGTGGATATCGGTAGTGATGAAGATGAAGAGAATTTGGCAAATATGTGCTTCATGGTGGACAACTCAAGGTCAAGTATGGAGGAGGCAAAACACAACAAGGATGATGAAGAGGTATGTCCCACTTCGAAGAAATGTGTGATGCTATTTCTCGTGCCACTGTTATAGTAATGAAAAAAAAGACAAAAAATTTAGGGACAATGTTGTTAAAATTGGATCACTAGAATCTGAAGTTAACCATTTAAAATCTTTGATTCCGAGTGATGATTCTTGTTCCTCATGTGAGCTTATATATGAACAATTGTCCTCATTAGGAAGTGCGCACACCTCCACTCTAAAACTTGTTGCACTGAATGATAAAAACTTGAAAGATGTTTGCTGTTCTACAATTGATTTGCATTGTTGTACCTGTGATGATCTTGATAAGAAACTACACGATGCTATGAATGTGATTTCTATACTGAACAATGCTTTATGTTCTCATGAAGTTAAATATTGTTCTAATTGCAAACTAAAAGGAAAAACTTCATGTGAAAAATGTCTAGACTTGTCTAAGAAACTTGATGACATAAATAGGACACTAGAGCAGTTTTGTAATGGAAGTAAGAACCTAAATTTGTTGCTGAATTCTTCCAAATATTGCAATGATAAAACTGGTTTCGGTTTTGATTCTCATGCTCATTCTAAGGCACATCCACCTTAAATTGTAAAGTCATTATGAAGTGGTTTGATTCAAACAGTTCCTAAATATAAAGAAGTGGTTTTCAAATCTGCAGGGGTGCTGTCTCATTTAGTTTGTAGAACATATTGCTTGCTCATCTAGACATGAACACAAAGTTAAATTTCATTATACTTACAGTGGTACATATGGTCCTGTCATAGATTTTTGTTATATACTAGCTAAACAAGAGAAAAGGAAAGAATGCAAGCTAGAACTCATAACTCTCATGCAAAATTTTCTGCACATGCTAAACTGAATGTCAGGAACATGCAACCTGCTGTTATGAGTCAAAAACATGCATATTTGCTCACAAACCTACTGTTTTTATTGCTACACATGTAACACCTCATAGGTCAGTAGTTGGGTACAAAAATCCTCAAACTTTGGCTCATAAACCTGTTGTTTTATCTCAGCTTTCGCGTGTTATTCCTGTTGGATGTCGTGTGACTCAGTATTGGATTCCTAAATATCTTTTGACTAACCCCATTATTGAGTCAACGATGTATTGTGCTTCTATGTAGGTTATGTGCTTGAGAAAGGAGAACATTTAGATTCTAGATTATGGTTGCTCACGCCACATGACCGGTAACAAAGAATGGTTCTACTCCCTCTCTTTTGTGTCACGTGTAGAGAACGTTACTTTGCCGATAATTCAACTCCTATAATTGCTAAGGGTTCAGTTAGAGTAAATAATCACTACACTCTAAATGATGTGGCACTTGTTAAAAACTTGAAATACAACTTGCTTTTGTTTCACAATTGCTAGATGAAAATTTGGAAATTCTTTTTACTAAAAATTGCTGGAAGGTTGTAGAATCAAATGGTGAACTTATTTTTAACATGTATTTGTTTGGAAGAGTTTTTAAAGCTGATTTTGATATGTCATCCTCTAAGCATAGGTGTCAAGTTGCTAATGATTTGAAAGATTTATATTTTTGGCATCGTAGACTTGGTCACGTAGGCTTTGATCATCTCACACGTGTTAGTGCTCTAGATCGCATACATGGGCTGCCTAAGCTTAAAGGAGTGAAGAAATTGTGTGCTCTTCTTGTAGACATGCTAAGATGGTTGCAGGTTCACACGCTCCTCTCACAATGACCATGACACTTAGCTGGGACAACTTTTGCACCTTGACACCGTAGGTCCTTCATATGTTCAATCTTTTGTAGGAAAATGGTATGTTCTTGTGATTGTTGATGATTATTCTAGATACTCTTGGGTTTACCTTGTGGCATCTAAGAATGAAGCTTTTACTCACTTTAGAAGTTTAGTTCTTAGACTTTTACTTGACCACCCAACATATTTAAAAGCAATTAGAAGTGATAATGGAACTGAATTAAAAATCAATCTTTTGATCACTTTGTGCTAAAAATGGAATACATCATCAATTTTCTTCACCCTATGTACCTCAACAAAATGGTGTCGTAGAGAGAAAGAACAGAACCTTAGTTGAGATGTCTAGTACTATGCTTGATGAATATCAAACTTCTAGAAAATTTTGGGCTGATGCAATTGCAACCGCTTGTTATGTCTCAAATCATGCTTTCTTTCGTGCTAAGCTAGGAAAAACACCATATGAACATCGGTTTGGACATAGGCGTAGTGTCACACACTTTCGGGTCTTTGGTTGCAAATGCTTTGCTAAGAAACATGGTAATCTTGATAAATTTGAACCTAGATTTGTTGATGGCATGTTTCTTGGTTATCCATCTCATACTAGAGGCTACCGAGTGCTTTTACTTGACATTAAAAAAATTGTGTAGACTTCTAAATTTTCTTTTAATGAAGCTAGCTTAGGTACTAGCTCCAATATTGCAGGACCAGATCCATATCCACAGGGGGAGAGTATTTTCATCGAAGAAAATGAAGAAGTGGTGCTGCTGTCCGAAAATTCATAAGAAAATAACGTTGATCACGCTGTTGATTTTGCACCATTTCCAGCACCAACAACTACTGCAACTGGTACAGATCGTCCTCAAGTTACAAGTTCTTCAATCTGTGATGAACATGAACAAGAAGGAGCTTGTGAAGTGTCTACTCTCCTCCGCATCCTCAAAAGTCATCCTCTAAAACAAATTGTTGGAAGCTTGCATGAACGAGTTACACGGTCCAGGTTTTGCGATCCAAACTCTCATGCTCATTTTTCTTTTGTTACTTCTTTTGAACTCAAAGATATATCACACGCATTCACTAATGAATCTTTGATTATTGCCATGCAAGAAGAGTTAGAAGATTTTGAAAGAAATAATGTTTGGAAACTTGTAGCTCCACCTTAAGGTCACACTTTAATTGGAACTAAATGGGTGTTTAAAAAAGCAAAGTAAGGATGGGGTTGTGGTTAGGAATAAGGCTAGGTTGGTTGCTGAAGGTTTCACACAAGTTGAAGGTCTAGATTTTATTGAAAATTTTGCTCCTGTTGCTAGATTAGAAGCCATAAGAATTTTGTTAGCTTTTGCTGCATCAAAAGGTTTTAAGCTATATCATATGGATGTTAAAAGTGCTTTTCTTAATGGCTACATAGATGAGGAAGTCTATGTGAAGCAACCACTGGGTTTCGAAAATCCAGATTTTCCTAATCATGTTTACAAACTGTCCAAAGCCTGGTACGATCTCAAACAAGCCCCTAGAGAATGGTATGATAGGTTAAAAACATTCTTACTTGAAAAGGGGTTTACCATGGGCAATGTTGATACAACTCTCTTTTTGCTTAAGCTTGGCAATGACTCATTATTCGTTCAAATGTATGTGGATGATATTATCTTTGGTTGTGCTTCTTATGATCTTGTCTCCAAGTTTTCAGCTATGTTGAATTTAGAATTTAAGATGAGTATGATGGGAGAACTCACGTACTTTTTGGGGTTGCTGTAGAATTGAAGAGCACGTGAAAAGCTACCAGAGGGGGGTGAATGGTAGATTACAACTTTTTCAGCGGAAACAAAAACTTGTCGACAGAAAATTGATATGTTAAAGAAACCGTGTGTGCGACTAATCTAAATGTGATAAACTATAACAAAACCAGTATAGATTGTGGAGAACCAAGTCACTAAGACGTCAAAACAAGAATCACAAAAATCCGCCAAGAAAAACTTATGTTACGATCGAAAGATCGAACAAAAGTCAATCTGTTCTACCCAAGAAAAATCAGATCTATAACACTGCAAAGAAACTCAAGTATATTGGAAACCACAAATCCAATGACCTTGAAATTTTCACATATGATAGATAATCAAGTTGTGAAGAAAACCAAAAGGAATCACTTCAATTGGATCTTTAAAACTCGAGTTATGATAAAACCACCAAAGCAAGGTACTGTTGTGCAGAAACTCGAGGAGAAAAACTTGTTTGAAACAAGTCGGACGAACAAGGCACAAAAGGTCCTTTAAACTACGATCTTTTTCAATAGAACACAGGAGGAAAAGCCCAAAATCTGTGTACCACATGCTCTGGCATCCCTTGCTTATATAACCAGCCACGAGGCCAACCGAAACAAAACTAGGACTCGTATACTACTCAGTTTCCACCAAAACTTTCCATAACTGCTCAAGACTCTTCTATACACAGATAGAAGCAATCTTAAGACTTTCAAACACCTTAGGAATGTATCCTACATTCCTAAAAACAACTCAACTTTGTGACCCACATGAAAATCTTTCATAACCAACTCAAATCTTTCCATATTTGAGTCAAACACGACTCAGCCGCAACCTGAGTCCATAACCAAGCCGGTTGGACCTTTATGACCAATTATTTACGTCCACATGTCTTCATCACGCCTTGTAATCATGCAGCCACGTCCATGCACTCCATGCACACGTGCAAACATCTTCCAACAACGTCCACTATACCTTCATATGCATTGTTCTTGATTTAAATATGTTGCAAAACCTCCCGATCAACTCAACCACAGTTCTTGCAGAAGTTGGTTGTTGAACCTCATCTTCTTCCTAAGACTAGTTCAATGGATCCCATCACAATTTATGTATTGAACTCAAGCAACACCTGCACATGAATAACAACCAGTTCTTCCGAGCACAAGTCCTCGACTTGACTCACATTAGTTCTGATAGCCACAACACCTCACTTGAGCACCTCACATAAGCATGTTGCAAAAAATAGCAAAATGATATCAGCCATAACCACCAAAACACACCAAAAACTTAGTAAAAGAATACTAAGCAAGTTTTCCATAACCCAAAAAGCAATTTCAAAATATTGCAAGTTAAAAGCAGAACCATTGCAATTTAGCACTAGACATTGCCAAAACTAACTAGACATTGAACCGGAGCTTACCAAAGCTAACAGAACCTAGCGCTGGAGCTTACCAAAGCTAGCAGGACCTAGCGCTGGAGCTTACCAAAGCTAGTAGGACCTAACACTGGAGCTTACCAAAGCTAGTCGGACCTAGCGCTGGAGCTTACCAAAGCTATTCGGACCTAGCGTCGGAGCTAGCAAAAACATGTCAGACCTGGCCATAGCAAGTCAGACCTAGACATAGAAGTTGGACCTAGCGAAAATGAGTCGGACCTTATGTCGGACCTTTTCGGAGCTACCCAAGACAAGCCGAACCTATGATCAAACCTTGCAAGATGTCGGACCTAGAGACAAACTTTGCAGGAGCTCAGTCCTAGAGTTGGACCTTGTTAAGAGGTTGTTTTGGCATAAAAACTTTTATCGTCATAGTCAATGTATTTAGGACACATAGGTCTCACAGCCGCAAATCAAGTAAACCAAGGAAGGAACTTTTGTGCATCCAACGAAGTATACAAAAGAACCCCTAAAGCGCTTCAACATGGACAAAAGCAAGCCTCTTTAGACACCAATGGGAACAACAACAACACTTGAACTTGATGAAGATTGTGACCCGATCGATCAAAAAAATATAGAAGTATGATTGGATCACTTTTGTAGCTCACGACATCAAGATTGGACATACAATTCAACGTATGTCTTTGTGCATAGTTTCAAGCTTTCCCACGTGCTTCACATCGTCAAGCCGTCAAAATAATTCTCAGATACTTACATGGAACTCAAAAATTTGGCATTTTTCTTCCTTATATCTCAACCGTTACTTTGAAAGCTTTTTTGGATGCTGATTTTATGGGTTGTAGATTGATAGGAAAAGTACATTTGGGACTTGTCATTTTCTTGGTAATTCACTTGTTACTTGGTCCTCTAGAAATCAAAGTTCAGTAGCACAATCCAAAGCTGAATTCGAATATGCAGATGCTTCTAGTGCTTGCTCACAAATTCTATAGATTGTTCAAACTCGTAAGGACTATGGGGGTTGATTTAGATAGTGTTCGTCTGTTTTGTGATATCACTAGTGCCATTTGCATTGCTAAAAACCACGTGCAACATTTGAAAATAAAGCACACTGATATTAGGTATCACTTTCTCTGTGATAATGTTGAAAAAGGAAATATTGTGCTTCACCATGTAGATAGCGAACAACAATTGGCTGACATTTTTACAAAACCTTTGGAGTTCACTCGTTTTTGTTACATTCATAGTGAAATAGGGGTTATGTATCCTCTTGGCTTTAATTGAGGGGGAGTTTTGAAACTTGGGAAGTCTATGTGTGAATCTTAATTTAAAATAATATGAGCATAGTATTTCATACATAATATGACTTTGTGATTCCTTTTACATGCTGGAAGTTCTTACTACATTACTCGTGTTATAAATTTTGTAGTTTTTGCCATGACTATTAATTGGAATAATTACTTACACTAAATCTGGTCATGATCAAACTTTCTTGTTATTTTGAACTTGTTGCATGCTCACGAGTGCTTTTAATAATGAAAAAATAATCAATCAACTTTTCACTTGTTGAGCTTTTATGATCAAATAAGAAATGAGAAAAGATCAAGAGAATATGCATGCATCGCACTTCCTCTTTTGAGATGGCTTATCATTGCACTTAGATATGAACTTGGAAGAAGTTGTGTATGACTAAAACCATGTCTTTAAGCTTCTGATTGTCAAATGACATAGGCTTGGCTTGGTGGATTAGAATAAGGAAGATGCGACATATAATCTCTTTCAAATGTCATATGATATGAATTTGTTATTTAAATGATAATGAAATATTAAAAATGCAACAACAAGTGTCATGCTTTCAGGATTTGAAATAGTTAAGGTCGTGAGATCATGACTTGCTTAAATTGAAAACACACTTGATCTATAGCATGGCTTTCACTACTTTATGTATCTCGTTGATGTGATAGTGTAAGTTACTTGATAGTATTACTTGGATGAGCTTTGTTTCATATGTATATGTTATAATATGCTCATAACTATTGAAATTTCTCTTTTGAACTTTGCTGAATACATTGTCAAAGGGGAAAAATGTGTATAGGGGGAGAAATATTTTTTCTTTTGAACTTTCTTTCTCATTTTATTTTCAAAAAGAGGGAGAAAATTGTTTTCAAAACTTTTCATGTGAACAAGCCAATGTACGGATTTTAAGTGGTGTTGTCAATGCATTCATCAAGGGCGAGATTGTGAGACCTATGTGTGTTGAATACATTGGCTATTACGATAAAAGTTTGGAATATCGCCAAAACACCTTTTTCATCGAGGTCTGACTCTAGGTTTGACCTCCGGCAAGGTCCGACAATAGGTTTGGCATGTTTTGAGTAGCTTCGACAAGGTCTGACAATAAATCCGACATGCTTTGGGTAACTCCAGCAAGGTCCGACGATAGGTCCGACATGCTTTGGGTAGTTTTGGCTAGGTCCGACATGAGGTCCGACAAAATTTGGCTACGTCCGGCACAAGGTCCGGTTAGCTTTGGCTAGGTCCAGCGCTAGGTTCGGATAGCTTTGGTAAGGTCCAGTACAAGGTCGCAGTGGTTCTGCTTTTAACTTGCAATATTTCAAACTTGCGTTACACTTATGGTAAGGTTTTCTTAGTATTCATTTGATAAATTTTTTGTGTGTTTTGGTGGTTAAGGCTGGTATTATCTTGCTATGTTCGCAACATTCTTATGTGAGGTGCTCACGTAAGGTGTTGTGGTTTTCAAACTAACGAGAGTCAAATCGATGACATGGGCTCGCAAAGGATGGTTGTTTATTCATGTGCAGGTGTTGCTTGAGATCAAGACATGGCTGGTGACGGGATCCATTGAACTAGTATTAGGGAGAAGATGAGGTTCAACAACCAAGTTCGGGAGGAATTGTGGTTGAGTTGATCGGGAGATCACACAACATGTTCGGGTCAAGAACAATGCATATGAGGGTATCGTGGATGTCGTTGGAAGGTGTTTGCAGGTGTGCAAGGAGTGCATGTACGTGGCATTATGGTTCCAAGTCATTATGAAGAGAAGTGGACGTAAAGAATTGGTCGGAAAGGTCTAACCGGCTGGATTATGTCTCAGGCTGCGACTGAGGTGGTTATGGTTCGTTTATTGAAGTTTTGAGTTTGTTTTAGTTAGATTTCATCTGGGTCACAAAGTTTGGTTGTTTTACGAATGTGGGATACATTTCTAAGGTGTTTGGAAGTCCTAAGATTTATTCTATCTGCGTATAGAAGAGTCTTGTGCAGTTATGGAAAGTTTCGGTTGAAACTAAGTAGGATTAGAATCCTAGTTTAGATTGGGTTGGCCTTAAGGCTGGTTATATAAGCAAGGGAGACCAAATATCATGGTCATAGGACTTTGGGCTGTTCTTCTTGTGTTCTATTGAATAGATATCGTAGTTTTAGAGGAGCTTTTGTGCCTTGTTCGTCCAAATTTTTTTCAGAAAAGTTTTTCTCGTTGAGTTTGTGCACAAAATTACGTTGCTTCGGTGTTTTTATCTTAAATCTAGTTTTACAGATCCAAATGACGTTATTCTTTTTTGGGTTGTCTTCAAAACTTGATTATATATCATCTGTGAAAATTTCACAACCATTGGATTTGTGTTTTCTGATATACACGAGTTCCTTTGCAGCGTTGCAGATCTGTTTTTAATTGGGTAGAACAGATTGACCTTTGTTCGATCTTTCGATCGTAACATGAGTTTTTCTTGACAGTTTCCCGTGATTCTTGTTGTCGTGTCTTCATGCCTTGATTCTATATATTATCTACTACTTTTGTCACGGTTGAACATATTTAGATCAGTTGCACACACGATTTCTTAATAGATTGATTTTCTGCCGAGGGGTTTTTGTTATTTTCGCAGAAAAAGTTTTAATCTACCATTCACCCCCCCTCTGGTAGCTTCTGCACAGACCAAGAAGTACTGTGTGAGATTGGGCTAGTTCGTTCTGGGTTAGACTACTCTGTTTGGAGTTGAAGAGTTGACTGCAGGGACTAAGTCCTGATAGGCCTAACTAGTCTGCCTGGAATAGTCCGCCCTAAAAGCCAGACTAGTCCGCCTGGACCAGACTTGTCCGTTCTCACCCGAAAAAGGAGTTTCTGAGTGAGATCCGACTAATCCATTTCTGGATGGACTAGTCCGTGGTCTTGTGACGGTTTAAATTCAAAAGGTGGTGGGGACTTCTGTGGTTGGTCAAGTGTGGCGTCAGTGGTCCCCTCTATGCTGGACTAGTCCAGGGTTCAAGTGCAGACTAGTCTGAACTTTTTTTTGGTGGCAATGGCTAAGTGTCGGGACCCCTATAAAAAGGGATCCCCCGGCTTTCCTTTGCCCTCTCTCGAACCCTAGCGCCAACATAGCTTCCAAGATCCTTCCGAAACCTTTATCTTCACATCTTTGAGCCCTAAGAGCGAATGTTGTGGGATTGCCGGATTTGGGAGAGAAGAGAGAAGGAGTTTATGGTAGTTTATGGTTCTTTGAGATTTTGGTTGATTTTCTCGATTTGAGTTGTTGATTTGGGTCAATTTGAGTTGTGTTTCAATCCCTTCTCGAGTTGTGTTAACGTGGGAGCCTCAAATTGTGAGTTGCCTCAAGAATCATAGTATTCACCCTATGATTTAATGGAAGAACATGTAACAATCCAGGTGTGCACTCCCCTGGACGCTACTACAACCATCTAAACATTCCTACTAAGTAAGAAAAATATTAAAAATTTCAGCAGAGTCTCCTTTGAAAACTCTATGATCCGCAAGCAACAAAACACAATAATATGTATAACTTTATATAGCAACACTATTAAACTCATACTTATTCCCACAAGTGAATTAAAGACTCATATAACCACACCGCAGTCTCAACGACACAAAAAGTATGTAATTAACAAAAAAAATTTAGTAAACCAAGCTTATTAAAAGGTTTGTATGCTCAAGTGCAGATGTTACCCTCTTCCCAATGCATGCTTGATCAACGGGTAGCTAAGAACCGAATAAATACAAGAGTGAGTAAAAACACTCAGCAAGTACACTTAGAGCTTGAAGAACATTAGAATCAACCAGGATGAAACATAGCAATACTTGAACTTGAAATGAAGAATAATGAAATAGTAGTTTCCGTCTGAAACATACCACACTTGAATTCTCCTTAGCATTTACCGGTAAAGCCGAGCAAGTGGGGGCCAACACTTACTCATAGGAACTTGAATATAAAAACAACTCCTGACAGAACCGGTACTTGAAGAATAATTAACGAATAACTTGAATCTTGAAGTTCGAATAAACAGAACAATGTAGCAAATAAATCTTGAAAACTCAATTAACGAATCAACAACACAAGGAAGCTTAGTCACAAGCAATTCACAAATATTAGAACAAACTCGTCATGCACTTGCTTTAACCTTGGCGAGAACCTGAGGATGCCCTCTCGGCACGGGAACTCTCGAATCCTATAAACATAAAATCTTCAATGTACTTAACAAATTACAGTAAATGAGTATTTTATATATAAACAAAGAAAACTTGTATCGAATTCACCCCAATCTATAAATTTTCCGCTTTTCCCTTTAGCAGGTATGCACCAAAATTACTAGCAGTAACAACCCGGTCCAACAGCAATCACAGTTTTTTTCTTCCTAGCAAAACCAAAAATCCAATGGTAGTAGGGCCACACTCATCCAGCAAGCAGCAGCTAACGACATCAGATTGTGCAAATATCAAACAGTGGCCTAATTCCTCTTAGCTTGTTTTTTTACCAGAAGCTATTACTTTTAACCATGAGAAGCACTGAACAACTTATACTTTATTTTCTTTCCGGCAGGGCAGCAGCAGAAAATTCAATTGCAGCGAACTTTCCTGCATGCAGCCGGATGCAGCGACCAGGCACAGCTAGCTAGCAAAGCTAGTAACTACCACAAGACAAAACAGTAACCAGGAGGAACGAATCGAGTTGTTGTATGATGGACAGGTAATGAACAATACGCGGAGCAGGGTCTCTGACCTGTAGATCACGCGCGGTAAACCACACTGGAGAGACGGGGATCAGCCAGTTGACACCCGACAGGAGAGCTGGAAGCTAGAAGGCGGCAACTGAAATTAAGAGCCTCTGTGCTGCAAGCCCTAGTGGTGGCGGCGTGAGGGTAAAAGAAGACTACCCGTGTTTTCACTTTATAGTTGACTTAGTAATGCCATCCAATGGTCCAAATTAAATCAATTAACTGTCAGCTCATCCAACCTCCGAACCAAGCATATGAGTAGTGAAATAGAATCGTCTCGACGAGCCCTACGCATCTACAATCTCCGATTGTCCATCGGATCAAAGCTTCAAGAATTCAAAATTTAGTCAACTGTATGTGTTTCTCGCCGCGAAATTATAATTATTTTTTTCCTAAAATATTCAGGGTATTACATTCTCCCCCCCCCCCCTTCAACAGAATTCGCCCTTAGATTTTTAATTATCATTACAGGGAAATGATGCCAAACTGATAATTTGAAGAAACTATAAATGCTCACCGAATTTGAATAGTTTAGGGTATTTCTCGTGCATCTCGGATTCAAGTTCCCAAGTGGCTTCACGCTCAGTTTGGTTTGTCCACATAACCTTCACAAACTTAAATGACTTGCTTCTAAGCACCCTCTTAGATAATTCCAAAATCCTCATAGGACGAGATTCAACCGATAGATCTTGTTCAATTGTTGCTGGCTCTACGACTATGTGATGATCTGGATCTCTAAAATATTTTCTCAACATTGAGATATAGAATACATTGTGAACTCCTCTCATTGACTCTGGCAACTCTAATCGATATGTCAATTTTCCTACTCGTTGTTTGATAACAAAGGGTCCAATATATCTTGGACTAAGCTTTCCCTTAGTAGCAAACCTCACAACACTCTTGGTAGGTGACACTCTAAGAAGAACCTCATCACCTTCTTTAAACTCCAAGTGTTGCCTTCTAATATCGGCATAGATCTTCTGCCTACTTTGTGCTGCTAGCATGTGTTCTCGAATTTCAGCAACTCGCTGAGTCAATTGTTGAACCCAATCTGCACCCAAAATAGCTTTCTCACCAACTACGTCCCAACAAAGGGGCGACCTACACTTCCTTCCATAAAGAGCCTCATATGGTGCACATCCAATGCTAGAGTGATAGCTGTTATTATAAGAGAACTCCACAAGAGATAAGTGATCTTCCTAACTTCCTTGCCAAGATAGTACGCATGATCCGAGCATATCTTCTAGGGTTTGAATCGTACGCTCTGACTGTCCATCAGTCTAAGGGTGGAATGTGGTGCTCATCTTTAGTGTTGTGCCCAACGCTAATCGTATGATCTCCCAAAGCTTAGAGACAAACTTAGCATCCCTGCCTAAAACAATGGTGCGGGGTACACCATGTAGTCCTACTACTTCTCTCATATAAATAGGCACCAAATCGCTCGCTAAACTAGTTGACCGAATAGGAATAAAATGAGCCACTTTATTAAGACGATCAACTACGACCCAAATAGTATCTCGTCCTCTTGGAGAATGTGGTAAGCCAACAACAAAATCCATAGCGATATCTTCCCATGGCCACACGAGACTTCACTCTTTGGCAAACCCCACATGAAGCCACATACTTTGCTACATCCACCTTAATTCTCTTCCACCAATAGATTTTCTTCAAGTCATGGTACATCTTATTCTCTCCAGGATGTTCGGTATAACAAGCACGATGTGTCTCCTTAAGAATATCTGCTTTAACTTGAGATCTTTGTGGCACGCATAAGCGACCACGAAACCGAACGGCCCCAACGCCGTCCAAAGTGAAATCTCCTACCTTTCCTTCTTGAATTTGTCTCTTAACATCTAGCAACAAGCGATTTTGTCGTTGTGCCTCTAAGACTCGTTTTGGGACATCTGACAATATGATTAGTTGAGTCTCTACCTTCGAAACTCCAGCATAGCAATAAGAAATATACATCCTCTCAAAATAATCTATTAAGGAATTTATAGTAGGAGGAGTAGCTCTACGGCTTAATGCATCAACCACCACATTTGCTTTACCAGGTGTGTATTGGATATTCAAGTCATAGTCCTTAATCAACTCCAACCATCTTCGTTGTTTCAAGTTTAGATCCTTATGAGTGAATATGTACTTCAAGCGCTAATGGTATGTGAAAATGTCACATGACTCGCCATATAAATAACGTCTCCAAATTTTCAGCGCAAAGACTACAACAGCAAGCTCTATATCATGGGTGGGACAATTCTGCTCATGTGTCTTTAACGTTCTTGAGGTATAGGCAATAACTTTTCCTTCTTGCATAAGTACACAACCAAGTCCCACACGAGAGGCATCTGAATAGACGGTGAAGCGTCTACCAGGCTCAAGAATGGCAAGGATAGGGGCAGTAACCAACTTCTCCTTCAATAACTGGAAACAACACTCACATTCCTGAGTCTACACAAATTTGACATTCTTCTGGGTCCATAGGCTTAGCAATGCCAGAGAAATCCTTTACAAAGCGACGGTAATAACCAACCATTCCTAAGAAACTTCTAACCTCCTTGAAATTGGTTGGTCTTTCCCATTCAACTATTAAAGAGACTTTGCTTGGATCAACCGAGATGCCATGTTGATTAATTACATGACCTAGAAAGCCAACTTTCGAGAGCCAAAACTCACACTTCTTCAATTTGGCATAAAACTTATGACTCCTTAGAGTCTCAAGAACTCTTCTCAAATGGTTCTCATGTTCTGCTTCAGTCTTGGAGAAGACGAGTATATCATCAATAAAGACCACTACAAACTCCTCCAATCCATGAAGCATATTATTCATCGTCCCCATAAAGTATGCAGGTGCATTAGTGAGTCCAAAAGACATAACTTTGAAATCATAATGACCATACATAGTGGAAAAGGCTGTCTTCTCAATAGCCTCGTCTCGAACGGGAATTTGATTATAGCCAAATTGAAGGCCAATTTTAGAAAACACTCTAGCACCTATTAATAGATCGAATAACACATCAATGCGAGGTAATGGATACTTGTTCTTAATTGTTACAGCATTTAAGCCATGATAATCCACACACATACGCCAACTTCCATCTTTCTTCTTAGTGAACAATACTGGAGCTCGCCATGGTGAAACACTATGACGTATCAACTTCTTAGCCAATAGATCATCCAACTGTATCGTCAAATCCTCTTGAAAAGGACGAGATAATTGGTAGGGAGCTATGGATACAGGGCAGGTACCAGGTATAAGATCAATGCGAAACTCCACTTCTCGCTTAGGTGGCATTCCTGGCAACTCATCAGGGAAGACATCAGGATAGTCTCGCACTACTCGAATATCCTCAATCACCAATGCCCTTGTCTTCTTTCCAACAAGGCTCCCTAGAAAGCCTCTCTTTATAGGATAATGACCAGGAAAAAGATTTGCCATCACAGATAAAGAGCGAAGAGGTGCATTCACTTGAAAAGTGATAATTTTCCCTGATGGTGCCTCTAACATAACGGTTTTCCAAAAACAATATATAATAGCTCGATAGCGGTATAGCCAATCCATGCCCAGGATAACATCAAAAACCGGTAGTGGAATCACCATTAGATTAGTTACGAATTTGTCATCTCCTATAGAAATAGTGCAACTAAAACACAAAACAGAACTAGAAACCAAGTCTCCAGGAGAACTAACATGAACCGACTGAGATATCTCTTGACTAGAGATATTTGTGTTTCTTACGAAATCAAGTGAAATGAATGAAAAGCTTGCACCCGAAACAAATAAAACATGAGCGTCATGAGAGTCAACATTGACGGTACCTAAAACCACATCTGGGCGACCCAAAGAGGATTGTGGCACGGTGTAGACTCTAGCAGGAGCGGAAGAAGACCCGCATACAACATGCTCAGCAAACTGAGTTGGAGGAGTAGGAGCAGCAGGCAGCTATAGTGGAACATGTGGAGTAGGAAGCTGAGGCACGGGTCAGTAGTAGTTTGATGGAGGAAAAGGCTGCTGAGGGAACTGGTAATGCGGAGCTAAAGGACCAATCAACATCTGAACGGTGCCACGAGGAGCATTAACTATCGGAACTGAACCCCTAGAGCTAGCCATAGACATGGGTCCTGGTGAGGAAGAATTTGCCCTTTGCCAGTTCATAATAGAATCTGGATTTTTCTTGCAAACTAGAGCCATATGTCTCTCTCTCCCACAGAGACAGCATGTTCCACAAAAACCAAACTCTGAAGCACGATGAGGCTTCCCACACTTGAAACAAATCAAACCCTGCCCTGGAACATGACACATAAATGAAGCACTCGAAGTGTGCTGCCCCGTGGAAGATTGAGCACCTGACTGTATGGTTTTGAAAGATTGTTGAGAGGAATTGTTGGTCTTAGGCTTCTTGAAAGAGGTATGTTGAGAGGACTCTCCTCCCTCATGATGAACCCTCTTATGATCATTTCCAGTATTACTCTCATTCCCATTACGTTTCTTCTGTAGAGCTGTAAGCGGAAACTGAGTCTCCATACCTCTAGCCTTCTCAACTTCTATGATGTATGTAGTGGGAGGGTTTCTACCCATCACCTCTCTGTACTAAGCGTTAAGCCTCATGAAAAACTTCCTAGATTTCTCACGCTCATTGCTTGCAACACTAGGCACAAAGGGAACAATGTTGCTGAAATCTCGCTCATACTCATCCACTGTTTTGTCCCTCTGTTAGATATGGTTCAGCTCATCATTCATCTTGTCTCTGAAGGAATCTGGATAATGTTTAGCCCTGAACTGTGCCAAGAATACCTCCCAAGTGATAGCACCACGAGCAGGAGTCCAAGCGTCACATACTCCTACCCACCAAATGTCATCTTGACCTATCAACTGGTGAGGAATGAACAAGATTATCTCCTCCTCTGTCATCGTACAAGCAGTCATGACCTTCTCCATCTTTTGTAGCCAATCAGCGGCATCAATAGGTGTTCCAGAACCGTCAAAGGTGTCCAAGCGCATAGACATCCACCTAGTGAACGTCATTGTCTGGACCACGACATGGCCACCCCGAGCGATAGGACCTTCAACAGCCACTGGGTGTCCCCCCCCCCCCCCCCATCAACCTCTTCGTTTACTTGGTTTACTTGTTCGTCATCAACCTCCTAGTTAGTATCACCTCTACCGCGACCACCACCACCACAACCTCTACCGCGACCTCTTCCACGTGCGGCAACATGTGCACTCCATCTCGGTGTCATAATTCTAACGTACAAGAAAAGTATAATTAAATAATATATCATCATAACAAAAATAAACATGAGAAAAAATGCAATGAAAGTAAGAATGATTGGTATGCCCATGAACCCATCCTATTGTGCATAAGTGTGTCAATTTTAGATCAAATTTGTTTTTTCTCGCTAGTCACTGGAATCTATAAGTAAACTATAAAACCTAGGCTCTGAGTACAAACTGTAATGCTTCAGGTGTGAACTCCATTGGACGCTACTACAACCATCTAAACATTGCTACTAAGTAAGAAAAATATTAAAAATTTCGGCAGAGTATCCTTTGAAAACTCTATCATCCGCAGGCAACAAAACACAATAATATGCATAACTTTATATAGCAACACTATTAAACTCATACTCATTCCCACAAGTGAACTAAAGACTCATATAACCACACCGCAGTCTCAACGATACAAAAAGTATGTAATTAACTAAAATTTTTAATAAACTAAGCTTATTAAAAGGTTTGCGTGCTCAAGTGAAGATGCTACCCTCTTCCCAATGCATTCTTGATCAACGGGTACCTAAAAACCAAATAAATACAAGAGTGAGTAAAAACACTTAGCAAGTACACTTAGAGCTTGAAGAACACTAGAATCAACCAGGATGAAACATAGTGATACTTGAACATGAAATGAAGAATAATGAAATGGTAGTTTCCGTCTGAAACGAACGACACTTGAATTCTCCTTAGCATTTACCGGTAAAGCCGAGCAATTGGGGCCAACACTTACTCACATGAACTTGAATATAAAAACACCTCCGGACTTAACCGATATTTGAATAATAATTAACAAATAACTTGAATCTTGAAGTTCGAATAAACAGAACAATGTAGCAAATAAATCTGAAAATTCAATTAACGAATCAACAACACAAGGAAGCTTAGTCACAAGCAATTCACAATCATTAGAACAAACTCCTCATGCACTTGCCTTAACCTTGGCGAGAACCTAAGGATACCCTCTCGGCACGGGAACTCTCGAATCCTATAAACATAAACTCTTCAATGTACTTAACGACTTATAGTAATGAGTATTTTATGTATAAACAAAGAAAACTTGTATCGATTTCACCCCAATCTATAAATTTTCCGCTTTTCCCTTTAGCAGGCATGCACCAAAATTACTAGCAGTAACAACCCAGTCCAACAGCAATCACTGTTTTTTTTTTCAACCTAGCAAAACTGAAAATCCAATGGTAGTAGGGCCACACTCATTCAGCAAGCAGCAGCTAATGACATCATAAAATATTAAACAGTGGCCTAATTCCTCTTAGCTTGTTTTTTTTTTGCCAGTAGCTACTACTTTTAACCATGAGAAGCACCGAACAACTTATACTTCATTTTCTTTCCGGCAGGCCAGCAGCAGAAAATTCAATTGTAGCAAACTTTCCTGCATGCAGCCGGATGCAGCGACCAGGCACAGCTAGCTGGCAAAGCTAGTAACTACCGCAAGCCAAAATAGTAACCAGCAGGAACGAATCGAGTTGCTGTATGATGGACAGGTAATGAACAAAAGGCGGAGCAGGGTCTCTGACCTGTAGATCACGCGCGGTAAACCACACCGGAGAGCCGGGGATCAGCCAATTGACACCTGACGGGAGAGCTGGAAGCTAGAAGGCGGCGACTGAAATTGAGAGCCGCTCCGCTTCAAGCCCTAGTGGCGGCGGCGTGAGGGTAAAAGAAGACTACCCGTGATTTTTATTTATAGTTGACCTAATAACGCCATCCAATGGTCCAAATTAAATCAATTAACAGTCCGCTCATCAAACCTCCGAACCAAGCATATGAGTAGTGAAACGGAATCGTCTCGACGAGCATCGCCGCGAAATTATAATTATTTTTTCCTAAAATATTCAGGGTATTACAGAACAAGCCGACCATTGTGGTGGCTTGGTGAGGGTAGGGTTGAAAGAGAACCGATCCTTCGTGGACTCCTCAACGAGGACGTAGGCTTCTCTGTGGAGCTAAACCTTAGGATAAATATGTGTGTCTCTTGCTTTGTTTTACCTCCTTTCATCACTAGATCACTTTTAGAGTTCTTATAGTTCTTTGCTCGAATCTTGTAATTTCCTTAGCAATTTTTGTCTTCTCCGCTTGCAATTAATATACTAGTATGCTAGGTTGTTTAACTTCATTTCAAATCAAGTAGATCATCGAAAATCACATAAAAATCACTCCTTTCTTGAGTTCATCTATCCTGACCAGACTAGCCCGCCTCTATTGTACTGATTTTATTTTTTACTAAGTAATTTCAGGTTTTAGCCTGTTCACTCTCCCTCTAGGCAACATTCATTGGCAATAAGGAAGAAGTTGAGACGGTGAAGCTTCCGGCACCTCAGTCAGCTCAGGGGATTAGAATGAACATTGTACAATCTAGCCCCAATATGAGGAATGTCAGTTAGATAGTGTAGGATGGAAGAGCATGTGTAAAGCTACCAGAGGGGGGTGAATGGTAGATTAAAACTTTTCCAATGGAAGCAATAAAAACCTCTTGGCAGAAAAACGATATGTTAAAGAAATCGTGTATGAGACTAATCTAAACGCGTTTCACCATGAAAAAAGTGATACATATCAGAGAGAATCAAGTCAAGAAGACGACACAACAAGAATCACTCAAATCCTTCGAGAGAACTTAAAGTTACGATCCAAAGATTGAACAAAGGTCAAGCTGTCCTACCTGAGAAAAACAGTTCTGGAACACTGCAAAGAAACTTGTGTAGATCAGAAACCACAAATCAATGACCGTAAAATTTTGACAGGTGATAGAGAATTAAGTTGCAAAGACAACCCAAAAAGAATCACGTCAATCGGATCTGTAAAACTCGAGTTATGATAAATTACCGAAGAAAGGTAGTGCTGTGAAGAAACTCAACGAGAAAAACTTGTCTGGAACATGTCGGACGAACAAGGCACAAAAGTTCGTTTCAACTACGAATTTTATTCAATAGAACACAAGAGGAACAACCCTCAAAGTTGTATGACATGATCTCTAGCCTCCCTTGCTTATATAACCAGCCTGAAGGCCAACTCAACTCAAACTAGGACTCTAATCTTACTCAAATCACGAATCGAAACATTCCATAACTGCTTAGGACTCTTCTATACGCAGATAGAAGCAATCTTAAGACTTCCAATTACCTTAGGAACGTATCCCACATTCCTAAAAACACTTCAAATTCGTGACCCACAGGAAATCCTATCATAACCAACTCAAAACTTTTCATATTTGAGTCAAACCCGACTCACCCGCAGCCTGAGTCCATAACCTAGTCGGTTGGACCATTCCAATCAATTCTTTACGTCCACATCTCTGCATCATGCCTCGGAACCATGTATCCACGTCCATGCAATCCTTGCACACTTGCAAACATCTTCCAACGATATCCACGATACCTTCATATGCATTGTTCTTGATTCATACATGTTGCGTTACCTCCCGATCAACTCAACCACAATTCCTCCGAAACTTGGTTGTTGAACCTCATCTTCTCCCTAAGACTAGTTCAATGGATCCCGTCACCATCCATGTCTTGAACTCAAGAAACATCTGCACATGAATAAACAACCAATACTTCCGAGTAGAAGTCCTCGACTTGACTCACGTTAGTTCCGAAACAACAACATCTTACGTGAGCACCTCACATAAGCATGTTGCAAACCATAGCAAAATGATATCACCCATAACCACCAGAACACACCAAAAACTTAGTAAAATAATACTAAGCAAACTTTCTATCAATGTAAAGCAAGTACGAATCATTGCAGGTTAAAAGCAGAACAACTGCGATCAAGCATCGGACCTTGCCAAAGCTAACCGGACCTTGAACCGAAGCTTACCAAAGCTAGCAGGACCTAGCACCGGATATAACCAAAGCTAGTCAGACCTAGCGCTGGAGCTTACAAAAGCTAGTCGGACCTAGAGCCGGAGCTAACCAAAGCTAGTCGGACCTAGAGCCGGAGCTAACCAAATCTAGTCGGACCTAGATAAAGAAGTCAAACCTAGCCAAAGCAAGTCGGACTAGTAAGGCCAATTTTTAGGAACGTGTGGTGGAACCAGGGTCTGAGATTAAGCAAACACTTTTTGCCTTCCGTACCTCTCCACAACTGTCCGCCTCCTGACTCCTCCCACAATGCCGCTATGGGCGAGCGGTCACTCCGATCACGGATGCCACCATCCCCTAATCGCGGCCGCCTATGCCATCCGATGCCGGTCCCCGCATCCAAGAACTGCTGCCCTGCAGTCGTTGCTGGACCCCACATGGTGACATCTAAAGCCCACGCACCTGCAGTCGACAGCGAATGTTTATGTGCCTCAGGCTATAACGTCCCTTGGCAGACGGCGTGCCGAGCCATGGCATAAGATCATAAACTTGGAGGCTGTCGCGAGCAACGAATGGCGCAAGCACAAGAAAGATGATACACTTTCTTGGACAGTAAAGTCTGGTACATAAATACGACTCCACTTTGGGATGGACACCAACTCAGTTCTGATCACTAATATCTCTCCTTTTTACAATAATGACTGCATTAAGTAAACGACTAACATAATTAAGAACTATGTAGAGTCCTTGTCTGCGATAGTGCCACTGCACGTAGGACGTGTGGTGACACCTCCCCCGCTGGTAAGATTTGCTTGCCCCCAGTCTTGATCTCAAAAAATTGATGCACTAAAACTCCCCAATCTTCCCATGTTGTAGCTTCCTTCGGAACACCAGACCACTAGATACGAACTTGAGTGATGGCATAGTTTCCCTTCTTGACCAGCCTTCTATCTATGATTGCTAGATGCTTCAGTAGGTTTTGCTCCAGATTTATAACCTGCGGAAGATGAGAAAACGTTGGGGTATGCATAGGAGTGTGTAGGATCGAAGAGAACGTGAAAGGCTACTAGAGGGGGGTAAATGGTAGATTATAATTTTTTACACGAAAGTTACAAAAACCCCTCAGTAGAAAATAAATCTAATAAGAAATTGTGTGTCCGACTATTCTAAACATGGTGAACTGTGACAAAGTAGTAGGGACTGTAGAGAATCAAGTCACGAAGACACCACAACAAGAATCACAAGAACACATCGAGTAAAACTCAAGTTATGACCGAAAGCCTGAGCAAAGATCAATATGTTCTAACAGAGAGAAGATAGATATGCTTTGCTGCAAGGAAACACATGTATCTCATAAACCACAAAATCAATGACCGTGAAACTTTCACAGATGATAGATAATTGAGTTGTGAAGAGAACACTTGAAGAATCATGTCAATTGGAGTAGTAACACGCGAGCTATGGTCAAAACACCAAAGAAAGATCGGGCAACACAGAAACTCGACAAGAAAGACTTGACGAAAACAAGTTGGACAAACAAGGCACAAAATCTCCTCTAAAATAAAAATTTTATTCACCAAAAACACAAGAGGAACAACAATAATTTGTCTCACCATAAGACCAGACATCCCTTTCTTATATAACCAACCCTAGGGCCAACTCAAACCAAACTAGGACCCTCTAATCCTACTGAGTTTCAACCGAAACTTTCCATAACTGCTCAAGACTCTTCCATATGCAGATAGAATCAACCTTAAGACTTCCAAACACTTTAGGAACATCCCACACATTACTAAAATAACTCAACTTTGTGACAAACATGAAAACTAACCAAAAGAAACTCGAAACCTTCCATAAACGGACCATAACCACCTCAGCCGTAGCCTGGGGCATAATGCAGCCGGTTCGACCTTTCCGCCCATATCTTCACGTTCATATCTCTTCATCTCACCTTGGAACCATGTTGTCACGTCCATGCACTTCTTGCACACATGAAAATACATTCCAACAAAGTCCACGATACCTTCATATGGATTGTTGTTGAACCAAACATGATGTGTGACCTCCCGATCAACTCAACCACAATGTGAGACCTATGTGCATTGAATACATTTGCCAAGGCAATAAAAGTTTTGAATACTGCCAAAAAACCTTTATCATCAAGGTCTGACTCTAGGTCCGTCTAGCTTTTGTTAGCTCTGGTGCTAGGTCCTGCTAGCTTTGGAAAGCTCCGGTTCAAGGTCCGGTTTGCTTTGGCAAGGTCTGGTGCTTGATCGCAGTGTTTCTGCCTTTATCTTGCAATGTTTCGAACATGCTTTACACTTATGGAAAGGTTGCTTAGTATTCTTTTACTAAGTTTTTGTTGTGTTTTGGTGGTTAAGGCTGATATCATTTTGCTATGGTTTGCAACATGCTTATGTGAGGTGCTCACATAAGATGTTGTAGTTTCGGAATTAATGTGAGTCAAGTCGAGGACTTGTGCTCAAAAGTATTGGTTGTTTATTCATGTGCAGGTGTTGCTTGAGTTCAAGACATGGCTTGTGACGGGATCCATTGAACTAGTCTTAGGGAGAAGATGAGGTTCAACAACCAAGTTCCGGAGTAATTGTGGTTGACTTGATCGGGAGGTTGCGCAGCATGTTTGAGTCATGAACAATGCATATGAAGGTATCTTGGACGTTGTTGGAAGATGTTTTCACATATGCGAGGAGTGCGTTACGTGGATACATGGTTCCGAGGCGTGATGAAGAGATGTGGACGTAAAGAATTGGTCGGAAAGGTCCAACCGACTAGGTTATGGACTCAAGCTGCGGCTGAGTCGTGTTTAACTCAAATATGGAAAGATTTGAGTTGGTTATGATAGGATTTCGTGTGGGTCACGAATTTGAGTTGTTTTAGGAATGTGGGATACGTTCCTAAGGTGTTTGGAATCCTTAAGATTGCTTCTATCTGCGTATAGAAGAGTCCTAAGCAGTTATGGAAAGTTTCGATTCGTGATTTGAGTAGGATTAGAGTCCTGGTTGAGATTGGGTTGGCCAAAGGGCTGGTTATATAAGTAAGGGAGGCCAGAGCTCGTGGGAGACGACTTTGGGCTGTTCCTATTGTGTTCTACTGAATAAAGGTCGTAGTTTAAAGGAAATTTTGTGCCTTGTTCATCCGACTTGTTCCGGACAAGTTTTTCTCGTCGAGTTTTCTGCATAGCACTACCTTTCTTCGGTGGTTTTATCATAACTCGAGTTTTGCAGATCCAATTTATGTGATTCTTTTTGGGTTGTCTTCACAACTTCATTATATATCATCTGTCAAAATTTCAAGGTCATCGGATTTGTGGTTTTTGATCTACATTCTTTGCAGTATTACAGATCTGTTTTTTACTCGGTAGAACAGATGGACATTTGTTCGATCTTTCAATCGTAACTTGAGTTTCTCTCGATGGATTTGAGTGATTCTTGTTGTGTCGTCTTCGTGACTTGATTCTCTCTGATATATATCACTTTTGTCATGGTGAAACACATTTATATTAGTCTCACACATGATTTCTTTAACAGATTGTTTTTCTGCCAAGGGGTTTTCATTGCTTCCGCAGAAAAAGTTTTAATCTACCGTTCACCCCCACCCCCCTCTGGTAGCTTTTCACGTGCTCTTCGACCCTAAAATTGGTATCAGAGTCACAGTGCTCTAATCTTTATGATTTGCACGTGTTTTGACTAATCATCATGGAGAAATACTCCGCAAAACCTTGTGTCTTTAGTGGTATTGATTTTCAGGTTTGGAAGACACGTATGGAAGCCTTCATCCAGGCTCGAGGCTTCGCAATATGGGAGAAGGTATACATGCCTTACGAAGTGCCGTCAAACGATCAAGTTACAGCTACAAATCTGAGAGATGTTGACAACAACAACAAGGCTCGAAACTTGATCGTACAAGGATTAACTCAAAGCGACTTCGACCGTGTTGCACACCTCCAATCTGCATACGATGTGTGGAAAGCACTTTGTGACTACCACAAAGGATTTAACACTATCAAGGAGGTAAAACAAGATATGTTTAAAAAGGAATACATGCATTTTGATATGCAAACCGATTGAGGAGTTTCCAGAGGAGGAGCTAGTACTTCTCTCTATTAGGTTCTCAAAAGCATTGCAAAATGTGAGAACTAGAAGTAGAGGAAGCTTCGGACCTCAACAATGTTTTGAATGCGGTAAGAAAGGACATTTTTGTTCAGATTGCCCTAACCTTTCAGGTCCTACTTCCCGAGATGAAAAGCAAACAAGGACAAAACACTCCTCTAGAAACGATAAGAAGAAAAAGAAGGGTTTTATAGGACGTCAATTGGTGAGCAGTTTTATCTCTGCACTCTAGGAACTTGCCTCAAGCGACGTGAACATTGGAAGTGATGAAGATGAAGATGATTTGGCAAACTCGTGCTTCATGGTGGGCAAGTCAAGATCAAGTTTGGAGGAGGCATAACACAACAGCGACAATGAGGAGGTATGTCCTACTTGTGAAGAAATGTGTGATGCTATTTCTTGTGCCACTATTGTAGTTAAGAAAAATGACAAAAAGCTTAGGGATAGTGCTGCTAAAATTGAAGCACTAGAATCTGAAATCAACCATTTAAAAACTTTAGTTCCTAGTGATAATGCATGTCCCTCATGTGATTTAATATATGAACAATTGTCCTCATTAAGAAGTGCGCACATCTCCACACTTGATAAACTTGAGTTAGAAGTCGAAACGAATAGAGAGCTTGCTACACTTAATGATAACAACTTGAAAATGCTAGCTGTTCTACAATTGATTTGCATTGTTCTACTTGTGATGATCTTGATAACAAACTACAAGATGTTATGAATGAAATTTCTATATTGAACAATGCTTTACCTGCTCATGAAGTTAAAATTTTTCTAATTGCAAATAAAAAGGAAAAACTTCATGTGAAAATTGCCTTGATTTGTCCAATAAACTTGATAACATGCATAGGACATTAGATCGGTTTTGTAATGGGAATAAGAACCTAAACTTGCTGATGAATTCTTCCAAGTCTTGCAATGATAAAACTGGTTTAGGTTTTGATTCTCATGCTCATGCTAAGGCACATCCACCTAAAATTTTAAAGTCATTAGGAAGTGGTTTGATTCAAAAAGTTCCTAAACAAAAAAAAGTGGTTTTCAAATCTGCAGGAGTGTTGTCTCGTTCGATTTCAAATGAAAATGTTGCTTGCTCATCTAGTCATGAACACAAAGTTAAATTTGATTGTACCTACTGTGGTAGAGATGGTCATGTCATAGATTTTTGTTATAGACTAGCTAAACAACAGAAAAAGGAAAGAATAATTGCTAGATCTCATAAATTTCATGCAAAATTTGTTGCACTTGCTAAACCGAATGATAGGAACATGCAATCTGCTGTAATGAGTCGAAAACATGCAAAGGTTGCTCCTAAACCTACTGTTTTTTGTGCTACACATGTAACATCTCGTAGGACAGTAGTTGGGTACAAAAATCCTCAAGCCTTGGCTCATAAATATGTTTTTTTATCTCGGCTTTCGCGTGTTATTCCTGCTGGACGTCGTGTGACTCAGTACTGGATTACTAAATGCCTTTTGACTAACCCCAGTATTGAGTCATCGACGTATTGTGCTTTTGTGTAGGTTACACGCTTGAGAAAGGAGAACATTTGGATTGTGGATTCAGGTTTCTCACGCCACATGACCGATAACAAAGACTGGTTCTCCTCCCTCTCTTTTGTGTCACGTGTAGATAATGTTACTTTTGCCGATAACTCTTCAACTCTTATAATTGCTAATGGTTCGATTAGAGTAAATGATCACAACACTTTGAAGGATATGGCACTTGTCAAAAATTTGAAATACAACTTGCTTTCTGTTTCACAATTGCTAGATGAAATCTAGAAATTATTTTCAATAAAAATTGCTGCAAAGTTGTAGGTTCAAATAGTGATTTTATTTTTAACATTGTCTCTATTTGGAAGAGTTTTTAAAGCTAATTTTGATATGTCTTCCTATAAGCATAGGTGTCTAGTTTCTAATGATTTAAAGGACTTATATTTTTTACATTGTAGACTTTGTCATGTAGGCTTTGATCATCTAACACGTGTTAGTGCTCTTGATCGCATACGTGGGCTGCCTAAGCTTAAAGGGGACAAAGAAATTATGTGCTCTTCTTATAGACATGCTAAGATGGTTGCAGGTTCACATATTCCCCTCACAATGATCATGACAACTGAACCGGGTCAACTTTTGCACCTTGACACCGTAGGACCTTCACGCATTCAATCCTTCGGAGGTAAATGGTATGTTCTTGTGATTGTTGATCATTATTCTAGATACTCTTGGGTTTGTTTTATGGCATCGAAGAATGAAGCTTTTAGTCACTTTAGAACTTTATTTCTTAGATTATCAATTGATCACCTAGGATCTTTAAAAGCAATTATAAGTGATAATGGAACCGAATTTAAAAATTAATCTTTTGATCACTTTTGTGCTGAAAATGGAATAGATCATCAATTTTCTTCACCATATGTACCTAAGCAAAATAGTGTTGTCGAAAGAAAAGACAGAACCTTAGTTGAGATGGCTAGGACTATGCTTGATGAATATCAAACTCCTAGGAAATTTTGGGCTGATGCGATTGCAACCGCCTGTTATGTCTCAAATCGTGTTTTTTTGCGTGCTAAGCTAGGTAAAACACCATATGATCTCCGATTTGAACATAGGCCTAGTGTTACACACTTTCGGGTCTTTGGTTGCAAATGCTTTGTTAAGAAACATGGTAATCTTGATAAATTTGAACCTAGATCCATTGATGGCATGTTTCTTGGTTATCCATCTCACACTAGAGGCTACCGTGTGCTTTTACTTGACACTAACAAAATTGTGGAGACTTGTGAGGTGTCTTTTGATAAAGCTAGCACAGGTACTAGCTCAAACATTGCAGGTCTGGATCCATATCTGCAGGGGGAGAGAATTTTCGTTGAAGATCAGGAAGAAGTGGTGTTGCTGCCCAAAAATTCAGCAGCCAATGACATTGTTTCAGCTCCTGATTTTGATTCACAGCCAGCACCGACGACCACCATTGCTGGTCCAGATCCTCCTCAAGTAACAAGCTCATCGATTTGTGATGAACATGAAGAAGAAGAAGAAGCTTGTGAAGTGTCCACTCCCCTCCGGGTTCTCAAAAGTCATCCTCGACAACAGATTATTCGAAGCTTGCAGGAACGAGTCACACGGTCCAGGTTTTGCGATCCAAACTCTCATGCTCATTCTGCATTTGTTGATTCTTTTGAACCCAAAGATACATCACATGCACTCACTAATGAATCTTGGATTATTGCCATGCAAGAAGTGTTAGAAAATTTTGAAAGAAATAATGTTTGAAAGCTTGTACCTCCACCTCAAGGTCACACTTTAATTGGAACTAAATGGGTGTTTAAAAATAAACAAAGCGATGATGGGGTTGTGGTTAGGAATAAGCCTAGGTTTGTTGCTCAAGGTTTCACTCAAGTTCAAGGTCTAGATTTTGATGAAACATTTGCTCTTCTTGCTACATTAGAAGCCATAAGAATTTTATTAGCTTTTGCTGCATCTAAAGGTTTTAAGCTATATGAAATGGATGTTAGAAGTGCTTTTCTTAATGGCTACATAGATGAGGAGGTTTATGTCAAACAACCACCGGGTTTTGAAAATCCAGATTTTCCTAATCATGTTTACAAACTGTCCAAAGCCTTGTACGGTCTCAAACAAGCCCCTATAGCATGATATGATAGGTTAAAAACATTCTTACTTGAAAAGGGGTTTACCAAGGGCAAGGTTGATAAAACTCTTTTTGTGCTTAAGCATGACAATGACTCATTATTCGTCCAAGTGTATGTGGATGATATTATATTTGGTTGTGCTTCTCATGATCTGTTGTTCAAGTTTACAGCTATGATGAGTTCAGAATTTGAGATGAGTATGATGGGAGAACTCACGTACTTTTTGGGGCTGCAAATCAAGCAAACCAAGGAGGATACCTTTGTGCATCAAACGAAGTATACAAAAGACCTTCTATGGGGCTTCAACATGGACAAAAGAAAGCCTCTTCGGACACCAATGGGAACAGAAACAACACTTGAACTTGATGAAGATGGTGAACCCGTGGATCAAAAAGAATATAGAAGCATGATCAGATCAGTTTTGTACCTCATGGCATCAGGAACGAACATACAATTCAGTGTATATCTTCGTGCACGGTTTCAAGCGTCCCCACGTGCTTCACATCGTCAAGCCCTCAAAAGGATTCTCAGGTACTTACATGGAACTCAAGAATTTGGTATTTTTCTTCCTTCTTCATCAACCGTTACTTTGAAAGCTTTTTCGGATGCTGATTTTGGGGGTTGTAGGATTGATAGGAAAAGTACTTCGGGTGCTTTTCATTTTCTTGGTAATTCACTTGTTGCTTGGTCCTCTAGAAAAAAAACTTAGTTGCACAATCCACAGATGAATCTGAATATGTAGCTGCTGCTAGTGCTTGCTCACAAATTCTTTGGACTGTTCAAACACTTAAGGACTATGGGGTTGATCTAGATAGTGTTCCACTGTTTTGTGATAACACTAGTGTCATTTGCATTGCTAAAAAACCCATGCAACATTCTAGAAATAAGCACATTGACATTAGGTATCACTTTCTCCGTGATAATGTTGAAAAACGAAACATTGTTCTTCACCATGTAGATACCGAACAACAATTGGCTAACATTTTTACAAAACCCTTGGATTTCAGTCGTTTTTGTTTCATTCATAATGAAATAGGGGTTATGCATCCTCATGGCTTACATTGAGGGGGAGTTTTGAAATTTGAGAAGTCTATGTGTGAATCTGAAATTAAAATAATATGAGCATAGTATTTCATACATATATGACTTTGTGATTCTTTTTACATCCTGAAGTTCTTACTATATTACTCGTGTTATACATTTTGTAGTTTTTGCCATGTCTGGTAATTGGAATAGTTACTTATACTAAATCTTGTCATGGTCGAACTTTCTTGCTGTTTTGAACTTGTTGCATGCTCACAAGTGCTTTTAATCATAAAGAATTAATCAAGTCATCAACTCACATGTTGAGTTTTTATGAACAAATATAAATTAAAAAAATCAAGAGAATATGCATGCATCACACTTCTTCTTTTGAGATGTCTTATCATTGCACTTAGATATGAACTTGGAAGAAGTTGTGTATGACTAAAACCATGTCCTTAAGCTTCTGATTGTCAAATGACATAGGCTTGGCTTGGTTGGTTAGAATAAGGCAGATGTGCATATTATCTCTTGCAAATATCATATGATCTAAATTTGTGCTTTGAAAAATAATAAAATGCAGCAACAAGTGTCGTGCTTTCAGGTTTTGAAATAGTTAAGTTTGTGAGATCATGACTTGCTAAATTAAAAATTACATTTGATCTCTAGCATGGCTTACACTACTTTATATATTCCATCGATGTGATAGTGTAAGTTACTTGATAGTATGACTTGGATGAGCTTTGTTTTATATGTATATGTTATAATATGCTCATAACAATTAAAATTTGTCTTATAAACTTTGCTGAATACATTGTCAAAGGGGGAGAGATAATATGGTGAATTTTTAAAGATAAGTATGCAAGGGGGAGAAATTGATTACACATTGCATATATTCACAATTGTTTTTGGCACGATTCTTCTCAGGGGGGAGAATTTTTTTCTCATTTTAATTCTGTTTTACAAAGGGGGAGAAATTGTTTTCAAAACTTTTAATGTGAATAAGCCAATGTTCGGATCTTAAGTGGTGTTGCCAATGCATTCATCAAGTGGGAGATTGTGAGACCTATATGTGCTGAATACATTGGCTTTGATAATAAAAGTTTTGAATGCTGCCGTAATATCTTTTTAGCAAGGTCCGACTCTAGCTTCGAGACACCACAACAAGAATCACGAGAACACATCGAGTAATACCTTGATTTTCGAGTTTGGCAAATTAAAAAAAATTTAAATTGGAATTTAAAATTTATAATAGGAAGAAATTGTTTTTATAAAAGAAAATATAAAATATATGCATCTCATCTTGCATTGTCCATTCATTCTCAAGTATTGAAAATTAATTACCAGAACAAATATGCTAACAGTAATTTATTTGCCATAATGAATATGAGATAAAAGAAATAGATGAAACTATATATATATATATATATATATAATATTTTAATATGATGAATTCATATAAAAAGAATTAAGTAGGGTGATGTGAGACCTACGTGTGCTGAATACATTGGCTATGGCGATAAAAGTTTTGAATACTACTAAAACACCTTTATCATCAAGGTCCGACGATACGTACGGCTTGTTTTGTTAGCTCTGGCATAGTCCGACGTAAGGTTCGACTAGCTTTGGCTAGGTCCGACTTCTTTGTCTAGGTCCGACTAGCTTGGATTAGCTCCAGCATCACATTGATAGCTCTGGCATGTCTTTGTTAAGCTCTGGTGCTAGGTTGTACAAGCTTTGGTATGCTCCGGCGCTAGGTTGTGCTAGCTTTGGTAAGCTCTGGCTCAAGCTCCAGTTAGCTTTGGCAAGGTTTGGAGCTTGATCGCAGTGGTTCTGCTTTTATCTTGCAATGATTCATACTTGCCTTACATTAATGGAAAGGTTGCTTAGTATTCAGTTGGTATGTTTTTGTTGCGTTTTGGTTGATATGGCTGATACCGTTTTGCTATGCTTTGCAACATGCTTATGTGAGGTGCTCACGTAAGATGTTGTAATTTCAGAACTAACGTGAGTCAAGTTAAGGACTTGTGCTCGAAAGTTTTGGTTGTTTATTCATGTGCATGTGTTGCAAGAGTTCAAGACATGGCTGGTGACAGGATCTATTGAACTAGTCTTAGGGAGAAAATGAGGTTCAACAACCAAGTTCGGGAGGAATTGTGGTTGAGTTGATCGGTAGGTTGCGCAACATGTTTGATCCAAGAACAATGCATATGAAGGTATCATGGACATCGTTTGAATATGTTTGCACATATGAAAGGAGTGCATGGACATGGCTACATGGTTCCGAGGCATGATGAAGAGATGTGGACGTAAAGAATTGGTCGGAAAGGTCCAACTGACTAGATTATGGACTCAGGCTGCGGCTGAGTCTTGTTTGACTCAAAAATGGAAATATGTTGGTTGGTTATGATAGGATTTTGTGTGGGTCACGAATTTGAGTTTTTTATGAATGTGGGATACGTTACTAAGGTGTTTGAAAGTCTTAAGATTGCTTCTATCTGCATAAATAAGAGTCTTGAGCAGTTATGGAAAGTTACGATTCGTGAATTGAGTAGGATTAGAGTCCTAGTTAGGTTTGGGTTGGCCTAAGGGCTGGTTATATAAGAAAGGGATGCCAGAGCTCATGGTAGAAGAATTTGGGGTTGTTCCTCTTGTGTTATATTGAATAAATATTGTAGTTTAAATAAACTTTTGTGTCTTGTTCGTCCGACTTGTTCCAGACAAGTTTTTCTCGTCAAGTTTTCTTCACAGCACTACCTTTCTTCGGTGGTTTTATCATAACTCGAGTTTTACATATCCAATTGACGTGATTCTTTTTGAGTTGTCTTCAGAACTTGATTATATATCATCTATCGAAATTTCACAGTCATTGGATTTGTGGTTTCTGATCTACACGAGTTTCTTTGCAGCGTTCCAGAACTGTTTTTCTCCAGTGGACAGATTGACCTTTGTTCGATCTTTCAATCAAAACTTGAGTTTCTATCAACAGATTTGAGTGATTCTTGTTGTGTCGTCTTAGTGACTTGATTCTCTCTGATATCTATCACTTTTTTCATGGTGAAACATGTTTAGGTTATTCTCACACACGATTTCTTTAATAGATCGTTTTTCTACCGAAGGGGTTGGGATTTAATTGATTCCGCTGCGTAAGATTTTTTAATATACCATTCACCCCCCCCCCCCATAGATTTTCACATTCTCTTCAATCCTACAATTGGTATCAGAGTCACAGCTCTAATCTTTGTGATTTGCACGTGCTTTTGACTAATCATCATGTAGTGTCATTGATTTTCAGGTTTGGAAGCCTTCATCCAGGCTCAAGGCTTCGCAATATGGGAGAAGGTATACAAGCCTTATGAAGTGCCGTCAAATGATCAAGTTACAGCTACAAATCTGAGAGATGTCAAAAAAAAAACAACAAGGCTCGGAACTCGATCATACAAGGATTAACTCAAAGTGACTTCAACTGTGTTGCACATCTCCGAACTGCATACGATGTGTGGAAAGCACTCTGTGACTACCACGAAGGATCCAACATGATCAAGGAGGTAAGGCAAGACATGTTCAAGAAAGAATACATGTGCTTCGAGATGCAACCCAGTGAGTCTATTGATGACCTTTTTGCTCGCTTTAATAAAATTCTCAGCAACTTACGTAGTGTCAATATTAATTTTTCAGATGCTGAAAATGCTCTACAATTGTTAAGTGCATTAGATATGTCAATTCGGGAGACGAAAGTCACATCTATTTGTGAATCTACTGTCATGAGTACACTTACTTTAGATGTGCTATATTCCAAGTTTAAAACTCATGAAATTGACATAATATCACGTAAGAACCACAACAAGTCTATTGCTTTTGTTTCTCAACATGACATGCCTAGCTCCGGTCAATCTTCATCTTGTGGTACACTTGGTTTGTTGTCCTGTCTAACCGATGAACAGATTGTGGAGTTTCTCAAGCAAAATGTGACAACTAGAAGGAGAGGAAGATCCGGACCTCAACGATGTTTTGAATTTGGTAAGACAGGACATTTTCGTTTAGATTGCCCTAACCTTTCAGGTCCTACTTCCCAGGATGAAAAGAAAACAAGGACGTCAATTGGTGAGCAGTTTTATCTCCGTACTTCATGAACTTGGCTCAAGCGACATGGACATTGGAAGTGATGAAGATGAAGATGATTTGGCAAACTTGTGCTTCATGGCGGGCAAATTAAGATCAAGTATGGAGGATGCAAAACACAATAGCGACAATGAAGAGGTATGTCCTACTTGTGAAGAAATGTGTGATGCTATTTCTCGTGCCACTATTATAGTTAAGAAAAAAGGATAAAAAGCTTAGGGATAGTGCCGCTAAAATTGGATCACTAGAATCTGAAATCAACCGTTTAAAAACTTTGATTCCTAGTGATGATGCATGTCCCTCGTGTGATTTAATATATGAACAATTGTCCTCATTAAGAAGTGCGCACACCTCCACACTTGATAAACATAAGTTTGAAATTGAAAAGAATAGAGAGCTTGCTGTACTTAATGATAAAAAATTGAAAGATGCTAGCTGTTCTACAATTGATTTCATTATTCTACTTGTGATGATCTTGATAAGAAACTACAAGATGCTATGAATGAAATTTCTATATTGAACAATGCTTTACGTTCTCATGAAGTTAAATTTTGTTCCTATTGCAAATTAAAAGGAAAAAATTCATGTGAAAATTGCCTTGATTTGTCCAATAAACTTGATAACATGCATATGACATTAGATCAGTTTTATAATGGGAATAAGAACCTAAACTTGCTGCTAAATTCTTCCAAGTCTTGCAATAATAAAACTGGTTTAGGTTTTGATTTTCATACTCATGCTAAGGCACATCCACCTAAAATTGTAAAGTCATTAGGAAGTTGTTTGATTCAAACAATTCCTAAACAAAAAGAAGTGGTTTTCAAATTTGCAGGAGTGTTGTGTCAACCGGTTCCAAATAAAAATGTTGCTTGCTCATCTAGACATGAACACAAAGTTAAATTTCATTGTACATACTGTGGTAGAGATGGTCATGTCATATACTTTTGTTATAGACTAGCTAAACAACACAAAAAGTAAAGAATGATTGCTAGATCTCATAACTTTCATACAAAATTTGCTGCACTTGCTAAACCGAATGATAGGAACATGCAATCTGCCTTAATGAGTCGAAAACATGCAAAGGCTGCTCCCAAACCTACTATTTTTTGTGCTACACATGTAGCATCTCGTGGGACAGTAGTTGGGTACAAAAATCCTCAAGCTTTGGCTCATAAACCTGCAGTTTTATCTCAGATTTTGCGTGTTACTCCTGCTGGACGTCGTGTGACTCAGTACTAGATTCCTAAATGCCTTTTGACTAACCCCAGTATTGAGTCATCGACGTATTGTGCTTCTATGTAGGTTACACGCTTGAGGAAGGAGAAAATTTGGATTGTGGATTCAGGTTGCTCACGCCACATGACCGGTAACAAAGAATGGTTTACCTCCCTCTCTTTTGTGTCAGGTGTATAGAATGTTACTTTTGCCGTTAATTATTCAACTCATATAATTGCTAAGGGTTCGGTTAGAGTAAATAATCACTACACTTTGAAGGATATCACACTTGTTAAAAATTTGAATACAACTTGCTTTCCGTTTAACAACTGCTAGATGAAAATCTGGAAATTATTTTCTCAAAAAATTGCTGCAAAGTTGTAAATGTAAATAGTGAGCTTATTTTTAACATGTTTCGGTTTGAAAGAGTTTTTAAAGCTGATTTTGATATGTCTTCCTCTAAGCATAGGTGTCTAGTTGCTAATGATTCAAAGGACTTATATTTTTGGCATCGTAGACTTTGTCACGTAGGCTTTGATCATCTGACGCGTGTTAGTGCTCTTGATCGCATACGTTGGCTGCCTAAGCTTAAAGGGTACACAAAAATTGTGTGCTCTTCTTGTAGACATGCTAAGATGGTTGTAGGTTAACATACCCCTATAACACTGATCATGACAACTGAACCAGGTAACCTTTTGCACCTTGATACCGTAGGACCTTCACGCGTTCAATCCTTCAGAGGTAAATTGTATGTTCTTGTGATTGTTGATGATTACTCTAGATACTCTTGGGTTTATTTTATGGCATCGAAGAATGAAGCTTTTAGTTACTTTATAACTTCATATCATATATTATCAATTGATCACCCAGGATCTTTAAAAGCAATTAGAAGTGATAACGGAACCGAATTTAAAAATCAATCTTTTGATCACTTTTGTGCTGAAAATGGAATAGATCATCATTTTTCTTCACCATACGTACCTCAACAAAATGGTGTTGTAGAAAGAAAGAATAGAACCTTAGTTGAGATGGCTAGGACTATGCTTGATGAATATCAAACTCCTAGGAAATTTTGGGCTGATGCGATTGCAACCGCCTGTTATATCTCAAATCGTGTTTTCTTGCGCACTAAGCTAGGTAAAACACCATATGAGCTCCGATTCGGACATAGGCCTAGTGTTACACACTTTCGGGTCTTTGGTTGCAAATTCTTTGTTATGAAACATGGTAACCTTGATAAATTTGAACCTAGATCCATTGATGGCATGTTTCTTGGTTATCCATCTCATACTAGAGGCTATTGTGTGCTTTTAATTGGCACTAACAAAATTGTTGATACTTGTGAGGTGTCTTTTGATGAAGGTAGCACAGGTACTAGCTCAAACATTGCAGGTCCAAATCCATAGCCGCAGGGGGGGAGCATTTTCATTGAAGAGTAGGAAGAAGTGGTGCTGCTGCCCGAAAATTCAGTACCTAATGACATTGTTCCAGCTCCTGATTTTGATTCACAGCCAGCACCAATGACCACCATTGCTGGTCCAGATCCTCCTCAAGTCACAAGCTCATCGATTTGTGATGAACATGAAGAAGAAGAAGCTTGTGAAGTGTCCGCTTCCCTCTGGGTTCTCAAAAGTCATCCTCCACAACAAACTATTGGAAGCTTGCATGAACGAGTCACACGGTCCAGGTTTTGCGATCCAAACTCTCATGCTCATTCTGCTTTTGTTGCTTCTTTTGAACCCAAAGATATATCATACACACTCACTAATGAATCTTGGATTATTGCCATGCAAGAAGAGTTAGAAAATTTTGAAAGAAATAATGTTTGGAAACTTGTACCTCCACCTGAAGGTCACGCTTTAATTGGAACTAAATGGGTATTTAAAAATAAACAAAGTGAGGATGGGGTTGTGGTTAGGAATAAGGCTAGATTGGTTGCTCAAGGTTTCACTCAAATTGAAGGTCTGGATTTTGATGAAACTTTTGCTCCTGTTGCTAGATTAGAAGCCATAAGAATTTTGTTACCTTTTGCTGCATCTAAAGGTTTTAAGCTTTATCATATGGTTGTTAAAAGTGTTTTTCTTAATGGCTACATAGATGAGGAGGTTTATGTCAAACAACCACAGGGTTTTGAAAATCCATATTTCCCTAATCATGTTTACAAACTATCCAAAGCCTTGTACAGTCTCAAACAAGCCCCTAGAGCATGGTATGATAGGTTAAAAACATTCTTACTTGAAATGGGGTTACCAGGGGCAAGGTTGATAAAACTCTTTTTGTGCTTAAGCATGACAATGACTCATTATTTGTTCAAGTGTATGTGGATGATATTATCTTTGGTTGTGCTTCTCATGATCTTGTGTCCAAGTTTTCAGCTATGATGAGTTCAGAATTTGAGATGAGTATGATGGAAGAACTCACGTACTTTTTGGGGCTGCAAATCAAGCAAACTAAGGAGGGTACCTTTCGTATATTTCTTTTAATGTACAAAGGTTCCTTCCTTAGTTTGCTTGATTTGCAACCCCCAAAAGTACGTGAGTTCTCCATCATACCCATCTCAAATCTTGAACTCATCATAGTTGAAAACTTTGACACAAGATCATGAGAAGCACAACCAAAAATAATATCATCCTAATACACTTCAAGGAATAGTGAGTCGTTGTCATGCCTAAGAACAAAAAGAGTTTTATCTACTTTGCCCTTGGTAAACCCTTTTTCAAGTAAAAAAGTTTTTAACCTATCATACCATGCTCTAGGGGCTTGTTTGAGACAATACAAAGCTTTGGACAGTTTGTAAACACGATTAGGAAAATCTAGATTTTCGAAACCTGGTGATTGCTTTACATAAACCTCTTCATGTTTGTAGCCATTAAGAAAAGCACTTTTCACATCCATTTGATATAACTTGAAACATTTATATGCAGCAAATGCTAATAAAATTTTTAGGCTTCTAATCTAGCAACAGGAGCAAAAGGTTCAACAAAATCTAGACGTTCAACTTGTGTGAAAACTTGAGCAACCAACCTAGCCATATTCCTAACCACAACCCCACCCTCACCTTTTTTATTTTTAAACACCCATTTAGTTCCAATTAAAGTTTGACCTTGAGGTGAAGGTACAAGTTTCCAAACATTAGTTCTTTCAAAATTTTCAAACTCTTCCTGCATAGCAATAATCCAAGATTCATTAGTGAGTGTGTGTGATATATCTTTGGGTTCAAAGGAAGCAACAAAAGTAGAATGAACATGAGAGTTTGGATCGAAAAAACAGGACCGTGTGACTCATTCGTGCAGCCTTCCTATAATCTATTGTGGAGGGTGACTTCTGAGAATCCAGAGGGGATTAGACCCTTCACACGCTTCTTGTTCTTCATGTTCATCACAAAAATCGAAGACCTTGTGGCTTGAGGATGATCTGGACCAGCAGTAGAAGTTGTTGGTGCAGGTTGTGGATCAAAATCATGTAAAAGCCCACATTTGAGAAACACAAGAAACGAAAATGCGAACTCAAAATTTTTAAGTTAAAGTGGAATTCAAAATCACATGAATCATGTTGGTTAATAAGTGATGTGAAACTATGAACTTGTTAAAACTTTAGACATTCTTTGGAGGGTTTGTGTCAATTTCAAGAAAAAAGGAATTTCAACAGAGGGATTTCAAGTAATGAAAAAAATAAAGTTAAGGTTAAAGTTAAAGTTAATTCAAAAGTCAAATGCCATACTAGGTATAAAATATTAATTTCTAAATAAAAACTATGGTCAAATGTAAGATTTAACTAAACCAAAATATATTGATAACCAATTAGGTGTACAAATTTAATTATTCAGTAAGTCATTAGAAGCTTTTAGTTGAATATTGCAACTCAATGCTTGAAACTCGAATTTGAATTCAAATGAAAATGGCAACCTCAAAATAAACAAAAACAAAGATGTGTTCTCATTTTCATTATCATTATAGTAGAATTAACGACCTATCAAAGAATGTCAAATAACAGGAAAATGCAAAAAAAAATTAATAAAAGGATGTTCAAATTTGAATTTAAAAGGTCAAAATTCAACTTGCTTGAAACTAAAATCTGATTTCATATTTGGATTCCATATATTTTATTCATATAGACAGTGAAATTGTAAAACTTTTAGAGCTTGTCTCCTATTTTTCTCTTTGGATCAGAGAGGAGGTGCCCTTAGGGTGGGATCCACCCGTCAGGGTCCCAAGACTGAGTTACCGACTCTGTTTCAGCAGCAGCTCACCGATGGACACCACCCTTGCCACACCAGGTTACACATTGATCTTTAAATAGAGGATTACAGATATAAGATCTACGGTTGTTACAAACGCACCGAGTGCAACCAACCAGGATCAAAATGAAAATTACCATGAGATAAAAGCAAATGGGGTTATATTAATATCTAAACACAACCTTATCTAGCTTAACTACTCTATCAATATTTATCTTCGGCCTTCATCGAGTACCGCAGGAGTCTATCACGTACACGTGCATATCTCTTCAATACCGGACTCTATTATTTTATGTTGCAGGTTCCTTTGGTTCCTTGTCTTCCAACACTCCCCCACGATTTGAACATCCCTTGTTCAGATTCTATTGGAACTCTGCTTGTTTTGAGGATGTCAACGGCTCGGTGAATCAATCGGCTATCTGGTCTTTTGCTGATATAAACTTGACCTGTAACAATTTGTTTGCCACCCTTTCTCTCACAAAGTTATAGCCTATTTCAATGTGCTTAGTGCGTGCATGAACACTACTGGATTTGAAGTCATGAAAGTTCCACAAAGATTATCACACCAGAGAACCTGTATACCTTCTTGACAGACTCCTAACTATTCTGAGGTTGCATTTGCTAGCGATTTATACTCCACTTCTGTACTTGAGCATGAGACTGTAGACTGTTTTCGTGCACTCCAAAACACAAGATTAGCACCCAAGTAAATAGCAATGCCTCCCGTTGACCTTCGATCATCAGGACAGCCTGCCCAGTCTGCATCAGCAAAAGGATTTACCTGCAATGAGCTATCTCTACAAAAAGTGATGTCCCAGTTCAATGTTCCTTGAGCATATCTCAATATCCTCTGTACCATAATCATTTGAACTGTACTCGGTTTATGTAATAACTGACAGACTTAATTAATGGAGAATGCTAGATCAGGTCGTGTTAAAGTAAGGTACTGCAAGGCACCTACCAAACATCTATACCGTGTGGCATCAATCTCGTCTAGTAGTTCACCATCATACGCCAAGAACTTCCCTGTAGTAGGCAAGGGTGTGTTGACAGATTTGCACTTTGTCATACCTGCTCGTTTAATGATGTCCAAGGCATATTTTCTTTGATGGATAAGGATTGCTTTTTTGCACCTTTCCACTTCAATTCCCAAATAATAATGTAGTGATCCTAGATCTTTCAAAGCAAAGTCCTTCAATTCTGTCAAAGTGCTTTGACTGGCTGCATTGAAAAGCTTGCCACAACAATATCATCAACATATATAAGTAAATAAATAGTGACTCCTCCTTTGATCAAAATAAATAAAAAAGGTGTCTCCTTTTGATGGAATGAACCCAAGATGAACAAGTCTAGATCTTAGCATTGAGTATTATGCCCTAGGTGCTTGTTCTAGACCATAGATGACTTTGTGAAGTTTGCAGAGAAAATTAGGATACTTTTGATTTCCATATCCAGGTGGTTGGGTCATATAGATTTCCTCCAAATCACCATGAAGAAAAGCATTTTGAACATCCTGTTGTCTTAGGCACCAGTTCTTTGACATAGCGATTGACAGAATAGTTCTTATAGTAGCTGCCTTTACAACCGAACTAAAAGTATCCTCATAATCAATCCGTATTTTTGTTTAAAACCTTTTGCTACCAACCTGGATTTAAACCTATCAGTTGAGCCATCTCACCTTCTTTTGATTTCGTATACCCACTTCGAGTCCATCACATTTGAGGCTCCTTCTCTTCACTACAAGAATCGGGAAAAGAAGTGTCGGCCAAACTACAATCGTCGGCCCCGACATTTTAAATCCATTTTTATCCGTCGGTTTAGGTAAGCCGAAACTTATATATTTATGGCCGTCAGCTAGGCGATGACGGCCGATGGCTTCAAGTATGGCCGTCGGTTTCAACAAAGAGGCCGACGGCTTTAATTATGGGTGTCGGTTTAATGGCACGGGGCCGACGGCCTTAGTGTGGGCCTTGCTGCGCGAAAAAACTATTTTCCTGCCGATCTATAAGGCCGTCGGCCCAGACAAAAGAGCCAACGGCTTTAAAGTGGGCCCCACCCTGCTAGGCTATGGTCGTCGACTTTAGTGCTCTTGCCGACGGCCATAAAGTGGGCCCCACGGACCTCAACTAAGATCGTCGGTTCTGTGTAACCGGCGAATTTAGAGCCCTTAACATCGCCTTCACCGCGGGAAAATCTAACACTCCATGCGCGCCGCTACCCGCATCCTCGAGCCGCCGCCCGCATCGCCGCCCCGCCACTGGCATCACCGCACCGCGCCCCGCACCGCCGCCCGCGCCTCGCTGCCTCCCAGCGCCTGGCCACACAGAGCCCCGCCTCCCAGCACCCCGGCTGCCGCGCCCCGCCCCCGGCTGCCGCATCCCGGCTGTCGTGCCCCGCCCCAGGCTGCCGCGCCCTGGCGCCCCATGGTGGCCGCCTTGCCGCGCAGTGCCCCAACCGGACACCGCTCCCGGTCCGCACGTCTGCGCCTTCACTCCTTCGGCTCATCGGATAAGGTTATACCTTAAACTTGTCTATAAATTAAGTTTTTGAATTACGATAAGTGTGGCGTTATGTTTTTTATTTGATTAGTGTATGAATTGCTATATCATTACTTGTGCAAGTTTATATTGTGTTTTATCCATATATGTGTATGTTAACTTGATTATCATAGATGTTAGTTATTTAAGTTCAATTATGTTTATTTTAATTTTTTATTGTTTATGTACTATATGTATATATAATGTTATTAAATATAGGTGAATAGGATCGACTAGACGATTAGTCGTCGATTAGGGCGATTAGTCGACCGTAGTCGAACTATAGTCTACCTCGTAGTCGTTCAATGTATTTAGAGAGAAGTGTTGTTAGTCGACACTAAGGAAACAAAGCCGGGTGACGATCGTAAGGCGATTGGTGACGATTAGTCATTCATTAACATATATTTATTTGATGCAGTTTTAAAATGGGTGACGATCATAAGGCGATGTATGATGGATGAAGTTCAACGGGTGCGCACACTAATGAATGGGGTCATATCGCAAATGCTTTTCTGAGCTATGCATTTGCTAGTGATGCTCGTGTTGTGAAGTGTCCGTGTATCATGTGTCAGAATCATCGATGTCTGGATAAGTCTGAAGTGGAGTTGGATCTTTGCAAGCATGGAGTTATGCCCGACTATCTGGTGTTGCGTGAGCATGGGGAGATAGAGCATGATGACGAGTCGGACGGTAATGAGGATGAAGATTGGTTGGATGAGATGATAGCAGACATTGGTAAAGAGTACAAAGATGAGTCACAACCGAAGGAGGTGAAGGAGTTCTACGAGCGTCTTGCCACAGCAGATCGAAAAGTGTATGAGGGCGCCAATATGACCGTTTTGCAGGCGATCACACGACTTATGGTGATGAAGTCCAAGTTCAATTTCGCAAACAATTGCTACAATTGTATCATTAAGCTAATCAGTGATCTCCTTCCGCCAGGTCATCACATGCCGCCGGATCTATATGAATCTAAGAAAATTTTGGCTGGTCCAGGCATGAATTATGAGAAGATTGATGCGTGTGAGAATAATTGCATGTTGTTTTGGAAGGAAGACATGGACGATACTCATTGTATGCATTGTAATAAATCTAGATATGTGGACGTCATGAATGATGATGGAGAACGAATAACTACAAAAGTACTGATAAACAACTTCGGTACATGCAATCACGTCAAGGCTTAAACGATTGTTTCTGTCTCAAGAAACAGTGAAGCACATGCGATGGCATCTTGAAGGGATATGTGAGAACGATGACAAAGATGTTATGGCGCATCCTTCGGATGCCGCATCTTGGCAAGCTTTAGACCGTTTCGATCCAGAGTTTGCAAGAGATCCGAGAAATGTTCATCCTGGGTTGTCAACAGATGGTTTCACTCCATTCAGCACTAGTAGCAGCTTGTTGGCCTGTTTTTATAATGCACTACAATCTCCCTCCCAACATGTGCATGAAAGAAGGATACATATTCCTTGCGGCGGTCATTCCTGGTCCTAAACATCCAGACAAGAAAATCAATGTGTTTATGCAACCGTTGATTGAAGAGTTGAAAGAGTTGTGGCACGGTGTAAAAGCATATGACAGTCATATGAAATGTGAATTTAACTTATGTGCCGCGTATCTATTCATGATTTGTTTGCATATGGCATTTGGTCTAGTTGGTGTGTCCACGGACAATTGTGTTGTCCCATATGTATGAGTGACACTGATGCTATAAGGCTGAAGTACTGGAAAAAAGTCATCTTTTTTGATTGTCATCGATGATTCCTTCCTTCAAATCATCCTTTCAGGAGAGATACACAATCATTCCAGAAAGGCATAAGAGTTACAAAAGGAGCACCGCGTCGATTGACAAGCGAGCAAAAAATAGCATGGCATGCAAAGTTAAAGCAGTCTGAAGAGGATGGTTTCGAATGGCATGGTACACAACTCAATTGGACTCATATTTCTTTTCTTTGGGAGCTACTATATGCGAAGGTGCTGCTTCTACCGCACAATATTGATTTGATGCATCAGGAGTGTAATGTCGTTGAAAGCATAATAAGCATGTGTTTTGATTTTACCGGTCAAACCAACGATAAAATTTGAATGCAAGAAAAGATTTAGCTGATCTTTGTGATCGTCCTGGGTTTGAGATTAGAACAAATGCTAGTGGAAATGAAATTCAGCCATGAGCTCCTTACTGTGTCAAGCCAGAAGAAAGAAAGCAAGTACTTAGTTGGTTGAAAACGTTGAAATTTCCAGACCGCTATGCAGCTAACATAAAATGATGTGTTAATCTTAGCACTGGTAAACTGAATGGGTTGAAGAGTCATGATTACCATATTATGATGGAAAGGTTGTTACCAGTAATGTTTCGTAGATACTTCAAACCTGACTTATGGAAGATATTTGCTGAACTTAGCTATTTTTATAGGCAGATATGTGCTAAGGAAGTGTCAAAGAAGATAATGCTGCAGTGGGAGAAAGAAATCATCGTTCTTGTATGTAAGATGGAAAAAGTCTTTCCTCGTGGATTTATGAATGTTATGCAACATTTGCTGGTGCATTTGCCTTATGGAGCATTAGTAGCAGGACCTGCACAGTTCAGGTGGATGTATAGTCAAGAAAGAGAACTGAAAAAACTTCGAGCTACAGTGCGCAACAAGGCAAGAGTTGAGGGTTGTATTGCAGAAGCATTTGCAGCTAAAGAGATTACAAACTTCTCTAGCAAATATTTCGCACGTGCCAACAATTGAATGCATCTATGACACGATATCATGATGCTGAAGAGCAGCCTATGACTGAGCTTAAAATTTTTCATTCGAAGGGTAAAGGTGTCGGGGTTGCCAATTCTCATTATATTTCGGAGCAAGAGAGAAACTACACCATGCTTTACATGTTTTTCAACATGGAAGAAGTGTTACCATTTTTTGTAATGTTTGACAATCTGTATTGGACATCTTCTCGAAGGCCGACACAAAGTCAATTGGATAATCTACGTCAGCATGGCATAAAAGGTGGCAAAAACTTTTTGAACTGGTTTCGTGAACATGTAATGTGCTAACATCTCCGATATCCTTTGTTCTTCAATCATAGTTCATATACTTACTATAAGATGCTTTGTATATTGTTGTACATGTAGTCTATGAAAGATGTCAACATCTCAGATGATTTGTGACAGATCGCGAATGGTCAGTTGAAAGCTTGAGAATTTAGCCGATATGATATCAATGGATATCGTTTTCGAACGGCAAGTTTAGAAGCAATTCGTCCACTTGCAGCCACATCAAACAGTGGAGTGTGTATAACGGCTGCGGAGGGTAGTGGATAAGTGAAGGAATACTATGGTGTTCTTCAAAAAATAATTGAGTACACATTTGGCGGTACGAAAGAACTAAAGCTGGTGTTCTTCGACTGTCACTGGTTTGATCCAACATCGGGCATGCGAGTGGATAATTTTGGAATGGTGGAGGTCAACCACAACTCATGCTATACAACCCCTAACAACAATGTCGTACTTGCACATCAAGTGGAACAAGTGTACTATTTAAGTTATCCTCATCCAAGTTTGAAAAATTGGTGGGTTGTATATAAAGTTAACTGTGGAGTGCACCCTCGTCATTATGATGAGTACATAGACAACTAGGAAGACGATGATGGCGCTATTTATGAAGATGAAGTCAAGGAAGTACAAGATCATAGGATATCTTCTAGGACAAGGCTTGTAGAAATTGCTAGTACTACTCTAGAGTTAATGTCTGAAGAACAAGCCGAACCTTCGAGAAAACGTCTTCGGAAATCTCAAAGGATTATTGAAAAGCAAAATAGAATTATTGATGAAGATAGTGAAGGAGAAGAGTTTGAGGAAGAGATAGTAGAAGAAGAGGGACATGAAAATATTCATGCACGTGTGATAGAAGCAGAATCGAATGCTGATGATTTTTAGCACATTCTAATACTGGTGATTTTTATTTCTTACTTGTTCGCATTCTTTGAGATTTAAATTTTTATTGTTTACATCTTTTAGTCTTTATCATTTATTGTTTATTGTTTAATAATCTTGTATACTAATCATTATTTGAAATTTGTGCAGATGTGGAAGCATTTCAAAAAAAGGAAAGAAGTGAAGTGGTGATACTTCTTCCTCCGCGTCTCAGTCTCACCACAGTAGTGGTTCGGTTAACATGTTCTTGTTTCAGGTACTTTGTTTTTTGTAACACTTCAATATCATAATCAGCTATTTACTATTTGCTATATGTTTATTTGCATTTGTAGGGCACAACCCTGAGTGCAGATAGACAGAGACAACTCCTGGGGTGTGTGACAGAGCAGGAATCGAGCCAGCTAGCACCAGGTTCAGGAGGAGGAGGCTTAGGTGTGTACTCGGAGGAGGCTCAGGAGCAGGAAGGAGGCTTAGAAGCAGGCACAATGGAGGAGGTACAGGAGCAGGGGAGGCTTAGGAGCAGAGGAGATTTTGGCGCAGGTCTTTGCGACATCGTCTTCTGAGGGTGGACAGGATGGTACTGAGGGTGGACAGGGTGATATTGAGGGTGAAGAGAGTGGCAAAGAGGAAGATGACCCGGAATGAGATGCAAGGTTGGTAAGATTGGCAGAGTTACAAGAGGCAGTAGAGGGACAAAGTGATTGATGCCCTTATAGGTATTTTTTGAATTATTGATAAGTTATCTTATACATTTGATTTTCTTGTCAACTAACTAATGTTATTTGTAGAGGCTGCGGAGACACCTTTTGTGTACTCCAAGTAAAAGTCCCGATACACGTGCGGTTATAAGGCCACATGGTACTAGGTGCTGGCTGGAGATTGGTTGGATGGCAGGGGGCATCGACGCTGTGTTAACACAGAGTTGGGACATGCCATTCGATTTCTCTTTCCGGGGATGGTTCTTGCGGGCGGTCAGCTAATTGTCGCCCAATATTGGGATCACTATGTCCTGAAACCATATGGCACTGCGGGTACTTGTCAGGATAGAGTTTGGGAGATTTTTTGGGTGAGTTTGTTTTCATTGTTTGAAATAGGTTGCATCTTACTTAGGTTGATACTAATTGTTGGTTTTATGCAGGGTATATTTAAATTGGAGGAAGGTGTGGCTCCAGCATATGCGAGGTCTATTTTCGAGACCTCAACGAGAAAGCTCACGAAGGACTCCTTCTCTGATGCACAGATCAAGGCTGTGACCGTGTATTACAAGACCAGATTGTGTCAGTCCATGACAAACAAGCGAGCAGCTACAATTTATCTGTAGAAGCATGAGTACATGGAGAGTAGTGTGGATTGGATCTGTGTAGATCTGGCGGCTTGAGAATGGCTATGCGAATATTGGGCGTCGAAGGAGTTCAAACATATCTCATGGAGAAACCGAAGCAACTGAAAGAGCAAGCCTGGACTACAACTTTATGGGGCAGATGGACATGTGCGGATGGCACAACGAATGGTATGAACTATCACAATCAATTGTAAATTGCTTTAAAAAATTGCATTGATTGAAATGATGTTGTATTCTGATGTTGCAGGAAGCTGAAACCGGTGTCGCACCTTCTTTTATTGAGGTTTACCTCAGGGGGCATAGAGGCACAGATCTGGCACGCCCAGAGCAGTTGTGTGACGAGGCGACAACAGAAAAAGTGGTAAGTGTGTTGACTGTTTTCTATCTATGAACTAAATCTATCTTTAATGACTCTTACTCATGAATTTAATTTAATGTTGCAGACAAAATATGTTGAGTGTCTCAAGAAAAAGCATGGAGATGATGTAGATTATTTAAGAGCGCCTTTGGATGTGGGTGCGGCGTACGAAGACGGCTGAGGCGTACCACATGGGAGGTACGTGTAAAGTTAATAATTGTTTAAAGGTTAATTACCATCGATTCATCACATTTGTGATTTTTGTAGACTTGGATTAGGCGACAGTTATGTGGAGTGTGACGCTTATGTGGGACGACGGTCTTCTACTTTCAGTTTGAGTCGATCCCGTGTTGCAGATGAGGTATTGCAAGAAAAGTCAAGACGGTACGAGGAGAAAGTGGAACAACAACAACAGCAAATACAACAAATACAAATGCAGCAATAGCAGATGAAGAAGATGCAGCAGCAGATGCAGTATCTATATATGGTGCAGGTAACTTGTAATCTTAACAATTGAATAGTTTATTCATTTCCATACTGCTTCTACTTAAGATTTCACAAATAATTTCCTTTCTGTAGTTCTTGGGGCAAGGCAACACTAGAACTCAGTTTAATATGCCACAACAGCCTCAGTTCGAGATGATGTCAAATTACTGCTTTACATAAGTTGCTATACTTGTTACCATATTTGTGTCAAAGTCAGTAACTGATATTCTTACATTATGCAGTTCTTCCCTCAAGGTGGCTTTGGATCGCAGTTCGGTATGCCTCGTCCAATGCAGCCCGGACAACAAGTTGGCTCTTCATCACAGGTATAACCGCATTTCTTATTTATTCGACTGATTGTACGAAATACTAATCATATTTGTCTCAGGGTTTCCAGAGTGGTCAAGCCTATCCTCCACAACAGGGACTCATGTCAATGTTGGCCCCTGGATTGCAGCCTTATCCAGGTGTTCTCCCATCGTTGCCCTTCGCTTCGGGGCATAGTCAACCATCAACACCTTTGGGCGCCGCAGCGGTATGATTACTAAATCATTAGCTCTAATGATAGCATAGCTTAATTTTAACAATACTTAGTGATTTATTCAATGACATAGTTGGTAATACCTTTAAGTTAATTACACATGTGAGTTGGGCTTTTTGTGAATTTTAGAAAGATTGAGACATATGAATTGTAACTATTAATGAAAAGTTAACTTTTATTTGTTTCTCGTAAGGTTCCGCTCATGGTTGTGATGATTTCCTCAATTTCAACACCGGAGGTGCAAGTGGTGGAGGTTCGAACAATGATATGCAAGCGGAGTAAAATTCACAATGGTTGTGTTTGTGATGCGTTTTCTCTTGAACTAATTTGGCTTGAACTTGTTGATACGTTAAGTTAGTTGTATGACTATGTGAAGAATGTGATATATTTGTTGCATTGTGTGGAATTATGGATTATATGTGTTGTATATAAATTGTAGATTATGTATGTGCAAAATCTGATACATGTGTGCTGTATATGTGTGTTGTATGTGCTGTATGTGCAAACTGGAGGCTTCCCACCCTGGGAGGGAGGGAAAGCAGCCGGGAATTTAAAAAAAAAGCCAGTATGGCCGTCAGTTCCTGGTGAACGACGGTCATAAGTACCATAAAGACGTCGGTGTGGCGACGAAACCGACGGCCATAAGTTCACTGAGACGCCTACGTGTCGCAGATAAGGCCATTGGTGCCGACGGCTTTAAAGGAACTATAGGTGTCGATGATAATGGGCCGACGGCCTTAAAGAGTTATGACCGTCAGTCTGCCACCATCGACGGCTATATAGCGCCTACGAAGTAAAGGCGTCGGGGTAGGCCGCACGACGTCTTTAGTTCTCTAAAGCCGTCGGTCCCGATGTCTTTAATGCTTCAAGAACGTCGACTTGGTGTCGTCGGATATGGCCGTCGGCAGGCCGACGAGTTTAGAGTAAGGCCGTTAGCTACAGTGTCTTACCGGCGGCCATAAGGCCGACACTTCTTTGCGCGTTTCCTGTAGTGCTTGGAACGAGGGGCCACGTTTTATTTGTTTCTAGAGCTCAAAAAATTCCAAGTCCATAGCTTGCTTCCAGTTACCGTCACATAGGGCTTCTTGAAGATTGTTTGGCTCTCCTGCAGTAGTTAATAGGCAAACAAAATCATTACCAATGTTCTTTTGTTTAGTAATATTATTCTGCAATAGACTTCAGGGGCGAGAGATTATCTGATTATTTTGAGCAGCAGTCTGGGCAGCCTCTGTTGTAGCATCCGGTTGCGTCTGTGGTTGATATTCCCGAGGCAAGTCAGAGCCAGCAGACAGGTCAGAATACATGGCATCACCCGCAAGACGCGTGACGCACAACGGACTGGCTCCCGCATGGCCAGACAGCCCAGCCGAGGATTCTCCTGCACGATTGGACGGACCGACGTCACCTCAGGAGATCGGCACACCGGTCGGATTAGTAGTTGCAGGATCATTGATTGAATGCGGCAGTTGTCTGGAGGACGCGGTCTCGCAAGGCGTGCCATCGCAGGACACCAGACCTGTTGCTGTCTCGTTTCCAAAAACAGAGTAGTAGCCCTGGTACAGGAATCCCGTGGTGCACAAGATCAAACAACACTGGTCGGATCTGTTGTGGCAGTGGCGCCCGGATTTGCTGCATGTGGTGATCCTGTAGCTTCACCTGTAACCTGCGCAGAATCACAATCTCCAAGATTTTCCAGGTCAGAAGAATGCAACAGCCCTGCAGGACTCTGAAAATTATTTTGTTGGTTTATTCCACCTGAAAAGGGTAACAAAGTTGGATCAAGGAGTAGGATTTCCGAGTGAAGTTGGGATCCGGCATTTGGATGTAATGTATGAAATGGGAAACATGTCATTAAAAATGACATCACGCAAAATATACACACGACCAGTAGAAATATCAAGACACTTTTAGCCTTTATGTAATGAGCTATAGCCCAAGAAGGCACATTGTTTTGAGCAGAAGGCAAGTTTGTGAGCGTTGTAGGGGCGCAAATTAGGCCAACAGGCGCAGCCAAATAATCTAAGATGAGTATAATCAGGTTTATAGCGAAAAAAAGCCTTTCTATTGGTGTTTTGTAGCCAATGACGCGAGATGGTGTTCTATTAGTAAGGTATGTGGCAGTGGAAAATGCCTCATCCCAGAATTTAAGCGGCATTGATGCATGAGCAAGAAGGGTGAGACCAAATTCTACAATGTGTCTATGTTTGCGCTCTGCGGCTCTATTCTGTTTGTGTGTATGTGGACAGGCTACAAGATGTACAAAGCCGACTTGATTAAAAAAGGAATTGAGTTTTTTATACTCACCTCCCCAGTCGGTCTGAACAAAGATGATTTTTCTATTGAACATCCTTTCCACCTATTTCTGAAAAACATGAAATTATGAAAAACTTCAGATTTATGACGAAGCAAGTAGATCCACATGAACTTGCTAAAATCATCTATGAAGGTGACATAATATTTATTACGACCAACAGAGGAGGGCGCCGGACCCCGCACATCAGAAACAACTAATTCGAGAGGAGATGAAGAAATACTATGGGACTGCGGAAAAGGAAGTTGATGGATTTTACCATGTTGGCAGGCATCACACACGTGAGCTTTATTGGATGAAGGAGAACACGACAGCTAATAATCACGCACAACTTCATTAACTATCGTCATGGACAGATGACCTAATCTATAATTCCATTGCTCACAGGATGGCTTGGAGACAATGAGGGTGCATCTGGTTGACGAATTTTCAAGAGATGGCCATGGGTAGAGGCCACCTCTACATCTGCCTTGTAGAAGGACCTTCTTCGTAGTTTGATCCTTAACCAAAAAATATTGTAAGTGATATTCAATAAAAATAGGATTGTCAGTTGTGAGCTTATGAACGGAGATTAGATTCTTTGTAGTGGTGGGGACATGTAGGACGTTTTTGAGATGAAGTGGATGAACAGGGGTGAGAAGTGTGGAAAACCAACAAAATTAGTCTTCATACCTGAGCCACTTGCCGTGTGAATCTTCTCTTGACCATCATATTTGTCCTTGATGGTCAATTTCTCCAGCTCTCTTGTGATATAATCAGTTGCACCGGTATCTATATACCAGTTAGTGTCTACACTATAGGATGGTGTGGCACTATTTCCTGACTTCTCTTTTAGTTTGAACTCTTTATCAAATCTTTTATAGCACCTGTCGACCGTATGGCCAATCTTTGCACAAATATGGAAAGTCGGCTTGTTTCCCTGGTCACCACATCCTTGTCCTCTACCTCTGCCATAGCCTCCTCTATTGTTGTTGCAGCCTCCTCTGTCACGAAATCCTCCACGTGCGTCTGAGTTCGCACTGTACTAGTAGCGCATGATTTTCCTTTCTAACCTTGCTTTTGTAGCAAGAAGCTGAGCAAACATGTCAGATAACGAGATAGGTTCTGATCTTGTACTTACGTTTTCCACCAACGAGTTGTAGTCCGCATGTAGACCAACCAGAATATAGGTGATGATATCATCATTCTCCAGCTTCTTTCCTGCTGCGGCCATCTCGTCAGTGTATTCTTCAATCTTCGAAAAATATGATGCAATACCCAAGTCACCTTACCTGGTGCTGGATAATTTTGCACGGAGATGCACAATGTGCGCCCTAGATTGTGACACAAAGCACTCCTGAATAGTTTTCCACACCTCTGCAGATGTGGAATACATTGCTACTTATGCCAAGATTTCTTTGTACAATGTAGAATTGATGCAGCTAAGTAGCTGTTGGTCTTGGATGACCCAGCTTGCATACGATGGATTAGAAATCTTCTCTAAGGACTTGTCCGTTTTCTCCTGGATCAATTCTTCATCAGGCGCCTTGATTCTTCCATCAAGAAAACCAAACAGTTGTGCGCCTCGAATAGCCGGTAGGACCTGCGCTCCCCTAGCAGGTAATTCTCCCAGGTCAACTTCTCAACCGGATGGCTGAGAGTATTGATAGCAGCAGCAGAAGGTGCGGTAGAAGGCGTCGCCGAAGTACTCATTGTCTTGTAGGAGATCTATGAGCTCCGATTACGATGCGGAAATAGGTGAACTGCTGTATTCAGCCTTGCCACAGCAGGTTACACGTTGATATTCAAATAGAGGATTAGAGATAGAAGATCTACGGTTGTTAAAAATGCACCGAGTGCAACCAACCGGGATCAAAACAAAAATTACAAAGAGATAAAAGCAAACCTGGTTACATTAATATCTAAACAACCTTATCTAGCTTAACTACTCTATCTATATTTATCTTCGGTCATGTTCTCAGGTACACGTGCGTATCTCTTCAATACCGAACACTATTATTTTATGTTGCAGGATCCATTGGTTCTTTGTCTTCCAAGTCTTCCAACACAGTGCTTACCGCTCAAGGTGGCCCAGCTTTTGCCCTTATCACTACTCGCTCCTATAGCAACCAGTGCACGGTTCTTTGCTCTTCTCGCTTCCGCTCGTGCACCCTGCTCGCCATTTTCGTTTGCTGCTCTGCCGCTTCGTTAGTCATGCATCTCCGTGGCTGCTTTGGGGACAGTGAGACCGCTTCGACATTTGGGTGACTTTTGAAAGGTTGTCACTTATGGCGCCACGGGGGAGGTCTGTAAGTCTCTTCTGGGTGGGTTTATGCGACGCGCAAGCCGTGTGTTTCATGATTCGAATCACTTTCGCTCGCGGAAGGGAGCATACTTGTACACTTAGTCGTGACGTAGTAACAATTGGAATTGGGTGGAACGTATTGTATGGTTAAGTAACTTGGTTGAAGTAGTTGATAGGAGAACTAAAGTTATGATTCTAAGCAACTTCATCTTCTATTATATAACTGAAGCAATAATCTACTAATAGTGAACATTTACTTACTACAATTTAAATTCTAGTCTTATGTTCCCAACATGTAGAGTTTCATGCTTAGGTGAGACGGTTAAGTCTTGCTGAGCCTTGTGCTCACGGTTGCATATATATGAGTTTTACAGGTGTATAGCTATGATGGGTTGCTAGGCTTTGCCCTTGTCGGGCTATATAGCCAATGAAAGCCCTGGACGCCGCTGCTTTCTTCTGTGATGCTAGAGTGGAGTATCTGCGGGCTGGATACGACCGCTACCGCTGTAGTGTAGGTTTGAGAGAGTAGTATGAAGACTTCCATTGATGTAAGCTATGTTGTAAAACTCTGAGATTAATATAAGTTGCTCACTTATGTTATGAGTTCTTTGTTCTTTTCTGTGTTGTGCTATTTGGTGTCGCATCGCACGACTCCACCCAATGTGATTCCTGGTTTGTCGGAACCCTGGTTCTCACAGCATAGTATCAGAGCTGCATTGGGAATAGCATACCTAAAAAGGAACCTATTTTGAAAACTATAGACTTACGAGTGAGGATTCGGTACTACACCAACATAAGTACTGATATGAGCATAATTATCTAAGGTGCCAAGCTAACATATTTGTTATTATATTTTGTAACAATGCTCCTACTTCAGGTAAGAGGTATGATACGCCACCGCAAGTGGATCAATTGCGGTAAGCTCCCCCGTACAAGAGGTAGTATGATGATTGTCCCCCGTGGAATGGCATGGGAGTTAATATGAGTCTCTGAACCTTCTCATGGTTCTGAGAACATATGAAAATGTTGCTCCCTGGTGTGCTTCAGGCAAAAGCGTGGATACCCCATTGTGTGGTCAAAAATGCGATAGTATGCAACTCTTGGACAATTCATGTTCAATGAACCATACACAGTACTCACCATCGGCGTGCCTCTGTGAGGTAGGGGCAGTAGGTGGTATGCGTTGGGTTGATAAAATTCCCAACTGTGACGACCCGTTCGCGCGCTACTTAAGTTCCATATCGTGTGGTGTGGAAACACGATCATGTTTCTCAAAATGTGTTCTCCTCGAGAACGACCTGTATGGAATGATACAGGGCGTTAGATTGGACAATGATATATTATTATTGTGATTGCCTGTCGTGCTGCCCATGTGGATCGCCCTTGTGGCGCATTCTATGAAATGGAAATTATGTGTCTTGTGCAGGTACACTAACCACGTTAAATGTATTGCGAGTAGAAAACGTTTGCGAGTGCTCAATCTTAGTGCCATCTATAAGACGTATATGCCAGAGGTAATCCAGTTAGGATTTTATATTTGTGAGGAACGTAGTACCGTCATGAATTCCGTGTGATGCATCAACATCGACATCGACCAGAATAAACATATGAGTATACAAACTAGTGCTTTAACCTGATTCCACCACACTTGAACTCAAATCAACTTAAGAGGGAAAAGTGGAGTGCTTTTGGCAGCTGCGCTGCTGAAACATTCTCGGGGCATAACTCCGTTAGTTTTCCACCATCAAAGGTGTGCGATGCAGTTTTGGAAAACTTGAAAAGGGTTGTAAAAACTTTTATGTTGCGCACCAGGACAGATTCTCACATTTAAAATGGTGAAAAGTTCACTAAAGCCTTAAGTGTCCTATGCAGATCCTGTATAGTTTTGGAAGAAATTTCAATCAACTTTGGAAGTTCATATATCTTAGTAGGTTTGGCCATTTTAGTTGTAGTATACATGGATGGAAAGAACAAGCAGTCCTACAAATTTTACATTGACCTCCAGACCAGAACACCACTGTATAAAGATTAAAATGTACAATAACTACAACTGCTACAATTCTGATGCTTAATGGACCAGCCTATGTAATTTTGCCATATCTCCTCATAGAAACATCCTATAAATTAGTGTGATACATTTCTGCAAAGGGGAGAAGATGTGCTAAAACTCTGTAATTCATAGTTGTCTCACATTCGGCCCAGAATAGGTTCAAATTGCGAGTTCAAAATTGTACATATGTGAAGGTACTGCCAGAATCAGCCAGACAATAGTTAAACTTTGAATAAACATATCTCCTAAGTTAGAAAAGTAACATAGGCATGTATATACATTTTGAAATCTTAAGAAGTCCTCTAGAAAGTTTCAATTCAATGCTAAGGCTAAAACTCGTTGTAACAGGGTGTAATTCCAGTTATTGTCAAAATTATTCCAACATTCTAGAATCTGGACATAGAGTGCACGGTTTGTGATTTGGCTACCAACGACATGTATGAAAGTTGTAATGGCTGAATGTATGCATTTCTGGGAATTTGAGATGCTGTGTGACAATGTTGTAATTGTAAGTTACTTCAAATTTTGAAATATTATATCTGTTTAAACTGTGGCCAAAATCCCTACTTTTAGGGGAGGTTCTGTCAAAATAGCCCCAGAAAGCTGTCAGCTTTAAACCACTATAACATTGACACCCTTGATGCAAGGGAGGCACATTGGTAACCGTTGGAAAGTTCTGAGAGTCAGCTATTACTGTTCTAATTGGATCATGACATGAAAATGTCATTTGCATAGTCAAATTTGAGTTTGAGTGCGACATGGTCTAGCTGGAACAGATTTCACACAGCTTAAAGGAAAGGAGTGAACAATGTTGCAACTTAGTGGTTTCGCTATGCACTTTATATGGACATATTATTTACTGTGGTAATGGACATGTGACTTGATTCAAGTCTATGTCCAAACATGGATCTTCCATTCCTACTGATGATAAATGATTTGACTTGCTTAGCTGATGTGAATCGTCCAGGTTTCATATCAATGTTGTTGTGGTTGCTCCAAGAGGTTGGATATATTGAGTATGCGTCGTCAACTTCGAAAGCAGTAAATTTTGAACTTGGTACTGATAGAATCATATGCAAGTAATCGACTAAAGGTGATGGAACTTACTAGGCTAACACTTAAGGGGGAAAGAGTGCACCCTAGTAACCAAGGTGTTACATCCACCAAGGTATCATGCTAACTTTACATCAACACCGAACCAACTGTTGAAACTCACCGACATGGATACGGGTTCTGAGGGCAAGCCAACTTCAATCACTAAAGAATAGAGATCATTAGTAAGGATACTACGAGATGAGAGATCCGACTCTTTGCTAAGAAATCACAACAGTACATGTAAGTTGTGATTAGTAGGCTTTAGAAAACTTCATGTACATAATAGGTTCAATCACTCTATTCCATCGTGTGCACTCCATTACGTGTACATAATTCCTTGCTAACGCTCTTCCTGGAAATGATGGAGCTTGGTCGAGACATGAAAGTAGCATCCCTTGTTCAACACATTTTCATGACCAAGTTATTCGAGCCTTGTAGATCTGAAGATATTTCTTAGCGTAATTGAACTATCTTACCGATTTTTGCTCAAGTGAGTGCACGCATTAATATGTATCCTCATTCAATTACATAAGAAATGTCGATTATTCTTGAGCTATGAACAATTTGTCGTTCATAATGCCATTTGCTTCATTCATTATCTTGATTACTACAAATTAAACATATTACTTGACACCATTATAACTGAATCACAATTGAGTCATTATCCTTGACTTGTTGAGATTCAAACACCTTGATTATTGAAAATGATGATTCTAATTTGAGGAGTTTCCTTATGACTCCCCAACCTCTGAAAACCTTGCATTTTCTCTACTCATGAGACTATCGCTCAATTGCCAAGCTGATGAAACTCCTCGACTTGTAATGTGTAGGATCGAAGAGCACATGAAAAGCTACCAGAGTGGGGTGAATAGTAGATTAAAACCCCTTGTCAAAAAATAAATCTGTTAAGAAATTGTGTGTGCAACTGATCTAAATGTGTTCGACCGTGAAAAAAGTAATAGATATTATAGAGAATTAAGTTACGAAGATAAGACAACAAGAATAATGAAAAACCATCGAGAAAAACTCAAGTTATGATCGAAAGATCGAACAAAGGTCAATCTGTTCTACCCAAGTAAAAACTAGATCTGCAATACTCCAAAGAAACTCATGTAGATCAGAAACCACAAATCCAACTACTGTGAAATTTTCACAGATGATATAAAATCAAGTTGTGTGTGAGACCTATGTGCGCTGAAGACATTGGCTTGTACTGAATACATTGGCCTTGATGATATGAGTTCTAAAATTCTACCAAAACACCCTTTTTAGCAAGGTCCGACTCTAGCTCCGAGCTTCTGCAAGGTCCAACAATAGTTCTGACTTGCTTTGTCAAGGTCCAACATGTTTTTGGGTAGCTCCGGTGAGCTTTGTCTTTAGCTCTGACATGTCTTTGATAGCTCTGGCAAGTCTTTGTTAAGCTCTGATAGGTTTTGTTGTGTCCGACTTATGTTGGTTAGCTCCGACATGTTTTTCTAGCTCCGGCGCTAGGTTGTACTATCTTTGGTAAACTTCGGCGCTAGGTTGTACTAGCTTTGGTAAGCTCCGGCTCAAGCTCCGGTTAGCTTTGGCAAGATTTGGAGCTTTATCGTAATGTTCTTGCTTTTATTGTGAAATGTTTCAAACTTTCTTTACATTGTTGGAAGTTGCTATGTTTTTGGTGCGTTTTGCTTGATATGGCTGATATCGTTTTACTGTGGTTTTGCAACATGATTATGTGAGGTGCTCACGTAAGGTGTTGTTTTCGAAACTAATTTGAGTCAAGTCGCGGACATCAGCTTGTATGGATTGGTTGTTTGTTCGTGTGCAGGTGTTGCTTGAGTTAAAGACATGGCTGGTGACGAGATCTATTGAACTAGTCTTAGGGAAAAGATGAGGTTCAACAACCAAGTTCAGGAGGAATATGGTTGAGTTGACCAGGAGGTCGCACATCATGTATGAATCAAGAACAATGCATATGAATGTATTGTGGACATCGTTGGAAGATGTTTGCACGTATGCAAGGAGTTCATGGACATGTCTACATGGTTCTGAGGCGTGATGAAGAGATGTGGACGTAAAGAATTGGTTGGAAAGGTCCAACAGACTGGGTTATGGACTCAGGCTGTGGCTGAGTCGTGTTTGACTCAAATATGGAATGTTTTGATTTGGTTATGATAGGATTTCGTGTGGGTCACGAATTTGAGTTTTTTTAGGAATGTGGGATACATTGCTAAGGTGTTTGGAAGTCTTAAGATTACTTCTATTTGCGTATAGAAGAGTCTTGAGCAGTTATGGAAAGTTACGATTCGTGAATCGAGTAGGATTAGAGTCCTAGTTAGGTTTGGGTTGGTCTAATGGGTTGGTTATATAAGCAAGGGAGGCCAGAGTTCGTGGTAGAAGACTTTGGGGTTGTTCCTCTTGTGTTATATTGAATAAAATTCGTAGTTGAAAGGAACTTTTGTGCCTTGTTCGTCCGACTTGTTTTCTTCGAGTCTTTCTCGTCGAGTTTCTGCACAACACTAGCTTGGTTCGGTGGTTTTATCATAACTCGATTTTTACAGATCCGATTGACGTGATTATTTTTGGGTTGTCTTCAAAAATAGATTATCTATCATATATCCAAATTTCACGGTCCTTGTATTTGCGGTTTTCGATCGATACAAGTTTCTTTGCAGTATTGTAGATCTGTTTTTTATTCGATAGAACAGATTGACCTTTGTTCGATCTTTTGATCGTAACTTTCGTTTCTCTCGACGGATTTGAGTGATTCTTATTGTGTCATCTTGGTGAATTGATTCTCTCTGATATATATCACTTTTGTAACGGTGAAACACATTTAGAGTAGTCTCACACACGATTTCTTTAACAAATCATTTTTTCTGGCGAGGGGTTTTCATTGCTTCCGCTAAAAAGGTTTTAATCTACATTCACCCCCCATTTGGTAGATTTTCACGTGCTCTTCGATCCTACAAATGGTATCAGAGCCACGGTGCTCTAATATTTTGTGATTTGCACGTGTTTTTGACTAATCATCATGGAGAAATACTCCACCAAACCTTGTGTGTTTTGTGGTATTGATTTTCAGGTTTGGAAGACATGTATGGAAGCTTTCATCAGGGCACAAGGCTTTGCAATATGGGAGAAGGTACACAAGCCTTACAAAGTGCCATCAAACGATCAAGTTACAGCTAAAAATCTTAGAGATGTTGACAACAACAACAAGGCTCGAAACTTGATCATACAAGGATTAACTCAAAGCGAATTCGACCGTGTTGCACACATCCGATCTGCATACGATGTGTGGAATGCACTTTGTGACTACCACGAAGGATCCAACACGATCAAGGAAGTAAGGCAAGACATGTTCAAGAAAGAATACATGTTCTTTGAGATGCAACCCGGTGAGTCCATTGATGATCTCTTTGCTCGCTTTAATAAAATTCCCAGCAAATTGCGTAGCGCCAATGTTAATTCTTCAGATGCTGAAAATGCTAGGCAATTACTAAGTGCATTAGACATGACAATTCGGGAGATGAAGGTTACATCTATTCGTGAATCTACTGTCATGAGTACACTTACTTTAGATGTACTATAATCTAAATTAAAAACTCATGTACTTGACATAATTTCACGTAAGAACCACAACAAGTCTCTTGCATTTGTTTCTCAACGTGATATGCCTAGCTCCGGCCAATCTTCATCTTGTGGTACACTTGTTTTGTTGTCCCCTCTAACCCTTGAACAGATTGACGAGTTTCCAAAAGAGGAGTTAGTACTTCTCTCTACTAGGTTCTCGAAAGCATTGCAAAATGTGAGAACTAGAAGGAGATGAAGCTTCGGACTTCAATGATGTTTCGAATGTGATAAGACAGGACATTTTCGTTCACATTGCCCTAACCTTTCAGGTCCTACTTCCTGGGATGAAAAGCAAACAATAACAAAGCACTCCTATGCAAAAGATACAAAGAAAGAGAAGGGTTTTACAGGACGTTAATTGGTGAGCAGTTTTATCTCCACACATTAAGAACTTGGCTCAAGCGATGTGGACATTGGAAGTGATGAAGATGAAGATGACTTGACAAACTTGTGCTTCATAGCAGGCAAATCAAGATCAAGTATAAAGGAGGTTGAACACAACAACGACATTGAAGAGGTATGTCCTACTTGCAAAGAAATGTGTGATACTATTTCTCGTGCCACTGTTATAGTTAAGAAAAAGGACAAAAAGGTTTGGGACAATGCTATTAAAATTGAGTCACTGGAATCTGAAATTAATCGCTTGAAATCCTTGATTCCTAGTGATGATTTTTGTTCCTCATGTGATTTAATATATGAACAATTGTCCTCATTAATATGTGCGCACACCTCCACACTTGATAAACTTGAATTAGAAATTCAAATGAACAGAGAGCTTGCTGCACTTAATGATAAAAACTTAAAAGATGCTAGCTGTTCTACAATTGATTTGCATTGCTCTACTTGTGATGATCTTGATAAAAAACTACAAGATGCTATGAACGAAATTTTTATATTGAACGATGCTTTACGTTCTCATGAAGTTAAATATTGTTCCAATTGCAAATTAAAAGGAAAAACTTCATGTGAGAATTGCCTTGATCTATCAATAAACTTGATGACATGCATAGGACATTAGATCGGTTTTGTAATGGGAATAAGAACCTAAACTTACCCCTGAATTCTTCCAAGTCTTGCAATGATAAAACTGGTTTAGGTTTTGATTCTCATGCTCATGTAAAGTCATTAGGAATTGGTTTGATTCAAACAGTTTCTAAACAAAAAGAAGTGGTTTTCAAATCTACAGGAGTGATGTCTCATTCAGTTTGAAATAAAGATGTTGCTTGCTCATCTTGACATGAACACAAAGTTAAATTTTATTGTACAGACTGTGGTAGAGATGGTCATGTCATATATTTTTGTTATAGACTAGCTAAACAACAGAAAAAGGAAAGAATGATTGCTAGATCTCATAACTTTCATGCAAAGTTTGTTGCACTTGCTAAACCGAATGATACGAACATGCAATCTGATGTAATGAATCGAAAACATGCAAAGTTTGCTCCCAAACCTACTGTTTTCATGCTACACATGTAACATCTCGTAGGACAGTACTTGGGTACAAAAATCCTCAAGCTTTGGCTCATACACCTGCTGTTTTATCTCAGATTTTGCGTGTTTTTCCTGCTGAACGTCGTGTGACTCAGTACTAGATTCCTAAATGCCTTTTGACTAACAACAGTATTGAGTCATCGACGTATTGTTCTTCTATGTAGGTTACACGCTTGAGTAAGGAGAACATTTGGACTGTAGATTCAGGTTGCTCACGCCACATGACCTGTAACAAAGAATGGTTCTCCTCCCTCTCTTTTATGTCACGTGTAGAGCATGATACTTTTCTGATAATTCTTCAACTCCTATAATTACTAAGGGTTCGATTAGAGTAAATGATCACTACACTTTGAAGGATGTGGCACTTGTTAAAAATTTGAAATACAACTTGCTTTTCGTTTCACAACTGCTAGATGAAAATCTGGAAATCATTTTCACTAAAAATTGCTGCAAAGTTGTAAATTCAAACACTGAGCTTATTTTTAACATGTCACGGTTTCGAAGAGTTTTTAAAGCTGATTTTGATATGTCTTCCTCTAAGCATAGGTGTCTAGTTGCTAATGATTCCAAAGACTTATATTTTCGGCATCGTAGACTTGGTCACGTTGGCTTTGATCATCTCATGCATGTCAGTGCTCTTGATCGCATACGTGGGCTACCTAAGCTTAAGGGGACAAAGAAATTGTGTGCTCTTCTTGTAGACATGCTAAGATGGTTTTGGGTTCACATACTCCTATCACAATGATCATGACAACTAAACCGGGTCAACTTTTGCACCTTGACACCGTAGGACTTCACGTGTTCAATCATTCAGAGGTAAATGGTATGTTATTGTGATTGTTCAAGATTATTCTAGATACTCTTGGGTTTACTTTATGGCATCTACGAATGAAGCTTTTAGTCACTTTAGAACTTTATTTCTTAGATTATCAATTGATCACCGAGGATCTTTAAAAGCAATTAGAAGTGATAATGGAATCAAATTTAAAAATCAATCTTTTGATCATTTTTTGTGCTGAAAATGGTATAGATCATCAATTCTCTTCACCATATGTACCTCAACAAAATGGTGCTGTAGAAAGAAAGAACAAAACTTAGTTGAAATGGCTAGGACTATGCTTGATGAATATCAAACTCCTAGGAAATTTTTGGCTGATCTGATTGCAACTGCTTGTTATGTCTCAAATCGTGTTTTCTTGCGCGCTAAGCTAGGTAAAGCACCATATGAGCTCTGGTTTGGACATAGGACTAGTGCTACACAGTTCCGGGTCTTTGGTTGCAAATGCTTTGTTAAGAAACATGGTAATCTTTATAAATTTGAACCTAGATCCATTGATGGCATGTTTCTTGGTTACCCATCTCATACTAGAGGCTATCGTGTGCTTTTAGTTGACCCTAACAAAATTGTGGAGACTTGTGAGGTGTCTTTTGATGAAGCTAGCATAGGTACTAGCTCAAACATTGCAGGTCCGAATCCATATATGCAGGGGGAGAGCATTTTCGTTGAAGATGAGGAAGAGGTAGAGCTGCTGCCCCAAAATTCAGCAGCTAATGACATTGTTCTAGCTCCTGATTTTGATTCACAGCGAGCAGTGACGACTACCATTGCTGGTCCAGATCCTCCTCAAGTCACAAGCTCATCGATTTGTGATGAACATGAAGAAGAAGAAGAAGAAGCTTGTGAAGTGTCCACTCCTCTCAGGGTTCTCAAAAGTCATCCTCCACAACATATTGTTGGAAGCTTGCACGAACGAGTAACACGGTCCAAGTTTTGCAATCCAAAATCTCATGCTCATTCTGCTTTTGTCGCTTCTATTGAACCCTAAGATATATCACACGCACTCACTAATGAATCTTGGATTATTGCCACGCAAGAAGAGTTAGAAAATTTTGAAAGAAATAATATTTGGAAACTTGTACCTCCACCTCAAGGTCACACTTTAATTGGAAGTAAATGGTTGTTTAAAAATAAATAAATTGAGGATGGGGTTGTGGTTAGGAATAAGGCTAGGTTGGTTTCTCAAGGTTTCACTCAAGTTGAAGGTCTAGATTTTGATGAAACTTTTGCTCCTGTTGCTAGATTAGAAGCCATAAGAATTTTATTAGCTTTTGCTGCATCTAAATTTTTAAGCTAAAGCAAATGGATGTTAAAAGTGCTTTTCTTAATTGCTAATAAGATGAGGAGGTTTATGTCAAGCAACCACCAGGTTTTGAAAATCCAGATTTTCCTAATCATGTTTACAAACTGTCTAAAGCCTTGTATGGTCTCAAGCAAGCCCCTAGAGCATGATATGATAGGTTAAAAACATTCTTACTTGAAAAGGGATTTACCATGGGCAAGGTTGATAAAATTCTTTTTGTGCTTAAGCATGGCAATAACTCATTATTCGTTCAAGTGTATGTGGATGATATTATCTTTGGTTGTGCTTCTCATGATCTTGTGTCCAAGTTTTCTGCTATGATGAGTTCAGAATTTGAGATGAGTATGATGGGAGAACTCACGTATTTTTTGGGGCTGCAAATCAAGCAAACCAAGGAGGGTACCTTTGTGCATCAAATGACGTATACAAAAGACCTCCTAAGGCGTTTCAACATGGAGAAAAGCAAGCCTCTTCGGACACCAATGGGAACAGCAACAACACTTGAACTTCATGAAGATGGTGAACCCGTCGATCAAAAAGAATATAGAAGCATGATCGGATCACTTTTGTACCTCACGGCATCAAGACCGGACATACAATTCAGCGTATGTCTTTGTGCACGGTTTCAAGCCTCCCTACGTGCTTCACATCGTCAAGCCCTCGAAAGGATTCTTAGGTACTTACATGGAGCTCAATAATTTGGCATTTTCTTTCCTTCTTCCTCAACCTTTACTTTGAAAGCTTTTTTCGATGTTGATTTTGTGGGTTGTAGGATTGATAGGAAAAGTACTTCGGGTGCTTGTCATTTTCTTGGTAATTCACTTGTTGCTTGGTCCTCTAGAAAACAAAGTTCAGTTGCACAATCCACCGCCGAATCTGAATATGTAGCTGCTGCTAGCGCTTGTTCGCAGTTCTTTGGATTGTTCAAACACTTCAGGACTATGGGATTGATCCAGATAGCGTTCCACTGTTTTGTGATAACAATAGTGCCATTTGCATTGCTAAAAACCCCGTTCGACATTTTAGAACTAAGCACATTGACATTAGATATCACTTTCTTTGTGATAATGTTGAAAAAGAAAACATTGTGCATCACCATGTAGATACCAAACAACAACTGGCTGACATTTTTATAAAACCTTTGGATTTCACTTGTTTTTGTTTCATTCATAGTGAAGTGTGGGTTATGCATCCTCATGACTTACATTGAGGGGGAGTTTTGAAACTTGAGAAGTCTATGAGTGAATCTGAAATTAAAATAATATGACCATAGTATTTCCTACATATATGACTTTGTAATTCCTTTTACATGCTGAAAGTTCTTACTACATTACTCGTGTTATACATTTTGTAGTTTTGCCCATGTCTAGTAATTGGAATTATTACTTACACTAAATCTAGTCATGGTCGAACTTTCTTGCTGTTTTGAACTTGTTGCATGCTCACAATTGCTTTCAATTATAAAGAATTAATCAAGTAATCAACTCACATGTTGAGTTTTTATGAACAAATATAAATTGAAAAAAGATCAAGAGAATATGCATGCATCGCACTTCTTCTTTTGAGATGGCTTATCATTGCACTTAGATATGAACTTGGAAGAAGTTGTGTATGACTAAAACCATGTCCTTAAGCTTCTGATTGTCAAATAACATATGCTTGGCTTGGTTGGTTAGAATAAGGGGTATGTTCATATAATCCCATGCAAATACCATAAGATCTAAATTCGTGCTTTGAAAAAATAATAAATTGCAGCAACAAGTGTCATTCTTTCACGTATTGAAATAGTTAAGTTTGTGAGATCATGACTTGCATAAATTGAAAATTACATTTGATCTCTATCATGGCTTACACTACTTTATGTATCTCATTGTTGTGATAGTGTAAGTTACTTGATAGTATGACTTGGATGAGCTTTGTTTTATATGTATATGTTATAATATGCTCATAACAATTAAAATTTCTCTTTTGTACCTTGTTGAATACATTGTCAAAGGGGGAGAAATTGATCACACATTACACATATTCACAAGTATTTCTTCTCAGGGGGAGAAGTATGCAAGGGGAAGAAATTTAGAAATTTCTCATATGATTTAACAAAAGGGGAGAAATCATTTTCAAAAGTTTTCATGTGAATAAGTTCTAAAATTCTAGCGAAACACCCTTTTTAGCAAGGTCCGACTCTAGCTCCAAGATTCTGCAAGGTCCGACAATAGGTCTGACTTGCTTTGTGAAGGTCCGACATGTTTTTGTGTAGCTCTGGTGAGCTTTGTCTTTAGCTCCGGCATGTCGTTGATAGCTCAAGCACGTCTTTGTTAAGCTTCGATATGTTTTGCTAGGTCCGACTTATGTTGGTTAGCTCCTACATGTTTTTCTAGCTCTGGTGCTAGGTTGTACTAGCTTTGCTAAGCTTCGCCGCTAGGTTGTACTAGCTTTGGTAAGCTCCAGCTCAAGCTCTGGTTAGCTTTGGCAAGATTCGGAGCTTTATCGCAATGTTCTTTCTTTTATTGTGAAATGTTTCGAACTTGCTTCACATTGTTGGAAAGATTGCTTAGTATTCATTTGCTAAGATTTTGGTACGTTTTGGTTGATACGGATGATATCATTTTACTGTGGTTTTGCAATATGCTTATGTGAGACCTATGTGTGCGTAATACATTGGCTATGGCGATAAAAGTTTTGAATACTACCAAAATACCCTTATCATCAAGGTCCGACTCTAGCTCTGAGCTTCTGCAAGGTCCGACAATAGGTCCAACTTTCTTTGTCTAGGTGTGACATGTTTTTGGGTAGCTCCAGTGAGCTTTGTCTTTAGCTCCGGCATGTCTTGGTTTGCTCCGGCATGACTTTGATAGCTCCGGCATGTCTTTGTTAAGCTCCGAAATGTTTTGCTAGGTCTGACTTATGTTGGTTAGCTCCAACATGTTTTTCCAGCTCCAGCTTTTGGGTTGACTACTTCCGACTAGCTTTGGCAAGCTCTGGCGCTAGGTTGTATTGGCTTTGGTAAGCTCCAGTGCTAGGTTGTACTAGCTTTGGTAAGCTCCATCTCAAGCTCCAGTTAACTTTGGCAAGGTTCGAAGCTTGATCGCATGATCTGGCTTTTACTGTAAAATGTTTTGAACTTGCTTTACATTGCTTGAAAGATTGCTTAGTATTCATTTGCTATGTTTTTGGTGCGTTTTGGTTGATATGGCTGAAATCGTTTTACTGTGGTTTTGCAACATGCTTATGTGAGGTACTCACGTGAGGTGTTGTGTTCAGAACTAACGAGAGTCAAGTCGAGGACGTGTGCTCGGAAGTATTGGTTGTTTATTCATGTGCAGGTGTTGCTTGAGTTCAAGACATGGCTGGTGACGGGATCCATTGAACTAGTCTTACAGAGAAGATGAGGTTCAACAACAAAGTTCGGGAGGAATTGTGGTTGAGTTGATCGGGAGGTTGCGCAACATGTTTGAATCAAGAACAATCCATATGAAGGTATCGTGAACGTCATTTGAAAATGTTTGCACGTATGCAAGGAGCGCATGGACGTGGCTACATGGTTCCGAGGCGTGATGAAGAGATGTGGACGTAAAAAATTGGTCGGAAAGGTCCAACTGACTAAGTTATGGACTCAGGCTGCGGCTGAGTCGTGTTTGACTCAAATATGGAAAGTTTTAAGTTGGTTATGTTAGGATTTCGTGTGGGACACCAATTTGGGTTGTTTTAGAAATGTGGGATACGTTCCTAAGGTGTTTGGAAGTCTTAAGATTGCTTCTATCTGTGTATAGAAGAGTCCTAAGCAGTTATGGAAAGTTTAGTTTCGTGAACGGAGTAGGATTTGAGTCTTGATTTGAGTTGAGTTGGCTTTCAAGCTGGTTATATAAGTAAGGGAGGCCAGAGCTCGTGGTGTACGACTTTGGGGCTGTTCCTCTTGTGTTCTATTGAATAAAATTCATAGTTGAAAGGAATTTTTATGCCTTGTTCGTCCGACTTGTTCAAGACAAGTTTTTCTCATCGAGTTTTCTGCACAGCACTACCTTTCTTCGGTGGTTTTATCATAACTCAAGTTTTACAGATCCAATTGACGTGATTCTTTTTGGGTTGCCTTCACAACTTGATAATATATCATCTGTCAAAATTTCATGATCATTGGATTTGTCGTTTCTGATCTACATGAGTTTCTTTGCAGCATTCCAGAACTGTATTTCTCGGGTAGGACAAATTGACCTTTGTTTGATCTTTCAATCGTAACTTGAGTTTCTCTCAACGGATTTGAGTGATTCTTGTTGTGTAGTCTTCGTGACTTGATTCTCTCTGATATCTATAACTTTTGTCATGGTGAAACACGTTTAGATTAGTCTCACACACGATTTCTTTAACAAATTGTTTTTCTGCCAATGGGGTTGGGATTTAATTGTTTCCGCTGCGTAAGATTTTTCAATCTACCATTCACCCCCCTGGTAGCTTTTCACGTGCTCTTCGACCCTACAGCTTATGTGAGTTTCTCATGTAAGGTGTTGTGTTTGGAACTAATTTGAGTCAAGTCGCAGACTTAGGCTCGTACGGATTGGTTGTTTGTTCATGTGCAGGTGTTGCTTGAGTTCAAGACATGGCTAGTGACGGGACTTGAACTAGTCTTAGGGAAAAGATGAGGTTCAACACCCAAGTTCAGGAAGAATTGTGGTTAAGTTGATCGGGAGGTCGCACAACATGTATGAATCAAGAATAATGCATATAAAGGTATTGTGGATGTCGATGGAAGATGTTTGCACGTATGCAAGGAGTGCATGGACGTGGCTACATGGTTCCAAGGCGTGATGAAGAGATGTGGACGTAAAGAATTGGTTGGAAAGGTCCAACCGACTAGGTTATGGACTCAGGCTGCGTTGAGTCGTGTTTGACTCAAGTATGGAATGTTTTGAGTTTGTTATGATAGGATTTCGTGTGGGTCACAAATTTGAGTTGTTTTAGGAATGTGGGATACGTTACTAAGGTGTTTGGAAGTCTTAAAATTGCTTCTATCTGCGTATAGAAGAGTCTTGAGCAGTTTTGGATGTTACGATTCGTGAATTGAGTAGGATTAGAGTCCTAGTTAGGTTTGGGTTGGCCTAAGAGCTGGTTACATAAGCAAGGGATCCCAGAGCTCGTGGTAGATGACTTTAGGGCTGTTCCTCTTGTGTTCTATTGAATAGAATTCGTAGTCAAAAGGAACTTTTGTGCCTTGTTCATCTGACTTGTTTTGTTCAAGTCTTTCTGGCCGAGTTTCTGCACAACACTACCTTGGTTTTGTGGTTTTATCATAACCCGAGTTTTACAGATCTGATTGATGTGATTCTTTTTGGGTTGTCTGCACAACTTGATTATATATCATCTGTCAAAATTTCACGGTCATTGGATTTGCGGTTTTTGATCTACACGAGTTTCTTTGCAGTATTGCAGATCTATTTTTTACTCGGTAGAACAGATTGACCTTTGTTCGAACTATTGATCGTAACTTGAGTTTCTCTCGACGGATTTGAGTGGTTCTTGTTGTGGTATTCGTGACTTGATTATCTCTGATATCTATCACTTTTGTCACAGTGAAACACGTTTAGAGTAGTCTCACACACGATTTCTTTAACATATCGTTTTTCTACTGAGGGGTTTTCATTGCTTCTGATGAAAAAGTTTGAATCTACCATTCACCTCCCCTCTGGTAGCTTTTCACGTGCTCTTTGATCCTACATTGTGAGGACAACCCAAAAAGAATCACATCAATTGGATTTGTAAAACTCGAGTTATGATAAAAATACCGAAGTAACATAATGCTGTGCAGAAACTTGATGAGAAAAACTTGTATAAAACAAGTCGGGCAAACAAGGCACAAAAGCTCATTTAAATTACAAATTTTATTGATCAAAACACAAGAGGAACATCTCAAAATCGTCTTACCACGTGATCTGGCCTCCCTTGTTTATATATCTAGCCATAAGGCCAACCCAAACTAAACTAGTACTCTAATCCTACTCTGTTTAGTTTAAATAGAAACTTTCCATAACTGCTTAAGACTCTTCCATACACAGATAGGAACAATCTTAGACTTCCAAACACCTTAGGAAAGTATTCCACATTCCTAAAACAACTCAGCTCGTGACTCACATGGAATCTAACCAAAACAAACTTGAAACTTTCCATAAACAAACCATAACCACCCCGTCGCAGACTGAGGCATAATCCAGCCGATTGGACTTTTCGACCAATTCTTTATGTCCACTTCTCTTCATCATACCTTGGAACCATGTTGCCATGTCCATGCACTCCTTGCACACGTGCAAACACCTTCTAACAACGTCCACGATACCTTCATATGCATTGTTCTTGACCCAACCATGTGGCATGACCTCTCGATCAACTCAACCACAATTCCTTCTGAACTTGGTTGTTGAACCTCATCTTCTCCCTAAGACTAGTTCAATGGATACCGTCACCAGTCATGTCTTTACCTCAAGCAACACCTGCACATGAACAGACAACCAATTCTTCCGAGCACAAGTCCTCGACTTGACTCTCGTTAGTTAAAAAATGACAACTCATTACGTGAACACCTCACATAAGCATGTTGCAAACATAGCAAGATAATACCAGCCTTAACCACCAAAACACACATAAAACATATCAAATGAATACTAAGCAAACCTTACCATAAGCGTAAAGAAAGTTTGAAACATTGCAAGTTGAAAGCAGAACCACTGCGATCTTGCACCGGACCTTGCCAAATCTAACCAGACCTTGCGTCGGGCATAGCCAAAGCTAACTGGACCTTGTGCTGGACCTAGCCAAAGCTAACCATACCTTGCGCCGGACCTAGCCAAAGCTAACCAAAGCATGTCGGACCTATCGTAGGACCTTGTCAAAGCTCGGACCTAGAGTCGGACCTCGATGAGTAGGGTGTTTTGCAATATTCAAAACATTAATTGAAATAGCCAATGTATTCAGCACACATAGGTCTCACAATCTCCCCCTTGATAAATGCACTGGCAACACAACCTAAAATCCGAACACTGGCTTATTCACATGAAAAGTTTTGAAAAACAATTCCCCCCCTTTTGAAAATCAGATGAGAAAGAAATTTCAAAAACAAATTTCAAAAATGAATATTTCTCCCCCTATACATATTTTTGTACATATTTCTCCCCCTTTGACAATGTATTCAGCAAGGTTCAAAAAAAGAAATTTTAATAGTTATGAGCATATTATAACATATACATGTAAAATAAAGCTCATCCAAGTCATACTATCAAGTAACTTACATTATCACATCAATGAGATACATAATGTAGTCTAAGCCAAGCTAGAAATCAAGTGAATTTTCAATTTAAGCAAGTCATGATCTCACAAAATTAACTATTTCAAGACCTAAGAGCATGCCACTTGTTATGAATTTTAATTTCTTTTAAGTAACAAAAATCATCTTATGACATTTGCAAGAGATTATATTTCGCATCTTCCTTATTCTGACCAACCAAGCATATCCTATGTCCTTTGACAATCAGAAGCTTAAGGACATGGTTTTAGTAATACAAAACTTCTTCCAAGTTCATATCTATGTGCAATGATAAGCCATCTCAAATGAAGAAGTGCCATGCATGCATATTCTCTTGATCTTTTCTCATTTTTATTTGATCATAAAAGCTCAACATGTGAATAGTTTATTGCTTGATTAATTCCTTATGATTAAAAACACTTGTGAGCATGCAACAAGTTCAAAACAGCAAGAAAATTCAATCATGACCAGATTTAGTGTATGTACTTATTCCAGTTACTAGTCATGGCAAAACGACAAAATGTATAACATGAGTAATGTAGTAAGAATTTCAGCATGTAAAAGGAATCACAAAGTCATATATGTATAAAATACTATGCTCATATTATTTTAAATTCAGATTCACATATAGAATTACGAAGTTTCAAAACTCCACCTAAATTTAAGCCATGAGGATGCATAATCCCTATTTCGCTATGAATGTAACAAAAACAAGTGAAATCCAAAGGTTTTGTAAAAATGTCAGCCAATTGATGTTCGGTATCCACATGGTGAAGCACAATGTTTTTTTTCAACATTATCACGGAGAAAGTGATACCTAATGTCAATGTGCTTTGTCATAGAATGTTGCACGCGATTTTTAGCAATGCAAATTCCACTAGTGTTATCACAAAATAGCGGAACACTATCATAATCAACCCCAAGTCCTTAAGTTTTTGAACAAACTAAAGAATTTGTGAGCAAGCGCTAGCGACAGCTACATATACAGATTTGGTTGTGCATTGTGCAACTGAACTTTGTTTTCTAGAGGACCAAGCAACAAGTGAATTACCAAGAAAATGACAAGCACCCGAAGTACTTTTCCTATCAATCCTACAACCCCAAAAATCAGCATCGGAAAAAGCTTTCAAAGTAACGGTTGAGGAAGAAGGAAGAAAAATGCCAAATTCTTGAGTTCCATGTAAGTACCTGAGAATTATTTTGACAGCTTGACGATGTGAAGCATGTGGAGAAGATTGAAACTGTGCACAAAAACATACGCTGAATTTTATGTCCGGTCTTGATGCCATGAGGTACAAGAGTGATCCAATCATACTTCTACATTCTTTTTGATCGACCGGGTCACCATCTTCATCAAGTTCAATTGTTGTCGTTGTTACCATAGGTGTCTGACGAGGCTTGCTTTTGTACATGTTGAAGCGCTCAAGAAGGTCTCTTGTATACTTCGTTTGATGCACAAAAGTACCCTCCTTGGTTTGCTTGATTTGCAGCCCCAGAAAGTACGTGAGTTCTCCCATCATATTCACCTCAAATTCTGAACTCATCATAGCTGAAAACTTGGACACGAGATCATGAGAAGCACAACCAAAGATAATATCATCCACATACATCTGAGCGAATAATGAGTCATTGTGATGCTTAAGCATGAAAAGAGTTTTATCAACCTTGCCCATGGTAAACTCCTTTTCAAGTAAGAATATTTTTAACCTATCATACCATGATCTAGGGGCTTGTTTGAGACTGTACAAGGCTTTTGACAATTTGTAAACATGATTAGGAAAATCAGGATTTTCAAAACCCGGTGGTTGCTTGACATAAACCTCCTTATCCATGTAGCCATTAAGAAAGGCACTTTTAACATCCATTTGATATAGCTTAAAACCTTTTGATGTAGCAAAAGTTAACAAAATTCTTATGGCTTCTAATCTAGCAATAGAAGAAAAAGTTTCATAAAAATCTAGACCTTCAACTTGTGTTAAACCTTGAGCAACCAACCTAGCATTATTCCTAACCACAACCCCATCCTCACTTTGTTTTTTAAACACCTACTTATTTCCAATTAGAGTGTGACCTTGAGGTGGAGATACAAGTCTCCAAACATTATTTTTTCAAAATTTTCTATCTCTTCTTGCATGGCAATAATCAAATATTCATTAGCGAGTGAGTGTGATATATCTTCGAGTTCAAAAGAAGCAACAAAAGAAGAATGAGAATGAGAGTTTGGATCATAAAACCTGGACCGTTTAACTAGTTCATGCAAGCTTCCAATAATTTGTTGTGCAGGATGACTTCTGAGGACCCGGAGGGGAGTAGACACTTCACAAGCTTCTTCTTCTTCATGTTCATCACAAATTGAAGAACTTGTGGCTTGAGGATGATCTGTACCAGCTGCAGTAGTTGTTGGTGCTGGTAGTGGTGCAAAATCAGCAGCGTGATCAACATCATTTTCTTCTGAATTTTCGGGCAGTAGCACCACTTCTTCGTCTTCTTCGATGAAAATACTCTCCCCCCGTGAATATGGATCTAGACCTGCAATATTGGAGCTAGTACCTGGGCTAGCTTCATCAAATGAAACCTCACAAGTCTTCACAATTTTGTTATTATAAAGTAAAAGCACACGGTAGCCTCTAGTATGAGATGGATAACCAAGAAACATGCCATCAATAGATCTAGGTTCAAATTTATCAAGATTACCATGTGTCTTAACAAAGCATTTGCATCCAAATACCCTAAAGTGTGTGACAGTAGGCCTATGTTTAAAACGGAGTTCCTATGGGGTTTTACCTAGATTAGCACACAAGAAAACACGATTTGAGACATAACAAGCGGTTGCAATTGCATCAGCCCAAAATTTCTTAAGAGTTTGATATTCATCAAGTATAGTCCTTGCCATCTCAACTAAGGTTCTGTCCTATCTCTCTACGACACCATTCTGTTGAGGTACATAGGCTGAAGAAAATTGATTATCTATTCCATTTTCAGGACAAAAATGAGCAAATGATTGATTTTTAAATTCCGTTCAATTATCACTTCTAATTGATTTTGAGGATCCTGGGTGATCAATTGATAATCTAAGAAATAAATTTCTAAAGTGACTAAAAGCTTCATTCTTTGATGCCATAAAGTAAACCAAAGAGTATCTAGAATAATCATCAACAATCACAAGAACATACCATTTTCCTCCAAAAGATTGAACGCGTGACGGACTTACAGTGTCAAGGTACAAAAGTCATCCCGGTTCAGTTGTCATGATCATTGCGAGGAGAGCATGTGAACCTGCAACCATCTTAACATGTCTACAAGAAAAGCATATAACTTCTTTGTCTCCTTTAAGCTTAGGTTGCCCACGTATGCGGTCAAGAGCACTAACACACGTGAGGTGATCAAAGCCTACGTGACCAAGTCTACAATGCCAAAAATATAAGTCTTTTGAATCATCAGCAACCAGACGTGTATGCTTAGAGGATGACATATCCAAATCAGCTTTAAAAACTCTTCCAAACTGAGACATGTAAAAAATGAGCTCACCATTTGAATCTACAACCTTGAAGCAGTTTTTAGTAAAAATAAATTCCAGATTTTCATCTAGCAGTTGTGAAACAGAAAGCAAGTTGTATTTTAATTTTTTAACAAGTGCGACATCCTTTAAAGTGTAGTTATTATTTGCTCTAACCGAACCATTAGCAATTATAGGATTGAAGAATTATCGGCAAAAGTAACATTCTCTACACGTGACACAAAAGAGAGGGAGGAGAACCAATCTTTGTTACTGGTCATGTGGCATGAGCAACTTGAATCCACAATCCAAATGTTCTCCTTCATCAATCATGTAACATACATAGAAGCACAATATGTCGATGACTCAATACTGGGTTAGTCAAAAGGCATTTTGGAATCTAGCACTGAGTCACACAATGTCCAGTAGGAATAACACGCAAAAGCTGAGATAAAACAGCAGGTTTGAGCTAAAGTTTGAGGATTTTTGTACCCAACTATTGACTTTTGAGGTGTTACATGTGTAGCACAAAAAGAAGTAGGATTGGGAGCAAACTTTTCATGTTTTGACTCATAACAACAGGTTGCATGTTCATAACATTCGATTCAACATGAACAGGAAATTTTGCATGAGAGTTATGATATCTAGCTTGCATTCTTTTCTTTTTCTGTTGTTTAGTTTGTCAATAACAAAAATCCATGACATGACCATCTATACCACAATAGGTATAATGAAATTAAACTTTGTGTTCATGTCTTGATGAGCAAGCAACATGTTTATTCGAAACTGGATAAGACAGCATCCCTGCAGATTTGAAAATCACTTCTATATGTTTAGGAACTGTTTGAATCAAACTACTTCCTGATGACTTTACAATTTTAGGTGGATGTGCTTTAGCATGAGCATGAGAAACAAAACCTAAACCAGTTTTATCATTGCAGAACTTGGAAGAATTCAGCAGCACGTTTAGATTTTTATTCCTATTACAAAGCCGCTCTAGTGTCCTATTCATGTTATCAAGTTTCTTAGACAAGTATAGGCAGTTTTCACATGAAGTTTTTCCTTTTAGTTTGCAATTAGAACAATATTTAACTTCATGCGAACGTAAAGCATTGTTCAATATGGAAATCACATTCATACCATCGTGTAGTTTCTTATCAAGATTATCATAAGTAGAATAATGCAAATCATTTGTAAAATAGCAAGCATCTTTCAAGTTTTTACCATTAAGTGCAACTAGCTTTTTGTTCTTTTCAATTTCAAGTTCAAGCTTATCAAGTGTGGAGGTGTGTGCACTTCTTAAAGAGGACAATTGTTCATATATAAGCTCACATGAGGGACAAGAATCATCACTAGGAATCAAAGATTTTAAATAGTTAATTTCAAATTTGAGTGATTCAATTTTAACAACATTATCCCTAAGTTTTTTTATCCTTTTTCTTAAGTATAACAGTGGCACGAGAAATAGCATCACACATTTCTTCGCAAGTGGGACATATCTCTTCATCGTCGTTGTTGTGTTCTGCCTCCTCCAGACTTGATCTTGAGTTGCCAACCATGAACCACATATTTGCAAAATTCTCTTCATCTTCATCACTTCCGATGTTCACGTCGCTCGAGCCAAGTTCTTGATGTGCGAAGATAAAACTGTTCATCAATTGGCGATCTGTAAAACACTTCTTCTTCTTCTTATCGTTTGTAGAGGAGTGCTTCGTCCTTGTTTGCTTTTTATCAAAGGAAGTAGGACCAGAAAGGTTAGGGCAATCCGTACGAAAATGTCTTGTCTTACCACATTAAAAGAGTCGTTGAGAACCGACACTTCCTCTCCTTCCAGTTCTTACATTTTGCAATGCTTTTGACAATCGGGTAGAGAGAAGTGCTAGCTCCTCTTCATGATAGTCTTCAATCTGTTCAAGGGTTACAGAGGACAGCAGAGCAAGTGAACCACATGATGAAGCTTGCCTAGAGTTGGGCATGTCACGGTTAGCAAGAAATGCAAGAGACTTGTTGGGGCTCTTACATGAGATTATGTCAATTTCAAGAGTTTTTAACGTGGAATATAGTACATCTAATGTAAGTGTACTCATGATAGTGGACTCACGAATAGATGTAACTTTCATCTCTCAAATTGACGTGTCTAATGCACTTAGTAATTTCCTAGCATATTCAACATCTGAAAAATTAACGTTGACACTATGCAAGCTGTTGAGAATTTTGTTAAAGCGAGCAAAGATGTCATCAATTGACTCACCGGGTTGCATCTCGAAGCGCATGTATTCTTTCTTGAACATGTCTTGTCTCACCTCCTTGATAGTGTTGGATGCTTCATGATAATCACATAGAGCTTTCAAACTTCGTATGCAGATCGGAGGTGTGCAACTCGATCGAAGTCACTTTGAGTCAATCCTTGTATGATCAAGTTCCACGCCTTGTTGTTGTTGTCATTATCTCCCATGTTTGTAGCAGTGACTTGATCGTTTGGCAGCACATCGTAAGGGTTGTACACCTTTTCCCATATTGCAGGAGATGGAGATGACGGAAGATCGGACGTTTGAGCCAGAGGTATCTAAAGCTCCGACGCGTGTGCCGAAAGTTGTTGAAGATCTGTTGATTGAGTCGGAGGCGCCCAAAGTTTTGGCCTCTGTCCTGAAGATTGTTGAAGCTCCAACACCTAAGCTGCATGTAGCGGAAGTACTAGCGCCTAAGCCCGTGGTGGTGGGGGCTCCAAACGAAGCTCCGACATCTACCCCGGAGACGATTACTCCTGAGGCGCCTATGTTCGAGCCGGAGCACCCAGAGGAGTCGAGGGCGGGCCCTCCTCCCACAGAGCCGACGGTTGAAGATCCAACAGGGGAAACTTCAGCATCAGCCCCGAAGGTTGAAGTTCTCTCGGTGGGACCCTCGTCAGCGTCTATAGGAGCAGAAGAGCTTCTGGGGGGCGGCCCTAGTGCCGCAGGACCACAGGGGACCACGCTTTTTGCGTGGGACCCAATTTTTGTACTTGAAGACCCCCTGGAGCCGGCGGAGGAGATCTCGGTAGGTTCAGAGCCGATTCCTTTGGCGTTTTCTATCGACAATGCATGCTCCTGTCTTCATCAAGTCCAGCTCGCCTTCGACCACGATAGCAAGGTCCTTGAAGAAGAGTGCCACACCTTGAGGAGTTGGCGCAACAGACCTCACTTCGAGACCAAGCTAGCACAAACAAGGCTTGCTGACCAACGGGAATGGGTCGAGAAGGAAAAGGCCCGGATCGAATATTAGGGCCAGCTACTGGAGGAATGGGGGGCCTCCATCAGGGCCCTCGATGCAAAGAGTCGAGAGATTCTTGAGCACACCAGCAAAAGCAACGAGGCTACTGACAATCATCAAGACAGTCTCAAAACGCTGAATGAAATTCTCCTGAAGTGTCGAGAGGACCTCGATGAGAGGGAAGAGAAGCTCCTGGAGAAGCAGGAGGATATCATGAAGAGGGAGGAGGAGCTCGCCCAGAAACTGTCTCTGGGAGAGCAAAACTTGGTTGACCGCACAAAAATTCTTGATCAGCGGTGCAAGAAGGAGGAGGAGAAGCACTAGAAGATGGGTCAGGAGCTCTCCAATAGAAAATCTGATGTTGCCACAAAAGAGGAGAGAGTACGAGGCAGGGAGAAGGACCTGGCGGACTGCCAGAACTGCATCCACCTCTAGGAGACAGAGCTTGCATACCGCGAAGGGCAAGTGGCTGAGAGTATTCAGCAACACGCAGAAGAGGTCGAACGCATCGCCCTGGTACGTCTGGAAGACGCTGAGCCAGGGCTGGACAAGGCGCTGGTGGCATTGGGCTCTACCAGCAACAAGCAGGACACGATGGGTGACATCATTGCCGATCAATTGGAGACAGAAGGGAAGTCTTTGGCCAAGAACATCGCCGAATTTGTGCTTACGTGTTTCAAAAGCTGAGACCCCCAACTTTCTTTGGATCCGGTGTTTGAAGGACCCATTATTAAAGAGGAAGATGCCGCTAGGGCCAGCGTTCAAGAAGCTGCCCAGAAAGTTGCCTCGTATTTCCATAGAACTTAGAACCTCCTGTAGCGAGGACCTTTTCCTTTTGCCTTTTCCTTTGTAATCCTCATTTTGTAACCAATCCTTCAGATGAATGAAATCCACTCTTCATAAATTAATGAATTCCATTTTGTATTTGTCTTCAATGCATTGTCCTTAATCTTATTGGACCTCTGGTAGATGCACACAACTTGATTGCGAGCATGTACCAAGAGGATCTGACAGTGTATTGATGACTTGAACACTTCAAACTTGTAGCTAGAATGCTTAGCTTTTAGGTCTGAGGTTTACTTCCAACATCTCCAAGGACCCTTTGTGACGTTGACGGCGGGCCCCTGGGAGGTGTCGAAGCTTGATTGGTCCGACGGTGCCCAATGTTAACGTGTGAAACATCAACGGCGGCCCGCCTGGGGGTGTTAGAGCTTGATAGGTCCGACCGCACCCACTATCAACACATAGAACGTTGACGGCAGAACCCTAGGAGGTGTCGGTGCTTGGTAACTCCGACATCGCCCACTGTCAACACTTAAAGCGTTCACAGCGGGCCCCGTGGGATCGTCGGAGCTTCCTAGCTTTGACGACATCCACCATCAACCTATAGTATGTCGACGGCAGAATCTCTCTATGGTGATTTCTTCGCCATCTTCACTTGGATTGCCGTTTATTCTTCGTGTCGATGGCTGGCCCCCATGGGAATTGTCGGAGATTGTTAGCTCCGAGGATGCCCACTTTCAACATACAAAACGTCGACGGCGACCCCTCTTGGGGGATGTCGGAGCTTAGTAGCTCCGGCATGGTCTACCATCGCCATGAGTTTTCATTTTTCCTGTGCATCAAAGACAAGGAAAAGAATAAAATTCGTCCTCTTGTCTATAACACTTTTGCATCTTACTATTGTTATCGGAATTTTAGATCCAAAAGAACTCATTATGATAACAAGTACATTGATGTAATCTCTCCAAATCTGAGTGCCTTCTGGACCCGCCCTACTGAGGCTTGCTGGAATCTAGGTAGAGTGGCGTACTTAGGGTGCTTGACCAGGCTAAGTCGATAGCGCAATCTGGACCTGACACTAGCTTTGGCGTTCAGACAAGTAGACCATCTAGCAATGTTAAGATCCAAAAAACGACAATATAACTTGTACAACATATGAGTAACTTGGACTAAAGATAAAAAAGAATTGCACAACTTTGCTATGGACAAGAAGGAAAAGGATAATAAAAGAAAAAATGAGCCTGTACAAAAATTACTGCACGTGGAGACTGCTTTCACACAACAATGTCTTTCATTATAGGTCCGAATTACAGGTGATAGAATAACACACTTAGGGTATGGAACCAGACCAATGTGTTATTCATCTTGTTCTGACCCAAGGTAGGTAAGCCGCACTTTCAGTACAGGGACCAAGTTAGGTGGGCTTTGAACTTATCGAGCCCCCCCCGGAAGGGTCTGCATGTTCTCCCGGAGGACCTACCCGACTCTGTGTATAGACTCTGTAACTTACATTATGTGTAATTACAAACTCACCTCCGTGAAACTCAGCATAGAACTTACGGAGGTGCTTGATGTTCCAAGGATTGGGAAGCGGAGTCCCATCCTCTGTAGCCAAGCGAACGCATCTGGGATGGGATACTTTGATCTCTCGGAAGGGTCCTTCCCAGCTGAGGGACAATTTGTTCATCCCTTCACGAGTTATTATTCTTCACAGCACCAGATCGCCTTCTTCAAGCTGCCGGTTGTGCACAAGCCTTTGGTGATAGCGCCGGAAAGCCTTGTGATATCGTGCATTCCGAACAGCAGCTTGGCACCTTCCCTCATCAACGAGGTCATAGTCTTCACGACGGAGCTTGTCATGCATGGCTTTATCGAAGGTCCGGACCCGGAGTGACCTCATGGTGATCTTTGGAGGAAGGACAGCTTCAGCTCCGTACACCAGGAAGAAGGGTGTCTCTCCAATTGACAGGCTAGATGTTGTCCTGCTCGCCCACAATGCGAACAGAAGCTCCTCTATCCAGTTGGCTCCATGTTTCTTCAGGAACTCATATGTGCGCATCTTGAGTCCTTTCAATATTTCTGTATTTGCTCTCTCGACTTGGCCATTACTCGTCGGATAAGCTACTGATGCGTAGCTGACTTGAATGCCAAGATCTTCGCAATATTCTTGGAATGTTGCACTTGTGAATATGGTTCCATTGTCCGTGATGATTCTGTTCGGAACTCCAAATCTGCAGGCTATGGACTTCAAGAATGTGAGACTTATGTGTGCTGAATACATTAGCTCGTACTGAATACATTGGCTTTGATGATATAAGTTCTAAAATTCTGCCAAAACACCCTTTTTAGCAAGGTCTGACTCTAGCTCCGAGCTTCTGCAAGGTCCGACTTGCCTTGTTAAGGTCCAACATGTTTTTCGGTACCTCCAGTGATCTTTGTCTTTAGTTCCGGCATGTCTTTAATAGCTCTAGCATGTCTTTGTTAAGCTCCGATATGTTTTACTAGGTCTGACTTATGTTGGTTAGCTCCGACATGTTTTTCTAGCTCCGTCGCTAGGTTGTACTAGCTTTGGTAAGCTCCGGCGCTAGGTTGTACTAGCTTTGGAAAGATCCGGCGCTAGGTTCTACTAGCTTTGGTAGGCTCTAGCTCAAGCTCCGGTTAGCTTTGGCAAGGTTCAGAGCTTGATCATAATGTTCCTTCTTTTACTATAAAATGTTTTAAACTTGCTTTACATTGTTGGAAAGATTGCTTAGTATTCATTTGCTATGTTTTTGGTGCGTTTTGGTTGATATGATTTATATCATTTTGCTATGGTTTGCAACATGCTTATGTGAGGTGCTCACGTAAGATGTTGTAGTTTCGGAACTAACGAGAGTCAAGTCGAGGACTTGTGCTCAGAAGTATTGGTTGTTTTTTTATGTGCAGGTGTAGCTTGTGTTCAAGACATGGCTGGTGACGGGATCGATTGAACTAGTCTTAGTGTGAAGATGACGTTCAACAACCAAGTTCGGGAGGAATTGTGGTTGAGTTGATCGGGAGGTTGCGCAACATGTTTGAATCAAGAACAATGCATATGCAGGTATCCTGGATGTCGATAGAAGATGTTTGCATGTGTGCAAGGAGTGCATGGACGTGGCTACATGGTTCCGAATAGTGATGAAGATATGTGGACGTAAAGAATTGGTCGGAAAGGTCCAACCCACTAGGTTATGCACTCAGGCTGCGGCTGAGTCGTGTTTGACTCAAATATGGAATGTTTTGTGCTGGTTATGATAGGATTTCGTGTGGGTCACAAATTTGAGTTTCTTTAGGAATGTGGGATACGTTCCTAAGGTGTTTGGAAGTCTTAAGATTGCTGCTTCTGTCTGCATATAGAAGAGTCTTGAGCAGTTATGGAAAGTTTCCATTCGTGAACTGAGTAGGATTAGAGTCCTAGTTAGGTTTGGGTTGGCCTAAGGGCTGGTTATATAAGCAAGGGAGGCCAGAGCTCATGGTGCACGACTTTGGGGCTGTTACTCTGTTCTATTCAATAAAGATCATAGGTGAAAGGAACTTTTGTGCCTTGTTCGTCCGACTTGTTCCAGACAAGTTTTTCTCGTCGAGTTTTCTGTACAGCACTACCTTTCTTTGATGGTTTTATCATAACTCGAGTTTTACAGATCCAATTGATGTGATTCTTTTTGGGTTTTCTGCAAAACTTGATTATCTATCATCTGTAAAAACTTCACGGTCATTGTATTAACGGTTTTTGATCTACACGAGTTTATTTGCAGTATTGTAGATCTGTTTTTACTAGGCAGAATAGATTGACCTTTGTTCGATCTTTCGATCGTAACTTGAGTTTCTCTCGACGGATTTGAGTTATTCTTGTTGTGTAATCTTCGTGACTTGATTATCTCTGATATACATCACTTTTGGCATGGTGAAACACGTTTAGATTAGTCTCACACACGATTTCTTTAACAGATCATTTTTCTGTGGAGGGGTTTTCATTGCTTCCGCTAAAAAATTTTGAAATCTACCATTCACCCCTCCTCTGGTAGCTTTTTACGTTCTCTTTGATCCTACAATTGGTATCAGAGTCACGTTGCTCTAATCTTAGTGATTTGCACGTGTTTTTGACTAACCATCATGGAGAAGTACTCCGCCAAACCTTGTGTGTTTGCTGGTATTAATTTTCAGGTTTGGAAGGCACACATGGAGGCTTTCATCCAGGCGCAAGGATTTGCAATATGGGAGAAGGTGTACAAGCCTTACGAAGTGCCGTCAAACGATCAGGTTACAGCTACAAATCTGAGAGATCTCAACAACAACAACAAGGTTTGGAACTTGATCATAAAAGGATTAACTCAAAGTGACTTCGACCATGTTGCACACCTCCGATATGCATACGATGTGTGGAAAGCACTTTGTGACTACCACAAAGGATCCAACATGATCAAGGAGGTAATATAATACATGTTCAAGAAAGAATACATGCGCTTCAAGATGCAAATCGGTGAGTCCATTGATGATCTCTTTGCTCGCTTTAATAAAATTCTCAGCAACTTGCATAGCGTCAATGTTAATTTTTCAGATGCTAAGAATGCTAGGCAATTACAAAGTGCATTAGACATGTGAATTTGGGAGATGAAGGTTACATCTATTCGTGAATCTACTGTCATGAGTACACTTACTTTAGATGTACTATATTCTAAATTGAAAACTCATGAAATTGACATAATATCACGTAAGAACCCCAACAAGTCTCTTGCTTTTGTTTCTCAACGTGACATGCCTAGCTCCGGCCAATCTTCATCTTGTGGTACACTTGCTTTGTTGTCCTCTCTAACCCTTGAACAGATTGACGAATTCTTAGAGGAGGATCTAGCACTTCTCTCTACTAGGTTCTCAAAAGCATTGCAAAATGTGAGAACTAGAACGAGAGGAAGCTCCGGACATCAAAGATGCTTCGAATGTGGTAACACATGATACTTTCATACAGATTGTCCTAATCTTTCAGATCCTACTTCTCGGGAAGAAAAACAATCAAGGACGAAGCACTCCTCAACAAACAATAAGAAGAAGAACAAGAAGAAGAATAAGGGCTTTACAGGTCGCCAACTGGTGAACAGTTTTATCTCCGCACTCGAGTAACTTGGCTGAAGCAACGTGGACATTGGAAGTGACGAAGATGAAGATGATTTGGCAAACTTGTGCTTCATGGCGGGCAAGTCAAGATCAAGTATGAGGGAGGCAGAACACAACAACAACAATGAAGTGGTATGTCCTACTTGCGAAGAAATGTGTGATGCTATTTCTTGTGTCACTGTTATTGTTAAGAAAAAGGACAAAAAGCTTAGGGTCAATGCTGTTAAAATTGAGTCACTAGAATCTGAAATTCATCGTTTGAAATCCTTGATTCCTAGTGATGATTCTTGTTCCTCATGTGACTTAATATATGAACAATTGTCCTCCCTAAGAAGTGCACATACCTCCACACTTGATAAACTTGAACTTGAAATTGAAAAGAACAAAAAGCTTGCTGCATTTAATATTGGAAACCTAAAAGATGCTTCTTGTTCTACAATTGATTTGCATTGTTCTAGTTGTACTGGTCTTGATAAGAAACTCCAAGATGCTATGAATGAGATTTTTGTTTTGAACAATGATTTATGTGCTCATGAAGTTAAATATTGTTCTAATTGCAAACTAAAAGGAAAAACTTTATGTGAAAACTGCCTAGAATTGTATAAGAAACTTGATGACATGAATAGGACACTAGAGGAGTTTTGTATTGGGAACAAGAATCTAAACTTGCTGCTGAATTCATCCAAATCTTGCAATGATAAAACTGGTTTAGGTTTTGATTCTAATGCTCATGCTAAGGCACATCCACCTAAAATTGTAAAGTCATAAGGAAGTGGTTTGATTCAAACAGTTTCTAAACAAAAAGAAGTGGTTTTTAATCTGCAGGAGTGTTGTGTCATTCGGTTTCAAATAAAAATGTTGCTTGCTCATCTAGACATGAACACAAAGTTAAATTTCATTGTACCTACTGTGGTATAGATGGTCATGTCATATATTTTTGTTATAGACTAGCTAAAAAACAAAAAAAGGGAAAAAATGATTGCTAGATATCATAACTTTTATGCAAAATCTGCTGCACTTGCTAAACCGAATGATAGGAACATGCAATATGCTGTAATGAGTCAAAAACATGCAAAGTTTTCTTTGAAACCTACTGTTTTTCATGCTACACATGTAACATCTCGTAGGTCAGTAGTTGGGTACAAAAATCCTCAAGTTTTGGCTCATAAACCTGCTGTTTTATCTCAGCTTTCGCGTGTTATTCCTACTGGACGCCGTGTGACTCAGTACTGGATTCCTAAATGCCTTTTGACTAACCCCAGTATTGAGTCATTGACATATTGGTCTTCTATGTCGGTTACATGCTTGAGGAAGTAGAACATTTGGATTGTGGATTCTGGTTGCTCACGCCACATGATCGTTAACAAAGAATGGTTCTCCTCCCTCTCTTTTGTGCCACATGTAGAGAATGTTACTTCTGCCGATAATACTTCAACTCCTATAATTGCTAAGGGTTCAGTTAGAGTAAATGATCACTACACTTTGAAGGATGTGACACTTGTTAAAAATTTGGAATACAACTTGCTTTCTATTTCACAACTGCTAGATGAAAATCTGGAAATTATTTTCACTATAAATTGCTGCAAAGTTGTAAATTCAAACAGTGAGCTTCTTTTTAACATGTCATGGTCTGGAAGAGTTTTTAAAGCTAATTTTGATATGTCTTCCTCTAAGCATAGGTGTCTAGTTGCTAATGATTCAAAGGACTAATATTTTTGGCATCGTAGACTTGGTCACGTAGGCTTTGATCATCCAACGCGTGTTAGTGCTCTTAATTGCATACGTGGGCTTCCTAAACTTAAAGGGGACAAAGAAATTGTGTGCTCTTCTTGTAGACATGCTAAGATGGTTGCAGGTTCACATACTCCTCTCACAATGATAATGACAACTGAACCAGGTCAACTTTTGCACCTTGACACTGTAGGACCTTCACGTGTTCAATTCTTCGGAGGTAAATGGTATGTTCTTATGATTTTTGATGATTATTCTAGATACTCTTGGGTTTACTTTACGACATCTAAGAATGAATCTTTTAGTCACTTTAGAACTTTATTTCTTAGATTATCAATTGATCACCCATGATCTTTAAAAGAAATTAGAAGTGATAACGGAACCGAATTTAAAAATCAATCTTTTGATCACTTTTGTGCTGAAAATGGAATAAATCATCAATTTTCTACACTATATGTACCTCAACAAAATGTTGTTGCATAAGAAAGAACAGAACCTTAGTTGAGATGGCTAGGACTATTCTTGATGAATATCAAACTCATAGGAAATTTTTGGCTGATGTGATTGCAACCGCTTGATACGTCTCAAAACGTGTTTTCTTGCGCGCTAAGCTAGGTAAAACACTATATGAGCTCCAGTTTAAACATAGGCCAAGTGTTACACACTTTCGGGTCTTTGGTTGCACATGCTTTGTTAAGAAACATGGTAATCTTGATAAATTTAAACCGAGATCCATTGATGGCATGTTTCTTGGTTATCTATCTCATACTAGAGGTTACCGTGTGCTTTTACTTGACACTAACAAAATTGTGGAGACTTGTCAGGTGTCTTTTCATGATGATAGCACTGGTACTAGCTCAAACATTGAAGGTCCGGATCCATATCCACAGGGGGAGAGCATTTGTGTTGAAGATGAGGAAGAAGTGGTGCTGCTGCCCAAAAATTCAGCAACTAATGACATTGTTCCAGCTCCTGATTTGGATTCACAGCCAGCACCGATGACCACCATTGCTGGTCCAGATCCTCCTCAAGTCACAAGCTCATCAATTTGTGATGAACATGAAGAAGAAGAAGCTTGTGAAGTGTCCACTCCTCTCCAGGTTCTCAAAAGTCATCCACCACAACAAATTATTGGAAGCTTGCATGAACAAGTCACATGGTCCAGGTTTTGCAATCCGAACTCTCATGCTCATTCTTCTTTTGTTGCTTCTTTTGAACCCAAATATATATCACACGCACTAACTAATGAATCCTGGATTATTGCCATGCAAGAAGAGTTAGAAATTTTTGAAAGAAATAATGTTTGGAAACTTGTACCTCCACCTCAAGGTCACACTTTAATTGGAACTAAATGGGTGTTTAAAAATAAACAAAGTGAGGATGGGGTTGTGAGGAATAAGGCTAGGTTGGTTGCTCAAGGTTTCACTCGAGTTGAAGGTCTAGATTTTGATGAAACTTTGCTCCTGTTGCTAGATTAGAAGCCATAAGAATTTTGTTAGCTTTTGCTGCATCTAAAGGTTTTAAACTATAGCAAATGGATGGTAAAAGTGCTTTTCTTAATGGCTACATAGATGAGGAGGTTTATGTCAAACCACCTCCGGGTTTTGAAAATCCAAATTTTCCTAATCATGTTTACAAACTATTCAAAGCCTTGTACGGTCTCAAACAAGCCCCTAGAGCATGGTACGATAGGTTAAAAACATTCTTACTTGAAAAGGGGTTTACCATGGGCAAGGTTGATAGAAATCCATTTGTTCTTAAACATGGCAATGACTCATTATTCGTTCAAGTGTATGTGGATGAAATTATATTTGGTTGTGCTTCTCATGATCTTGTGTCCAAGTTTTCAGCTATGATGAGTTCAGAATTTGAGATGAGTATGATGGGAGAACTCACGTACTTTTTGGGGCTGCAAATCAAGCAAACCAAGGAGGGTACCTTTGTGCATCAAATGAAGTATACAAAAGACCTCCTAAGACACTTCAACATGGACAAAAGAAAGCCTCTTCGGACACCAATGGGAACAGGAACAACACTTGAGCTTGATGAAGATGGTGAACCCATGGATCAAAAAGAATATAGAAGCATGATCGGATCACTTTTGTACCTCACGACATCAAGACCGGACATACAATTCAGGGTATGTCTCTGTGCACGGTTTCAAGCCTCCCCACGTGCTTCACATCGTCAAGCCCTCAAAAGGATTCTCAAGTACTTACATGGAACTCAAGAATTTGGCATTTTTCTTCCTTCTTCCTCAATCGTTACTTTGAAAGCTTTTTCCGATGCTGATTTTGGAGGTTGTAGGATTGATAGGAAAAGTAATTTTGGTGCTTGTCATTTTCTTGGTAATTCACCTGGTCCTCTAGAAAACAAAGTTTAGTTGCACAATCCACAGCCGAATCTAAATATGTAGCTACTGCTAGCGCTTGTTCACAAATTCTTAGGATTGTTCAAACACATAAGGACTATGGGGTTGATCTAGATAGTGTTCCACTATTTTGTGATAACACTAGTGCCATTTGCATTGCTAAAAACCCCGTGAAACATTCTAGAACTAAGCACATTTGCATTAGGTATCACTTTCTCTGTGATAATGTTGAAAAAGTAAATATTGTGCTTCACCATGTAGATACCGAACAACAATTGGCTGACATTTTTACAAAACCTTTGGTTTTCACTCGTTTTTGTTTCATTCGTTGTGAAATAGGGGTTATGCATCCTCATGGCTTACATTGAGGGGAAGTTTTGAAACTTGAGAAGTATATGTGTGAATCTGAAATTAAAATAATATGGGCATAGTATTTCATACATATATGACTTTGTGATTCCTTTTACATGCTGAAAGTTCTTACTACATTACTCGTGTTATACATTTTGTAGTTTTTGCCATGTCTAGTAATTGGAATAATTACTTACACTAGATTTGGTCATGGTCGAACTTTCTTGCTGTTTTGAACTTGTTGCATGCTCACAAGTGCTTTTAATCATAAAGAATTAATCAAGTAATCAACTCACATGTTGAGTTTTTATGAACAAATATAAATGAGAAAATATCAAGAGAATATGCATGCATCGCTCTTCTTCTTTTGAGATGGCTTATCATTGCACTTAGATATGAACTTGGAAGAAGTTGTGTATGAATAAAATCATGTCCTTAAGCTTCTGATTGTCAAATTACATAGGCTTGGCTTGGTTGGTTATAATAAGGCAGATGCGCATATAATCACTTGCAAATGTCATATGTTCAAAATTTGTTCCTTGAAAAATAATAAAATGCAGCAACAAGTGTCATGCTTTCAAGTCTTCAAATAGTTAAGTTTGTGAGATCATGACTTGCTAAAATTGAAAACTTACACTTGATCTCTAGCATGGCTTACACTACTTTATGTGTTTCATTGATGTGATAGTGTAAGTTACTTGATAGTATGACTTGGATGAGTTTTGTTTTATATGTATATGTTATAATATGCTCATAACAATTAAAATTTCATTTTTGTACCTTGCTGAATACATTGTCAAAGCGGGAGAGAAAATATGTGAATTTTTTAAGAGAAGTGTCGGTACCCTACGTACTGGATACCCCTTGGGATTGCAAAGATCACAAGGAAACTCTATCTACCAGATTTGAAGACCCCCGAAGGCCCCACATGTCAGGTGTAACCGGACCTGCTTCCCCAACATGGTTAGTCTCAGGGCCGCCACGTGTATCATAAGACCGGAGCTACCGCCCACACACGGGAAAGCTCCAGACGGAATAACAGTATGGCACCCCCGGACCTAACCTCAGACAGAGGGAAGCTCCGGTACCGAAACGTGTCCAACAGCATCGGACCTACCCCTCCACGATGGTAAGCTCCAGAGCTGCCATGTGTCCAAACCCCTAGACCTTCAACCTTAACAATCAGACTGGTGGACCCCAACGGCTCGGACCTTCAAGGTGCAATCACGGACTTCAAGACCCGATTAAGTGTCGTTAATACCATATTAATGACACACGATCGGAAGGCCCTTAATACCAATAATGGCACTGTTAAGACCCGTTACCACGCTATCAACGGTAATTAATCTTATTAATTGTGTATCAAACATTAGTAACTGCTAGGGCCACTTGTCGGGCCAGGCTAACTGTGTACTGACCGGTCCTTGTACTATAAAAGGACTGGTTGACGATACATAGAGACTCTCTAGACTCTCTCTGAGCTCTGGAGACACTTACGCTCTCACACATACTCACTCGCTCAATACAACATCAACACACCCCGTGGAGTAGGGTATTACGCTCAGGCAACCCGAACCACGTAAACCTCTGTGTCAATTTGTCACCACTTCTTAAATCTCTGTGCGCCCGTTACCTAACTACAAACTCCACGGATTACCAATAGTATTACTGGGAGATCTGCCGAATTCAACCACCGACAGTTGGCGCGCTAGGTAGGGGGAGCGCTCGAGATTTCAAGAATGGTGAACTCAGCTGCTAGATCATCGAACGGCAACCCCGCTGCGCAACCTGCTGGCAACCCCTCCAACATGCAGCAACCAGCGGGTGCCACGGCTCCAGCAGGAGTCATGCCGCTGCCGCCACAGCCTGCACTAGCAAATCAAGCTGGACAGCGGGACAGAGCATCTGCATCGGTCACAGTGTCGGCGAATAACAATAACCCCAAACACACGCTCCATGCAGCACGTGCTCTTCTCAAACGCCCACCACCTCCGGGTGCATCCCAGGGCGCAATGGAGCAATGGAGGGCTGATGTGGAACACTTGGTTGCAGCAGCAGCCGATCGCATCAGCAACCAAGGTCCTCCCCCTTCGAGGCGGGCCCCATCGCAGCATTGGACTTTGTCGGGCCGAATTGGTCCGCACGCTTCCCAAAATAGGAGGCGTGCTGTGTCCCAACAAGTGATGTCGCTACCTTCCGGGGCGCGACGCACTCATACAGTAACGAGGCTTTCAACTCACGACCTCCGAGCGGAGCTTGATCGCCATCATCGTCAACAGGACGGTCGCGTCCATATCGAGCTAGCTCACAAAAGGCGAGAGGCTTGAGACAGTCCTGCTCCTGATGGAGTAGGAGGAGGCTGTTCTGCTCTAGCCATGCACCTACGCATGGTCAGGTGGCCACAAAAGTTTCGGCCTCACCCGCCGGAGAAATTTGACGGGACTATCAATCCCACTGAGTTTCTCCAGATTTACTCCACTGCAATCCTTGCAGTCGGAGGTAACGATGCCGTAATGGCCAACTACTTCCAAGTGGCTTTAACTGGGACCGCCAGGTCCTGGTTCATGAGCCTCCTGCACAACTCCATCAATAGTTTGACAGAATTGTGCCAATAGTTCACCGCCAATTTTGGGAGTTCATACAACTGACCAGGCACCAAACTGGACCTTTTTGCTGCAACGCAGAAGGGGGGAGAATCCCTGCGTTCTTTCATCTAGAGGTTCTCCCAGGTACGAAACACTATTCCTTCTATCTCTAGCGCCTCTGTTATTTTGGCATTTAGATAGGGCGTACGAGACAAGAAGATGTTGGAGAAGCTGGCGATCAAGGAGATCACCAGCATCACGGAGCTCTTCAGCTTGGCTGACAAGTGCGCCGAAGCTGCGGAGGGCCGTGAAATGCACTCCAAACCACCTCCGGAGGATAACAAGAAATCCTCCAAGGGCGAAGCCACTACCTCCGGGAGTGGCAAAAAGAAGAAAAAGTCCAACGGCAAGAAAAAGTCGTCAGCTGGCACACCTACTGTTGCAGTTGCTGCAGCTCCGGGTGGTCGGGGGCCACGCCCCGAGAAATGACCTCGACCTTCATCTGAAGATGGCGGCAACTCCAAGATGTATTGTCCTATACATAAGTCGAACAACCACAACTTGGAAGACTACCAAGAGGTCCAGAACCCTGCCGAACGCTACAACAAGCGCTGGGAAGAAGTTCCTTTCTGACAAAGGGAAGGAAAATAGAAAGTCGACGAAGCTTCGACTGAAGAGAAGTTAGGTTTTCAGGACCCTAAAAAGGTCCTGAAGGCTGTATACACCTGCATCGACGATGACTCCGATGTCTCCGACAATGAACGTCGGAAAACTATGAACACCATCTTTGGTGGTTCGTGGGACATCACTTCCCGCCGCGTCCTCAAGACCATGCGGCGGGACATGGCTTCAGTAGCTCCCACCGCCAGGGCGGAGCCGCACCGAAAGTGGATGGATACCGCCATCACTTTCGACGCGTTGGACTGCCCTTGGAACATGATTGGAGCTGGCCAACTCCCATTGATGGTATCTCCGACCATCAACAACATCCAACTCCACCATGTAATGGTGGACGGAGGTTCGGGGCTGAACCTCATAAGCTTCGAAGCTTTCGACAAGCTTCAGCTCCGGCCTTTGGATCTTCGCCCCTCCTGACCTTTCTCTGGAGTAGGTCCGTGGGCCATAACCCCATTTGGTGCCATTACTCTCCCCGTGACCTTCGGGACTCGGGAGAATTATCACACTGAGAAGTTGGTCTTTGACGTTGTTCAGATCAACTTACCCTTCAACGCCATTCTGGGCAGACCAGCCTTATAGAAGTTCATGGCTACAGCTCATTATGGCTATCTGGTGTTGAAGATGCCGACACCAGCTGGTGTTCTCCGGATCCGCGGAGACTGCACTGCCGGAGTGACTGCTTTGGAAGAACTTCATGCGCTTGCTACAGCATAGTAGGAAGAGTCCAGGCAGGAACAAGCTCCGAAACCCCCGAGCATTCGTCAACGAGGTTCAACCTCGGCACCTCGCCTGCAACCAAGCGGCGACACCGACATTCCCGTCAAAGTCGTCCAAATCGGTTCTGATGCCGCTCAGACCACCCGTATATCGGGAGGTCTGAATGACAAATAGGAACTCACGCTCACCACTTTCCTCCGGGCTAACGTTGGCGTGTTTGCCTGGCAACCGTCACAAATGCCTGGGATACCCATGGAAGTGATCGAGCATAATCTGAAGATCTATCCTGACGCTTGGCCTGTACATCAGAAGCCTCGGAAGCAATCAGTAGAGCGACAGAACTTCATACGACAAGAAGTGAAGAAATTGCTCGAAGCTGGATTCATCTGAGAAGTCTTCCACCCAAAATGGCTGGCAAACCCAGTCGTTGTACCCAAGGCCAGCGGGAAGCTTCGGATGTGTATCGACTACACAACGCTGAATAAAGCATGTCCAAAAGATCCATTCCCACTACCTAGAATTGATCAGATAGTGGATTCCACCTCCGGGTGTGAATTACTGTGTTTCCTAGACGCATATTCTGGATACCATCAAATCAGAATGTCTAGGGAAGATGAAGAACATACTTCGTTTATCACAATAGATTAATTGTATTGTTACACTGCCATGCCATTTGGTCTCAAGAATGCAGCCTCACATTTGTACGAGCTATGTACAAAACCTTTGGAGAGCTTATCAGAGACGTAGTGGAAGTGTATGTTGATGACATCGTCATCAAAATCAAGGACAAGGTCATTTCTTGACACCTTGCAAGCTTTCTTCGACAAGCTGCGGGTCACCCGCACAAAGCTAAACTCAGACAAGTGTGTCTTTGGTGTTAGCTCTGGAAAGCTTCTTGCATTCTTGGTGAACCACCGAGGCATAGAGGCGAATCCGGCGAAGATTAAAGCTATTGATGTTATGCGGCCACCAGCACGCATCAAGGACGTCTAGAAGCTGACTAGATGTCTAGCTGCCCTCAGCCGGTTCATCTCAAGACTAGCGGAACGGGCACTACCCTTCTTCAAGCTATTAAGGAAAACCGGACCATTCCAATGGTCTGAAGAAGCAGAAAAGGCGTTCCAGGAGCTAAAGCAGCTCCTCACCACTCTACCAACCTTGGTAGCTCCGAACCCTGGTGAGCCTCTATTGCTTTACATTTCAGCAACTAACGAAGTTGTCAACATGGTCCTGGTTGCTGAGAGACCAGAACCTTTACAAGCTCATGAATCTAGACCCCTCCGAGAGGGTCAGGAGGTTCCTGAAGGCGAGTCTGGGTCCCAACCCCCAGACTTGGATCTACAAGGAGTTACTCTTGTTGAACAAGAGGATTCGGACCCCTCCAAGAGGGTCCGGGTCACTCCAGAAGAAGCTCCGGGTTCCTTCAGCAAGGACCCAGAAGTCCCCGAAGAAGGTCCGGACCCCTCCGGGAGGTCCAGTTCGATGAGGAGGAAACTCCGGGCCCCACCGGGAGTGTCCGGACGGTCCAACGCCCAGTGTACTTCATCACCGAAGTACTCCATGACGCGAAGACTCGATACCTAGAGGTGCATAAGCTGCTCTATGCAGTTCTTATTGCCTCCAGGAAGCTTCGCCATTACTTCCAAGATAATAAGATCTCAGTGGTGACCTCTTATCCACTGTGTGCGATCTTGCATAATCCCAATTCCACTAGGAACATTGCAAAGTGGGCAGCAGAATTGGCTGAATTCGATCTTGAATTCGTCCCAAGACAAGCGATCAAGAGTCAAGCATTGGCGGACTTCATGGCGGAATGGACCCCCTCTCCATCAAACCCTGGTGGCCCTAGTGAGCAGAAGCCGGAGCTCAAGGCTCCGGTCTTCACCGAGCATCACTGGACTCTCTACTTCGACGGCTCCATGCAAAAGCAGGGGGCCAGAGCTGGAGTCCTTCTCCTCACTCCAACCGGGGAGAAGGTAAAATACATGGTCCACCTTGACTTCAAGGCAACCAACAACATGGCGGAGTATGAAGCACTCATTTACGGATTAAAGGTGGCACTGTCGTACGGTGTTAAGCAGCTGTTGGTCAAGGGAGAATCGTAGCTCATCATTAAACAGGTGAAGGGTGAATGCTCCTGCAACAATCCCCAACTAGCTGCTTATCTCCTTGAAGTCTAGAGGCTTCAAAAGGATTTCGAAGTCCTGGACCTCCACCATGTCCAGCATGTCCATAACGCTGAAGCTGACGAACTCTTGACGAAAGTGTCAACCGGAGCTTCGACTCCTGACGGAACTTTTGTTCGGAGGTTTTCAAAACCCACAGCTCAGCCCGCCGAACTGAGCGAAGGGGGCGAGATTGGCATCCCGAAGCTGGTGGTCCCGATGGCCCTGTTACCATAGCAGCCATCAAGGGTCGTAGGTGCTACCGGAAGCTCTGAGCAACCCAGCACGCAGGACTCAAATGCTCAAGAAAGCTCTGTTGCATGGATATCGGAGATCCGGAGCTACTTGAAAGACAATATACTTCCTGACGATGATGTATCTGCTGACCGGATAGTCAGATTGGCTAAAAGATACACGTTGGTAGAAGGGGATCTCTACCGGCGCGGTGCCAACAGCGTCCTAATGCGGTGCATCACAAGGGAAGAAGGCCGTGAGATCCTCACGGAAATCCATGGAGACGAGTGTGGGTACCACACATCTTCCTGCACGCTGGTTGGTAAAGACATCCAGCATGGCTTCTACTGGTCTATAGCGCTCCAGGATGCAACTGAGCTGGTGAAGAAATGTGAAGCATGCAAATTTCATGGGAAACAAATTCACACACTGGCTCTACCGCTGCAAATGATACCTCCTACATGGCCTTTCGCTGTGTGGGGGATGGACATCTTGGTACCTTTCCCAAGAGCCGTCGGAGGTTACAAGTTCCTTTATGTTGCCATTGACAAATTCACCAAATGGCCGGAAGCAACTCCAGTTGTGACAATAAACAAGCAATCAGCTATCAACTTCTTGTAGTCCATCTTATGCAGATTTGGAGTCCTGAACAAAATCATAACAGATAATGGGACCCAATTCACAAGCTCTGCTTTCCAAGGATACTTCAAAGATCTCGGCATCCAAGTCACCTTTGCTTCCGTAGCTCACCTGTCAAGCAATGGCCAAGCCGAGAGAGCAAATGCAGAAATCTTGAAAGGACTCAAGACGCGACTTATGAGCGCCTGAAAAAACATGGAGCCAACTGGATCGAAGAGGTTCCGCCCATTATATGGGCCAACAGGACAACTCCAAACCGGTCAACTGGAGAGACACCCTTCTTTCTGGTGTACGGAGCTGAAGCCGTCCTTCCTCCGGAAACCACCTTGGGGTCACTCCGGGTCCGGACCTTCGACGAAGCCACGTAGGACCAGCTCTGGCGTGAAGACCTTGACCTCCTTGAAGAGGGAAGGTGCCAAGGAGCTGTTCAGAATGCCCGATACCGCCAAGCTCTTCGGCACTATCACCCACGGCATGTTCACAGCCGACAGCTCGAGAAAGACGATCTGGTGCTATGGAGAATACAATCCAGAGAAGGGTTAAACAAACTTTCCCCCGGCTGGGAAGGACCCTTCTGAGTGATCAAAGTATCCCGTCCTGGATGCGTTCGCTTGGCAACCGAGGATGGGACACCTCTCCCTAATCCTTAGAACATTGAGCACCTCCGTAAGGTCTACGCTAAATATCACAGAGGTGAGTCTGTAATCACATGTGATGTATGTTATAGATTCGTTGTACAGAGTCAGGTAGATCCTCCGGGAGGACAGCCGGACCTACCCCGTAAGGTCCGCATTGTCCAAGCAACACTTGTCACAGTCTCAGAACTAAAAGTGAAGCTAGCTACCCTGGGTCAAACGAGAAACGAAACACACTTAGTCTGGTTCCGTACCCTAAGAGTGTACTTGTTTCCCCTGTACACCGGACCTATAATGAAACACATCATTGTGTGAAAACAGACTCCATGTGCATTTATTTTGTACAGGCTCAACATTTTTTATTTTTCTCTTTCTTGTCTATAACAAAGTTGTGCAGTTCTTAAGAAACTTTAGCTCGACCAGTTCATGTACAATTATTGTTGCATTGTCTATTCTTACGGGTCCAACATTGTTGATGGTCTACTTGTCTGAATGCCGCCAAGCCAATCTAGGGCCGGAGTGTGCTATCGACTTAGCCTGGTCATGCACCCTAAGTACGCTACCCTACCTACACCCCGGCAGGCCGAAGTAAGGCGAGACCAGAAACAATCGGACCTGAAGGAAACAAGACGGCGCTCTTGATTGTATTTAGAATTGTGTTTGACCTAAAAGTTTCTCGGGAATAGTAAGCCACAATGAAGTTATAGATAGGAAACGAATTTTACTGTTTTTCTAGACTTCAGTGTGCAGGAAAAATAAATATTTCATGATGATGGTGAATGAAGACGGAGCTGCCAAGGCTGACATCCTCTAGGCGGCTTGTGGTCGATGTTCAAACATTGATGTCGAGCGTCGCTGGAGCTACTCAGCTCCGGTAAAGATAGGGGGCAAGCCGTCAACGTGAAGAAAAGAATGTGGAAAGACTCTATAGTGGAGTCTGCTGTCGACACACCCCGTGTTGACAGAGGTCACTGCCGGAGCCACCAAGCTCCGACACCCCAGAGGACTAACCGTCGATGCTTTACGCGTTGATGGAGACTACAGCCGGAGCTACTAAGCTTCGACGATGGTCAATGCCGGAGCCACTAAGCTCCGACAATCTCAGGAGGCCTTCACTATCGAATACTTCGGACCTACATTCTACAAGTTCGAAGCGCGCAAGTCTTCAACAACTATTACATCCTCTTGGTACATGTTCAAAATCCAATTTTGTACATCTACCAGGGGGCCAAGTGCGACAAAGGTGTTGAAGACAAAAAATGAAATTCACAAAAAAACTTGGATTTCATTCATCAGGAGACAAGAGATTACAAAATCGGAGAAAAAGAAGAGAGTATACAAGTGGGAGCTACAAAGAGATGGTCCTAGACCCTATGGAAGAATGAGGCGACCTTCCGAGCATCCTCCGATACGCTGGCTTGGGCAGCTTCTCCCTCTCCTTCAATGGGGCCTTCAAGCATCGGGTCCAAGGGGAATTGAGGGTCCCGGCTTGTGTAGCACGTCAGCACGAATTATGCGATGTCCTTCGCCAGGGATTGTCCCTCGGTCTCTAGCTGGTCCGTGATGACATCGCCCATCTTGGTGAGCTTGTTGCCTGTCGAACTCAACGCTTGCATTTCCAGGTCCAACTCCGGCTTCGGATCATCTAGAAGCATGGGACAGAAACCCATTGGCATCAGCGCGTCGTTGGCTTTGCCCAGGAAGTCCCAAACTTGTTGGGAATCCACGATCCTCAAACCTCGCATCTCCTCCAAGGATCTTCTGGTTGCCAAAAGCTCCGAATTCTCACGGGCAAGGCGCTCAACCTCTTTGGCGTTCTGCTGAATCTTTTCAGAAACTTGCCTTTCAAGTTTTTCGAGCTCTTCCTCCCGGAGGTAGATCTTGTTCTGGCGGTTGACCAGGTCCTTCTCTCTACCCTGCACTTTCTTCTCCCTGGCAGCAACGGCATCCTCCCTCTTGTGGAGTTCCCGCCCTCGCTCCCATGCCTTTTTCTCCTCTCTCTCACAATGCTCCTCCAATTTCCTGGTGCGATCTTCGAGACTCTTGTCACCCAGAGTTAGCCTCTGAGTGAGCTCTTCCTCCCTCTTCACGACGTCGTCCCGCAGTTCCAGGAGTTTTTGCTCTTCATCCTCGAGCTTTCTCTCCCGCACCTCAAGAGCCTCCCAGCGCTTGAGGAAACTGTCATGGATGGCGTTGAGCCTCTCCTGGCGATCATCCACTACACTATTAGCAGCTTTGGACTGCTCGTAGATGGCCCGGGACTGGTTGTCAAGGGATCGCGTCATGCTTTCCCTCTCATCCAGCAGCTTACCCCAGTATTCCAGGCGAACCTTCTCCCTGTTCACCCACTCCTTGTCGTCAGCCAGCCTCGACTACGCCAGCTTGGTCTCGAAATGGAGCCGGTTTCGCCACCTCCTAAGATTTTGGCGCTCCTCCTCGAGGGCCTTTCTGTCGTGGTAGAAAGCCAGCTGGACCTGACGAAGACTAGAGCAGGCGTTGTCAATAGACAACAACAGGGGGATCAGCTCAGGACCTGCCAGGGTCATCTCCGCCGGTTCCAGCGGGTTCTCCATGACAAAAATTGGGTCCCACTCTACAAGAGCGGTCCCTTATGCTTCCACGGCACTAGGGCCGCCCTCCAGCATAGCCTCGGCCGCCGCCAAGGAAGGTCCTGCAGTAGAAGTTTCGACCTCCGGAACTGGCTCCGAAGGTCCCGCTGCCAGATCATCAACAATTGACCCCTCAGGCGGGGGGCCGGTAGCTTCATCTTGGTACCCTGGCTCAGGTGCGAGCACCTCCAAGACCACTCCTTCCGCGGCAGGCGTAGAAGATTCCACTAGAGCTGAAGCCACGTTCAGCTCCGATGTTGGCGCCTCCTCCACCGCCGGTTCCGGTGCTGACGCCTCGACCATCATGGGCTCGAGCGCCGATGCCTCTACAGCAACTGGCTCAGGGGCCAGTACTTCTTCCATGACTGGCTCTAGCGCCGGAGCTTCTGTAGCAACCGGCTCTACCGCCGGAACTTCCTAGACAGCCAGCTCAAGCGCAGGAACTTCATCAACACCCGGCTCATTCACTGGGACTTCATCAACCACCGGCTCGACTGCCGGGGCTTCAACAACATTCGGCTCTGGGGCCGGAATTGCAGCTAACCCCGACTCTAAGGCTGGAGCGTCCATCATTTCAGCATCCAAGCCTGGAGCTTCAACCTGCGGGGCTAGTGCCGCTGGTACATCTTCATTCCCGTGGTCCGTCCCTACCACGGGAGCTTCTGGGGATGAGTGGAGGTCCAAGACCACGACAGTCGGTGCCAAAGCTGCCACAGCCTCAGCCACCTCTTGGGGCGGCGCTGGAATTGGAGCTCGAGCTTCCGCCTACAAAGCCTCAGCTGCTGCTGCAGGAACCGGAGCTTCAGCCCCTTTCTTGGGCACTCTGTGAATGAGGGACGAAGACACTCAAAACGCAGTTACAATAAAAACAATCAACTGAGGTAAAAAATCAAAATTACCTCAGAAGGCTTCTGCACCAGTTAGCACGGAACCTCTTTTCTGGACGCTTGAAGCCGGACCCTGTCGCCACTGGCGTGGTGGCTTCGTAAGGTTCCCCGGAGCCCGTTGCTGCTGTCGGCACCACTCGGGTTGAGGCCCCCCCTCGACCGGGAAGGACCTCCTGACCCAGAGCCTTCAGCTGGCCCTGGTACTTGAGACGCATGGCCGAGGCTAGCGCCCAGGGGAGATGCTTATGCTGGAGTAGTTGCCGCCGATGAAGACCTTTCCCTCCGAGGAGAAGGAGTCGCTGCGCAAGGAGCAGGCCTGATGGACCTCCCGTCGGCATGCTTCAGCTTCCTCTTGTGGCTCGAGGGCTCGGCCAACTCTTTTCCCTTTCCCACGACTTCAACTCGCTGTTCCGGGATGGAAGGGGGACCAGCCTCGTAAACTCCGGAGATGGCCAACCCGGTGATCGAACGCCTCTCAACGACACCAAGATCGTCAAGCAGCGGCATCATCCGCTCGAGCTCCCTGCTGAACTCCTCCTCCATGTTTAGAGGGAGAAAAGCCGCTGGCGGAGTCAAGTCATCACCTTTGACGTCGATGCCGTGCTAAAACTTCTTGAGGTGAAACTCCAAAGTTGCACCCTCCATGTTGGACTTCAGACCAGTCTCAATCCGGTCGTCGTCCAACACACTATTGAGAGCCCAAGCAAGCTTCTCCCTCTTCCTTAGCGGAGCCCACCTGTTGGTCAAGAAGTTGCAAAATACCACATGAGGAGTCACCCCTCCTTCCACGCACTGGCGGATCCTGGTCAGAGCAGGGTTGAAGGCGTCCGATAACATCGGAGCTTCACTCAAAACTGCAGTGTCGACGTTGGGGAGGCCTTCGGGCAACTCCAGCTTCTCATGCTCCTCCGCCCTGATGATGATCCAATCCTTCTTCCAATCATCCCACTTCCCATAAGGGAACGACCGCAAGTACTTGTACGGGCACTTCTTGCGCTTCACGAAATAATAGAAGCCAAGGTACTCGTCACTCTTGCCGGTGGTCTAGATAGTAAAGAAGGTGCGGAAGAGGTCAACGAAGGGGGGAAGTCCCACCACATCTCGTAGAAGTGGACAAAGATCGACACTAGAAGAATGGAGTGGGGGCCAAGGTGATACAGCTGCAGACCATAGAAGTCTAGCAGCATCAAGAAGAAAGAGGAGAAAGGTGGGAACAGTTCCACCATGGCGTACGCGGAGAAGTACACCATGTCGCCAGCATGCTCCTTCACGAAAGGAAGTTTGCCAGCGCGGACCAGGTGGTTGAAGAAGTTAGGGGACCACCACATGAGGGCCCGGACCTTCTTCAAATCACCGTCAGTCTTCAGTCGGCTGTAGCGAAGACCCAACTCCATCGCAGCACAGCGAGGCAAGATATGAAAAGAAAGCAAAAGTTTGGAGGGTTTGAGCGCAAGTTCAAATGAAAGGGTAAAGAACCCCAAACGGTGCGTGCTTTCCTTCTCAATTAAGCCTCCGCAACGCTTGGATGGAAACTGCAGAGGAGCCTACGATACCATTCAAAAACTTCACCCTGCCAATGACAAAGGGGCCCGGGGCCACCCCAATGATCAAGTCGAGGTTCTTACCCTAGGCGAACGTTTTTCATCATGAAAGGCGGGAAACCCGAAGGCGGCGGCCTGACAGGGTGCGTGGAACCGATACGATTTTCGTATCGGGAACCGACGACCATCAATTGCTTGAGATCTGCACGCTAAGATCTCACCTGCCGCCTCCAGGATAAGCCACGCGGCGGTGGTTTAACTGCGAACTACTGCCAACGGCACATCCGAAGACCCTTGAAGACACAACCCAAAAACCAAAGAACGGACCCACCTCTGGCAGAATGACTTCATCCAAAAGGTCTCTCCCAGAGGTGGGCCCAGGGGGCCACTGTCGGTACCCTACGTATCGGATAGCACTTGGGATTGCAAAGATCACATGGAAACTCTATCTACCAGATTTGAAGACCTCCAAAGGCCCCACATGTCAGGCGTAACCGGACCTGCTTCCCCGACATGGTTAGTCCGAGGGCCGCCACGTGTATCATAAGACCGGAGCTACCGCCCACACACGGGAAAGCTCCGGACAGAATACCAGTATGGCACCCCTGGACCTAACCCCAGACAGAGGGAAGCTCCGGTACCGACACGTGTCCAACAGCACCGGACCTACCCGTCCACAACGGTAAGCTCCGGAGTTGCCACGTGTCCAAACCCCCAGACCTTCAACCTCAACAATCAGACTGGTGGACCCCCAACGGCTCGGACCTTCAAGGGGCAATCAAGGACTTCAAGAACCGATTAAGGGTCATTAATACCATATTAATGAAACACGATCGGAAGGCCCTTAATACCAGTAAAGGCACTGTTAAGACCCGTTACCACGCTATTAAGGGTAATTAATCTTATTAATTGTCTATCAATCATTAGTAACCGCCAGGGCCACTTGTTGGGCCAGGCTAACTGTGTACCGACCGGTCCTTGTACTATAAAAGGACTGGTCGATGATACACAGAGACTCTCTGGACTCTCTCTGGGCTCTGGAGACACTTACGCTCTCACACATACTCACTCGCTCAATACAACATCAACACACCCCATGGAGTAGGGTATTACGCTCAGGCGGCCCGAACCACGTAAACCTTTGTGTCAATTTTTCACCACCTCTTGAATCTCTACGCGCCCGTTATCGAACTACAAACTCCACGGACTACCAAAAGTAGTATCGGGAGGTCTGCCGGATTCAACCACCGACAAGAAGTATGCAAGGGTGAGAAATTGATTACACATTGCACATATTCACAAGTGTTTTTGGCATGATTTTTCTCAAAAGAAAAAAATTTTTTATGTCATGTTGCCAAAGGGGGAGAAGTTGTTTTCAAAGTTTTTAATGTGAATAAGCAAATGTTCGGATTAAGTGGTGTTGCCTATGCATTCATCAAGGGGGAGATTGTGAGACCTATGTGTGCTGAATACATTGGCTTGTACTGAATACATTGTCTTTGATGATATAAGTTTTAAAATTCTGCCAAAACACCCTTTTTAGCAAAGTTCGACTATAACTTCGAGCTTCTGCAAAGTTCGACAATAGGTCCGACTTGCTTTGTCAAGGTCCAACATGTTTTTGGTTAGCTCCGGTGAGCTTTGTCTTTAATTTCGGCATGTCTTTGATAGCTCTGACATGTCTTTGTTAAGCTCTGATATGTTTTGCTAGGTCTAACTTATGTTGGTTAGCTTCGACATGTTTTTCTAGCCATGACGCTAGGTTGTAATAGCTTTGGTAATCTCCAGTGCTAGGTTGTACTAGCTTTGGGAAGCTCCGGCGCTAGGTTCTACTAGCTTTGGTATGCTCCGGCTCAAGCTCCGGTTAGCTTTGGCAAGGTTTGGAGCTTGATCGCAATGTTCCTGCTTTTACTATGAAATGTTTCGAACTTGCTTTACATTGTTGGAAAGATTGCTTAGTATTCATTTGCTAAGTTTTTGGTGCATTTTTGTTGATATTGTTGATATCATTTTGCTATGGTTTGCAACATGCCTATGTGAGGTGCTCACGTAAGATGTTGTAGTTTTGGAACTAACGAGAGTCAAGTCGAGGACTTGTGCTTTGAAGTATTGGTTGTTTATTAATGTGCAGGTTTTGCTTGAGTTCAATACATGGCTGGTGACGGGATCCATTGAACTAATCTTAGGAAGAAGATGAGGTTCAACAACCAAGTTCGGGAGGAATTGTGGTTGAATTGATGGGGAGGTTGCGCAACATGTTTGAATCAAGAACAATGCATATGAAGGTATCGTGGACGTCATTGGAAGATGTTTGAGTGAGTGCAAGGAGTGCATGGACGTGGCTACGTGGTTTCGAGGCGTGAAGAAGAGCTGGGACATGAAGAATTGGTCGGAAATGTCCAACCGACTAGGTTATGGACCCGGGCTGCGGCTGAGTCGTGTTTGACTCAAATATGGAATGTTTTGTGTTGGTTATGATAGGTTTTCATGTGGGTCACGAATTTGAGTTGCTTTAGGAATGTGAGATACGTTCCTAAGGTGTTTGGAAGTCTTAAGATTGCTTCGATCTGCGTATAGAGGAGTCTTGAGCAGTTATAGAAAGTTTCGATTCGTGAACTAAGTATGATTAGAGTCCTAGTTAAGTTTGGGTTGGCCTAAGGGCTGGTTATATAAGCAAGGGAGGCCATGGCTCATGGTGCACGACTTTGGGGCTGTTCCTCCTGTGATCTTTTGAATAAAGATCATAGTTTAAAGGAACTTTTGTGCCTTGTTCGTACGACTTGTTCCAGACAAGTTTTCTCGTCAAGTTTTCTGCACAGCACTACCTTTCTTCAATGGTTTTATCATAACTCGAGTTTTACAGATCCATTTGACGTGATTATTTTTGGTTTCTCTTCACAACTTGATTATCTATCATCTGTCAAAATTTCACGGTCATTGGATTAGCGGTTTTTGATCTACATGAGTTTCTTTGTAGTAATGCAGATCTTTTTTTACTCGGTATAACAGATTGACCTTTGTTCGGTCTTTCGGTCGTAACTTGAGTTTATTTTGACGGATTTGAGTGATTCTTGTTTTGTCGTCTTCCTGACTTGATTCTCTCTGGTATCTATCACTTTTGTCATCATGAAACACATTTAGATTAGTCTCACACACGATTTCTTTAACATATCATTTTTCTGCCGAGAGGTTTTCATTGCTTCCGTTGAAAAAGTTTTAAATCTACCATTCCTTCCCCTATAGTAGCTTTTCATGTGCTCTTCGATCCTAAAAAGAACTTGATAGCTGATTACTTGTTGATTGTCACAACTGGAGTAGCTTGCGGCCACTTGGTGAACTTGTTGATGATGATATACAAGAACCTGTAACCTCCGACGGCTTTTGGGAAAGGTCCCATGTTTTCCATCCCCCACACAGTGAATGGCCATGTAGGATGTATCATTTGAAGTGACTGAGCTGGTGTGTGAATTGGTTTCGCGTGGAACTGACACGCTTCACACTTTTTTACCAGCTCAACTGCGTCCTGTGGTGATGTAGGCCAGTAGAAGCCATGCCAGAAGGCTTTACCGACCAACATGCAGGACGACACGTGGTCCCCACACTCGCCTCCATGGATTTTTGTGAGAAGATTGTGGCCTTCTTCCTGGGCAATGCACCGCATTAGGACGCTGTTGGCACCGCGCTGGTAGAGATCCCCTTCTACCAACGTGTATCTTTTAGCCAATCTGACTATCCGGTCAGCGGATGCACCATCTTCGGGAAGGATGTTGTCTTTCGAGTAGCTCCGGATCTCTGAGATCCATACATCAAAGCTACCTTGAGCTTATGAGTCTTGCGTGCTGGGTTGCTCAGAGCTTCCTGCAGCACCTACAACCCTTGGTTGATGCCATGGTAACAAGGCCACCAGGACTGCCAGCTTTGAGGTGCTGATGTCACCCCCTTCGCTCAGTTCGGCAGGCTGAGCGATTTCTTGGCAATGTCCTAACAAAAACTTCGTCGAAAGCTTGAGCTCCAGTTGAAGCCTTCATCAAGAGTTTGTCAGCTTCAGTGTTGTTGAGATGTTGGACATGGCAAAGATTCAGGATGTCAAAGTCCTTCTGGAGCTTCTGGACTTCAAGGAGATAAGCAGCAAGTTGTGGGTTGTTGCAGCTACAGTCGCCTTTGACTTGCTTGATGATGAGCTGCGAATCACCCTTGACCAGCATCTGCTTGATGCCATATGATAGCGCCACCTTGAGCCCGTAGATGAGAGCTTCATACTCCGCCATGTTGTTAGTTGCACTGAAATCAAGGTGCACCATGTATTTAACTTTCTCCCCGGTTGGAGCAAGGAGAAGAATTCCAGCTCTGGCCCCATACTTCTGCACGGAGCCGTTGAAGTAGAGAGTCCAGTGAGGTTCGGTGAAGATCGGGACCTTGGGTTCTGGCTTCCGCTCACTGGGGCCCTTAGGATTTGATGGAGAAGGAGTCCATTCCGCCACGAAGTCAGCCAATGCTTGACTCTTGATAGCTTGTCGAGGCAAGAATTCAAGGTCAAATTCTGGCAGCTCCACTGCCCACTTGGCGATGTTCCCAATATAATTCGGATTGTGGAGTTTAGCACGCAAAGGATAGGAGGTTACCACTGATATCTTGTGGGCTTAGATGTATTGATGTAGCTTCCTTGGGGAAATAAGGACCGCATAAAGCAGCTTATGCACCTCAATATATCGAGTCTTAGCATCATGGAGTACTTCGTTGATGAAGTACACTGGCCGCTGGACGGTCCGGACCCTCCTGGAGGAGCCTGGAGCTTCTTTTTAATCAACCTGAACCCCCCCGAAGCGGTCCAAACCTTGTTCTTGAGCTTCCCAAACCCTCCCGTAGGGGTCCAGAACTTGTTCTTCAGCCATGTGAACTCCCTCAGATGAGAGAGGTTGATCCTCGAGCAGCTTGCCTTGAAGATTTGTGCCTGGGGGCTGGGACCCAGACTCGCCTTCAGGTAGCTCCGGACCCTCCCGAAGGGGTCTTGGCTGCTGAACTGTAGGTGGTTCCGGTCTTTCCGCGACCAGTACCATACTAACAATCTCTGTAGTTGACGAAATGTAAAGCAAAAGAGGTCCACCAGGATTCGGAGCTACCAAGATTGGTAGTGTGTTGAGGAGCTGCTCGAGCTCTTGGAACAACTTTTCTGCTTCTTCGGACCAATGGAATGGCCCGGTCTTCCTCAATAACTTGATGAAGGGAAGTGTCTGCTCCGCCAGTCTTGAGATGAACTGGCTGAGCGCGGATAGACATCCAGTCAGCTTCTGGACATCCATGATGCGGGCTGGGGGCCGCATATCTTCAATGGCCTTGATCTTTGCCGAGTTTGCCTCAATTCCTCGGTGAGTCACCAAGAATCCGAGGAGCTTTCTGGAGCTAACCCCGAAGACACATTTGTTCGGGTTTAGCTTGGTGCGTGTCATGTGCACCTTGTCGAAGACGGCATGAAGGTTGTCAAGGAGTGATTCCTTGTTCTTGAACTTCACGACGATGTTATCAATGTAGACCTCCACCAAGTCTCTAATGAGCCCTCCAAATGTTTTGTGCATAGCTCGCACAAAAGTTGAAGCAACTTTTTTGAGACTGAATGGCATGGCAGTATAACAATACAATCCATCTACTGTTATGAAGGCAGTATGCTCTTCATCTTCCCTAGACATTTGGATCTGATGGTAACAAGAATACGCATCTAGGAAACACAATAGCTAACACCCGGAGTTGGAGTCCTCTATCTGGTCTATCCTAGGTTGAAATGGATCCTTTGGACATGCCTTATTCAAGGTGGTGTAGTCGATACATATTTAAAGCTTTCCACCGGCCTTGGGCACAACGACTGGGTTTGCCAGCCATCGTGGATGATAAACATTTCGGATGAAACTAGCTTCGAGCACCTTCTTGATTTCTTGTTGGATGAAGTTCTGCCACTTGACTGATTGCTTCCAAGGCTTCTGGTGTACTGGTCATGCATTGGGATAAATCTTCAGGTTGTGCTCAATCACCTCCTTAGGGATCCCAGGCATTTGTGACGGTTGCCAGGCAAACACGTCAACATTTGCCCAGAGGAAAGTGATGAGCGTGAGTTCCTATTTGTTGTCCAGTCATCCTGATATACGGGTGGTCTGGGCAGTATCGAAACCAATCTGGACAACTTTGACAGAAATGTCGGTGTCGCCGCTTGGCTGCACACGTGGTGTAGAGGTTGAGCCTTGGTGACGAGTGCTCGGAGGTTGAGCAGCTAGCTCTTTGTCGGACGCTTCCTTCTAGGCTGTTATAAGTGCGTGGAGTTCTTGCAGTGCAGTGACTCTTGCAATGCGATCTCTGCAGATCCAGAGAATGCCTAAAGGTGTCAGCATCTTCAACACCAAATAGCCATATTGGGCAGTGGCCATGAACTTATACAAGGTAGGCCTGCCTAGGATGGCGTTGAAAGACAAGCTGATATGAGCCACGTCAAAGACCAGCTTCTCAGTTCTGTAATTCTCCCAAGTCCCGGAGGTCACCGGGATAATAATCAAGCCAAGAGGACTGATGGCCCCCGGACCTACCCTAGAGAAGGGACGTGAGGGGCGAAGGTCCAAGAGTCAAAGATGGATCTTGAAGAAAGCTTCATGGCTGAGGAGGTTGAGTGCTCACCCTCCGTCCACCAAGACATGGTAGAGCTAGACATTGTTGATAGTATGAGACACCATCAACGGTAGTTGCCCAGATACGATCATGTTTCTTGGACAATCTGTGGCATCGAAAGTGATGGGAGTGTCCATCCACTTACGATGGGGTTCTGTCTTGGCAGTAGGAGCTGTGGCAGCCATCTCCCGGCGCATGGTCTTGAGGACGTGGCAGGAGGTGATATCCCAAGACCCTCCATAGATGGTTTTTAGGGTTTTCCGACGCTCATTGTCAGAGACATCAGATTCATCATCAACGGTGTTGTACACAACCTTCATGACCTTCTTGGGGTCTTGGAATCCTAGCTCTGGATCAGCCGGATCTTGGTCGACTTTCTTCTTTCCTTCCCGCTGGCGGAAAGGAGCTTCTTCCCAGTCCTTGTTGAAGCGCTCGACAAGGTTCTGCACCTCTCGGCAATCTTCAAGATTGTTAGTGTCCGTCTTATGGATCGGACACCATATCTTTAGACCGCTGATGTCTTCAGATGAAGGTCGGTGTCGTTTTTTGAGACGTGGCCCCCAGCCACCCGGAGCTGACGGCTTCTTCTTGCCGTTGGACTTTTCTTTTTCTTTCCACTACCGGAGGTAGTGGTTTCAGCCTTGGAGGACCTTTTGGTAGCCTCCGGAGCTGGCTTGGAGTGCATTTCACAGCCCTCCGCAGCTCTAGCACATTTATCAGCCAAGCTAGAGAGTTTTGTGATGCTGGTGACTTCTTTCGTTGCAAACTTCTCCAACATCTTCTTTTCTCTGACACCCTGTATGAATGCCACGATGACAGAAGCATTGGAAATGGAAGGGATTGTATTCCGTACTGGGAAAACCGCTGGATGAAGGATCGCAGTGACTCTCCCGATTTATGTTGTACGGCAAACAGATCTAGTTATGTGCGAGAACACTCAATATGGATGCGGCCGTCCTGCTGCCTGTAACGTCGGTCGAGCTCCGATCGGAGATCATGCATCGAGATTCTCAATGCAGTGTGAGTACGGCGTGCCCCGGAGGGCAGCGACGTCATTTGTTGGGACACAGCATGTCTCCTGTGCTGTAAAATTTGGGGACCAAGTCTACCAAACAAGGTCCTCCGCTGTAAAGTTGTCGGGCCAGCAGGGGGCGGGCCTTGGTTACCGACGGCATCGGCTGCGGCTGCAACCAGATGTTCAACATCAGTACACCACTGTTCCATGGCTGCCAGAGGAGCTCCAACCATTGGAGGGCGCTAGAGCAGAGTATGTGCAGTGATTAGCGCATTCTCTGGGTTGTTTGTCGATGCAGTCACCGACATAAGGGCACCATCCCATTGTTCGGCGTTGGCAGTCAGAGCAGGTGGTGGTGCAACAACGCCTGCTGGGACAATAGCGCCGACTGGCTGTTGATTGTTGGAGGGATTTCCTCCGTCTTGCTGTCCAGCGTTGCCGTTGGATAATGCTGCTGCAGAGTTCACCATCTCAAAATCTCAGGCGCCCCCTACCTGGCGCGCCAAATGTTGAAGTGTGTGATCGACACTTCCCCCAGTACTACTAAAATGTAGTCTGCGGAGGTTCGTGTTCGGTTTGGGCGCGCGAAGATTAAGAACGAGATGGAGACACGAAGATTTTTACGTGGTTCAGGCCGCCTGAGCGTAACACCCTACTCCACGGGATGTATGTGTCGATGTTTCAATATGTGGTGGCTTGTCTGCGTATTAGCTTAGTTGTCTCTGTATCGTGCAGTGCAACCTTTTTATAGTCCAAGGATTGGTCTATACATCATCATCGTGGACCAACATGTGGCCCTGGCGATAGTTAATTGCCTAATACACGATCAATGAATATTAAGCATAATTAACAGTGTGATAAGGCGCCTTAATGGAGGCGTTACCGGTGTTAAGGATAATCTGATTGTGTCATTAATGTGACATTATGACACGTAATCAGGTCTTGTAATTGTAGCTTTAACTGCACATTGAATGTCCATGCCATTGGAGATCTGCCAGTCTTCCTGTTGCTGCTTTAGGTCTGGAGGCTCGACACGTGGTGGCTCTGGAGCTTCCCATCGTGGGGAGGTAGCTCCGGAGCCACTATACATGTGGCAGCACCGGAGATTCCCTCTACTGGGGGTTCGGGGTCACTGGACATGTGGCAAGACCGGAGCTTCCCTATGAAGGGAGTTAGGTGCGGCCTTGTATTACACGTGGCGGTGCTGGAGCTACCCAAACGAGAGAGATGGGTCCAGTGCTGTGTAACACGTGCGGCCTTTGGAGGTCTTCAACTCAAATGGGTGGAACTCCTTAGCATTCGTTGCGGTATCATGGGGTACCCGGTACGCAGGGCACCGACAAACATTACAAATGATAATCAGAATTTAACCATATCACGAACAATAAATATAACTTGATTTTATTGCAGCGGAAAATAAACTAGCGTAGGCGACTCCAACTCCATAGGCAATCGATGGTAGTATGCACGCCTAGTACTCCATGACGACCTCCATAATATTTCTTGTAGCTAAATTAATGTGGGAATAGCATGGGTGAGCAGACGTCATACTCAACAAGTGTGGGAAAATATGACATGTAGCAAAAAATAAGAATGATAATAAAAGGCTAATTGCAGAAAATATATTTCATAAACTATTAAAACTAACCTAAAATGTTTATGTGAGTTTAATTCTCATCATACCCAAAGTAATTATCATAATCCATTTCTAACATCTCATTTACCATCATAATACATTTATAACCAGCCAACAAGTAATTTCATAACCATATGCCAATTTCATACTTTCAAAACTGATCATGCTCATAACCCAATTCATAACCATGTCCGAACCATCCCAAATTCCAAGTCCAACTCTTATCATGGAAGTTGTCCAGGTGCTCGTGACCAGGAGCACGGCTATCATGGTTAATTTTGACACTCTGCAGAGGTTGTACCACTTTATCCACAAGTTCGTGATTTCGTCCCCTTTCGGTGACTAAAGAACATTCATTATGCCCGTGACCCATCAGTCACATTACAAACTTCGATCGGCGTGCGGCCAAGAGATCACAAAATATCCTTTACAAAGAGACTACCAGCATATTCAGACCCACTAAGGTTTCACCGGTGGTCATGCCTCCAACTGAGCACATCCAACCAAGGGTCCCCTCTTGTCCCATTCGGATTCCAGGGCAGTCCCACCACTATTGCAAACCAAACCGACTCCCAAGCCTCGCTCCCCCAAATGATTCGAACAATGTTGGCAATACACCCAATTAATTGGCTAGCCGTACCTATATTTGGCCCTATGGTGGCACTATAAAACCTAGGTTGTCGCCTCACAAACCGATCCTTAGATCTAAAGCAAGCGAAACCACCATATTATCCAACCCAATCCACAAACCATGCTTGCTTAGATCTCCCAATCCTATGTTACCAATTAACCATATTCATCAATTCACATCATCCATATGTGCATTAATTCATAGTTAAGCCATTTGGTTGTTTTTCCCATCCCAATTAATTAGAGCGAAGCAAAAAGGCAAAATACCCTTCCCCGACTCTCTATCATATATTTCAAGCGACAAAGATGATCAAACAAGACTAGTAAACATCTATCATGGGTTTCTTGTCAATTTGACACAAGCATGCAGTTCTGCAAACAAAACATTTAAAAAGAGGATCAAAATGATCAAGGACACTTGCCTTAATATTCCGCAATTTGATGGCTCAAGCAATTCAAAGTCTTGCACATGAAGATCCTCGGATAATTGCTTCTCGATCATAACCTTTTGAGCGAATCATCTACTCGCAATCAAGCACATATACATACAAACAACAATGCAATCAATAATATACACATATATTAATCAATATGCCATGATGTATATGCATGAGGTAATTATGTTGTAATACATGCTTTTAATTTACTACTATTGTTTACTAATAAGGTTCAACTAGTTCTCAAGTGTTTATGTGAGTTTTGAGTCAATTATAGTGGTTCTCGTGACAATTAGGTGTTGCTGAAATTTGAATACTGGACTAGTCCGCAGAAGCCCGGACAAGTTCGTTCGGGCACAGAGAGTTGATCGGACAAGTTTGTACGGATTCAGACTAGTCTGCACTGCACCGGACTAGTACGCGCGGGACCGGACTAGTCCGTGGCGATGCAGCAAGACACGATGAAATAAATTTGGACGTGATATGGTTCTAGTAGTGGATTCATTTCATTGTAAGAATCTGAACCGAGAATAACTATTGTGATGTCATGACTTCGTCGACCGTGGGATGGAATGTAGCGTGCGTCTTCGGTGTCTAGGCTCCGTTGATGACGATGACAGCATGATGTCGATGAAGGAACAACAGTGATGTAGCGACTCCATCAAAGATAGATGGTGTGATGTAGACGAAGAAGACGGTGCAGCGATCTCGCGCGAAGAAAGGTGAAGTTGCGACGACCTCCGACGGACGATGGCTCCTTTCTTTTTCTTCTCTTCTTCTCCTTTTTTCCTTATTTTCTTGGTGGCTTTGGTTCTGGCCACGGCAGCAGCAAGCTCTAGGTTTTTGTTTTCTTGTTGGCGTCGGCTCCCGTAGGAGCTGGGTTATCATGGAAAAAGGGCAGGGGCGGCGGCCAAAGTTTTTTCCTCTCCGGAGGCAGGGCTCATGGGCGTGGACGATAGGGCATCGCTCCTTTTTTTTCCCGGTGGCTGTTCACGGAAATAAGAGGCAGGGGCTGTAACAGCCCAAAAATTTAGGTGTTCATCTCAGATATGATATGCAATGTTAGACAAGAAATCAAAAATGGCAAGTGAAGGATAAAATTAATTCAAACCTAAAGTGAGTGGTTCAGAATTAAAAAATTACTACCATTCAAACTTTGTCAAATTGGAAAATTGAAATGTCCATTGGATTCCACATGATTCAAAAAGCAGCCATGCAAAATTTCATGATTTTTCAACATCATATGCTATTTTAATTAGAACTATAAGAGGAAGAACATTTGAGTTTGAGTTCAAATTAGTAAAACCTAATTATGTTGAAATCCAGTTTTGAATTCACTGCTGAATTCTCCGTAATTGGATTAGTCTACCTGCAAAAAAAATTTTAGAGCAGTGAAGATATTTTCAGAATTTTGATGAGGATAAGGAGAGAGCAAGATGAGACCCACCTGTCATACTTTGAAGAGACAAAGCAGAGCATATCCTCTACTCTCTTCTCTGTTTCTTGCCCAGGTGCCACGCACCAGCATGCAGGCCACAGAGCTCCCTGCCTGCTTGGTTACAGCTGCAGCACACCACCTCTCTGTCCTCCATTCTATTTTCCCTTGCCGTGGTGAAGAGGACTTGGGTCTGCTCTCTGTTTTCTTCCCTAAAGAACAGAGCTATATCGCCAGTTACTCCCTCACTCCATAGATTCAAGTTGAGTTTCTTGCTCTTGACAGAAGCAAAATGTGGCACAAGGTTCTCCTCTCTTCCTCCCAGATGTCACTCGACGCTGCCTCGCCGAGCTGACCACTGGAACAGAGGCAAAATCGCCATTTGACCCCCTCTGCGCCGCCTCAACTATTCCTTGTCGCACCGGCACTAAAAACCATTTCTCACCTTGCCGCAAATACGAAAAGGTGCGTCACAATCCATAGATTGTTCCTGCAAATTTTCATGGCATGCCATCCCTTATCCATACCATATTTCAAAGATTTCTGATGAGTTCTTCATAGCAATCTTGCTAGGTCTCGATGTCAATTCGTTTTCTACGTGCAACCATACTTTAATCCAGTTGTAAAATATGTTCTTCACGTCCTCACACACCTCCTCAATCAAGAATCAGCAAAAATTATCAACTAATCAAGGGGGCAACCGGATTTCCTGGCCGCCATGGAAAAATCCCCTGTTCAGCGCCGAACTTGGGACTGCGATCTATTCCAACCAATTTGCTGTCCATTCCGATCGTCCCCTTGATCCCAGGCTGCGGTAGGGTCAAAATACGAGCTCGATTGATTCCCTCAGCGCGGTTTCCACAATGGCCGACGAAGCTCGCCGCCGTCTTGCCATTGGCCGCCCGATTCCGGCCATCTTTGTGCGTGTGATGCTGCCGGCAGGCTGGCCGTGGACTGGGGGTCATTTTGCCCCCATCTCCCATCGCCTAAGCTCGCGTCCCGGCCAGGGAATGGCCGCACGCCACCAGGGCGCCGCCAGCTCGGTCCCTGTCTGGAGGTTGAAGATGAACCCAACGTGCGGGCCCCCCTGCTAGTGACATTCGCCCAAGTGGGTGAATCTACTGTGCTTCCAAGTGAGTGGATGATTTAAAAATCATGGGCCCAGAGATCTGTTCACCCGTTTGTCTTTTGGAAAATAATTTCAGCTTTCCATCAGACTTCAAAAATCAATATCTCTTAGTAGAAGTGTCCAAAAAATATGAAACAAATTTCGTTGGAATCCATTTAACCAGTACATTGCAGTGATGCAATTGGATTGGTATGAAAAGCCCTGTAATCAGCTCCAAACTTCCATAAACTCAGAACATTGGGAATTAATTCCAGGAGATCCACTTTATGGAAAATTACCAATTTTTGCCAGAAAAGTCCTCCATAAATGTCTTGATATTCAGGGAAAATGTCAGATTCATTGGACATTATTTGGTGAGTCAAACTGTGTTGCTTTTTCATATGTTCATGAAAAATTGTAAAAACAACAGAAACTTTTTCAGAATATGCTAGAAACTTGTAAAATGCATATCTCCCTCTAGGTTTCTTAGAAAAATGTCAAACCAATTGTGTTTGACTATATATGAACCCCTATATCCATAAGACCTAGTTTGGCTTCTGTAAAAGTCTCTATTTGTCCATGAAAATTCAGGGAAGACTACAGCTTGTTGGAATTTTGTAGACCACAGTTTCCACTGCATAAGCTGAAAATTTTCTGGTTTATCATCCATTAACCTAGAACTCCACTGTAAAAATTACAGTTCCAGTTGCTCTTTTTAACTCAAGTAATTGGATGTTCATTGCCTAAGTCCAAAACTATACCTATTTCATTTCATATACTCATTTCCTAAGTTCATCTTGTTCTTTCTGTGTTGCTATACATTCCAGCAGCAGAACCTTCATCTCTGGCTAGTATTAATCCTCCTTGAATTATTAGCAACTTCATTTATTACTTAACTAAGTTACATTCTATTTTGATGCATATTCATGACGATAGTGACCGTAACAAAGGTGGGTAAGAAGCACAACCAGAAGCTGAGGATTTCTATATTGAATATGCTTTGGCATGACCTCTTGGCGGAGTTTATTAACTGATTCATCACTAACTTTATTCCCACCGAAAGGCAAGTCCCAGTTTGCATTTAAGAGATTTTATAAATTTTGCTATGTATCACATTACGTCTTCGAGATGAATTGTGCATTAAGTCTAGATGATTTTTATATTCCACTTGCATAACCAGAACACCCATGGATTATTTAGGTAGTTGTTAAGTCCTCGTGTAGCTGCTGCTATGCTAAATGTTGTATAGAAATCCAATAGATGTCGAGTAGTTACAATCTACTCACGAGATAGGTTTGATCTCACACGGGATTGGTTTATGGTAGAGAATGACTTATGGAAATGAATATGAGACTGAGCAGAGGGGTAGGATGTGTAGTCCTGCCTGTGTCGATTGAGAACTGATCCGTGTGTGGCCCTGTTGGGAAAGTTTAAGCTGTACCGGATGCATACTGGTATATGGGACCCAGAAAACTGATGTAACTCGTAGACATTGGTGTGGAAACTTCTCCGTTGTTTTTTAATGGAGTTGAGATGGCATAAAGGTGTAAATTTTATAGCGGGAAACTTCGGTGTGTCCGTGTAGGGGACCTTTTGCTCGAGATGTAGAGTTGATTCCATATTAAGGCCACCAGTGAAAAGTGGCTGCATATGGCGTAGAGTGAAGCGCACCGACATGGCTTCCTTGCGGGCATATGTGTCATGCATTCCTGGTTGTTATTGATTGCAATCACCATCGCTCGCGATTATGGACTGAGCATACTTGTTCGCTGAGTCGCGACGTAGTAAATTAAAAATAATGGAATCATATGAATTATGCTCTATACTTAGTCATTGTTTACTACTTGTATGCTATGGTTATATTGCTAACTAAATTTGTTTTTATGAAACTCTAAACTGCTGCTAAAATCTGAAAGAAAGGACACACTTTAGGCGAGTTTTCTCTATGCAAATTCAGCTGCCTATGTACTAGAGTTTCCAGCATGTAGAGTGCATGTTTAAGTGAGACGGTTAAGTCTTGCTGAGCGTTATGCTCACGGTTTGTGGATTAATATGTTTTGCAGGTAACATCACATATGACGGGTTCCGTAGTGCGGCATCACCCCTCTAGGGTTGTATTGCCGAGCGGAAACCAAACGAGCCGCTGCTTTGCTTCGTGTTGCTAGTGTGAGGTATTCGGGGATGAATACTCTCACTTGTGCAGTAGCTAGGTTCGAGTGAGTGTATTATGTATCTTTTGCTGCTTATGTACTCATTATGTACATTACTGTGTAAACTCGCATATTCTATGAAATAAAACTTTGGTATGTTTCACGTATACTTTTAGTGTGTGCTATTAGGTGTCGCATCGCACAGCACCACCCAATGCGATTCCTGGAATGTCGGGACCCCGATCCTCACAGCCTGGTATCAGAGCAACGTTGGGAATATCACACGTGAAAAGAGCCTATTTTTGAAAACTTTTAAGTAGTCGAGTGAGGATTAGTCTATGAACCTCTTCATGGTTCTGGGAACATATGAAAATGTTGTTGCATGGCGTGCTTCAAGCAAAAGCGTGGATACCCCATCGTGTGGTCAAAAACACGAAGTATGCAACTCTTGAACGTTCAATATTCAAAGGGTCATACGCAGCACTGATCCATAGCGCAAGAGATAAATTACGTGGCCACCTATCATGCGGTTGAAAAGAATGTAGTGTGTTTTAATAAATACGCGAAAGCGCCTCCTACTGGTGCAACATTAGACAAAGATGTGGGACCACATCAGGTGGCACATAACCCGATGCGCCTCCTACTGGTGCAGCATTATGCAAAGACGTGGGACTCCCGTTGGATTGTAGAAAACCCGGTCATGTACCTCGAGACGTGTCTCATCTCGGGGCGGCCCGTATGGAATGATATGGGACGGATGTCTTACTTTCATATATATTATTGTGACTGCCTGAAATGATCGCCCGTGCGGGACGTGCCGTATGGCACCACAATGAGTGTTTTGTAAATTGATTGTCTTATGCCGGTACACTAACGGTGAATTAATATTGCACTTAGAAAACGTTTGCGAGTGACCGTTTATAGTGCCACCGATATAGATGTATATGCCAGTATAATCCGGTTAGAGCTTTCACTTTTGTGAGGCATGTAGTACCAAAACGTATCCGAGCAATGCATTATGAATATCACTGTAAGATGAACTCAAGAAGGTTTAATAATACATGTATTAGCTATTGATCTCTGATTTTGAACAATGTTTCAAAGTTGGAGTAGGTTTAAACTCAAGTGATTCAAAAAGCAGTCTCTGTTTTCTGTCAGGAATTTGACCTGCCTTTAAAAATTCATAACTCCAGAAGAAAAGTCTATTGAAGGTTTATTTTACGTATATGGAAATATTAGGAAGTCTTCTACCATTTTTCTGCTGAACTCCAGGGCAGAATCCCCTTCTAACCCATTCAAAAATTAAATGTTCTAAAGTCTGCCAAACTAAACAGAAACTGGAACCCCTCTCTGTACCTGTTACTATTTTTGTCATATCTATTAGTAGAAAAATTGAATGGCTTCACGTGATACATTTCTGGAATCCTTGTTATGTGTATTAAAATGTTGTAATATAATGTTTTGGCAAATTTTGATATGTGTTTGTAAAATTGTGGCCAAATCCACAATATACAAAGGAGGTGCTGTCACAATTTCCCTGGAAATCTGAGAACTTTGTCAAACTATAAAAATCCATATCTCCTCAACCAGAAACTCTATGGGGTCAAGTAAATACATTCTAGAAAGTTTTAGAGTGTACTGCAACTCTGTAGGCCAACTCAGGTCCTGATCTTGAATCTAACTGGATGAAATTTGCAAATGTCTCCAGACTGTTCGGTTTGAACAGAAACTTGATCGGTTAGGTGTACTTTGAGATGTGTCCTAGCATCAGTATTTTTATACTTTCACAAAGACCATAACATGATCATGTTTTGATTATCTTCTCCTTACTGCTGAGTTTGAATTTTAACTAAATTCAAAATCCAGTTCGTGTAGTATGGTGCGTACGCGTTCTCAACCCGAAGTTAGAGATTCTAGTAGAGGCATGAATGCTGCGACTTCTTCGCAGGCGCCTCCAGCAATTGAATTGATGGCAATATTATCCAAGATGGAGGAGTCTCTATGAACCCTTGTACAACAAGGTATACGACTGGAGACACAACAATGTCCTCGAACAGTGAGCACTTATTTGGATTTTCTGGCGACGCAACCGCCTATCTTCTCGGAAGCAAAGAGCCTTTGGAGTCAAATTATTGGCTTCGGGTAATTGAATCCAAGTTCGGTCAGCTCCGATGTGATGAGTATCAATAGGCTTCACATGCTGCTCAACAACTTCATGGAGCCGCTGGAGCTTGGTGGGCGGAATATCTCGCCACTCTTCGTGATTTCGTGTAACGTGGGATGAATTTCGTAATGTTCTGGAATGATTAGAACAAAGTTTGAAGACTTCATGGAGTTAATGCAAGGAGAAATGAGTGCTGACAAGTATTTCAAAGAGGTCATCTGCTTGCTGCAGTATGCAACTCATCATGTGGACTTGGAAACTATGAAATGTGATTACTTTTTCCGAGGCTTGAATGCTGAACTTAAGGAGCAAGTGGTGTTATTCAATAACAGTAATTACAATGAATTGGTTAATGCCGCTATTGTTAAAGAAGATGTGCATCTCCGCGGTGAAGCGGAGAAGAAAAGGAGCATACCACCGGACTGTAATAGTGACATTCCTCCGAGATATCGGGTGAGGTATTATTTGCCATCCGGTCAGGAAATTCAGTCCATGGTGCAAGCATCGCAACAACAGCTGCAATAATCACATGTGCCCCTCCACCTCAGATGAGGACACAAATATTTTCTATGCCTCAGCAGCAACCAAATATTAATTTTGCAGCCCTACCACAACATGAGGTGCAAGAGTTACGTCCACCTAGCTCAGTGGGAAGCAGAGGGTTCATTTGACACGGAATTGTCGTGAAGCTGAGGAAAGCCGCAGTCATATGCCGTCTCACAAAAGCTCAGACCAGCACTGTGAACATTCAAAGAAAGTCTTATCAATGTTTGACAGCGTTAATTATGCTGCAATGGAGGACGTTCCAGAAGGCGAACCCTTTTTAGCGGGCAGGTTAACTTTACATGAGCAACAAGCTCTCATTCAATTCGATTCTGGTGCCCCGATAATTTCATTAGCAAATCTTTTGTGCTGAACCACCAAAGACAGCTCACCACCATGAAGTATCCATTTCATATAAGCTCACCCGGAGGCCATATTTCATCCGATGAGATTGTCTCCCGAGCACCTCTATGTTTGGGTGGAAAAATCTATCCTGCGAGTCTTATCATACTCAATGATCAAAAGGTTGATCTCATTTTGGGAATATCATGGTTGACACATTATGGAGCTATGTTCGACATTGGCTCTCGGACTGTCCGATTGAATTCCCCAATACATGGCTGCAACACATTTAATCTTGTGGTTCCATCTCAGCAAGTTTTAGCAGTGTAAATGCTGAAGCCGCCAAGCTTGAAGATATTCCGGTTGTCTGTGAATATCCTGATGTGTTTCCCGATGACATACCGGGTATGCCACTGGACAGGGACATAGTGTTCTAGATTGAGCTTGTTCTGGGAACCATGCCTATTTCTCGAAGGCCGTATAAAATGGCACCGAATGAATTAGCGGAGTTGAAAGAACATTTGAAGGACCAGCTGGAAAAAGGTATAATACGCCCAAGATCATCTCCTTGGGGCTGCTCCGCACTATTTGTGAAGAAAGACAAGACGTTATGTCTATGTGTGGATTATTGGCCACTCAACGCCGTGACGATCAAGAACAAGTATCCACTACCACGCATCGACATCTTATTCGATCAAATAGTGGGTGCTAAAGTATTCTCGAAGATGGATCTTTGGTCCAAATATCATCAGATTAAGATCTGACCGGAAGATATTCTGAAGATGACATTCTCGACAAGATACGGGCTCATGAATATCTTGTCATGTCGTTTGGACTTATCAACGTGCCGGCCCACTTCATGTATCTCATGAATTCTATGTTCATGCTAGAGTTGGACAACTTTGTCATGGTCTTCATCCACGACATTCTAGTTTATTCTAAATCAGAGGAAGAACACGCCAAACACTTGCATATCATGCTCCAACGATTGCGAGATCATAAGCTTTATGTGAAATTCAGCAGATGCGAGTTTTCGATCAACCAAGTGTCATTTCTGGGGCATATTATTTCAGCGGATGGTATCGCTGTTGATCCAACCAAGATTGTACAAGTGCTGAAATGGGAGTCTCCAAAGTCCGTTTATGATGTTCTCAGCTTCCACGGATTAGCGGGATATTATTGGAGGTTCATTCCGAGCTTTTCAAAAGTCGCTAAACCGATTACGGAGCTGCTGAAAAGGGGACTAAATATTTTTGGAGCAAGGCATGTGAGGATTCTTTTCAGGCGTTGGTGAAACATCTCACAATAGCCCCTGTGGTAGCTCAGCCGGATACGACCAAATCTTTCGATGTTTATTGTGATGCGTACGGTATTGGTATCGGTTGCGTATTAATGCAAGAAGGACGCGCAATTGCATATGGATCACGGCAGCTCCGGAATAATGAGCAACATTATCCAACTCATGACCTTGTGCTCGTTGCCATGGTACTTGCCCTTAAAAATGTGGAGGCATTATTTGCTAGGCAATCTAATGCATCTCTACACCGATCACAAGAGCCTGAAATATATCTTCACTTACAGAACGATATGATTATGCAGCAATTGAGATGGTTAGAGCTGATCAAGGATTATGAGATTGAAATTCACTACCATCCCGGCAAAGCGAATATGGTTGCCGATGCATTAAGCCAAAAGTCGCATGTCAGCAATTTGTTTGGGAAGAGGACAAGCCGAGTTTATACTTGGTTCCATATGGAGCATTATATAATCTTGCTCTCATTCCCACGATACGAGAGGAGATAATGGAAGCTCAGAGTGAAGACAAAGGCATGTATCACATACATGAGAGATTAGACAAAGGTGACATGAAGTGTTTTCGAAAGGATGATCATGGTACGCTATGGTTTAACAACCGTATACTGGTACCCGTGATATGACACTTCAGAAGAAAATAATGGATGACACTCACTTTTCCATGTATTCCATTCATCCGGGTAGCAACAATATGTACCAAGATCTAAAGACTAAATTTTGGTGGACACGGATGAAACAAGAAATAGCTAAATACGTATCTGAATGTGATACATGTCGGCGCATAAAAGTCGATCATATGAGGAAGTCAAGGCTCCTGCAACCATTGCAAATTCCCGCATGGAAATGGGAGGATGTGAGTATGGACTTCATTGTTGGATTACCACTCACATTATGGAAGCATGATTCGATTCGGGTGATCGTGGACCGATTAACTAAATCAACTCACTTCATCCCGGTAAATATTGGATTCAATGCCAAGAAGTATGAGGAGTTGTATATTGCAAGGATCTTGTGCTTACACGCAGTTCCGAAGACCATTATTTCAGATCGCAATGTGCTGTTCGTCGCTCATTTCTGGGAGAAGCTGCACGAGACATTGGGAACCAAACTGATTAGAAGCTCCGCATATCACCCACAAACTGGTGGACAAACCGAGAGGGTGAACCAAATTTTGGAAGACATGTTGACAGCATGTTTCATCCACCAAGGTAAAAATTTGGATGATCATTTACAGTTGGCGGAATCTCGTACAACAATGGTTATAAAGCGAGTGTCAAGACGGCACCGTATGAGGCTCTCTACGGTCAGAGGTGTCGCACACCGCTGAATTGGTGTGAATCCTGTGAATGGGTGACATTCGGAATCGATCTCGAAAAGTTAAGCACATCAGCGACGTCGACCTCTACAATTAGACGTTGGAGCACACGTTTTTCTCCATTTTTCTCCGATGAAGGGAATTCATCTGTTCAGGGTTAAGGGAAACCTCACCCCCAGATTTATTGGTCCATTCGCTATCAAGGAGAAGTGCGGACCTGTAGCCTACCGGCTGGAATTACCGGCAACCCTCGCTGGTGTACATGACGTTTTTCACGTGTTACAGCTCTGGAAATGTCTCAAGTACACTGCTGCTGTACGCACTGAGGAAATTGAAGAGTTGCAACCAGATCTCAGCTACACGGAACATCCGGCTCAGATTATAGACAAAAAGACTCACACCACAAGAAACCAAACTTTGCGCTTCTACAAAGTCTTGTGGAGCAATCATACCGCTGAATAATCGACATGGGAAAGCAAGGATTATCTCTGATCAAACTATCCGGATTTGCTATCATCATATATCCGGTAATCTTCCTTCCATCTCTTTTATTTGTAATCTCGGGACGAGATTCTTTTAATGGGGAGCGATGTAACAGCCCAAAAATTTAGGTGTTCATCTCAGATATGAAATGCAATGTTAGACAAGAAATTAAAAATGGCAAGGATCAAATTAGTTCAAACCTAAAGTGAGAGGTTCAAAATTAAAAAATTACTACCATTCAAACTTTGTCAAATTGGAAAATTGAAATGTCCATTGGATTTCACATGATTCAAAAAGCAGCCATGCAAAATTTCATGATTTTTCAACATCATATGCCATTTTAATTAGAACTATAAGAGGAAGAACATTTGAGTTTGAATTCAAATTTGCCAAACCTAACTGTGTTGAAATACAGTTTTGAATTCACCACTAAATTCTTCATAATTGGATTAGTCCACCTGCAAAAATTTTTTTAGAGCAGTGAAGATATTTTGAGAATTTTGATGAGGATTAGGAGAGAGCAAGATAAGACCCACCTGTCATACTCTGAATAGGCAAAGCAGAGCATATCTTCTACTCTCTTCTCTGTTTCATGCCCAGGCGCCATGCACCAGCATGCAGGCCACAGAGCTCCCTGCATGCCTGCCTGCTTGGTTACAGCTGCAGCACACCACCTCTCTGTTCACCATTCTATTTTCCCTTGCCGTGGTGAAGAGAACTTGGCTCTGCTCTCTGTTTTCTTCCCTAAAGAACAGAGCTCTATCGCCAGTTACTTCCTCCCTCACTCCATAGATTCAAGCCGAGTTTCTTGCTCTTGACAGAAGCAAAAAGTGGCACAATGATATCCTCTCTTCCTCCCAGATGTCAGTCCATGCTGCCTCGCCGAGCTAACCGCATGAACAGAGGAAAAAAATCGCCATTTTCACCCCCTCTGTGCCGCCCCGACAGTTCCTTGTCGCACAAGCGCTACAAACCATTTCTCACCTTGCTGCAAACACGAAAAAGGTGCACCATAATCCATAGATTGTTCTTGCAAATTCTCATGGCATGCCATCCCCTGTCATGTTGAAGCACTTGAGAAGGTCCCTTATATACTTCGTTTGATGCACAAAAGTACCTTCTTCAGTTTTCTTAATTTGCAGCCCCAAAAAGTACATGAGTTCTCCCATCATACTCATCTCAAATTCTTAACTCATCATAGCTGAAAACTTAGACACAAGATCATGAGAAACACAACCAAAGATAATATCATCCACATACACTTGAACGAATAATGAGTCATTGTCATGCTTAAGCACAAAAAGAGTTTTATCAACCTTGCCCATGGTAAACCCCTTTTCAAGTAAGAATGTTTTTAACCTATCATACCATGCTATAGGGGCTTGTTTGAGACTGTACAAGGCTTTGGATGGTTTGTAAACATGATTAGGAAAATCTGGATTTTCAAAACCCGGTGGTTGTTTGACATAAACCTCCTCATCTATGTAGCCATTAGGAAAAGCACTTTTAATATCCATTTGATATAGCTTAAAACCTTTAGATGCAGCGAAATCTAACAAATTCTTATGGCTTCTAATCTAGCAACAGGAGCAAAAGTTTCATCAAAATCTAGACCTTCAACTTGAGTGAAACCTTGAGCAACCAACCTAGCCTTATTCCTAACCACAACCCCAACCTCACTTTGTTTATTTTGAAACACCCATTTAGTTTCAATCAAAGTGTGACATTGAGTTGAAGGTACAAGTTTCCAAACATTATTTCTTTCAAAATTTTCTAACTCTTCTTGCATGGCAATAATCCAAGAGTCATTAGTGAGTGCTTGTGATATATCTTTGGGTTCAAAAGAAGCAACAAAAGTATAATGCGCATGAGAATTGGGGTCGGAAAACCTGGATCTTGTAACTCGTTCATGCAAGCTTCCAATTATCTATTGCGGGGGATGATTCTTGTAAATCCGTAGTGGAACAGATGTCTCACAAGCTTCTTCTTCATTAGTTTCATCGCAGATTGATGAACTTGTTGCTTGTGGACGATCAGGACCAGCAGAGGTGGTAGTCGGAGCTTGTTCAAAGTTCGGAGCTGGACACGTGTTAGCTTCGAAACTATCAGACAACATCACCAACTCTTCTTCTTCTTCTTAAAAAATACCCTCCCCTTGAGGATATGGATCTGGTCCTGCAATATCGGAGCTAGTACCTGGGCTAGCTTCATCAAAAGAAACTTCACAAGTTTCCACAATTTTGTTAGTTCCAAGTAAAAACACATGGTATCCTCTAGTATGAGATGGGTAACCAAGAAACATGCCATCTTCGGATCTGGCTTCAAATTTATCAAGGTTTCCATGTTTCTTGACAAAGCCTTTGCAACCAAAAACCCGAAAGTGTGAAACACGGGGCCTATGTTCAAACCGAAGTTCGTAAGGTGTTTTACCAAGCTTAGTGCGCAAGAAAATACAGTTTGAAACATAACAAGCTGTTGCAATTACATCTGCCCAAAATTTTCTGGGATTTGATATTCATCAAGCATAGTCCTAGCCATCTCAACTAAGGTTCTATTTTTCCTTTCTACAACAATGTTTTGTTGAGGAACATAAGGTGATGAAAATTGATGTTCTATTGCATGTTCAGTGCAAAATTGATTAAATGATTGATTTTTAAATTCAGTTCCATTATCACTTCAGATTGCTTTTAACGACCCTGGGTGATCAATTAATAGTCTAAGAAATAAAGTCCTAAAATGAGTAAAAGCTTCATTCTTAGATGCCATAAAATAGACCATAGAGTACATGGAATAGTCATCAACAATTACAAGCACGTACCATTTACCTCTAAAGGATTGTACACGTGTTGGACCAACGGTGTCAAGGTGCAAAAGTTGACCAGGTTCAGTTGTCATTATCATCGTAAGAGGAGCATGTGAACCTGCAACAATCTTAGCATGTCTACATGAAGAGCATACAATATCTATGTCCCCTTTGAGTTTAGGTAAACCACGTATGCGATCGAGAGCACTAACACGAGTGAGGTGATCAAAGACTACGTGACCAAGTCTATGATGCCAGAAGAATAAATCTTTTAAATCATTGGCAATTAGACACCTATGCTCAGAAGTTGACATATCAAAATCAGCTTTAAAAACTCTTCCAAAGCGAGACATGTTAAACAAAAGCTCACTATTTGAATTTACTACTTTGCAGCAATTTTTAGAGAAAATTATTTCTAAATTCTCATCAAGCAATTAAGAAGCAGAAAGCAAGTTGTATTTCAAAAATTTAACAAGTGCCACATCTTTTAAAGTGCTGTGATTATTTACTAACCGATCCTTTAGCAATAATAGGAGTTGAAGAATTATCAACAAAAGTAATATTCTCTACACGTGACACAAAAGAGAGGGAGAAGAATCATTCTTTGTTACTGGTCATGTGGCATCAGCAACCTGAATCCACAATCCATATGTTCTCCTTCCTCAAGCGTGAAACCTACACAGCAGCACAATACGTCGATAACTCAATGCTGGGGTTAGTCAATAAGTATTTTGGAATCCAGTATTGAGCCATGCGACGTCCAGTAGGAACAATACGCGAAAGCTGAGACAAAACAGCAGGTTTATGAGTCAAGAATTTAGGTTTTCCGTTCTTAACCACCGATTCAAAAAATTTTACTCGTTTAGCACGAAAATCAATAGCTCCAGAGGTAAACGCAGAAGTTCCAGTAGAAAAAGCTGAAGCTCCGGATGTAAAAACTGTAGGATCGAAGAGCACGTGAAAAGCTACCAGAGGAGGGGGTGAATGGTAGATTTAAAAATCTTACGCGTCGGAAACAATTAAACCCCAAACCCTTTCGGCAGAAAAACGATCTGTTGAAGAAATCGTGTGTGAGACTAATCTAAACGTGTTTCACCGTGACAAAAGTGATAGATATCAGAGAGAATCAAGTCACGAAGACAACACAAAAATAATTACTCAAATCCGTCGAAGAAAACTCAAGTTATGATCGAAAGATCAAACAAAGGTTAATCTGCCCTACCCGAGAAAAACAGTTCTGGAACGCTGCAAAGAAACTCGTGTAGATCATAGACCACAAATCCAATGACCGTTAAATTTTGACAGATGATTGAAAATCAAGTTGTGAAGACAACCCAAAAAGAATCACATCAATTGGATCAGTAAAACTCGAGTTATGATAAAACCACCGACGAAAGGTAGTGCTGTCTAGAAACTCGACGAGTAAAACTTGTCTAGAACAAGTCGGACGAACAAGGCACAAAAGTTCCTTCAAACTACGAATTTTATTCAATAGAACACAAGAGGAACAGACCCAAAGTCGTGTACCACGATCTCTGGGCTCCCTTGCTTATATAACCAGCCCTTAGGCCAACCCAATATCGACTAGGACTCCAATTGTACTCAGATCACTAATCGTAACTTTCCATAACTGCTCAAGATTCTTCTATACGCAGATAGAAGCAATCTTAAGACTTCCAAACACCTTAGGAACGTATCCCACATTCCTAAACAACTCAAATTCATGACCCACACGAAATCCTAACATAACCAACTTGATACTTTCCATACCGAGCCATAACCGACTCCGCCGCAGCCAAAGTCATCAACCGGTACGATCCGATCCTTCCAACCAGATCTTTCCTTCCTTATCCCATCTTCGGAACCATGTTGCCACGTCATGCACCGCATGCATACGTGCGAACACCTTCCTTCGACGTTCAGTAACCTTCATATGCACCGCCCTTGATTCAATCATCATGTGCGACCTCCTGATCAGCTCAACCACAGTTCCTCCCGAACTTGGTTGTTGGAACCTCATCTCTTCCCTGAGACTAGTCCAATGGATCCCGTCACAAGCCATGACTTGAACTCAAGCAACACCTGCACATGAACAAACAACCAATCCATACGAGCCCAAGTCCTCGACTTGACTCAAGTTAGTTCCGAACACAACACCTTACGTGAGAGCCTCACATAAGCATGTTGCAAAACCATAGTAACACGATATCATCCATATCATCTAAAACGCACCAAAAACTTAGCAAATGAATACTAAGCAATCTTTCCAACAATGTAAAGCAAGTACGAAACATTGCAAATGAAAAGCAGAAGCACTGCGGTCAAGTTCCGGACCTTGCCAGAGCAACCCGGAGCTTGAGCCGGAGCTAACAAAAGCTAGTAGAACCTAGCACCGGAGCTTACCAAAACTAGTACAACCAAGCTCCCGTCGGAGCTTACAAAACTAGCAGGACCTAGCGCCGGAGCTAACCGGAACTAGTCGAAACTAGTAATCCCAAAAGCCGGAGCTAGAAAAAGTTCGTCGCAGCTTAGCAAAAGCATGCCAGAGCTATCAAATATATGCCGGAACTATCAAAGACATGCCGGAGCTAAAGATAAAGCTCACCGGAGCTTACCAATGCTGGTCGGACCTTACCAAGAAGTCGGACCTAGCATCGAACGTAACCAGAGCTACCCAAACCAAGCCGGACCTATTGTCGGACCTTGCTGTAGCTCAGAGCTAGAGTCGGACCTTGATAAAAAGGTGTTTTGGTGATATTCAAAACTTTTATCATCAAAGCCAAGTTTATTCACTACAAGCCAATGTATTCAGCACACATAGGTCTTACAATCCCCCCCTTGATGAATGCATTGGCAACACCATTTAAAATCCGAACATTGGCTTATTCACATAAAAGTTTTGAAGACAATTTCTCCCCCTTCGTAAATCAAAAGTAAATGAGAAGAAAAATTATCCCATATTATCTCTCCCCCTTTAGTATCTCTCCTTATGCACATATTCTCTTTCTCTTCATGCTTGTCTCTCCCCCTTTGACAATGTATTCAGCAAGTCATGAGCATATAAACAAATTATCTCTCCCCCTTAGGTTGTTATGAGCATATTATAACATATACATATAAACAAAGCTCATCCAAGTCATACTATCAAGTATCTTACATTATCACATCAATGAAATACATAAAGTAGTGTAAGCCATGCTAGAGATCAAATGTAATTTTCAATTTAGGCAAGTCATGATCTCACAAACTTAACTATTTCAAAACCTGAAAGCATGACACTAGTTGCTGCATTTTATTATTTTTCAAAGCATAAATTTAGATCATATGATATTTGCAAGAGATTATATGCGCATCTGCCTTATTCTAACCAACCAAGCCAAGCCTATGTCATTTGAGAATCAGAAGCTTAAGGACATGGTTTTAGTCATACACAACTTCTTCCAAGTTCATATCTAAGTGCAATGACAAGCCATCTCAAAAGAAGAAGTACGATGCATGCATATTCTCTTGATCTTTTCTCAATTTATATTTGTTCATAAAAACTCAACATATGAGTTGATTACTTGATGAATTCTTAATGATTAAAAGCACTTGTGAACATGTAACAAGTTCAAAACAGCAAGAAAGTTCGACCATGACCAGTTTTAGTGTAAGTAATTATTCCAATTACTATACATGGCAAAAACTACAAAATGTATAACACAAGTAATGTAGTAAGAACTTTCAGCATGTAAAAGGAATCACAAAGTCATATATGTATGAAATACTATGCTCATATTACTTTAATTTCAGATTCACACATAGACTTCCCAAGTTTCAAAAACTCCCCCTCAATTTAAGCCATGAGGATGCATAACCCCTATTTCACTACGAATGTAACAAAAACGAGTGAAATCCAAAGGTTTTGTAAAAATGTTAGCCAATTGTTGTTCGGTATCTACATGGTGAAGCACAATGTTTCCTTTTTCAACATTATGTCGGAGAAAGTGATACCTAATGTCAATGTGCTTAGTTCTAGAATGTTGCACGGGGTTTTTAGCAATGCAAATGGCACTAGTGTTATCACAGAACAGTGGAACACTATCTAGATCAACCCCATAGTCCTTAAGTGTTTGAACAATCCAAAGAATTTGTGAGCAAGCACTAGCAGCAGCTACATATTCAGATTCAGCTATGGATTGTGCAACTGAATTTTTTTTCTAGAGGACCAAGCAACAAGAGAATTACCAAGAAAATGACAAGCACCGGAAGTACTTTTCCTATCAATCCTACAACCCCCAAAATCAGCATCCGAAAAAGCTTTCAAAGTAACGGTTGAGGAAGAAGGAAGAAAAATGCCAAATTCTTGAGTTCCATGTAAGTACCTTAGAATCCTTTTGACGGCTTGACGATGTGAAACACGTGGGGAAGCTTGAAACCGTGCACAAAGACATACGCTGAATTGTATGTCCGGTCTTGATGCCGTGAGGTATAAAAGTGATCCGATCATACTTCTATATTCTTTTTGATCCACGGGTTCACCATCTTCATCAAGTTCAAGTGTTGTTGCTGTTCCCATTGGTGTCCGAAGAGGCTTGCTTTTGTCCATGTTGAAGTGCCTTATGAGGTCTTTGGTATACTTCGTTTGATGCACAAAGGTACCCTCCTTGGTTTGCTTGATTTGCAGCCCCAAAAAGTAAGTGAGTTCACCCATCATACTCATTTCAAATTCGGAACTCATCAATGCTGAAAACTTGGACACAAGATCATGAGAAACACAACCAAAGATAATATCATCCACATACAGTTGAACGAATAATGAGTCATTGCCATGCTTAAGCACAAAAAGAGTTTTATCAACCTTGCCTATGGTAAACCCCTTTTCAAGTAAGAATGTTTTTAACCTATCATACCATGCTCTAGGGGCTTGTTTGAGACCGTATAAGGCTTTGGACAGTTTGTAAACATGATTAGGAAAATCTGGATTTTCAAAACCCGGTGGTTGTTTAACATAAACCTCCTCATATATGTAGCCATTAAGAAAAGCACTTTTAACATCCATTTGATATAGCTTAAAACCTTTAGATGCTGCAAAAGCTAACAAAATTCTTATGGCTTCTAATCTAGCAATGGGAGCAAAAGTTTCATCAAAATCTAGACCTTCAACTTGAGTGAAACCTTGAGCAACCAACCTAGCCTTATTCCTAACCACAACCCCATCCTCACTTTGTTTATTTTTAAATACCCATTTAGTTCCAATTAAAGTGTGACCTTGAGGTGGAGGTACAAGTTTCCAAACATTATTTCTTTCAAAATTTTCTAACTCTTCTTGCATGGCTATAATCCAAGATTCATTAGTGAGTACGTGTGATATATATTTGGGTTCAAAAGAAGCAACAAAAGCAGAATGAGCATGAGAGTTTGGATCGCAAAACCTGGATCGTGTGACTCGTTCGTGCAAGCTTCCAATCATCTGTTGTGCGGGATGATCTTTGTAAAAACGTAGGGGAAAAAATGTCTCACAAGCTTCTTCTTCATTAGGTTCATCGTAGATTGATGAGCTTGTGACTTGTGGACAATCAGGACCAGCATAGGTGATAGCTGGAGCTTGTTCAATGTCCGGAGCTGGACACGTGTCAACTTCGGAACTACCAGTCAGTATCACCGGCTCTTCTTCATCTTCGAAAATACCCTCCCCCTGAGGATACGGATCTGGTCCTGCAACACCGGAGCTAGTACCTGGGCTAGCTTCATCAAAAGACACTTCACAAGTCAAAACAATTTTGTTAGTGTCAAGTAAAAGCACACGGTAGCCTCTAGTATGAGATGGATAACCAAGAAACATGCCATCAATAGATCTAGGTTCAAATTTATCAAGATTACCATGTTTCTTAACAAAGCATTTGCAACCAAAGACCCGAATGTGTGTAACACTAGGCCTATGTCCAAACCGGAGCTCATATGGTGTTTTACCTAGCTTAGCACGCAAGAAAACACGATTTGAGACATAACAAGCGGTTGCTAACGCATCTGCCCAAAATTTCCTAGGAGTTTGATATTCATCAAGCATAGTCCTAGCCATCTCAACTAAGGTTCTGTTCTTTCTTTCTACACTATTTTGTTGGGGTACATATGGTGAAGAAAATTGATGATCTATTCTATTTTCAGCACAAAAGTGATCAAAAGATTGATTTTTAAATTCAGTTCCATTATCACTTCTAATTGCTTTTAATGATCCTGGGTGATCAATTGATAATCTAAGAAATAAAGTTCTAAAGTGACTAAAAACTTCATTATTAGACGCCATAAAGTAAACCCAAGAGTATCTAGAATAATCATCAACGATAACAAGAACATACCATTTACCTCCGAAGGATTGAACACGTGAAGGTCCTACGGTGTCAAGATGCAAAAGTTGACATGGTTCAGTTGTCATGATCATTGTGAGAGGAGTATGTGAACCTGCAACCATCTTAGCATGTCTACAAGAAGAGCACACAATTTCTTTGTCCCCTTTAAGCTTAGACAGCCCACGTATGCGATCAAGAGCACTAACACGCGTTAGGTGATCAAAGCCTACGTGACCAAGTCTACGATGCCAAAAATATAAGTCCTTTGAATCATTAGCAACTAGAAACCTATGCTTAGAGGAAGACATATCAAAATCAGCTTTAAAAACTCTTCCAAACCGAGACATGTTAAAAAAAAAGCTCACTATTTGAACCTACAACTTTGCAGCAGTTTTTATTGAAAATAATTTCTAGATTTTCATCTAGCAATTGTGCAACAGAAAGCAAGTTGTATTTCAAATTTTTGACAATTGCCACATCCTTCAAAGTGTAGTGATCATTTACTCTAACCGAACCCTTAGCAATTATAAGAGTTGAGGAATTCTCGGCAAAAGTAACATTTTCTACACGTGACACAAAAGAGAGGGAGGAGAACCAATCTTTGTTACCGGTCATATGGCGTGAGCAACCTGAATCCACAATCCAAATGTTCTCCTTCCTCAAATGTGTAACCTACATAAAAGCACAATACATCGATGACTCAATACTGGGGTTAGTCAAAAGGCATTTAGGAATCCAGTACTGAGTCACGCGACGTGCAGCAGGAAAAACACGCGAAAGTTGAGACAAAACAGCAGGTTTATGAGTCAAAGTTTGAGATTTTTTATTCTTGACTACTGACCTATAAGGTGTTACTTGTTTAGCACAAAAATCAGTAGCTCCGGAGGCAAAAAGAGAAGGTTCGGAGGTAAACTTTGAATGTTTTTGACTCAAAACGGCAGGTTGTACATTCGGTTCAATGTGTGCAGCAAATTTTGCATGAAAGTTATCAGATCTAGCAACCATTCTTTCCCTTTTCTGTTGTTTAGCTAGTCTATAACAAAAATCTATGACATGACCATCTCTACCACAGAAGGTACAATGAAATTTAACTTTGTGTTCATGTGTAGATGAGCAAGCAATATTTTTAGTTGAAACTGAATGAGGCAACACTCCTGCAGATTTGAAAACCACTCCTTTTTGTTTAGGAACTGTTTGAATCAAACCACTTCCTAATGTCTTTACAATTTTAGGTGGATGTGCCTTAGCATGACCATGAAAATCAAAACATAAACCAGTTTTATCATTGCAAGACTTGGAAGAATTCAGCATCAAGTTTAGGTTCTTATTCCCATTACAAAACCGATCTAATGTCCTATGCATGTCATCAAGTTTGTTGGACAGATCAAGGCAATTTTCACATGAAGTTTTTCCTTTTAGTTTGCAATTGGAACAAAATTTAACTTCATGAAAACGTAACGCATTGTTCAATATAGAAATTTCATTCATAGCATCCTGTAGTTTCTTATCAAGATCATCACAAGTAGAACAATGCAAATCAATTGTAGAACAACTAGCATCTTTCAAGTTTTTATCATTAAGTGCAGCAAGCTCTTTGTTCTTTTCAATTTCTAACTCAAGTTTATCTAGAGTGGAGGAGTGTGCACTTCTTAATGTGGACAATTGTTCATAGATTAAGTCACATGAGGGACATGCATCATCACTAGGAATCAAAGTTTTTAAACGGTTAATTTCAGATTCTAGTGATTCAATTTTAGCAGCATTATCCCTAAGCTTTTTGTCCTTTTTCTTGACAATAATAGTTGCACGAGAAATAGCATCACACATTTCATTGCAGGTAGAACATACCTCATCGTCTTCACTGTTGTGTTCTGCATCCTCCTGACTTGATTTTGATCTTGTTTTGCCCGCCATGAAGCATAAGTTGGCCAGATCATCATCATCTTCATCACTTTCAAAGTCTACATCACTTGAACTAAGTTCTTGAAGCGCGGTGATGAAACTGTTGATATCTTGCGTCCTATGGTACCTTTCTTCTTCTTGTTGGAATTTCTAGAGGAGGTCCGGACCTTGCTTTGTTTTTCTTCCCGGGTGGTCGGACCTGAAAGGTTAGGGCATTCTGTATGAAAGTGTCCTTTTTTACCACATTCAAAACAGCGTTGAGGTCCGGAGCTTCCTCTCTTTCTATTTCTCACATTTTGCAATGCTTTTGAGAATCTAGTAGAGATGAGTGCCAACTCCTCTTCTGGAAATTCTTCGATCTGCTCCAGGGTTAGTGAGGACAACAAAACAAGAGTATTACAGGATGATGATTGGCCGGAGCTAGACATATCACGTTGTGAGACAAATGCAATAGACTTGTTTGGGTTCTTACGTGCTAGGATGTCAATTTCATGAGTTTTTAGTTTAGAATAAAGTACATCTAATGTAAGAGAACTCATAACAGTTGATTCACGAATAGATGTTACTTTCATCTCCCAAATTGACATGTCAAATGCACTAAGAAGTTGCCTAGCATTCTCAGCATCAGAAAAATTTACATTGACACTACGTAAGTTGCTGAGAATTTTATTGAAATGAGCAAAGAGATCATCGATAGACTCACCTGGTTGCATCTCAAAACGCATATATTCCTTTTTGAACATATCTTGTTTTACCTCCTTGATTGTGTTGGAGCCTTCATGATAATCACAGAGAGCTCTCCAAACATCGTATGCTGATTGGAGGTGCGCGACACGATCAAAGTCGTTTTGAGTGAGTCCTTGGATGATCAAGTTTCGGGCTTTGTTGTTGTTGTCGACGTCCCGTAGGTTTGTGGCCGTGACTTGATCATTAGGTGGCACTTCATAAGGCTTATACACTTTCTCCCATATTGCAAAGCCTTGTGCCTGTATGAAAGCCTCCATGCGTGCCTTCCAAACCTGGAAATCAATACCAGCAAACACACAAGGTTTGGCGGAGTATTTCTCCATGATGATTAGTCAAAAACACGTGCAAATCACAAAGATTAGAGCACCGTGGCTCTGATACCAATTGTAGGATTGAAGAGCACGTGAAAAGCTACCAGAGGGGGGTGAATGGTAGATTTAAAAATCTTACGCAGCAGAAACAATTAAACCCCAAACCCTTTCGGCAGAAAAACGATCTGTTGAAGAAATCGTGTGTGAGACTAATCTAAACGTGTTTCACCGTGACAAAAGTGATAGATATCAGCGAGAATCAAGTCACGAAGACAACACAAAAAGAATTACTCAAATCCGTCGAGGAAAACTCAAGTTATGATCGAAAGATCAACCAAAGGTTAATCTGCCCTACCCGAGAAAAACAGTTCTGGAACGCTGCAAAGAAACTCGTGTAGATCATAGACCACAAATCTAATGACCGTGAAATTTTGACAGATGATAGAAAATCAAGTTTTGAAGACAAACCAAAAAGAATCACGTCAATTGGATCAGTAAAACTCGAGTTATGATAAAACCACCGACGAAAGGTAGTGCTGTCCAGAAACTCGACGAGTAAAACTTGTCTGGAACAAGTCGGACGAACAAGGCACAAAAGTTCCTTCAAACTACGAATTTTATTCAATAGAACACAAGAGGAACATACCCAAAGTAGTGTACCACGAGCTCTGGGCTCCCTTGCTTATATAACCAGCCCTTAGGCCAACCCAATATCGACTAGGACTCCAATCCTACTCAGATCACTAATCGTATCTTTCTATAACTGCTCAAGATTCTTCTATACGCAGATAGAAGCAATCTTAAGACTTCCAAACACCTTAGGAACGTATCCCACATTCGTAAACAACTCAAATTCGTGACCCACATGAAATCCTAACATAACCAACTTGATACTTTCCATACCGAGCCATAACCGACTCCGCCGCAGCCAAAGTCATCAACCGGTACGATCCGATCCTTCCAACCAGATCTTTCCTTCCTTATCCCATCTTCGGAACCATGTTGCCACGTCATGCACCGCATGCATACGTGCGAACACCTTCCTTCGACGTTCAGTAACCTTCATATGCACCGCCCTTGATTCAATCATCCTGCGCGACCTCCTGATCAGCTCAAACACAGTTCCTCCCGAACTTGGTTGTTGGAACCTCATCTCCTCCCTGAGACTAGTCCAATGGATCCCGTCACCAGCCATGACTGGAACTCAAGCAACACCTGCACATGAATAAACAACCAATCCATACGAGCCCAAGTCCTCGACTTGACTCAAGTTAGTTCCGAACACAACACCTTACGTGAGAGCCTCACATAAGCATGTTGCAAAACCATAGTAACACGATATCATCCATATCATCTAAAAAGCACCAAAAACTTAGCAAATGAACACTAAGAAATCTTTCCAACAATGTAAAGCAAGTACGAAACATTGCAAATGAAAAGCAGAAGCACTGCGGTCAAGTTCCGGACCTTGCCAGAGCAACCCGGAGCTTGAGCCGGAGCTAACAAAAGATAGTAGAACCTAGCACCGGAGCTTACCAAAACTAGTACAACCAAGCTCCCGCCGGAGCTTACAAAACTAGCAGGACCTAGCGCCGGAGCTAACTAGAACTAGTCAGAACTAGTAATCCCAAAAGCCAGAGCTAGAAAAAGTTTGTTAGAGCTTAGCAAAAGCATGCCGGAGCTATAAAATATATGCCGGAACTATCAAAGACATGCCGGAGCTAAAGATAAAGCTCACCGGAGCTTACCAAAGCTGGTCGGACCTTACCAAGAAGTCGGACCTAACATCGAACGTAACCGGAGCTACCCAAACCAAGCCGGACCTACCGTCGGACCTTGCTGTAGCTCAGGGCTAGAGTCGGACCTTGATAAAAAGGTGTTTTGGTGATATTCAAAACTTTTATCATCAAAGCCAAGTGTATTCACTACAAGCCAATGTATTCAGCACACATAGGTCTTACAAAAACTGAAGTTCAGGAGGAAACAACAGAAGGCCCGGGAGCTCTCGGAGCTATCGGAATTACCGGAGCTACCTTTACAAATTTCTTACCAGAAGGTTCGGATGCTACCTTTGCAAATTTCTGACTCACTAAAGAAGGTTGCATGTTTCTAATTTTCTGTTTAGAAAGCATGGCAAATTTATCATGAAAGGTATGAGATCTAGCAGACATTTTATCCTTTTTAGTTTGTTTAGCTAGTCTATAACAGAAATCTACGACATGACCATCTTTATCATAGTAAGTATAATGAAATTTAATTTTTTAATCATGCTTAGATGAGCATCCAACATTAGAAACAGAATTAGAAAACACTCCAGCAGATTTAAAAATCACATCCTTTTGTTTAGGGACAATTTTGATTAAACCTCTTCCAAATGTTTTTACAACGTGTGGTGGGTATGTTTTAGAATAAGCATGGGAATCAAAACATAAACCAGTTTTATCATTGCAAGGTTTAGAAGAATTCAACAGCAAGTCTAGATTCTTATTCCCATTACTGAACTGCTCTATTGTCCTATTCATGTCATCAAGTTTTTTAGACAAGTCTAGGCAGTTTTCACATGAAGCTTTACTCTAAAGTTTGCAGTTAGAACAAATTTTAACTTCATGTGTTCGTAAAGCATTGTCCAGAATGGAAATTTCATTCATTGCATCTTTTAGTTTCTTATCAAGATTATCACATGCAGAATAATGCAAATCATCTGTAGAACAAGAAGCATTTTTTAAGTATTTAATATTGAAATCGGACGGCTTTTTGTTCTTTTCAATTTCTTAATCAAGTCTATCTAGAGTGGAGGAGTGTGCACTTCTTAATGTGGACAATTGTTCATAGATTAAGTCACATGAGGGACAAGAATCATCATTAGGAATCAAGGTTTTCAAATGATTGATTTCAGATTCTAGTGATTCAATTTTAGCAGCATTATCCCTACGTTTTTTGTCCTTTTTCTTGACAATAATAGTTGCACGAGAATTTGCATCACACATTTCATTACATGTAGAACATACCTCATCGTCGTCACTATTGTGTGATGCATCCTCTTGACTTGATCTTGATCTTGTTTTGCCTGTCATAAAGCATAAGTTGGCCAGATCATCATGATCTTCATCACTTCCAAAATCTACATCACTTGAACTGAGCTCTTGAAGTGCGATGATAAAGATGTTTATCATCTTCCGTCCTATGATACCATTTTTTTTCTTGTTGGAGTTTCCAGAGATGGTTTTGTTCTTGTTCTGCTTCTCACCACGGGTAGTAGAACCTGAAAGATTAGGGCATTTTGTATGGAAGTGTCCTGTCTTACCACATTCAAAGCAACACTGTGGTCCGGAGCTTCCTCTTCTTCTAATTCTCACATTTTGTAATGCTTCTATGAATCTAGTAGAGATGAGTGCTAATTCTTCTTCTGGAAACTCCTCAACCCGCTCCAGGGTTAGCGAGGACAACAAAGCAAGAGTATTGCAAGATGATGATTGACCCAAGCTAGGCATATCACATTGTGAGACAAATGCAATAGACTTATTTGGATTCTTACATGATAAGATGTCAATTTCATGGGTTTTTAGTTTAGAGTAAAGCACATCTAATGTAAGAGAACTCATAATAGCTGATTCATGAATAGATGTAACTTTCATCTCACAGATTGACATATCTAATGCACTAAGAAGTTGTCTAGCATTCTCATCATCAGAAAAGTTAACATTGGCACTACGCAAGTTGCTGAGAATTTTATTGAAATGAGCAAAAAGGTCATTGGTAGACTCACCGGGTTGCATCTCGAAATGCATGTATTCCTTTTTGAACATATCTTGTCTCACCTCATTGATCGTGTTGGATCCTTCGTGATAGTCTCAAAGCGCTCTCCACACATCGTATGCCGATCGGAGGTGTGCAATGCGGTTGAAGTCGCTCTGAGTGAGTACTTGGATGATCAAGTTTCGGGCTTTGTTATTATTGTCGATGTCCCGTAGGTTCGTAGTCGTAACTTGATCGTCTGGTGGCACTTCATAAGGTTTGTATAACTTTTCCCATATGCCGAAGCCTTGCTCCTGGATAAAAGCTTCCATACGTTCTTTCCAAACCTGAAAATCAATGCCAACAAATACACAAAGTTTTGTGGAGTACTTCTCCATGAAGGTTAGTCCAAAACACTTGCAAATCACAAAGATTAGAGCATCCTGGCTCTAATACCAATTGTAGGATCAATGAGCACATGATAAGCTACAATAGAGGGGGTGAATCGTAGATTCAAAAAATCTTACGCAGTGGAAACAATTAAATTACAACCCCTTCAGTAGAAAATCATACTATGGAAAAACCATGTGTGCACGTGATATTAAACGTGTTTTACCGTGACAAAAGTGATATATATAAGAGAGAATCAAGTCACGAAGACAACACAACAAGAATCACTCAAATCCGTTGATAAAAACTCAAGATAAGATCAAAAGATTGAACTAATATCGATTTGTTCTACCGAGTAAGTCATAGTTCTGTTTTTCGTCAAAGAAACTTCTGTAGATTAGAAACCACAAATCAAATGACTGTGAAATTTTTAAGGACGATATAAAATTAAGTGGTGAAGACAACCCAAAAGGAATCACATCAATCAGATCTGTAAAACTCGAGTTATGATAAAACCACCGACAAAAGGTAGTGATGTGCAGAAACTTGACGAGTAAAACTTGTCTACAACAAGTCGGACGAACAAGGCATAAAAGTTCCTTTCAACTACGATCTTTATTCAATAGAACACAAGGGGAACAGCCCCCAAAGTCATACCCCATGAGCTCTAGCCTCCCTTGCTTATATAACCAGCCCTTAGGCCAACCCAAACTCAACTAGGACTCTAATCCTACTCAATTCATAAATCGAAACTTTCCATAACTGCTCAAGACTCTTCCATACACAGAGAGAAGCAATCTTAAGACTTTCAAACACCTTAGGAACATAGCCCACATTCCTAAAACAACTCAAATTCATAACCCACACGAAATCCTATCATAACCAACTCAAAACTTTCCATATTTGAGTCAAACACGACTCAGCCCCAGTCTGAGTCCATAACCTAGTCGGTTGGACTTTTCTGACCAATTCTTTACGTCCACATATCTTCATCGTGCCTCGAAACCATGTATCAATGTCCATGCACTCCTTGCACACATGCAAACATCTTCCAATGACGTACATGATTCCTTCATGTGCATTGTTCTTGATTCAAACATGCTGCGCGACCTCCCGATCAACTCAACCACAATTCCTCCCGAACTTGGTTGTTGAACCTCATCTTCTCCCTAAGACTAGTTCAATGGATCCCGTCACCAGCAATGTCTTGAACTTAAGCAACACCTGCACATGAATAAACAACTAATACTACCAAGCACAAGTCCTCGACTTGACTCACATTAGTTCCGACACTACAAAATCTTACGTGAGCACCTCACGTAATCATGTTGCAAACCATAGCAAAATGATATCAACCATAACCACCAAAACACACCAAAAACATAGCAAAAGAATACTCAGCAATCTTTCAAACAAAGTAAAGCAAGTTCGAAACATTTTATAGTAAAAGCAGGAACATTGTGATCAAGCTCTGAATCTAACCAAAACTAACCGGAGCTTGAGATGGAACTTACCAAAGCTAGTGCAATCTAGCGTCGGAGCTTACCAAAGCTAGTACAACCTAGCATCGGAGCTTACCAAAGCTAGTACAACCTAGCGCCAGAGCTAGAAAAACATGTCAGAGCAAACAAACATAAGTCGGACCTAGCAAAACATATCAGAGCTTTAACAAAGACATGCCGGAGCTAAAGACAAAGCTCACCGGAGCTATCCAAAAACATGTTGGACCTTGACAAAGCAAGTCAGACCTATTGTCGGACCTTGCAGAAGCTCGGAGCTAGAGTCGAACCTTGCAAAAAAGGGTGTTTTGGCAGAATTTTAGAACTTATATCATCGAAGCCAACGTATTCAGTACAAGCCAATGTATTCAGCACACATAGGTCTCATTAAAATAAATCATTGTCAAAGTGCTTGGTAAACAATGTGTAATCAGCTTTGCCAATTTTAAATCCATTTTCAATCAAAAAATCTCTAAGTCACTCATACCAAGCTCTAGGAGCTTGTTTGAGGCCATAGAAAGCCTTACGCAGTTTGAACACATGGTTGGGGAACTCTTGATCTTCGAATCCGGGGGGTTGGTCAACGTACACCTCCTCCTTAACTAGTCTGTTGAGGAAGGCGCTTTTCACATCCATTTGATAGAGCTTGAAATCATGGTGAGTAGCATATGCAAGTAATATTCTAATCGATTCAAGCCTAGATACGGGAGCAAAAGATTCGTCGAAATTCAAACCTTCAACTTGTGAATACCCTTTGGCCACAATCGTGCCTTGTTTCTTGTCACCACCCCGTGTTCGTCTTGCTTGTTGTAGAAGACCTATTTAGTTCCGACGACGTTGAACTTGGGCCTTTCGACAAGTTCCCACACCTCATTCCGTTTGAAGTTGTTCAATTCTTCTTGCATTGACACAACCCAATCCAGATCTTTCAATGCATCTTCAACCCTGTGAGGTTCCAAAGAGGATACAAACGAGTAACGTTCACAAAAATTAGCAATTTGAGATCTAGTTGTTACTCCCTTTTGGATGTCACCGATTATGTTGTCGAAGAGGTGATATCTTCGGATGCATTGGTGTACTCTTGGATGTGGCACTTGTGGTATTGAATCTTCATGGTCATTCCCCCCCCCCCCTAGATGGTTGCCCTCATTGATTTGGTTGTCACCTTGATCTTCATGAGGTTGATCTTGTGTAGAAGCTCCCCCTTGATCAATTACCTCCACTTGTGGTTCATATTCTTCATTTGCATTTGGAGGTGGCATCTATAGTCGAACATCACCCAATGCCATTATTCTCAATGCTTGACATGGAACATCTTTTCTATCTAGCACACATTGGTCAACTTGCTCTTCTTGAGAGACGTTAGTTTCATCGAACACTACGTCACGTGCTACGTCAACAAGTCCGGAGACCTTGTTGAAGACACGATAGGCATAGGAGTTCGAATCATAGCCAGGCAAGAAACCTTCACTGGACTTTGAAGCGAACTTTGAAGTCCTAGGCTTCTTGTTCAAGATATAACATTTGGAACCTAAAACTCAAAAATAGGAAATATTAGGCTTGTTACCAATGAGTAGTTCATATGACGTTTTCTTGAGTAGGCGATGAAGATAGAGTTGATTTATGGCGCGATAACCGATGTTGACCGTTTTAGCCCAAAATCGATCCGAAGTCTTGTACACATCAAGCATTGTCCTCGCCATCTTTATGAGGGTTCAATTCTTCCTTTCGGCTACTCCGTTTTGTTGAGTGGAGTATGGTGCTGAAAATTCATGGTTTATGCCTTCTTCGTCCAGGTACTCCTCCACTTGGGTGTTCTTGAACTTCGTGCCATTGTCACTTTGTACATTCTTGATCTCCAATGAAAACTCGTTTTGGGCACACTTGAGAAATTTCTTGAGGGTTCCTTGCATTTTTGTCTTATCATCCAAAAAGAAAACCCATGTGAAGCGCGAAAAATCATCAACAATTACTAAATCATATTTATTACCGCCAATGCTTATGTAAGCAATTGGACTGAATAGATCCATGTGAAGTAGCTCGAGCAGTCTTGTCGTTGTCATGACGCTCTTCACAGGATGAGGTACACCTACTTGCTTCCCGGCTTGGCACGTGCTACAAGGCCCGTCTTTCACAAAAACAACATCCTTCAAACCTCGTATGTGATCATCCTTAGGGAGTTTATGAAGATTCCTCATACCAACATGTGCTAGCTGTCTATGCCACAGCCAACACATGTTGGTCTTTGCAATCAAGCATGTGCCAAGTTTGGCTTTATCCTTGTTGAAGTCAACAAGATAGAGCTCTCCCTTTAACACACCCTTGAATGCAACCTTGTCATCACTCCTTCTAGAGATGGTCACACCCTCATTAGTGAACAAGCAATTATAACTCTTGTCACATAATTGAGATATGGACAATAGGTTATAATCTAAGGAATCAACATGTAAAATGTGAGAAATAGTGTGTTGACATGATATTACAATTTTAACGGTACCGAGCACCCTTCCTTGATTGTTGTTTCCAAAATAGATGCCTTCGCTTGGATCTTCATTTACTTCATATTCAACGAACATCCTTCTTTCTCTAGTCATGTGGTTGGTGCATCCACTATCTAGCACCCATTTTTCTCCATCAGAGGAGTAGGCCTGCAAAAACAAATTATGCCTTGGTTTTAGGTACACAAGCTTGCTTGTGTCCTTTGAGGTTAGTTACAAGTGATTTGGGCACTCACACATGAGACATGGTGTTCCCATGGCGTGGCCCAACATATTTAGCATAAACTCTACCAAAGTTACTTTTCATGAGTACATATGATGCGTCAAAGGTTCTAAACAATAGTTGTTGCTCATATGTGTTAACGTGTTTGGACTTATCAACATTATTAGCCTTTCTAGCTTGAGGGGAGTTTCCCTTGACAAAAGTAATGCGCTCCTTGTTATTCTGGTGGCTTCTAGCATTTTGCTTTTCACCATAAGAATACCCAATGCCATATTTGACATCAGAAGGTCTTGTGGCCAAGTATGCACTACGTGCATACTTGATCTTCTCCTTGTCAAATATGCCACCACTGGAAGGATGCTCGTCTTTCGTCAAGTTCGACTTATCCTTTAAGCTACTGTCAACTTTAGCACATGCACAAGTAATAGTAGTTTTATATTTTAAGTGTTGAGAAGGTGAGATTGAAGAGGATGAAGGGTCACTTTGCTTGAGTGACTCAACTTGTACCTCAAGGATCTTGTTAACATTGGTTAAATTAGCAAGTTCATCCTTAATGATTACATTTGAGTCGCTTAGCTTCAAGCAAGTTTCCTTTCTTGAAGCTATCTCAAGCTCTAGTGACTTGCTTCGCTCATTTTCAAGTTCAAGGAGCTTTTTAATATTAATGTAATCCTCCTTTTGAAGGATGATAATATCTTCTTGGCGTTCAACAAGCTCCTCCTTATCAATAAGTTTATCCATCAAGAACTTAATTTTTGCAGCAGTTTTCTTATATAAGCCAACAAGCATATCTTCATTATCACTGTAGGCATCACTATCGCTAGAGTAAGAATGCGAGGAGGAAGATTTAGTTGTTACCTTTCTTTTACCTTCCTTCACCATTAAACATGTGTCGTTGTCCTTCCTTGCGCCAATAGTTGGGAAGAGGGTGGATTTCTTGTTTGTCTTCTTGATGACTATGCTAGCCATCTCCTCTTCCTCTTCGGATGAAGACTCATCATTGGAGTCCCACTCCTTTGCTAGGTGCGCCTGTCCAATTTGCCTTTCCTTCATTAACATCTTCTTGGGTTGAGGTTTTGTATCCTTGGCCTTCTTCTTGTTTTCTTCATAAGGACAATAAACTATAAAGTGGTCGTATTCACCATTGTTATAGCAAGCACGCCTCAACTTAGGTCTTGACTTGTCTTTGTGTCTTTCTTCATTTGGTTTACCACCTTGTCTTCTTTTCATCATCTTTTTGAATTTCTTCATAAAGAGGATCATGTCCTCTTCATCTATATCGTTGCTTTCGTCGTCGCTGTCCTCTTCTTGTTGAGCTTCTCGAGCTTCTTTTGACATGGGCTTGCAATTGGACTTCAACGCGACTCCTTTATTCTTTGCCGAGGTGAGGTCGGCAATATCTTTTACATGTTTTGCTTGCTTTTCCATCATCTCAAAGTTGATGATATTTCCAAGCAATTCGTCCGGGGTCATTTTATTGTACCCAGGGCTTTCTCTTATCATCAAACATAGTCACATTGTGAGGCATGAAGGCTCTAAGAATTAGCTTCACCACCTTGTGATCATTCCACTTTTTGCTTCCATATGCTCGAACTTTATTAATGAGAGTCTTCAACCGATTGTACATGTTCTTGCGGTGAGTCATCTTCTTCTATGGAGAATCTCCCCAATTCACCTTCGATCATTTCAATTTTTGCCTCTCGCACATGACGTTCGCCTTCATGTGCAGTTTGTAATGTGTCCCATATTCCCTAAGAAATTTCGAGTCCATCCACCTTGGTGAACTCATCTCAGCTCAATGATGAAGTTATGACAGCCACAGCTTGAGCGTTCCGATGAATAGCTTGCTCTTGACTTGGTGTGAGCTCTTCATCGTCATCCGTGATATATATCCCTGTACACACTATATGCCACAAGCTGGGGTTAAGCAATATTAAATGCATCTTCATATTTTGCCTCCACATTGAATAATCATTTCCATAAAATATGGGGCTTTTCCTAGGGGAATAGATAAGTAATGATTGTTGTTGGAATTCAAATGATCATAGTTAAAAGGATAACGGGAGTAGTTGACTTGACTACTTCCCTTCTTCTTCTTCTCATCCTCGACCTTTATCTTTCCTTTAGAGAGGGCCTTCTTCCTTAGGAGCGCCTTGAGTTTGAGCGTCTCCTCATCATCATCCTCGAATTCTTGGATGGCGTCGAGGAGCTTCTCCAACTATTGAGTCTTTTCATCTTCAACCTTCTCTTGGTTGAAGTTCTTGTGCGCATCCTTGATGTCTGGCATCTTCTCTTCGAGCGATTAGTCTCCTTTTGAGGAGTTCTACTCTGATACCAATTGAATGTAGCCAAGAGTGGGGTGAATAGGCTTTTTGAATTTTTCGTCAGAACCTGAAACACTTAGCAACCTGATCAAATACAAAGAAATCAGAATAGCCCGGTAGGGTGTAGACTAAAGAGACCAAGTTTGATCAGTGATTTCTATCAAAGTACTCTATGTAGTGGAAATTGAGTTACAAATAGAGTGTATTGCTTCAATTAAACTAGATGTGGCACAAGTTAACTTTAGATTCAAAGTTTTAGCACAAATTGAACTAGATTAAGCAAACCCTAGATCACTATGAATGGATAGAACAACAGAACAAAGGACACAATGATTTTTATCCCGTGGTCCAATTCCACAGAGGAAATCAACATCCACGTTGAGGAGCCCATGAAAGGACCGGGTCTTCACCAACCCTACCCTTGTCGAATCACCACGGAGGCTGATTCTCTTCCACTAATCACAAAGGGGGCAAAATAACCGTGTTCAAGGGGCCTTCTCACAAGTTGAGGGTTCTCCAAGATTTACAATTCAAACACCACCAAACACACTCGAAAAGTATGCAATGAAACAGCGAGAGTGTGTGAGAGAGTCAGACAAAAGAGCTCAAATCATGAAGAATGTGTCTCTCTTTTGATCTATGGTTAATCCTCAAGGAGTTGATCTTTCTTTCGTTGGATTGTGTGGAGAGACGTGTTTTCTAGGCTCTTGGAAGATGTGATGGCGTAGGGAGTCAAGAGAGATCATAGTTGGGTCGTGCACCTCTATTTATACTAGAGTTTACAAAGGTTACCATTAGGGTTTACAAAGTTTGGACTAGTCCGTGGTGAACTCCGGACTAGTCCGGTGTGTGGCGTGTGGGAAACCCTAAGTGTCCTTTATTATCGGACTTGTCCGGTAAGTGTCGCACTAGTCCGTTTTTGTCTCTGGAGATGTTCGGACTAGCCTGGCACATATCGGACTAGTCCGGCGTGGTGAATCCCTTAGTGAATGGAGGACAAGTCCGCAGTTGGAGGTCTTGTCCGATTTTAGTCAGAGAGGATATCGGACTAGTCTTGACAATATCGGACTAGTCCGGTGTCGTGGAATTTTGAGGGGCTAAGGACAAGTTTGAAATTTGGGGGGACTTGTCCGATGTTGATCAGAAGGATTATCGGACTAGTCCGGAAGTTATCAGACTAGTCCGGTGCAGACAAGTCCGCACTGGGAGGACTTGTCCGAGCCTAGAGAGGTTATCGGACTAGTCCGTGAACATCGGACTAGTCCGGACCTTTGTAAACTTGTGCAGTGAGAGTGATTTCTTTTGCTTGAGCTCTTGGGGTGTGTTGCTTCAACACATTCCATACACTAAAAGTATTCAATTCATCTTCTTGAGCTCTTTTCAACTTGATTCTTCATTCTCCTTTCTTTTTGCGCTTTCTTCATAATTTCATTGAAACCCGCGCTCATATCAACAATGTGGTTACAATCTCATTTGTTTGTCATAAATCAACCAAAACCCACAAGGGATGCCTAGATGCACTTTCAGTTATTTGATTCTGGAGCATCGCATTCATTCATTGCATCCAAATGTGTTGCCAAGTATAGTTTGCCTATCTCTCATATGAAGTATATTCGTTGGTTAAATCTCCTAGAGGAGAGATGAGGATGAATATAATATGTGCAAAAGTAAGCCTTAGAATAAGGGGGGTAGACTTCTTTGCCAACCTTATTGTCTTGGATTCTCAAGGATTGGATGTTATACTTGGTATGGACTGGTTGAGAAAGCACAATGGAGTTATACAATGTGCCAAAAAGATGGTGAAGTTGACCAATGAGGAATGGGTCACCATAGAATTTGAAGCATCTCAACATGCACCGAAGCAATTGGAGCTGAATCACATGGACGGTGCCGCAATTGAGGAGATTTTAGTGGTGTGTGAATTCTTGGATGTGTTTTTGGATGAGTTGCCAGGTATGCCACCTGATCGAGACATAGAATTTGCTATTGATTGAATACCTGGAACTGCACCTATACCTAAGAGGCAATATAGGACGCCTCCTAAGGAATTAGCAGAGCTCAAGAAGTATACTCAAGAGCAACTAGAGAAGGGTTTTATTCACCCAAGCTCTTCACCTTGGGGAGCGCCCGTACTTTTTGTTGACAAGAAGGATGGGTCCAAAAGGATGTGTTTGGACTACCAAGCTCTAAACGAGGTGACAATAAAGAACAAGTATACTTTGCCCCGCATAGAGGATTTGTTCGACCAGATGAAGGGTGCTTGTGTTTTCTCCAAGATTGATTTGAGGTCAGGCTACTTCCAAATGAAGATAAGACCATCGGATATACTCAAAACAGCTTTTTGGACACTTTATGGGTCTTATGAGTACACCGTTATGTCTTTTGGATTGATGAATGCACTTGCATACTCTATGTACCTCATGAATAAGGTCTTCATGGAGTACTTGGATAAATTCGTTTTGGTGTTCATTGATGATATTATGATCCACACAAAGAATGAAGAGGAGCATGAAGAGCATTTGAGGCTCACAATGCAGAAATTGAGGGAATATCAGTTATATGCCAAAATCAACAGGTGCCAGTTTTGGTCAAGGGAAGTATAGTTTTTGGGGCATATCATTTCAGGAGGAGGAGTATCGGTTGACCCAGGTAAAGTGAGAAATGTGCTAAAATGGGAACCGCCGCAGAATGTCAAGGAAATAAGAAGCTTTCTCAAAATGGTTGGATATTACCGTCGATTCATCAAGGACTTTTCCAAGATAGTCAAGCCCATGACGGAGTTGTTGATGAAGGGGAATGTGTTCCAATGGACTCGAGCTTACCAAGACAACTTTGAGGAGTTGAAGAAGAGGTTAACTGCAGCCCCAGTATTGATATTGTTAGATGTGAGCAAAAGTTTTGATATCTATTGTGACGCCTCTAGAGAAGGACTTGGATGTGTGCTCATGCAAGAAGGTCAAGTGGTAGCCTATGCATCGAGACAATTGAAGAAACATGAGCAGAATTATCCTAAGCATGATCTGAAACTTGCAGCCATAGTGCATGCTTTGATGATATGGAGACATTATGTTCTTGGTCATAGCTGTGATATTTACACGAGCCACAAGAGATTCAAATACATATTCATGCAAATGGATCTGAATTTGAGGCAAAAAAGATGGTTGGAGCTCATCAAAGATTATGATGTGGGAGTCAACTATCATCCAAGGAAGACTAATGTAGTGGCTGACGCTTTGAGTCGCAAAGGAGTAAGCCACCAACTCACGGTTCGAGAGCTTCCATTCGAGCTATGTAAGGAATTTGAATGGTTGAATCTTGGATTTGTCAATGAGATGGAGATAATGGAGTTAAATCCGACCTTGGAGCATGAAATTCGAGAGGCGCAAACAAAGGATGAGGAAATTCAGGAAATAAAAGAAAGAACCCAAGTAGGGAGAGAATTCAGATTTGATGAGGACAAACATGGTACTTTATGGCTTGGAAAAAGAATTGTTGTGCCTAATGTAAAGCTTATCCGGGAAACGATATTAAAGGAGGCACATGACTCGCCTTACTCAATACACCCCAGATGTACAAGGATTTGAAGATATGTTATTGGTGGGATAGCATGAAAAAAGACATAGCTGAATATGTAGCTTTGTGTGATGTATGCCAACGAGTCAAGCTGAACATCAAAGGCCACCTAGATTATTGCAGCCCTTGAAGATTCTGGAGTGGAAGCAGGAAGAAATTGGAATGGACTTCAAAGTTGGATTACCTCAAACCCAGTCTAGCTATGACTCAATATGGGTTATTGTGGATCGGTTGACCAAATTAGCTCATTTTATACCTGTCAAGACCACATATACCACCGCGAAGCTAGTAGAATTGTATATGGAGCATATTGTGCGGCGACACGGAGTTCCGAAGAAAATAGTCTCGGACTGAGGTTCTCAATTCACCTCTAGGTTTTGGCAAAAATTGCATGAAGCTATGGGTACAAGGTGAACTTCAGCGCAGCATATCACCCGCAAAACGATGGACAAACCGAGAGGACAAATCAGATTTTAGAGGACATCTTAAGCTTTTGTGCTTTAAAGCATGGAAGAAGTTGGGACAAAAGCTTTCCATGTGCGGAATTCTCATATAACAATAGTTACCAAGCAAGTTTGAAGATGTCACCATATGAAATACAATATGGAAGGAAGTGTAGGACACCCTTGTTTTGGAGTAAGATAAGGGAGAACCAAGTATTTGGACCTGATGTGCTGCAAGAGATTGAAAAACAAGTTCAAATAATCTGCGAAAATTTGAGGGCTGCCCAATCAAGACAAAAAGGATATGCAGATATTAGATGGAGAGACCTAGCCTTTGACGTGGGAGACATTGTTTACCTCAAAGTGTCACCAATGCGAGGTCATAAGAGGTTTAATGTCAGAGGCAAGTTAGCACCTCACTATATTGGACCATTCAAGATTTTGGACAAATGAGGAGAAGTTGCTTATAGACTGGAGATGCCAACACATCTTTCTGATGTCCATGATGTGTTTCATGTTTCACAGCTCAATAAGTGCTTGAGGGTACCGGAAGAACAAGTGCCAATGGAAGAATTGGAACTAGAGACAGATTTGACTTTTGCCGAGCAACCGGTCATAATCTTGGAAACCAAGGAGAGGGTCACAAGGAACAAGGTGATTCGATGGTGTAAAGTAAAATGGAAGCATCATACAAAATTGGAAGCAACTTGGGAGCTGGAAGATGATTTCAAGAAGGATTTTCCCTATCTCTTTCCTTCTACGTCAAATCTCGAGGGCGAGATTCATTTTAAGGGGGGTAGGTTTTTAACACCCTCATTTTCATCCATTATGCATTGCATGCATTCTAATACATGCTTAAAAGTAAGTAACACAAAAAGGAACAAGTTTAAAATGAATTAGAAGCAAAACCACACTCAAAAGTTCTGAGAAGTGCAGACTTGTCCATTTTTATTACGGACTTGTCCATTTTTATTGCGGAACAATCCGAATTTGTCTCTGACCTCTCTTTGGAGTTGTCCACTTTTGTTGTGGACTAGTCTGTTTTTCTCTTTATACCAGTTTCGGACTTGTCTGGTCCATTGCAGACTAGTTCGGTAATCCCATCTTCGAAAATTTCGCAAAGTCCCCGACCTTGTCCAAACTTATCCGTTTTCTGGTGGACTTGTCCGTTTTGCTCTCTGACTAAAATCGGACTTGTCTGATTTGTCCAGACTTATTTGTTTTCGTCTCTATCTAATATCGGACTAGTCCGGTCTAGTGCAGACTTGTCCGGTGTTCGCGTCTCTGATTTAATATTGTCTTCCACAACTTGTTATTGGGTATTTACCTTAAGTGGGCCAAGGACGTCGTGTCTAACTTTTATTGAGCCCATGTGGGATCCCACACCGGCCTCAACCCACCCCCAAACTTGAAATCCATCAAACCCTACACCTCCAACCCTATAAAAACAACCCAACACCCCACTTTTACATCTCTTTGCCACAATTGAAAGCACCACAACCCTAGTTCATTGGAGCCGCCACCAAGGGTAGATCCAGCAACAAGGAGGAGAAGGAGATCACAAAGAAGGATCAAGCAATCAATATCTTCATCAACTTTGCGTTCCTCGTCGCCAGTTAACCCTCAACTCTTCATCATCAACCCTACATCGTCAAGATCCAAGTGTTGCCTCCAAACTCTTGTACTTTGGAGTTGTTAACACGTGGTATACCTTCTACTTTCTCTTTACCACGTGAATTCAATCCCAATTCTCCAAATTCTCATAGATAAGAAAACCCTAACTCGCTTGTTCTACGTAGGGCGGACTAGTCCGGCCCCTGGCGGACATTTCCGGCCTCTAGATTTTTTTGGTTTTCAATTAATTCCAGATTGACTCGAATAAATTCCAAAGCTGTCCAAACTTGTTAAAAACCATTGTAACTGAATTATGAACAATAATAGTAACTCATTAACCAGTTTTACTTCACATTTTCATTGATCATGCATGACATGTCATATTGAGTAACATATGACATCTATTGATTGTAATCATTGTTTTGTATGTTCGTTGCACAGAATAGAAGGATTTGCTCTAGAGGGTGCCGGTGAGGACCTCCAGCACCAGCATTTAGAAGTGTTTGACCCAAACCAAACTCAAGAGCGAGGCAATTGTCCTTGATCATTTTGATCCTATGTTTTTAAATGTTTTGTTTGCAAAACTGCATGCTCGTGTCAAATTGATGGGAAACCCAAAATAGGTGTTTACTAGTCTTGTTTGACCATCCTTGTCGCTTGGGATACATTTTAGAGAGTTGGGAAGGGTTTTTTACCTTTTTTTGCTTCGCTCTAATTAATTGGGATGGGAAAACAACCAAATGGCTTAATTATGAATTAATGAAGTTATGGATGATGATAATTGATGAATATGTTTAATTCGTAACACGGGAGTTGGGAGATCTAAGCAAGCATGGTTGTGGATTGGGTTGGATGTTATTGTGGTTTGCTTGCCTTGGATCTAAGGACCGGTTCATGCGAAAATAAGCCAGGACTACAGTGCCACCACGAGGCCAAGTATGTGTGCGGCGTAGCTGATTAATTATGGTATTGCTAGTATTGCACGAACACTTTGAAAGAGCGGAGAAGGGAAGTTAGATTGGGTTTGTATGAGTGGTGGGACTACCTGGGATCCGAACGGCACAAAAGGGGGCCCTTGGTTTAGGATGTGCTCAGTTATAGGCATCGCCACCGGTGAAACCTCAGTGGGTCCGTACATGCTAGTAGTCCCTTTGTAAAGGCTATTTTGTGATCTCTTGGCCATACACCCATGGTAGTGTTTTGGCATAATGGTGGTTTCCTTTAGTCGCCGACAGGTGACAAAATTACAAACTTGTGGGTATAGTGGCACAACCCTTGCAGAGTGTTAAAAACTATCATGATAGCCGTGCTCCCAGTTAAGAGCACCTGGATGACCTACATGATTAGAGGGAACTTGGGATTTGGGATGGTTGGTTATGGTTATGGTTATGGATTGAGTTATGATAAATGGACGTGGATGATGATGATGGTAATAATTTGGTATATGGATGGATAATTCATTATGGTTCTATATTATGTTAATTGTTTGGGATACGATGGGATTACTTCACATAGACATAGTATGATGTTTTTACATAATTTAAATGTACTTTTCAGCAATTAGACATTCTTTATTATCATGCCTTGTTTAAGCTACATGTCATACTTTCCCACACTTGCTGAGTACGACATGTACTCACCTTTGCAATTACCCCACCAACAATTGCAGGTCAGGATTGGGAGTATCACGACGTTAATGAGGAGTTCTAGGCTGTGTGCTGCTGTCAGCTTTGCCTATGATGTTGCTTGGAGTCGCGCTACCCTATTTGCTTAGTTGGCTTAGTTGCTTAATTAGATCATTCCCGCTGCAGTAGTATTATCATTAATGATCATTAGAGTTGTATTTTGAGGATTATTTGAATATTGTAATAAAGGTACTTATTTAATAATATGAGTTGTGGTAATTATTTGTTTATCATTTGTGAATCACTTGTGTATGTGTGTTAAACATCCTGGGAACAAATATACTGCACTTGGTTCATTTTTCAGAATCGTGTGTCACAGAAGAGTAGATACTTTTCTTTTTCTTTCTCTTTTTTGTTTCTATTTTTTGTAGCTATGTCTTCTACTCCTTGTTCTCTAGGGAGTTTTTGATGACCAAAATGTATGGAATTTCTTTATTTGGATGGATGAATGGTGATGCAAATTCTCAATGTGAGGAATTTTGCATGAATATGGTGGGCAAGAATTTCTAAGCCAAAAAGTTCATGCATGTCACTCAATTGGGTGTCAAGTTTGACAAAGCTCAATGAAAAACAAAGTGGCATATGCATGTGGTTTTTCAAGAATTTGTATCATATGGCCGTGGTGGGTATTTAAATTTCCAATGAGAGAATCAGGCAAAGTTCAAGACTCCAAATTGCGCAAACATCAAAATCAATTTCAAGCAAAGAGATATCTCCTCGAATACATCATTTAACATATCACACTAGTCAAATACTTAGATGACGTGTTTTTACTATTTTTGCTTGTTGGAATCATAAACAAGGCAATTCTCAAAGTGTTAATGCGACACTTCCCCCCGGATCTGCTAAGGAGCAGCCGACGAAGGTTCTTGTTCGGTAGGGCTTAGGCCTCAATCAAGTGTGCGAGCACGTGAGAGAGTATGACATGATGGTTTTTATGTGGTTTGGGTTGCAAGGAGTGTAACACCCTACTCCACGATGGATGGTATTGCGAGTATGTGTGTATGCATGTGTGTGTATCGATGATTCGATGTTGGGTCTCTTGTAACGGAGGCAGTCTGGGCCTTTTATAGCTACGACGGGATGCCTTACAAGTGGGGTCCAGGGCCCGACAGGTTGTCCGGGGGCGATCAAATCGTAAAGATCTAAGGATTCTCACGTAGGCTTGCTCTGTTAGTGGCAGTGAAGATTCGCTGTCTTGCCGCCTCTCTTGTCAGTAGCCCACACGCCGTTGCTGACAGTGGCAGAAGGTGTCACGTCAGCCTGTCTTATTGCCGCAAGCTACCCACTTGGCCGAGTGGGATAGGCCTGCAGCGCCTTCATTGTGATGCGATTGGTCATAGCGGTCTCTCACCGTTGGCGTGCTCCGCGTCGTGCACCAGAGGTGGGAGCGCGTCTTCAATGCTTGACTTGGGCAGGGCGCACTGTCCCTTAACTCCCGCACCTTACCATCCGAGGTGAGCTGTAGAATACATGGTAGTGTCAGGGCTGACCCATGTTGGGGAGGCCAGCCCCGGTCCTCTGTGACGCGTGGAAGCTCCAGGGCTCGTCAGTAGACGTGACAGCTCCGCGCCCTTTCCTGTAGTGGGTGCTAGGCCTGGCATTTCGGGCCATGTGGTTGCACTGGAGCTCTCCCCCAAGGATGGGTGTGGTCCCATCACTAAACGTGGCACCTCAGGAGCCTGCCTCACCGGAGGGGCCGAGTCCAATCTTCAAGGAACACGTGGTAGTACCAGAGCTCGATCTTGCGGGAGGTCGAGGTGAAGAGCCCAAAGGTGGAGCCCTTTCCGTTTTTTACTGCACTGCACCTTGAATTTTGTCTTGGACAGCCAAAGCGGAGGGTGCTTCTGCCAACGTCACCACGTGTCCCCTTCTGGTTGAGATACTATGGTGACAGGATCTTTGCTTGCTATAATATCTCTGTCTTCTACAGCGCCTTTAACTCCGATGGTTCCCGATGCAGCTATAGCACTTTTGCTCACTCCGCCAATATGGGAGCTGCTTCAGCCGTTTCCTCAGGCGCTGACCGGCTGGGCCAGTGCTTTAGAGCGGGGACGTAGGGCCCATTGTCATGGGTGCCGTGTGCTGAGCGGTGCAGGCCAAACTTTTGTGACACGCACGAAGCACTCAAGTGTCGTGGGGGGGTGATAAAAAAGTAAACCTTTGTTAGAGGGATCGGTTCTTTCCTTACTCGTGCCCCACTGCCTGGACTTTTGCCTTCTTCCTCGAGCGCCCGAGCCTTCATCCCTCAGCCAAAAATCTCACCTTTGCCTATTCCGATGGCCCCCTGTTGCCGCCTTCCTGCTTCTGATCGACTGGAGATCTGGTGCCAATGAGGTGACTTCTCTGCTAGGCGGCTTCAGAGTGCGGATGGATGATCCACTGCGGGTCTCCCGATCTTCAAGATCTTTGCGAGAACGAGATTGTTCTCTTCGTCACCCACGCCACTACTGGGCTAGCACTCCCTTTGTCAAGGTTCTTCCTTGTAGTGCTGGGGGAATACAGGCTGCAGCTTCACCACCTGTCGCCAAACTCCATCTCCTTGGTCGCCATGTTCGTCCATTTATGTGAGGCATTCGTGGGCTGCCCACCCATGGTGGAGCTTTTCTGGTATTCCTTCGTGATGAAGAAAAATGGAAGGAGTGCGACGACCCAAGTGGGGGCCTACTACTTCCATCATTGGGACAAGACCTCCTCAGGTTATATTGCCTCGTTCAAAGAGGGCAAATGGAGTGATTTGAGGGAAGACTAGGTGATCATAAGGACCGACCCCCATGCCTCACTAAAGATGTCGTCCGAAGGTCCAGGCTCTGACCCTACCACCTGGAAAGCATTCCAGGGGTTGCCAGAGGAGTATAAGCCCATCCTGAAGAGGATCCGGTCCTTTGCTGGTAAGGGCTTGACCTCCATGATGGTGTTGGCAAACTTTTTGCTCTGCCATACCGCCCCCCTCCAGCAGCATCTGCATGGGTCCTGGGTCTACATCGACAGGTATGACCAATGTCGGTTGGATCTGGACAGCCCAACTCCCAAGATGCTGGAGGAGATGTTGAAGGCAATGACCTCTGACATTATCGACTATGAGCACGTCTACATTCCAAATGACTGCCAGCCGCTCCACATGGGCACCGACTTGAGGGTCGAACTGCAGAGCTTGATGCCAAATGTAAATGTGTTCGGCCTCGTTCGTCTGCATCCCGAAGATACGGCTGGAGCCTTTGCAGTCCTAAAGAGGTGTCGTGATACGAAACATCCAAGATTGGGGTCTTCCTCTTGTCCTTCAGCAAGGGCGGAGGCAAGGCCCTCAACAACCTCTGACAGGACAGGGGTTAGCCCGGCGGCACTAGCTCCAGAGCCGAGAAAGCATTCCCGTACACTGGCCGCGGACTCTGCCAGTTCTGTGCTGAAGAAGCGAAAGCTATTTCGGGGGGATGGTACTCCCATCTCCAGTTGTGAGGGAGCCAGAGGGGCTGAAGCTTCTGTCGTCAACTTAATCTTTGATTCCACCAGTGGCCCCGGTTCCAGAGGAGGCACAGAGAGGTTTGTGTAGGTGGTCGTGCCAACGCAGATCGACAAAGATCCGGTGCCAGAGACGGCGGCGTTGGCCTTGTTGTCATGTCCCGGCAACCTCGACCTACTGCGTGAGGTGGGAGGCTAGGGTCACTAGAGCGGTCCGACCCGCTGGTAAGCCGCAACTTCTTCCTCTGCTATTTCTCTTCCTTTCTTATTCGCTCTGACGGAGTTCTATCTTGGCTTCTCAAGGCATTGTCAGCTGAATTGGTGCCCTTGGTGCTTCCAGTGGTGGGCTTGATAGCCCCTGCCTCTCCCGGAGCTGTAATGGGGGTGTGTCACGCCGCATCCTTTGCCCGAAGGTGTGTAGGTCCCTGGTGATGTTAATGTCTCTACACATTCATCCGTCGAGGCAGGCGGGGCAGAGGTGGCGCCAGGTGTGGAAGTGTCAGGTGAAGAGGTGCCCGGCGAGGAGGCGGCTACCATGGTCGTGGCGGCTTTTCTTGGCAGAGCTGACCCGCCCGCTGTTGAAAGGGCATCGACACCTGATGTTATTGGCGCACAAGATGGTGACTCGCCACCAGCGGCCGGTGATATCCTTGCAGCGGAGGAGGTGACTTCAGCACCTAGCAGCGACACGACAGTTCCTAACGCTCCAGCTAGGGATCCATCTGGTCCCAGGAGCTGGTGTCTGTCACGGTGTCGGCAGAAGGGGAGGAGGGGCTGCCGTCCGTGGCGACGATGCCAATCCCTCTCGCCGATGCAATCGCCACGGCCCAGTCCATCTTGCGCTAGATGCAAGCTGCCTTCGCCTGGGAGTGGGATCAGCTCGCAGAGGAGTGGCTCTTGGTGAAGATGGTCGATGCTAAGAACAAGGAGCTCGATGTGAAGGCCCTGAAGGCCCATGCCATCGTTGATGCCCGCCTGAAGTTATGTGAGGATTATCGGCTGGAGCTGGTCCGCCGAGAAGTTGCCATTGCAGACATGGAACGGGACTTCACGGCGAAGGAGGAGGAGGTCTTATGAAGCCTGCAAGAGAAGCATCAGGCTTTGTAGAACTTGGAGCTTGACATCAAGCGCTAGGAGGATGAACCAGAGTGTCGTGCTCGGGAGCTCACCGATCGGGAGGAGACTATGCGGAGAGAGGCGGAGATCCTCCATGCCTCCCGCGCGACCATGGCCCAAGGGATCTGGGAATTCCTAGCCTGTGCTAGGGCAGTGTTGGAACCCCTCCGCCTTGGTCCAGTGCCAGGCGGGGAACCATCTCAGGGGGTGGCCGAGCTGCTTCCAGCTTTGGACTCCTTGTGCTCTTCGTTGGGGATGGTGAACATTGTCCTTGTGAGGCGGCTGGAGGTCGAGGGAAGAGAGCTGGCTGTGCTGGTGGCCTCCCACATCTTGCTGTGCTTCCGGAGTTGGTACCCGATGATCCCGCTGGAGCCAGTGGACAAAGGCCCCCTTGATAAACGAGAGTAAGAGGCAAGAGTCAAAGTCCAAGACCTTCCCAAGTAGGTGGCCTCTTCATTCCAGCAGGATTGAGACTGGCGGCACCCAGGCGGAATGCGTTTTGTATTCGGGGATGACCCCTTTGTATAAATAATTGTGAATGAATTTGAATTCATGTTTTTCTTGTTGGCTTGTCATGTGATTTCAAATTTTTTCCCCAATTCCTTCTCTATGTAAGGTCTTGAATAGCTTTTGTTGATGCCATTAGCTTTTTAGGGACCAACGCTTGCACAGATGACACGGGCGGTTTGTCGCTAGTTGACGTCCTTCCAATAGGACCCCCTTAAAGGCCCCTTGCAGACGTGGCCAGATTGTTGGGTACACCTACCACTTGAGGGAAGGATGTCTTTGACTGGCCCCCAACGGAGTGGGGGAGCATGAGTGGCTGGCCTCGACGTTTCCCATCTAGGAGCGCTGAGATTTTTTGAGTCTTGTCATCGATGGCAAGCCCTTTGATGATGCCGGAGGTGAATGTTCTGGAGTCACCCACCATCGTCGTGAAGTCGTCGACGGTAGGCCCCCTGGGAGGTGCTGGAGCTGGTTGCTCCATCCTCGCCCTCCTCATCGTGAAGTCTTCGACGGCAGGCCCCCTGGGAGGTGTCAGAGCTGGTTGCTCCGGCGTCCCCCGCCATTGTGGTAGACGCGTCAAAGGTAGGCGCCTGGTGTACACGACATCGTAAGAGAATCCTTGTTGGCAACAAGAGCGGGGCAGGAGAGTGTACTCACTTATTAGCACTTGTTGCTGTCGTCAACATCCTGGGACGTCGACGGCAGCCCCCTTGGGTGATGCCGGAGATGGATGCTCCGGTGTCGTCCACCATCATCATTGATGCGTCGATGACAGGCCCCCTAGGGGGTGTCGGAGCTGGCTGCTCCTGCTTCACCCTTCATCGTCGTAAAGTCGTCTACGGCGGGCCCCTTGGGAGGTGCCGGAGTTGGCTACTCCGGCATCGCCCACCATCGTCGTAAATGCATTGACGGTAGGCCCCTAGTGTACACAACACTGCAAGGGAACCTAGTTAGCAACAAGAGCGGGACAGGAGAGTGTACACACGTATTAGCGCTTGTTTCTGTATTCAACATCCTGGGACGTTGACAACAGGCCCCTTGGGTGACGCCGGAGCTGGATCCTTTGGTATCGTCCACCATCATCGTTGATGCGTCGATGGAAGTCCCCTGGGAGGTGCCCGAGCTGGCTGCTCTGCCGTCGCCCTTCATCGTCATAAAGTCGTGGACGGGAAGCCCTCTGGGAGGTTTCTGAGCTGGATGCTCTGGCATCGTCCACCACCGTCGCTAATGCGTCGACGACAGGCCCCCTATGAGGTGCTAGAGCTATTCGCTCTAGCATCACCGCCATCATGGTAGATCCGTCGATGGCATGCCCCTGGTGTACACGACACCGCAAGAGAATCCTTGTTAGCAACAAGAGTGGGGCAGGAGAGTGTACTCACTTATCAGCACTTGTTGCTGTTGTCAACATCCTGGGACATCGACGGCAGGCCCCTTGGGTGATGCCAAAGCTGGATGCTTCAGTGTCGTCCACCATCGTCGTTGATGCGTCGACGGTAGGCCCCCTAGGAGGTGTCGCAGCTGGCTACTCCGGCATCACCCTTTATCGTCATAAAGTCATTAACGGCAGGCCCTCTGGGAGGTGCCAGAGCTGGATGCTCCAACGTCGCTCATCATAGTAACCTGCTCTGTATGTCCTACACAGATAACAAGGGTGCATATTTTTCGCTCACTGGTGATCTTCTCCTAACCTTTTTTAGCTTTACCATGTCTTACAGTCCTGGACTGGTACACGGGGTTTGAGTAATTTAGTGCGTTAGCGCCCGGGACCCGACTCCCACCTTATTCAGGGTGTGAGCATCCAGGATCTCAGTACTTAGCCGTAGCACTGGGAGGCAAAGCACGCACACTTAGGGTATAGGACCGGGCTAAGCAGGCTGCACACTTTGGACCTCCAGCTCGGTATAGGCCTTTTGTGGGAGACCATTTTGCACTACAGGACCCTAAGTAAGGGGGCAGCCAAGATGCCCCAGAACACCTTCCAGGCACCTCAAACAAGTCCGCCTTCAGCAGGGTTGCATAACTCTACTATGGAGGATATAAAAAATTTCACAAGGTATATGAAGATAATATACGAAAGAACAAGACTAGTCTGATTGATCAAAAAATTAATAGGTAATCAAGTGAACATTAAAGAAAGCACATGGTAAGACATTAGTTTTTTCAAATTGGCATTCATAGGAAGGGATTGGGTGGTGAGTTTGAGAGCTGTGTTTTTTCCAACGTTAATAGCATTCCGCGAGAAATGAGAAAAGTCATCTACTGATGTTGTCAGCAGAGTCCCTCGTCCATCCATGTATGAATAGCGGTATCCCCCGTTTTGGGCAGTGATGAGGTAGTCGACGCAATTTGCATGTGTATTTGCGTTCGGCTTTGCTACTTTCCTTCTAGACTATAAAAGAATGTCCGCGGAAGGGAATAGTCTACGTGGCCCCTACTTTTATTTTAAAATGATTTTTTTCTAGTAATGCAGACAACCCTTTTTAAAGAGCTAGGTCAGGCTTGCCCCTGACTCTCAAAAAGAGCAGGAGGTTTTGCCTCAACTCATTCCATGAATGTTATTTCATTCCCCACGCGGCTGAATCCAACTCAGTCTTTATCCTGCCTTGGAGTTCTCTCTCATAACTGAAAGGAGGTATTCGATTTATCGGATTTCGAGCTAGCTGCCCTTTTCTTGCTCTCGATCGAGGTATGGAGGTCAGAATAAATAGAATAATTATGAGTGGAAAAAAGAGAAAATCCTTTAGCTGGATAAGGGGCGGATGTAGGGGCTGCACTCGTGGTGCAGCGGCGTGACTGCGCGGGCGTGGGTCTGGCGAAAGCTGACTCAATCCAACATCGTTCGGGGCAGGTGCTGGAGCTGTTTCCAGCGCTCGAAGCTTCTCCAAAGCCGCCACCGTAGCAACGCGATCTCCGTAGATCTTGAGGATGCCGGAGGAAGTCAGAATATTGAGGACGAGGTAGCCATAGTGGGCTACAACCATTAACCGGTACAGGGCTGGCCTGCCGATGATGGCATGGTAGGGGAGGCTAACCTCCACGATGTCGAATAGGATATTATCCGTCCTGAAGTTGTTGGGTGTCCCGAGGGTCACCTGGAGGTGGATGCAGCCGTACAGGATAATACTCTCTGGCCCTACCCCCGAGAATGATCTTGATGGGGCGAGCTTGGACATGGTGATCTCCAGCTTATCGAAGGCCGCATGGCTGATGAGTTTGAGGCCGGCTCTACCATCTACCAGGACTTCGTAGAACCTCACGTTGGCGATGGTGGGGGCGACGAGGAGCGGAAGAAGCACGGCTCCCGCCATGTTCTTGAGGCCGTCGGAGGCGTCAAACCAGATCGGAGTCTCCATCCATCTGTGATGCAGCGCGGGGGCATGAGTAGAGGCTTTTGAGGCCATTGTCCGGCACAGGGTCTTGACCGTACTCCTGGATGCAGGTTCTCAAGATCCTCTACTGATGGTGTGGACTGCCTTCCGACGCTCGCGGTTGCTATTGATGTCGCAGTTCACCACCTGGTGAATTGTTTCCATTGCATATTCCGGCCTCTGGGACTCCATCTCCATGTCTTTGTCGACACGTTGGTCGACCTTTTGCGGCTTGATCTTGCCACTAATCGAAGGCTTGATGAACACCATGGTGGTGAAAGCACTACCACGTTTTTGAGGGAAAAAGCCCCTACCTGGCGCGCGAAATGTCGAAGTGTTAATGCGACACTTCCCCTGGATATGCTAAGGAGCAGCCCGTGAAGGTTCTTCTTCGGCGGGGCTTAGGCCTCAATCAAGTGTGCTAGGGCATGAGAGAGTATGACACGGTGGTTTTTACATGGTTCGGGCTGCAAGGAGCGTAACACCCCACTCCACGGTGGATGGTATTGCTAGTATGTGTGTATGCATGTGTGTTTATCGGGAATTCGATGTTGGGTCCCTTGTAACGGTGGTGGTCCAGGCCTTCTATAGCTAAGGACGGACACCTTAGAAGTGGGGTCCAGGGCCCGACAGGTGGTCCCGAGGCGATCTTATCCTAAAGATCTAAGGCTTCTCGCTTAAGCTTGCTCTGTCCGTGGTAGTGAAGGATCGCTGTCTAGCCGCCTCTCTTGTCAGTAGCCCATGCACCGTTGCTGACGGTGGAAGAAGGTGTCTCGTCAGCCTGTCTTGTTGCTGCAAGCTACCCACTTATCCAAGTGGGATAGGCCTGCAACGCCTTCACTGTGATGCGATTGGTCATAGTGGTCTCTAACCGTTGGCGTTCTCCGCGTTGTGCGCTGGAGGTGGGTGCTCGTCATCAATGCTTGCCTTGGGCAGGGTGCACCGTCCCTTAAGGCCTGCATCTTACCATTTGAGGCGAGCTACGGGATATGTGGCAGTGTTGGGGCTGACCCCTGCTCGGGAGGCCATCCTCGGTCTTCCGTGACGCGTGGCAGCTTCAAGGCTTGTGAGGGGACGTGGCAGCTCCGGGCCCTTTCCTATGGTGGGTGTTGTGCCGGTCATTCCGAGCCACGTGGCTGCACCGGAGCTCTCCCCCAAGGTTGGGTGAGGTCCCGTCCCTACACGTGGCACCTCGGGAGCCCACCTCACCGGAGGGGTCGAGTCCCATCTTCAAGGAACACATGGTAGTAATGGAGCTCGATCTTGAGGGAGGCCGAGGTCAAAGTACCTTCGGGACACGTGGCACCTCCGAACGTGCCTTGGTGGCTTCATCCAGTGTGCGAGGTACTCCGTCTGCATGGTATCGACAACAATAAATCGAAATATAGAGTATTCAAATTTTCAGCTCAAGCAAATTTTGACTACCAAGTTTTACATTTTAAATTATTGAGTTGAATTTCTTTTAAATATTCAATATTAAATGAACTCACACAGTGACGTAGCATGCATATTAAGGGGTAGGAGATCCAAACCACATTTGTGGAGGCAAAAGGAGTCGTGTGGGGCCCACATTAGGTCGGTCGACCAGGGTGTTCGGCCGACCCCCTTCTCTATTGCTCTTTTTTGACGTGTCGAGTCGTATGTTCGGTTGCGACGTGTTTTGGGATGTAACACTATTTTTGCAAGTCCGGATTTCGCAAATATTTCGGTGCCTCCCCCACACTTGTTCCCTGAATTATTTTATTCACAAAAGTAAACTAAAGATGGAACTTTACTGGGTTGGATGAACTGGTAAGTTCATTTTATTGAATTCAAAAAGTGGGGATCCTTACATTATTCAATTTAAATTTAATGAAATAAAAATTTGGAATAAAACTAAACTAAACTAGTAAGCATCCTATGCAATCGGGACATCCAAACTACAGAGCATTTTATATGTCAGGCTTCCCACGACATTGTACACGCGCCGCAGCTTGGCGCCCATGCCATGGCGAACACCATCAATCTCCACCTTGAGGGATATGAGCTCATCCTTTAGTTTCACCCTCTCGATGCGCCCTTCAGCCACTAAGTCTGATAGCTTCTTGTTCTCCAGATGGATAGAAGCCAACTCCTTAGAAAGTTGTGCCACTTTTGGGGCACAAGGAGATTTCCCGTCGCTGTCCTCAAATTGGCCAGGAGGCCCTTTGATTGCAGGTGGCGAGAGGTGATGCCTAATCTTGGAGGGTGACGAGCCCGTCAATTCCTCCATCGCCACATTATCCACTTGCTCGAAATAGCATTTTGCATAGCCTCCATCAGGCTTGCGCACCCCATGGATAATGAGGCGGTCTCCTACACGCTCAGGCGAGGTACGGGTAGGTGACTTGTAGTGGTGGCTCACTACGTCACCGTCCTTGGTCTTCAGAGTGTTCATGAACTCCCTGCCTGGCTGCAGCTTTGGGAGAGACTTGTCTTTTTTAGGAAAAAGGCGAGTCTTGACTGAATTAAGGCCAGTCGTTGTCGGACGACATGCAGGTGTCATCGACATCATTGGCGTCTCCAAGAGGAGAGCGACCGTGCAACACCACGAGGTGTGGTGCTATGTCCATGCAGAGTCGTTGTCGGTGACGGGATCATGGCGCGATGTACGACATCCAACGCCATGACGGACTCCAAAGCAAGGGTGGACTTGTCATTAGCCGGCACGATGTTGTTGGTATTTCTTAACACCACAGATCCACAAGCGCACATAAATACCATTGTAGCACTTCCCCTTATAGAGTATTCCCAAGGGTATCGAATCCAAAGAACGTGTGCGCTAATGTTTCGAACTAGATCACCCAAGGACACAAAGTTGTTTGGTAGGCCAGGAACAGAGAGGAATTCAAAGTATTGATCCTAGTTCAAGGTAGTTTGCAGTAGATGCTTGCTTCGGGCACGGGCTTACTCCTAGCAATACTAGGACGACTCTCGCCAAGAGCCTATGGCATAGCCGAACGTGGAGGATTACGAAGGACAGATAGGGTTGTCACCACCTACTGCCTACCTCTTCAATCCGTGGGTCTACGAGATATCCACTGATGATTTATAACCTAAGCACCACGCTTATGTTCTAAATCACTACTCTAGTTGTTTCGAACACAAAGCTACAACTAGAACCTTTAATGAATTAAAGCAGTGAACCCACAAGTAACTACTTGTGCAAACTACTAAGAATAAAAGATCAAACTTGTATTGAATTCACAAAGGATTACTTGATTGAGTAAAACCTTTGTAGGGGTAAGTGTAGAAGAGGGACTTGACAAGCCCAAGCCTCCTTCTCCTAGACTCTTCACCACACTCTCCTTCTACTTTGGTAGCCCCTAGGACAAATCTTAACCTTTGGAGTGTAGCACTATTCTCAACTTTTGGTGTGTGTGAGAAGTGAGGTGAGGGGGTCTATTTATAGGTGGAGAAGGCTCAGTTCCCGCCACAATTAACAAGCGAACCAGTCACCATTGACTCCAGAGAGTCGGGAGGAGCCAACACGTGTCATTTAACCGGGTTTGGCGCCAGGGAGGGGTCGGCCGAACCCCTGGTTCGGCCGACCTGGTCAAGCCTCCCCTCGGGGAGTGCTTCCACCAGGTGTCTTCCAAGTAGGCCCCCTTGATGTATATGGGTGCAACACCGTTGGATCTCCTCGTATTTTTCTGTTTGTTGGCCATTTGATCCATGTGTTGCAACGTGTCATCGCCTGATTTGTTGAAATCCATTTTCATGGATTCATCCCTGCATGTTTTGGTATTTTGGGTAATAATTCACCTGCATACAAATGGACACCAACACTTGTGGAATTGGGTTAGTGTATAGCCCTACCACTATGTTTTGTGTTTCTTTTATGCACATTAAGAGGTGAATTGACGGTCAAAACATGGTACTTAAGGACCATCAACAAACTCCCCCACACTTAGTCCTTTTCTTGTCCTTGAGTGAAGGCAAGAAGAACTAGAGTGTTGTCATGAATTTGCTATAAGGTAGAAAATAAGGATACTAGATATTTCAACTTATACCTGAATTCATGGATCCCCTTTGTGTATGTGGATACCACATCAATCTTGGGTGTTTGGACAGTGGAACGATTAGAATGAAGTTCCCTTGGATCATTCTCTGCTGAAATGATTTGGCAATTGCTATATTTGAAAGTCATAGGAACATTTTCCCTTGCCTTCTCGATTGGAATCTCTCAAATCTCTCAAAGTGTTTGAGTCCTCACCATGGCATGTTTTGCCAATTCTTGTCCCTATACTAAAAGTGGCTATATCTGGACCTTGGTAGGGATGAATGTAGCACACATTTGCAATTCATATGTTACTAAGTCAAAAACTTGATCCTATGAGAGACTTATGCAATGAACAAAGTGAAGGGAAAATTCTTGTGCACATGAATGGAATGGAGGGGTGAGGTGATAACTCCCATGAATTTGCTCTCTTTTAAGGATGAAACATGGCTACTTTTTTTTTTGAGCACTCTTACTCTTTTTCAAGAGTGGATGCTTTTTATTTTTCTTGTAGTCATGTCTTCTACTCCTTTTTATTTTTAGAGATGCTTTCATTTGTATTGTATGGAGTTTCTTTTTGACGGATGGGTAATCGATAGATGCAAACTCTCAATGTGAGAAATTTTGCATGAATGGAGTGCACAAGAGTTTTCAATTCAAAAAGTTCATGCATGTCACTCAATTGGGTCACAGGTTTGACAAAGTTCAATGAAAAACAAAGTGGCATATGCATGTGGTTTTCAATGAATGTATTATATGACCTTGGTGGGTATATAAATTTCCATTGAGAGATTTAGGCAAAATTCAAGACTTCAAATAGTTACAAACGTCAAAATTAATTTCAAGCAAAAGGATTATTTCTAAAGAACTCATTTGCCATATCACACTAGTCAAATACATAGATGATGTGTTTTTCCTATTGAATTATGGGAATCATAAACAATGTAATGAATTGAAATATAAAGTATTCGATTTTTCAACTTAAGCAAATTCTTGACTACCATTTTTTTTCAATTTGTTGAGTTTCATTTTAGATATGCCATGAATAATATGAAATCAACTCAAACAACAGGGTAGCATATAAAATTGGGGAAAAGAAATCCAAACTGATTTTCTGGAGTGAAACGGAGTCGTACGGTGCAGAAAACAAGTCGGCCGACCAGGGGGTTCGGCCGACCTCCTATTGGCTCTTCTGTGGCTCTGTTTCGTCGTGTCGTTTTGCTCATTTGGTCGCGACGTGTTTTGATATGAGTTGACGGCTGTTATATACCAATTTCATTCGTCAATTTAACTCAATTATGTGAAGGATTTGTCATTTCTTGCACACATCACCTCTCTATCTAACCCAATTCCACTTGGACTTGGAGAAATATGTGTATGAAGCATTTCATGCAGGAAATGAGGAAATGTAGAGGGACCAATCCTATAAAATATCATCGCAGCCAATCAGGCGACGACACGTGGCATCCCATGGATCAAATGGCCCACAAACAGAAGTATCCAAGGACATCCAACGGTGTATCACCCATATACATCAATGGGACCTACCTAGCAGCCACCTGGAGAAAGCACACGAGAAACGGTGCAATGACTAGGTCGGCCGAACCAGGGGGTCAGCTGACCTGGTCTTTGCACCAAACTCGGTCAGCCTCCATGTGTTGGCTCCTCCGGGCTCCCTAGAGTCAATGGTGACTGATTCACGCACTTTTGGTGGCGGGAACCAACCTCAACACTAGTATAAATAGGACCCCCTACCCCTCACTTCAACACACACCACTTGGACATCATTTTGTTGTATACACTATCTTCCATAGTCCTTAGAGGAGTTAGGATGTAGAGAGGAGAGCCTCTAGTCCCAAGTCCAAATTGGAAAAGGAGTAGAAGGAGTCTTTCTTCCCAATTCAACATTGGGAAAGGTATGGCTTATGCATTCCTTCTTGTATTTGTGACTTTGTGCTCAATAAGGATATTATCTTTAGTCTTCTTTTATACGTATACTTGGACAAAGTGTTTCTTGTTTGACTGTGGAGTCCATGTATGTGGAAGGTATAGTCTTTATGATTTCATTCTCATGATCACATCTTATGGTCATAAACACTATAGACCCCCACTATAGTCTATGTAGTTATGATATGATTGTGTTAATATGAATGACTTATGCTATGCTTCAACATTGGTTCAACGATGTTTAGGTTAGTCATTGCCTTAGGATAGCTTGTGCCATGGCTCCTAAGGTATTTGCTTAGTATGCTAGCATGGTGCTAGGGTATTTAAGTAGCTTTGGATGTCTCGTAGACCCAAGGATTGAAGAGGTAGGAAGTAGGTGGTGACAACCCTATCTGTCCTTTGTAATCCTCCATGTTCGGCTATGCCACATGCTCTTGGCGGGAGTCACCCTAGTATTGCTAGGGGTAAGCCCGTGCCCGATGTGTTGAATAGCATTGCATAGGAATTCATCATTGACATTACCATTAGTATCTACCTTAGGCTATGTATATGTATTAGGAGCATTGTAGGGGCAACTCTCTAACTCTCAATCCAATCTCCGTCTAGGACCCATTTTAACCTTTAGAATAGATTGCCTAGGTGTGTGTCACACTACCCCTATTATCAACTGACCCCTGTCCGTATAATGGATTAGTATCCCATAGTTTGACCATAAGAGTAGTATATACTTTACTTCATTGCCTTCCTTTGGGATAAATACGATACCTTTGGGAATACTCATGGGTGAAATGCTACAATGGTAACTTCCGTGCACTTGCGGATCTCATCTCTTTACCGGAGATGATTTGTGGTGTTCAGAAATACCAACAATCATTTCTGGCACCATTGCGAGGGATGATTTGTTAGTATATCTTAGGAGCCGTCAACAAGCATTTCTGGTGCCGTTGCTGGGGAAGGCAAAGGAAGTGAAGGATAGCTATCACTTGTGATTAAGCTATAGGTACTAGTAGTTATTAGATAGGATTACCCTTATTTGTTTTCTCCTTTGTTTGAAGACAGGGTAGTGTTGGCCAACCCATTGTATGGGATGGCCAACGAGGACGCAAGTGCTAAACTGCAAGATGATTCAAGGCGTACCTCAACAAATGTCCGCTAGGCTACACCATTGCCTATTACGGAAGAATTTCAGCTTTCAGTAGGAGCCAAAGTCATCCATACCCAAGCTTGGGGGAGGCTCCAAGAGTTCTTCTTGGTTTGCCTCCACCATGGGATGGATAGTTGGATCTTCATCCAACACTCATGTCATGGGTTGGCTCTACCAATCCATGATCGCATTCGTGCTGGAGCTGAAGGAGCCCTATTCTCATCCATCATGGATGAGAAGAAGGTCTCCACTCAAGGGGTGAATTGAAGAATGATCGAGTTCACATAGCTTGTCATGCATACCACTTCACAAGGTGAACATGCTAGTTATGGAACTACACCTCCCATTCAAGTCAATAGAGATTTGATTGGATAATCCAAGTCGTGGATATTCACATGATTTGTGAAAATCCATGTCAACATGGGAGGCCTGGGAATTATTTCCCTAAGACCCACGAGGACCTATTTCAAACAACAACTCCAATGGCTACCATTCACAAAGAGGTCAAGGGTGGAATTAACATCACCCTCATATTCAAGGAGGCTATGGCTCTCCAAGGGATTTAAGTTCAACTAGCCTACCTTGAAGTATCTTGGCGAATCAGAAATCAAGACAACATTCACATGAAGATCTTGGCCAAGGACAAGAACTTAAGGAGCATTCAAAGTCCACGATTTCCCACATCACTTGTTGGGATTCCCACACTTCGACCAAACCCATTCAACCAAGGGCAAGTGACATTGCGGATGAAGCATTTCTTTTTTGATTGTGGAGTCCACATGTCATCACGCCGAAGGAAGCCTTTGATCCATGATCAAGGTATGGGTTGATTCAATGGAATATCAATATGGTCAGAGTGGAACCCCTAAGAAGGACAAAGCCTCACCATGACTCATGAAGGAATACATTCAAGAGGGAGAACCCATCGCTACAGCAACATGTCTATATCAATACAACGGGGAGAGGCTAGGGCCACCATGTGGCCCACATGTCCAAATGATAGCCAAATGAGTTTGGCATGTCAAAACAGAAGAAATCGTCCACATCCTCAACTCGGGGATTGGACAAAAAATCATCGTGCTGAATAGAACAGAGGTAAGTCCTACTAATCGGACTTCAAAAATTCGGTGAGTCCTTACCAATAGGTTAATTGGTAGTTATCTCATATTTGTTTTCCAAATTGCATCAACCCTTGCACTTGCATGTTTGAAATTCCACACTTGCATGTTGGAAAGTAAAATTTCCAACCATCATAAAACTAAAAATTTGAATTAGGGGAGAAATTTTAATTGGATATGAACTACGTGCATGACCACTTGAATTTATCTTCCTAGTTCAAACCAAAAAGATTTGCTTTGACCCTCATTGCATTTACAAGTTATTTCAAGCTGGGCAAGACAATTTGAAAATTGGGTTCAATTTGCTTTTGTCTAACGTAACCCTTTTTCGAGTTGTTTTGTGTGTTCCTGATTAAAGTGCAGCTAGGTCAAAATTGTGAAGAAGTGGTTTGGCAAGAAAGTGGAAGGTTTTATCAAGCTCAAGTCACCATTGGGAGGATTTGAGAACACTTCTCTCCTTCAAACTCATTTTGAGTTTGAGGAAGAGAAATGTTCAAGATGATGACCCAATGGAGGAGCCAGAACCAAATCCATTGCCAAATCCAATCTCAACATGGCATTTGACATCAACCATCAAACCTACATCGGAAATCAAGGTTGTGAGTTTCTCACACAAAGACCTTCGTCACCAACTGCTCTTCAAATGAGGTATAAGTTTAGAATTTTTCATTGTCTGGTTTGCCATATAATTGAATGTATTTGCTTGCATTTGTAAGGAAGGTTGACACTTCCTCATCATTCAATTCTCAAGCATCCTCACAAGAGTAAGCGTGGGTATTGACTTTTGGATCTCTAAAAGGAAATCCCACCTTACTTGGAAAAATCTCAAACAAGTACCTAGAATCCTTTAAGGATTGTTATGTAAACATAGTCATTTGTGTCAAGGTTTAGAAAACAAAACTTTTGGGCATGACTTAATTGGTGAATTGGCATATAGGAACATGGGCATAGTGACAGCCATAATTTTTAATTGAGCTTCATGCATAGATGGTGTCACTAGATTTCAAACTCCTAGGAATAAGTGATATCTTTGCTCTAAAATTGAATTGTATTTTTTGAGGAGTCACTAAATTTCAAATTCCTAGTGAGGTTCAGGAGGATAAAATTGAGAATCTTGTTTGTCATGGTGTAAATGATAAAAGGTTGCTCTTAAAAGCTAAGATGGTTAGAAACTTTAAAAGGTGTAGGGATCCATATAGTGTATTTCTATCACATGGATTGCTATGAGTAGGAGCTTTAGAAAATATGCAACATGAATTATCAATAAAGCTCCACTCTTATCAATGTATAACCCATTGATCATAGATACACTTGACATTGGGTCCAATGCATATTTTATTTTGTTCTTCCCCATATGTACAAATGAAAATTCGGTTACCGAACTCGAACGTTCATTTGTACAAGTCTCGGGAGCAAACCATCCCTCTCCATTCAAGAGAGGAAGTTTGCAGGAGTAATATTACTATGCAGACATTCATGAAGCTTATTGTCGGGATCCCTAAAGGATCCCATTTCAACATCTCTTGGCCAAGGAGTAAATGAGGATGGTTGCTACCAATCGAAAATTATGCCCTAAGGTCAATCATAACTATACGAGGATAGAGATTTGAAATGGGAACCCTCCATGAGAAACCAATGAGCTGCCACGAATGGGTGAGAGCATTATGCTCTCAACTATTTTAAGCACTCATTCAAGCTCAAGGGATTTGCCACCATCATTGCGTACAAGTTATTCCTATGTGGCTAAGAGTTATGATGTACCATGACCAAGGAATGACAAGATCACACCCACTTTATATTGGGTGCAAGTTGTTCCTATGTGGCTAGAAGGTATGTCATGCCTTAGCCAAGGAACAACAGATCACACTCAACCCATGTTGAGTGCATGTCATTCCTTTGTGGTTCTAGGTATGTTGTACCTTACCAAAGGAACAACTGATCATACCCAATACATGTTGGGCACATGTCACTCCCTTATGGCAAAAAGATATGATACACCTTAGCCAAAGAATGACGAAACATACTCAATGTATGTTGAGTGCACGTCGTTCCTTTGGATCCAAAGGATATCATTATCCTAACCAAGGAATGACAAATAACACCCAACACATGGAGACCCTGATGTGCGGACGATCAACATCGGAAACACTCTATTCAACCACACTCATGGTGTCAATGGGAGGCAATACAACAATCAACACTCAACCCTCCATTGTCAAAGCCATGCTGCAACAAGGATAGGGCAACTCATGGCCTACCTCTGTTGTTAGGGTTTCAACCCCTATCATGGACCTTGATCAAGAATAAGCTTGGGGGAGGACCCCCACATGAGGTAACTTGTATCACACCCACTGCATTTTTATTTCAAATCATCCATTGCATATTTACTTTCCATTCATCCACCGTCCACCATGCATCTAAAAAATATAAAAATAGGTTAGATTTCCTTTCATCGAATAAAGATGTGCGGTAAGAATGATTTAGAATTCACATAGATGAAATGATGAATAGTTGGTCTGTTTTATTTTCCTAAGTTTGTAGTTTACAACTTGATACTCTTCGAATATTGCTTTCATTGGATTGAAATACTTTTACGTTAATTTGGAAGTTGTGGGTAACGAAAGCTTAATCTAATTATAGGTTGTTGCAAGACTAGAATTGGTAATAGGGCTGCTAGTCCTAGTTTAAAAGTAAAACTTAGATTTCTGGAGAAATTCTAAAAAGATTGAAGTTTCCCTCAATTGGTTGAAAATACCTACCAAAGCCATATGATGTTCATACATAGACAAAACCTTATGCATATGTTATTTGCTTTCACATTGAGCCTAGTCAAACTAGTATAGACCTATGTGATAAATCATTCAACTCTTTTTGAATTCAAGACTTCACTTGCACATGCTATACTTCTACACTAGAAGTAAGCAAAACGTCCATCATATCCACCATACCACAACAAAAAGAGAAACTCCATGTTATTCATGTTTAGCATTCTCTTCAAAATTCATTGCAAAGAAAGGGAGTAGAAGACATGGCTACAAAAAAAAGCATGCTTACATCATAAGCATGAGAGAAAAAAAAAAAGAGAAAAGAAAAGTAGCCATGTTTCATCCCTGCAAAAAGAAAGAGATTATACTGTAAAAGCCCGCTTTTCGGAAGAACAAAAACGCAAAAATGCGAACTTAAAAATTTTGAAAGTGGACTTGGAAATCCAAACTCACATGAACCATATGAGTTAACCAATGTTCACTAAAATTAGGAACTTGTTAAAATTTTACATATAGAACATGGTTGCTAATGGATTTTAGAACTTAAGGTGTAAAATCCTTAATTTCCAAGTATTCACATTTTCTGTGAAAATTAAAGGAGGAAAAGAAAACAAAATAGAGAGAAAGAAAAAGGAAGTATTCCAACCCTAAAATGAGACATTCAAAAACTCAAATCAAGCTACTGTTCAAACTAGGTTCACATGAAGATTTAAGCTACTCTAGATGGGGGTTGCTAGGTCAAATTAATATGCAGTACCAAATATATATTCAAATTAATACAAATTGAATATGCTACTGTACATTTGGCCTTGTCAAAAATATTCAAATCTAAGGCTGTAAATTTTTCTATGACCTTCTAATATTCCAAATAGACTCTTGGTAAAGTTTCAAAATTTTTGAAGCACATTTTCCATTTATTGGACACATACTGAGAGTTAATCAAAGTCGACTTCAAATTTAAACTTTGTACTTAACCTTGTCCAAATCAACTCCCAATTTTTCCAGAGGTCCCTTATGGTTCAGAAAGGTTAACTTCAAAGATTCGGGATTTTTGAACCTAATTTACTATTTATTTTGTTGAGTCAAGTATCACCGCTTGAATTCAAATTCAACCCCGAGTTAAAAATTCAACTTGCTCAGTTCTGAAATCTGATTGCACCATAAAATTCTTCACATTTTATTTAGTCAGTGGGCCAAAGTTGAATGTTTTTGAAGCATGTTTGCTAGCTCTGTTTGAAAATTGAAAGGAGAATGAGGGAGGAGAGTGTTGTGGGCCCCACCCGTAGGTGACACAAGCAAACTTGCCGACTTGCTGCACATGCGCTGTCCTCCAATTGCTTCACGGAGCGCCACCGTGATGCATGCATGTGCCACCGCGATGAAAATTGCTGCCCTTATCTTCGTACCGTGAACCCAAGGCAAGCCAAACTATGTTCGTTCTCTCCTCTGCAAGCCACTGCATCAGCTCGAGCTCGCCTCCTTGCCTGGCCGACGGACCGCGCGCCTCCCCCGCCGTCCGCCTGCCTCCTGGCCACGGTTCGTCTCCCAGCTAGTCGCCCTGGTCGCATCCCCGGCCTCCGCACCGGGCGCCGGCTCGCTCCCTCTCTGCCGCGCTGCTCCACCTCCTCACCGGTGCTCGGTCATCCCTGCTCACCGCCGTCGAGTCTCCTCATCGTGCGATGGCCCAGGCACCAGCCCGCACCGCCTGGCTCCTCACCGGCGCCGCCCCCACGCGCTGCCATTGCCGCGCGCGTCTCCTCGCCCGCGCCCCGCGCAAGCTCACCTTCCCGCCGTTCGCCCGTGCCGCCAAGGCCTGCTCCCAGCCGTGCGCATCTCGCCGCCCGGAGCCGCACCACCCGGGCCGTCGGTTTGCCTCCCTGCAGCAGCCCACGCGCCGTGCCTCACCTGCACGCCTGCGCTCGCTCTGCCGTGCCCCGGCCTGCTGCTCGCCAAGCTCTCACGCCACGACGCCCCGACGCACCCACCTCTGCCCCACACCGCCTGCGCCGCCAGCTGCGCTCCGCCCTTCGTGCGCCCCACGGTCGCGCGTCCCTCCAGCCCTAGCGCGGCTGCCATGGAGCTCCCCACAGTCCACCAAGCCGGCCCTCCTAGCTCGCATCCACGGCCACCGCGCGATGGTCGTCGCCCCCCTGCTCGCACGCATTTTGCTTTCCTGCCAGGTCGCGACTGCCGTGCGTCTCCTTGCTGTCCGCCGGTGCCTCTTCCTTGCCGACATCGGTCGCACTGCACCATGTCGCTACAGCGACGACCATCGCGCCGCGCCACACAAATCGCACCCTGCTCCTCTGCTCCTGTCGAGGCCATGCCCAAGTTTCCGCCTGTCGCCTTCAATGCAATGTTCCGCACCATAGCTATGTCCTGGAAGCAAGGCGAATGATCTGTGTGATGGATGAAATGCAGGAACACGTCAACGGCACAATGGTATCAACAACTGGTCTAAGGTTAGCTCTAATTGTGCAAGATTGATTAGATTAGTGACTGCAGCTAAGGTGTTCGATGAAATGTTTACGAGGGAAGAACCAACTTTGTTGATGTTGAGGGCTGGTCTGTGATGCATGGGTAGAATGATGTTGCAACCGACAAGCCTAAGTGCCAAGATACCCTTTTAATGGTGATGAAGCGACAGAATCAAGTACACACCCAAGATATTCGGTGAAATGCCTACAAGGTGAGCCTTGCCCTGAAATGCCTTGCTTGACGCCCCAAAGTCTGTTTGTGGTTACTGCTAATGGTACTCATGTGTCGTCAAGCTGTACATCCATTTTCCGCATTGATATCATTCCTATAGGAATCTCCAAGTTGACCTCCTTTGTCTTTTGTATCACGTTGGCCTGTCCGTGCATGCTCGTGATGCTCCACCATGAGCCGCGTTGACGTTGTTGACCACATGACGTCATCGTGACGCTCTGAGCCGTCATCGTGCCCTCACATCGAGATGAAGGATGCTTGTGATGTGTGTGGTGCTGGAACACAAGCATGACTCGTCGGACAATGGTTGTCAATTCAATTTACGTTTTAGTCGAAGTGAGGGTGATCGAGTCCTAGGTATAGCCAAGGTGCTCGATAAAATGCCTTCCAGGTCAAACCAAGGTGGTTGGTGATCACCAATGACCTGTGGTTGAGTAATGCAAGAACGTTGCGACCGAAAATGAAAACTAGACCAAGGGAAGCCTTGGATAAGAGTTTCTTGTTCATGTCAACGCTGTTTCCTAACCGTCCGTAGAATTGCTTAATTAGGTGTGTTGTTTCATCAACGACAGGTTTGTCGAGTCGCTTGCCAACGATCAAGTTGACACCCCTAACCTTGAGACTCATAAGGTGGTGCTCGAGATTCCGCTCACCACCATGAACGAGTACGGGTCGATGTGAACTTCGATGAGATGATCTTCCTGAGATGGCAAAGCACGTCGTCGCTACATAGTAATGCCTTATGTTTGAGTTTCAGCAGTTCACCGAGCTCATCTAGACAATCCTGCAAAGGACACTGCAGTAGTGTCATGTAAGAACTTGGACGACGTTTGCGAAGATAGTCGTAGCGACTGATTTACCTAAAGTTCCTTTGAACGTGTCTGGGTACTCACGTTAGGTTAGTAGTGCTTGTGATGACTCTTTGAGTCCAAGCAATGTTGATTTCACTTCATGCCCAGGTGTCGCTAGGATTTCACTTTGATTCATCCTTATCAGAACCATGCGACCACACTTCTCATTTAACTTGTTTTACACCTTAGTGAGTTTGTATAACTTCATTGGTCAACTTGTAAGTTGCAACCTTCTTTATTGCACACTCCACTCATACTCAAGCTTTCGATGCCCCCCTTGATTCCTTAGTCATTCTTACACTATTCAGTCCAACACTGCCACCCCAGTCAGTCTCAGCTTTCTCGAGTGGCATAGCTCCAAGTGTTAAGTGAATAATTGCATTGCGTGCTTACATTGCACCTTTCTATTCACGCCTAGACACTACTATGACCACTTGACTTATCCATAGTTTCTCCACCCATCCGAGACAATCTAATCTTCCTAGTCAAGCCTCTTCTTCTTAAGGTTTTACAACTTGGCGAGTCCATTATTATATTACGTTAATTACTTATATGCATATCATGTCGATAGGAACGTGATGATAGGAGATCAACGAGAAGTTTCTCTTGGAGGAGAATGCCGAGGAGTTCCAACTTCGAGATTCCATGGCGGATTCTCCGGAGCAAGACCAAGCCATAACAACTGACATTGTTATAGAGTCGCAAACAAGGCAAGTCCCGGTTTGCATTTAAGTTCCTTATAGTGTTTTGCAGTTTTATTTCACCTTACGTCTTCAGATGATTGTGCATTACGTTTAAGGTGTTTGACATCCACTTGCATGGCCCACATATCCTATGGGGTCTTGGGTAGGTCTACGACCCGCTGAGTAGATACTGCTATGCTTATGCTCATAGGAATTCGGTAGAAGTCGAGTAGTTAGAATCTACTCGCGAGATATGAATTTTATCACACTAGAGGATCTGGAATCAAAAAATGGCTTATGAATATGAAATCGAGACCGGTCAGATATGAGTAGGAAGCGACAAGAGGTGGTCTTGGTCGTATAGCTCTAACCGTGTCGATTGAGGACCGTTTCGTGTGCGGCCCTGCTGGACAAGCTTGAATTGTACCGGCGACATACTGGAGAAATGGGATCCAGTAAACTGACGTAGCTTGATACTGGTTTGTCGTGGCATTTCGTTTCGTTTTATAGGCGTGGGTTGAGGGCAGGAAGGTGTAAATCAGCTGGTGGGCACGTCAGAGTACGCCCCACGCAGTGACCTCCTGCTCATGACGGATCGACCGGTTCGACATTCGAGTGGTTAGTGAAAGGTGGCCATATACGACTAGTACTGAAATGTTATGTAGGTACTGCTGTAAGTACTCGCTGGCATTTCTGAAAGTGGGTATGTGTCGTGTTGTCTGGGTGTATCCTTATTGCAATCACCGTCCCTCGCGGTAATAGAGTACCACTTGTTCACTGCGCTGTGGCATAGTAAATACTGAAGAAGTCAGAGGAATATGATATATTGAATTATAATTGCTTTGCAACCTTGTATGGCTAAGAGATAGTACAATTAAAAGTTTACAATTTCCCCATATTTTACCTGTAATAGCAGTATGTGCTTTGGGCATGTCATATCATCGGCAAAGCGTTTCTTGTTTGATTGTGAAGTCTATGAGGTGCCATGCCTGAAGAATATCATTTGCTACTTAAAACATGACTATAAGGATCCACTTGTAGGTGAGTCCTTTATTCTATTCCTTACCTATGCTTAGTATTCACCCCTGCATATGTCTAGTGAGATGGGTTAGTCTTGCTGAGCCTTATGCTCACGTTTGCGCTTTAACTATTTTTGTAGGTATTAGGTTTATTTCTACTGTTCAGGTTGTACATGAGATCTAAAGGTGTCGAGATAAATCTAATGTGAACCACGCCGCTGCTGAATGTTCTTCATGTTGCTAGTATGAAACGTCCTAGGGCATGGATGTCTTCTCTCCTGCTTAGTTAAGTGAGATTATGAGTATGTATTTTCCGCTGCGTGTGTACTCCTATTGTACACTATTTTGTAAACTCTGTTTAATGTGAAATGAAAACTTTACATGTTTTCGTATCCTTTTCGTGTGTGTTGTTAGGTGCCGCATCGCACGGTACCACCCAATGAGATCCTTGGACGTCGGGACCCCGGTCCCTACAGACATGGTATCAGAGCTTCATTGGGAATAGCACACTCGAAAAGAGCCTATTTTCAAAAACTCCGAAGTAGTCGAGTGAGGATTAGCTATATGCCCATTAAGGACTATTACTAGCATAAGTTATAAATGTGGTGAACTAACTTACTTGTTATATTATTCTGTAACGACGCTCCGTCTTCAAGGTAAGAGGGAAGGTATGCCACCGAGAGCGGATCAATCTCGGTAAGCTCTGCATACGAGATGTGGTATGTGATATTTCTGTGGCTTAGTACAGAAAGTCAATATGAGTCTCTGAAACTATTCACGTTTCTGGCAACATATGACACGTGGTACCCCAGTGTGACACAAAATTAGTGGGAGTCCCTGTCGGGTGGTTTATAACCCGATAGTATGCATCTCTTGAACCATTCATGTTTTATGGGAGCATGCGAAACACATATGCCCGAGCGTGTATAAGCCGGTTCGTGCGGGAGTCTTTGCTGTACAGACGTAGTATAACCATGTACCTCGAGACATGACTTCGCTCGAGGGCGACTCACACCAGAGTCGTATGCATTTACTTTTGATTATATCTTATTATTACTGCCTGCCGTGTTTTCCCCGTGCCGCCCTTGAGGTGTGAAGGTGTGAAAGGAGATTGTTTGTCTTCTGCAGGTACACTAACTCCGGTAGCGACCCATGTAGAATACATTTGCGAGTGATCGATATTAGAACCACCTATAGACGTATCCGGATATACCAAGTTAGACTTTTCTTCTGGTAAAGCACGTAGTACCGTCAATATCTCACTTGATACTTTGACCATCCCCCACGTGAGAATGGCTTCATATTCATATTAAGTCCAAATATCAGTTGCTGATATCTTATGGACAAGGTAAAATGTTTCTCTTCAAGAGTAGGTGAACCAAAGTCCTTCGTTTTTGGCGAGAGTTTAGCTCGACTTCGCCGGAGTAAGACTTTGGTTAAGCATGAAGATCCATAGTAATATGCTATGGATAAGAAGGTCGTCAGGTCTCTTTCAAGATTCCATTTAGTTCCAAAGCAGATTATTAGTTGTAAAGCAAGTTCTAGCTATCGGACTTGAGTTTTGAGCTAACTTTCAAAATTTGAGTTTGTTTCCAATTCATGGGTTCCGAAGCCGGTAAGTTCTGTTTTCTAATAGAATTTGACCTGATTTTGAAAATCCATATCTCTTCAACCTGATGGGCTATGGATGCAAATGAATACTTTTTGGAAAGTGGAAGAGCTATTCTACAACTTTTCTATTCATTGTTAACTCAATTTCAGTTTAGAACTAATTAGAAACTGTATTTGAGGTTAGTACATGTGTACAGTACTATTTGAAACAGGCAGAAAATTTCTGAACTTTGAACAGCTATAACTCTTAAATAAGAAAAGCAACCTGGGCATATCTATACATTTCTAGAAAGATTAAAGAGTTCTCTATCAATTTACTATTCAGCACTACGGCTAAAACTCGCAATAACCTGGTATAAATCGAAGTATCGTTTAAGGTGTTGAAACAGTCCATAATCTGAACAGTGACGTATTCAGTTGCTATTTGGATTGTAATTTCTTATATGATCGTCAAAAGACTTCATAATTTACATTTATGTAATCCTGAGGATGTGTGTAACAAGTTTGCAATACTTTGTTTTTGCAAATATCAATATTTCTCTATTGAAAATTGTGGACAAAATCAGCAACATACAAAGGAAGCTCTGCCAAATTTCAGTTAAAAATCTGGGAACTTGGTCGAACTTTAAAATTTCATATCTCCTCAAACCCAAGTGCTATGAGGGCAAGTAAATACTCTATAGAAATATTTGGAAGTCCTCTACAAGTTTTCTGTTCAACTCCTAACCAGAATCCTTTTCTAAGTGGGTGAAATTTGGATATTTGCAGAAACTGTCCAGAATTAACCAAACTGGACAGCAAATCTGTACAGTTCTGAATATGAACCATAACTCGCAGACATTACGTCCAATAGGGTCACACGAGTAACCGTCGGAAAGGTTAGGGAGTCAGCTACAATTTTTGTAATTGTCTCCAGATCTGAATCGGTCATCTACCTATCCCAAATCGAGTTTAAACGCAGGGTGGTCAGTCTGAACTGAACCGCCATTTCTTCTGAATGCTGAATTTTTAGCAAACTTTAAAAATTCATATCTTTTTAACCAGGTCTGATATGCATACAAATAAATACATTCTGTCAGGCTTATTACATTATATACAACTTTGTCAATAAGAATACTTCCAGAGTGCTAACAGAACAGCCTGAAAACTTTAGATCATAACTAGTACTTTTAAGCAGGTTCTGCTGAAAGTGCAGAAAAATCTGCTAACTTTAAAATAGCATAACATGCAAATCAGAGATGATATAGAGGCAAACAAATACTTTTTGTAAACTTCTTGAAGTGTACTTTAACTTTTTCATTCAGCTCAAGATCTGATTTTTCAATTAACTGGATCAAAATCGAGTTTGCGTCCAGACTGGTCGTTTGTCACCATAGCATGGCCAGTTTTAACCTTTTGGTTTTTCTTAGGCATTCGGTTCTCGATTTCAACTCGAGGAGTGTCATAACCAACCAAGAGTTAGGACTTAACTAGTTACCAAGTTGAATGGAGTGTTAAACTCATTGAAGCCTTTTTCCCTTGGATAGACATGTCATACTAGTGTTTGAGTTATGTGACTTGCCACATCACATCTTGTGATTTTGAACGCAGGTCGCAATTACTTGAGTTGCATCTAGTCTTTCCATGAGGATTGTTTGAAGTACGCTTTGACATCCTGGTTTGGAACTTTAAGGGGGAAGGCGAGCACTCAAGTAATGGTGGTGTTCAACCATCAACCTTGGTTACAACGAGTTGTGTCAACAAGAAGACGATCAATAAAGATTACATCTTCAAGAGGATCTAACATCCACCACCAGGTTGAGTTACTCTAAGAAGAGTGTGACTTCAACTCCACTAAAGTGATCAAGAAGGATATCCGTTCCTCCTGACTGATTGAAGCGAAGGTTAAGTGAAGTATCACTAGAGATGTGTCTAGTGATCTCGACCAGGTGTCTAGGGATAGCCTTCGACATATAGTTAGTTAATTTTCTTCTGATGAAGATACTCCTCAAGTCAACTGGTAAGCCTAAGACCTAGTTGAAGATACAATCAAGTTGAGTTGTACATGAACAAGCTTTCAAAAGGTCTAGGTAACATGGTATATTTTCCACATTCCTTATCAGTCGTTCTGTTATGAATTCCTTAACTGTGGTCGAGTCATGAAAGGAACGCTACTCATTGAGTTCCTTTAACGACCACAGTATCCAATCCTTGCAAATCATCAGACAGTACTTGAGTTTTGTGGGTATGGTTCATTTAGTCTTGCTCAAACTATAAAAGCTACTGCACCATGCATGTGCACCATTTGCACCATACATATGCATCATTTGCACCATACATATGCACTATTTGCACCATACCATGTGCATATTCATTACACCATATAACATATGACGCATCATGAAGCATCAGTACCAATGCAACATAAATGATAGAATGCATGGTAATACTAAAATTTAGAGCAAGATTGTGTACCCCATTCAAACTATTTTAAGGTGTCTAATGACTACGATCATTTCACCATCTTCATTTGACTTATTACATTGTTGATCTCCTTTCCATTGAGTAATATTTGGGAAACCGATTACTCAACCTCACTTGCAACTAAACAGACACTTAAACTTCCATCCTTGACTTGTTTAGGTTCAAGTACCTTGATTGTTGCAACTATACCGTTCGTCATCGAGTGGTTATCAGTTTGATGATCAACCTTGTAAAATCCATGAAATCTCCTTACTCGCGAGGATACCGTTCGATTGCCAACCTCGTGAAACTCTTTGGGTCCATCTAAGATCTTGCATTTGTATATGGTAACCTTGATACTCCGAGAACCTTGTAGTTACCATATTATTGAGTCCCTTGCTGTGTTGAAAACATATGAGGATGTTGAATCCTTAAATCCTCATATGCCACCGCGAAGAGTCCTCGTCCTCTACTTTTATTAATTAAAGGTGTTGAAGTGTCCAAGAACCTTGTAGTCACCATACCTTTGGTATTCCTACTGTTTTGCCCACATAAGAGTGTTGAGTGCCTTGCTACTCTTATACTAGAGCTAAGAAATCCTAAGGTTGACTAAACATCAAACAAGGTTAATGATTGTTGCTTAACCTCTTAAACCATCTTAATTCATGTCAGGGGAAATACCACATTAAGTTATAAGGCCCTATGCAAAAATCATGCAAGCAACCAAGAATCAATGCAAAGATAGTTTCAAACTATCATAGTGACCTAGAGAAGCAAAGAACAAGTCCTGATTCTTCCAGTCAAGACTAGGACGGGACAAGATGTCATGTCAGTGTAAGAGTACAACAATAAAGGGTCAGTAACAGACGTGAAAGTTTTACGATGTGATATTGTCATGTCGAGCATCCTATCAAGGTTATCAACCTAAAGACTGGAATCACCTGAAGCAAACTTTAGAATTTCTTAAGATGCCTGAAGATAATCACTATTTTGTAGAACCCAAGTATATAAGGGCATTGTCATTTTCTTTAGTCAATGACCCTCTTTTACGGATCATCCCCTCATCGTTTCTGTTATTCTACTTGTTAGAATCTCGGGACAAGATTCCTTTAAGGGGGAAGCATTGTAAAAGCCCACTTTTCGGAAGAACAAAAACGCAAAAATGTGAACTTAAAAATTTTGAAAGTGGACTTGGAAATCCAAACTCACATGAAGCATATGAGTTAACCAATGTTCACTAAAAATAGGAACTTGTTAAAATTTTACATATAGAACATTGTTGCTAATGTATATTAGAACTTAAGGTGTAAAATCCTTACTTTCCAAGTATTCACATTTTCTGTGAAAATTAAAGGAGGAAAAAAACAAAATAGAGAGAAAGAAAAAGGAATTATTCCAACCCTAAAATGGGACATTCAAAAACTCAAATCAAGCTACTGTTCAAACTAGATTCACATGAAGATTTAAGCTACTGTTAAAACTCAATAGATGGGGATTGCTAGGTCAAATTAATATGCAGTACCAAATATATATTCAAATTAATACAAATTGAATATGCTACTGTACATTTGGCCTTGTCAAAAATATTCAAATCTAAGGCTGTAAATTTTTCCATGACATTCTAATATTCCAAATAGACTCTCGGTAAAGTTTCAAATTTTTTGAAGCACATTTTCCATCTATTGGACACATACTGAGAGATAATCAAAGTTGACTTCAAATTTAAACTTTGTACTTAACCTTGTCCAAATCAACTCCAATTTTTTCCCGAGGTCCCTTATGGTTCAGAAGGGTTAACTTCAAAGTTTCAGGATTTTTGAACCTAATTTACTATTTATTTCATTGATTCAAGTATCACCGCTTGAATTCAAATTCAACCCTGGGTTAAAAATTCAACTTGCTCAGTTCTAAAATCTGATTGCGCCATAAAATTCTTCACATTTTATTTAGTAAGTGGGCAAAAGTTGAATGTTTTTAAAGCATGTTTGCTAGCTCTATTTGAAATTGGAAAGGAGAGTGAGGGAGGAGATTGTTGTGGGCCCCACCTGTAGGTGACACAAGCTAACTTGCCGACTTGCTGCACGTGCGCTGTCCTCCAGTTGCTTCACGGAGTGCCACTGTGATGCATGCATGTGCCACCGCGATGAAAATTGCTGCCCTTATCTTCGTACCGTAAACCCAAGGCAAGCCAAACTCTGTTCGTTCTCTCCTCTGCAAGCCACTGCATCAGCTCGAGCTCACCTCCTCGCCTGGCCACCGGCCCGCCCGCCTCCCCCGCCGTCTGCCTGCCTCCTGGCCATGGTTCGTCTCCCGACCTGGTCACCCTTGTCGTGTCCCCGGCCTCCGCACCGGCCGCCGGCTCGCCCCCTCTCTGCCGTGCTGCTCCGCCTCCTCACCGATGCCCGACAGTCCCTGCTCACCGCCGTCAAGTCTCCTTACCACGCGATGGCCCATGCACCAGCCCGCGCCACCTGACTCCTCACCGGCCCTGCCCCCACGCGCCGCCGATGCCGCGCGTCTCCTCGCTCGCGCCCTGCTCAAGCTCACCTTCCCGCCATCCGCCCGCGCCGCCACGGCCTGCTCCCAGCCGCGCGCATCTCGCCACCTGGAGCTGCACCACCCCGACTGTCGGTCCACCCCACGCGCCGTGCCTCGCCCACACACCCGCGCTTGCCCCGCCATGCACCGGCCTACTGCTCACCAAGCTCTCGCGCCACGGCGCCCCGACGCACTCGCCTCTGCCCCGCACCGCCTGCGCCGCCAGCTGCGCTCCACCCTTCGTGCACCCCACAGTCGCGCGTCCCTCTAGCCCTAGCACGGCTGCCATGGAGCTCCCCACCATCCATCAAGCCGGCCCTCCTAGCTCGCGTACATGGCCGCCGCGCGATGGCCATCACCCCCCTGCTCGCCCGCGTTTCACCGTCCTGCCAGGCCGCGACCGCCGTCCGTCTCCTTGCTGTCCGCTGGCACCTCTTCCTCGCCGGCATCAGTCGCGCTGCACCACATCGTCGTGGCGACAACCGTCGTGCCGTGGCATACAAATCGCGCCCTGCTCCTCTGCTCCTGCCGAGGCCATGCCCAAGTTTCCGCCTGTCGCCTTCAATGCGATGTTCCGCGCCGTAGCTATGTCCTGGAAGCAAGGCGAATGATTGGTGTGATGGATGAAATGTAGGAACACGTCAACGGCACAAAGGTATCGACAACTGGTCCAAGGTTAGCTCTGATTGTGCAAGATTGATTAGATTAGTGACTGCAGCTATGGTGTTTGATGAAATGTTTATGAGGGAAGAACCAACTTTGTTGATTTTGAGGGTTGGTCTGTGATGCAAGGGTAGAATGATGTTGCAACCAACAAGTCTAAGTGCCATGATACCCTTTGAATGGTGATGAAGCGACGGAATCAAGTACACACCCAAGATATTCGCTGAAATGTCTACGAGGTGAGCCCTGCCCTGAAATGCATTGCTTGATGCCCCAAAGTCCGTTCCTGGTGACCGCTAATGGTACTCATGTGTTGTCAAGCCATACGTCCATTTTCCACATTGATATCATTCCTATAGGAATCCCCAAGTTGACCTCCTTTGTCGTTTGTATCACGTTGGCCTGTCCGTGCGTGCTCGTGGTGCTCCACCATGAGCCACATCGACATCATTGACCACATGATGTCTTCGTGACGTTTCGAGTCGTCATCGTGCCCTGGCATCAAGATGAACGATGCTTGTGATGTATGTGGTGCTGGAACACAAGCACGACTCGTCGGACAATGGTTGTCAAACCAAATTAGGTTTTAGTCGATGTGAGGGTGATCAAGTCCTAGGTATAGCAAAGGTGCTCGATAAAATGCCTTCCTGGTCAAACCAAGGTGGTTGGTGATCACCAATGACCTGTGGTTGAGTAATGCGAGAACGTTGCGACCAACAAGGAAAACTAGACCAAGGGAAACCTTGGATAAGAGTTTCTTGTTCATGTCGATGCTGTTTCCTAACCGTCTGCGGAATTGCTTAACTAGGTGTGCCGTTTCATCGACGATAGGTTCATCGAGTCACTTGCCAATGATTGAGTCGACATTCCTAACCTTTAGACTCATAAGGTGGTGTTCGGGATTCCGCTCACCACCATGGACGAGTACGGGTCGATGTGAACGTCGATGAGATGATCTTCCCAAGATGGAAAAGAACGTTGTCGCTACATAGTAATGCCTTATGTTCGAGTTCCAGGAGTTCACCGAGCTCATCTGGACAATCTTGCAAAGGACACTGCAATAGTGTCATGTAAGAACTTGGACCATGTTTGCGAAGATAGTCGTAGCGACTGATTTACCTAAAGGTCCTTTTAACGTGTCTGGGTACTCACGTTAGGTTAGCAGTGCTTGTGATGACTCTTTGAGTCCAAGCCATGTTGATCTCACTTCACGCCCAAGTGTCGCTAGGATTTCACTTTGATTCATCCTTATCAGGACCATGCGACCACACTTCTCATTTAACTAGGTTTACACCTTAGTGAGTTTGTATAACTTCATTGGTCAACTTGTAAGTCGCAACCTTCTTTATTGCACACTCCACTCATAATCAAGCTTTCGATGTCCACCCTTGATTCCTTAGTCATTCTTACACTATTCAGTCCAACACCGCCACCCCAGTCAGTCTCAGCTTTCTCGAGTGGCATAGCTCCAAGTGTTTAGTGAATAATTGCATTACATGCTTGCATTGCACCTTTCGATTCACGCCTAGACACTACTATGACCACTTGACTTATCCATAGTTTCTCCACCCATCTGAGACATATTTAATCTTCCTATTCAAGCCTCTTCTTCTTAAGGTTTTTACAACTCGGTGAGTCCATTATTAGATTACCTTAATTACTTATATGCATATCATGTTGATAGGAATGTGATGACAGGTGATCAACGAGAAGTTTCTCTTGGAGGAGAATGCCGAGGAGTTCCAACTTTGAGATTCCATGGCGGATTCTCCGGAGGAAGACCAAGGCATAACAACTAACATTGTTATAGAGTCACAAAAAAGGCAAGCCCCAGTTTGAATTTCACTTCCTTACAGTGATTTGCAGTTTTATTTCACCTTACCTCTTCAGATGATTGTGCATTACGTCTAAGGTGTTTGATATTGATGAGTAGGTTTAGGCCCGATCTTCTGAAAGGTATGTCGATTGGGGTGGAGAACTCGACGTTGATGATCCGCGACACTCGAGTGGTTCGAGTACCCCTGCAATCACTACACCACGGCTCCGTTGGTTATCAACCGTGCTGCACACGCTTGACCTCGCCAAGAAGGCTAATCCCTACAAGTGCAACCGAGAACACGAGCAAGAACGTAGAAGACACGATCGGAAATCGCGAAGTTGGGGTCTCACAATCCATAGAACGGCGATTTTATTGATCTAAGCAAAACCCACCGAATATGACCGGCGGCTGCAGTATTTATAGGCTAGGGTTCGACCAAAACACGATTAGACGCGTCCCTAATGGACTCTTACGGGATACAAGGCCCAAAGGCCCGATTCAGTGGTGCAGCACCGGACAGAAATCTGGACTCGACTTGTTTCGACGATTCGCAATGACTCCTGAGGAATTTTAAGGTGGGACCAGAACCATTGGAAAGTTTATCTTCTCCTCTTTCCGTGCATATGTAGAACCTCAAAAACGGAGTCCGTATGCCTCCTGGCCGTCTGTTTTAATGTGGACTGCTCCTGGACTCCGAGTTGAACTCGAGTCCGAGTTGTAAACTGTTTCCATCAACTTGTGGACGTCCCAGGTGGTTCTCCACGCTCCCAAGGCCTCCTTCCTTAACTTGTTGATCTTCTCCATTATTCCTAATAACAATTAAATCATCACATAGCAATCTATTTCTCAAACTCACATACAAAAGAAGTTAAGAACGAATTCACCTGCTGATTTAATAACCGTGCCCGTGCTCTTGTGATTGGTCCTTGCAGTTCAATGCGCGTCTCCGATGTTGTGATGTCCTCATCATCCTCCCCCTCTTGAATTGGAGTCGTCCTCGACTCAAGTTCATCTTCTTCTACCAAGTACGGTCTCAAATCTGAAATGTTAAATGTAGGACTAACCTCAAAATCGGGAGGCAATTCAAGCTTATATGCATTATCATTAATCTTTTCAACGATCTTAAAAGGACCAGCAGCTCGTGGCATAAGTTTAGATTTTCTCAAGTCGGGAAATCGCTCTTTTCTCAAATGTAACCACACCAAGTCGCCCGGTTCAAGTTTTACTTCTTTTCTACCTTTACTACCTGCAATCCTATACTTCTCATTCATCATTTCAATATTTTTCTTTGTAGTTTCATGCATCTTAAGAATGAATTCAGATCGTTGTGTAGCATCCAAATTTATAGTTTCAAAAGGAGGCAAAGGTAGTAAATCAATAGGAGCACGGGGATTGACACCATACACTACCTGGAATGGACTTACCTTTGTCGTGGAGTGAACGGATCTGTTGTAAGCAAATTCTATATGTGGTAAACACTCCTCCCACAACTTCAAATTTGTTTTCAAGACAGCCCTCAACATAGTGGATAAAGTACGATTAACTACCTCGGTCTGTCCATCCGTTTGTGGGTGACATGTAGTTGAAAACAGCAACTTGGTTCCCAATTTATACCACAAAGTTCTCCAAAAATGACTCAAAAATTTTGCATCACGATCAGAAACAATGGTATTTGGCACACCATGTAAACGAACAATTTCCGTCATAAATAAATCAGCAATGTGTGAGGCATTATCATTCTTATGACAAGGTATAAAGTGTGCCATTTTGGAAAAACGATCAACAACTACAAAAATACTATCCCTCCCCCTCTTAGTCCTAGGCAATCCCAAAACAAAGTCCATAGAAATATCCTCCCAAGGTACACTAGGAACAGGAAGAGGCATATAAAGACCATGTGGGTTAAGGCGAGACTTAGCTTTGTTGCAAGTAGTGCATCATGACACGTAGCGCTCGACATCACGCCTCATCTTTGGCCAAAAGAAGTGTGTGGACAGCACGTCTTTAGTTTTCTTCACTCCAAAATGTCCCATCAAACATCCTCCATGTGCTTCCTGCAAAAGCAATAGACGAACGGAGCTAGCTGGAACGCATAGCTTGTTAGCACGATAGAGGAGACCCTCTCGCAGCACATATTTATTCCAAGTTCTTCCTTCTCTACAATTTTCAAAAGCATCTTTGAAGTCCAAATCAGTAGGATATAATGCTTTAATTGTTTCCAAACCAAAGATTTTATGATCAAGTTGGGACAGCATGGTATAACGCCTAGATAATGCATCGGCAATGATATTTTCCTTCCCTTTCTTATGCTTAATGATGTATGGAAACGACTCTATGAACTCAATCCATTTAGCATTTCGTTTATTCAGATTGGTTTGACAGTTAAGATACTTCAATGATTCATGATCGGAATGTATGACAAACACCTTAGACCAAAGATAATGTTGCCAAGTTTGTAATACACGTACTAAGGCATACAATTCCTTATCATAAGTGGAATAATTCAGAGAAGGACCATGAAGTTTTTCACTAAAGAAAGCAACGGGTTTACCTCCTTGTATGAGAACGCCTCCAATACCAATGCCGCTTGCATCGCATTCTAGCTCAAAGGTCTTGTCAAAATCAGGAAGTTGTAGTAATGGCGCTTGTGTAAGCTTCGATTTGAGAGCATCAAAAGCTTGTTGCTGCTGTTCGCCCCATCGAAATGGAACTCCCTTCTTCGTTAGCTCAAGTAGAGGTGCTGCAATGGTGCTGAAATCCCGCACAAAGCGCCGATAAAAACCTGCAAGACCAAGAAAACTACGAACCTGTGTGACGGTTGTTGGGGCTGGCCAGCTGGTGATTGCTTCAATTTTTGCCTCATCCATCTCAATTCCCTGCGAGGAAACGACATAGCCAAGAAACAAAACTCGATTGGTGCAAAAGACGCACTTTTCGAGGTTACCAAACAAACGTGCATCTCTCAAAACAGTAAAAACAGCACGTAAATGATCAAGATGTTCATCATATGACTTGCTGTAAATGAGGATATCATCGAAGTAAACCACCACAAATTGTCCAATGAAAGCACGCAAAACCTCGTTCATTAATCGCATAAAGGTGCTGGGTGCATTAGTTAATCCAAAAGGCATAACTAACCACTCATAAAGTCCAAACTTGGTTTTAAATGCAGTTTTCCATTCATCTCCTAGTGCCATTCTAATTTGGTGGTAACCACTACGCAAGTCAATTTTTGTGAAGATAATAGCACCACTCAATTCATCAAGCATGTCATCTAATCGAGGAATAGGATAACGATATCGAATGGTGATGTTATTAATCGCCCGAGTATCAACACACATGCGCCAACTACCATCTTTCTTAGGAACCAAAAGAACAGGAATGGAACAAGGGCTAAGGCTTTCACGAATGTACCCGCGGTCCAAAAGATCTTGGACTTGTCGCTGAATTTCCTTAGTTTCTTGTGGATTCGCCCTGTATGCTGCATGATTTGGCAAACTTGCTCCTGGAATCAAATCGATCTTGTGTTCAATGCCTCTTATCGGTGGTAAACCAGGGGGTATCTCGGAGGGAAACACATCCTCAAACTCCCGCAAAAGGTTAGCAACAGCAGGGGGCAATGCAATAGACAATTTATGAAGTGAAAACATGGCTTCTTTGCAAACTAAAGCATAGCACATCCCCTTAGCATCGAATAAATCAGCAAGTTCAGATTTAGTTGCGAGCAATGATGGTGATTTTAACTTAATAACTTGCTGTTTTTCAGATTCTAATTTTGTTGCTTTGCCCTCACAAATTTTACTCTTCTCCAAATGCACAATTTCAACAGGAGTCATGGGGAGCAAAGTGATTTTCTTTCCCTTATGCATGAGAGTATATTTATTGGTTCTACCATGATGAATAGCATCTGTATCAAATTCCCAAGGACGACCCAATAAAAGAGAACAAGCATCAATAGGAACAATATCAAAATCAGCAAAATCATGGTATGAACCAATTGAAAAATGGATTCTCGCTGTTTGTGTTACCCGAACCTTACCGCTGTTGTTGAACCATTGAATGTGGTACGGATGAGGGTGTGCTCTTGTTGTCAAACCGAGTTTCTTGACGACGTCCGTGTTTACTATGTTATTGCAGCTACCTCCATCAATTATAGTGTGTACACGGCAGTCCTTGACGACGAGAAACATGTGGAAGAGGTTGTGTCGTTGTAGCTTGTCGTTGGTCTCCACTTTGGAGCTCAAGGCACGCTGCACAATGATGCTCCTATAGTTCTCCGTCGCCGCTGTACCAAGTACCTCTTCTTCGGTGTGTTCGTCATTTGGATCTGTAAAGTCAGTAGCAAGAGAATATTCATCTTCAACATCCGAAGTACTATCATACCCGCCATCGTCGCGTGCTATGTATGCTTGTTTGCTCGGGCAATCTCTCATCATATGACCAAGTCCCTGGCAGCGGTGACACTCAATGTTGGAAGTACGACCCGTAGAAGGAGTGGACGACGAAGGCTTGAATGATGTCACCGTGCTGCCTTCCGGGACGCGAGAAGGTGGAGCAGCAGGTATAGTTCGTTGGCCGCCATTGGGTGGTGTAGTCGCTGCACAGGGGGCCGAAGATGGTGCTGTTTTGGATGGTGTAGTTGCTGCACGCGGCGTGAAGTTGCTCCTCGTGCGTTGTTGTTGTTGTTGTCGGCCCTGCAATTCTTTTTCTGCCAACATAGCAAGCTGAAACAATCTGTTAACAGTATCATATTCCTTGTAATCAACAATGTCCTGAATTTCACGCCTCAACCCCCCATAAAAACGAGCTATTTTATCATCCATGTCCTCTACTACCCCACAACGCAGCATACCCTTTTGTAACTCTTGATAATACTCCTCTACGGACATGTTACCTTGGTCTAAACGCTGCAATTTTTTGCGAAGGTCCCGCTGAAAAGATGGAGGAACAAATCGAACACGCATAGCTTCCTTTAATCTATCCCATGTTGGAGGATCAGTTCTAGTTTTAACAAGTTCATTCCACCATATGATAGCAAAGTCCTTAAACTCACTAGTGGCTTGACGAACTCTATGTTGTTCAGGAACAAGATGGGAATTAAATTTTTGCTCTACTGTCATCTCCCAATAGAGATAAGCCTCAGCATCATAAGCACCAGAAAAAGAGGGTATAGTAAATTTCACTTTAGCAAAAGGATCATCAGGAGGGCGATTATAATTGTGATGATTATTACCTCCCATACCTCGACGATAAAGTGGCAGTCTTGGCTGATTTTTGTGATCTTCCAGTTCATCATAAGCATTGTCTTCTTGTCTTCCAGCGAGAGGCAACCGAGCCTCAAAAGTATTCATCCGAAGAGCAAGGCTATCCATTTGGCGAGTCAAGTTCGCCAATGACTCCTCCGTTGCTGCGTTGTATTTGGCGAACATATCCGTCATGGCCTTCATCATATCACGTAACTCAGCATGTTGAACACATTCGTCATTATTGTCTTCTCCTGCCATTGTTAGTAGGAAACAAAAGACAACAACAAGAAAATGTTATCCCTATCAACTACAGTGATAATGTGGAAGGTGGACGAAAACAATCTCTCTCGCTCAAGCGTCTTACCACGCTCTTACAAGTGTTCTTACCGACACAGCAGGTGGTGTGGACGGTGAGATAAACCAATGAAGCGTGGGGTGATTGCAAAGGTACCTGTTATGCTCAAGAGAAAGGTGGAGCTTGGATGGCACAATATGGTGGCTAATAAGCAGAAAATCGTTAACAGCTAAACAAAGTTGAATAAGTATCCAATGTAGGAAACTGTTGCTGGTCAACCGAGTGTCCTAGAGCCTAGCACAACACAAGGAAGTATCAAGGCAAAAGAAAGACAGAATGATATAACCAAACAAACAGCACCAAGTGGTATAGGCCAATTGCTTTAATATGCGTGCTCTTCACTATTTTTTTCTTTTTGGTAATATTTTTTTGATATTTTTTTTACTCAGGAGCACAAATATAGGAAGCACACAAATTTGCAGCTCAATTGGATGTAATATGCGGCCTATAGAAAATCAAGAAGACTCTTTAAAATTCGTGCTGAAACTTCGGAGGCCGGATAGCCTATCTTCCGAGGGGAATTTGGGCAATCTAATTTCGCCGAACGCGGCTACGCGGCGGAAAATCAGATGCGAAATTTTGCGTAGATGAATTTGAAAAAAAAAATTCGCCCAATTTCGAGTTCGTATGCGAAAGTTATGGCCGTTTTAAGGTAGGCTATCCGAGTTACGATTTTTTAGATGTTGATTCCAACTCGGTTTGAGAACAGAACTCGCAATCGGATGTGAGAACGATCGAGAATTTGCACAGCAACTAATGGGGTGGTGTGTGATGATTCAAGGATGAGTGGCACAAAGGTTTGTCACCTAATCTAGAGCTGGCGATGCGGGAGTTCACGCAAGGCGGCTAGCTAGGGCAAACCGATGAACGTGGCAGATCGGTTTGTTATTTAGGGATTGTGTAATAGGTGTCGAATAGCAAGAAAACAAGGACGAAACATGATAACTAGGACCCAAAAACACAAAGCTAAACCAGCAACAAGACTCAACCACACGAATGCAAACTCAACAATGCAAACTGAAAAACGAAACTGCAGGCACTATAGTCTGGGAAGCGGTAAAAACGATCTAATTTTTTTGTGGCTTTTCTGTGGACTCTAGGTACGAAACAAAATCGATCTAATGGAAGGAAGGAAAAGAAAGATACCTCACAGGCAACCTGGAAATCTGATACCAATTGATGAGTAGGTTTAGGCCCGATCTTCCGAAAGGTATGTCGATTGGGGTGGAGAACTCGACGTTGATGATCCGCGGCACTCGAGCGGTTCGAGTACCCCTGCAATCACTACACCACGGCTCTGTTGGTTATCAACCGTGCTGCACACGCTTGACCTCGCCAAGAAGGCTAATCCCTGCAAGTGCAACCGAGAACACGAGCAAGAACGTAGAAGACACGATCGGAAATCGCGAAGTTGGGGTCTCACAATCCGTAGAACGGCGATTTTATTGATCTAAGCAAAACCCACCGAATATGACCGGCGGCTGCAGTATTTATAGGCTAGGGTTCGACCAAAACACGATTAGACGCGTCCCTAATGGACTCTTACGGGATACAAGGCCCAAAGGCCCGATTCAGTGGCGCAGCACCGGACAGAAATCTGGACTCGACTTGTTTCGACGATTCGCAATGACTCCGGAGGAATTTTGAGGTGGGACCAGAACCATTGGAAATTTTATCTTCTCCTCTTTCCATGCATATGTAGACTGCCTCCTGGGCGTCTGTTTTAAGGTGGACTGCTCCTGGACTCCGAGTTGAACTCGAGTCCGAGTTGTAAACTGTTTCCATCAACTTGTAGACGTTCCAGGTGGTTCTCCACGCTCCCAAGGCCTCCTTCCTTCACTTGTTGATCTTCTCCATTATTCCTAATAACAATTAAATCATCACATAGCAATATATTCTCAAACTCACATACAAAAGAAGTTAAGAACGAATTCACCTGCTGATTTAATAACCGTGCTCGTGCTTTTGTGATTGGTCCTTGCAGTTCAATGCGCGTCTCCGCTGTTGTGATGTCCTCATCAGACATCCACTTGCATGGCCCACAAATCCTATGGAGTCTTGGTTAGGTCTACAACCCGCTGAGTAGATACTGCTATGCTTATGCTCATAGGAATTCGGTAGAAGTAGAGTAGTTGGAATCTACTCGCGAGATAGGAATTTTATCACACGGGAGGATCTGGAATCAAAAAATGGCTTATGAACATGAATACGAGACCGGTAAGAGATGAGTAGGAAGCGACAAGAGGTGTTCTTGGTCGTATAGCTCTAATCGTGTCGATTGAGGACCGTTTCGTGTGCGGCCCTGCTGGACAAGCTTGAATTGTACCGGCGACATACTGGATAAATGGGCTCCAGTAAACTGAGGTAGCTTGATACTTGTTTGTCGAGGCATTGCGTTTCGTTTTATAGGCGTGGGTTGAGGGCAGCAAGGTGTAAATCAGCTGGTGGGCACATCAGAGTACGCCCCACACAGTGACCTCCTGCTTGTGATGGATCGACCGGTTCGACATTCGAGTGTTTAGTGAAAGGTGGCCATATACGACTAGTACTGAAATGTTATGTAGGTATTACTGTAAGTACTCGCTGGCATTTCCGAAAGCGCGTATGTGTCGTGTTGTCCGAGTGTGTCCTGATTGCAATCACTGTCCCTCGCGGTAATAGAGTACCACTTGTTCACTGCGTTGTGACGTAGTGAATACTGAAGATGTCAGAAGAATATGACATATTGAATTATAATTGCTTTCCAACCTTGTATGGCTCAGAGATAGTACAATTAAAAGTTTAAAGTTTCCTTATACTTTACCTGTAAGAGCAGTATGTGCTTTGGGCATGTCATATCATCGACAAAGCGTTTCTTGTTTGCCTGTGGAGTCTATGAGGTGCCATGCCTGAAGAATGTCATTTGCTACTTAAAACATGACTATAAGTATCCAATTGTAGGCGAGTCCTTTATGCTATTCCTTACCTATGCTCAGTATTCACCCATGCATATGTCTAGTGAGACGGGTTAGTCTTGCTGAGCCTTATGCTCACGTTTGCGCTTTAACTATTTTTGCAGGTATTAGGTTTATTTCTGCTGTTCAGGTTGTACATGAGATCTCGAGGTGTCGAGATAAATCTCATGTGAACCATGCCGCTGCTGAATATTCTTCATGTTGCTAGTGAGAAGCGTCCTAGGGCATGGACGTTTTCTCTCCTGCTTAGTTAAGTGAGATTATGAGTATGTATTTTTCGCTGCGTGTGTACTCCTATTGTACACTATTTTGTGAACTCTGTTTAATGTGAAATGAAAATTTTACATGTTTTGGTATCCTTTTCGTGTGTTCTGTTAGGTGCCACATCGCACGGTACCAACCAATGAGATCCTTGGACGTCGGGTCCCCGGTCCCCACATATACCAAAAAGGAGTTATCTCAAGTATCCACAACCACTTCCACTCCATCACACATGCACTAGTCTTGAATCAAAAACTTTTGAATTGAATTCTCCTAAGGCTTACTCTTTTGACTTAGCAATATATGTGATGCAAATATGCCTACTTACTTTCCTTACCAAGCTCCACATACAAGCCATATTCAATGAGTAGGAATAGTAGAGGCACAATGCTTTGGTGAGGAAATATTTCCACTATTCACAAAGGAGTGACTGAGAGAATCAAATTGAGGTACTTAATATCTAAATTGAATTCTCTGGGATTTAAGTGGAACTTGATTTCTAGGCTATGTTTGCTCCATTTGCTATTCTACCTTTCAACTACTCATGAATATGAAAAAGCATAAGCCCCATGCTAACATAATAAAGGTAGGGTATCATAGCCAATTTCTGCAATACTAGGTACAATATCTTGTTGTGCATTAGATACTTTTGAAAATAAGACATTGTAGCAACTCCATATCATCAACCTAAAGTTTTGACTTTGCTCGGGACGAGCAAAGGATAAGCTTGGGGGAGTTTGTTGACGGCGGTTATATACCAATTTCATCCGTCAATTTAACTCAATTATGTGAAGGATTTGTGATTTCTTGCACACATCACCTCTCTATATAACCCAATTCCACTTGGACTTGGAGAAATATGTGTATGCAGCATTTTATGAAGGAAATGAGGAAATGTAGAGGGACCAATCCTATAAAATATCATCCCAACCAATCAGGCGATGACACATGGCATCCCATGGATCAAATGGCCCAAAAACAGAAGTATCCAAGGAGATCCAATGGTGTATCACCCATATACATTAATGGGACCCACCTGGCAGCCACCTGGAGAAAGCACACGATAAATGGTGCAATGACCAGGTCGGCCAAACCAAGGGGTCGGCCGACCTGGTCTTTGCACCAAACTCGGTCAGCCTCCACGTGTTGGCTCCTTCCGGCTCCCTGGAGTCAATGGTGACTAATTCGCGCACTTTTGTGGCGGGAACCGACCTCAACACTAGTATAATTAGGACCCCCTACCGCTCACTTCAACACACACTACTTGGGCATCATTCTATTGTATACACTATCTTCCATAGTCCTTAGAGGAGTTAGGATGTAGTGAGGAGAGCCTCTAGTCCCAAGTCCAAATTGGGAAAGGAGTAGAAGGAGTCTCTCTTCCCAATTCCACATTGGGAAAGGTATGGCTTATGTATTCCTTCTTGTATTTGTGACTTTGTGCTCAATAAAGATATTACCCTTAGTCTTCTTTTATACGTGTACTTGGACAAAGCGTTTCTTGTTTGACTGCGGAGTCCATGTATGTGGAAGGCATAGTCTTTATGATTCCACTCTCATGATCACATCTTATGGTCATAAACACTATAGACCCCCACTATAGTCTATGTCGTTATGATATGATTATGTTAATATGAATGACTTATGCTATGCTTCAACATTGGTTCAACAATGTTTAGGTTAGTCATTGCCTTAGGATGGATTGTGCCATGGCTCCTAAGGTATTTGCTTAGTATGCTAGCATGGTGCTAGGGTATTTAAGTAGCGTTGGATGTCTCGTAGACCCACGAATTGAAGAGGTAGGCAGTAGGTGGTGACAGCCCTATATGTCCTTTGTAATCCTCCACATTCGGCTATGCCACAGGCTCTTGGCTGGAGTCGCCCTAGTATTGCTAGGGGTAAGCCCGTGCCCGATGTGTTGAATAGCATTGCATAGGAATTCATCATTGACATTACCATTAGTATCTACCTTAGGCTATGTATATGTATTAGGAGCATTGTAGGAGCAACTCTCTAACTCTCAATCCAATCTCCCTCTAGGACCCATTTTACCCTTTGGAATAGATTGCCTAGGTGTGTGTCACACTACCCCTATTATCAACTGAACCCTGTCCGGATAATGGATTAGTATCCCATAGTTTGACCATAAGAGTAGTATATACTTTACTCCATTGCCTTCCTTTGGGATAAATACGATACCCTTGGGAATACTCATGGGTGAAATGCTACAACGGTAACTTCCGTGCGCTTGTGGATCTCATCTCTTTATCAAAGATGATCTGTGGTGTTAAAAAATACCAACAAGCATTTATGGCGCCGTTGTCGGGGATGATTTTTTAGTATATCTTAGGAGCCGTCAACAATATGCAACGTTGATTTTTCACGTCTGGATTTCGTTACTTGGAGACATGTTTCCGCCCACACTTGTTTCCTGAATTCTTTATTCGACAGAATAAACTAAGGGGGGGAACTTTACCGGTGTTAGATCAACCGGTAAGTTCACATTGAAATCAAAATATGGGGATGCTTACATTATTTAACCTAGCTTTAGAAAACAAATTTTTTTAAAAAAAATTCCTAATTAGTAAGCATCCTATGCTGTCGGGATGTCTAAACTATGGTGCGTAGTAGATGTCAGGCTCCCCGACAGCATTGCACAAGCGCCGCATTTTGGCGCTCATGCCACGGCGAACAACGTCAATCTCCTCCTTGAGGGCCATGATGTCATCTTTCAGTTCCGCCCTCTCAATGCGCCCTTTAGCCACCAAGTTAGTCAGCTTCTTGTTCTCCAAGCAGAGAGAAGCGAACTCCTTGGTCAGTTGTGCCACTTTAGGGGCACGAGGAGTGTCCTCATCACTGCCCTTGAACTGACCGGGTGGCCCGTTGATGGCAGATGGTTGGACGTGTCGCCTAATCTTGTAGGGCAACGAGCCCGTCGACTCCTCCATTGCCAGATTATCGACGCGCTTGAATAGTCCCTTAGCGTAGCCTCCTTAGGGTTTGCGCACCCCGTGGATAAGAAAGCGATCTCCCATGCGTCCCGGCAAGGTATAGGTCGGCGTCTTGTAGTGATAGCTCACTACATCGCCCTTCTTAGACTTCAGTGTGTACATGAACTCCTCGTCGGGCAGCAACGATGGGAGAGACTCGTCTTTTCAGTGGAAAAGATGTGTCTTAACAGGGTTCAGTCCAGCCAAAGTCGAACGGCGTGGCGTCGTTGACTTCATCAGTGTTCTATGAGGGGAGAGCGACCGGACAGCGCTACGAGGTGTAGGGCTGTGCCAGCGCGGAGTCGTCGCAGGCGGGATCATGGCAAGGGGCTTGACATCGATCGCCATGACAGACTCCAAGGTGACGGAAGTTTTGTCGTTGGACGGTGTAATGTCCCCGCTCAGGTTGAAGGTTGAGCTGGAGGAGGCGTGAGGCACAGTCTTCTTGTTGGCCATGACGAGGACGGGAGGAAGATGAAGATTCAATGAGGTGTATAACATTCCTTCTATTTCCGTCCTTTAAGTAGGCGGGGAACAACGTGTTTCACCGAGGATTTTGTGGAGGATATCGAGGAGGAGCAACACGAGAAAACATAACGGGAACGGCGTGAAGGGAGAGTCGGCCGACACTAGGGTTCAGTCGACCCCCTTCTGGCTCTGTTCGGGCCACACATTCTCGGTTCGATTAAATGGGCCTCATAGATGAAGAAATGTATGGGCCCATTAGTTCGACATGTAGAATTTAAATGGAATTGAAAGAAATGGCATGGAAATCGATTATATTTACCACGTCAATTTCTTTTTCTTTATCTTTTTGGGAATCGAGAAATAATTTGAGTTGGTGCCCATTCACTTTGAATAGTTGACCATCATCACCTTGTAGTGTGATTGCTCCATTGGATGAAGTCTCTACTACAGTGAAGGGTCCTTCCCATTTACTTTTAACCTTCTCATGTCCAAAGAGTTTAACTCTAGAGTTAAAGAGTAAAACTTTATATCCAGGTTTGAACTCTTTCGGCGTAATCCTCTTATCGTGCCATCTTTTGATTCTCTCTTTTTAAATTCTGGCACTGTGGTATGCCTTATATCTCCATTCCTCCAACTCAGAGATTCGTTTCAATCGGTGATTTCTAGCTCCGTTAAGATTCATGTTCCACCGCTTGATGGCCCAATACGCTCTATGTTCCAATTCTACGGGAACATGGCAAGTCTTCGCATAGACAAGTTGGAAAGGAGACATGCCGATAGGTGTCTTGTAGGCAGTACGATATGCCCAAAATGTGTCGGGTAGCTTTTGCTTCCATCTCGTTCCCATTTCCAAGACAGTATTTTGCAGAATATTCTTAATTTGCTTATTAGATGTTTCTGCTTGACCACTTGTCTGTGGGTGGTATGGGGTAGCAATGTTATGCTGGACTCCAAGATCCCTTAAAAAGTTCTGGAAGGTCTTATCTATGAAATGTGACCCTCCATCACTTATGACCATACGGGGAGTTCCAAATCGTGGGAAAATGATCTCATGGAACATTTTCCTTGCTTGCTTGGAATCAGCATTTTTGCATGGCAATGCTTCTAGCCATTTTCACACATAACCGACGGCAACCAGAATATACTCGCAATCATAAGACCAAGGAAAAGATCCCATGAAATCAATACCCCATACATCAAATAATTCCACTTGGAGATTGTATGTTAGGTGCATCGCATCGCGAGCAGAGATTCCTCCATGCTTCTGGCATTTCCAACATCTGCAAATGAATTCCTTTGTATCTTCATACATTAAAGGGCAATAGAATCCACTCCACCAGATCTTTGCCTGAGTATGGTAAACACCGTAATGACCACCATAGGGGCCAGCATGACATTTCTCTATAATTTTGGTGCCTTCGATTGATGGGACGCACCTTCTAAGAAGGCCATCGGCACATACTCGATAGAGGTAAGGGTCATCCCAAAGGTGTCTACGACTCTCATAAATGAGTTTCTTTTTGTTCTCCCCTGGTGGTACGTATCCCGTTACCATAAAGTTCATGATATCCGCATACCAAGGGTGAGAGTCTGTCACCTTGAGGAGCATATCATCTCGTTGGAAGTCATTGATAGGTATGTCCATGGTTTGTGTGACTTCCATACGTGAAAGATGATCTTCTACTGAATTGTCTACTCCTTTCTTATCTCTTATTTCTAGATCAAATTCTTGGAGTAGAAGAATCCATCGAATTAGTCTGGGTTTAGCATCCTTTTTGGTAAGCAGATATTTGAAAGCAGCATGGTCTGTGTAGACTATGACCTTAGCTCCAACCAAATAGGATCTAAACTTGTCGATAGCAAAAACTACTGCTAGGATCTCTTTTTCAGTTGTGGCATAATTGAGTTGGGCTCCTGTCAAATTTTTGCTAGTGTAGGCTATTGCGTGATGCCTTTTATCTTTGGTTTGGCCTAAGACCGCACAAACAGCAAAGTCACTGGCATCACACATGATTTCGAATGACAGCGTCCAATCAGGAGGTTGGATAATTGGAGCTGAGATGAGTGCCTTTTTGAGTATATCAAATGATTTAATGCATTCATCATCGAAATCAAAGGGAGCTTCTTTAGCTAATAGTTTGGTGAGGGGTCTAGCGATTTTGGATAAATCCTTGATAAATCGTCGGTAGAACCCCGCATGACCAAAAAAGTTGTGGATTCCCTTAACATTGATAGGAGGTGGAAGTTTTTCAATAAATTCAATTTTAGCTTTGTCCACCTCTATCCCTCTCTCGGACACCAAGTGTCCAAGAACGATGCCTTCTCGGACCATGAAATGACACTTTTCCCAATTAAGCACAAGGTCCTTCTCCTGGCATCTTTGTAAGACCCTGTCTAGATTTCCTAGACAATGATCAAATGTTTTTCCATATACGGACAAATCGTCCATGAAAACTTCCATGATATCCTCGATCATGTCTGAAAATATCGACATCATGCATCTCTGTAAAGAGGCAGGAGCGTTACACAGTCCAATTGACATACGCCGGTAGGCATAGGTCCCGTAAGGACATGTGAATGTGGTCTTACTTTGATCATCGAGATGGATAGGAATTTGATGATATCCCGAATACCCATCAAGGAAACAGAAGTAAGAGTGTTTTTCCAATCGCTCTAACATCTCATCGATGAAGGGCAATGGAAAATGGTCTTTCCTTGTTGCCTTGTTATGTTTTTGGTAGTCAATGCACATTCTCCATCCTATGACGGTCCGTTGAGGAATTAATTCATTCCTCTCGTTTTGAACGACCGTCATACCTCCCTTCTTAGGCACTACTTGAACTGTACTTACCCATTCACTATGAGGAACAGGGTAAGTAATCCCAGCATGCAGAATTTCAAGACTTCTTTCTTGACAACTTCCCGCATCGCATTATTCAATCGCCTTTGAGGTTCCCTTGAGGGGACACTGTCAGGGTCAATAGGAATACGATGGGTGCATAACGCTGGACTAATTCCCTTGAGATCCTGAAGTGAATATCCAAAAACAGCTCTATGCCTTTCTAACATGGCTATGAGTTTGAGTGTTTCGTCATCTGAAAGCTTGTCACTTATGATGACAGGGGCTTCCAAATCGCATTTAGAAATGCATAACATAGGCCTGGAGGTAGAATCTTGAGCTCAACAGAAGGTTTTGGGGAGGGCTCTTCTTTTGGCAATTCAATTTCCTCCCGTAATTCATCCTCCTCTTGGACGAAGTCTTCTTCTCCTTTAATTTTAGGGGGTTCTAAAAATTGAAGAGTCCTAACCTCGTCCATTGGCTCATCTTGGATGGGAGATTCTGCAGATGTGTTTTTTGAATGCTGAATAGGCATAGAGAAATTTCTCCCTCCAAGATTGATATTGAGGCTTCCTTCCAAAGGAACTTCCATGAGAAATTTCTCTATGGGAATCCCTATCATGATGTCGAAATATTGGATTTCTAACACGTGAAAATCTAGGAGAGCCTCAACATCTTTGTGTCTAACAGACACTTGTTGCAGAACCCCACATCCTTCAAGAATGGTGCCGAATGAATCTCGGAAGGATTTGCGTGTTGGTGCCAATGGCACATCGCCAAGAATGGCGAAAGCACAAGAATCGAAAATGAGATTTGCTCCAACAGTAGGGTTGTATAAGATTCTCATTGGTGTCCCTCTAATAGAACATAAAATGGTAGCCAAAGTTGAGGTCATCCGAAGAATTTTGGGTGAATTATTGACTTCAGCTGTCCACTCCCTGCTTAAGATAGAGATCACCTCCTTCACCGTCTGACGGACGAACACCACGTCAGGTGGTTCAGGTGGAGTTGGTGGCAATGAAGGTTTCCTATAGCAACAATACTTCGATGTATTTCCATAATCTTCAAAAAGCTCTTCCTCGAAGTAAAATGGAAACTGCGAGGGTTGAATTTCTTCTACCTTCGTAGTCTTAGGTTCGGGAGAGGATTCCTCTGGCATGGCTTGGGGTAAACAAGAAATGGGTTCATCCTTGTCCATGAGTGTATCCTCTGATCTTGACACGACTTCCTCTTGGGGGGGCTCATTAAAACCCATAATGAAGGAAGAATTTTCTAGAATTCTATCTAGAAGATCCTTACCTTCTTCTGGAGTCTTATGGAGGAAAGATCCTCCAGCCGTAATGTCAAGATATATGGCAGACTCTTTGTTCAATACCATGAAGAAATGTTGCAAGAGCTTCAGATCAGGGATTAACAAATATGGGCCATAATTTTCAAAAGAGAAAATTTGTCCCAAGTTGCACCTATGGATTCCTTCTCCATCTGCTGGAAGCATAGTACTTCCCTCCGTATGGAAATTCTGGCAATTGGAAAGAAAGCAAGACAAAACTTGTCTCGTAATTCACTCCAATCACCGTTTGTCTTCCTAATGTAGTGGTTGAACCATTGTTTGGCTTTTTCCTTGAGAGAAAAAGGAAACAACTTCCATTTGAGAGTCTCATGTGTCATAACTTTGATTAGAAGGCATGAACACAGTTGTTCGAACTCTCGTAGATGGTGGTAAGGGTTTTCACAATCCGTTCCTGAGAAGGATTGTTCCCGAACCATGGCTATAAATCCAGGGCGAAGTTCATAGCTGGTTGAACAAATAGGTTCCGCCGAAGGCGGTGGCTCACAGAACTTGCCCTTCGGAGCAGAGTAAGAAAGAATGGTAAGTTGCTCCATTTATATGGTGGTGGTAAGGTAAGAATAAGAAAGGTAAGATGATAGATAAGGGGATATGATACGAGGGTGATCTTGGTTCGAAGATTAACAACAACTGTTCCCCGGCAACGGCGCAAGTAATGCTTGTTGGTATTTCTTAACACCACAGAGTTATCTGCAAGCGTATGGAAATACCGTTGTAGCACTTCCCCTTAAAGAGTATTTCCAAGGGTATCGAATCCAAAGAACGTGTGTACTAATATTTCGAACTAGCTCACCCAAGGACACAAAGTTGTTTGGTAGGCAAGGAACGAAGAGGAATTCAAAGTATTGATCCTAATTCAAGGTAGTTTGCAGTAGATGTTGCTTCAGGCACAGACTTACTCTTAGCAATACTAGGACGACTCCTGCCAAGAGCCTATGGCAGAGCCGAACGTGGAGGATTACGAAGGACATATGGGGCTATCACCACCTACTGCCTACCTCTTCAATCTGTCGGTCTACGAGATATCCACTGATGATTTATAACCTAAGCCCACGCTTACGTTCTATTTTTTTGAACACAAAGCTACAACTAGAGCCTCTAATGAATTAAAGTAGTGAACCCACAAGTAACTAGATCAAACTTGTATTGAATTCAAAAAGGCTTACTTGATTGAGTAAAACCTTTGTAGGGGTACAAGTGTAGAAGAGGGACTTGACAAGCCCAAGCCTCCTTCTCCTAGACTCTTCACCACACTCTCCTTCTACTTTGGTAGCCTATAGGACTACTCTAAACCTTTGGAGTGTAGCACTATTCTCAACTTTTGGTGTGTGTGAGAAATGAGGTGAGGGGGTTTATTTATAGGTGGAGAAGGGTCGGTTCCTGCCACAATTAACGCGCGAATCAGTCACCATTGACTCCAGGGAGTCGGGAGGAGCCAACACATATAATTTGACTGGGTTTGGCGCTAGGAAGGGGTCGGCCGATCCCCTGGTTCGGCCGACCTCGTCAAGCCTCCCCTCCGGGAGTGCTTCCTCCAAGTGGCTTCCAGGTGGGCCCCCTTGATGTATATGGGTGCAACACCGTTGGATCTCCTCGTATTCTTCTGTTTGTGGGCCATTTGATCTATGTGTTGCCACGTGTCACCGCCTGATTTATTGAAATCCATTTTCATGGATTTATCCCTGCATGTTTTGGTATTTTGGGTAATAATTCACCGGCATACAAATAGACACCAACACTTGTGGAATCTGGTTAGTGTATATCCCTACCACTATGTTTTGTGTTTCTTTTATGCACATTATGAGGTGAATTGACGGTCAAAATATGGTACATAAGGACCGTCAACAGATGTCTCCGCTCAGGTTGAAGGTCGAGCTAGAGGAGGCATGAGGCACCATTTTCTTGTCAGCCATGACATGGATGGGAGGAACAGGAGATGGATTTTTTTGGAATGTGCAAGTTTTGCCTTTATGTTCCCATCAATAAATAAGCGGGGAAAGTATGATAGCACCGAGAGTCTTGTTGGGAGACATCGGTAGAGTTCGCATGAGAAAACAGAAAGCTGACGGCGCAAGGGAGAGGTCGGCCGACCCTAGGGTTCAGCCAAACCCTTCCTGGCTCCGTTCGGGCTAGGTTTTCGTGGGTTTGCTTAATAGGCCTCATGGATGATTAATTGGGTGGACCCATTAATTGGATGCGGAGAAATTAGTCGGAAATAGAAGAAACAGCATTAAAATCAATAATATTTATCACGTCAATTCATTTTTCTATCTTTTCCTGGGATTCAAGAAATAATTTGAGTCGGTGCCCATTCATTTTAAATATCTGATCATCATGACCTTAGAGTGTGATTTCTCCATGGGATGAGGTTTCTACTACAGTGAAAAGTCCTTCCCATTTACTTATAAGCTTCCCGTGTCCAAAGATTTTAACCCTAGAGTTGAAGAGTAGAACTTTATCTCCAGGTTTGAACTCTTTAGGCATAATCCTCTTATGGTATCTCTTGGTTCTTTCCTTGTAGATTTTGGCACTATAGTACGCCTTATCTCTCCACTCTTCCAACTCAGAATGTTGCTTAAGTGGTGCTTTCCGGCTTCATGAATGTCCATGTTCCACCGCTTGATGGCACAATAGGCTCTATGTTCCAACTCTACAAGAAAATGACAAGTCTTCCCATAGACAAGTTGGGAAGGAGACATGCCAATATGATTTTTGTAGGCAGTACGGTATGCCAACAATGCGTCGAGTAGCTTATTCTTCCATCCCGTTTCCATTTCCAAGATGGTCTTTTGCAAAATATTCTTAATTTTCTTATTAGATGTTTCTGCTTGACCACTTGTTTGTGGGTGGTATGGAGTAGCAATGTTATGTTGGATAACAAGCTCCCACAAAAATTTCTGGAAGGTCTTATCTATGAAATGAGACCATCTATCACTTATGACCATACAGGGAGTGCCAATGCATGGAAAAATGATCTCATGGAATATTTTTCTAGCTTGCTTGGAATCAACATTTTTGCATGGAAAAGCTTCTACCCATTCTGACACACAATCTACAGCCACCAGGATATACGCAATCATAGGACCTAGGGAAAGGTCCCATGAAATCAATACCCCACCCATCAAATAATACCACTTGGATATTATGTGTTAGAGGCATCGCATTGCGAGGTGAGATTCCTCCATGCTTTTGGAATTTACAACATCTTGGAATCAACTCTTTTGTATCTTCATACATAGAAGGCTGTCGGTGGTTTGGATCCGATAGATCTCCTGACACTACTGAAGTGTTAGAGGAGTTTGATGTTCGGTGTGGGCGCGCGGAGATTCAAGAAGGTGAATTGTAAATGACACAGGAGACACAGAGTTTTACGTGGTTCGGGCCGCCTCAGCGTAATACCCTACTCCACGGGATGTGTTGGTGTTGTATTGGTTGTCTAAGCTCAAAGTGAGTTCAGAGTGTAGAGTCAGCGTCTCGTGTATCGAGCGTGTGTAGAATCTCCCCTATGTATCGTCGGCCTGTCCTTTTATAGTAAAAGGGAAGGGCGTTACAATTTAGCCTGGCCCAACATGTGGCCCCGGCGGTTACTGATATTGATACACATTCAACACATTTAATTGCCCTTAATGACTGAGTTATGGGCTTTGACAGCACCGTTACTGGTAATTAAGGTCGTCCGATCGTGTGTCATTAATATGGTATTAATGACACTTAATCGGGTCCTGAAGTCCTTGATTCCCATTTGAAGATCCGGAGCCATTGTGGAGTTTTCCGGAGGTTAGAGGCTGAAGATCCGACGGTTGGACACGTGGCAGCTCCGGAGCATACTGTGGGAAACAGATAGCTCCAGAGCTACCTGACACGTGTCAGTTCCGGAGCTTCCCTCGGTCTGGGGTTAGGTCCGGGGGTGCCATTTCGGTACATGGCCCGGAGCTTCCCCCTTGTGGGTGGTAGCTCCGGTTTGATAGTACACGTGGCGACCCTGGGACTAACCATGTTGGAGAAGCGGGTCCGGTTATGTCTGACACGTGGGCCTCCGAAGGTCTTCAAATCAAGTAGATGACTTTCCCTAGAGATCTTTGTAATCTCAAGGGGTGTACGGTTCCCAGGGTACCGACAGTGGCCCCCTGGGCCCACCTCTGGGGAAGACCCCTTGGGTGAAGTCATTCCGCTAGAGGTGGGTCCATCCTCGCGACTTTTGAACTGAGTCTTCAAAGGTCTTCGGATGTGCCGTTGGCGATGGTTTGGAGTTAAATCCTCGTCGTGTGGCGTATCCCACGTGCGGCAGATGAGATCTTTGACGTGCGGATCTCACGCAATTGAAGGTCGCTGGTTCCTGATACGAAAACCGTATCGGTTCCGCGCGCCTTGTCAGGCCGCCGCCTTCGGGCTTCCCGCCTCATGATGACAACCGTTCTCCTGGGTAAGAACCTCGACTTGATCGTCGGGGTGGTCCCGGGCCCTCTTGTCATCGGCTGGGTGGAACTTTTGAGTGGTATCTTCGACTTCCTTGTGGTTTCCATCCAAGCGTTGCGAGGGCTTACTTAAGAAGGAAAGCGCGCACCGTCTGGAGTTCTTACGCCTCTCATCTGATCTTGCGCTCAAACTCCCAACTTGTGCTTCGCTTTTCCTTTCTTGCCTTGCTGTGCTGCGATGGAGTTAGGTCTCCGCGAGAGTCGTTTGAAGACCGACGGCGACCTGAAGAAGGTCTGGACCCTCATGGGATGGTCCTCGGACTTCTTCAACTGCCTGGTCCGCGCCGGGGGAAAGCTCCCGTTTGAGAAGGAGCACGCCGGCGAAATGGTGTACTTCTCTTCATACGCCATGGTGGGGTTGATCCCACCTTTTTCCTCCTTTTTCTTGATGCTTCTAGACTTTTATGGTCTGAGTCTATACCACCTTGGCCCCCACTCCATTCTCCTTGTGTCTATCTTCGTCCACTTCTGTGAGATGTGGGTGGGCATCCCCCCTGCATTGAACTCTTCCGGACCTTCTTCACCGTCCATACCACCGGTAGGAGCAATGAGTATCTTGGCTTCTACTACTTCGTGAAGTGCAAGAAGTTCCCATTCAAGTACCTCCGATCGTTTCCCTTTGGGAAGTGGGATGATTGGAAGAAGGACTGGATAGTCATCCGGGTGGAGGAGCACGAGAGGCTGGAGCTACTCGAAGGCCTCCCCAACATTGACACAACGGTCTGGAGTGAAGCTACGATGCTGGCGGATGCCTTCAACCCTGCTCTGACCAGGATCCGCCAGTGTGTGGAGGGAGGATTAACCCCTCAGGCGGTGTTTTGTAACTTCCTGGTCAACAGGTGGGCACCACTGAAGAGGAGAGAAAAACTCGCTTGGGCTCTCAACAGCGTGATGGACGACGACCGGGTCGAGACCGGGGTGAAGTCCAACATGGTGGGGACAACCTTGGAGTTCCATCTCAAGAAGTTCCAGCAAGGCATAGACGTCGCTGGTGACGACTTGACTCTGCCATCAGCTTTTCTCCCTCTGAACGTGGAAGTAGAGTTCAGCAGGGAGCTCTGGCGGAAGATGTCTGTGCTCGACGACCTTGGTGTCGTCGAGAGAAGATTGATCTCCAGGGTGGCAATCCCGGGGGTTTCCGAAGGTGGCTCCGACCCTGCCCCGAAGCCAAGGGTCGAGGTCGTCGGCAAGGGCAAGGAGCCGGCGGATGAACCCTTGAGCCGAAAGAGAAAGCTGCAGCACGCCGACGGAAGGTCCGTCAGGCCTGCCACCTCTGCATCGGCTCCTTCTCCCAGGAGTGGGAGGTCTTCTACAACCGCGGCGACTATACCTGCAGCGTCGTCCTCCCGAGGTGCTAGCTCCGGGCATGCGACTCCAGCACCAGGGCCAGTTGAGGCCTCTAGGTCTAGAGGTTCTTCCCAATCGAGGGGGGGCCTCGACTAGGGAAATGCCCGTGGCTGCAACGAGTTCCGGGGGGCCTTCCGGATCTTCCACGCCGGCGGCGGCTATGAACAGCCCAGAACGCCCAGGAAAGAGGTTCCGCGCAAGCTGGTGCGGAAGCCTCCCAAGGTAATTTTTAATCTTTACCTTGGACAGTTGTTTTGTTGTAGTAACTATTTTTTAAGCTTCTTCATCCATCATCTACAGCGTTCCCAAGAAGAGGAGTGAGGCTCCACCCTCAGCCACAGCAGCTAAAGTTGTGAGGGCGGGAGCTTCTGCTCCTATCCCGGTGCCGCCCCAAGTGGTGGCTGAAGCTGCGACAGCTCCGGCGCCAGCTGTCGTGGTCATGGACCTCGACTCATCCCCAGAGACTCCCGTGGTAGCGCCAGACCGCGGGAGAGAAGATGCACCAGTGGCACCTGCTCTGGAGGTTGAAGCTCCGGGTCCTGGTGCAGAGATGATGGAAGCTCCGGTCGTTGAGCCGGAGGAAGCAGTGATTCCGGTTCCAGAGCCGGAAATTGTCGAAGCCCCGACAGTTGAGCCGGAGATAGTTGAAGTCCCGGCGTGTGCATCGGATGTTGAGGAAGTTCCGGCGGTTGGGCCGGCTACCTCAGAGGCACCGGCCGCAGAGCCGGTCATTGTTGGAGCTCCGTCAGCAGGGCCGGATGATGATGAAGATCTTCCGGCTCCCGAGCCGGTTGTTGCAGAGGCATCGGAGCTCGAGCCCCCAATAGAGGAGGTGCCCAAGCCAGAGCCAGAAGCAGCCCCTGCTCCGGAAGTGACGACGTCGGAGGTACTCGCGGCTGAGCCGAAGTGCCCTGGTGAAGTTGCTGGCCCCCTGTTTGAGGGGGCAAATGAAGACCTGGCGGCGGGGCCTTCGGAACCACTTTCGGAGGTTGGAGCTTCATCAGCTAGACCCTCCTCGATGGCGACTGAGGCCATCCCGGAGAACGGCCTTAGTGCCATGGAGACCCAGGGGACCACTCTTGTGGAGTGGGACCCAATTTTTGTATCTGAAAACCTGCTGGAACCAGCGGAGGAGACCCCAGCAGGTCCGGAACCTATCCCGTTGTCATTGTCTATTGACAACGCTTGTTTTAGTCTGCGTCAAGTTCAACTGGCCTTCTTCCACGACAGCAAGGCTCTTGAAGAGGAGCGCCAAACCCTTAGGCGATAGCGTAACCGGCTCTACTTCGATACCAAGCTGGCGCAGTCGAGGCTAGCAGATGACAAAGAGTGGATCAAGCGGGAGAAGGTCCGTCTGGAATACTGGGGCAAGTTATTGGATGACAGTGAGAGTATGACTCGTGCCCTCGACGCTCAATCCCGGGAGATTTATGAGCAGACCAAAGCAGCTAACAGTGCGGCCGATGAACGCCAAGAAAAGCTTGAGGCCATTAACACTACACTCATCAAGCGCCAGGAGGCACTTGAGGAAAGGGAGAAACGGCTTGAAGATGAAGAGCAGAAACTCCTTGAGCTGCGGGATGACGTCCTAAGGAGGGAGGAGGAGCTCACCGAAAAGGTGTCTCTGGCTGACAAGGGCCTCGAGGAGCGCGCCAAGAATTTGGAAGAGCGCTGCACTGAGGAGGAGGAGAAGGCCTGGGTGCGAGGGCAGGAACTCTACGAACAAGAGTGTGCCCTTGCTGCCAAGGAGAAGAAAGTGAGGGGCAGGGAGAAGGACCTGGTTGACCGCCGGAACAAGATCCACCTCCGGGAGGAGGAGCTCGGAAAACTCGAGAAGCGAGTTGCTGAAAAGATTCAGCAAAACGCCAAAGAGGTTGTGCGTCTCCCTCACGAGAATTCTGAACTGGTGGCGTCCACAAGATCCCTGGAGGAATTGAAGGGCTTGAGGACCGCGGACTCCCAACAGATTTGGGAGTTCTTGGGCAAGGCCAACGACGCGCTGACACCGATGGGCTTTAGTCCCATGCATCCGGATGATCTGGATCCAGAGACGGACCTGGCGTTGCAGGCGTTGAGCTCGGCAGGTAGCAAACTCTCCGAGGTGGGCGACGTCATCGCGGACCAATTGGAGGTTGAGGGGCAATCCCTGGCGAAGAACGTCGCAGAGTATGTGCTGACGTGCTACACCAGCAGGAATCCCCAATTTCCCCTGAACCAGGCGCTTGAAGGCCCCATTGAAGGAGAAGGTGAAGCTGCCTGAGCCAACGAGTCGGAGGTTGCCCAAAAGGTCGCCCAATTCTTCCATAGGGTCTAGGACCATCTCTGTAGTTCCCACTTGTATTCTCTTTTCTTCTTCCTCAATTTTGTAATCCCTTGTCTCCAGATGAATGAAATCCCCAATTTTTTGTGAATTTCACTTTTTGTCTTCAACACTTTTGTCTTCACTTGGCCCCCTGGTAGATGTACACAATTTGATTGTGAACATGTACCAAGAGGATATTGTGTTTTGTTGCAGACTCATTTGCTCCGAACTTGTAGAGTGTAGGTCCGAAGTCTTCGATAGTGAAGGCCCCCTGAGGTTGTCGGAGCTTAGAAGCTCCGACATTGTCTATCGTCGGAGCTTAGTAGCTCGGCAATAGTCCCTACCAATGCATAGAGCATCGATAGTTAGTCCTCCAGGGTGTCGGAGCTATTAGCTCCGGCTGTGACCTTTGCCAACACGTAGTTTGTTGGTAGCAGACTCCATTTGTGGGGTCTTCTCACCATCATTTATTTTGCGTCGATAGCTGTCCCCCCTAGCTTTACCAGAGCTTGATTGCTCCGGTGATGCTCGTTTTCGATGCGTATCATCGATTACAAGCCACCTAGGGGAGTCAGAGCTTTGTTAGCTCCGGCTTTTCTCCATCAGCGTAGATTTTTTATTTTTCCTGCACACTGAAGCCAAGAAAAATAGTAAAATTCATTTCTTGCCTATAACTTCGTCGCGGCTTATGATTATCAAGAAAATTTTAGGTCAAACGCGATTCTAAATACAACTGAATGTGTTGTCTTTTCTTCCAGATCCAATTGTACTTGGACCCGCCTTACTTCGGCCTGCTGGGGTGTAGGTAGAGTGGCGTACTTAGGGTGCTTGACCAGGCTAAGCCGATAGCACACTCCGGCCCTAGGTTGGCTTGGCGGCATTTAGGCGAGTGGGCCATGAACCATATTTGAATCCAAAAGAATCGACAATACAACTCGAATCATATATGAATCGGTCGAACTAAAATTTCTTAAGAATTGCACGTATTTGTTATAGACAAGAAAGAGAAAAATAAAAAATGTTGAGCCTGTACAAAATAAATGCATGTGGAGTTTGTTTCACATGAAGATGTCTTTCATTATAGGTCCGGGGTACAGGGGAAACAAGTACACTCTTAGGGTACGGAACCAGGCTAAGCGTGTTTCATTTCTCGTTTGACCCAGGGTAGCTAGCCACACTTTTAGTCCTGAGACTGTGACAAGTGTTGCATGAACTTTGCGGACCTTCCGGGAAAGGTCCGGCTGTTCTCCCGGAGGAACTACCCGACTCTGTACAATGACTCTATAACATACACATAAAGTTACTATAGACTCACCTCTGTGATGTTAAGTGTAGAACTTACGGAGGTGCTCAATGTTCCAAGGATTTGGGAGAGGTTTCCCATCCTCGGTAGCCAAGCGAACGCTTCCGGGACGGGATACTTTAATCACTCGGAAGGGTCCCTCCCAGCTGGGGGAGAGTTTGTTTAACCCTTCTCTGGGTTGTATTCTCTGTAGCACCAGATCTCCTTCCTCGAGCTGTCGGTTGTGTACATGCCGCTGATGATAGCGCCAAAGGGCTTGGCGGTATCGGGCATTCCGAACAGCTGCTTGGCACCTTCCCTCCTCAAGGAGGTCTAGGTCTTCACGCCGGAGCTGGTCCTGCGTGGCTTCGTCGAAGGTCCGGACCCGGAGTGACCCCAAGGTGATTTCCGGAGGAAGGATTGCTTCAGCTCCATACACCAGGAAGAAGGGTGTCTCTCCAGTTGATCGGTTTGGAGTTGTCCTGTTGGCCCATAAAGTGGGCGGAAGCTCTTCAATCCAGTTGGCTCCATGTTTTTTCAAGCGCTCATAGGTGCGCGTTTTGAGTCCTTTAAGGATTTCAGCATTTGCTCTCTCGGCTTGGCCATTGCTTTCCGTGTGAGCAATGGAGGCGTAGCAAACTTGAATGCCGAGGTCTTCGCAATATCCTTGAAATGTAGAGCTTGTGAATTGGGTCCCATTATCAGTGATGATTTTGTTTGGGACTCCAAATCTGCATACAATGGACTGCAAAAAGTTGATAGCAGATTGCTTGTTGATTGTCACAACTGGAGTTGCTTCCGGCCACTTGGTGAACTTGTCAATGGCGACGTATAGGAACTTGTAACCTCCGACGGCTCTTGGGAAAGGTCCCAAGATGTCCATCCCCCACACTACGAATGACCATGTAGGAGGTATCATTTGTAGGGGCTGAGCCGGTGTGTGAATTTGCTTTGCATGAAATTGACATGCTTCGCATTTCTTCACTAGCTCAGTTGCATCCTGGAGTGCTGTAGGCCAGTAGAAGCCATGCCGAAAGGCTTTACCAACCAGCGTGCGGGAAGACGCGTGGTTCCCACACTCGCCTCCATGGATTTCTGCGAGGAGCTCGCAGCCTTCTTCCCTTGTGATGCACCGCATTAGGATGCCGTTGGCACCGCGCTGGTAGAGATCCCCTTCTACCAACGTGTATCTTTTAGCCAATCTGACTACCCGGTCAGCGGATACATCATCGTCAGGAAGGATGTTGTCTTTCAAGTAGTTCCTGATCTCCGAGATCCATGCATCGGAACTAACTTGAGCATTTGGGTCTTGCGTGCTGGGTTGCTCGGAGCTTCCGGCAGCACCTACGACCCTTGATGGCTGCCATGGTAACAGGGCCATCGGGACCGTCAGCTTCGGGATGCTGATCTCGCCCCCTTCGCTCAGTTCGGTAGGCTGAGCTGTTGGTTTTGACAACCTTCAGACAAAAGTTCCGTCAGGAGCCAGAGCTCCAGTTGACGCTTTCGTCGAGAGTTTGTCTACTTCAGCATTGTTGGCACGCTGGACATGGTGGAGATCTAGGACTTCGAAGTCCTTCTGAAGCCTCTGGACTTCAAGGAGGTAAGCAGCTAGCTGGAGATTGTTGCAGGAGCATTCACCCTTCACTTGCTTAATGATGAGCTGTGAATCTCCCTTGACCAACAGTTGCTTGACACCATATGACAGTGCCACCTTTAGTCCGTAGATGAGTGCTTCGTACTCCGCCATGTTTTTGGTCGCCTTGAAGTCAAGGTGTACCATGTATTTCACCTTCTCCCCGGTTGGTGCGAGAAGAAGAATTCCAGCTCCGGCCCCCTGCTTTTGCATGGAGCCGTCGAAGTAGAGGGTCCAATGAGGCTCGGTGAAGACCGGAGCTTCGTGTTCCGGCTTCTGCTCACTGGGGCCCCTAGGGTTTGATGGAGAGGGAGTCCATTCCGCCATGAAATCAGCCAATGCTTGACTCTTGATTGATTTCCTTGAAATGAATTCGAGATCAAATTCAGCCAATTCTACTGCCCACTTTGCAATATTCCTAGTTGAGTTGGGATTATGCAAGATTGCTCGAAGTGGGTAAGAAGTCACCACTGAGATTTTGTGAGCTTGGAAGTGATGGCGAAGCTTCCTGGAGGCAATGAGAACTGCATAGAACAGCTTATGCACCTCTAGGTATCGAGTCTTGGCATCATGTAGTACTTCACTGATGAAGTACACTGGGCGCTGAATGGTCCGGACCCTCCCGGAGGGGCCCGAAGCTTCCTCTTGACTGACCCGGATCCTCCTGGAGGGATCCGTATTTTCTTCGGGGACCTCCAGGTCCTGGCTGGAGGAACCCGGAGCTTCTTCAGGAGTGACCTGGACCCTCCCGAAGGGGTCTGGGTCTTCTGAAGTAGCTTCTTGTGGATTCGAGTCTGGGAGTTGGGACCCAAACTCGCTTTCAGGGACCTCCGGACCCTCCCGAAGGGGTATGGATTCCTGAGTATGGGGTAGCTCTGGTCTCTCCGCAACCAGGACCACACTGACGACTTCGTCAGTTGCTGAAATGTAAAGCAACGAAGGCTCACCAGGGTTCGGAGCTTCCAGAATTGGTAGGGTGGTGAGGAACTGTTTTAGCTCCTAGAATGCCTTTTCTGCTTCTTCAGACCATTGGAATGGTCCGGACTTCCTCAATAACTTGAAGAAAGGGAGTGCCCGTTCCGCCAGTCTTGAAATGAACCGGCTGAGGGCTGCTAGACATCCAGTTAGCTTTTGGACATCTTTGATGCGGGCTGGTGGCCGCATGTCTTCAATGGCTTTGATCTTCACCGGATTAGCTTCTATGCCCCGGTGACTTACCAGGAAACCAAGAAATTTTCCGGAGCTAACCCCGAAGACACACTTGTCTGGATTTAGCTTTGTGCGGGTGACCCGCAACTTGTCGAAGATAGCCTGCAAGGTGTCAAGGAGTGACTCCTTGTTCTTGACCTTGACCACGATGTCATCAACGTACACTTCCACTATGTCTCTAATGAGGTCTTCAAAGGTTTTGTACATAGCTCGTACAGAGGTTGAAGCTGCATTCTTGAGACCAAATGGCATGGCTATATAACAGTACAATCCATCTACTGTGATGAAAGAGGTATGCTCTTCATCTTCCCTAGACATCCTGATTTGATGATACCCAGAATATGCGTCTAGGAAACATAGTAATTCACACCCGGAGGTGGAATCCACTATCTGATCTATTCTAGGTAGTGGGAATGGATCTTTTGGACATGCCTTATTTAGTGTAGTGTAGTCGATACACATCCAAAGCTCCCGCCGGCCTTGGGCACAACGATTAGGTTTACCAGCCATTTTGGATGGAAGACTTCTCGGATGAATCCAGCTTCGAGCAACTTCTTCACTTCTTGTCGAATGAAGTTCTGTCGCTCTACAGATTGCTTCTGAGGCTTCTGATGCACAGGCCGGGCGTCGGGGTAGATCTTCAGATTGTGCTCAATCACTTCCCTGGGGATCCTAGGCATTGGTGACGGTTGCCAGGCAAACACGTCGACATTAGCCCGGAGGAAAGCGATGAGCGCGAGTTCCTATTTGTCATTCAATCCTCCCGATATACGGGTGGTCTGAGCGGCATTAGAACCGATTTGGACGACTTTGACGGGAATGTCGGCGTCGCCGCTTGGCTGCACACGAGGTGCAGATGTCGAGCCTCGTTGACGAATGCTCTGGGGTTTTGGAGCTTGCTCCTGCCTAGAGTCCTCCTCTTGCGCCGTTGTAAGCGCATGGAGTTCTTCCAGTGCAGTTACTCCGGCAGTACGATCTCCACGGATCCGGAGAACACCTACTGGTGTTGGCATCTTTAACACCAGGTAGCCATAATGAGCAGTTGCCATGAATTTGTACAAGGCAGGCCTACCCAAGATGGCATTGAAGGGTAAGTTGATCTGAGCAACGTCGAAGACCAACTTCTCGGTGCGGTACTTCTCCCGGATCCCAAAGGTAACGGGGAGGGTAATAGCTCTGAGTGGGGTAATGGCTCCCGGACCTACTCCGGAGAAAGGTCAGGAGGGGTGGAGATCTGAAGGTCGGAGCTGAAGCTTGGTAAAAGCTTCGAAGATTATGAGGTTGAGCCCCGAACCTCCGTCTACCATGACATGGTGGAGCTGGATGTTATTGATGGTAGGAGATACCATCAAAGGTAACTGACCTGCTCCAACCATGCTTCGAGGGCACTCCGAAGCATCAAAAGTGATGGCTGTGTCCATCCACTTCCGATGAGGCTACAGCAGCCATGTCCCGATGCATAGTCTTGATGACGTGGCGGGAGGTGATGTCCCATGACCCACCAAAAATGGTGTTCATGGTCTTCCGACGCTCGTTGTCAGAGACGTCAGAATCGTCGTCGACAGAGGTGTAGATGGCCTTTAGGACCTTTTTGGGATACTGAAAACCCAACTCCTCTTCAGTCGGAGCTTCGTCGACTTTTTGTTTTCCTTCCCTCTGTTGGAAAGGAGCTTCTTCCCGGCGCTTGTTGTAGCGCTCGGCAAGGTTTTGGACCTCCCGGCAGTCTTCCAAAATGTGGCTGCCCGTTTTGTGAATCGGACACCACACCTTGGGTTTGCCACCGTCTTCAGAAGACGATCGAGGTTGCTTCTCGGGGCGTGGCCCCCGGCCACCCGGAGCTGCAGTAGATGCAACATTGGATGTACCGGCCGACGGCTTCTTCTTGCCGTTGGTCTTCTTCTTCTTCTTGCCACTCCCGGAGGTAGCGGCTTCTCCTTTGGAGGATTTCTTATGATCCTCTGGAGTTGGTTTCGAGTGCATTTAATGGCCCTCCGTAGCTCTGGCACATTTGTCGGCCAAACTGAAGAGTTCCATAGCTCTGGCACACTGGTAATCTCCTTGATCGCCAGTTTCTCCAACATCTTCTTATCCCGTACACCCTGTCTGAATGCCACAATGACAGAGGCGCTAGAGATAGAAGGGATAGTGTTCTGTACCTGAGAGAATCTCTGGATGAATGATCGTAGGGATTCTCCCCTTTTTTGCACAACTGCAAAAAGGTCCAGTTCAGTGCCTGGTCGGGTGTATGAACTCCCAAAATTGGCGATGAACTGCCGGCACAGCTCCTCCCAACTATTGATGGAGTTGGGTGGAAGGCTCATAAACCAGGACCTTGCGGTCCCAGTTAAAGCCACTGGGAAATAATTGGCCATTACGGCCTCATTTCCTCCAGCTGCCAAGATAGCAGTGGAGTAAATCTGAAGAAATTCGACAGGATTGACGGTCCTGTCGAACTTCTCCGGCAGGTGAGGCCAGAACTTCTGTGGCCACCTGACCATACGAAGATGCATGGCCAGGGCTGAATAGCCTCCTCCTACTCCTTCAGGAGCAGGAACGTCTTGAGCTTCTCGTCTTTCACGAGCACGCTCAATATGGACTCTGCCGTATTGTTGGCGGTATCGGTGATCAAGCTCCGCCCGGAGGTCATGAGTTGAAAGCCTTGATACCGTGTGAGTGTGTCGTGCCCCGGAGGGCAATGACGTCACCTGCTGTGATGCAGCACGTCTCCTGTTGTTGGAAACGTGCGGACCAAACCTGCCAGACAAGGTTCGTCGCTGCGATGGGGCCCGTCCTGAAGGAGGAGGACCCTGGTTGTTGATGCGGTCGGCTGCTGCCACAACCAAATGTTCCACATTGGCCCTCCACTGTTCCAGTGCATCCCGGGATGCATCCGGAGGTGGTGGGCATTGGAGAAGAGCACGTGCTACATGGAGCGCGTGTTCCGGGTTGTCATGATTCGCCGACACAGTGATTGACGCCGGTGCACCATCGCATTGTCCAGCTTGATTTGCTGGTGGAGGCGGCGGTGGTGGTAGTGTGACTCCTGCTGGCGCTGAGACTCCTACTGGTGGCTGCATATTGGAGGGATTGCCCCCAACAGCTTGAACAGCAGGATGACTGTTGGATGATCCAGCAGCTGAGTTCACCATTCTTGAAATCTCAAGTGCCCCTACGTGGCACGCCAACTGTCGGTGGTTTGGATCCGGCAGATCTCCCGACACTACTAAAGTGTTAGAGGAGTTTGATGTTCGGTGTGGGCGCGCGGAGATTCAAGAAGGTGAATTGTAAATGACACAGGAGACACGGAGTTTTACGTGGTTCGGTCCGCCTGAGCGTAATACCCCACTCCACGGGATGTGTTGGTGTTGTATTGGTTGTCTGAGCTCAAAGTGAGTTCAGAGTGTAGAGTCAGCGTCTCGTGTATCGAGCGTGTGTAGAATATCCCCTATGTATCGTCGGCCTGTCCTTTTATAGTACAAGGGCAGGCCGTTACAAGTTAGCCTGGCCCGACATGTGGCCCCGGCGGTTACTGATATTGATACACATTCAACACATTTAATTACCCTTAATGACCGAGTTATGGGCTTTGACAGCACCGTTACTGTTAATTAAGGTCGTCCGATCGTGTGTCATTAATATGGTATTAATGACACTTAATCGGGTCTTGAAGTCCTTGATTCCCCTTTGAAGATCCGGAGCCGTTGTGGAGTCTTCCGGAGGTTAGAGGCTGAAGATCCGACGGTTGGACACGTGGCAGCTCCGGAGCATACTGTGGGAAAACAGATAGCTCCGGAGCTACCTGACACGTGTCAGTTCCGGAGCTTCCCTCGGTCTGGGGTTAGGTCCGGGGGTGCCATTTCAGTACATGGCCCGAAGCTTCCCCCATGTGGGTGGTAGCTCCGGTTTGATAGTACACGTGGCGACCCTGGGACTAACCATGTTGGAGAAGCAAGTCCAGTTATGTCTGACATGTGGGCCTCCGAAGGTCTTCAAATAAAGTAGATGACTTTCCCTAGAGATCTTTGTAATCTCAAGGGGTGTACGGTTCCCAGGGTACCGACAAAGGCCAATAGAATTAACTTTGCCAGATCATTACTTGGGTACAGTAAACACTGTAATGGCCACCATAGGGGCTAGAATGGCATTTTTCAATAATCTTGGTGCCTTTGATTGATGCGACACACCTTCTTAGAAGGCCATTAGCATGAACTCGATAGATTTATCGGTCATCCCAAAAGTGTATACAACTCTCATAGAGGAGTTTCATTTTGTTTTCCCCTGGTGGTAAGTATCCCGTGACAATGAAGTTCTCGATATCCGCATACCAAGGGTGAGAGTTAGTCACTTTGCAAAGCATATAATCTCATTGGAAGTCATTGATAGGAATTTTCATGGTTTGAGTGACTTCCATATGCGAGACATAATCTGCCACGGAATTCTCGACTCCTTTCTTATCCTAGATTTCTAAGTCATATTCTTGGAGTAGGAGAATCCATCAGACTAGACTTGGTTTAGCATCCTTTTTAATAAGCAAGTACTTCAAGGCAGCATGGTCTGTGTAGACAATGACCTTGGCTCCAACCAAATAGGACCTAAACTTATCTACAGCCAAAAGCTCTTTTTCAGTTGTTGCATAATTGAGTTGAGCTCCTGTAAGAGTTTTGCTAGAGTAGGCTATTGCATGATGTTGTTTATCTTTGGTTTGGCCTAAGACCGCACCAACAACAAAATCACTAGCATCACACATGATTTCGAATGGAAGCCTTCAGTCGGGAGGTTGAATGATTGGAGCTGAAATGAGTGCCTTTTTGAGTGTATCAAATGATTTAAGTCATTCATCATCGAAATCAAAGGGAGCTTCCTTAGCTAATAGGTTAGTGAGAGGTCTAGGGACTTTCGAGAAATCTTTGATGAATTGCCGATAGAACATCGTAACATGACCTAAAGAGTTGCGGATTCCCTTAACATTGATAGGAGGTAGAAGTTTTTTTAATGACCTCTATTTTAGCTTTGTTTACCTCTATCCCTCTCTCAGACACTAAGTGCCCTAGAACGATGTCTTCATGGACCATGAAATGCCACTTTTCCCAATTAAGTACAAGGTCCTTCTCTTTGCATCTTTCTAAGACCTTGTCTTAATTTTCCAGACAATGATTAGAAGTTTTCCCATAGACAGAAAAACCGTCCATGAAAATTTCCATCATCTCCTCAATCATGTTAGAAAGGATATACATCATGCATTTTCGAAAACAGGCAGGAGCATTACACAGTCCAAAAGACATACGCTGGTAGGAATAAGTTCCATATGGACATGTGAATGTGGTCTTACTTTGATCGTCGGGATGGATTGGAATTTGATGATAGCCCGAATACCCATCAAGGAAACAAATGTAGGAGTGTTTTGCCAACTACTCTAACGTCTCATCGATGAAGGGCAGTGAAAAATGGTCCTTCCTTGTAGCCATCTTAAGTTTCCGGAATTCAATGTGCATCCTCCATCCTTGGACGGTTTGTTGAGGAATTAATTCAGTCTTCTCATTTTGAACGACCATCATACCTCCTTAGGAACTACATGAACTGGTCTGACCCGTTCACTATGAGGAACAGGGTAAATAATCTTGGCATTCAGCAATTTCAAGACTTCCTTCTTGACAACTTCCCACATCACATTATTCAATTGCCTTTGAGGTTCCCTTGAGAGGACACTCTCGAGGTCAATGGGAATGTGATGGGTGCATAACGCTAGAATAATTCCCTTGAGTTCCTCTAGTGAATAGCTAAGAACAGCCCTATGCTTTTTTAACATGGCAATGAGTTTGAGTGTCTCATTATCTGAAAGCTTGTCACTTATGATTACAGGGGCTTCTAAATCACCATTTAGAAAGGCATAACGTAGGCCTAGAGGTAGATTTTTTAGCTCAATAGGAGGTTTTGGGAAGAACTATTTGTTTGGCAATTCAATTGCCTCCTGAAATTCATCTTCCTCTTGGATGAAATCTTCTCATCCTTCAATTTCAGGGGGTGCAAAGAATTGAAGAGTTCTAACCTACTCTAATAGCTCATCTCGGATGGGAGATTCTGCGGATGTGTTCTTGGAATGCATAATAGGAATATAGAACTTTCTCCCTCCAAGCTTGACATTGAGGTTTCCTTCCAAAGGAATTTCCATGAGAAATTCCCCGATGGGGATCCCAATCACAATGCCGAAATCTTGAATATCAAACACATGTAAATCTAGGATTGCCTCAATGTCTTTGTGTCTTATAGACACCTGTTGCAAAACCCTGCATCCTTCAAGAATATTTCCGAAAGAATCTCGGAAGGATTTACATGTTGGTGCCCATGGCACATCGCCCAGAATGGTGAGAGCAAAGAATCGGAAATGAGATTTGCTACAACAGTAAGCTTGTATAGGACCCTCATTGGCCTCCCTTTAATAAAGCTTAGAATAGTTGCCAAAGGTGAGGTTGTCTGAAGGATTTCGGGTGACTGCTCAACTTCCGCAGTTCATTCCATGCTTAGAATAGAGGTTAACTCCTTGAACATATGTTGGATGAACACTCCATCAGGTGGGTCAGGTGGAGTTAATGGTAATGATGGTTTCCTATGGCAACAATACTTTGAGGTACTTCCAAAATATTCAAATATCTCTTCCTTGAAGTAGAAGGGAAACATTGAAGGTTGAATTTCTTCTTCCTTCGTAGTTTCGGGTTCGGGAGAGGATTCCTCCACAAGGTTTGAGATAAGCAAGAGATATGTTCTTTCTTGTCCATGGATTTATCCTCGGGTCCTAACACTACTTCCTCTTGAGGAGGCTCATTAAGACCTATAATGAAGGTAGAATTTTCTAGAATTTAGTCTAGAGGATCCTTTCCTTCTTTTGTGTCTAATGGAGGAAGGATCCTCCAACCATAATGTCATGATATAGGGCAGACTCTCTGTTTAATCCCATGTATAAGTGTTGCAAGAGCAACAGATAAGGGATGGATAAATCTGAGCCAGAATTTTTCAAAAGAGAAAATATATCCCATGCTGCACCTACAGATTCCTCCATCTGCTGGAAGCATAGTGCTTCGTTCCGTAAGGAAACCAATCGGGCAATCGGAAAGAAAGCAAGACAAAATCTGTCTCATAATTCATTCTGATTTCCATTTGTTTTCCCAATGCTGTGGTCGTACCATTGTTTGACTTTTTCATTGAGAGAAAAAGGAAACAACTTCCACTCGAGAGTTTCTTGCGTCATACCCTTGATTAGAAGGCATGGACACAATTGTTCGAACTCTCATAGATAGTGGTAAGGGTTTTCACAATCCGTTCCTAAGAAGGATTGCTCCCAAACCAAGGCTATAAAGCCAGGGCGAAGGTCATAGCTGGTAGAACAGATGGGTTCCACCAAAGGTGTTGGCTCACAGAACTTGCCTTTTGGGGAAGAATATGAACGAATGGTGGGATGCTCCATGTAGGTGGTGGTAATAAAAGGAAAGATAAGATAAGAAGATAAGTACAAGGGTGAACAAGGTTCGGAGATTAACAACAACCATCCCCCGGGAATGGTGCCAGAAATGCTTGTTGACATTTCTTACGTCACAGATAAAAATCTGCAAGTGCACGGAAACTGTTGTGTTGCACTTGCCCTTAAGAGTGTATACCCAAGGGTATTGAATCCAAGGAACGTGTGTGCTAATCCACCCAAGGACACAATGTTGTTTGGTAGGTAGGGAAGAGAGTGGAATTCAAATTATTGTTGTAATTCAAAGGAATTTGCGGCAGCTACTTGCTTCGAGCATCGGTTTACCCTAGCTACACTAGGACGACTCCCGCCAAGAGACTATGGCATAGCCGAATGTGGAGGAATACTACGGATAGATATGGCTATCACCACCTACTGCCTACCTCTCCAATCCGTGGGTCTACGAGATATTCACTTGTGATTTCTAATCTAAGCACCACGCTTACATTCTAAATAACTACTCTAGTTCTTTCGAAGACAAAGCTACAACTAGAGCCTCTAATAAACTAAAGCAATGAACCCACAAGTAACTACTTGTGCAAACTACTATGAATTGAGAATCAAACTTGAATTGAATTCACAAAGAGCTTACTTGATTTGAATAACACCATTGTAGGGGTACAAGTGTAGAAGAGGGACTTGAGAAGCCCAAGCCTCCTCCTAAACTCTCACCACACTCTCCTTCTACTTGGTAGCCTCTAGGGCTACTTTAAACCTTAGGAGTGGCATTCTATTCTCAACTTTTGGTGTGTGTGTGTGAAGTAAGGTGTGGGATTCTATTTTCAGGGGGAGAAGGGTCGGTTCCCACCACCAAATGCACGCGAATCTGTCTCCACTGACTTCTTCAAGCCGGGAGGAGCCAACACGCGGAAGCTAACCGAGTTTGGCGCTTGGACCAGGTCAAACGACTAGGGAGGTCGGCAAACCTCGTCACAGCTCCGCGGGGCTGTGCCTTCTCTAGGTATCTTCTAGGTGGGCCCCATCCCTTTATATGTATGCTACACCATTGGATTGCATCGGATACTTCCGTTTGTGGGCCATTTGATCCACATGATGACATGTGGAGTCACTTGATTCGTTGAAACCCAATTTTTATGGTTTACTCCGTGAATGCCTTGGTATTTTAGGTCTAAATTCACCTGCATACAAATAAACTCCAACACTTGTGGAATTGGTTAGTTTTTAACCCCACAACTACATTGTGTTTCTCTTTTGTGCACATTATGAGGTGAACTGATGGTCTAAATATGGCACTTAAGGACCGTCAACACCTGCAGTTACTGTAGTTGACATGTGGACCCAACAACAGCGGGGCACACATGTGATATGAACCCAAGATAGTGTTTCCTCAAGATAAAAAAAATTAATTTTAAGAGAGATTGAGCGCACAAGCAAAAAAGCTAGAACTTGAGCGCTGCACCTGCGAATTCCCTCCCGGGATGATCGACGGCAACCGATCCACAAACTCGGTGGTTAGATCAGTAGTCACTAGAGAGCAGCTTGTGGCTGACCTCAAAGAAGACGAAGGCATCGATGCAGGAATAGTTGATCTGCTCGTCGGAGAGATTGTACGTGTCCTAGTGGCTCGTCCTCACCGTTAAGGCTTCTCCATGTCGGTGCCAATCACGACGCTCGGGATGTCCTTCAGCCCCGCGCGGCAGTTGCTCGGGCGATCCATCTCCTCTGCCGCGAGCTCAGCCAGGTCCATCAATTTGGCCACCTTCAGATGTTAGTCCTTCCATAGTCAGTCGGCGTCACCCTTCACGCCCATGTCGACGAAGAAGTAGTCAAAATCGGCGAGGAAATCTTCCAGCTCGTTGTGGAAGTAATCAGCGTGGATGAACTGGAAGATGAGGCAACCGTGGCCGATGCAGAGCTGTAGAACGACAACGGGGTTCTGGTCAGTGGAGTAGCTGGGGCGCCACTCGACGTCGAGCCTGATGATGAGCTTGTGAAGGCGCCGATGGTGGACAGAGATGATCTCGTTGAGCCAGTCATCTACGGCCTCACCGGAGGAAGTCGCTGGGGTGGTGATCACGTCGTCCTCGAATGTCATGTTGTACACTTGAGTCCCCGCCATTGGGTCCTCTCCTTGTCCCTACAGTTGCGGTCTGCGATGGCACGACACAACTTCTCTCTTGTGCAAACCTTCCTCTACCTCTAGTTTGGATTTTGGAAACGGGCGTCAATATATAACTGATCAATGCAGTTTCCGAATTTGATGGGCCCGAGTCCCGAGTAAACAAAGTAATGAATATTTTTGAATCTGATATACTCTTTCTATTTTTTAATTCTTGTCGTTATGACCACAAGTTGCATTGTCTAAACCAAACACCACGTACAACAACAACTTTTTCTCAGGGGGCACCCACTGTGTATGCCGGGTGGGCCACGACATACCCTGGGTCTTGCCACCAGAGAGTAGCTAGTGTGAATGCATGCTGGAGAGATCTACGGAATCAGGAACTGGCCAATGAAGATGGAAGTCAACAGTCTCATGGTTCATGGATCAAAACCCGCGCCATCCTTTTTCTTATTCTCTTTTCTTATATTATTTTCACCAATCTCTTGCTCTCCTTTATCTGAAGTTGTACGGCTGGATCAAGATACGGGCCGCGCGTGAAGCGGAGCCATGTGTGCAACACAAGGCGGAATGTCATTGAGAGACATTGCTCCCCTTTTTGAGGGTCCTGATAATTTGATGACGTTGGGGATCGGATGCGGCATACGTGTTTTCACAAGTGTGTTCATTTGTTCCTAAAATCAGAACATGTAGCGGCTAGCGCCTACGACGGTCGTTTCTTCAAAAGGACGAGTACAGCTTGTTGGCAATTATATTGTACATGGCATGCGATTAATTTGATGAACCGCGTAGTGAGCTGCCTAGATGGTACATTCTATCCTTGAACCATCAAGGGAACATCCTTCATGTCCCACATGCATGCCTGGGGCCGCCACCACAGTCAATTTCTCATCAAGAAACTTGCATGTTGGGGGCTGCATCCACTTATCATTGAGGCTTTGCTGGTTTGTCTGATGGTGAACTGCCTACATCATTGAAAGCCTAGATGGAGTTGGAGGATAGGAATTGGAGCATACCTGCAAGGCTCTTCCCAACCACCACCAGGGATGCACGACGAGGGTTAAGGTACACCAACAAACTTGTACTGTATGTGTACCCGACCAGCCATGTAGCTTCGTTCGAACCTCTTGCTGGCTGACTAGATGGTACCTTTTATCCTCAAACCCTCGAGCAAACATCCTTCCTGTCAAACATGCATGTCGGGGTCTACCCCCGTAGTTAGTTTCTCATCAAGAAACTCGCATGCCGCTCATCACCGAGGCTTTGTTGGTTTGTTTGGTGGTGAACCGCCTGCATCATTGGACCCCTAGATGGAGTTGGAGGACAAGAATCAGAGCATACCTGCAAGGTTCTTCCCAACCACCACAAGGGATGCACGATGGGGGTTAAGGTACACCGGCACACCCGGACCGTACGTGTACCCGACCAGCTCTATAGCTTCGTTCGAACCTCCGGCTGGCTGCCTAGATTGTACCTTTTATCAACAAACCCTCGAGGGAACATCCTTCCTGTCAAACATGCATGCTAGGGGTTGCCGCCGCAATCAGTTTTCTCATCAAGAAACTTGCATGCCGCTCATCACCGAGGCTTTGCTGGTTTGTTTGGTGGTGAACCGCCTATGTCATTGAAAGCCTATATGGAGTTGGAGGAGAGGAATCAGAGCATACCTACAAGGCTCTTCCCAACCACCACCACGGATGCATGATGGGGGTTAAGGTACACTGGCACACCCGGACCATACATGTACCCAGCCAACCGTGTAGCTTAGTTCGAACATCCGGTTGGCTGCCTAGATGGTACCTTTTATCCTCAAACCCTCGAGGGAACATCCTTTTTGTCAAACATGCATGCTGGGGGCCGCCCCCGCAGTTAGTTTCTCATCAAGAAACTTGCACGGCGCTCATCACCTAGGCTTTGCTAGTTTGTCTGGTGGTGAACCGCCTGCATCATCAGAAGCCTAGATGGAGTTTGAGGACAGAAATCAGAGCATACCTCCAAGGCTCTATCAAACCACCATTGGGTACACACGAGGGGGGTTATGGTACACCAGCACACCCGAACTGTACATGTACCTGACCAGCCTTGCAGCTCTGTTTGAACCTCCGACTGGCTGCCTAGATGGTACACCTTTAATCCTCAAACCCTTGAGGGAACATCCTTCCTATCAAACATGCATGGCGGGGGCCTGCCCTTGCAGTCAGTTTCTCATCAAGAAACTTGCATGTCGTTCATCAACAGGGCTTTGCTGGTTTGTCTGGTGGTGAACCGTCTGCATCATCAGAAGCCTAGATGGAGTTGGAGGACAAGAATCAGAGCATACCTACAAGGTTGTTGCCAACCACCACCGGTGATGCACAACGGGGGTTAAGGTACACCACCACACCCGGACTGTACGTGTACTCGGCCAACCATGCAGCTTCGTTTGAACCTCCAGCTGTCTGCCTAGATGGTACCTTCTATCCTCAAACCCTCGAGGGAACATCATTAGGGCATGCCCAGCTGTAAGGATCGAATGCCCAAGAGGGGGGGGGGGTGAATTGGGCTTCTTTAAAAAATCTAAGCAATAAAACTTAATTCCTAAAAGCCCAATTCCCTACGCAAACTATCTATGCATTCAAGTAAACAGGAACTTTGCGGAATGTAAAATGCATAAACGTAAAGGAAAGGAGGAGGATGCAAACTCCCGAGGAGACAGGAGGATTTATCCCGTGGTTCGGCAAGATCGTCAAGATCTTCCTACATCCATGTTGTGGCACCCACCAAAGGGTTTTGCCACACCCAAGTCACAGAGATGAGGGATCTTCACTATTCCTCTCCGTTTGCCAACCTCGGCAAGGTGGAGCTTAAGCCTTGTACAACATCGACCCTCTGGGCTTCCACAAACGCCTTGGCAAGCTTCGGAAGTCTCCTCACAGTTACAAACACCAAGGGCACTCCCTTGAGGCTCTCACTATCCTAGAGAGTCCACTCACCCAGAATGGAGGCACACAAGCTCTCTCTCTAGCTAGATCTAGCCTAACTCTTGGTGTATAGGTGGTCAAAATGATGTAGAAGTGATGGCTCTTGGTCTAGAATGCTTGTGGATGTGTTGATAATGTCTGGTGATCAAGACTTGGCGAAATGACAGGATTAGGGGGTATTTATAGCCAGCCTCCCCGAAATAGCCGTTGGAAAAGTAGGCTGACAGAACTTTACTGTGAACACCGGATGATCCGATGCTTAGTTATCATTGGTCAAGTTTACTTTAGCTGACGTCATTGTGTCAGATATGACTGTTGTTAGACCGATGTTGCTCCTGTCTTCTCATCGGATGATCCGGTGGCTCTTCCTCCAGAATTGACTCAAACTTGATGCTTACTGGAGTGATTGACCGATGTGTATACATCTGTACATCGGATGATCTGGTGCTACACTTGGTCCAATGATATTGAAAATTGTACTGATGGACCGATATAGATGAGTCATTCACATTAGATGATCCGGTGAGTGCTTTGTTCTGAGGTCTTCTTCTTCAACTGAACCAACTCGACCGATGTGTTGTTCTGAGGTATCATCGGTTGTTCCGGTGAGTTGATTTTGTTTGCTTCGAGTTGTTTCTAAGTGATTCTTTTGTGTCTTGCTCAAATGACCTCTTAGACTTTGTTGAAAATATATTTTTGATGTAAAGCATTAAGTGTCATCAATTTTGGTTGAGTGACTTTGACATAAGAGCTTTCACTTCTTGTCTTCATATCATTGATTTGATCTCATACATTGATTGAATATGGGTCTCCAATGACATATTGATTTCATTTGATTGAGTGATTATGGGGACCCTGCATTCACAAATTCATTAGTAAAATCCAATGGTTGTCATTAATCACCGAAACCATACCTCATGGGGGCCTAGATGCTTTCAATCTCCCCCTTTTTGGTGATTGATGACAACACAACAATTAAAGCGCAATAGTTATGAATTTGATAGAATGAAACTTAAACGGATATGTCATGAATACAAGATTATCACACTTAAAATTTGAAGGCTCAAAATCAAGTGATCACAAGATATAGATAGACTTCAAATAAGCTCAATCGATTAATAAACACCAAATGAGTAGCAAAAGCATTGAATTACACAAGATAAAGAAACAGACTCCCCCTGAGACTAAGCTATCCTATAAGCAACCCTCCCCCTGACTCTCTAACTCTTCTCCCCCTTTGGCATCAAGACACCAAAAACGGATCCAAGTGCCTAAGGACCCTGAGTACTAGGCGCGATGACGAACTGGTCACCGTCACTGTCGTTGGAGCTGCTGCCTGGAGTAGTGGAAGGAGCTGTCGAAGCCGTAGGAGCCATAGGAGGTGCCTGCTGGGTAGGTGCTGCTGGAACAGGGGCACTAGCGACGGATGTCGGCGTCTGCTGGAACAGTGTCATAGCCGGCAGCGGGGAGTGAATCGGTGCGCCAGGAGCCAGTAGTGGAGACATGCTGATGGAGGGGATTGGCGTAGATGGCACCGGAGCGGCAGCTGGAGCCAGGACTGGTGGTGGTGGAGCGACGCCTGGCAGGTGCGACGGGAGGGCAATCCCGGTCTGGGTGTAGAGGTTGGTGATCAACCCCAGGATGCCCATCATCGCCTGCTGCGTCTGCTGCTGCTGGTCGAGGGTGCGCTGGTGCATCTGGTCTATGAGCTCAGTCAGCCGGTCAGTGTCCTCTCGCCTCTCACGGGCGATCTGGCGCTCCATATCCTGCTGCTACTGCTGGAGCTCCAGAAGGCATGCAGCCTGCTCCGCTCGGGCCTGCTCAGCTGCAAGCCGGTCCAAGCGCTACTGCTCAACCATCTGCTGGAGGAGTGAAGTGAGCTCTGACGACTGAGTGACCTGTGCCTCAGTGACGGGAGGTGGCGTAGGTGGTGGCACTGTAGAGCCTCCAGCCTCCGCGTCGTGCTGCCTGGGTGAGGGTGGAGGTGGAAAGTACTCCTCGACACTGTCGTCGGTGTCACTCTCGGACCAGATGTGCTGCAAGTCCTCACCCTGAGCCTCTGCCTCAGCCAGCCTCTCATCCTCCTTCTCCAGATCAGACCAGTCCTCCTCAGATAGCCGAGCTTTGACCTGACGCTCGACTGGACGGCCAAGACGACGGTCTCCAGGAGCTGGGGCACGGTAGTGACCGAACCGTGTGACACTCTCGTCAGTGAGACGGTCATGCACGTTGGACTCCTCAGGGACCATCATGGAGAGAAGATAGCTAATCCAGTGTCCATACACGAGCTGCCTCATCATGCCCACTCCATCAGTGATCACATCCTCCATCTCGCATATGAGGACGTCCACTATGTCGAACTCCATCCCATTCATGATGTAGAACAGGAGGGTCTATTGTAGACTGGTGAACCCCTCTAGATAACCTGACCTCGGCAAGAGCGTGCGGCGCAAGGCGAGGTGCACTGTGCACGCAGCTGGGGTCAACAGAGCCGGTACCCTCGTATGGTCTGTAGAGAAGGTAGGACCAAACAGGGAACGGATCTCCTCCAGTGGTGGTGCCACTCCTCCAGTGAGCGGCCTCCTCAGCGGATCTGCCATGCCATAGACCCTCTCATGCACGCAAGTGTCGTGCAGGTCCACTCCTAGTAGCTGTGCAAGTGTCTGCCTCGTCAGGTGATGGTGCTGTCCCATGAACATGAAATCAATCGATCTTCTACCCTCAGAGACGTAGAGGGTGGCGTAGAACACGCGGACCCAATCCTCCACATAGGCACTCCTCTCATAGGACATCAGCTGCACCAAATCTCTGTACCTCTCAAGGTATGGGCGAATCTCCGTCTCGACAGCCAGAGCGAGCTGATCCCAGTCCAGAACGTTGTGCTGGAACAACTTGTGGCCTCAGCGTCTGTAGGTCTCGTAGAGGGACGCCTGCATCACAGTCCAGAAACGACTGTCCACAAGGGCTTCTCTGGGCTGCGGGTACCATTCCTCAAGCAGCACACTCCACCTGAGTCTGTGGAGCTGCTTGGCCTTCATCTTCCGGTAGTCGGTCAACCAGACTCCTTCAGCGACATGGACAGTGGTGTCCATCTCATAGATGGCTCGCTAGGCCTCCCTGTCCTCACGACGATCGGCAGCAGTCGGTCTCGAACGAGGTGCTGCCGACGGATGACCCCCACGGGTCCGGGCTGAGCACCGGCGAACAAGAGGCACTTCCGGCTCTTCTTCGGCCTCGGGCTCATCGATCACAGGAGGCTGCATCGGACGAGCCTCACGGATCCTCAAATATCCTCCTCGGCCTCGCTCTCGCTCCTCGGCGGCGCGAGCAGCCATCAACGCCTTTTTCTCCTCCTTGGACAATTTTTGCTTCTTCGCGGTTGGCTCCGCGATGGCCTTGCCCTTGTTCTTCTTGTCGCGAGCCATTGTGATCGGGCGCGTGAATGGAGTCGACAACATCGAACACACGGAACGGCGACGCAGAGATCGACGCGGCCGGAAACCCTATCGACGACGAAACGGCGACCGTTGAGGGTGGCACCAATGACGCAGAGGGTGGTGGTGGTGTGGCTGGGCGGCAGTGGTGCGCGAGCGGTGGTCAGCGGCGCAGGAGCGGCGGCGGCGGCGCTTGGGTGGAGCGGTAGCGGCGGCTGCGGTGGAGAAAGCGGTGGCGGCGCTGGAGGATGGCGGCGGCGGCGGCTGGAGGGCGGCGGCGGCCGGAGTGTGGCGGCTGTGGCCGGAGGCGGCGGCGCGTGAGGATCGGCGGTGGTGGAAGACGAGATCGGGGAGAGAGAAGAGGGAAGGCGTACGGACGTTTAAATAGTGGGTCCCAAACCCTAGCCGGAATTTTAACACCGGATGGACCGATGTTGAAAGGTAGAGGCATCGGTCGAATGCCACAGTAAGGATATTCAAAAATGGAATGTTGACACCGGATGGTCCGATGTGGGAGGAAGTAGCATCGGTGGGATTTGGCACGGCTCCAAAATTGTGAACACCGGATGGATTGATGCTTTTCAGGATGAACTCATCGGTCGATTTGTCACACTGACTAAACTGACTCTTGGCTTTTGAACACCAACTGTTCCGATGATGGTCTGACCTAGGCATCGGATAATCCGATGACTACAAAACAACAACATCCCATATATATATGTCCTTTGACCAAACAAACAATCAATGAGAAGCACATGTCTTAGGACTTTTTGGGCAACCCCTCACCCCTCAAAAATACTAATATGCCAATAACTTGGCTAGGCCTTAAAGCAAATAGAACACCGAGAAAAATGGGAAGGAAATTATCAAAATAAAATGTAAGGCCCATGCTTTATGAGCTAGAGTATGAAGACTTCTACCTCTTTAAAGCATGTTCCTCTAGGCATTAACGCGCCTAACATTATGTTCTTTCCACCTTATATGAGTTGAGATATTGCATTTCAAACAAGTCTCTTTCTCATGAGGTGGGTTCCCCTTTGTGACAATCTACCGTATGCAATGCCAAACAAATTATAATGCAAGAAATTTAAATATGAGTGCAAGTTTATATGGCAGGCATCATGCAAGACATAAAGTAAATCTATCTTGCCAAATTGAACCTTTCAAAGGCTTCTTCAGGGAGAGCCACTCTCCAAGCCTTGGGAAAACCCAAAAGAACCTCCATCCCAAGCTAACCCTGCTCACCCCTATCCTTTGAGAGTTAGGCAAGACCTATATGAGATGCATTCTTACATGATCATGGCAACTTACATGATGTTTGATGCATCTAGCACATTTAATTCACTTCTTAGCCTAGAAAAAGTTTTCTCATCAAGTGGTTTAGTGAATATATCCGCCAATTGTTCTTCGGACCTAACACCTCGCAATGAGATGTCTCCCTTAGCTTCATGGTCCCTCAAGAAATGATGGCGGATATCAATGTGCTTAGTGCGGGAGTGTTGAACGGGGTTTTTAGCTATCTTAACCGCACTTTCATTGTCACAAAGGAGAGGCACACAACCAAGTTTAATACCAAAGTCCAAAAGGGTTTGCTTCATATAAAGAATTTGGGCACAACATGCACCGGCCGCAATATATTCCGCTTCCGCCGTGGACAAGGCGACGGAATTTTGCTTCTTGCTAGACCAAGAAACTAGGGAACACCCAAGCAAGGGGCACCCACCGGAGGTACCCTTGCGATCCACGCGGCATCCGGCAAAGTCCGAATCCGAGTATCCCAAGAGGTGGAATTTTGCACCTTTAGGGTACCAAAAGCCCACACTAGTGGTATGCTTAAGATACCTAAGTATCCTAAAGACCGCCTTCCGATGCGATTCTTTAGGTGCCACTTGAAAGCGAGCACACAAGCATACACTAAACATGATATCGGGCCTAGATGTGGTAAGATAAAGCAATGAACCAATCATAGAACGGTAGTTAGATTGATCAATAGGTTTACCGTCCTTATCCACGTCGAGATGACAATTTGTTGCCATTGGGGTGCTTCTTGAGCTACAATCTCCCATCTCAAATTTCTTCAAGAGGTCCTTGGTGTACTTCTCTTGATAGACAAAGGTCCCCTCTTGAAGTTGCTTGATTTGAAATCCAAGGAAGAAGTTGAGCTCTCCAATCATTGACATCTCGAATTCCCTAGACATCATTTTGCCAAAATCATGGCTAAGAGCTTCGTTAGTTGAACTAAAAATAATATCATCAACATAAATTTGACAAATAAATAAATCTCCGTTGATGTCTTTGGTGAAGAGTGTAGTGTCCACCCTCCCGATCTTGAATCCTTGCATGATAAGGAAATCCCGTAGTCGTTCATACCACGCCCTAGGTGCTTGCTTGAGCCCGTAGAGCGCCTTGTGCAACCTATACACATGATTAGGATTCCTCGGATCTTCAAACCCGGGAGGTTGTTCAACATAAACAAGCTCGTTAATGTAACCATTAAGAAAGGCACTTTTCACATCCATTTGATAAAGTCTAATATTATGATGTGATGCAAAGGCAAGAAGTATACGGATGGCTTCTAGCCGGGCGACCGGGGCAAATGTCTCCCCAAAGTCTAGTCCTTCAACTTGTGAGAACCCTTTGGCCACAAGTCTTGCCTTATTGCGGACCACAACGCCATTCTCGTCTTGTTTCTTGCGGTACACCCACTTTGTTCCGATGACGTTCTTGTCCTTGGGTCTCTCCTCCAACACCCAAACATCATTGCGGATGAAGTTGTTGAGTTCTTCTTGCATGGCCATCACCCAATTTGGGTCATGGAGTGCTTCCTCAATATGAGTGGGTTCCACACATGAAACAAACGAGTAGTGCTCACAAAATGAAGTGAAATGGCAAGAACGTGTACTTACACCCCTTGACGGACTTCGAATGATTTGGTCCATCGGATGCGCCTTGGAGATGCGTCCATGCCTCATAAGTGGCTGTGAAGCACTTGGCGAAGGTGATGCGTGTTGCTCCTCTTGTGGTTGGACCTGATCATGGACTTCTTCTTCTTCTTGATGTTGTTGTGCTTGTGAGTCTTGAGTCGGCAATGGATCATCCTTCTCTTCTTCGTCAACTTGAGGTGCCATGGAGGTGTTGTTGTTGGAACTTGAAGCTCCCCCTTGATCATGGCTCTCCTCAACTTCAGGCTTGATGTCTCCAATGGTCATGTTCTTCATGGCTTCTCGTAGAGGCTCATCATCTATTTCATCATGACAAAAACTCTCCTCTTGGGAGCCATTAGATTCATCAAACTCAACATCACAACTTTCCTCAACTAAACTGGAGGTTTGGTTGAATACTTGATATGCTTTTGAGCTTGATGCATAACCAAGAAATATACCAACATCACATCTTCTTTCAAACTTACCGAGCCTTTTCTTGCGGTAGATGTAGAACTTGCACCCAAAGACTCGAAAGTAGGAGATGTTGGGCTTTCTCCCAATGAGAAGCACGTACGGGGTCTTTTGAAGTAGGCGATGTAGGTAGACCCTATTTGCGGCATGGCACACCGTGTTGATTGCTTCAGCCCAAAACTTTTCTGATGTGCCGTAGTCATCAAGCATTGCTCTCGCAAGAGTGATGAGTGTCTTGTTCTTCCTTTCAACGAAACCATTTTGTTGAGGGGTGTATGTGGCCGAAAACTCATGCTTCACACCTTCACGGTCACACCACTCCCCAATGTTATAGTTCTTGAATTCGGTGCCGTTGCCACTCCGGACCTTGATGATGGGAAGTTGAAATTCCCTTGGAGCGCGGTTGGCGAAGGTCTTGAACACTTACGGAGTTTCACTCTTGTCACCTAGAAATAGAGTCCAAGCATAGCGAGAGTAGTCATCAACAATAACAAGACAATAGAGGTTACCGCCAAGACTTTGATATGTGGACGGTCCGAAGAGGTCCATGTGAAGTAGTTCAAGTGGCTTGGAGGTTGACACCATTGTCTTCATTGGGTGGTGTGAAGCAACTTGCTTCCCGGCTTGACAAGCGCTACAAAGCTTGTTCTTCTCAAATGTAACATCCTTCACGCCGGTCACCATCCCAAGCTTTAATGACTTCTTGAGCTTGCTCATCCCAATGTGCGCTATGTGTCGGTGCCATAGCCATCCCAAACTTGTCTTAGTGAAAAGGCAAGTGGTCAAGCTAGCATTCTTGTTGGAGAAGTCTACTAGGTAGAGATGTCCATGCCGAAATCCTTTGAAGACTATGTCTTGGCTTGTCTCACTACTCACAACAACATCATTTTTGCTAAATGTGCACGTTAGTAATTGTGCAATAGAAAGTAAATTAAAACTAAGTGACTTAACGTACAGAACATTAGAAATAGATAAGTCATTTGAAATAGCAATTTTACCTAACCCAATTACCTTTCCCTTAGAGTTATCACCAAAGGTGACTTGTTCATGATTGCCGGGGTTTTCTATGGTGGTGAACATACCATCATTGCCGGTCATATGTTGAGTGCACCCGCTATCGAGTACCCAATGCTTTCCTCCGGCTTTGTAGTTCACCTACACACATGAATTCAATTTTTGTCTTTAGGCACCCAAGCCAACTTAGGTCCTTGTATGTGTGATACAAGTGTTTTTGGGACCCAAAGTTGCTTGGGGAGCTTCCCCTTCATGCCCTTCATGTCTTTGCCAATGAACCTTGCCTTCACCTTGCCATGTACTTTACTCAAGAGATAGTAAAGATCATTGAAAGTAGATTTGTAGTTAGGAGGCAATTTTGGAGAAGGTCGGTTAGGAAGAGGACACTCCCTTGTGTGGTGACCGGTGACCTCACAATGTTGGCAATAAGAACCAACTTCCTTGATGAAGCTTGTTCTTAGCTCCGGTGAGGGCACCTTTCCTTTGTTAGGCACCGGGAAGGATCCAAGTCCTCTCTTGTTGAAGGCCTTTGCTTGTTGGAAGAGGATTTCCTTGTGCTTGACTTCTCCTTTTGAAAGTCTAGCCACACTAGTGCGGAGACTCTCAATTTCTTCCAACAAGTCCTTCTCCCTAGCATTTTCTTTCAAAGGCAAAGACTTGTGCAAGACATTAGTGGCATGAGAAGTAATGGATATCTTATCATTAAGAGTTTGTTTCTTCATAGTTTTTAACTCTTGATCAAGCACTTCATAAGCAAGGTTAAGTGTTTGATGATCTTGTATTAACTCATTGTGCTTTCCCAAGAGTGCTTGATGGGCTAAGTCAAGCTCATGATGATCTAGCTTGATTTGAGCCTTATCCTCCTCAACTTGCTTGACATGGGATTTGAGCGTGTCATGCTCTTTGAGTATGCTTTCATACTTGTCAAGCAAATCAAGGTTAGCACTCTCAAGCTTAGCACGAGTTCCTTCAAGAGCCTTAACCTTACTCTTTTCCCTCTTAATGATAGTGTGATATTCATTTATTAAAGAAGTTAAATCATCAGGGGAAAGCTCATCATCGCTAGAGTCGTCACATACCTTGGTGTTACCTTTCGCCATGAGGCACATGGGCGGTGGATGAAGAGGTGAGTCACCATTGTTGGCAATGGCGAGGCTGGCCAAACTTTCTTCTTCCGCTTCACTCTCTTCATCACTTGTTTCTTCATCGGTGACCCATTCATTTGCCTCACACATGAACACCTTTTGTGGGCCATTTCTCTTCTTTGGGAAGAGTCTTGCCTTCTTTCCCTTGTCATTTTTCCTCTTCCCAAAGGATCTTGGTTTGGGTTTGGCCTCTTCTTCATCATCTTCACTTTCTTAAAGCTTGCGATGCTTGCTCTTGTGGTTCTCTCTTCTTTTGTCCGGTTTTGGACAATCATAGGAGATGTGGCCTTGATCACCACAATTTTAGCAAGTCTTGTGATCATCTCTCCTTGGTAGAAATGCTTTCTTCTTGGGATCAAAGGTGTATCCCTTCTTGGTAATCTTGGAGTTCAAGCGTGAGAACTTTCTCATCATCAACACAAGCTCATCATCATCATCTTCACTTGATGCTTGCTCTTCTTCACTTGAGCTAGGCTCAACCACCTTCTTCTTCTTGAGGCTTGTTTTCTTGGTGGAGGCCTTTAGAGCGATTATTTTTGAAGATGATTGCTCCATCATCCCAAGCACACTCATCTCATGAGCGTGAATTTCTCCAATGAGCTCCGAAACTTCAATGTGGTCAAGAGACTATTTTTGGAGCATGGAGTTGATGATGCTGTACTTTGGCTTGGGAAGGAGTATGAGGATCTTGCGGTTGATGAGTCCCTTGCCAAGAGAAGCAATGTCAAGAGCATTGATTTCTTCAATAAGCACATTCAAGCGAGAGAACATTTCATTGACATTTTCATGAGGAAGCATTTTAAATACATCATAATTGGCTTTAAGCATATGATATTTTAGTTCTTTGACACGAGAAGAGCCCTCATGAATCTCTATTAAGCAAGCCCAAATTTCACAAGCTTTTTCTTTACTAGCAATTCTAGCAAACACATCTTGACTAATACATTCATAGATTGCATTCCTAGCTTTAACATCCCATTTAATTTGATCACCAACATAGTTGTGTTCTCCAAACCCCGCGTGGGTCGCTTCCCATACTTCGGGAGCAATAGCCTCTAGATAAGCGTGCATGCGTGCTTTCCAATAGGCAAAGTTCTTGCCCTCGAAGATAGGAACCGAACCCCCAACCTTGGCCATTTTAGCTCTCTAGCGGTGAAGCTAGAATGATCCTATGAGAAACCTTGCTCTGATACCAATTGTAAGGATCGAATGCCCAAGAGGGGGGGGGGGGTGAATTGGGCTTCTTTAAAAAATCTAAGCAATAAAACTTAATTCCTAAAAGCCGAATTCCCTACGCAAACTATCTATGCATTCAAGTAAAAAGGAACTTTGCGGAATGTAAAATGCATAAACGTAAAGGAAAGGAGGATGATGCAAACTCCCGAGGAGACACGAGGATTTATCCCGTGGTTCGGCAAGATCGTCAAGATCTTCCTACATCCACGTTGTGGCACCCACCAAAGGGTTTTGCCACACCCAAGTCACCGAGACGAGGGATCTTCACTATTCCTCTCCGTTTGCCAACCTCGGCAAGGTGGAGCTCAATCCTTGTACAACTTCGACCCTCTGGGCTTCCACAAATGCCTTGGCAAGCTCCGGAAGTCTCCTCACAGTTACAAACACCATGGGCACTCCCTTGAGGCTCTCACTATCCTAGAGAGTCCACTCACCCAGAATGGAGGCACACATGCTCTCTCTGTAGCTAGATCTAGCCTAACTCTTGGTGTATAGGTGGTCGAAATGATGTAGAAGTGATGGCTCTTGGTCTTGAATGATTGTGGATGTGTTGATAATGTCTGGTGATCAAGACTTGGCGAAATGACAGGACTAGGGGGTATTTATAGCCAGCCTACCCAAAATAGCTGTTGGAAAAGTAGGCTGACAGAACTTTACTGTGAACACCGGATGATCCGATGTCTCCCTTTAGTTATCATCGGTCAAGTTTACTTTAGCTGACGTCATTGTGTCAGATATGACCGTTGTTAGACCGATGTTTCTCCTGTCTTCTCATCGGATGATCCGGTGGCTCTTCCTCCAGAATTGACTCAAATTTGATGCTTACTGGAGTGATTGACCGATGTGTATACTTCTGTACATCAGATGATCCGGTGCTACACTTGGTCCAATGATATTGCAAACTGTACTGATGGACCGATGTAGATGAGCCATTCACATCGGATGATCCAGTGAGTGCTTTGTTCTGAAGTCTTCTTCTTCAGCTGAACCAATTCGACCGATGTGTTGTTTTGAGGTATCATCGGTTGATCCGGTGAGTTGATTTTGTTTGCTTCGAGTTGTTTCTAAGTGATTCTTTTGTGTCTTGCTCAAATGACCTCTTAGACTTTGTTGAAAATATATTTCTGATGTAAAGCATTAAGTGTCATCAATTTTGGTTGAGTGACTTTAACATAAGAGCTTTCACTTCTTGTCTTCATATCATTGATTTGATCTCATACATTGATTGAATATGGGTCTCCAATGACATATTGATTTCATTTGATTGAGTGATTATGGGGACCTTGCATTCACAAATTCATTAGTAAAATCCAATGGTTGTCATTAATCACCGAAATCATACCTCATGGAGGCCTATATGCTTTCACCAGCTGCACTTGTAACTCCTCTGAGATCTCCTTTTGGAATCCCATCGATCGGTCGGGCAGCCCACATCCACCACATGGACGCTACACACCCATGTCCGAACAGTGCGACTGGATGCGAAAGGAAGAGGGTCAAAGGAGGAAAGGGACATCAAGACCACACGCAATCAGTATACGTGGCTAAAAGAAGAGGCAAAGTGACGAAAGGGAAGACGATATCACAAGGAAGGAGGCCGCTCCCAACCAATTATATCTGCGGCCGGACGCGGCTTCTCTCCTCACTTGCGTGCTCCTGTTGACTTGTCATACTATTATTGGTTGTGAAAATGTGTTTATTAGACTGGAAATAAATGAAGAGACGAATAAAGTATGACACGTCAGCGCGACCATGCATGGAGGAGAGAAGTCAGCCATTTCCGAGGAATATAATTATTACACGTCAGTGGGGAGAGTAGAGAACAGGAGGAGAGAAGCCGTATCTGCAGCCAGTGGGAGGGAAAGAGATAATAAGGACGACGATGGTCGCGGCGCATCCCATCGCCTCGTGGAGAACCAAACTTTAAAGTAGGAGTGTCAATAAAGGTCAAAGATCGTAACTCGCTCGTTTGCTCCTCCCTAGGCTTAAAATTAGACATCATTTTTTCTCTGTTTGCTCTTCCCTAGGCTTAAAAGTTTTATATTTTACAATATTTTTACATATGTAATATGGCATAGGATATACACTTGATAGTTTTGCCAAAAAATGGAGGAGACATATCTATATCCCATGCAACTATGTAAATCCACTCCAATTAAGTAGCTCGTTATTTTTTAAGATGATAAAAAATTATTATCTTATTCTAAGTGAGGTGGGCCGGGGTAGATGATATGGCATAATAGCTTATGTGGCATGCCAATGTGGATGTCCAATTCCGACTAAGGATGAAATTCAAACAGTTGTGTAAAGTTGAGGGGCTAAATTGACCCATTTGAAAGTTCAAGGACCAAACTGAGTTTTGATTGAATGTTTGAAGATGAAGTTGAGTATTATGCCAATTCCGAATGATACAAGCTTGAGATTATGAGCTTGGTGAGCTCAAGCTCAAAAATCTCGAGTAAGCTCATTTATTGTTGTCATCTATGATATGTATGATTAACTAAACTATATAATTCTTTTAAAAATGTTTTATGGGACACAGTTTTTATATATGATAGTAGTAAATAATGTGCAACATCATCCACCTTCTTATTGCATTAGTTGTGAACCTAAATTTAGTAGATTCTACTGTAGATACATGAATTCTGGGCTCGACTCGAGATTGACTCGATCTTTTATCAAACTCAAGCTTAGAAAGACAAGCTCGCTTGAGTTCGACTCATTGACAGCTCTAGATGCAATTAAAGTTTTGGTGCAATCGTGTAATGATTTTCATCCGTTGGATCTACATCTTACAATTATTACATCTTTTCATTTAACCCTTCCACCACCACCCCTCCACCTGGTGGAGGGGGTTAAATAGAAAGATTCAACGACCGTAAGATGTAGATTGATCCAACGGTTGAAGATGGTTGATTGCATGATTGCACCAAGCATTTCATTACATTCTAGTCATTCCCAACTTTAAAATAGGGAATCTTTTGATACAGATTAATCCAGTCGTGATGTTTTTCTCTTCTTGTTTTGTAATGTTGTATTTTTTCTTGTTCGTGGTGTTGTTTTTCTTGTTTTGTACTTACTCCTTCCCATATTACTTTTCCTTAATTCGGACAAGTTTTCCAGTTCAAAATTGAACTAAAAAACTTGTTCTAAGGACAAGTAATATAGGAAGGAGGGAGTACTGCTTTATGATAGTTTACTCAATGTTGTTCATCTGTTCCATCTGTTATTTTCTTTCTATCTGGTGTTTAGTGAACTATCTGTTCTATTTGTATTATCGGTATGAATGACCTTCACACTGTAGGTGGACTCTAAAGCGGCCTATACGATCCTTTAACCGCTAGAGGTGCCAGGAGATCGCCTGCAGCGGGGCCTGCAAAGCGGTCTGTAAAGTAGTATAGTAACGGGAAAACACAACAGGTAGTGACGACTGTAAAGAAAAGTGGATACAAAGAACAAAGAGAAAAGAAAAGAAAGGACGAGAAAAGAAACTCTGGAGCCCACTTGGCAATATTTCGAGTAAAATTTGTGTTATGCAATATTGTGCGCAGTGGAAAGGAGGTTACCACTGATATTTTGTTGGCCTGGAAGTAGTGACGTAGCTTTCTTGAGGCAACAAAGACTGCATATAGCAGCTTATGCACCTCAATGTAGCGAGTCTTGGCGTCATATAGTACTTCACTAATCAAATAGACTAGCTGCTGGACGGTCCAGATCCTCTCGGGGAGGCTCGGGGCTTCTTCTACATCAATCTGGACCCTCTCGGAGGGGTCCAGATCTTTTTCTTGAGCAACTCGGACCCTCCCAGAGGGGTCTGGACCTTGTTCTTTATTAGCTTGGACCTCTCTCGAGGGGTTCGGGACTTCTTCTTGTATTGCAGGAAGTCCATCGATTGAGAGAGGTTGATCCTTAGGCTTCTTGCCTTTAGGATCCGTGCCCGGGGGTTGGGACCTAGACTCGCCTTCAGGTAGCTCCAGACCCTCCCGGAGGGGTCTAGCCTCCTGAGCTGAAGATGGATCTGGTCTCTCCGCTACCAGAACCAAGCTGACAACCTCCGTAGTTGCCGATATGTAAAGCAGAAGAGGCTCACCAGGCTCTGGAGCTACAAGAAATGGTAGTGTGGTGAGGAGCTTCTTGAGCTCTTGGAACGCCTTCTCTACTTCTTCGGACAAATGGAATGGCCCAGTGAAAGTGCATCTAGGCAATCCCTTGTGGGTTTTGGAAGACTGATGACAAACAAATGAGATCCTAATGAATTTGTTGAGATGACTGCAGGATAAGCAAAATGAGCTAGTATGGTGCACTCAAAAATGTGAAAAATAAAGTGGTGTACAAAAGAGAAAAGCCCAACTAACAAATGAAGTGCAAAGTAGATTTAAATGTATAGGATGTGTGTGAGAGACACATCCCAAGAGCTCAAGGCTTTGTGTAGGGGTAAGGGCTTAATAACACCTTAAAATTCACTGAGCACCAGACTAGTCCGTTCATGGACCGGACTAGTCTATTAAACTCTTTGTTGTCCAAGTACACCGTGCACCAGACTAGTCCGATTGTGGACCGAACTAGTCCGTTAACATTTCTAGAATCCAATAACACAGTGCACCAAAATAGTCCGATCATGGACCGGACTAGTCCGTTCATATCTCTGTAAATCCTTTTAAGTGTACCCCGCACAAGTCCGTTCACATGACAAGACTAGTCCATTGAACTCTCGAGAGTCCAATTACATATAGCACCGGGTAAGTCCATTCTTGGATCGGACTAGTCCGTTCAACTCTGTGGAGTTGAATTACAAATGGCACTGGACAAGTCCAGACATCTACCGGACTATTCCAGCATACCTCACACAATTAGGGTTTCTAGTGTGCTTCATTCCACACCGACTTTCAAAAAAGCACACGGGACAAGTCCGGTACCTAGTACGGACTAGTCCGGTCGTTGGGATTTCTAATGGTAACTTTTTGGAAACCCTATAATTAGGAGATCCACAACCCCACAATCACAACTTTCTATTCCTACTGTCAAAATCATAAACCCTAGCGTCGCCACGTGTCCCAAGAGCCCAAAAACACATCTCCCCATGCATCTAAAGTCCAAAAAGGTGAAAACCTATTGAACACTTAGATTTGGGATTGGGAGATTGTCATCTACACGTTGTTGAGCTCTTGGGGTTTGATCTCTTGACACTCATGCTCTTTCTTGTAATCTTTTGAGTTTATATGATCATTTTCTCATTGTAATTCTTTTGGGAGCCATCAACATGTGAGGTTGCCCCATAAACTCGGTGATTGTCTGTGATAGTGAAATCAAGTCTGCCTTTTGTGGTGACTAGAAGAGGGAAAGGGTTTGAAGAGACCCGACTCTGTATGGGCTTCCTCAACGAGGAGTAGATCTCTTCGGTGAGATCGAACCTCGGTAAAAATTGGTGTCTCGTGTGCTTCTTTACTTTTGCAACTTGATTAGGGCACATACATAGTTGATCAATATCATAACTTGAATTCTAATTTTTTTCACATGCAACTTCACGTCATCAATTGTAAATACAAGTAAACTTATCTGTTGTTCACATTTCTGCTGCTTAAAGAATTTAAATCCTGTATTGATACTTAGTCAAATCGGCATACACCAGGCACACCGGACTAGTCCGCCCACACAACTGAACAAGTCTGGTCAATTAAGTTTTCTACCATTTGATCAAGTTGTGAAGACAACCCAAAAATAATCATGTCAATTGGATCTGTAAAACTCGAGTTATGGTAAAACCACCGACGAAAGGTAGTGTTGTCCAGAAACTCGACGAGTAAAACTTGTCTGGAACAAGTCGGACGAACAATGCACAAAAGTTCCTTCAAACTACGAATTTTATTCAATAGAACACAAGAGGAACAGGCCCAAAGTCGTGCACCACGAGCTTTTGCTCCCTTGCTTATATAACCAGCCCTTAGGCCAACCCAATCTCAACTAGGATTCTAATCCTACTCAGATCACGAATCGAAACTACCCATAGCTGCTTAGGACTCTTCTATACGAAGATAGAAGCAATATTAAGACTTCCAAACACCTTAGGAACGTAACTCACATTCCTAAAGCAACCCAAATTCGTGACCCACACGATATCCTATAATAACCAACTCAAATCTTTCCATATTTGAGTCAAACCGGACTCAGCCGCAGCTTGAGTCCATAACCTAGTCGGTTGGACCTTTCCGACCAATTCTTTACATCCACATCTCTTCATCACGCCTCGGAACCATGTAGCCACGTCTATGCACTCCTTGCACACGTGCAAAAATCTTCCAACGACGTCCATGATACCTTCATATGCATTGTTCTTGATTCAAACATGGTGCGCAACCTCCCGATCAACTCAACCACAATTTCTCCCGAACTTGGTTGTTGAACCTCATCTTCTCCCTAAGACTAGTTCAATGGATCCCATCACCAGCCATGTTTTGAACTCAAGCAGCACCTCCACATGAATAAACAACCAATCCATACGAGCCCAAGTCCGCGACTTGACTCAAGTTAGTTCCGAACACAACACCTTACGTGAGCACCTCACATAAGCATGTTGCAAACCATAGCAAAATGATATCAACCATATCAACTAAAACACACCAAAAACTTAGTAAAAGAATACTAAGCAACCTTTCCGTAAGTGTAAAGCAAGTTCGAAACATTTCACATGAAAATTTGGAACAATACGATCAAGCTCCGAACCTTGCCAAAGCTAACGGGAGCTTACCAAAGCTAGTACAACCTAGCGCCGGAGCTTATCAAAACTAGCACAACCTAGCACCGGAGCTTACCAAAGCTAGTACATCCTAGCGCTGGAGCTTACCAAAGCTAGTCGGACCTAGCGCCGGAGCTAACCAAAACTAGTCGGAACTAGTAATCCCAAAAGTCAGAGCTAGAAAAACATGTCGGAGCTAACCAACATAACTCGGACCTAGCAATACATATCGGAGCTTAACAAAGATATGTCGGGGCTATCAAAGACATGCCGGAGCTAAAGACAAAGCTCACCGGAGCTACCCAAAAACATGTCGGATCTAGACAAAGAAAGTCGGACCTTGTGGAAGCTCGGAGCTAGAGTCAGACCTTGCTAAAAAGAAATTATGGCAGCACTCAAAACTTCTATTGTCAAAGACAATGTATTCAGCACACATACGTCTCACAGTATTAGAGCAGGTTCTCCATCAACGAGACTCACCGCTCGGAGAGATCAATGGCCTATGAGAAGAACAACGAGATCCCAAAGGTGCTCAACACTGAGAAAGAGCAAGAAACTAAAGCATTCGATGTACTAAGAGAAAATCCACATGATGATAAAGAAGTATGTCAACTGAAGGCACTTCTGAGGAAAAAAACCGCTGGCACAAAAGGGAAAAGAAGAAGAGAAGACGACAGAGAGTGGTCATCACCACTACTCCCGATATCCTTGAAATTATAATCATCTTAATTCAAATAATCACTATCTTTCTATTCCCATGGAAAAACCTTTGCAATTTAACAGAAATGACTACACCATGTGGAAATACAATATGAAGATGCATCTAATCTCTTTGAATCCTATTCTTTGGCATATTGTGTGCATAGGTGTAGATATCCTGGATACGGACGAAGAGCTCACTCTAGAACATGAACAAGAAATCCACCACAACGCACAATATGTTGCAGTGATCACCTTATCACTGAGCAGAGAGGAGTTCACCAAAATTGATGGATTGGAAAGCGCAATAGAAATCTAGGATACACTTAAAAAAGCTCGTGAGGGAAATAAGTCAGTCCGAGTAGCCAAAATTGAGATGCTTGAAGGAGAGTTGGGGAGATTTGCTAGTGAGGAAGGCAAATCACCTCAAGACATGTACAACCGGATGAAGGCTCTCATCAATAATACTCGCGCCTCTGGAAGCAAGAAGTGGACTGACCATGAGGGGGGTTAAAAGAATGATTAGAGCCTTTATGCCAAGAAACGTCACCTTATGCTCAATGATCCAAGAAAGCCCTGAGTTCCACAAAATGACCTCGGATGAGCTATTGGGAAAGATCATAAACCATGGGATTATGGAGAAGGATGTTGCTCTCAAAGCAACGTGCGGACCCGAGGGAAAGGAAACTCATGAAGCTCAAGATGAGGAAGATACAAGTGACATGAGCACTGATCTAGATGAAGAAGAGATGGTACTATTCATCAAGAAATTCAAGCGCATGATGAAAAGAAGACATGACAGTAACTCAAATGAAGGGAAGAGCAAAGAGAAAGGAAAATCCAAGGCTCAACGCACATGCTAAAACTGTGTCATGTACGGTCACTTCATGGTTGACTGCACCAATGAAGAGAACAAGAGGAAGAAGAAAATGAAGCCTCAAGAGAAGAAGATCTTCAGAGAAAGGCGACGAGCTCATCAAGCGCACATTGGCAAGTAGTGGGACTCAAACGTTGAGTCCTCCTCTGATGAAGAAGAGGAGATGTCAACCATTGCCATCAAGAAACCCACGAAGAGGTCTACACTCATCCCAAACATTGGAGGATGGGAGACTCACAATCACACTTGCCTTATGTATAAGGAAGGCAAGAAAAAGGTTCGAGTCCCTCCTCCCTCGCTAAATTCCACTATTAATGATTTTGATAGTTCTATTAAAAATGAGAAGATGTTTAGGGGATTGAGTCAAACCGCATTAAAGAAAATGAAAATATTGTTGGATGAAATCTTTGAGAAGGAGGAGCTTGTCAACCGACAAGAAGATATGCTCATCCATGAAAGGAAGAGGTATCAAGAGGTTGAGAAGCTCCTTGAGCTTGATATAGAGAACAGCAAGTCACTTGAGCATGAGCTGGCCTTGAGTAAGGAAACTTACTCAAAGCTAGTAGACTCCCACCTTGCAATCAAGTATGAACTTGCTAACTTATCAAAAGTTAGAAAGATTATTGAAGTGCAAGTTGAGTCACTCAAGCAATGTGACTCCTCCTCCTCCAAAAGATAACCTTCCAAAGGTGTAAGTTTGACAACAATTGCAACCTGTACATGTTCTGTTAAGGAAAATGTTGTCAAATCTGATCCTTCTACTTCTCATGCAAAGCATCCTTCCCAAAGCGACATCTTTGGCAAGGAGAAGATCAAATATGCATCCCGACGTCAAAGATGGTCTTGGGTTTAACAAGAACAAACACATGTCCATAAATGATCATGCTGAGAAGAATATTATCTTTGTTAATGCAGAACCACATAAATCTTACTTGCAAATCTTATTTCGTACCTATGATGCTTCATATTTACTTATGAAAGACAAATCTGGAAATGTAGTTGCTAAATATGCAGGGCCATGCCACAAGAATTCAAAAACTTGTGTGTGGGTGCCCAAGACTCTTGTGACTAACCTAACAGGACAAAAGCAAGCTTGGGTACCTAAAACCAAGGAATAATCTTGTTTTGCAAGCCTACTCCTCTGGTGGATCAAAATGGATGCTAGACAGTGGATACACAAATCACATGACCGGAGAGAGGAACATGTTCATGGAGTATGAGCGCAATGCAGAACCATGTGAAGGGATATACTTTGGAGACAATAGCCAAGGAAAGGTCCTTGGTCATGGTAAAATTGAAATCTATTCTCAACATACTCTCTCGAATGTCTTACATGTAGATTCTTTAGATTATAACCTTCTGTCAATATCTCAGCTATACGACAAGGGTTATAATTGTTTATTCACTAATGAGGGTGTGACCGTTTTTAGAAGAAGCGATGGCTCAATTGCATTCAAGGGAATGTTGAAGGGAAAGCTTTATCTTGTTGATTTCAACAATGATAAAGTCGAACTCAATACTTGCTTGGTTGCTAAAACTAACATGGGATGGTTGTGGTATAGATGGCTAGCCCATGTTGGGATGAGAAATCTACAGAAACTTCTAAAAGGTGGTCACATCCGAGGTTTAAGAGATGTTGTTTTTGAGAAAGACAGACCATGCAGCGCTTGCCAGGCGGGAAAACAAGTTGGAGCACAACACCGTGCCAAGAACATGGTGACTACAACAAGACCGTTGTAACTTCTTCACATGGACCTCTTCATTTCAATTGCTTACATAAGCATCGGCGGTAACAAATACGGTTTAGTTATTGTTGATGATTTTACAAGATTCACCTGGGTATTTTTCTTGTATGATAAATCACTCAGGGAATCCTCAAGAAATTCCTTAAAAGATCTCAAAACAAGTTCTCACTAATCGTGAAGAATATTAGATGTGACAACAGGACATAATTAAAAAATACACAAGCTGAGGAGTACCTTGATGAAGAAGGAATAAAGCATGAGTTTTCGGCATCTTACTCCCCTCAACAAAATGGGGTGGCCGAAAGAAAAATAGAACACTAATTGAAATGGCGAGGACAATGTTGGACCAATACAAGACATCGGAACGGTTTTGGGCCGAAGCAGTGAACACCGCTTGTCACACTACAAATCGGTTGTATCTTCACCGACTCTTGAAGAAAACACCATATGAGCTTCTCACAGGTAACAAGCCAAATGTTTCATATTTCAAAGTGTTTGGTTGTAAATGTTTTATTCTAAACAAGAAATCGTGGACTTCGAAGTTCGCTTCAAAATCTGATGAAGGGTTGTTGCTCGGTTATGATTCGAATGCCTACGCCTATCGTGTCTTCAACAAAGTCTCTGGCTTTGTTGAAGTAGCACGTGACATAGTGTTCGATGGGACTAACGGCTCACAAGTGGAGCAAGTTGATAAGTGTGTGCTAGATCAAGAAGAAGCCCCATGTGAAGTGTTGAGAAGAATGGCACTTGGTGATATTCTACCTCAAGAGCAAGCACAAGACTCAAGTGCACAAGATGAACCTCAACGAGGAAGCAATGATCAAGGGGGAGCTCATGCACAAGATCAAAATCAATAAGATCAAGAAGATCCACATAACCACGGATGCAATGATTTAGGGGAAGACAATGACAATGAAGACAATGAAGAGCAAGAAACTTCACAAGTCCCTCACCCAAGAGTACATCAGAGTGTGTAAAGAGATCATCATGTCAACAACATCATTGGAGATATTACTAAGGGAGTAACTACTAGATCTCGCATTGCAAATATTTTTGAATATTACTCTTTTGTATCTTTTCTGGAACCATACAGGGTAGAAAAAGCCTTAAAAGATCCAGATTGGGTGGTGGCAATGCAAGAGTAGTTGAACAACTACAAGAGAAATGAAGGGTGGGAACTGGTGGAAAGACCAAAGGCAAACATTGTTCGAACAAAATGGGTCTTTTGGAACAAACAAGATGAACATGGATTGGTAACGAGAAATAAAGCAAAACTTGTGGCTAAAGGTTACTCACAAGTTGAAGGTTTTGACTTCGACGAAACTTTCGCTCCCATAGCTAGACTTGAGTCCATTCGTATTTTATTGACATATGCTACTCACCATAATTTCATGTTGTATCAAATGGACGTCAAAAGTGCCTTTCTCAATGGTCCAATTAAGGAGGAAGTATACGTGGAGCAGCCACCAGGATTTGAAGATCAGGAGTACCCCAACCATGTCTATAAACTGCGTAAAGCTCTCTATGGCCTCAAACAAGCTCCTCGAGCTTGGTATGAGTGCCATAGTTATTTTCTATCTCAAAATGGTTTCACAAATGGAAAAGATTATTATACTCTGTTCGCAAAACACTTTGATGATCATCTATTTGTATATCAAATCTATGTTAATGATATTATCTTTGGTTATACTAATAAGTCATTTTGTGAAGAGTTTACCAAGATTGTGATAGATAGGTTTGAGATGTCGATGATGAGCGAATTGAATTTCTTCTTGGGATTCCAAGTGAAGCAACAAAAAGAGGGCACCTTTATAAGTCAAACCAAGTACACGCAGAACATCCTAAAGAAGTTCAATATGGACAAGGCCAAGCCCATCAAGACACCCATGGCAACTAACGGACATCTCGACCTCAATGAAGATGGTCCAAATGTAGATCAAAAGTTATATCGGTCTATGATTGGATCATTACTCTATTTATGTGCATCTAGGCCAGATATTATGCTTAGTGTATGCATGTGTGCAAGGTTTCAAGCTGCACCTAAAGAGTGCCATTTAATAGCTGTAAAAAGAATCCTAAGATACATTGTACACACACCCAACATGGGCCTTTGGTATCCCAAAGGATCCAAATTTAACTTGATAGGTTATTCCGATGCTGACTATGCAGGATGCAAAGTCGATAGAAAGAGCACATTGGGGACTTGTCAATTCCTTGGTAGATCCCTAGTTTCATGGTCATCCAAAAAGCAAAACTTCATTGCTCTTTCCACAGTCGAAGTGGAGTATGTTGCAGCCAATAGTTGTTGCGCACAACTACTTTAGATGCGACAAACTCTAAGGGACTATGGTTATAATTTGAACCATATTCCACTCCTATGCGATAACGACAATGCTATAAAAATTGCATAGAACCCAGTTGAGCACTCAAGATCTAAGCACATGGATATTCGTCACCATTTCCTGAGAGATCATTCATTAAAAGGTGATATTGTAATTTCACATGTTAGGATTGAAAAACAACTTGCAGATATTTCACAAAGCCATTAGATGAGAAAAGGTTTCGTGAGCTAATAAATGAGCTAAATATACTTGACTCTCGAAATGTGGCTTGAAACACGCACATTTGATTGTGATTTCAAAGTTTACTCATTTTTGTCAAAATTTCCCCATTTTCTAAATTTTCTCTAGAAAATTACTTAAATGAGTAAATCTTGGTGAATTATAGCCATTGTATGATTGTTGTTTGCTTACTTGTCATGCTCATCAAGATTGTTTGTGAAATAATGTCCTTTAGATATCTATTAGATCAAACAACAAAAATCTAGTTGTTTCAATTCAATTCTGTCCTACTGACTCCGGACTTATCCGACGTCAGCACCGAACTTGTCCGTTGTCATAGACTAGTCCGCCCTTAGTCCGATGCACCGGACTTGTCCGGTGTTGACCGGACTAGTCCGGATTTGTCGCGGTTAACCCTAATTCGCCGCTTGGAGCTCTTCTTCCACCTCTCACAACCTCCATTGCATTCTCTCTCCTCTTCCGTGAGCCCCAAAGGCGATTTTCACATCTAGCCACCAAAATCGCGGATTTCTCCATGGGAAATCTCATCCTCGGTGCGGAGCTTGCCCACTCCGGACTAATCCGGCCCCAGGTCCGCTCCTACAACGTGAATCCTCGCCTTACGGTCAAATCCACCTAAAATTCTAGCTCTCAAATTATCTTGATTCTAGCCTATTTCACTTGATTCCTATGGCATACATCACTTCTCTAGATGTACTCCTACTATTTCCTAGTCCTTGTGCATCAATTCGAGCTAGATTTGGTTCAAATAGGAAAGTTAAGGTTCTTATGCCAGACCGGACTAGTACGGTGTCCAGGTGCAGACAAGTCCGGTTCACCGGACAAGTCCGCACTCTAAAAATGGACAAGTCGGATATGTGACATCTGGACTTCTAAATTCCTAATTGTACTTAGTCTCCAATCCATTCTTATCTAATCCTTGAACCTTCTTGTCAGACACGATGTCTTCAGGTTCAGAGGACAGTTCTTTTCATTATGATGAAGAGGTAGAGCATGCTCGAGTGCAAAGAGCCAAGGAGAGGGTGATGAAGAAAAGACATGATGTCAATGTACACTCTCCTCCTTCCGACGACACTCTTCCTAATAGAAGGAGAGTTGTAGTGAAGAAAGCTGGGCAAGGATGCAGCTGGGAGCTCATCGGGGCCCAAGAGAGCCCTCAATAAGGTCAAAGGACTTGCTAGTGGCCCTATTGGTCCATTGAAGATGAAAGCCCTTACTCACCGCAACAGACAACCATCTAGTGCTGATTTCACTGGCAAAGGAGGTGAGCTAGCTGACAAGTTCACGAAGATAGAAGTCTATGATCAGCCTAAACAATCCGCTGATCCCAGATTTTGGAGTAATTTCCATGCCGATTATTATGAGCATCTGTATTTAAAGATGAGGAATTCTGTCATCGAAAGTCAATGGGTTGATATCACTTATCTCAAATTCAAAAGATATCAAGCCTATCAATGGGTTCTGGAAGCGTTGGAGCTGCATGGACTGAAGCATCTAGTCTCCTTCCAATGGGACTGGAACATTGAGGTTATCAATCAATTCAACTTTTGATGAGGACATCACTTCTATGGATACAAACAACACTCCATTGAACATACAAGATGCAATCAATAGAGTTCATACACACCAATTAATTTCAGAGATGAGCTCGTTCTTATATATTTCCTTATATGTTTTTGATCATAGATTGCTACTTAATGATTTAATTATGATTAGGATCCATGGAGAGGTTCAAGGAGTACTTTGAGGAAGTATTAGGGACATGGAAGACCAGAGAATTCATTCAAAGAAGATGGAAACCGAACCAAACTCAAAATCATATCCAACTCGGAGTCCAGGAGCAGTACGCACTAAAACGGACGCCCAGGATGCATACGAACTCCGTTTTGGACGTTCTACATATGCACAGAAAGAGGAGAGGATAATGTTTCCAATGGAGCTCGTCCCATGTCAAAATTCGTTCGAGTGGACGGGAATCCTTGAAACAAATTCGAGTTCAGAATCTGTCAGGGTGTTGCGCCATCGTATTGGGCCATTGGGCCTTGTATCAAGTCTAAGTCCATTATTTTCGTATCTTAGGGTTAGGTCACGACCCCAACCCCCCTTTGGACGTCCTCCCACCTATATATACTGCATAGTAGCCATCATGAACAATTGGATTTTGCTTAGATCAATAATATCGTCGTTCTACGATTTGTGAGACCCCAACTTCGTGATTTCAGATCGTATCTTCAACGTTCTTGCTCGTGTTCTCAGTTGCACTTGCAGGGATTAGCCTTCTTGGTGAGGTCAAGCGTGTGCAGTACGGTTGGTAACCAACAGGTCCGTGGTGTAGTGATTGCAGGGGTACTCGAACCGCTCGAGTGCTGCGGATCATCAACGTCGAGTTCTCCATCAATCGACTTATCCATTACCTATCGGAAGATCGGGCCTAAACTTTCTTATCAATTGGTATCAGATTGATATCAGATTTCCAGGTTGCCCGTTAGGTAATTCATCTATCTTTTCGATTTGTTTGTTTTTCATACCTAGAGTCCACAAAAAAGCCACAAAAAACTTGTAGTTTAGTAGATCTATTCATCACTTTGTCCAAACCACCATTGAGCCTTTGCAACTTTGTTATTCAGTTTGGTTTTGTTGAGTTTGTGTCCGTGGTTGAGTCATATTGCTGGTTTAGAAAAGGTTTTTTGTCTTAGTTTGAGTTTGGAAAAAGTTTATATCACCCACTCAACTATTATGGTTAGACTACTTAACCCCTCAAACTAAAAAACCAGGTATTCCACCCCTTCACCTTTATGATACCATTTACTTTACCCCCATACTGGTTTTAAAGGGTGGTTTTCCACGCTGGAGCTGAGGTGGACTACTGAGTTTTGTATTGGTTTCATGGGTGGACCTACTTGTAATTGAAAGGTCAAGAGAGTCTGTTGTACATTTTTTCTCTCATTCATTCAACCTGTCCGACAACCCTGACTGCTTTTCTAATCTCTCTTCCTTAAGACCTCAACCCTGCCTGGAAACTTTGGTACGTTATGTGCTCATCATCTTGCAGTATTGCTTCCAAATACTCCAGTCAGGGTTTGATGTTCTAGGAGTCCTATTGTATTCTCTTATTTTTTAGGTAAGGCAAGATCAATTAAAATTTACTGTGCCGTTCTTCCGGGCATGCATTGCTGAATCATGACAACCTTATAATCCAGCGAGATTGAGGGCCTTTCCAAATCATAGATTCAATGGAGACATGGTCTTTCCTTAGCTGGTTACTGGGACGGGTGGCTCCATTTTACTCTTGGGCAGTGAGATCGAGGGCCTGATAATCCAGCTCCTACGAAAGTTTTTGGTAGTATGTGAAGGACAAAGCTACAGCTGGTGATGTTTAAAGTTAGGAATAAGTCTACTTCAGTCGGCAAAGATTAAAGCTGTCCAGGAGACGCAAAGATAAGAGAGAATGTGGCTTGACTTAGGTTAGAGAGAACTCTGCAGTCCACTTCAGCGTTCCAGCGTGGAAAAACCACCTTCAAAACCACTATAGGGGGGTAAATAAACGGTATTGCAAACACGGAGGGGTAGAATACCAGGTTTGTTAGTTTGGGGGGTTAAGTAGTCTAACTATAATGGTTGAGTGGTGATATAGACTTATTCCTTTGAGTTTTACATTGTGTTGATTCATCCTCTTGAATCACGTCATCCTGTCCAAATTAGATTCATATCTGTCCAGTTCAGTATTTTCATCATATCTCACTTATATGAACTCGGATTTTGGTGTTCTTGTACATCCTCGAAAGCTTAAAAAGTTCTCTATAATTTTCATATTCACCAGTTTCCTAGAAAATAGAGCTATCAAGGTCGAAATTGCAATAGATCTAAATCTGTTATTGAACTAGAAATTCTGAACAGTCTGTATTTTGGGGGCAATATCTCCTGCTGTTCTGATCCAAAATAGGTCTTCCATATACTGAAATTAAAGAAAAGAGATAGATATATAATCTTTCTGTTGAAAGTTTTTAGATTTCAAGCCTCTAAGTGTGCCTATTTGTCCTTGGACGATTGAGCAGAAAATCTGTGACAGACTCACGAGATATCTTTGATTGTTTTTCTTTGTGTTCTTCTTTTGCAACACATTCTGAAAAAAGGAAGAACAAAAGAAAAAGGAAAGTGTAAAACAAGATACAAAATTGACACAAAAAAAGAGGAGAAAAAAAAACAAAAAAAACAGAAGTGTTTGCATCCTTTGTGTCATCTAGTTTTATCTCATGACTTGCTTGCTTGAACTACTAGGAACACATTTAGGCCAGCAACTTTGACAAATACTTTGGACAGTTATTCAACATTACTATCTTATTGCATTGTTGCTAATTCTTGCTACATATAATTTCCATCCAAGCTACACCTTACTCTTGAGCAGAATCGATACACCTTTGCAATCATCCCACGCTTCATTGGTTTCTTCATACCGTCCACTGTTTGCCACCTGCAGTGTCGGTAAGAACACTTGTAAGAGCGTGGTAAGACGCTTGAGAGTGTGTGATTCCACTTCCACTTTTCCATTATCCTTTGTAGTTGATAGGGATAACATATTTTTTGTTGTCTTTTGTTTGCTACTAACAATGTCAGGTAAAAGCAAGAATCATGCTTTATATGTTGAGATGATTGACATGATGAAGATGATGATGGAGTTGCTCACTCAAAATCAAACATCAACCAAGGTTTAACATGACATTCAGACCACCTTTACAACACCTTCCACAAGAAGTAATTACATTCTTCCATCTCTTCCTTCTTATGATGGTTTTGGTTACGATGAATATATTGCTTGGGAAATAGAGTTGGATAAAATTTTTGGACAATGTCATATGTGTGAGAAAAGAAAGATTAGAAATGTTGCAAGTGCATTAGTAGGTTGTGCATTGACTTGGTGGAACAACTTAAGTGATTTAGAAAGACCTCGAACATGGAAAGATATGAAAATTCTTATGCGAGAAGCTTTTGCTAATGTATCTAATTGTAAAGATCAAATACATGAACTTGAGAAGAATTTTCTTGTTGTACCTCCTCCTTTGCCTAACCTTTTGCAGGAATATGAACAAATAAATATAGATGCAAATGAGAGTGAGGTATTGAACAACTCTTCTGAATTTTTTGATGAATCAACTCATAATGCATTTGAATTTCTTGCTGAAAATGAGAGTAGTGTTAATGGAATGTTATACAGTTAACCAAGGTATGACATTTTCAGATGTGCTGAATTTTGCTACCAATCATAATATCGATGAGCAGCAACAAGATGAACCTTTTCATAATACACCTTTAACATTAGTTGATTTTCCTACTGATTCTTACAACAAAAATGAGTTGTGTGCTGATAATTATATTGTACCTATGCTAGAACAACCAAATGAGTTTGATACTTTATCACTCACTTGTGCTGAAATTAAGCATTTGATCCCAACTACCTGTGAAAGGAATGAGCTGAAATTGTTATCTTCTCTAAATACTTTGGGCTATATTGAATTTGACACTCTTTGTGATCTAGATATCATAGAGAAGATAATATTTTCTCAATCTGAATTGCCTTTGTTAAGTAGAAATATTTTTAATGCTATAGGCAAATATGAACATAGTGGTATGTTTATGGTGCATGAAGTTTACATATGTCATATGAGGAAGCTCCTTTTGTGCTGCAACAACATGGTCAAGTAAATGAATGTACTAATGCTAATAATATCTTGTCAAGTTTTTCTAGTATTTTTTCCTTGCAGCAGGGACAACAAAACCATTATTCACTGCGGTTGTGCAATATGGACAGTGCTCACTCTATCCCAAAAGCTTCTTTGCTGGACATACAAGCAAGTTGAGGACGGCTTGTCATAAAGAAGGGGAGAATGATGAGATCATGCACGTTATCATTGCACCTACAAACATGACACAATGTTTATTTGTTTGGGATCCTGGCTCAAGTGAATGTGCACTCTTATTTGATGGACAAGATCAAGATGGCGCACTATGTCGTCCACCACCTTGGCCTCCTCAATTCATGCATACAAGAAGATTTGATGGCGTTGCACATTTGGACCAACACATGAGAGGAGATTAACTTGAGTCGAGGACGACTCCAATTCAAGAAGGGAAGGATGATGAGGACATCACTTCTATGGATACAAATAGCATTCCATTGAACATACAAGATGCAATCAATAGAGTTCATACACAACAATTAATTTCAGAGGTGAGCTCATTCTTACATATTTCCTTATATGTTTTTGAGCATAGATTGCTACTTAATGATTTAATTGTGATTAGGATCCATGGAGAGGTTCAAGGAGTACTTGGAGGAAGTATTAGGGACGTGGAAGACTAGAGAATTCATTCAAAGAAGATGGAAACCGAACCAAACTCAAAATCGTATCCAACTCGGAGTCCAGGAGCAGTACGCACTAAAACGGACGCCCAGGATGCATACAAACTCCGTTTTGGACATTCTATATAAGCTCGGAAAGAGAAGAGGATAAACTTTCCAATGGTTTTGGTGCCATGTCAAAATTCATTCGGAGTGGACAGGAATCCTCGAAACAAAATCGAGTTCAGAATATGTCAGGGTGCTGCACCACCCTATTGGGCCATTGGGCCTTGTATCAAGTCTAAGTCCATTATTTTCGTATCTTAGGGTTAGGTCACGACCCCAACCCCCCTTTGGACGTCCTCCCACCTATATATACTGCATAGTAGCTGCCATGAACAATTGGGTTTTGCTTAGATCAATAATATCGCCGTTCTACGGTTTTTGAGACCCCAACTTCGCGATTTCAGATCGTGTCTTTGACGTTTTTGCTCGTGTTCTCAGTTGCACTTTCAGGGATTAGCCTTCTTGGCGAGTTCAAGTGTGTGCAGCACGTTTGACAACCAACGGAGCCGTGGTGTAGTGACTGCAGGGGTACTCGAACTGCTCGAGTGCCGCGGATCATCAACGTCGAGTTCTCCATCAATCGACTTATCCATTACCTATCGGAAGATCGGGCCTAAACTTTCTTATCAATTGGTATCAACTTCACCTTCTACTTTGCTCGTGATGACTGTGACAGGATGATCTGGATGACACATGGAGCACAATATAGTGTCACTTATGAGGATTTTGTAAGAATTCTTCACCTGGAAGATTCTTTGGAGAATGACATAATTATCCACAATCTGAAGCCTCTGAAGAAAGATCATTTAACACCCTCATTTTCATGCATCATGCCCTACATACACTCATATACATGTGTAACATTGATCCACATAAAGAGGAACGAGTTTAAAATTGATTTGGAGCATTTAAAATTTATTTGGAACAAAACCGCACTTAAAATGTAGGAAAGTGCGGACTAGTACGATTTTATTGAGGACTAGTCCGATTTCTCTCTGACTAACAACGGACTTATCCATTTTTGCTGCGGACTAGTCCGATATTGCCTCTGGAAACTTTCAAACTTGTCCGATTTTGTGCAGACTAGTCTGATATTCCAAGAATCCTAGAAAATTTGCTAAGTCCCTGGACTTTTCCGGACTAGTCCGGTGTTCCAGCGGACTTGTCCATTTTCCTCTCTGACTAAAGTCGCACTTGTCTGATTTTTAGCCAGACTTGTCCGATTTTCTCTCTGGACATTTTCGGACTTGTCCGGTCCTTTCTGGACTTGTCCGATATTTTGTGACTCCGAGTTGATCTTTTGTTTTACGACTTGTTTCTTGGGTTTCACATTAAGTGGGCCTAGGGATGTCGTGCCTAACTCTTTTAGAGCCCATGTGGGACTCCAAACCGGCCTCTACTCATCCCAAACTCGAAATCCATCTAACCCTAGCCTCCACCTTTATATAAACATCCCCACCCCTTGGCTTGACATCTATTTACCACTTTTCCACCCCACCCAAACCCTAGTTTGTTGAGAGCCACCATCAAGGAGGGAGGAGAAGATCCCAAGCAAGAAGAAGAAGTTGGAGGAAACGAAAGAGGATCAAGATCTCCACCAAGTTTCGTTCTTCATCACCAATTCATCTCCAAGTTCATCACCAACTCTAAATCATCAAGATCCAAGTGTTACCTCCAAGTTTCTTGATTCATTGGAGTCCTAAACACCTGGTATACCTTCTATTCTTTTTTCCTTACGTGAACTCAACCCCTAATCTCCAAATTCACGTCGATCTAGAAAACCCTAATCTGCTGATCTCGTAAAGTGCGGACTTGTCCGATCCCTAGTGGGCTAGTTCGGTCTTCCTGGCTAAATTCTGTTAAATTAATTCCAAAAACTGACCTAATCAACTCCAAACCTGTATAAATTTGTTAAAAGCTATTAGAACTGGTTAGTGATCATTAAAAGCAATCTATTAACAAGTGCTACCTTGCATTTGCATTAATCTTTCATGTCATGTCATGTTGAGTAATATTTGTGCACTCTTTGATTGTGTTTCTTGTCTTGTATGTTTATTGTGTGGATTAGATGGATTTGCGCTAAAGAGTGCCGCGGAGGATCTACAACACCAAGAGATTGAAGGCTTTGACCCTAATCAACCGCAAGAGCAAGGCAAGTGTCCTTGAAGCATATTGATCCTATTTTAAAATAAGTGTTTTGTTTGAAAAATTGCATGCTTGTGTCATTTTGATGGGAATCCTATGATAGGAAGTTTACTAGCTTTGTTTGACCACCCTTGTAACGTGGAATATATGGTAGAGAGTCGGGAAGGTCTTTTTACCTTTTGCTTCGCTTAATCAACTCGGATGGGAAACAACTATACCACTCAATTTAATTTTGCATGGATGAGATTATGGTTAAGGTGAACTGGTCAAATATGATGTGGCAATGGGTGATCTAAGCAAGCCTGGTATGTGGATGGGTTGGACGTATGGTGGTTTGCTTGTTTTACATCTAAGGACCAGTTCATGCGAGAATAGGTCAGGACTACAGTGCCACCACGAGGCTAAGTATGGGTGCGGTGTAGCTAATTAATTAGGGCTTTGCCAGTGCTATTTGGACCATTATGGATGCTCGGGGAAGGGGTAGTCAGATTGGGTTTGTTGATGATTGGTGGGACTACCCTGGGATTCGAATGGCTCAAGAGGGGGCCCTTGGTTGAAGATGTGCTCTGTAGGAGACATCTCCACCGGTGAAACCTCAGTGGGGTCTAAATAGGCTAGTAATCCCTTTGTAAAGGCTATTTTGTGATCTCTTGGCCATACACCAAATGAAGTGTAATTGGCATAAGAGAGGTTTCTTTAGTCGCCGATGGGTGATGAAATCACAAACACGTGGGTAAAGTGGTACAAACTCTTGAGAGTCTAATAAAACTATCATGATAGCCGTGCTCCCGATTATAAGCACCTAGACAACTTCCATTATTAGAGGGAACTTAGTATTGGGATGGTATTTGGGATGGTTATGGTTGGTATTATGGTTATGGTTGGTTGTAAATTTACTTCCGGTATTGAATATGGTTATTGGCAATAGTGAAATCTGGAATTGTTGATGATGGTAGTGAATTCAGACTGGTATTATGATATTACTTATGATTATGATGGGTTTACTTCACACACATATAATATATTGCTTTTCAAATGTTTTAATGTACTTTTCAGCACTTAGCCATTATTATTGTCATCATTTGAATCAACCACATGCCATACTTTCCACACTTGCTGAGTACGATATGTACTCACTCTTGCAATCCCCCCACAGTTGCAGGTCAGGATTGGGAGTTTAATGGTGATAATGCGGAGTTTTAGGCCGTGTCTACCGTCAGCTTGCCTGTGGTGTTGATTGGAGCTGCGCTATACCCTATTGCTTAGCTGCATAGTTAATTATTTAGTTATTTCCGCTGCATTAGTTGAACTTGTCATTAGTATTCATTAGAACATGTATTCGAGGATAACATGGTTTGTTTAATAAAATTTGGTTAATTAATCTTGTTCTGTGATAATTTTCTTTATACTCTTTTGTGAATGCACTCGTGTATGTGTGATGAACATCCTGGGCGCACATATGCGTTAGCTTGGTTCATTTTTCGGAACCAGACGTCACAGATTGATATCAGAGCCACAGGTTGACCGTAGGATGCAACCTAGATAGAATGGACACTTTAGAGCACATAGGAGCACTCAAGAATCGATGTGTTTTTATTCGGTGTGTTGTTTGCTATATATTGTTTGCTTGTGTGCTTAATAGAGGATTTTGGGATGCTTTAGCATTGCCACGTCCACCTATGCTAGTGTAGCTAGTTATTTAGTTTCATATCCCTTGATGTATTTAGTTGGGAATGTCTCTAATTCTTACCTATTGCTTTTCTTCAGATGGTGAGGACTCGCAACCAGAGGGATGGCAATGATGAGGATGAGAACAATGGAGTGCCTCAGAACAACATTGGACAAGGATCTACTCATGGAGCTATCAACATTGAGTAGCTATTGGCTATGCAAAACCAGCTCATGCAGACCATGATACAAACTATGGGATAGCTGCAGGCTGGCAATATCAACAATCAGCCCCACATGCCTCCACCGCCACCCCTGCCTCCTCATGACCCGTTGGGAGAGTTTATGAGGACTAGGACGCCGACCTTTGCTCAAGCTGTTGACCCTATGGATGCGGATGATTGGCTCAAGTCCGTGGAGAAGAAACTTGCTATTGTCCAATGCAGTGACCGGGAGAAGGTCTTATTTGCTTCTCATCAACTAGTTGGAGCAGCTGCGGATTGGTGGGATGCTTATTGCAATGCTCACGAGAATCAAGAGAGGATCGCTTGGGAAGAATTCAAGGAGAGTTTCCGTTCTCATTATGTGTCGGAAGGTGTTATGATCTTGAAGCGGCAAGAATTTGAGAACTTAAGGCAAGGAAAATCAAGCGTGAGAGAATATCTCAATAAGTTCACTCAACTCTCAAGATATGTGCCTGAGGATGTGAGCCGGGACAGCCGGAAGCAATATTTGTTCATGAGAGGCCTCAACAATGAAATTCAAGTGCAATTGCTCAATTGTGACTATGCAAATTTTCAGAAGCTTGTGGACAAAGCAATTGTGGTTGAGAACAAGATTCGTGAGATGGAGTAAGACAATAAGAGGAAGGCGCCATATCAAGGAAAGCAACAAGGGAGTAATGTGTGCCCTCGCTTTGCGTCGCCCAATGCGCCTTATTACAACTCTTCTATTCTGCTCAGCGCCCTTGATTTGCACCACGCCCAACTTAGTTTGTGCAGCAGCGCCCTGTTATGCAAGCACCTAGGCCTCCAATGCCTTATGCACCTCGTGCTAATTTTCCTGGTGCCAATGTTCAAAACCAAGCTCGTCCCAACAATTCTGGTGGAGTTAAGAAGTGCTATACTTGCGGAGAAGCTGGACACTTTGTGCACCAATGTCCTAAGTCAGGACTTGGTCAAGGAAGCAATGCGCCGAGGCAAAACCCAAGACCCAATGGAGGACAGCCACAAGGGAACCCTGGACAGTAAAATTTGCTCGTGGCAATGTGAACCATGTCTCTACGGAGGATGCTCAACAAGCAGATGACGTGGTCATTGGTATGTTTCTCGCCAACTCCAACCCCGCGACTATGTTATTTGATTCTGGAGCATCACATTCATTCATTGCATTGAAGTATGTTGCCAAGTATAGTTTGCCTATCTCTAATATGAAGTTTACTCTATTGGTTAAGTCTCCTGGAGGAGAGATGAGGACAAATATAGTATGTCCAAAAGTAAGCCTTAGAATAAGGGGGTAGACTTCTCCGCCAACCTCATTGTTTTGGATTCTCAAGGATTGGACATTATACTTGGTATGGACTGGTTGAGGAAGCAAAATGGAGTTATTGAGTGTGCCACAAAGACGGTGAAGTTGACCAATGAGGAAGGGATCTCCATAGAATTTGAAGCATATCAAACCGCACCGAAGCAATTGCAGCTGAATCATATGGACGGTGCCGCAATTGAGGAGATTCTGGTGGTGTGTGAATTTTTGGATGTTTTTCCAGACGAGTTGTCAGGTATGCCACCTGATCGAGACATTGACTTTATTATTGATTTAATACCTAGAACCGCACCTATAGCTAAGAGGTCGTATAGGATGCCTCCTTTGGAATTAGCGGAGCTCAAGAAACAAATTCAAGAGCAACTAGAGAAAGGTTTTATTCGCCTTAGTTCTTCACCTTGGGGAGCGCCCATGCTGTTTGTGGACAAGAAGGATGGAACCCAAAGGATGTGTGTGGATTACCGAGCTCTCAACGAGGTAACAATCAAGAACAAGTACACCTTGCCACGCATAGAAGACTTGTTTGATCAGATGAAGGGTGCTTGTTTCTTTTCTAAGATTGATTTGAGGTCGGGATATTTTCAAATGAATATTAGACCATCGGACATACCCAAAACTGCTTTTAGAACACGGTATGGATCTTATGAGTACATCGTGATGTCTTTTAGATTGACAAATGTACCTGCCTACTTTATGTACCTCATAAATAAAGTCTTCATGGAGTACTTGGACGAGTTCGTCGTGGTGTTCATTGATGATATTATGATCTACTCAAAGGATAAGAAGGAACATGAAGAACACTTGAGGCTTACACTACAGAAATTGAGGGAGCATCAATTATATGCCAAGTTCAACATGTGTCAGTTTTGGTTGGGAGAGGTGTCGTTTTTGGGTCATATCATCTCAGGAGGAGGAGTATCGGTTGACCTCGGAAAAGTGAGAGACGTGTTGAACTGGTAGCCGTCGCAAAATGTCAAGGAAATAAGGAGTTTTCTTGGGATGGCTGGATATTACCGTAGATTCATCAAGGACTTCTCCAAGATAGCCAAGCCAATGATGGAGTTGCTAATGAAGGGAAAGGCTTTCCAATGGACTCAAGCTTGTCAAAACAGTTTTGAGGTGTTGAAGAAGAGGTTGACAACAGCCCCAGTTTTGGTACTGCCGGATGTGAGCATGAGTTTTGATATTTATTGCGACGCATCGAGATAAGGACTTGGATGTGTATTGATGCAAGAAGGTAAAGTGGTTGCCTATGCTTCAAGACAAATGAAGAAACATGAGCAGAATTACCCCACGCACGATTTGGAACTCGCGGCCGTGGTACACGCATTGAAGATTTGGAGGCACTATATTCTTGGACATAGGTGTAAAATTTATACGGATCATAAGAGTTTGAAGTATATTTTCACACAAATGGATCTGAACTTGAGGCAATGGAGATGGTTGGAGCTCATCAAAGATTATGATTTGGGGATCAACTATCATCCGGGAAAAGCCAATGTAGTGGCCGGTGCTTTGAGTAGAAAGGGAGTAAGTCATCAACTCACAGTTCGAGAGTTACCATCCAAGTTATGTAAGGAGTTTGAAAGGTTGAACCTCAGATTTGTAAATGAGATGGAGATGATGGAGTTAAAACCAACCTTGGAGCAAGAAATTCGAGAGGCACAAACCGCAGATGAAGAGATCAAGGAAATCAAGGACAGGACTGAAGAAGAGAGAGAATTCAGATTTGATGAAAATGAACATGGTACCCTATGGCTTGGAAAAAGGATCATTGTGCCTAATGTAAAGCACATACGGGAGACAATATTAAAGGAGGCACATGACTCGCTGTACTCAATTCACCCTGGTTGTACAAAGATGTACAAATACTTGAAGACTAGCTATTGGTGGGACAGCATGAAAAAGGACATAGCTGAATATGTGGCATTGTGTGATGTGTGTCATAGAGTCAAGGTGGAACATCAAAGGCCAGCTGGATTATTGCAACCATTGAAGATCCCGAAATGGAAGTGGGAAGAAATTTTAATGGACTTCATAGTTGGGTTATTACGTACTCAGTCCGGGTATGACTCAATTTGGGTAATTGAGAATCGCTTAACCAAGTCAGCTCATTTTGTCCCTGTGAAGACCAAAAATACAGCTGCACGATTGGCCGAAATTTACATGGAGCATATTGTTTGTCGACATGGAGTCTCTAAGAAGATAGTCTCAGATAGAGGTTCTCAATTTACCTCCAGATTTTGGCAAAAATTGCATGAAGCTTTGGGAACGAGGTTGAATTTTAGTTCAGCATATCATCCCCAAACGGATCGACAAACCGAGAGGACCAATCAGATTTTGGAGGACATGTTAAGAGCTTGTGCTTTGAAGCATGGGAAAAGCTAGGACAAAAGCTTGCCATATGCAAAATTTTCATGCAACAATAGTTACCAAGCAAGCTTGAAAATGTCACCGTATGAAGTGCTTTATGGGAGGAAGTGTAGGACACTTTTATTCTGGAATGAGACAGGAGAAACTCAAGTATTTGGTCCGGGTGTGTTGCAAGAAGCCGAAAAGCAAGTCCAAATAATTCATGAAAACTTGAGGGTTGCCCAATCAAGGCAAAAAGGCTATGCGGACAATAGGAGAAGGAAATTAGCCTTTGAAATAGGAGATTTTGTTTACCTCAAGGTGTCACCAATGAGAGGTCATAAGAGGTTTAACATAAGGGGCAAGCTCACACCTCGTTATATTGGACCCTTCAAGATTTGGGAGAAAAGAGGAGAAGTAGCATATAAGATGGAGATGCCAACTCATCTTTCGGATGTCCATGATGTCTTTCAAGTTTCCCAGCTCAAGAAGTGTTTGAGAGTACCGGAAGAACAAGTGCCAATGGAAGAATTGGAGCTGGAGGAAGATTTGACTTATGTCGAGCAACCGATCAAAATCTTGGAAACCAAGGAGAGAGTCACATGGAACAGGGTGATTCGATGGTGTAAAGTTCAATGGAAGCACCACGCAGAAAAAGAAGCAACTTGGGAGCTCGAAGATGATATCAAGAAGGACTTTCCCTATCTCTTCTTTTCCGCGTTGAATCTCGAGGGCGAGATTCATTTTAAGGGGGGTAGGTTTGTAACACCCTCATTTTCATGCATCATGCCCTACATACACTCATATACATGTTTATCATTGATCCACATAAAGAGGAACGAGTTTAAAATTGATTTGGAGCATTTAAAATTGATTTGGCACAAAACCGCACTTAAAATGCAGGAAAGTGCGGACTAGTCCGATTTTATTGAGGACTAGTCCAATTTCTCTCTGACTAACAACGAACTTGTCCGTTTTTGCTGCGGACTAGTCCGATTTTTCCTCTGGAAACTTTTGGACTTGTCCGATTTTGTGCGGACTAGTCCGATATTCCAAGAATCCTTGAAAATTTGCTAAGTCCCTGGACTTTTCCGGACTAGTACGGTGTTCCAGCGGACTTGTCTGGTTTCCTCTCTGACTAAAGTCGAACTTGTCCGATTTTTGGCCAGACTTGTCTGATTTTCTCTCTGGACATTTTTGGACTAGTCCCGTCCTTTCCGGACTTGCCCGATATTTCGTGACTCCGAGTTGATCTTTTGTTTTACGACTTGTTTCTTGGGTTTCACGTTAAGTGGGCCTAGGGATGTCGTGCCTAACTCTTTTAGAGCCCATGTGAGACTCTAAACCGGCCTCTACTCATCCCAAACTCGAAATCCATCTTATCCTGGCCTCCACCTCTATATAAACAACCCCACCCGTTGGCTTGACATCTATTTGCCACTTTTCCACCCCACCCAAACCCTAGATCGTGGAGAGCCACCATAAAGGATGGAGTAGAAGATCCCACAAGAAGAAGAAGAGGAGGAAATGAAAGAGGATCAAGATCTCCACCAAGTTTCATTCTTCATCACCAATTCATCTCCAAGTTCATCTCCAACCCTAGATAATCAAGATCCAAGTGTTACCTCCAAGTTTCTTGATTCATTGGAGTCCTAAACACCTTGTATACCTTCTATTCTCTTTTCCTTACGTGAACTCAACCCCTAATCTCCAAATTCACGTTGATCTAGAAAACCCTAATTTGCTGATCTCGTAAAGTGCGAACTTGTCCGGTCCCTAGCAGACTAGTCTGGTCTTCTTGGCTAAATTGTGTTGAATTAATTCCAAAAACAAACCTAATCAACTCCAAACCTGTATAAACTTGTTAAAAGCTATTAGAACTAGTTAGTGATCATTAAAAGCAATCTATTAACAAGTTCTACCTTGCATTTGCATTAATCATGCATGTCATGCCATGTTGAGTAATATTTGTGCACTCTTTGATTGTGTTTCTTGTCTTGTATGTTTATTGTACGGATTAGAAGGATTTGCGCTAGAGAGTGCCGCGGAGGATCTACAGCACCAAGAGTTTGAAGGCTTTGACCCTAATCAACCGCAAGAGCAAGACAGGTGTCCTTGAAGCATATTGATCCTGTTTTAAAATAAATGTTTTGTTTGCAAAATTGCATGCTTGTGTCAATATGATGGGAATCCTATGAGAGGAAGTTTACTAGCTTTGTTTGACCACCCTTGTCACCTAGAGTACATGGTGGAGAGTCGCGAAGGGCTTTTTACCTTTTGCTTCGCTTAATCAAATGGGATGGGAAACAACTGTACCACTCAATTTAATTATGCGTGGATGAGATTATGGTTAACATGAACTAGTTAAATATGATATGGTAATGGGTGATCTAAGCAAGCCTGGTATGTGGATGGGTTGGACATATGGTGGTTTGCTTGCTTTAGATCTAAGGACCGGTTCATGCGAGAATAGGTCAGGACTACAGTGCCACCACGAGGCCATGTATGGGTGCGGCATAGCTGATTAATTAGGGCTTTGCCAGTGCTATTTGGACCATTATGGATGCTCGGGGAAGGGGTAGTCGGATTTGGTTTGTTGATGATTGGTGGGACTACCCTGGTATCCGAATGGCTCAAGAGGGGGCCCTTGGTTGAAGATGTGCTCTGTAGGAGACATCGCCACCGGTGAAACCTCAGTGGGGTCTAAATAGGCTAGTATTCCCTTTGTAAAGGCTATCTTGTGATCTCTTGGCCATACACCAAAGGAAGTGTGATTGGCATAAGAGAGGTTTTTTTAGTCACCGACGGGTGATGAAATCACAAACACGTGAGTAAAGTGGTACAAACTCTGCAGAGTCTAATAAAACTATCATGATATTCGTGCTCCCGGTTATGAGCACCTGGATAACTTCCATGATTAGAGGGAACTTAGTATTGGGATGGTTATGGTTGGTATTATGGTTACCGTTGGTTATGGATTTCTTTCTGGTAGGTTATTGGCAATGGTGAAATCTAGAATTATTGATGATGGTAGTGAATTCAGACTGGTATTATGATATTACTTATGATTATGATGGGTTTACTTCACATACATATAATATATTGCTTTTCAAATATTTTAATGTACTTTTCAGCACTTAGCCATTATTATTATCGTCATTTGAATCAACCACATGTCATACTTTCCACACTTGCTGAGTACGACATGTACTCATCTTGCAACCCCCCCCCCCCCCCCCCCCCACAGTTGCAGGTCAGGATTGGGAGTTCAATGGTGATAATGCCGAGTTCTAGGCCGTGTCTACCGTCAGCTTGCCTGTGGTGTTGATTGAAGCTGCACTATACCCTATTGCTTAGCTGCATAATTACTTATTTAGTTATTTCCGCTGCATTAGTTGAACTTGTCATTAGTATTCATTAGAACCTGTATTTGAGGGTAACATGGTTTGTTTAATAAAATTTGGTTAGTTAATCTTGTTCTGTGGTAATTTTCTGTATACTCTTTTGTGAATGCACTTGTGTATGTGTGATGAACATCCTGGGCACACATATGCGTTAGCTTGGTTCATTTTTCGGAACCGGGCATCACAGATCAGCTTGACTTTCTCTATGATACAAAGATGCCATTCAAGTCTCTAAACACTAAGTATTTGAAGCCTTTCTATGTTGTCCTTAACAGGATCCTGAGGAAGACCATTGCTCCTAAAGAGGGAGATGCAGGGACCATTCAGGGCAACCTCAGAACATTGATGAAGGTGATAAGCAGGAAAGGGACCTTCAATGTCTTTGAGTACATGTACAATGACATTGTGAATATCTCCATCACTCCTAACAGGTCCTGTGGTTATGCACCTTACATAATGTATATGATTGATAAGGTGACAGGACTAGAATTTGTCAAGGATGTGCCTCATACTAGACTTAGGCCCCAAAAACCTACTATCTACATTGTCCCCTCTGCTCCTAGTTCACCAGCATAGGAAAGAAGATCCAAGAGGGCTCATGAAGGCACAAGACCTAAGGCTGCTGCTCCTGCTCCTCCACCTCCTAGAGGGTCATCAAGTGGAATTCTGAAAATGCTTAGATCCATATTCGCTTTTTGTCGCAAAGTGGAAATCAAGCATCATAAAGAGTGTCTGGCGAGGAAGAAGCATCAAAGATAAGTGATGGCCAACATCAAAGCCATTTGTGACAAGCTAGCGATTCAGCCAGTGGGGTCACCTCAGATCTCAGAAGACTCTGAAGAAGATATCACTGAGATGGCTCCTTTAACTATGGCTCCTTTAACTGACCAAGAGTTGGCCCCATTTGGACTGGTTTGTACCTCTGCCCCTTCTCCTCCTCCTCAAGCACCTGAAGATGAAGAAGAAGATCAAGAGAGGACTGAGAGTGAGAGAGGTAGTGACGATGAGTGATTCCACTCATTTTGTCCCTTTTTGGTGCCTTGATGCCAAAGGGGGAGAGATTGAGACTAGTTGTCTAAGTTGTACTTTTTAGGCCATTAAGCACTTGTGATCAAGGACATGTACTCATTTTGAAACTACTGTAACTTATTTTGGATGTGCTTAATTTACTTAATGCGTGATTCTTAGTTAATGTTAATGTGATGATTGTTGCTATAACTATCAAATGCTTTTGTATTACTCATCACATCTCTGGATCACACACTTATTAGGCACCCCACCATAAAGAGTGCATATATGAGAGATGTATTTCATCACTCATTCATTATTCTCATATATGCACACTTTATGAAATATGACTTTTTTACTCTTAATTGTGATATCTCAATTGGTTGTCATCAATCACCAAAAGGGGAAGATTGAAAGTGCATCTAGGCAATCCATTGTGGGTTTTGGACAATTGATGAAAAAAAATGAGATCCTAATGAATTTTTTGAGATGACTGTAGGTTAAGCAAAATGAGCTAGTATGGTGCACTCAAAAATTTGAAAAATGAAGTTGTGTACAAAAGTGAAAAACCCAACTGACAACTGAAGCGCAAAGTAGATTTAAATGTATAGGATGTGTGTGAGAGACACATCCCAAGAACACAAGTCTTTGCGTAGGGGTAAGGGCTTAATAACACCTTAAAATTCACTAAGCACCAAACTAGTCCGTTCATGGACTCGACTAGTGCGTTAAACTCTCTGTTGTCCAAGTACACTGTGCACCAGACTAGTCCGATCGTGGATCGGACTAGTCCGTTAACCTTTCTGGAATTCAGTAACACAGTGCACCGGACTAGTATGATCATGGACCAGACCACTCCATTAATGTCTCTGTAAATCCTTTCAGTGCACTCTGAACAAGTCTGTTCACAGGACAGGACTAGTCCGTTGAACTCACTAGAGTCCAATTACGTAGCACTGGACAATTCCGTTATTGGATCGAACTACTCTGTTCAATTCTGTGGAGTTGAATTACACATGGCACTGGACAAGTCCGGACATCCACCGAACTAGTTTGGCATGACTCACACAATTAGGGTTCCTAGTGTGCTTCATTCCACGCTGACTTTCACACAGCACACCGACAAATCTGGTACCCAATACGGACTAGTCTGGTCATCGAGATTTCTAATGGTAACTTCTTGGAAACCCAATAAATAGGAGATCCACGGCCCCACAATCACAACTTTTGATTCGTACTGTCAAAATCATAAACCCTAGCACCGCCACCTGTCCCAAGAGCACAAAAACACATCTCCTCACACATCTTAAGTCTAAAAATGTGAAAACGAAATGAACACTTAGATTTGGGATTGGGAGATCATCGTCTACACGTTATTGAGCTCTTAGGGCTTGATCTCTTGACACTTGTGCTCTTTCTTGTAATCTTTTCGAGTGTATTTGATCATTTTTCTCATTGTAATTCTTGTGGGAGCCCTTAACGTGTGAGGTTGCCCCATAAACTCGGTGCTAGCCCGTGATAGTGAAATCAAGCAGCCTTGTGTGGTGACTTGAAGAGGGAAAGCGTTTGAAGAGACCCGGCTCTGTGTGGGCTTCCTCAACGAGTAGTAGATCTCTTTGGTGATATTGAACCTCGGTAAAAGTCAGTGTATCGTGTGCTTCTTTACTTCTGCATCTTGATTAGGGCACATAGTTGATCAATATCATAACTTGAATTGCTAATTGTTTTTCACGTGCAACCTCATGACATCAATTGTAAATTGAAGTAATCTTATCTATTGTTCACATTTTCGCTGCTTAAAAGAATTTAAATCCTGTATCGATCTTTAGTCGAATCGGCATACACCAGGCACACCAGACTAGTCCGCCCACACAATTGAACAAGTCTGGTCAATCAAGTTTTTGACCATTTGATTAACTGTGCAGGAAATTTTCAAAGCCTATTCACCCCCCTCTAGGCCACATTCACACGAACTTCCTCAATAGCTTGAAGAATGGAAGCACCCACTCCGCCTATCTTCAAATGAACCGGTTGGGCACAGCTAGACACCCATTTAGCTTCTGGACGTCCTTAACACGGGTTGGGGGCCGCATCTCTTCAATGGCCTTGATTTTAGCCGGATTTGCCTCAATTCCTCATGTGAGTCACCCCGAAGACGCATTTGTCCGCATTGAGCTTAGTACGCGTCAAGCAAAGCTTGTCAAATACAGCTTGCAAATTGTCAAGGAGTGATTCCTTGTTCTAAACCATAACGACGATATCAACAACATAGACCTCCACAAAGTCCCTGATTAGCTCTCCAAATATTTTGTGCATAGCTCACACAATAGTTGAAGCAGCTTTCTTGAGATTGAAAAGGTGTGGGAGTGTAACAATATTACCCATCTACTGTAATGAAGGCAGTATGCTCTTCATCTTCCCTTGACATTTGAATCTGATGATACCCAGAATACGTGTCTAGGAAACACAATAAGTCACACCCAAAGGTTTAATCCACTATCTGATCTATTCTAGGGAGTGGAAATGGGTCTTTTAGGCATGCCTTCTTCAAGGTGGTGTAGTTGATGCACATCCGAAGCTTCCCGCTGGCCTTTGGTTTAACGACTGGGTTTGCCAGCCACCGTGGATGGTGAACTTCTCAGATAAAACCATCATTGAGCAGCTTCTTGATTTCTTGTTTGACAAAGTTCTGCCGCTTGACAGATTGCTTTTGAGGCTTCTGATGTACTGGCCGTGCATTGGGGTATACCTTCAGGCTATGCTCAATCACCTCCCTAGGGATCCCAAGCATTTGTGACGGTTGCTATGCAATCACGTCGACATTCACCCTGAGGAAAGTGATGAGCGCGAGTTCCTATTTGTCATCTACACCTCCCGATATACAGGTGGATTGGGCAGCATTAGAACCAATCTGGACGACTTTGTCGGGGATGTCGCTGTCGCCGCTTGGTTGCACGCGAGGCGTAGAAGTTGAACCATGCTGATGTGAGCTCGTAAGTTGTTGAGGTGGTTGCTCCTTGCCAGATTCTTCTTCCTGCGCTGTTGCAAGCATGTGAAGTTCTTCCAGCACAATGACTCCAACAGTGTGATCCCCACGGATCTGGTGGACACCTGAAGGAGTTGGCATCTTCAACACTAGATAGTCGTAATGAGCTATGACCATGAACCTGTACAGGGCTGGCCTGCCTAGGACAGTGTTGAAGGCAAGGTTGATGTGTGCCACATCAAACACCAACTTCTCGGACCTATAATTGTCCCTGGTCCTAAAGGTCATCGGGTGTGTAATTGATCCGAGAGGAGTGTTAGCTCTCCGACCTACTGCGGAAAAGACACATGAAGGCTTAAGGTCTGATAGGCTGAGTTGAAGCTTTGTGAATGCCGGGAAGCTGAGGAGGTTGAGCGTCGCGCCTCCGTCCACCAACACATGATAGAGCTGAATGTTGTTGATGGTAGGAGATACCATCAAAGGCAACTGACTAGCTCTAGTCATGTTCTTCGAACAATCTGAAGCATCGAAGTGATTGTGGTGGCCATCCACTTTTTATGAGTTTCTACCTTGGCGTTCGGAGCTACGGCAGCCATCTCCCGACGCGTCGTCTTGAGGATATGCTAGGAGGTAATATCCTAGGACCCTCCAAATATCATATGGAGAGTCTTCCGACGTTCATTGTCGGAGATGTCATCCACAATGCTGTAGACAGCCATCAGGGACCTCTTGGCATCCTGGAAGCCAAGCTCCCACTCTGGCGAATCTTCTCCGACCTTCTGTTTCCCCTCTCGTTGGCAGTATTGGGCTTCTTCTTGATGCTTATTGCAATGTTCAATTAGGCGATGGACCTCATGACAGACTTCAAGGTTATTGGTATTCGTCTTGTGGATCGGACACCACATCTTCTCACCGTCACCTTCCTTAGTCGACGGTTAGGGTCATTTTTCGAGGTGTGGCCCCCGACCACCGAGAGCTGCAGCTGCAGTTGCAGCGGTAGGTGTGCCAGCCAACGACTTCTTTTTGTTGTTGGACTTCTTCTTCTTTCCACTACTTGAGGCGATAGCTTCATATTTAGAGGAGTATTTACCAGCCTCCGCAGCTGGTTTGGAGTGCATCTCCCAGCCTCTGCAGCCCTAGCACAAGTGTCGGCTAGGCTGAAGAGCTCCGTGATGCTGCTGATGTCTTTAGTTGCCAGCTTCTCCAACATCTTCTTGTCTCTAAATCCGTGTCAAAATACAACAATGATATAGGCATTGGAGATAGAAAGAATATTGTTTCGTACCTGAGAAAACCACTAGATGAATGATAGCAGCGATTCTCCCACCTTCTATTGTACGACAAATAAGTACAACTCCGGGTTAGGTCTGGTGTAGGAGCTCCCGAAGGTTCCTGTGAACTGGCAACAAAGTTCCCCCCAACTATAGATGGAGTCAGGAGGTAGACTCATGAACCAGGACCTTGCTGTCCCATTTAGAGCCACACGGAAGTAGTTAGCCATCACGGCCTCATTGCCTCCGGCCGCAAGGATGGCGGTGGAGTTGACTGCCATGTCATACTTCTCCAGCAGATGCGGTTGGAACATAGGTGGCCAGGTGGCCATGCGAAGATGCATGGCGAGGGCCGAACAACCCCCCCCCCCCCCCACTTTTAAAGGAGAAGGGTTTTCCCGAGCGTTCGGCCTTTTGCGGGTGTGCTCCATAAGGATGCGGCCATCTTGCCTCAGGTATTGGCGGTCGAGCTCCGACTAGAGATCATGGGTCAAAAGCCTTGACGTTTTATGAGTGTGCCTTGCCCCGGAGGGCAATGACATCACTTTTTGGGTGGGCACACACCTCCTGTGCTGCGACGCATGAGCACCAAGTCTACCAGAAAAGGTCCTATTCCTTGAAGGTGCCTTCCCAACAGGGGGCGGACCTTAGTTACCGATGGCATTGGCTCCAGCTACAACCAAATGATCCACATCAGTGTGCCATTGCTCCATCGCGCCCTGAGGAGCTCCGGGCACTGGAGAAAAGTCCGCGCTGCGTTCAGCGTGTTCTCAGGGTTATTCGTTGATGCAGTGACCGACGCAAACACACAATCTTGCTGTGATGGTGGGGGTGGTTGTGGAATGACACCCGCCGGGGCAATAGCGTTAGCTGGCTGCTGCTCGTTGGAGGGATTTCCTCTAGTAGGCTGCTCGGCCACACCATTGGACAAAGCTGCGACAGAGTTCACCATCTTGAGATCTTAGCGCCCCTTCCTGACGTGCCAAATGTCGAAGTGTGTAGACGACACATCCCCCAGTACTACTAAAGTGTAGTCCGTGGAGGTTCATACTCGGATGGGGCGCATAAGATCAAGAACAATATGATGCACATGAGAGTTTTTACGTGGTTCGGGCCGCCTAAGCGTAATACCCTACTCCACGAGGTAGTTGTTGATTGAGTATGTGTGTCTGTTGCGAGTGTTAGTGGTTTCTTGTATGCGTCTGAGCTTAGTTATTTTCTACTGTGCAATGCAGCCCTTTTATATGCTAGGGGCTGGCCATTACAGTATATGCCTGACCCGACTAGTGGCCCTGGCTGTAATAATTCACCTATACACGATTTACATGCATAGTCGTGATTAATATGGTAATAACGTGCCTTAATGGCAGCGTTATCAGTCTTGATGGTCCTCTGATTGTGTGTCATTAATGTTGAATTAATGACACGTTAATCAAGTCTTGTAACAGCTGTTTAATAGCCTCTTGAATGTCCGTTCTATTGGAGATTCTGTAGTATTCCTGTTAGGGGCTATGGTCCGGAGGTCCACCACGTGGCAGCTCCAGAGCTTCCCTCTATGGGGAGGCAGGTCCAGAGCCTCTTGACACAAGGCAGCACTAGTGCTTCCCGCTACCGGGGGTTATGTCCGGGGTTGCTGGACATGTGGTAGGATCGGAGCTTCCCTATGAAGGGAAGTAGGTCCGGTCTCGGAAAACACGTGGTAGCACCAGAGCTACCGAAATGAGGGATGTAGGCCCAGTGCTGTCAGACGTGTGTTGCCTCTGGAAGTCTTCAACTCGGACATAGGAGCTCCTTAGTTTAAGTGCGGTATCAGGGGTTACCTGGTATCCAGGGTACTGACAGACTCTCTACATTGTGTTCGAGCGACAAGTTTTGTCATACAAGACTAGTAAACTCCTTCAGTTGGGTTTCCCCATCAATTTACACAAGCATGCAATTTTGCAAACAAAACATTTTAAAATAGGATCAAAATGATCAAGGATACTTGCCTTGCTCTTAAGCTTGGTTTGGATGAAAGCTTTGAAGTTTTGGTTCTGCAGATCCTCGAAAGCACTCTCTAGAATGAGACCTTCTATTCCGGTCCACAAAAATGCAAAACAAACATTACAATCAATAAATGCTCATATATTACTCAATATGCCATGATATGCATGATTAATGCAATTGTGAGGTAAAACTTGTTAATGAGTTGTTATTAATGTTTACTAACTAGTTATCATAGTTTATGACAATTTTGGAATTGATTTGAGTCAATTTGGATTCAATTAAGCACTAACAGATTCAAACACCGGACTAGTCCGGTATTAGGGCCAGACTAGTCCGCCTTGATCAGAACTGATAATTTGGATTTTCTGATCAGTGAGGATTTGGTGTTAATTTAACGTGGAAACATGGATGTACAGGGTGTACCACGTGTTTAGAGATCCAAAGGTCGAAGGTTGGATGCAACACTTGAATCTTGACGTCTAGGGATTGATGAGAGACGTTGATGACAAATTGGTTGATGAAGAATGTCGATGTCGAAAAGTAAATGAAGATCGATTCTGATTGTTCCTTCTCCCTCTTCTCCTCCTCCTCCTGGCTTATGGACTTCCTTTTTATGTCGGTGCAAGGCAAAAGGTGGAAGCAAGGGTTTTCAATGGTGATGGAGAGGTGTGGGGTGTTGGGTTTCTTATATAGTGGTGGAGAGGTAGGTTTTTGGTGTGAATTCCAAGTGGATTTTGGTGGGGGCCTGTAGGGGCTGAGATGGGGTCCACTTGGGCTCCTCTAAGGTTGGGCACGAAGTTCTTGGGCTCAATTAAGGCAATTACCCAATAACCAATCGTGGAAGGAAAATCGAATTCGAATGGAATTCAGCGGGCCGGACTAGTCTGCAATGGTGGCCGGACAAGTCCGTTTGGCAACATAAAGGTTTTCGGACATGTCCAATATGTGTGGCCAGACAAGTCCGGGGTTGCAAAATAAAAGTCTTTCGGACTGAAAATTAGACAAGATTGGACTAGTCCGCTCTAAATGGGACAAGTCTAAAAAAACATCAGAACCACGAACGGACTAGTCCGTGCATTGTGCCGGACAAGTCCTGGCTCTAAAAGACTGAATTTTATGAATAGAAGGGCAATGCCGGACTAGTCTAGGTTTGGGACCGGACAAGTTCGTACCCTGACAGACACTGAATTCCCGATTAAGTCTAAATTCATTTCAATCTTGTTCCATTTATGGTTGTTTATTTTAAACATGTATGAGGATGCATGCAATGCATTATGCATGAAAATGAGAGTGTTACATATCATTAATGAAAATGAGGGTGTTACAAACCTACCCCCCACCCCTTAAAATGAATCTCGCCCTCAAGATTCGATGTAGAAGGAAAAAGATAGGGAAAATCTCTATGGAGATCTTCTTCCCGCTCCCAAGTTGCTTTGGATTTAGTATGATGTTTCCATGCACTTTGCACCATCAAATCACCTTACTTCTTGTGACTCTCTCTTTGTCTCCAAGACTTTGATAGGTTGTTGTAGGATCGAAGAGCACGTGAAAAGCTACCATAAGGGGGGGGGGGGGGGTGAATGGTAGATTTAAAAATCTTACACAGCGGAAACAATTAAAGCCCAACCCCTTCGACAGAAAAATGATCTGTTAAAGAAATCATGTGTGAGACTAATCTGAACGTGTTTTACCATGAAAAAAGTGATAGATATCAGAGAGATCAAGTCAAGAAGACCACACAACAAGAATCACTCACATCCGTCGAGAGAAACTCAAGTTACGATTAAAAGATCGAACAATGGTCAATCTGTCCTACCCGAGAAAAACAGTTATGGAATGCTGCAAAGAAACTTGTGTAGATCATAAACCACAAATCCAATGACCGTGAAATTTTGACAGATGATATATAATCAAATTTTGAAGACAACCAAAAGAGAATCACGTCAATTGGATCTGTAAAACTCGAGTTATGATAAAATTACCAACGAAAGGTAGTGCTGTCCAAAACTCAACGAGTAAAACTTGTCTGGAACAAGTCGGACGAACAAGGCACAAAAGTTCCTTCAAAATATTAATTTTATTCAATAGAACACAAGAGGAACATCCCCAAAGTCGTGCACCACTAGCTCTGGCCTCCGTTGCTGATACAACCAGCTCTTAGGCCAACCCAATCTCAACTAGGACTCTAATCCTACTCAGATCATGAATCAAAACTATCCATAACTGCTTAGGACTCTTCTATACGCAGATAGAAGCAATCTTAAGACTTCCAAACACCTTAGGAACATATCCCACATTCCTAAAACAACTCAAATTCATGACCCACACGAAATCAAATCATAACCAACTCAAATCTTTCCATATTTGAGTCACACCCGACTCAGCCGAAGCCTGAGTCCGTAACCTAGTCGGTTGGACCCTTCCGACCAATTCTTTACGTCCACATCTCTTCATCACTCCTCGGAACCATGTAGCCACGTCCATGCACTCCTTGCACAAGTGCAAACATCTTCTAATGATGTCCACGATACCTTCATATAAATTGTTCTTGATTCAAACATGCTGCGCAACCTCTTGATCAACTCAACCACAATTCCTCCCGAACTTGGTTGTTGAACCTCATCTTCTCCCTAAGACTAGTTTAATGGATCCCGTCATCAGCCATGTCTTGAACTCAAGCAACGACCGCACATGCATAAACAACCAATCCGTACGAGCCCAAGTCCGCGACTTGACTCAAGTCAGTTCCGAACACAACACCTTATGTGAGCACCTCACATAAGCATGTTGCAAAGCATATCAAAACGATATCAGCCATATCAACCAAAACGCACAAAAAACATAGCAAATGAATACTAAGAAATCTTTCTAAGAATATAAAGCAAGTTCGAAACATTGCAAGATAAAAGCAGGAACATTGCGATCAAGCTCCGAACCTAGCCAAAGCTAACCGGAGCTTGAGCCGGAGCTTACCAAAGCTAGTACATCCTAGCGCCGGAGCTTACCAAAGCTAGTACAACCTAGCGTTGGATCTTACCAAAAGTAGTGGGAACTAGTCATCCCAAAAGTCGGAGCTAGAAAAACATGTCGGAGCTAACCAACATAAGTCGTACCTAGCAAAACACATCGGAGCTTAACAAAGACATGCTGGAGCTATCAAAGACATGCCGGAGCTAACAAAGACATACCGGAGCTAAAGACAAAGCTCACCGGAGCTGTCCAAAAACATGTCGGACCTAGACAAAGAAATTCGGACCTATTATCGGAACATGCATAAGCTCGGAGCTAGAGTCGGACCTTGTTAAAAAGATGTTATGGCAGCATTCAAAACTTTTATTGTCAAAGCCAATGTATTCAGCACACATAGGTCTCACAATATCCCCATTGATGAATGCATTGGCAACACCATTTAAATATGTAGGATCAAAGAGCACATGAAAAGCTACCAGAAGGGGGGGGATTGAATGGTAGATTTAAAATCTTACGCAGCGGAAACAACTAAATCCCAACCCCTTCGACAGAAAAACAATCTGTTAAAGAAATTGTGTGTGAGACTAATATAAACGATTTTTACCGAGACAAAAGTGATATATATCATAGATAATCAAGTAACGAAGAAAACACAAGAAGAATCACTCAAATCCGTCAAGAGAAACTCAAGTTATGATCAAAAGATCGAACAAAGGTCAATCTATCCTACCCGAGAAAAACAGTTCTAGAACGCTGCAAAGAAACTCGTGTAGATCAGAAACCACAAATCCAATGACCGTGAAATTTTGACAGATAATATATAATCAAGTTGTGAAGACAACCCAAAAAGAATCACGTCAATTGGATCTGTAAAACTTGAGTTATGATAAAACCTCCAACGAAAAGGTAGTGCTGTCCAGAAACTCGACGAGTCAAACTTGTCTGGAACAAGTCGGACCAACAAGGCATAAAAGTTCCTTCAAAATACAAATTTTATTCAATCGAACACAAGAGTAACAGCCCCAAAATTCGTACACCACGAGCTTTGGCCTCCCTTGCTTATATAACCAGCCTTTAGGCCAACCCAATCTTAACTAGGACTGCAATCCTACTCTGACCACGAATTGAAACTTTCCATAACTACTTAGGACTCTTCTATACGCAGATAGAAGCAATCTTAAGACTTCCAAACACCTTAGGAACGTTTCCCACATTCCTAAACAACTCAAATTCGTGCCCCAAACGAAATCCTATCATAACCAACTCAAAACATTCCATTTTTGAGTCAAACCCGACTCAGCCACAACCTGAGTCCATAACCTAGTCGGTTGGACCTTTCCAACCAAATCTTTACGTCCACATCACTTTGTCATGCCTCGGAACCATGAGCCATGTCCATGCACTCCTTGCACATGTGCAAACATCTTCCAATAACGTCCACAATACCTTCATATGCATTGTTCTTCATTCAAACATGATGCGTAACCTCCCGATCAACTCAACTACAATTCCTCCCGAACTTGGTTGTTGAACCTCATCTTCTACCTAAGACTAGTTCAATGGATCCCGTCACCAGCCATGTCTTGAACTCAAGCAACACCTGCAAATGAATAAACAACCAATCCGTACGGGCCCAAGTCTGCGACGTGAATCAAGTCAATTTCGAACACAACACCTTACGTGAGCACCTCACATAAGCATGTTGCAAAGCATATCAAAACGATATCAGCCATATCAACCAAAATGCACCAAAAACTTAGCAAATGAATACTAAGCAATCTTTCTAAGAATATAAAGTAAGTTCAAAACAATTCACAGTAAAAACAGGATCATTGTGATCAAGCTCCGAACCTTGCAAAGCTAACCGAAGCTTGAGCTGGAGCTTACCAAAGCTAGTACGTCCTAGCGCTGGAGCTTACCAAAGCTAGTACAGCCTAGTGCCGGAGCATACTAAAGCTAGTCAGACCTAGCGCCGGAGCTAACCAAAGCTAGTCGGACCTAGAGCCGGAGCCAACCAAAGCAAGCCAGACCTATCGTCGGGCCTTGCCCGAGCTACCCAAAACAAGTCGGACCTATCGTCGGACCTTGCTGGAGCTCGGACCTAGAGTCGGACCTTGATGATAAAGGTGTTTTGGTAGTATTCAAAACTTTTATCGCCATAGCCAATGTATTAAGCACAAATAGGTCTCAGAATCTCCCCCTTGATGAATGAATTGGCAACACCACTTTAGATCCGAACATTGGCTTATTCACATTAAAAGTTTTGTAAACAATTTCTCCCCCTTTTTAAAACTGAAATAAATTGAGAAGAAAAACAAATTCCCCCCTGAGAAGAATCGTGCCAAAACAATTTTTGAATATGTGCAAAGTGTAATCAAATTCTCCCCCTTGCATACTTATCTTTAAAAATTCACATATTATCTATTATCTCTCCCCCTTTGGCAATGTATTCAGCAAGGTTCAAAAGAGAATTTTTAATTGTTATGAGCATATTATAACATATACATATAAAACAAAGCTCATCCATGTCATACTATCAAGTCACTTACACTATCACATCAATGAGATACATAAAGTAGTGTAAGCCATACTAGAGATCAAATGTAATTTTCAATTTAAGCAAGTCATGATCTCACAAACTTAACTATTTGAAAACTTGAAAGCATGACACTAGTTGCTGCATTTTATTATTTTTCAAAGCATAAATTTAGATCATATGATATTCGCAAGAGATTATATGCGCATCTGCCTTATTCTAACCAACCAAGCAAAGCCTATGTCATTTGACAATCAGAAGCTTAAGGACATGGTTTTAGTCATACACAACTTCTTCCGAGTTCATATCTAAGTGCAATGATAAGCCATCTCAAAAGAAGAAGTGCGATGCATGCATATTCTCTTGATCTTTTCTCAACTTATGTTTATTCATAAAAACTCAACATGTGAGTTGATTACTTGATTAATTCTTTATGATTGAAAACACTCGTGAGCATGCAACAAGTTCAAAATAGCAAGAAAGTTCGACCATGACCAGATTTAGTGTAAGTAATTATTCCAATTAATAGACATGGCAAAGACTACAAAATGTATAACACGAGTAATGTAGTTAGAACTTTCAGCATGTAAAAGGAATCACAAAGTCATATATGTATGAAATACTATGCTCATATTATTTTAAGTTCGGATTCTCACATAGACTTAACAAATTTCAAAACTCCCCTTCAATTTAAACCATGAGGATGCATAACCCTTATTTCACTACGAATGTAACAAAAACGAGTGAAATCCAAAGGTTTTGTAAAAATGTCAGCCAATAGTTGTTCAGTATCTACATGCTGAAGCACAATGTTTCCTTTTTCAACATTATCACGGAGAAAGTGATACCTAATGTCAATGTTCTTAGTTCTAGAATGTTGCACGGAGTTTTTAACAATGCAAATGGCACTAGTGTTATCACAAAACAATGGAACGCTATGTAGATCAACCCCATAGTCTTTAAGTGTTTGAACAATCCAAAGAATTTGTGAGCAAGCACTAGCAGCAGCTACATATTCGGATTCAGCCTTGGATTGTGCAACTGAGCTTTGTTTTCTAGAGGACCAAGCAATAAGAGAATTACCAATAAAATGACAAGCACCGGATGTACTTTTCCTATCAATCCTACAACCCCCAAAATCAACATCCGAAAAAGCTTTCAAAGTAACGGTTGAGGAAGAAGGTAGAAAAATACCAAATTCTTGAGTTACATGTAAGTACCTGAGAATCCTTTTGACGGCTTGATGATGTGAAGCACGTGGGGAGGCTTGAAACTGTGCACAAAGACATTCGCTGAATTGTATGTCCGGTCTTGATGTCATGAGGTACAAAAGTGATCCGATCATGCTTCTATATTCTTTTTGATTTACGGGTTCACCATCTTCATCAAGTTCAAGTGTTGTTGCCGTTCCCATTGGTGTCCGAAGAGGCTTGCTTTTGTCCATGTTGAAGTGCCTTAGGAGGTCTTTTGTATACTTCGTCTGATGCACAAAGGTACCCTCCTTGGTTTGCTTGATTTGTAGCCCCAAAAAGTACGTGAGTTCTTCCATCATACTCATATCAAATTTTGAACTCATCATAGCCGAAAACTTGGACACAAGATCATGAGAAGCACAACCAAAGATAATATCATCAACATACACTTGAACGAATAATGAGTCATTGTCATGCTTAAACACAAAAAGAGTTTTATCAACCTTGCCCATGGTAAACCCCTTTTCAAGTAAGAATGTTTTTAACCTAACATACCATGCTCTAGGGGCTTGTTTTAGAACATACAAGGCTCTGGACAGTTGTAAACATGATTAGGAAAATCTGAATTTTCAAAACCCGGTGGTTGTTTGACATAAACCTCCTCACCTATGTAGCCATTAAGAAAAGCTCTTTTAACATCCATTTGATATAGCTTAAAACCTTTAGATACAGGAAAATCTAACAAAATTCTTATGGCTTCTAATCTAGCAACAGGAGCAAAAGTTTCATCAAAATCTAGACCTTTAACTTGAGTGAAACCTTGAGCAACCAACCTAGCCTTATTCCTAACGACAACCCCATCCTCACTTTCTTTATTTTAAACACCCATTTAGTTCCAATTAAAGTGTGACCATGAGGAGGAGGTACAAGTTTACAAACATTATTTCTTTCAGAAATTTCTAACTCTTCTTGCATGGCAATAATCCAAGATTCATTAGTGAGTGCATGTGATATATCTTTGGGTTCAAAAGAAGCAACATAAGCAGAATGAGCATGAGATTTTGGATCACAAAACCTGGACCGTGTAACTCGTTCGTGCAAGCTTCCAATAATCTATTGTGGAGGATGAATTTTGAGAACCCGGAGGGGAGTGGACACTTCACAAGCTTCTTCTTCTTCATGTTCATCACAAATCGATGAGCTTGTGACTTGAGGAGGATCTGGACCAACAATGGTGGTCATCGGTGCTGGCCTTGAATCAAATTCAGGAGCTCGAACAATGTCATTAGCTGCTAAATCTTTAGGCAGCAGCTCCACCTCTTCCTCATCTTCAATGAAAATGCTCTCCCCCTGCGGATATGGATCTGGACCTGCAATGTTTGAGCTAGTACCTGGGCTAGCTTCATCAATAGACACCTCACAAGTCTCTATAATTTTGTTAGTGTCAAGTAAAAGCACACGGTAGCCTCTAGTATGAGATGGATAACCAAGAAACATGCCATCAATGGATCTAGGTTCAAATTTATCAAGATTACCGTGTTTCTTAACAAAACATTTGCAGCCAAAGACCCGAAAGTGTGTGACACTAGGCCTATGTCCAAACCGGAGCTCATATGGTGTTTTACCTAGCTTAGCACGCAAGAAAACACGATTTGAGACATAACAAGCGGTTGCAATCGCATCAGCCCAAAATTTCCTAGGAGTTTGACATTCATCAAGCATAGTCCTAGCCATCTCAACTAAGGTTCTGTTCTTTCTTTCTATAACACCATTTTGTTGAGGTACATATGGTAAATAAAATTGATGATCTATTCCATTTTCAGCACAAAAGTGATCAAAAGATTGATTTTTAAATTCAGTTCCATTATCACTTCTAATTGCTTTTAAAAATCCTGTGTGATCAATTGATAATCTAAGAAATAAAGTTCTAAAGTGACTAAAAGCTTCATTCTTAGATGCCATAAAGTAATCCTAAGAGTATCTAGAATAATCATCGACAATAACAAGAACATACCATTTACCTCCGAAGGATTGAACACATGAAGGTCCTACGGTGTCAAGGTGCAAAAGTTGACCCAGCTCAGTTGTCATGATCATTGTGAGAGGAGTATGTGAACCTGTGACTATCGTAGCATGTCTACAAGAAGAGCACATCATTTCTTTGTCCCCTTTAAGCTTAGGCAGCCCACGTATGCGATCAAGAGCACTAACATGCGTTAGGTGATCAAAGCCTATGTGACCAAGTCTACGATGCAAAAAATATAAGTCCTTTGAATCATTAGCAAGTAGACACCTATGCTTAGAGGAAGACATATCAAAATCAGCTTTAAAAACTCTTCCAAACCAAGACATGTTAAAAATAAGCTCACTATTTGAACCTATAACTTTGCAGCAGGTTTTACTAAAAATAAATTCCAGATTTTCATCTAGCAATTGTGAAACAGAAAGCAAGTTGTATTTCAAATTTTTGACAAGTGCCACATCTTTCAAAGTGTAGTGATCATTTACTCTAACCGAACCCTTAGCAATTATAGGAGTTCAAGAATTATCGGCAAAAGTAACATTTTCTACACGTGACACGGAAGAGAGGGAGGAGAACCATTCTTTATTACCGGTCATGTGACGTGAGCAACCTGAATCCACAATCCAAATGTTCTCCTTCCTCAAGCATGTAACCTACATAGAAGCACAATACGTCGATGACTCAATACTGGGGTTAGTCAAAAGGTATTTAGGTATCCAGTACTGAGTCACACAACATGCAGCAGGAAAAACACGCGAAAGCTGAGATAAGATAGCAGGTTTATGAGTCAAAGTTTGAGAATTTTTATTCTTAACTACTGGCCTATAAGGTGTTACGTGTGTAGCACAAAAATCAGTAGCTCCGGAGGCAAAAACAGAAGGTCCGTAGGTAAACTTTGAATGTTTTTGACTCATAACAGCAAGTTGCATGTTCCTGATATTCGGTTAAATATGTGCAGCAAATTTTGCATGAATGTTATGAGATCTAGCAATCAATCTTTCCATTTTCTTTTGTTTAGCTAGTCTATAACAAAAATCTATGACATGACCATCTCTACCACAGTAGGTACAATGAAATTTAACTTTGTGTTCATGTCTAGATGAGCAAACAATATTTTTATTTGAAACCGAATGAGACAACACTCCTGCAGATTTGAAAACCACTTCTTTTTGTTTAGGAATTGTTTGAATCAAACCACTTCCTAATGAATTTACAATTTTAGGTGGATGTGCCTTACCACAAGCATGAGAATCAAAACCTAAACCAGTTTTATCATTGCAAGACTTGGAAGAATTCAGCAGCAAGTTTAGGTTCTTATTCCTATTAAAAAACTGATCTAATGTCCTATGCATGTTATCAAGTTTATTGGACAGATCATGGCAATTTTCACATGAATTTTTTCCTTTTAATTTGCAATTGGAACAATATTTAACTTTATGAGAACGTAAAGCATTATTCAATATTAAAATTTCATCCATAGCATCTTTTAGTTTCTTTTCAAGATCATCACAACTAGAACAGTGCAAATCAATTGTAGAACAAGAAGCATCTTTTAAGTTTCCAATGTCAAGTGCAGCAAGATTTTTGTTCTTTTCAATTTCAAGTTCATGTCTATCTAGAGTAGAGGAATGTGCAGTTCTTAATGTGGACAATTGTTCATAGATTAAATCACACGAGGGACAAGAATCATCACTAGGAATCAAGGTTTTCAAATGATTGATTTCAGATTCTAGTGATTCAATTTTAGCAGCATTATCCCTAAGCTTTTTGTCCTTTTTCTTAACAATAATAGTTGCACGAGAAATTGCGTCACAGATTTCATTACATGTAGAACATACCTCATCGTCGTCACTGTTGTGTTCGGCATCCTCCTGACTTGATCATGATCTTGTTTTGCCTGCCATGAAGCATAAGTTGGCCAAATCATCTTCATCTTCGTCACTTCCAATGTCCACATCGCTTGAGCCAAGTTCCTGGAGTGCAGAGATAAAACTGTTTACCAGTTGGCGACCTGTAAAGCCCTTCTTCTTTTTCTGATTATTTGTTGAGGAGTGCTTCATCCTTTATTGTTTTTCTTCTCGATAAGTAGAACCAGAAAAGTTAGGGCATTCTGTACGAAAGTGTCATGTCTTACCACATTCGAAGCATCGTTGAGGTCCATAGCTTCCTCTACTTCTAGTTCTCACATTTTGCAATGCTTTTGAGAACCTAGTAAAGAGAAGTGCTAGCTCCTCCTCTCAAAATTCCTCGATCTGCTCCAAGGTTAGTGAGGACAACAAAGCAAGAGTATTTCAAGATGATGATTGGCCGGAGCTAGGCATATCACGTTGTGAGACAAATGCAAAAGACTTATTTGGGTTCTTACATGATAAGATGTCAATTTCATGAGTTTTGAGTTTAGAGTAAAGCACATCTAAAGTAAGTGTACTCATTACAGCAGATTCACGAATAAATGTAACTTTCATCTCCCAGATTGGCATGTCTAATGCACTAAGAACTTGCCTAGCATTTTCAGCATTAGAAAAATCAACGTTGACACTACGCAAGTTACTGAGAATTTTGTTAAAGCGAGCAAAGAGATCATCGATGGACTCACCGGGTTGCATCTCGAAGCACATGCATTATTTCTTGAACATGTCTTGCCTTACCTCCTTGATCATGTTAGATCCTTCGTGATAGTAACAAAGTGCTCTCCATACATCATATGCCGATCGGAGATGTGCAACGCGGTCAAAGTCGCTCTGAGTGAGTCCTTAGATGATCAAGTTTTGGGCTTTGTTGTTGTTGTCGACGTCCCGTAGGTTTGTAGCCGTAACTTGACCGTTAGGTGGCACTTCATAAGGCTTGTACACCTTCTTACATAGTGCGAAGCCTTGCACCTGGATGAAAGCCTCCATGCATGCCTTCCAAACCTGAAAGTCAATACCAGCAAACACACAAGGTTTGGCGGAGTATTTCTCCATAATGATTAGTCAAAAACACGTGAAAATCACAATGATTACAGCACCGTGGCTCTGATACCAATTGTAGGATCGAAGATCACCTGAAAAGCTACCATAGGGGGGTGAATGGTAGATTTAAAAATCTTACGCAGCGGAAACAATTAAATCCCAACCCCTTCTGCAGAAAAATGATCTGTTAAATAAATCGTGTGTGAGACTAATCTAAACATGTTTTACCATGACAAAAGAGATATATATCAGAGAGAATCAAGCCACGAAGACAAAACAACAAGAATCACTCAAATCTATCGAGAGAAACTCAAGTTACGATTGATAGATCGAACAAAGGTCAATCTGTCCTACCCGAGAAAAACAGTTCTGGAATGCTGTAAAGAAACTCGTGCATATGAGAAACCACAAATCCAATGACCGTGACATTTCGACAGATGATAGATAATCAAATTTTGAAGACAACCCAAAAAGAATCACGTCAATTGGATCTGTAAAACTCGAGTTATGATAAAACCACCAATGAAAGGTAGTGCTGTCCAGAAACTCGACGAGTAAAACTTGACTGGAACAAGTCAGACGAACAAGGCACAAAAGTTCATTCAAACTACGAATCTTATTCAATAGAACACAAGAGGAACAGCTCCAAAGTCGTGAACCATGAGCTCTGGCCTCCCTTGCTTATATAACCAGCCCTTAGGCCAACCCAATCTCAACTAGGACTCTAATCCTACTCAGATCACGAACCGAAACTTTCTATAACTGCTTAGGACTCTTCTATACGCAGATAGAAGCAATCTTAAGACTTTCAAACACCTTAGGAACGTATCCCACATTCCTAAAACAACTCAAAATCGTGACCCACACGAAATCCTATCATAACCAACTCAAATCTTTCCATATTTGAGTCAAACCTGACTCAGCCGAAGCTTGAGTCCATAACCTAGTCGGTTGGACCTTTCCGACCAATTCTTTACGTCCACATCCCTTCATCACGCCTTGGAACCATGTAGCCACGTCCATGCACTCCTTGCACACGTGCAAACTTCTTCCAATGACATCCATGATACCTTCATATGCATTGTTCTTGATTCAAACATGCTGCGCAACCTCCCGATCAACTGAACAACAATTCCTCCCGAACTTGGTTGTCGAACCTCATCTTCTCCCTAAGATTAGTTCAATGGATCCCGTCACCAGCCATGTTCTGAACTCAAGCAACAACTGCACATGAATAAACATCCAATCTGTACGAGCCCAAGTCCGCGACTTGACTCAAGTCAGTTCCGAACACAACACCTCACGTGAGCACCTCACATAAGCATGTTGCAAAGCATATAAAAATGATATCAGCCATATCAACCAAAATGCACCAAAAACTTAGCAAATGAAGACTAAGCAATCTTTCTAAGAATATAAATCAAGTTCGAAACATTGCAAGATAAAAGCAGGAACATTGCGATCAAGCTCCGAACCTAGCCAAAGCTAACCAGAGCTTGAGCCGGAGCTTACCAAAGCTAGTACATCCTAGCGCCGGAGCTTACCAAAGCTAGTACAACCTAGCGCCGAAGCTTACCAAAACTAGTCGGAACTAGTCATCCCAAAACTCAGAGCTAGAAAAACATGTCAAAGCTAACCAACATATGTCGGACCTAACAAAACATATCGGAGCTTAACAAAGACATGCCAGGGCTATCAGAGACATGCCGGAGCTAACAAAGACATACCGGAGCTAAAGACAAAGCTCACTGGAGCTACCCAAAAACATGCCGGACCTAGACAAAGAAAGTCGGACCTATTGTCGGACCTTGCAGAAGCTCGGAGCTAGAGTCAGACCTTGTTAAAAAGATGTTATGGCAGCATTCAAAACTTTTATTGTCAAAGCCAATGTATTCAGCACACATAGGTCTCATAGTTGCTAGGCGTAAGTCAAATCTTCCTCAAGCTTTAATTCGTCCATTGGTACTTGTTCTTCTGGTACCCTTAGACACTTCTTGAGCTGAGAAACATGAAAAATATAATGAACATCGGAAAGATGTGCTGACACCTTCAATTGATATGCCACTTCTCTGCGTTTATCGAAAACCTTGAATGGTCTGATATATCGAGTTGCCAACTTGCCTTTAACTTTGGATCGCTTATGACCTCGGATAGGTGAGACTTCGAGATACACGAAGTGTTCCATATTGAAAGCTAAGTCTCTTTGCCTATTATCCACATAGCCCTTTTGACGTGACTGTGCAACCTTCAAGTTTTCACGGATTATCTGGACTTGCTTTTCGACGTCCTGTATCACATCAGGCCCAAATACTTGAGTTTCTCCTATATCATTCAAATACAGGGGTGTTCTACATCTTCTTCCATACAATGCATCATACGGCGACATCTTCAAGCTTGCTTGGTTGTTGTTGTTGTAGGAGAATTATGCATATAGTAGACTTTTATTGCAACTTCCTCCAAACCTTAGCACACACGCTCTTAGCATGTCTCCCAATATCTCATTTGTCCTTTCGGTTCGTCCATCCACTTGGGGATGATATGCAAAACTAAAATTCAGCTGAGTTCTCATAGACTAAAGCAGTTTTTGCCAAAACCTAGAGATAAGTTTAGAACCTAAGTCGGATACTATTTTCATAGGTACTCCGTGTAAACACACTATTCTCCCCAAATATAGTTATGCCAGCTTTGCACCACTATAGATAGTCTTGACAGGTATAAAATGTGCTGGTTTTGTCAACCAATCCACAAGAATCCATATCAAGTAATATCCTGACGGGGTGCGCGGTAAACCAACTATGAAGTCCATACTAACTTCTTCCCACTTCCATTCCGGTATCTTCAATGGCTACAATAGTCAAGCTGGTCTTTGATGTTCAGTCTTCACTCGTTGGCATACATCACATAATGCAACATATTCAGCTATGTACTTCTTAATTCCATCCCACCAGTAGCACGTCTTCAAGTCCTTGTACGTTTTTGTACAACTCGGATGAATGGAGAAAGGTGAGTCACATGCTTCCTTCAATATCGTCTCTCGAATACCAATTTGTGATGCCCGGTTCCGACAATGAACCAAGCATGACACATATGTGTGCCCAGGATTTGCTTCACATTAGTTGTGAAAATTCTATTCTGAAGCCATAGCATGCCATTGTCACCTTCGTGAAACCTCAATTTTCTCCCCTCTTGGATTCTTTCCTTGATCTCTTGGATTTCCTCATCTGCTATTTGACCCTCTCATATTTCCTTTTCTAGTGTTGGGTTTACTTCCATTGCTCCTATTTCATTTACAAATATGAGATGTAATCATTCAAACTCCTTACATAGCTCGGATGGCAATTCCCGAACAGTGAGTCAGTGGCTTGCTCTGTTTCAACATAAGGTAACTGTCACTACATTGGCCTTTCCTCAGAGATAGTTGATCTCCACATCGTATTCTTTAATAAGTTCCAACCATCGTTTTTGCCTCGAATTCAGATCCCTTTGCGTGAATATGTACTTGAGACTCTTGTGGTCCGTGTAAATCTCACACCTATGACCAAGAAAGTAGTGCCTCCATATCTTCAAAGAATGTACCACGGCTACAAGTTCGAGATCATGCGTTGGATAATTCAGCTCATGTTTCTTCAGTTGTCTTGATGCATAAGCCACCACTCGGCTTTTTTGCATCAATACACAGACAAGTCCTTGCCTCGATTCATCACCGTAAATATCAAAGCTCTTGCTCTTGTCTGATAATATTAATACCGGTGCAGTGGTTAATCTCTTCTTTAGCTCCTCAAAGCTGTCCTGACAAGCCTGAGTCCATTTGAATGGTTTCTCCTTCATTAGTAGTTCAGTCATGGGCTTTGTTATCTTAAAGAAGTCATTGGTGAAATGGCGGTAATATCCACCAATTCCTAAGAAATTTGTGATTTCCTTCACATTTTGCGCTGTATTCCACTTTAACACATCTATCACTTTTCCTAGATTGACAGATACTCCTCCTTCGGAGATGATATGTCCTAAAAATGATATCTCTATCAGCCAGAATTGTCACTTGTTAAACTTGGCATACAACTAGTGCTCTCGCAATTTCTACAATGTCACACTTAAATGCTCTTCATGCTCTTCTTCGCTTCTCGAGTATACCATGACATCATCGATGAACACTACAACGAACTGATCCAAGTACTCCATCAAGACTTTATTCATGAGGTACATGAAGTAAGCAAGTGCATTCGTCAACCCGAATGACATAACAGTTTACTCATATTACCCATATCGTGTCCAAAAAGCTGTTTTAGGAATATCTGAAGGTCCGATCTTTAGCAGGAAGTACCCTGATTGAAGATCAATCTTGGAAAATATTCGAGCTCCCTTCATCTGGTCAAACAGATCTTCTATGCAGGGCAATGAATACTTATTCTTTATCGTCACCTAATTGAGACCTCTGTATTCCACACACATCATTTGGGATCCATCCTTCTTATCTACGAAGAGCACTAGGCTCCCCATGGTTATGAACTCAAGCATATAAAACCCTTTTCTAGCCGCTCTTGAATCTACTTCTTGAGCTCCACTAATTTATTAGTAGGCATCCTATATGGCCTTTTAGCTATATGTGCAGATCCAGGTATTAAATCAATGATAAACTCAATATCAAGATCACGTGGTATACCTGGCAATTCTTCCAGAAACACCTCTGGATACTCGTGAACAATCAAAATTTTCACCAATGTCACACGTTACACATGGTTTAGCATTGCCTTTCAGATGTTGTTTGAACTGCCTTGAATTCTATACTGACTCCCTTATCATTCAACTTTTACTTTTCAATTTTATTTCTCAGCTGCACTGTCCGTGTGGCACACTAGATCACTCCATTATGCTTATGTAGCCAATCCATTCCAAGTATTATGTCCAATACTTGTGAATATCTTATTATTATGGATTCACGAGGAAATCTACCCACTTATTTTAAGACTTACTTTTGGACATACTATATTTTTCCTAATCCTCCATATATCTTCTAGATGTATCCATCTTCCATTGAAGTAGAGGTCGAACGAGATAGAGAAGAGATGGTAGACGGAATCCCATCTATATGCATGCATCAAGGTCTATGATCCTAAATAATGCATTATCTATATAATAGATGAGGATGTGGATAAATGCCAAAGTGTTCCACAAAGCACATCCAAGCACACACGCAAAGCAATTAAACATACAATTATCACACCAAACCTAAGAAACCGCACTAATAAACTAAGTGTTTATTACACAATTATTCAAGGCTCGTAGCTCTAAATCTTCATTACGAGATAAAACATTATCGTGGCTGCAAGGTGGTAGGGCGTCTGTCGGTACCCTGAGTACCGTATACCTCTTGAGATTGCAAAGATCTCAAGGAAATGTCATCTACTTGATTTGAAGACCTTCGGAGGCCCACATGTCAGACATAACCGGTCCCGCTTCCCCAACATGGTTAGTCCCAGGGTCGCCACGTGTACCATCAAACCGGAGCTACCGCCCACAAGGGGGAAGCTCCGGGCTATGTACCATAACGGCACCCCCGGACCTAACCCCAGACCAAGGGAAGCTCCGGAACTGACACGTGTCTGGTGGCACCGGACCTATCTGTTCCCCACAGTATGCTCCGGAGCTTCCACGTGTCCAACCGTCGGATCTTCAGCCTCAAACCTCCGGTAGACTCCACAACCGCTCCGGATCTTCAAAGGGTAATCAAGGACTTCAAGACCGGATTAAGTGTCATTAATACTATGTTAATGACACACGATCGGATGACCCTTATTACCAGTAACGGCGCTGTCAAAGCCCGTAACTCGGTCATTAAGGGTAATTAAGCGCATAAAATGTGTATCAATATTAGTAGCCGCCAGAGCCACATGTCGGGCTAGGCCAACTTGTAACGGCCTATCCTTGTACTATAAAAGGACATGCCGACGATAGATAGAGATCATCTGGTCTGATTGGCTCACACGTGCTCCGAACTTACATCACCTGAGTTGAGTTCATACATCCAATACAACACCAACATACCCTGTGGAGTAGGGTATTACGCTCAGGCGGCCCGAACCACGTAAATCTTTGTGTCTCCTGTGTCATTTTACATTTCACCTTCTTGAATCTCCGTGCGCCCACATCGAACTTCAAACTCCGCAAACACTTTTAGTAGTGTCGGTAGATCTGCCGGATCAAAACCACCGATAGTTGGTGCGGCAGGTAGGGGGGCGCCTGAGATTTCAAAAATGGTGAACTCAGCTGCTGAATCATCCAATGGTCATCCCGCTGTTCAAGCTGCTGGGGGCAATCCCTCTAATATGTAGCCACCAGCAGGAACCTCAGTTCCAGCAGGAGTCACACTTCCACCACCGCCACCTCCACCAGCAAATCAAGCTGGGCAGCGCGATGGTGCACCGGCGTCAATCAATGCGTAGGCAAATCATGACAACCCGGAACACGTGCTCCATGCAGCACGTGCTCTCCTTCAGCGCCCACCACCTCCGGATGCATCCGGGATGCAATGGAGCAGTGGAGTGCCGATGTGGAACACTTGGTTGCAGCAGCAGCCGACCGCATCAGTAACCAGGGTCCTCCTCCTTCAGGACATGCCCCGTTGCAGCGATGGACCTTGTCTGGCAGACTTGGTCCGCACGTTTCCAACAACAGGAGACGTGCTGCGTCACAGCAAGTGACGTCGTTGCCCTCTGGGGCGCGACACACTCACACGGTATCAAGGCTTTCAACTCATGACCTCCGGGCGGAGCTTGATCGCCGATACCATCAACAAGACGGCCGAGTCCATATCGATCATGCTCGTGAAAGACGAGAAGCTAAGGACATTGTTGCTCCTGAAGGAGTAGGAGGAGGCTGTTCAGCCCTAGCCATGCATCTGCGTATGGTCAGGTGGCCACAGAAATTCCGGCCTCACCTGCCGGAGAAGTTTGACCGGACCGTTAATCCCGTCGAATTTCTTCAGATTTACTCCACTGCTATCCTGGCAGCTAGAGGAAATGAGGTCGTAATGGCCAACTATTTTCCAGTGGCTTTAACTGGGACCGCCCGGTCCTAGTTTATGAGCCTTCCACCCAACTCCATCAACAGTTGCGAGGAGTTGTGCCAACAGTTCACCGCCAACTTCGGGAGTTCATACACCCGACCAGGCACCGAACTGGACCTTTTTGCAGTCCTGCAAAAAGGGGGAGAATCCCTGCGATCATTCAACAAGAGATTCTCTTAGGTACGAAACACTATCCCTTCTATCTCTAGCGCTTCTGTCATTGTGGTATTTGGACAGGGCGTACTGGATAAGAAGATGTTGGAGAAACTGGCGATCAAGGAGATCACCAGTGTCACGGAACTCTTCAGCTTGGCCGACAAATGTGCCAGAGCTGCGGAGGGCCGTGAAATGCACTCCAAACCATCTCCGGAGGATCGCAAAAAATCCTCCAAAGGCGAATCCACTACCTCTGGGAGTGGCAAAAAGAAGAAATATACCAACGGCAAGAAGAAGCTGTCGGCCGGCACATTTAATGTTGTAGCTGCTGCAGCTCCGGGTGGCCGGGGGCCACGCCCCGAGAAGCGACCTTGATCGTCTTCTGAAGATGGTGGCAAACCCAAGGTGTGTTGTCCAATTCATAAGATGGACAACCACAGTTTGGAAGACTGTCGGGAGGTCCAAAACCTTGCCAAGCGCTACAACAAGCACCGGGAAGAAGTTCCTTTCCAACAGAGGGAAGGAAAACAAAAAGTTGACGAAGCTCCGGCTGAAGGAGTTAGGTTTTCAGGATCCTAAAAAGGTCCTGAAGGCCGTCTACACCTCCGTCGACGACGATTCTGACGTCTCTGACAATGAGCGTCGGAAGACCATGAACACCATTTTTGCTGGATCATGGGACATAACCTCCCGCCGCATCCTCAAGACAATGCGTCGGGACATGGCTGCTGTAGCTCCTACAGCCAGGGCGGAGCCTCATCGGAAGTGGATGGACACAACCATCACTTTTGATGCTTCGGACTGCCCTCGAAGCATGGTTGGAGCAGGCCAGTTACCTTTGATGGTATCTCCTACCATCAATAACATTCAACTCCACCATGTTATGGTAGACGGGGGTTCGGGGATGAACCTCATAAGCTTTGAAGCTTTTACCAAGCTTCAGCTTCGACCTTCGGATCTTCACCCCTCCCGACCTTTCTCCGGAGTAGGTCTGGGAGCCATTACCCCACTCGGTGCTATTACTCTGCCCGTTAACTTCGGGACCCGGGAGAAGTTGGTCTTTGACGTTGCTCAGATCAACTTACCTTTCAATGCCATCTTGGGTAGGCCTGCCTTGTACAAATTCATGGCAGCTGCTCATTATATCTACCTGGTGTTAAAGATGCCAACAGCAGTAGGCGTTCTCCGGATCCGCGAAGATCGCACTGCCGGAGTAACCGCTCTAGAAGAACATCATGCGCTTACTACGGCGCAAGAGGAGGACTCCAGGCAAGAGCAAGCTCCAAAACCCCCGAGCATTCGTCAACGAGGCTCGACTTCTGCACCTCATGTGCAGCCAAGCGGTGACACCGTCATTCCCATCAAAGTCATCCAAATTGGTTCCGATGCCGCTCAAACCACCCGTATATCGGGGGGACTGAATGAAAAATAGGAACTCGCGCTCATCGCTTTCCTCCGGGCTAATGTCGACGTGTTTGCCTGGTAACTCTATGGGCCAACAGGACAACTCCAAACTGGTCAACTGGAGAGACACCCTTCTTCCTGGTGTACGGAGCTGAAGCAATCCTTCCTCCGAAAATCACCTTGGGGTCACTCCGGGTCCGTGTTGCTAAAGGGTCATTATGATCAATTCACGTAGTTTGTATGTTCATTAGCTCAAAATTTAGTCATTTCACTATTCCCAACCCCAATTAAGTAAAGCAGAGCAAAAGTGTAAAATACCCTTCCCGACTTTCTACATTACTTCCCGAGTGACAAGGATGGACATACAAGTCTAGTAAACACCTATTATGGGTTTTCCCATCAATTTGACACAAGCCTGCAATTTTGAAATAAAACATTTCAAAAATAGGATCAAAATGTTCAATGGCACTTGCCTTGCTCCAGTAGCTGGTTTGGGTTGAGAGCTTCAAAGTTTTTGTGTTGAAGATCCTCGTAAGCACCTTTTGGAGCATTTTCTTCTATTCCACGCGAAAACATGCAAAACAAGCATTACAATCAATAAATGATCATACATTACACAATATGCAATGATATGCATGAATGATGCAGTTATGATGTAGTACATGTTATTATGTTACTGCAATTGCTTACTAGCTGGATACAATCAAGGTTTACGTGTTTGAGAAAGTTTCGAGTCATTTCCGGGAAAACTGGGGAAGTTTTAGGATTTCAGAAATTCAGAGTACAGACTAGTCCGCAAAGGGCTTGGACATGTCCGCTACGGAACGGACAAGTTATTGATGTTTCTTACATACATAATAAATTCTGCAAGCGCACAGAAACTATCGGTGTAGCATTTCCCCTTAAAAAGGTAATCCAAGGGTGTCATTTATTTTATCCCAAAGGAAGGCTAGGTTGAAGTGTAGCAATAATCAAATGAAAAGGGTATATTGGTCAAGGTAATGGTCTAGTGAGGATGGATAATAGAAAAGTGGAGGTAGTGTGACACACACAAGAGCATTCTATTTTAAGGGGGATAAATGGGTATAAGGAGAATAGACTAAGAGTTAGGGAGTTGCTCCTACAATGCCTCTAATATACATATACATAGCCTAGGTTAGATACTAATGAGCATGTCAATGTCAATGGTGAATCCTTATGCTAAGCTATCCAACACATCGAGCACATGCTTACCCCTAGCAATACTAGGGTGACTAATGCCAAGAGCCTGTGGCATATCCGAACGTGGAGGATTATAAATGACAGATAGGATTGTCACCACCTACTGCCTAGCTCTTAAAGCTGTAGGTCTACGAGACATCCAATGCTACTTAACTATCCTAGCACCATGATAGCATATTAAGTAAATACCTTAAGAGCCTAGGCACAAGCCATCTTAATGCAATGACTAACCTAAACATCATTGAACCAATATTGAGAAATAGTAGAAGTTATTCATATTAACATGATCATATCATAACTAATTAGACTATAGTGGTGGTTTGTAGTGTTTATGATGATAGAATAAGATTGTTATGGCATAATCATAAAGACAACTCCGACCATATACATGAACTCCACAATAAAACAAGAAACACTTCATCCAAGTATATGCAAAAAAGAAGACTAAAAACAACATCTTTATGGTGCATAAAGTCACAAATACAAAAAGGAATACATGAGCCATACCTCTCCCAATTTGGAATTGGGAAGAGATACTCCTTCTACTCCTTTCCTAATTTGGACTAGAAACTAGAGGCTCTCCTCTCTACAGCCTAAACTCCTCTAAGACTATGGAAGATAGTGGATAAAATAGAATGAACCTCAAGTGGTTTGTTTTGAAGTGAGGGATAGAGGTTCTATTTATAGTTAGATAACAGTCGATTCCCGCCACCAAAAGCGCGCGAATCAGTCTTCATCGTTATCAGGGCACCACGAGGATTTGACATGTGGAAGTTGACCGCATTTGGCACCATGAAGTGTTTGGTCGAACCAATAGTGCGACCGAACTAGTCTTCTGACCAATTCTAGTGTGTTCTATCGAGGTCACTTCCAGGTGGGTCCCATTGAATGATATGGGTGATACACTGCTGGATCCCCTCGAATACGTCTGTTTGTGGGCCATTTGATCCATGTGATGCCACGTGTCGGCGCTTGATTGGCTGATATAATACTTTTTAGGTTTTCTCCCCCTCTTTGACCTCATTTCCTGCATATATAAAAAGCATGCATGCATTATTCTTCCAAGGACAAGTGTAAGTAGGTTAAGTAGAAAGGTGGTGTGTGCAAGAAATGACTTTTACTTTACATAATCGAGTTATATTGATGGACAAAATTGGGATATAACAGCCATCAACAAACTCCCCCAAGCTTATCCTTTGCTTGTTTCGAGCAAAGTCAAGACATTAGGTTGATGATCAGGAGTTGCTACAATGTTCTACATTTCAAAAGTACCAAGTACACAACAAAATACTCTACCTAGTATTGGAAAATTATTGTATGGTACTTTACCCTTCTTAAGTAATTATGGGGCTTATGCCTTCTTCTATTCATGGGTAGTCAAAATACAAAACAGTAAATGGAGCAAGCATAGCCTAGATATCAGGTTCCACTCAAATTCCAAAGGTTTCAATTTAGATTCTAAGTACTTCAATTTGATTCTCTTGATCACTCCTTTTGTGTTGTGTAAATATATCCTCACCAAGTCATTTTACCTATACTAATCCTACCACTAAGCGAGGCTTATATGTGGAGCTTGGTAGAGAATGTAGTATGCATGTTTGCAACACATAATATTGCTAAGTCAAAAGAGTAAGTCTTAGGAGAAATCAATTCAAAACTTTTTGATTCAAGACTTGTGCATGTGTGATGGAATGGAAGTGGAAGTGGATGTTGAAATGACTCCTTTTTGATGTGAACTCTCTTTATTGCAGTAATGAACACATGGAAACTTTTTGTCTCATGCTTTTGATGTAAGTAGACTGTTTTTTCCTCATGCTTATAATGTAAGCATGCATTTTATTTTTATTTTCTTATATCCTTGTCTTCTACTCCCTTTTTATGCAACAAACTGAAGAGAGTACCAAGCATGAAAGTCATGGAGTTTATTTTTTAGGTGTGAAGTGATGGTATGATGGAATTTTGCTAACTTCTAGTGTTGAAGTTTTAGCATGTGCAAGTGAAGTCTTGAATTCGAAAAGAAATGAATAAATTCTCACATAGGACTATACTAGTTTGACTAGGCTCAATGTGAAGGCAAGTAGCATGTGCATAAGGTTTATCAATGTAAGATATCATATGACATTGGTAGGTATTTCCAATCAAATAAGGGTAACTTAAATCTTTTTAGAATTTTCTCCAGAAATCTAAGTGCTTCACTTATTAACTAGGAATAGCAGCCCTATCGCCATATCAAACTCACAACAACCTAGAATTAAATTAAGTTTTTGCTACCAACAATTTCTAAATCAAGGCAAAGTTAACTTTAGCCAATGAAATCAATATTTGGACAGTAGCAAGTTGTAAACTAGGGACTTGGGATAAATAAAACAGAGCAACTATTCATCATTTCAAGCATGTGAATTCTAAATCATTCTTACTGCACATCTTTATTTGATTGAAAGAAAATCTATATTATTTATTTTAAGTATTTGTTTATATGCAAGGTGAATTGAAAATAAATATGCCATGGATGAGTTACAAGTTACCTCAAGTGGGGGTCCTCTCCCAAGCTTGTTCTTCAATCACCTCCGTGATAAGGGTTGAACCCTTGGTGACGGAAGTATGCCGCGAGATCAGCTTTTGTTGTTGTTGTAGTGTGGCGTTGAAGTTGGTGAACTAAGTGTCCATGTGTTGTTGTTAGCCTTGGGTACATTGGACATGTTCTTGCAGTGTGTTGTAGTTATCTCCAGTTCTCACTTCAAGGTCTCCTATACGTCTAGTGAGATCCGTCATTCCTTGGCTATAGTCATTATGACTTCTAGCCGTAAAGGAACGACGTTCTCTCATTGACGTTGGAGGCAAGCTGCTAGAGCTTGAAGTGGATAGGGATGGCTCCCATGTGGTACTCGGTCATCCATGCCAAGAAGGCCCTCCGACCTCATACGTTGAGGTTGAGTCCATCTGGGTGCATCACTTGTTGGGTTCTCTTCCTCTTGGTACTCATGGACAAGGGAGGTTGTTGGAGGCATGGCCGTGGCCGCTCTCTTTGTACAACTTCTAGTTACCCTGCCAGAGACATTACTTCTTCAAGCTTCCTCAATTGCAAGAAGATCAATGGTTAGTCTCTAGCATCTGTACAAATGAATATCCGGGTTAGGTAACCAAATTTCATAGACAAAGTCGGGATAGAAAAATACCAAGGAGCCGATATGATCATGCTTAATGGTAAGTCCTTGCACTAGATAATCTTCATTAATCAATTCTCGTTCAGTTTCAATGTATTCAAATGAAGTATATTCTAGTGCTCCTACCCTAGTAGCAATGCGACTAATCAATGAAGTGCATTCAATTGGCCCTGTTCTTTAAATACTATATAATCATTGTGTCATCATGACAATAACGGGAGCAACTTTTATCTTATTAATCATGGCAAATAAAATTTTCAGTTCATCATCACGGTCTACTCTAATATATCCTCTAGGGAACATAGTCATAGCCACCCATCTATGCATGAGACGAGAAGTAGGATTTTGCAAGTGTATATTCCTAGGAGCACTACATGTGACCTCACTAGTCAATTCATGCCAAAAACTTTGTTTGTTAAATTTAGGCAAAGTGTCTAAATCTAGCAAACAACGTTTATGGAAGCCTAGGATTTGACTTAATTCTTTCCATAGTATGTTGTATTCTTTTTGAAATAATCTGAAAATAATACATCAAATCCTATTTTGAGGGTGCAAATGAAATGTATAGTGAGAGGGTGCTAACATTTCTCATCTATGTGATCATAATTTTCCCATCCTAACGCACACCAAACGTAAAAGAATTTGGAATCCATACCTATTTTGGAAATCAAATACAGATCATAAGATTTTGTGTCATAAAACTCACAATCTTGGAGGTGTTTGCGTGCTTGATCTTCAACTTCACTTTGTATGTCGAGGTCGTTTGTGAAGAAGTTGATGCGGCATGCTTCCCGCACCCATTGGTGTCTTCATACACCCTCCTCTCCCGTGGACTTGGTGTAGCAACGGGGGAGAGTTGTGCACTTGAGTCTCCACTATGGCTTGAGCTTGCAGCCCCCTTCCTCTTCCCAAACAACCTTTTCATTCCGTTCATGGCAACAACAAGTGAGAACACAACAAGGCAAAAAACTCGAAAAGAAGTGACGTTAGTGGAAACAAAAACCCTCGACGAATTTTCTCCTTGAAGAACTTGAGAGCGAATTGCAAATGCATCCCAAAGCAAATCTTTCTGGGTTGGATTTGAGCAAGAGTGCTTCAATGAAGAGCAAGAAAAACAATGTGAGAAAAAAATTGACTTAAGGAGGTGTAAAATGAGGTGATGTGTGAAGAGGGGTGCTCCTCAAGGCCACCATTTATAGTGTACACTCCCCAACAGTCATAAGAGACACAAATCTAGTCGCTGGAGGAGAGAGGGCCACTTTGGCCCTTTCCCTACTTCAGTCGAACAGTGGGGTTCGGCCGCACTGCATGGTGGGCCCCCTGTTCCCTCTTTTGGCAGGTGGCTTCCCTATGGCTATAAAATTAGATAGCTGGTGAATTGCCACCTTTGCAGCTCAAAAAATTGTTTTTCGAATAAAACTCTTTTTAAATTCAATAATTTTCTTTTTCTGTGAAAAATAAAGAAAAAAATTGATGGTTGAGAATATAAGATTCTCATCTTGCTAAGAAAAATCAAATATCCAGTGGAAAAATCAAACTAAGTGGGAAAAATCAAATGAAACAAAAAATCAAACAAAACACAACTACCAATTATCCTATTGGCCAGGTCTCACCACAGTGTGATGAGATGGACTTTTCCTCCGTCATTTAATGGCATCCGGGCCCAGGGGAATGGGCTCGGACAACTTATCTTGCTTCTTTTGCAACTTCTTCTTTGGCAGTTTGGTGGACTTGAGCCTTTGGGAAGGCCCGGGCCTCTTCGTCTTCTTGGGATGTCGGCGTGGACGATAAGATGAATTATCCGCATAGATTAATTCTCTAATGAATGTGATGAGCGGATCCACTTTTGGAGGTGTGACTTCGGCCTCTTGAATATGTTTATCATTTGGCCCATACTTGATCCAAATCATAGAGCATTGCTCCAACTTTGGGCGAAAGTTAAACTTCTCCTCCTTGCCATTGATATGGAAGTGGATTGCTTTGGCTCCCACATCTATGCAAGCTTTCGCGGTGCTAAGGAACGAGCGACCAAGAATGAGCAGTGTATCCTTCTCGACATCCATGTCGAGCAACACAAAATCCATGGGAATGAAAAAATTCCGCATTTTCACCGAAAATTCTTCAGCAATACCTGCTGGATAACACATTTAAGAATTAGCCAGTTTGAGCTGCATTGGTGTTGGAGTGAGCTCCATGAAGTTCGGCTGGTCGAAGACCACCTTGGGAGTAACACACACTTGCTACAAGGTCGCAAAGTGCCTTTTCAAAGTAGTGAGCCCCAATTGATAAGGAAATGAAGGGATATCCAGGGTCCTTCAGCCAGTTGCCTTCCCGTAGAGAAATCATGTTGACATTTTCTACGAGAGGCTCGGGCTACTCTAAAATCTTTCCATTTAGCAATGGCGGAATAGCACATGCCAGTTAAGCCAACTGAGTTTCCAACATCTGGTTTAAGCTCAGTGATTCTTTAAGGCTGAGGATAGTCCTTCAATCTTGGTGTTTATGCTTTCTAGGGTCTTGTCATTAGCCAATAGCTTCTTGGATAAGGCATCATTGACCATCAATTTGCTTATGGTAAGCTATCTCACGTTTGGTTGATTGCCATTGTTACCATTGTTGTTGTTGTTGTACCCTCCTTGAAAGAAAGGGCATGGTTGGCCCCACCCTTGACCTCCTGGATGATAGACATTGTTGTTGTTGAAGTTCTCGTTGTTGGCTACTTATAGGACATCGTCATGAGTTTTTGGGCACTTACTGCCCATGTGACCCGTGTTGCCACATACTTCATACGTGATGTGAGAGCCTGTGCCACATACTTCACCAATGGCTTGTCCATCAATGTTCTTCATGAGGAGGTCCAATTTAGCAGCGATCAAGTCCACCTCTTTCAAGGTGTGCATGCCTCACTGACGGGTATGGAGACGCTCGTTGCTCCAACCCATCTTAGACACCATCTTCTCAATCAAATCCTTAGCTTTTGGCACAATCAATGAGAAGAAGGCTCCTTTAGCAGCAACATCCACATGGTCTCGGGCGGAAGGGATCATTCTATTGTATAAATTTTGGATAATAAGCCAGTCATCCATCCCATGGTGGGGACAGCCCCATATGTACTCATGCAGCATTTCCCATGCATTGGGAATAAACTCCTTAGCTTCTGGCTAGAAGCTGGAAATTCTACAAAATAGGGCATTGGTATTACCCAACAGAAAGAACTCGGTGAGGAATGCCATAGAACACTTCTCCCAAGTGTCTACAACAATTTTGTTCGCGTAGAACCAATGCTTCGCTCTCCCAAGAAGGGAGAACAAAAACAGCCTAAGACGGACGACATCAGGAGAGATGTCCATGATCTTGAAAGTGCTGCAAATCTCAAAAAACTATTGCAGGTGAGCACTTGCATCCTCATTAGCTTTTCCACAAAATGGGTTGGCTTGCAACATAGTGATTGGGTCAGTCTTGATTTCGATGTTCACGTCTCCTATGTTGTTGGTGTGTAGAGAGCCAATAACTCATGAAGGGTCTTTTGGGTCATTGGCATTTCAGTTGTTTGTGCAAACGAGCTGGTTTGCTTTGCCGCACGAAGCTTTTGAGGAGTGTTGACGGTCCTTGAGTACCACATTTCGACCGTCAATTCACCTCATAATATGCATAAAAGAAACACAAAACATAGTGGTAGGGTTATACACTAACCCAATTCCACAAGTGTTGGTGTTTATTTGTATGCAGGTGAATTATTACCCAAAAATACGAAAACATGCAGGGATGAATCCATGAAAATGGATTTCAATGAATCAGGAAATGACACATGGCAACACATGATCAAATGGCCCACAAACAGAAGAATACGAGGAGATCCACTGGTGTTGCACCCATATATATCAAGAGGGCCCACCTAGAAGCCACCTGGAGGAAGCACTCCCCGAGGGGAGCCTTGACCAGGTCGGTCGATCCCCCTGGCCGGCCGACCTATTCCTGGCACCAAACTCGGTCAAACGACACGTGTTGGCTCCTCCTGACTCCCTAGAGTCAATGGTAACTGATTCGCACGTTAATTGTGGCGGAACAGACCCTTCTTCACCTATAAATAGACCCCCTCACCTCACTTCTCACACACACCAAAAGTTGAGAATAGTGCTACACTCCAAAGGTTAAGAGTAGTCTTAGAGGCTACCAAAGTAGAATGAGAATGTGGTGAAGGGTCTAGGAGAAGGAGGCTTGGGCTTGTCAAGTCCCTCTTCTACACTTGTACCCCTACAAATGTTTTACTCAATCAAGTAAGCCTTTGTGAATTCAATACAAGTTTGATCTTTTATTCGTAGTAGTTTGCACAAGTAGTTACTTGTGGGTTCACTGCTTTAATTCATTAGAGGCTCTAGTTGTGGCTTTGTGTTCGAAACAACTAGAGTAGTGATTTAGAATGTAAGCATGGTGCTTAGGTTATAAATCATCAGTGGATATCTCGTAGACCCACGGATTGAAGAGGTAGGCAGTAGGTGGTGACAGCCCTATCTGTCCTTCGTAATGTTCCATGTTCGGATATGCCATAGGCTCTTGGTGGGAGTCGTCCTAATATTGCTAGGAGTAAGCCCGTGCCCGAAGCAAGCATCTACTGCAAACTACCTTGAATTAGGATCAATACTTTGAATTCCTCTCTGATCCTTGCCTACCAAACAACTTTGTGTCCTTGGATGAGCTAGTTCGAAAGATTAGCACACACGTTCTTTGGATTCGATACCCTTGGGAATACTCCTTAAGGGGAAGTGCTACAACGGAATTTCCGTGCGCTTGCGGATAACTTTGTGGTGTTAAGAAATACTAACAAGCATTTCTGGCGCCGTTGCCGGGGAACGGTTGCTGTTAATCTTCGAACCAAGATCACCCTCGTATCATATCCCCCATATCTATCATCTTACCTTTCTTATTCTTACCTTACCACCACCATATAAATTTAGCAACCCACCATTCTTTCTTACTCTGCTCCGAAGTGCAAGTTCTGTGAGCCACCACCTTCGGCGGAACCTATTTGTTCAACCAGCTATGAACTTCGCTCTGGCTTTATATCCATGGTTTGCGAACAATCCTTCTCAGGAACGCATTGTGAAAACCCTTACCACCATCTACGAGAGTTCGAACAACTGTGTTCATGCCTTCTAATCAAAGGTATGACACAGGAAACTCTCAAATGGAAGTTGTTTCCTTTTTCCCTCAAGGAAAAAGCCAAACAATGGTACAACCACTATGTTGGGAAGACAAACGGTGATTGGAGTGAATTACGAGACAAATTTTGTCTTGATTTCTTTCCAATTGCCTGAATTGTTTCCTTACGAAAGGAAGTACTAAGCTTCCAGCAGATGTAGAAGGAATCCATAGGTGCAGCTTGGGACATATTTTCTCTTTTGAAAAATTCTAGCCCAGATTTGTTAATTCCTGATCCAATGCTTTTGCAACATTTCTTCATGGGATTAAAAAAAGAGTCTGCCCTATATCTTGACATTATGGCTGGAGGATCTTTCCTCCATAAGACTCCAGAAGAAGGTAAGGATCTTCTAGACAGAATTCTAAAAAGTTCTTCCTTCATTATGGGTCTTAATGAGCCTCCCCAAGAGGAAGTCGTGTCAAGAACGGAGGATACACTCTTGGACAAGGATGAACCCATTTCTTGTCTACCCCAAGCCTTCCCAGAGGAATCCTCCCCCAAACTTGAAACTATCAGGTAGAAGAAATTCAACCCTCGTAGTTTCCATTTTACATCGAGGAAGAGCTTTTTGAAGATTATGGAAATACCTCAAAGTATTGTTGCTATAGGGAACCTTCATTTCCACCAACTCCACCTGAACCACCTGACAGGGTGTTCGTCTGTCAGACGGTTAAGGTGTTGACCTCTATCCTGAGCAAAGAATGGACAGCTGAAGTTGAGAATTCACCAGAAATTCTTCGTATGACCTTACCTTTGGATACCATTTTATGTTCTATTAGAGGGACACCAATGAGAATCCTATACAACCCTACTGTTGGAGCAAATCTCATTTCTGATTCTTGTGCTCTCGCCATTCTTGGCGACGTGCCATTGGCACCAACGCGCAAATCCTTTCGAGATTCATTCGGAACCATTCTTGAAGGACGTGGGGTTTTGCAACAAGTGTCTGTTAGACACAAAGATGTTAAGGCTCTCCTAGATTTTCACGTGTTCGAAATCCAAGATTTCGACATCATGATAGGAATTCACATAGATAAAATTCGCATAGAAGTTCCTTTGGAAGGAAGCTTCAATATCAATCTTGGAGGGAGAAAATTCTCCATACCTATTATGCGTTCAAAGAACACATCAATTGAACCTCCCATCAACGATGAGCCAATGGAGGAGGTTAGGACTCTTGAATTTTTAGAACCCCCTGAAATTGAAGGAGAAGAAGACTTCGTCCAAGAGGAGCATGAATTTCAGGAGGAAATTGAATTGCCAAAAGAAGAGCCCTCCCCAAAACCTCCTGTTGAGCTCAAGATTCTACCTCCAGGCCTACGTTATGCCTTTCTAAATGGCGATTGGAAGCCCCTATCATCATAAGTGACATGCTTTCAGATGATGAAACGCTCATACTCATAGCCATGTTAGAAAGGCATAGAGCTGTTTTTGGATATTCACTTCAGGATCTCAAGGGAATTAGTCCAACGTTATGCACCCATCGTATTCCTATTGACCCTGAGAGTGTCCCCTCAAGGGAACCTCAAAGGCGATTGAATAATGCGATGCGGGAAGTTGTCAAGAAAGAAGTCTTGAAACTTCTACATGTTGGGATTATTTACCTTGTTCCTCATAGTGAATGGGTAAGTCCAGTTCAAGTAGTGCCTAAGATGGGAGGTATGACGGTCGTTCAAAACGAGAAGAATGAATTAATTCCTCAACGCACCGTCACGGGATGGAGTATGTGCATTGACTACCAAAAACTTAACAAGGCAACAAGAAAAGACCATTTTCCATTGCCCTTCATCGATGAGATGTTAGAGCGATTGGCAAAACATTCCTACTTCTGTTTCCTTGATGGGTATTCGGGATATCATCAAATTTATATCCATCCTGATGATCAAAGTAAGACCACGTTCACATGTCCTTACGGGACTTATGCCTATCAGCGTATGTCCTTTGAAATGTGTAATGCTCCTGCCTCTTTCCAGAGATGCATGATGTCTATATTTTCAGACATGATTGAGGATATCATGGAAGTTTTCATGGACGATTTCTCCGTCTATGGAAAAACTTTTGATCATTGTCTAGAAAATTTAAACAGGGTCTTACAAAGATGCTAGGAGAAGGACCTTGTGCTTAATTGGGAAAAGTGCCATTTCATGGTCCGGGAAGGCATCGTTCTTGGACACATGGTGTCCGAGAGAGGGATAGAGGTGGACAAAGCTAAAATTGAAGTTATTGAAAAACTTCCACGTCCTATCAATGTTAAGGGAATCCGCAGCTTTTAAGGTCATGCGGGGTTCTACCGACGATTTATCAAGGATTTCCCCAAAATCGCTAGACCCCTCACCAACCTATTAGCTAAAGAAGCTCCCTTTGATTTCAATGATGAATGCCTTAAATCATTTGATATAAATAAAAAGGCACTCATCTCAGCTTCAATTATCCAACCTCCTAATTGGACGCTGTCATTCAAAATCATGTGTGATGCTAGTGACTTTGCTGTTGGTGCAGTCTTAGGCCAAACCAAAGATAAAAAGCATCACGCAATAGCCTACGCTAGCAAAACTATGACAGGAGCCCAACTCAACTATGCCACAACTGAGAAAGAGCTCCTAGCAGTAGTTTTTTCTATCGACAAGTTTAGATCCTAATTAGTTGGAGCAAAAGTCATAGTCTACACAGACCATGCTGCTTTGAAATATCTTCTTACCAAAAAGGATGCTAAACCCAGGCTAATTCGATGGATTCTTCTACTCCAAGAATTTGATTTGGAAATAAGAGATAAGAAAGGAGTAGAGAATTCAGGAGCAGATCATCTTTCACGAATGGAATGTCACACAAACCATGGACATACCTACCAATGACTTCCTACGAGATGATATGCCCCTCAAGGTGACAGACTCTCACCCTTTGTGTGTGGATATCGTGAACTTTATGGTCACGGGATACGTACCACCAGGGGAAAACAAAAAGAAACTCATTTATGAGAGTCGTAGGCACCTTTGGGATGACCCTTACCTCTATCAGGTATGTGCTGATGGCCTTCTTAAAAAGTGTGTCCCATCAATCGAAGGCACCAAAATTATAGAGAAATGCCATGCTAGCCCCTATGGTGGTCATTACGGTGTTTACCGTACTCAGGCAAAGATCTGGCAGAGTGGATTCTATTGGCCTTCAATGTATGAAGATACCAAGGAATTCATTCGCATATGTTGGAAATGCCAGAAGCATGGAGGAATCTCTACTCGCGATGTGATGCCCCTAACATACAACCTCCAAGTGGAATTATTTGATGTATGGGGTATTGATTTCACGAGACCATTTCCTAGGTCTTATGATTGTTTTGGTTGCCGTCGATTATGTGTCAAATCCGGTAGAAGCATTGCCATGCAAGAATACTAATTCCAAGCAAGCAAGGAAAATGTTCTATGAGATCATTTTCCCACGCCTTGGAACTCCTCGTATGGTCATAAATGATGGAGGGTCTCATTTAATAGATAAAACCTTCCGGAACATTTAAGGGAACTTGGAGTCCTGCATAACATTGCTACCCCATACCACCCACAGATAAGTGGTCAAGCAGAAACATCTAATAAGCAAATTAAGAATATTCTGCAAAAGACTGTCTTGGAAATGGGAATGGGATGGAAGCAAAAGCTACCCGATGCATTGTGGTCATATCGTACTGCCTACAAGACACCTATCGGCATGTCTCCTTTCCAACTTGTCTATGGGAAGACTTGCCATCTTCATGTAGAATTGGAACATAGAGCGTATTGGGCCATTAGCGGTGGAACATGAATCTTAACGAAGCTGGAAATCACCGATTGAAGCAAATCTCTGAGTTGGAGGAATGGAGGGATAAGGCGCACCACAGTGCCATAATTTATAAAGAGAGAACCAAAAGATGGCACGATAAGAGGATTACGCCGAAAGAGTTCAAACCTGGAGATAAAGTTTTACTCTTTAACTCTAGTGTTAAACTCTTTGGACATGGGAAGCTTAGAAGTAAATGGTAAGGACCCTTCACTGTAGTAGAGACTTCATCCCATGGAGCAATCACACTCCAAGGTGATGACGGTCAACTATTCAAAGTGAATGGGCACCGACTCAAATTATTTCTCGATTCCCAAAAGGATACAGAAAAAGAATTTGACGTGGTAAATCTAATCGATTTCCATGCCATTTCTTTCAATTTTGTTTAAATCCTCCGTGTCCAACTAATGGGCCCATCCGATTTTTCTTCTAGAAGGCCCATTTGATCGACCAGAGAAAGTGTGGCCCGAACGGAGCCAGAAGGGGGTCAGCCAAGCCTTAGGGTCGGCCGACTCTCCCTTTGCGTCGTCCGCGTTCTGTTTTCTCGTGTTGATCTTCCTTGATATCCTCAACAAAATCCTCGGTGAAATGCATGGTTCCCCGCCTACTTTGAGTTCAATAAAGTGAACTTACCGGTTCATCTAACACTGGTAAAGTTCCCCCTTTAGTTTATTTTTTTGAATAAAGAATTCAAGAAACAAATGTGGGGGAAACATGTCCCCAAGTCACGAAATCCCGACGTGAAAAATTAACGTTGCATATCAAAACACGTCACGACCGAATGAGCAAAACGACCCGACAAAACAGAGCCACAGAAGAGCCACCAGGAGGTCGGCCGAACCCCCTGGTCAGTCGACCTGTTTTCTGCTCCATACGACTCTGTTTCGCTCCAGAAAATCGGTTTGGATTTCCTATCCCCACCTTTATGCGCTACCCTGCTGTTTGAGTTGATTTCATATTTTTCATTGCATATCGAAAATGAATAAACTCAACAAACTCAAATAAAATTTGGTAGTCAAGAATTTGCTTAAGATGAAAATTTGAATACTTTATATTTCAATTCATTACCTTGTTTATGATTCCCATGATTCAATAGGAAAAACCCATCATCTAGGTATTTGACTAGTGTGATATGGTAAATGAGTTCCTTAGAAATCATCATTTTGATTGAAATTGATTTTGACATTTTTAACTATTTGAAGTCTTGGACTTTGCCTAAATCTCTCATTGGAAATTTATATACCCACCAAGGCCATATGATATATTCATTGAAAACCACAAGCATATGCCACTTTGCTTTTCATTGAACTTTGTCAAACCCATGACCCAATTGAGTGACATGCATGAACTTTTTGAATTGAAAACTCTTGTGCACTCCATTCATGCAAAATTTCTCACATTGAGAGTTTGCATCCATCGATTATCCATCTGCCAAAAAGAAACTCCATACAATACAAATGAAAGCCTCTCTAAAAAATAAAAAGGAGTAGAAGACATGGCTACAAAAAAAAGCATCCACTCTTGAAAAAGAGTAAGAGTGCTAAAAAAAGTAGTAGACATGTTTCATCCTTAAGAGAGAGCAAATTCATGGGAGTTATCACCTCGCCACTCCATTCCATTAATGTGCTCAAGAATTTTCTCTTTACTTTGTTCATTGCATAAGTCTCTCATAGGATCAAGTTTTTGACTTAGTAACATATGAATTGCAAATGTGTGCCACATTAATCCCTACCAAGCTCTAGATATAGCCACTTTTAGTATAGGGACAACAAATGGAAAAACATGCCATGGTGAGGACTCAAACACTTTGAGAGATTTGAGACATTCCAATCGAGAAGGCAAAGGCAAAAGTTCCTATGACATTCAAATATTGCAATTGCCTAATCATTTCAGCAGAGAATGATCCAAGGGAACTTAATTCTAACTGTTCAACATTTCAAACACCCAAGATTGATGTGGTAGCCACATACACAATGGGAATCCATGAATTCAGGTATAAGTTGAAATATCTAGTATCCTTATTTTCTACCTTATAGCAATTTCATGACAACACTCTAGTTCTTCTTGCCTTCACTCGAGAACGAGCAAAGGACTAAGTGTGGGGGAGTTTGTTGACAGTCCTTAAGTACCACATTTTGACCGTCAATTCACCTCATAATGTGCATAAAAGAAACACAAAACATAGTGGTAGGGTTATACACTAACCCAATTCCACAAGTGTTGGTGTTTATTTGTATGCAGGTGAATTATTACCCCAAAATACCAAAACATGCAGGGATGAATCCATGAAAATGAATTTCAACGAATCAGGCGATGAAACGTGGCAACACATGGATCAAATTGCCAACAAACAGAAGAATACGAGGATATCCACTGATGTTGCACCCATATATATCAAGAGGGCCCACCTGGAAGCCACCTGGAGGAAGCACTCCCCGAGGGGAGCCTTGACCAGGTCGGCCGAACCCCCTGGTCGGCCGACCTATTCCTGGTGCCAAACTCGGTCAAACGACACGTGTTGGCTCCTCCTGACTCCCTGGAGTCAATGGTGACTGGTTCGTGCATTAATTGTGGCGGGAACCGACCCTTCTTCACCTATAAATAGACCCCCTCACCTCACTTCTCACACACACCAAAAGTTGAGAATAGGGCTACACTCCAAAGGTTTAGAGTAGTCTTAGAGGCTACCAAAGTAGAAGGAGAGTGTGGTGAAGAGTCTAGGAGAAGGAGGCTTGGGCTTGTCAAGTCCCTCTTCTACACTTGTACCCCTACAAAAGTTTTACTCAATCAAGTAAGCCTTTGTGAATTCAATACAAGTTTGATCTTTTATTCTTAGTAGTTTGCACAAGTAGTTACTTGTGGGTTCACTACTTTAATTCATTACAGGCTCTAGTTGTAGCTTTGTGTTCGAAACAACTATAGTAGTGATTTAGAATGTATGTGTGGTGCTTAGGTTATAAATCATCAGTGGGTATCTCGTAGATCCACGGATTGAAGAGGTAGGCAGTAGGTGGTGACAACCCTATCTGTCCTTCGTAATCCTCCACGTTCGGCTATGCCATAGGCTCATGGCAGATGTCGTCCTAGTATTGCTAGGAGTAATCCCGTGCCCGAAGCAAGCATCTACTGCAAACTACCTTGAATTAGGATCAATACATTGAATTCCTCTCTGATCCTTGCCTACCAAACAACTTTGTGTCCTTGGGTGAGCTAGTTCAAAAGATTAGCACACACGTTCTTTGGATTTGATACCCTTGGGAATACTCCTTAAGGGGAAGTGCTACAACGGTATTTCCGTGCGCTTGCGAATAACTTTGTGGTGTTAAGAAATACCAACAAGGAGTAACAACACGAGGTCAATCTCTCAGAAGTGATTTGGGATCTTCAATAAAGTTTTTCGTCAATCGAAAACTTGTAACACTCTTATTTTCATGCATAATGAATTGCATACATCCTCATGCATGTTTAACATTAAGCAACCTAAACAGAAACAAGATTAAAATGAATTTAGACTTAATCAGGGATTTAAGTCTGTCAGGGTACGGACTTGTCCGGCCTGAAATCTGGACTAGTCTGGTGTCCCTATTCTATTTCAAAAAATTCAGTTTCTTTAGAGCCCGGACTTGTCTAGCACGTTGCACGGACTAGTCCGTTTGTGGCTCTGACGTTTTTCTGGACTTGTCCGATTTTTAGCGGACTAGTCCGATCGTGTCTAAATATCAGTCTAGATTAGTTTTTCTATCCACCCCGGACTTGTCCAGCCATGCATACTTACTTGTCCGATTTTGCCTCTATTCCACAACAGACTTGTCCGGTACCCATTGCGGAAAAGTCTGATGTACTAAATTCCACTCGGATTCTAATATTTCTCCATGATTGGTTATTGGGTAATTGCCTTAATTGGGCCCAAGAACTTCGTTCCCAACCCCATAGAAGCCCATGTGGACCCCACCTCGGCCCTACACGTTCCCCACCAAATTCTACTTGGAATTCACCCCAAAACCCTACCTCTCTACCCCTATATAAACAACTCAATACCCCACCTCTCCAACCTTTGATAAAAACCCTTGTTGCCGCCCTTGCTTGTGCCGACGTCAAGAAGGAGCCCAGGAGCAAGGAGAAGGAGGAGAAGAGGGAGAAGGACCAATCAAGATCGATCTTCGTCAACTTTTCGACAATTGACGATCTTCATCATTGAACCTTCATCAACTCATCTTTATCAAGCCCTAAACGTCAAGATTCAAGTGTCGCATCCAATCTTTAACCCTTCGATCTATATACAAGTGGTACACCCTCTACATTCAAATTTCCACAAGAATTTAACCTTAAAACCTTGCTGATCAGAAAACCCTAAATTCATAGTTCTGTATAGGACGGACTAGTCTGGCCCCTATACGGGACTTGTCTGGTGTCTGAATCTAGATTGTGTTGAATTAAATCCAAATCAACTCATATCAATTCCAAACTTGTTCAAACCTGTTAGAAACTATTGTAACTAGTTAGTAAACTTTAATAGCAACTCATTAACTAGTTTTACTTCACAATTTCATTAATCATGCATATTATGACATATTGAGTACTATAAGAGCATTTACTTAATATAATGTTTGTCTTGCATGTTTTTGTGCGGAATAGAAGGTCTTGCTATAGATAGTTCGTTCGAGGACCTGCAGAACCAGAACTTCGAAGCCTTCGATCCAAACCAAGCTCAAGAGCAAGGCAAGTGTCCTTGATTATTTTGGTCCGAGTTTTCAAATGTTTTGTTTGCAAAATTGCATGCTTGTGTCAATTTATGGGAAAACCCAACTGTAGGAGTTTATTGGTCTTGTATGACCACCCTTGTCGCTTGAACACAATGAAGAGAGTCAGGAAGGGTATTTAAACTTTTACATCATTGTACTCAATTGGAATTGGGAAATAATCATATTAATTAATTATGAACTATTGAACACATGAATAATGAGAACTGATAGTAATGACCTCTTTAGCAACATGGTGCCTAGGGATTTGAGCAAGCCAGTTATGTGGAATGGGTTGGACTGTTTTGTTGGTTTCGCTTGCTTTAGATCTAAGTACCAGTTCGTGGAGCGACCATCCAGGATTTACAATGCCACCACAGGGTCAAGTATGGGTGTGACTTAGTTGACTAATTAGTATTTTGCCAGTACTATTTGGACCATTAAGAATGCTCAGAGAATGGCTAGTCAGATGGGTTTGTAGTGATGGTGGGACTACCCTAGGATCCAAATGTCTTAAGAGGGGGCCCTTGGTTGGTCAGTTGGAGACATCACCACCAGCGAAACCTCAGTAGGGTCTAAATATGCTAGTAATCACTTTATAAAGGCTATTTTGTGACCTCTTGGCCACACACCTGAGGAAGTGTGAGATGGCATAATCGAGATTTCTTAGTCATCAATAGGTGACGAAATCACAAACTTATGGGTAAAGTGGTACAACATCTGCAGAGTGTGTTTAAAAATATCATGATAACCCTGCTCCCGGTCATGAGCAATTTGGACCCTCACATGATTTGAGTTATGGACCTTAAACATGGTTTAATGGTTGGAATTGAATTGGGAGTCGATATTGGTTAGTTAATTGGCTTTGGTATATGGAATTGATGAAAATGAGACATATGAGAAATTACGAGTTGATTATGGATTAATATTGCTGGTATTGGTTATTTGAGTTGAAATAAATGTTACTTGGGTTATTTTTGGAAGGACCTCACTTAATGATGATATAATTGCATTTTCAACTTTTTTACTTTTATGCAATTAGCCCATTTTATTATCATTCCTTGTTTAAGCTACATGTCATACTTTCCCACACTTGCTGAGTACGTCATGTGCTCACCCTTGTTATTCCCCCCAACAAAATCAGACGATGGCGACAATGTGGAGTACGAGGAGGATTCTGAAGAGTTCTAGGCGCGTGTGTTGCCGTCAAACTTACCCGTGGAGTTTGAAGTCTTAGTGTTTAGGGTTTTTCCGCTGCAGTTGTTTATAGCTTGTATTTGAGACTATTTGGTTTGTAATAAGATACTATTTTTAGTGATATTATTCAAGACATGGTTTAAATTTGTTAATCATTTGTGGATCACTTGTGTATGTGTCTTAAACATTAGGGGCACACATATGCATTACGCTTGGTTCATTTTTGGAACTGGGTGTCACACGGGAAGGGCTACCCGGGAACTTCTGGAGTCCATATCACTCAATGTAACACCCTCATTTTCATTCATCATACAATGCATTCATTCCCATACATGTTTTACACAATGCAACATAAAAAACAAGATTATAACGAATTAGAGGCAAAAGAACAATTAAAATCAGGCTTGGGTACGGACTTGACCGGTCCTCACCCAGGACTAGTCTTGTATACGCGTCTGCTCTGGCTCAGTTCAATTTCTTCGAGCAACGGACTTGTCCTCCACATTGAACGGACTTGTCCGGTCTTGCCTCTATTCCCGTCTAGACTTGTCTGTTAATCTTATGGACTAATCCGGTTTTGAAACAATAAAGCCTCGGACTTATCAGGATAATTGCATTCTACTTCGCGATTCCCTTTTTCTCTGTGGTACAACAAACTTGTCTGCTTAAACAACAGACCAGTTCGTTGTGACATTAGAACTGAAAATGGAATTGACCGGCATTCATACGGACTAGTCCGATTTCTAGGGTTTTGACTTAGATTCCTATTTTCCTCCATGACGAGTTAGTAGGTGATTGACATATTTGGGCCCTAGAATGTCGGGCCCTACCCCCATGGAGCCCAAGTGGGACCCCATCAAGCCCCCTGCCTGATCCCATAGGCTTCTACTAGGATTCCACCCATACCCCACCACCCCCCTATATAAACAACCAAAACCCACCGCTCACCCTACTCTCATAAGAAAAACCCCACCGCCCTGCCTCTCTTCATGAGCCGCCATCCAAGGAGAAAAGCTCTCGCCGCAAGGGAAAGGAGGAGAAGAAGGAGGAAGAAGAAGAGGAAGGATCAAGCAAGGTCATTGCTTCTGCTGCGTTATTCTTCATGAACTCTTCGACATCAATGTTCTTCTTCTACGTCTTGCTGCCGATTCATTGTCAACAGATCTAGATGTCATGTTTCGCGCGTTATGCCCAGTATTCAATGGTTGAACCATTACTTCCACGATAACTATCCTAGATCCAACATTCCACGTCAATTTTGATCTCACACTTGATTCTAACCATGCCCTAGTTGGGAAGTTTGCAAAACCCTAGACTAGCGGACTTGCCCGATTCAGAGCGGACTTATGTTGATGGCTGTTATATCCTAATTTTATCTATAAATATAACTCAATTAACTAAAGGAAAAGTCATTTATTGCACACATCACCTTTATACCTAACCTATTACCACTTCTCCTTGGAAGAATAGTGCATGCAGACTTTTTATGCAGAAAATGAGCTGAAAGAGGGAGACTAATCGCAAAAAGTATCATCCTAGCCAATCAAGCGCCAACACTTGGCATCACATGGATCAAATGGCCCACAAACAGACATATCCGAAGGGGTCCAATGGTGCATCACCCATATCAAACAATGGGACCCGCCTGGAAGTGACCTGGAGAAAACACACTGGAACTGGTCAGAAGACTAGTTCGGCCGCGCTGTTGGTTCGGTCGAACCCTTCCTTACGCCGAACGTGGTCAACTTCCACGTGTACTCCCTGTGGTGCCCTGATGACGATGAATACTGGTTCACGCGCTTTTGGTGGTTGGAACCAACTCTTCTCCAGCTATAAATAGGACCCCCTATCCCTCACTTCAACAGACACTGCTTGACCTTCATTCTATTGTATCCACTATCTTCTATAGTCTTAGAGGAGTTTAGTTTTTAGAGAGTAGAGCCTCTAGTCCATAGTCCAAATTAGGAAAGGAGTAGAAGGAGTCTGTCTTTTCAATTCCAAATTGGGAAAGGTAATGCTCATGTATTCTGTCGGTACCCTACGTACCGGATACCCCTCGGGATCGCAAAGATCACAAGGAAACTACATCTACCAGATTTGAAGACCTCCGAAGGCCCCACATGTCAGGCGTAGACGGACCTGCTTCCCCGACATGGTTAGTCCCAGGGCTGCCACATGTATCATAAGACCGAAGCTATCACCCACACATGGGAAGCTCCAGTCGGTATACCAATATGGCACCTCCAGACCTAACCCTAGACAGAGGGAAGCTCCGGTACTGACACGTGCCCAGTAGCACCGGACCTACCCGTCCACGACGGTAAGCTCCAGAGCTGCCACGTGGCGATCGCCAGACCTTCTTCAACAATCAGACTGGTGGACCCCCCAAAGCCTCCGGACCTTCAAGGAGTAATCAAAGACTTCAATACCCGATTAAGTGTCATTAATACCATATTAATGACACACGATCGGATGGCCCTTAATACCAGTAACGACACTATTAAGACCCGTTACCAGGCTATTAAGGGTAATTAACCCCATTTATTGTGTATCAAGCATGTGTAACCGCCGGGGCCACATGTCGGGCCAGGCTAACGTTGTAACGACCAGTCCTTGTACTATAAAAGGACTGGTCGACGATACACAAGGGAGGGTTCCTGACCACTACTGAACTCCCTGAGCTAGATGAGCTTCTTTTTCTGGAGCATCTTCTATACTCAAATGCTTAATACATCACCAACACACCCCTTGGAGTAGGGTATTACGCTCAGGCGGCCCGAACCACGTAAATCCCTGTGTTCACATGCCATTCACCTTCTTGAATCTCTGCGCGCCCATTACCGAACTACAACTCCTTAATCTACCAAAGGTAGTGTCGGGAGATCTGCTAGATTCAAACACTGACATATTCCTTTTTATATTTATGACTTTATGCACAATAAATTTGTTATCTTTAGTCTTCTTTTATGCATATACTCGAATGAAGCGTTTCTTGTTTGATTATGGAGTTCATGTTTGTGGTATAAGTAGTCTTTATGAATATACCATAACAATCTCATTCTATCATCATAAACACTCTAAACCTCCACTATAGTCTAATTAGTTATGATATGATCATGCTAATATGAATAACTTATGCTATGTCTCAACATTTGTTCAACGGTGTTTAGATTAGTCATTGCCTTAAGATGGCTTGTGCCTAGAGTCTTAAGGTATTTACATAATATGCTAGTGTAGGATCGAAGAGCACGTGAAAAGCTACGAGAGGGCGGTTGAATGGTAGATTAAAATTTTTTCAGCGAAAGCAACAAAAACCTCTCGGTAGAAAATCAATCTAATAAGAAATCGTGTGAGAGACTAATCTAAATGTGATAAATCATGACCAAACCAGTATATATTGTGGATAATCAAATCATGAAGACACGACAACAAGAATCAAGAAAAACCGTCGAGAAAAACTGAAGTTACGATCGAAAGATTGAACAAAGGTCAATCTGTTCTACCGAGTAAAAACTAGATCTGTAACACTGCAAATAAACTCATGTTGATCAGAAATCACAAATCCAATGACCGTGAAATTTTAACATATGGTGTATAATCAAGTTGTGAAGACAACCAAAGAAGAATCACATCAATTGGATCTGTAAAACTAGAGTTATGATAAAACCACCAAAGCAAGATAGTGTTGTGCAGAAACTCGATGAGAAAAACTTGTCTGAAAAAAACGGACGAACAAGGCACAAAAGTTCCATTAAACTACGATCTTTATTCAATAGAACACAAGATGAACAGCTCAATGTATGTGCCCCATGAGCGCTGGCCTCTCTTGCTTATATAACCATCCCTTAGGTCAACCCAATCCTAACTAGGACTCAAATCCTACTCAGATTCAACCGAAACATTCCATAGCTGCTCAAGACTCTTCCATACGCAGATAAAAGCAATCTTAAGACTTCCAAACACTCCAGGAACGTATTCCACATTCCTATAACAAACCAACTTCGTGCTCACCACAAAATCATAATGTAACCAACTCAAATCTTTCCATATTTGAGCCAAACCCGCCTCAACCGTAGCCTGAGTCCATAACCTAGTCGGTTGGACCTTGCGGACCAATTCTTTACGTCCACATCTCTTCATCACACCTTGGAACCATGTAGCCACGTCCATACACTCCTGGCACACGTACAAACACCTTCCAATGACATCGACGATACCTTCATATGCATTTTTCTTGACTCAAACATGCTGCACAACCTCCCGATCAACTCAACCACAATTCCTCCTGAACTTGGTTGTCGAACATCATCTTCTTCCTAAGACTAGTTCAATGGATTCTGTCACCAGCCATGTCTTGAACTTAAGAAACACCTGCACATGAATAAACAACCAATACTTCCAAGCACAAGTCCTCGACTTGACTCTCGTTAGTTCCGATAACTACAACACCTTACATGAGCACCTCACATAAGCATGTTGCAAACCATAGCAAAACAATATCAGCCATAACCACTAAAACACAACAAAAACTTAGTAAAAGAATACTAAGCAAACTTTCCATAATCCAAAAACCAAGTTCGAAACTTTGTATATTAAAAGTAGAACCATTGCAATCTAACACCGGACCTTGCCAAAGCTAACTGGACCTTGAACCGGAGCTTACCAAAGGTTGCGGGACCTAGCGCCCCAGCTTACCAAAGCTAGTCGGACCTAGGGCCGGAGCTAACCAAAACTATCCAGACCTAGCCTCGGAAAGTCGGATCTAACAAAAATAAATTAAACCTAGCCAAAATAAGTCGGACCTAGACAAAGAAATTGGACCTAGCCAAAGCAAATCAGACCTTACGTTGGACCTTGCCGGAGCTGCCCAAAACAAGTCGGACCTATCGTCGGACCATGCAGGAGCTCGAAATTAGAGGCATACCTTGTTAAAAAGGTGTTTTGGTAGTATTCAAAACTTTTATCATCAAAGCCAATGTCTTCAGCACACATAGGTCTCACAATCTCCCCTTTGATGAATACATTGGCAACACCACCTAAAATCCGAACATTGGCTTATTCACACGAAAAGTTTTGAAAACAATCAAATGAGAATGAAATTTTAAAAACAAATATTTCTCCTCCTATACATATGCCTCCCCCCTTAGTAAATCGGAAATAAAATTAGAAAAAAAAATTCTCCCCCTGAGAAGAATCGTCGTGCCAAAACACTTGTGAATGTGTGTAATGTGTGATCAATTTCTCCCCATTTGATAATGTATTCAACAAGGTTCAAAAGAGAAATTTCAAATGTTATAAGCATATTATAACATATACACATAAAACAAAGCTCATCCAAAGTCATTCTATAAAGTAACTTACACTATCACATCAAGAGATACATAAAGTAGTGTAAGCCATGCTAGAGATCAAGTGTAATTTTCAATTTAAGCAAGTCATGATCTCACAAACTTAACTATTTCAAATCATGAAAGCATGACACTTGTTGCTGTTTTTTTCAATTTTCAATATCATTTAAAGCTACAATTTTGATCATATAACATTTGCAAGAGATCATATGCCGCATCTGCCTTATTCTAACCAGCCAAGCCAAGCCTATGTTATTTGACAATCAGAAGCTTAAGGACATGGTTTTTGTCATACACAACTTCTCTAAGTTCATATCTAAGTGCAATGATAAGCCATCCCAAAAGAAGAAGTGTGATGCATGTATATTCTCTTGATCTTTTCTCAATTTTTCATTTGATCATAAAAACTCAACATGTTAGTTGATTACTTGATTAATTATTTATGATTAAAAGCACTTGTGATCATGCAACAAGTTCAAAACAGCAAGAAAGTTCGTTCATGACCAAATTTAGTGTAAGTAATTATTCTAATTACTAGTCATGGCAAAAACTACAAAATGTATAAAACGAGTAATGTAGTAAGAACTTTCAGCATGTAAAAGGAATCACAAAGTCATATATGTATGAAATATTATACTCATATTACTTTAAATTTGAATTCACACATAGACTTTCCAAGTTTCAAAACTCATCCTCAATTTAAGCCATGAGGATGCATACCCCTATTTTACTATGAATGAAACAAAAATGAGTGAAATCCAAAGGTTTTGCAAGAATATCAGCCAATTGTTGTTCGGTATCTACATGGTGAAGCATAATGTTTCTTTATTCAACATTATCACGGAGAAAGTGATACCTAGTGTCAATGTGCCTTGTCCTAGGATGTTGCACATGGTTTTTAGCAATGCAGATGGCACTAATGTTATCATAAAACAGTGAAACACTATCTAGATCGACCCCATAGTCCTTAAGTGTTTGAACAATCCAAATAATTTGTGAGCAACCGATAGCAGCAGCTACATATTCAGATTCGGCTGTGGATTGTGCAACTGAACTTTGTTTTCTAGAGGACCAAGCAACAAGTGAATTACCAAGAAAATAACAAGCACCCAATGTACTTTTCCTATCAATCCTACAACCCCCAAAATCAGTATCCGAAAAAGTTTTCAAAGTAATGGGTGAGGAAGAAGGAAGAAAAATGCCAAATTCTTGAGTTCCATGTAAGTACTTGAGAATTCTTTTGACGGCTTGACGATGTGAAGTACGTGGAGAATCTTGAAACCGTGCACAAAGACATACACTGAATTGTATGTCCGATCTTGATATCGTAAGGTACAAAAGTGATCCACCATGCTTCGATATTGTTTTTGATCGACTGGGTCACCATCTTCATCAAGTTTAAGTGTCGTTGTTGTACCCATTGGTGTCCGAACGGGCTTCCTTTTTTCCATGTTAAAGCGCTTGAGAAGGTCTCTTGTATACTTTGTTTGATGCAAAAAAAAAAGTACCTTCCTTGATTTGCAGCCCCAAAAAGTATGTAAGTTCTCCCATCATACTCATCTCAAATTCCGAACTCATCATAGCTGAAAACATGGACACAAGATCATGAGAACCACAAGCAAAGATAATATCATCCACATACACTTGAACGAATAATGAGTCATTGCCATGCTTATGCACAAAAAGAGCTGTATCAACATTGCCCATGGTAAACCCCTTTTCAAGTAAGAATTTTTTTAACCGATCATACCATGCTCTAGTGGCTTGTTTGAGACCGTACAATGCTTTGGACAGTTTGAAAACATGATTACGAAAATCTGGATTTTCAGAACCCAGTGGTTGCTTGACATAAACCTCCTCATCTAGGTAGCCATTAAGAAAAACACTTTTAACATCCATTTGATATAACTTGAAACCTTTAGATGCAGCAAATGCTAACAAAATTCTAATGCCTTCTAATCTATCAATAGAAGCAAAAGTTTCATCAAAATCCAGACCTTCAATTTGTGTGAAACCTTGAGCAACCAACGTAGCCTTATTCCTAATATCAACCCATCCTCACTTTGTTTATTTTTAAACACCCATTTATTTCCAATTAAAGTGTGACCTTGAGGTGGAGGTACAAGTTTCCAAACATTATTTCATTCAAAATTTTCTAACTCTTCTTGCATGGTATAATCCAAGATTCATTAGTGAGTGTGTGTGATATATCTTTGGGTTCAAAAGAAGCAACAAAAGCAGAATGAGCATGAGGGTTTGGATCACAAAACCTGGACCGTGTGACTCGTTCGCGCAAGCTTCCAATAGTTTGTTGTGGAGGATGACTTTTGAGAACCTGAAGAGGAGTGGACACTTCACAAGCTTCTTCTTCTTCTTCATGTTCATCACAAATTTATGAGCTTGTGACTTGAGGAAGATTTGGACCAGCAATGGTGGCCGTTGGTGCTGGTTGTAAATCAAAATTAGAAGCTGGAACAATGTCATTAGCTGCTAAATTTTCGGGCAGCATCACCATTTCTTCCTCATCCTTAACGAAAATACTCTCCCCCTGTGGATATGGATCCGGACCTGCAATAGTGGAGCTAGTACCTGGGCTAGCTTCATCAAAAGAAACCTCACAAGTCTCCACAATTTTGTTAGTGTCAAGTAAAAGCACACGGTAACCTCTAGTATGAGATGTATAACCAAGAAACATGCTATCAACGGATCTAGGTTCAAATTTATCAAGATTACCATGTTTCTTAACAAATCGTTTTCAACCAAAGACCCTAAAGTGTGTGACACTAGGCCTATGTCCAAACCAGAGCTCATATGGTATTTTTCCTCGCTTAGCACGTAAGAAAACACGATTTGAAACATAACAAATAGTTGCAATTGCCTCGGGCCAAAATTTTCTAGGAGTTTGATATTCATCAAGCATAGTACTAGCCATCTCAACTAAGGTTCTGTTCTTTCCCTCTACAATACCATTTTGTTGAGGCACATATGGTGAAGAAAATTGATGATCTATTTCATTTTCAGCACAAAAGTGATCAAATGATTCATTTCTAAATTCAGTTAAATTATCACTTCTATTCGCTCTTAAAGATCCTTGGTGATCAACTGATAATCTAAGAAATAAAGTTCTAAAGTGAAAATAGACTTCATTCTTAGATGCCATAATATAAACCTAAGAGTATTTAGAAAAATAATCAAAAATCACAAGAACATACCATTTACCTCCAAAGGATTGAACACGTGAAGGACCTACAGTGTCATGGTACAAAAGTTGACCCAGTTCAGTTGTCATGGTTTTGTGAGAGGAGCATGTGAATCTCTGCAACCATCTTAGCATGTCTACAAGAAGAGCACACAATTTCTTTGTCCCCTTTTGAATGTATCCTAGAGGGGGTGAATAGGCTATTTGAACTTTTGTCGAACCCTGAAACACTTAAAAAATATACCAAACACAAGGAGGCCAGACTAGTCCGTTATGGTGCGGACTAGTCCGGTGTGCGCAGACTAGTAGATCAAAGGAAATCTATAATTCTACTTCTAGGAATCTATGCAGCGGAAATCAATTGACAAGTCAAGTATATTGCAACAATCAAGTTTTATACAAAGTTTCAATGTGTGAATTGTTCAATACTATGCAAACCCTAGAATATGATGAAAATAAAACAAGAACACGCAAGACACAAGAGTTATCTAGAGGTTCGACCCCACATAGGGATCTACGTCCTCGTTGAGGAGTCCACGAAAGACCAGGTCTTCACTAACCCTTCCCACGGGGGTAATCGCCATGTAAGCCGATCTTCACAACTAAGCTTGTACAAGGGGGCTTTCTCACACGTTGAGGGCTCCTCAAAGATTACAAGAAGAAACTCCACCGAACACACTCAAAAGATGTACAATAATCAATGAGAGTGTGCGAGAGATCAAACCCAAGAGCTCAAGATCATGTAGAAAAAGTTCTCTCCCTTGTCCAATTCCTAATCCTAAAAGATTTGATCCTTTGGGGTTTAGAATGAGTGGAGAGGTGTATTTTTGGGCTCTTGGGAGGTTTGACGGTGCAGGGAGTCGAGAGTGTTGGTTGTGTGGCCGTACACCTCTTTTTATACCAGGGTTTACAAAAGTTACCGTTAGGGTTTGCGAGGTTCAGACTAGTCCATGGTGGACACTGGACTAGTCTGGTGTGCGTGTGCGAGAAAACCCTAAGTGTTGATGGATATTGGACTAGTCCGTTAAGGTGCAGACTAGTCCGATCTGGGCACAGTAACATTTTGGACTAGTCCGGTCGATATCGTACTTGTCCAGTGTGGTGAACACCGTGTAGAACTAGGACAAATTCGCATTCGGAGTGACTTGTCCTATTTTAGTCAGAGAGTTTTCGGACTAGTCCGGTGGATATCAGACTTCTCCGGTGTTGTGAAAAAACTGTAGGGCTAAGGACAAGTCTTGCGGACTTGTCCGATTTTAGTCAGAGGATTATCGGACTAGTCTAGTTGATATAGGACTTGTTCGGTGTTGTGCAAACATAAAGTTTTGCAGACTAGTCCGCGCTGGGGGGACTTGTCCGTTTTTAGATAGAGAGATATTAGACTAGTCCAGTTGATATCAGACTAGTCAGCACATGCTGATTTTTGTGCAGTGAGTGTAATCTCTTTCACTTGAGCTCTTGGGGTGTGATTCTCCAACACACTCCTTACACAATAATTCTAATCTTTTCAACTCTTCAGCTCTTTTCCTTTTGGATCCTCATTCTCCTTTCTTTTTGTCATTTCCTTCTAATCTCTTTAAAGTCTGCGCTCATCTCAACAATTTTGTTAGGATCTCATTTGTTTGTCATTAATCAATCAAAACCCACAAGGGATGCCTAGATGCACTTTCAATCTCCCCCTTTTGGTGATTGATGACAACCAATTGAGATTACACAAATATGATGAAAAATTCAAATTTTCATAGAGTGTGCACATATGAATTTTGAGAAAAATAGTAAATGTACAAGTAGTACTCATATGTGCACTCTTTATGGTGGGGTGTGAAACTGTGTGTGTGTAAACAAAAGTATTGATGTGAATGAGGTAGAGAGCATAAACATAGCATCATCAAGATTAACAAGTACACATAGCAACTTTAAAGCATAAAGCATATATCATAGTAAAGCATAGTCATAACTTCATAATACATGTCCAAAAGAATAACGAGAACAAAATAAGTTTTACAAGACCAGATGCAGGACAAAGTTTCTCAAAATAGGACTTAATCTCTCAATCTCTCAACCTGACCTACGACCTAGGACTCCCCCTAAATCTCTCCCCCTTTAGCATCAAGGCTGCAATAAGAAAGAGAAGAGGGACCTACTCGTCATCATTGGCTCACTCCGCGCTGTCAGTCCTTTTGTCATGTTCTTCATCAGGCTTAGGAGGAGGAGAGGAACCACTTGTCGTGCCTCTAACGCCAAAGTAAGCAAGCTCACAGTTGGTGAGAGATGGAAGCTCCGAGAAATCAGATGCATAGTCCTCTGAAATAACTTGAGACCCAATAGGCTCAATCTCACTAGCGAACCCTTTGAGAGATAGGAGCCAAATATTTCATTATCACACTAGTGAACCCTTTGAGAGATGGAGGGGCTCTATTGCTGGAGGGAACCCTTGTTTCTTCTTGGTCTCTTCTTGGGTGTTCCTCACTTTAGTTAGGAGAGGGAGCAGCTAGGATAGTAGCTTGAGGCGGCTTCTGAGGCCTTAGGGCAGTATGCTCCACATCCTTCACGAACTCAATTCCTGTGACCTTTTCAATCATGAACATCAGGTATGGTGCATAGCCACAGGAGCGGTTTGGAGTGCAAGAAATGTTCACCATGTCATTACAAATGTAGTTGAACACATCGATCCTCCTCTTCTTGCTTATCACCTTCATCAAGGTTCTCAAGTAACCTTGAAGGCTGCCTGCTTCCCCATCCTCTAGAGCAATCGTCTTCTGAAGCACTCTATTGAGGACTATGAAGAATGGCTCCATGATCTTGATCGATGGGGGATTGTAGAGGAGGCAAGTACCATAGAGGAAATCTAGCTTGTCCTTCTCCAGAGGACTGTCATTGTGAATCATTATCTCATGGTCTCCGCTATCCTCAAGATGTAACAACTTTAAAAAATCAGCATAGGTGATAGAGTATATTGATCCATGAGTCACCCAAGTTATTCTTTCTTCACCCGTTTGGGAAAAGTAGCAGGTGGAGTAGAGTAGGGCTATCACTTCATCATTCCAGTTGTATCTAAAGGATAACAAATCCTGTAGACCATGCCTCTCCCCTGCAGCCACAAGCTCATCAAAGGCATCACAGCTCTTCCTCTCAATGTAGCCCCAATCTATCCACTGACTGCGCACCACTAGAGTCATCATATTGAGGTAGACGCTGCTGTAGTAATCCGAGTGGAAATCACTCCAAAACCTCGGATCAGCAGCCACCTTCCCACTACTGTAGGCATCCACCTTCCTGTACTTCCAAGCAATATCGCTGCCCTTTCCATTGAACATATCTTCTAAGGGATTTCTGTTTCTCTGTCTTGGAGGGGATTTGACGGAAAACTCGCAAAATCGCCTTGGGAGCACATGAGTGAGGAGAGAGGACTTGAGGGATGATGTGAGGAGGAAGAAGAGGAGTATGCGCTGGTCCTAAGGGGTTATGGAGTCAAAATACCGGAGAAAGATGATTAATATAGTTAATATGACCATAATTCATCAAGATCAAATAATTAATATAGTTTTCAGAGAAAAGAGAGAAAGATGATTTTTCAACACAATCAACTTAATTTTGAAGATAGCATACAGGTATGCAAGTTTCCAAGCCGCTTTCCGAGCATCAAGGATATTTAGTTCATTTTAGAGCTCACAAAAAGCATTTTTGATTAAGTGGCTTGGTGAAGATATCGGCTAGTTGTTTCTCAGTTTTGACATGGGAAATGGCTATGTCTCCTTTCATTGAATGGTCTCTCAAAAAATGATGCTGGATATCAATATGTTTGGTTCTAGAGTGCTCAACAGAGTTATGTGCAATTTTATTGGCACTCTCATTATCAAAAAGGAGTGGAATATGGTTCATATTGTAACCCTAGTCCTTCAGAGTTTGTCGCATCCAAAGGAGTTGTGCACAACAACTCCTAGCTGCAACATACTCCTCTTCGGCTGTGAACAAGGCAATAGAGTTTTATTTCTTGGAGGACCAAGAAACTAGGGACCTGCGTAGAAATTGGCAAATACCGAAGGTGCTTTTTCTATCTACCTTGCATCCGTCATGATCTGCATCAGAGTGTCCAATGAGATTTAATTTTGAACCTTTAGGATACCAAAGGCCTAGGTTGGGTGTATGAACTAAATATCTCAAGATCCTTCTTACGGCTGTCAAATGACATTCCTTAGGATTGGCTTGAAACCATGCACATAAACATACACTCAACATAATATCTAGCCTAGATGCACATAAATAAAGTAGAGAGCCAATCATGGAATGGTATACCTTTTGATCCACGTAGGTCCATCTTCATTGAGGTCTAAGTGTCCATTTGTCGCCATGGGAGTCTTTATGGGCTTCGCTTTGTCCATACCAAATTTCTTGAGAATGTCTTTGGTGTACTTTGTTTGCCTTATGAACATTCCTTACTTTAGTTGTTTCACATGGAATCCCAAAAAGTATCTCAACTCTCCCATCATGGACATCTCGAATCTATCTGCCATGATTTTACTAAATTCTTGACAAAAAGATTTGTTAGTTGAACCAAATATTATATCATCAACATAAATTTGACAAATGAATAGATCATCATCAAAGTGCTTGGTAAACAAGGTGTAATCAGCTCTACCATTTTTGAACCATTTTCAATCGAGAAATCTCTAAGGCACTCATACAAAGCTCTAGAAGCTTGTTTGAGGCCATAGTGAGCCTTACGCAGTTTGAATACATGGTTGGGGAATTCTTGATTTTCAAACCCGAGGGGTTGCTCCACGTACACCTCCTCCTTGATCGATCTGTTGAGGGAGGCGCTTTTGACGTCCATTTGATATAGCTTGAAATCATGATGAGTAGCATATGCAAGTAGTATACGAATTGATTCAAGCCTTACTACGGGAGGAAAGGTCTCGTCGAAATCCAAACCTTCGACTTGTGAATAACCTTTGGACACAAGTCATGCCTTGTTCCTTGTCACCACTTCGTGTTCGTCTTGCTTGTTGGGGAAGACCCATTTAGTGCCAACAATGTTGAACTTGGGTCTTTTAACAAGTTCCCATACTTCATTCCTCTCGAAGTTTCTCAATTCTTCTTGCATCTCCATCACCCAGTCGGGATCTTATAATGCATCTTCAGCCCTATATGGTTCCAAAGAGGCTACAAAAGAATAGTATTCACAAAAATTAGCTATGCGAGATTTAGTTATCACTCCCTTTTGGATATCACCAATTATGTTGTCGACGGGGTCATCTCTTTGGATGCTTTGGTGTACTCTTGGATGTGGCACTTGTAGTCTTGAATCCTCATGGTCATCATCTTCTTTGCCCCCTGGATAGTTGCCCTCATTAATGTTTTGATCACCTTGATCTCCTTGAGGTTTATCTTGTGTGGAATATCCCCCTTGATCATTTTCCTCCATTTGTGGTTCATATTCTTCATTCGGATTTTGGGGTAATGATCGTGGTTGAATATCGTCAAACGCCATTCTTCTCAATGCTTTACATGGATCTTCTTCTTGATCTAGCACACACTTATCAACTTAGTCTACTTGAGAGCCATTAGTTTCATCGAACACTATGTCACGTGCTACTTCAGCAAGTCCAGATACTTTGTTGAAGACACGATAGGCATTGGAGTTCAAATCATAGCCAAGCAAGAAACCTTCATCGGACTTCGAAGCTAACTTCGAAGCACTAGGATTCTTGTTTAGAATATAGCATTTTGAACCAAAAACTTGAAATGATGAAATGTTTGGTTTGTTATCGATGAGTAGTTCATATGATGTTTTCTTGAGTAGACGATGAAGATATAGTCAGTTTATGGCGTGACAAGCGGTGTTAACCGCTTCATCCCAAAACCGGTCCGAAGTATTGTATTCATCAAGCATTGTCCTCGCCATCTCAATGAGGGTCCTGTTCTTCCTTTCGGCTACTCCGTTTTGTTGAGGAGAATATGGTGCTGAAAATTCATGCTTTATTCCTTCATCATCTAGATACACCTCAACTTGAGTGTTCTTTATTTTGTCACATTATCACTTCGTATGTTCTTGATCTTCAATGAGACTTCATTTTGAGCTCACCTGAGAAACTTCTTGAGTGTTCCTTGAGTTTTTGACTTATCATGCAAAAAGAAAACCCACGTGAAGCATGAAGAATTATCGACAATGACTAAACCATATTTATTACCGCAGATGCTTATGTAAGAAATTGGACCAAATAGGTCCATGTGAAGGAGCTCGAGAGGTACTGTTGTTGTCATGACATTCTTCGCGGGATGAGGTACTCCTACTTGTTTCTCTGCTTGGCACGCGCTACAAGACCCGTCTTTCTAAAACGACATCCTTTAAACCTCGGATGTAATTGCCTTTAAGAAGTTTTTGTAGATTCCTCATACCAACATGTGCTAGCCGTCTATGCCACAGCCAACCCATGTTGGTTTTTGCAATCAAGCATGTGTCAAGTTCGGCTTTATCTTTGATGAAGTCAACTAGATAATGTTTTCCCTTTGACACACCCTTGAATGCACTGGAGTTATCACTCCTTCTAGAGACGATCACACCCTCATTAGTGAATAAACAATTATAACCTTTGTCACATAACTGAAATATGGACAAGAGATTATAATCTAAGGAGTCAACATGTAAAACATGAGAAAGTGTATGTTGTGATGAAATTGCAATTTTACCAGTACCTAGCACACTTCCTTGACTATTATCACAAAAATAGATGGCTTCGCTTGAGTCTTCATTTTGTTCATATTCCACAAACATTTTTCATTCTCAGGTCATGTAATTTGTGCATCCACTATCTAGCACCCATTTTGCTCCACCAGATGAATAAGCCTGCAAAAAGAAATTATGCTTTGGTTTTAGGTACCCAAGCTTGCTTGGGTCCTTTGAGGTTAGTGACAAGTGATTTGGGCACCCACAGATGAGTCTTGGTGTTCTCATGGTGTGGCCCAACATACTTAGCATAAGCTTTACCATAACTATTTTTCATAAGCACATATGTAGCATCAAAGGCTCTAAACAAGATTTGTTGTCCATATGAGTTGACAATGTTCAATTTATCAAATTCACCATGTTTTCCAACTTTGGAAGAGTTTCCCTTGACAAAAGCAATGTGATCCTTGTTATTCTTGTGGCTTCTAGTGTTTTGCCTTTCACAATAAGAGTACCCAATGCCATATTTAGCATTAGGAGGTCTTGTGATCAAGTATGCAATGCGTGCATACTTGACCTTCTCCTTGTCAAATATGCCACTTTAGGAGGGATGCTTGTATTTTGTCAAGTTGTGCTTTTCTTTCAAGTTGGTGTTATTTTTAGCACATATACAGGTAATGACAGTTTCAAATTTTATATTTCTAGAAGGTGAGCTCGAAGAGGAAGAAGAGCCACTTTGCTTGAGTGATTCAACTTGTGTCTCAAGGATCTTGTTAACTTTGGTTAAGTTAGAAAGTTCATCCTTGGTAGACATGTTTGAGTCTTTTAACTTCAAACAAGTTTCCTTGCTTGAAGTTAACTCGAGTTCCAGTGATTTACTTCGCTTATTTTCAAGCTCAAGGAGCTTTTCAATCGTAAGATATTCCCCCTTTTGTAGAATGATCATATTTAATTAGCGATTGACTAGCTCCTCCTTATGAACAAGCTTATCCATTAGAAATTTCATCTTAGCAACAGTCTTTTTATATAAACCACTAAGCATATCTTCATCATCACTAGAATTATAAATATCACTAGTGAAGGAATGTGAGGAGGAAGATTATGTTATGACCTTTCTTTTTCGTTCCTTGGGCATTAAACATGTGTGGTCGGTGTCCTTGCATGCGCCCATGGTTAGAAAAAGAGTGGATTTCATGGAAGGCTTCTTGATGGCTATAGTGGCCATCTCCTCTTCTTCTTCAGATGATGACTCATCATTGGAGTCCCACTCCTTCCCTAGATGTACTTGGCCATATTGCTTCTTCTTCATGAATACATTCTTTTGTTGAGGCTTGTTGTCTTTACTCTTCCTCTTATTATCTTCATGTGAACAATCCACTATGAAATGATCATACTCTCCAAAATTATAGCATGCACGTCTCATCTTGGGCCTTGGTTTGACCCTATGTCTTCCTTCATTTGAGCTGCCACCCTTTCTTTTTCTCATCATTTTCTTGAACTTTTCATGAATCAGATCATGTCTTCTTCATCGACATCACTGCTTTCATCATCACCATCATCTTCTTCATGAGCTTCTCGTGCTCTTTTTGATGACGGCTTGCAGGTTGCTTTTAGATCAACCCCTTTCTTCTTTACCGAGGTAAGATCGGCAAGCTCCTTGACATGCTTGGCTTCCTTCTCTATCATTTCGAAGTTGATGATCTTGCTAAGAAGTTCATCTGGGTTCATTTTTTGATACCCTGGACTTCCTCTAATCATAGAGCAAAGCGTCAAGTTCCGAGGCATGTACGCCCGAAGAATCAGTTTTACAACTTAATGATCTGTCCACTTCTTGCTACCGTATGCTCGGACTTTGTCGATGAGAGCCTTTAGTCGATTGTACATATCTTGAGGTGATTCATCTTCTTCTATGACAAATCTTCCCAATTCACCTTCAATCATCCCAATTTTGGCTTCGCGTACATGGCGATCACCTTCATGTGCAGTTTTGAGAGTATCCCAGATTTCCTTGGCAATCTCGAGTCCATACACCTTTGTGAACTTGTCTCGGCTCAGTGATGATGTAATTGCAGCATCGGCTTGAGCATTTTGATGAATGGCTTGTTCTTGACATGGAGTTAGCTCCTCATCATCATCTGGAATATATATCCCTGTACACACTAGATGACAAAGACCTGGGTTAAGAGATATTAAGTGCATTTTTATGTTTTGTCTCCACATTGAATAGTCATTTCCGTCAAAGTAAGGGGCTTTGCCTAAAACAATTGATAAGTAATGACTGTTATTAGAATTTAGACGCTCATATTTAAAAGGATATCGGGAGTAGTATGTGTGACTACTCCCCTTTGTCTTCTCATCTTGAGTCTTCCTCTTCCCTTTTGGAGAGAGTGCCTTCCTCCGCAGAAGAGCCTTGAGTTCAAGTATCTCCTCATCATCGTCCTCATAGTCATGAATGGCATCGAGGATTTTCTCCAGCTTTTGTTTCTTTTCATCATCACCCTTTTCATTGTTGAAGCTCTGGTGTACATCTTAGATGTCCGACATCGTCTATTTGAGTGGTGAGTCTCTTTTGAAGAGTTTGGCTCTGATACCAATTGAATGTAGCCTAGAGGCGGGGTGAATAGGCTATTTGAACTTTTGTCGGACCCTGAAACACTTAACAAATAGATCACATACGGGTAGGTCGGACTAGTCTGTTATGGTGCAGACTAGTCCGGTGTGCGCGGACTAGAAAATCAAAGGAAATCTGTAATTCTACTCCTAGGAATCTATGCAGCGGAAATCAATTGACAAGTCAAGTATATTGAGACAATGAAACAGTATATTGCAATAATCAAGTTTGATACAAAGCTTCAATGTGAATTGTTCAATACTATGCAAACCCAAGACTATGATGAAAATTAAACAATAACACGCGAGACACAAGATTTATCCCGAGGTTCGACCCCACACAGGGATCTACGTCCTCGTTGAGGATTCCACGGAGGATCAAATCTTGACAAACCCTTCCCTCCGAGGTAATCGCCACGGAGGCCGATCTTCACCACTAAGCTTGTGCAAGGGGGCTTTCTCACAAGTTGATGGCTCCCCAATGATTACAAGAACAAACTCCACCAAACACACTCAAAAGATGTACAATAACCAACGAGAGTGTGCGAGAGATCAAACCCAAGAGCTCAAGATCGTGTAGAACAAGTTCTCTCCTTTGTCCAATCCCTAATCCTCAAAGATTTGATCCTTTTAGGTTTAGAATGAGTGGAGAGTTGTATTTTTGGACTCTTGGGAGTTGTGATGGCGCAGAGAGCCGAGAGTGTTGGTTGTGTGGCCGTACACCTCTTTTTATACTAGGGTTTCCAAAAGTTAACGTTAGGGTTTGCGAGGTCCAGACTAGCTCGTGGTGGACACCGGTCTAGTCTGGTGTGCGTGTGCGAGAAAACCCTAAGTGTTGATGGATACCGGACTAGTCCTTTAAGGTGCGTACTAGTCCGATCTGGGCATATAAACTTTTTATACTAGTCCGTTTGATATCGGACATTTTTGGTGTGGTGAACATTGTATAGAACTGAGGACAAGTCCACGTTCGAAGGGACTTGTCCCATTTTAGTCAGAGAGTTTTTGGACTAGCCCGGTGGATGTCGGACCTGTCCTTTGTTGTGAATAACTGTAGGGCTAAGGACAAGTCTTGCAGACTTGTCCGATTTCAGTCAGAGGATTATCGGACTAGTCCGGTTGATATCAGACTTGCTCGGTGTTGTGCAAATGTAAAGGGTTGCGGACTAGTCCGCACTGGGGGACTTGTCCCTTTTTAGACTGGGAGATATTGGACTAGTCCGGTTGATATCAGACTAGTCTGCACATGCTGATTTTTGTGCAGTGAGTATGATCTCTTTCACTTGAGCTCTTTGGGTGTGTTTCTCCAACACACTCCTTACAAAATAATTCTAATTTTTTCAGCTCTTGTGCTCTTTTCCTTTTGGGTCCTCATTCCCCTTTCTTTTTGTAACTTCCTTCTAATGACTATAAAACCTGTGCTCTTCTCAACAATTTTATCAGGATCTCATTTGTTTGTAATTAATCAACCAAAACCCACAAGGTATGCCAAGATGCACTTTCACCTTTAAGTTGAGGCAGCCCACGTATGCGATCAAGAGCGAGAACACGCGTGAGATGATCAAAGCCTACGTCACCAAGTCTACGATGCCATAAATATAAGTGTTTTGAATCATTAGCAACTAAACACCTATACTTAGAAGAAGACATATCAAAATCAGCTTCAAAAACTCTTCCAAACCGATACATGTTGAAAATAAGCTCACTATTTGAACCTACAACTTTGCAACAGTTTTTATTAAAAAAAGTTTCCAGAATTTCATCTAGCAATTGTGAAACAGAAAGCAAGTTGTATTTCATGTTTTTGACAAGTGCCACATCCATCAAAGTGTAGTGATCATTTACTTTAACCAAACCCTTAGCAATTACAGGAGTTGAAGAATTATCGCCAAAAGTAACATTCTCTACACGTGACACAAAAGAGAGAGAGGAGAACCATTCTTTGTTACCGGTCATGTGGCGTGAGCAACCTGAATCCACAATCCAAATGTTCTCCTTCCTCAAGCGTGTAACCTACATAGAAGCACAATACATCGATGACTCAATACCGGGGTTAGTCAAAAGGCATTTAGGAATCCAACAGGAATAACACGTGAAAGCTTAGTTAAAACAACAGTTTTATGAGCCAAAGTTTGAGGATTTTTGTACCCAACTACTGACCTACGAGGTGTTACATGTGTAGCACAACAAATAGTAGGTTTGGGAGAAAACTTTGCATGTTTTCGACTCATTACAGCAGGTTACATGTTCCTATCATTCAGTTTAGCATGTGCAACAAATTTTGCATGAAAATTATGAGATATAGCAATCATTCTTTCCTTTTTCTGTTGTTTAGCTAGTCTATAACAAAAATCTATGACATGACCATCTCTACCATAGTAGGTACAATGAAATTTAACTTTGTTTTCATGTCTAGATGAGCAAGCAACATTTTTATTTGGAACCGAATGAGACAAGACTCCTGCATATTTGAAAACCAAATCTTTTTGTTTAGGAACTGTTTGAATCAAACCACTTCCTAATGACTTTACAATTTTAGGTGGATGTGCCTTAGCATGAGCTTGAGAATCAAAATCTAAACCAGATTTATCATTGCAAGATTTGGACGAATTCAGCTGCAAGTTTAGGTTCCTATTTGCATTACAAAACCGATCTAATGTCCTATGCATGTCATCAAGTTTATTGGACAGATCAAGGCAATCTTCACATGAAGTTTTTCCTTTTAATTTGCAATTAGAAAAAATTTTAACTTCATGAGCACGTAAAACATTGTTCAAATCAGAAATTTCATTCATAGCATCTTGTAGTTTCTTATCAAGATCATATCAAGTAGAACAATGCAAATCAATTGTAGAACAGCTAGCATCTTTCAAGTTTTTATCATTAAGTGCAGCAAGCTCTCTGTTCTGTTCAATTTCTAACTCAAGTTTATCAAGTTTGAAGCTGTGCGCACTTCTTAATGAGGATAATTGTTCATATATTAAATTACATGAGAAACAAGAATCACCACTATGAATCAAGGATTTCAAACAATGAATTTCAGATTCTAGTGACTCAATTTTAACAGCATTGTCCCTAAGCTTTTTGTTCTTTTTCTTAACTATAACAGGAATGAGAAATAGCATTAGGCATTTCTTCGCAAGTAGGACATACCGCTTCATTGTCATTGTTGTGTTCTGCCTCCTCCATACTTGATCTTGACTTGCCCGCCATGAAGCACAAGTTTGCCAAATCATCTTCATCTTTGTCAATTCCAATGTCCACATCGCTTGAGCCAAGTTCCTGAAGTGCGGAGATAAAACTGTTCACCAGTTGGCGACCTGTAAAACCCTTCTTATTTTTTTTTATTGTTAGCAGAGGAGTGCCTTGTCCTTGTTTGTTTTTCTTTCCAGGAATTAGCACCTGAAAGTTTAGGACAATCCAAACAAAAATGTCCTGTCTTACCACATTCAAAATATCATTGAGGTCCGGAGCTTCCTCTCCTTCTAGTTTTCACATTTTGCAATGCTTTTGAGAACCTAGTAGAGAGAAGTGCTAGCTCCTCCTCTGAAAACTCCTCAATCTGTTCAAGGGTTGGAGAGGACAGCAAAGCAAGTGTACCACAAGATGAAGATTGGTCGGAGATAGGCATGTTATGTTGAGAAACAAATACAAGATACTTGTTGGGGTTCTTACGTGAGATTATATCAATTTCATGAGTTTTCAATTTAGAATATAGCACATCTAATGTAAGTGTACTCATGACAATAGATTCACGAATAGATGTGACTTTCATCTCCCAATTTGACATATCTAATGCACTTAGTAATTGCCTAGCATTCTCAGCATCTGAAAAATTAATATTGACACTACACAAGTTGCTGAGAATTTTATTAAAGCGAGCAAAGAGGTCATCGATTAACTCACCGAGTTGCATCTTGAGGCGCATGTATTCTTTCTCGAACATGCCTTGTCTCACCTCCTTAATAGTGTTGGATCCTTCATGATAATCGCAAAGTGCTTTCCACACGTCGTATGCAGATCGAAGGTGTGCAACACGGTCGAAGTCACTTTGAGTTAATTCTTGTATGATCAAGTTCTGAGCCATGCTGTTGTTGTCGACATCTCTAAGATTTGTAGCTGTAACTAGATTGCTTGGAGGCATGTCGTAAGGCTTGTACACCTTTTCTCATATGGTGAAGCATTGCGCCTGGATAAAAGCTTCCATTCGTGCCTTCCAAACATGAAAATCAATACCACTAAAACACACAAGGTTTTGCGGAGTATTTCTCCATAATGATGTCAAAACACATGCAAATAACATATATTAGAGCACCGTGGCTCTAATACCAATTGTAGGATCGAAGAGCACGTGAAAAAATACCAGAGGGGGTGAATGGTAGATTAAAACTTATTCGGCGGAAGCAACAAAAACCCCTCAATAGAAAATCAATCTGTTAAGAAATTGTGTGTGCAACTGATCTAAACATGATCAATCATGACAAAACCAGTATAGATTGTGGATAATCAAATCACGAATACAAGACAACAATAACCAGGAAAAAACATTGAGAAAAACTCAAGTTACACTCGAAAGATTGAACGAAGGTCAATCTGGTCTACCGAGTAAAAATCAGATATGTAACACTGCAAAAGAAACTCATGTAGATCAGAAAACACAAATCCAATGACTGTGAAATTTTAAAATATGATATATAATCAAGTTGTGAAGACATCCCAAAAGGAATCACGTCAATTGGATATGTAAAATTGAGTTATGATAAAACTACCGAAGCAAGTTAGTGCTGTGCAGAAACTCAACGAGAAAAATTTGTCTGAAACAAGTCGGATGAACAAGGCACAAAGTTTCCTTTAAACTACGATCTCTGTTCTGTAGAACACAAGTGGAACAGCTGAAAGTTTGTGCCCCAATGATCTCTGGCCTCCCTTGCTTATATAACCATCTCTTAGGCAAACCCAATCCTATCTAGGACTCAAATCCTACTCAGATTCAACTGAAACTTTCCATAATTGCTCAAGACTCTTCCATACGCAGATATAAGCAATCTTAAGACTTCCAAACACCTTAGGAACGTATCCCACATTCCTATAAAAACCCAACTTCGTGCTAACCATGAAATATTAACGTAACCAACTCAAATCATTCCATATTTGAGTCAAACCCGACTCAGCCGCAGCCTGAGTCCATAACCTCGTCGGTTGGACCTTTCTGACAAATTATTTACGTCCACATCTCTTCATCACGCCCCGGAACCATGTAGCCACTTCCATGCACTCCTTGCACATGTGCAAACACCTTACAACGATGTCCACCATACCTTCAAATGCATTGTTCTTGATTCAAACATGCTGCTCAACCCCCCGATCAACTCATCCGCAATTTTTCCCGAACTTGGTTGTTGAACCTCATCTTCTTCCTAAGACTAGTTCAATGGATCCCGTCATCAGCCATGTATTGAACTCAAGCAACAACTACACATGAATAAACAAGCAATACTTCCAAGCACAAGTCATTGACTTGACTCCCGCTAGTTCCAATAACAACAACACCTTATGTGAGCACCTCACATAAGCATTTTGCAAACCATAGCAAAACGATATGATCTATAACCACAAAAACACACCAAAAACTTAGTAAAATAATACTAAGAAAACCTTCCATAATCCCAAAACCAAGTTTGAAAGATTGCAAATCAAAAGCAAAACCATTGCAATCTAGCACCGGACCTTGCCAATGCTAACTGGACCTTGAATCGGAGCTTACCATGTACCTAACTCTTAGTTTAATCTCCCTTAGACCCACGTACCCCCCTTAGAATAGAATGCTCTTGTGTGTGTCACACTACCTCCACTTTTCTATTATCCACCTTCACTAGAATCTTACCTTGACTAATCTACCCTTTCCATTTCATGATTGCTACACTTCGACCTAGGCTTCCTTTGGGATAAATAACATGACACCCTTGGAATCATCTTTTAAGGGGAAATGCTACACCGATAGTTTCCGTGCGCTTGTGGAATTTATTCTGTACGTAAGAAGCGTCAACAAGCATTTCTCGCGCCGTTGCTTGGGAAGGCAGATGAAGTATTGCATGATTGAGTGAATAGGATAGGATCCTGGGTAGGTTTTTAGTAGGATAACCCTTATTTGTATTCGCATTTATGTGAAAACAGGGTAGTGTATGTCTGGTTTTGTAATACCCTCATTTTCATGCATAATGCATTGCATACATCCTCATGCATGTTTAATATTAAGCAACCGAGAAAGGAACAAGATTAAAATAAATTTAGGCTTAATCAGGGATTTAAGTCTGTTAGGGTACGAAATTGTACGGCCTGAAATCTGAACTAGTCCGGTGTCCCTGTTCTCCTTCAAAAAATTCAGTTTCTTCAGAGTCTGAACTTGTCCAGCAGGTTGCACAGACTAGTCCGTTTGTGGCACTGATGTTTTTCCGGACATGTCCGATTTTTAGCAGACTATTTCGATCGTGTCTAAATTTCAGTCTGGATTAGTTTTACTATCCACCCTGGACTTGTCCGGTACCCGTTGCGAACTAGTCTGGTGTATTGAATTCCACTCGGATTCTAATATTTCTCCACAATTGGTTATTGGGTAATTTCCTTAATTGGGCCCAAGAACTTCGTGCCCAACCCCAGAGGAGCCTAAGTGGACCCCACCTCGGCCCCTACACGTTCCCCACCAAATTATACTTGGAATTCACCGCAAAACACTACCTCCAAGCCTATATAAACAACTCAATACCCCCACTTCTCCAACCTTTGAGAAAAAACCTCGCACCTTCCCTTGCCTTGTGCCGATGTTAGGAAGGAGCCCAGGAGCAAGTAGAAGGAGGAGAAGATGGAGAAGGACCAATCAAGACCGATTTGCATCAACTTTTTGACAATTGACGATCTTTATCATCAAACCTTCATCAAGACATGAACGTCAAGATTCAAGTGTTGCATACAATCTTTGACCCTTCGATCTTGATACACGTGGTACACCCTCTACATTCAAGTTTCCACGAGAATGTATCCTTAAAACCCTGTTGATCAGAAAACCCTAAATTAACAATTCTGTATATGGCGGACTAGTCCGGCACCTATACTGGACTTGTCCGGTGTTTGAATCTGGATTGTGCCGAATTAAATCCAAATCGACTCAAATCAATTTCAAACTTTTTCAAACCCGTTAGAAACTATTGTAACTAGTTAATAAACATTAATAGCAACTTATTAACTAGTTTTAGTCCACAATTGCATTAATCATGCATATCATGACATATTGAGTGCTATATGAGCATTTATTGAATGTAATGTTTGTCTTGCATGTTTGTTGCGCAGAATAGAAGGTCTCGCTGTAGAGAGTGCCTTTGAGGATTTGCAAAACCAGAACTTTGAAGCCTTTGATCCAACCAAGCTCAAGAGTAAGGAAAGTGTCCTTGATCATTTTGATCCGGGTTCTCAAATGTTTTGTTTGCCAAATTGTATGCTTGTGTCAATTGATGGGAAAACCAAATTGTAGGAGTTTACTAGTCTTGTATGACCACCGTTGTCGCTTAAACACAATATTATGAACTATTGAACACATGAACAATGAGAACTGATAATAATGACCTTTTTAGCAACATGGTGCCTAGGGATTTGAGCAAGCCGGTTATGTGGAATGGGTTGGATTGTTTTGGTGGTTTTGCTTGCTTTAGATCTAAAGATCGGTTCGTGGAGCGATCATCCAGGATTTAAAGTGCCACCACAGGGCCAAGTATGGGTGCGGCTTAGCTGACTAATTAGTGTTTTGCCAGTACTATTTGGACCACTAAGAATGCTCGAAGAAGGGGTAGTCGGATGGGTTTGTAGTGATGGTGGGACTACCCTGGTATCTGAATGCCTTATGAGGGGGCCCTTGGTTGGATGTGCTCAGTTGGAGACATCACCACCGATGAAACCTCTGTGGGGTCTAAATATGATAGTAATCACTTTGTAAAGGCTATTTTGTGATATCTTGGCCACACACCTAAGGAAGTGTGAGACGACATAATCGAGGTTCCTTAGTCATCGAAAGGTGATGAAATCACAAACTTGTGGGTGAAGTGATACAACCTCTGCAGAGTGTGTTTAAAACTATCATGATAGCCGTGCTACTGGTCATGAGCAACATGGACCATCACATGATTAGAGTTATGAACCTTGAACATGGTTTAATGGATGGAATTGAATTGGGAGTTGGTATCGGTTAACTAATTGTCTTTTGTATATGGAATTGATGAAAATGAGACATATGAGCAGTTATGAGTTTATTATGGATTAATATTGCTGATATTGGTTATTTGAGCTGGAATAAATGTTATTTGGGTTATTTTGGGAAGGACCTCACTTAATGATGATATAATTGCATTTTCAATTGTTTGAATGTACTTTTATGCAATTAGCCTATTTTATTATCATTCCTTGCTTAAGCTACATATCATACTTTCTCACACTTGTTGAGTACGACATGTGCTCACCCTTCCTATTCCCTCAACAAATTCAGACGCAGGCAACAATGTGGAGTACCAGGAGGTTTTTGAGTAGTTCTAGTGCGCATGTTACCATCAAACTTGCCCGTGGAGTTTGAATTCTTAGTGTTTAATGTTTTTCCACTGTAGTTGTTTAGAGCTTGTATTCGAGACTATTTGGTTTGTAATAAGGTACTATTATTAGTGTTATCGAGACATGGTTTAAATCTTTTTATCATTTGTGGATCACTTCTGTATGTGTGTTAAACATCCTGGACACACATATGCATTATGCTTGGTTCATTTTCAGAACCGGGTGTCACAAATCTGTATAAGAGCCGTGTTTAACCGTAAGGCACATGCCTAGGTAGAATGGACACCAAAAATCATTTAGGACTTCTTTCCTATTAAAAATTTGCCTGTTTTGTTCTATTTTTCCTTCTACTAGCTATATAAAGTGTGGAAAATTTGTGTTTCTGCTGCTGCTGCAATTTTTGCTATTTTTCCATCTTTTTGGGCAAATGCACATCTTCTCATCTAGATTTATGGCTGCTGCAATTTCAGAACTGATTTATATTTTCCTCTATTTTCTCATGTTTTCTTGTAGATGGCTCACACCAAAATGACAGCCCGCAAGAGAGCTCGTTTACCACCACTTGGAAGCAAGCTTAGGCCTCGCAAGGAGCCGCAAATGGAACCAGCCCAAGAGGAGAATGAAGTGAATTCTCCGACAAAGGAAGATCCTAAAATGTTGGAGTCCTATGATGATGATGAGGAAGAGGAAGATCCAGAGATGGTGGAATTCTATGAAAGTGAAGAAGAGGAAGGTCAAGCACATGAGGAGAGTGAAGATGAACCGCAGGAAGAGGAGGAAACTGCTACATATGAAGAAGTACCCAAAGCCCAAAGGAATGCATCACCGACTTGTGAAGCTAAAAAGGAGGACAAATGCATAGTTTACCGTAATGCTCAAGAATTCCGCTCGGACGGCACTGATGGAGGATTTGCAGCCAAGCAATTGAAGGAGTTTCTCGATTTATGCAAGATGCACCCGGAGGACTACGTTAAAATGATTCCTCGCCATGGTCGTGAAGAATGGAGGTCTCAAGTTACTATTCTTGCCAAAGATGAGGTGTTCAGCCGACACTTTGCATCCACATGGAGAAGCACCAGGGAGCAAGCTATTGATGATGTTGCTTGAGATGCACTTACTATATTGTGACACATCTATCAGGAGCAGGTAATAGGTACTAAATTTGTGCTGCACCCGCAATGCAAGAAGGGACAAGAGAAGTCTTAAGGCCACAAGATGGAGCTCAAATCAGTTCTTGTGCCATTGACAGATCTCATGCAATGTTGGTGGATTTGGGAAATCGCTATGCTGATGCTATGGAAGAGATCCATTAGCTCCGTAAAAAGTTGTTCGTCACGGAGAAGCAAGAGGAAGTATATGCCACCGTGGAGGTAAATGGTGTAGCAACCTCTCCAGTGCATACAAGGACAGCCAACTCACCCTAGCGTGCGCCCATGTATGCCTCGCCACTGCCGTCTCCTTCGCCACCTCATGGCCAGGACAGCCACGGCTCACACAATTAAGTATAGGCCTCCTGTTTAGAAGTTAGAAAAGCGTTTAGATCGTCTTAGACATAATTAGTGTGGTGTGCTGAATTTTATTTGTGTGTGCTTGTGCTTGTGTGCTTGGTGCGGGTTGTGGGACGTCGAGCATTTTTTCCAGATCCGCACGTAGTAGAGAGTTGTGGGATGCTTGTCCACATCCTCTAATAGGGTTATTACTACTAATAAAGGAGTTGTTTATATACACATACCTTGATTCATATAGTTGGGGCATTTCTATTCAAATTCTAAATTCTTCTGTATCTACTATTCTTTCGCCAATAGATGCCGAGGACCCATAACCAAAGGAATGCCAACGGTGAGGAGGAGAACAATGAGGCACCCAGAACAACCAGGGACCTGCACAGGGAGCTATCAACCATGAGCAGCTATTGGCTATGCAGAACTAGTTCATGCAGACCATGATATAGACGATGGGACAGCTGCAAGCTGGCAATAACAACCAGCCTCACATGCCACCCCCCCCCCCCCCTTATGAAAATACATAAATGGAAGATAGACACAACTAGAAGATTTTTTTCTGACGAAGCTACAAGGAAGATGAGAAAAATATAGTATGTCCACAAGTAAGTCTTAAAATAAGGGGGGTAGATTTCTTCGCCAACCTCATAGTCCTAAATTCTCAAGGCTTGGACAACATACTTGGAATGGACTGGTTAAGGAAGCATAACAGAGTGATTTAGTGTGCCACTCAGATAGTGCATTTGACAAATGAAGGGGGAGTCAGTGTAGAGTTCTAGGTAGTTCAACCGACAACTGAGTAGGCAATGGTAAATCACGCAGAAGGAGTAACTCTGGAGAATATTCCAGTTGTTCATGAGTATCCAGATGTGTTTCCTGAGGAATTGCTAGGTATGCCACCTGATCGTGACATCTAGTTCGTCATTTATTTAATTCCTGAAACTTCCGAAATCTGGTACACCTGGAATTGCAATAGAAGGGGTGTTCATAAAGATGATGAGTCCCGATCTTCCGAAAGATAATGGATAGGTCGATTGATGTGGAGATCTCGATGTTGATGATCCGAGGCTCTCGAGTAGAACACGAACAGCCCCTGCAATCACTACACCACCGCTCCGTTGGTTATCAACCGTGCTTCACACGATTGACCTCGCCAAGAAGGCTAATCCCTGCAAGTGCAACCGAGAACACAAGCAAGAACGTAGAAGACGCGATGATATCGCTGAATTTGGGGTTTCACAAACTGTAGAACAGCGATATTATTAATCTATGCAAAACCCAATTGTCTATGGCAGCTACCATGGAGTATATATAGGTGGGAGTAAGTCCTAACCCTAAGACACGAAAATAATGTACTTAGACTTGATACAAGGCCCAATGGCCCAATACGGTGGCGCAGCACCGTGACAGATTCTGTACTTGATTTGTTTCGACGATTTCCTTCGACTCCGAAGAAATTTTGACATGGGACCGGCTCCATTGGAAAGGTTATCCTCTCCCCTCTCCATTCATATGTAGAACGTCCAAAACGGAGTTCGTATGCGTCCTGGGCGTCCGTTTTAGTGCGTACTGCTCCTGGACTCCGAGTTGGATACGATTTGGAGTTTGGTTCGGTTTCCATCTTCTTTGAACGAATTCTCTAGTCTTCCACGTCCCTAATACTCCCTCCATGTACTACTTGAACCTCTCCATGGATCCTAATCACAAATAAATCATTAAGTAGCAATCTATGCTCAAAAACATATAAGGAAATATATAAGAACGAATTCACCTCTGAAATTAATTGTTGTGTATGAACTCTATTGATTGCATCTTGTATATTCAATGAAGTGTTGTTTGTATCCATATAAGTGATGTCCTCATCATCCTCCCCTTCTTGAATAGGAGTCATCCTCGACTCAAGTTCGTCTCCTCATGTGTTGGTCCAAATGAGCAACACCATCAAATCTTCTTGTATGCATGAATGGAGGAGGCCAAGGTGGTGGACGACATAGTGCGCCATCTTGATCTTGTCCATCAAATAAGAGTGCACATTCACTTGAGCTAGGATCCCAAAAAAATAAACATTGTGTCATGTTTGTAGGTGCAATGATAACGTGCATGATCTCATCATTCTCCCCTTCTTTATGACAAGCCGTCCTCGGCTTGCTTGTATGTCCAGCAAAGAGGCTTTTGGGGATAGAGTGAGCACTGTCCATATTGCACAACCGCAGTGAGTAATGCTTTTGTTGTCCCTGCCGCAAGGAAAAAATATTAGAAAAACTTGACAAGATATTATTAGCGTTAGTATATTCATTTACTTGACCATGTTGTTGCAGCACAAAAGGAGCTTCCTCATTTGAACATATGTAAACTTTATGCACCATAAACATACCACTATGTTCATATTTGCCTATAGCTTGAAAAATATTTCTACTTAACAAAGGCAATTCAGATTGAGAAAATATTATCTTCTCTACGATATCTAGATCACAAAGAGTGTCAAATTCAATATAGCCCAAAGTATTTAGAGAAGATAACAATTTCAGCTCATCCCTCTCACATGTAGTTGGGATCATATGCTTAATTTCAGCACAAGTGAGTGATAAAGTATCAAATTCATTTGGTTGTTCTAGCATAGGTATAATATAATTATCAGCACACAACTCATTTTTGTTATAGGAATCAGTAGGAAAATCAACTAATGGTAAAGGTGTATTATGAAAAGGTTCATCTTGTTGCTGCTCATCGATAGTATGATTGGTAGCTAAATTCAGCGCATCTGAAAATGTCATACCTTGGTTAACTATATAGCATTGTCCATTAACACTACTCTCATTTTCAGCAAGAAATTCAAATGCATTATGAGTTGATTCATCAAAAAATTCACAAGTGTTGTCGAAAGCCTCATTCTCTTTTGCATCATCTATATTATTTTCTACAGTGTCCTGCAAAATGTTAGCCACAAAAGAAGGTACAACAAGAAATTTCTCCTCAAATTGCTGAATTTCTTCTTTGCACATAGATACATTAGCAAAAGTTTCTCGCATAAGAATTTTCGTTTCTTTCCATGTTCGAGGTTTTCCTAATTCATTTAAATTGTTCCACCAAGTTAATGCACAATCTACTAATGCACTTGCAACATTTCTAATCTTTCTCCTCTCGCACATATGACATTGTCCAAAAAATTTATTCACCTCTATTTCCCAAGTAATATATTCATCATAACCAAAACCATCATAAGAAGGAAGAGATGGGCGAATGTAATTACTTCTTGTGGAAGGTGTTGTAAAGGTGGTCTGAATTTCATGTGAATCCTTGGTTGATGTTTGATTTTTACTGAGCAACTCCATCGTCGCCTTCATCATGTCCATCATCTCAGCATATAATGCATGATTCTTGCATTTACCTGACATTGTTAGTAGCAAATAGAAGACAACACAAAAAATATGTTATCCCTATCAACTACAAAGGATAATGGCAAAGTGGAAGTGGAATCACACACTCTCAAGCGTCTTACCACGCTCCTACAAGTGTTCTTACCAACACTGCAGGTGGCAAACGATGGCCGGTATGAAGAAACCAATGAAGCGTGGGATGATTGCAAAGGTGTATCGATTCTGCTCAAGAGTAAAGTGTAGCTTGGATGGCACTTTCTATGTAGCAAGGATTAGCAACAATGAAATCAGATTGTAAAGTTGAATAAGTGTTCAAAGTATTTGTCAAAGTTGCTGGCCTAAATGTGTTCCTAGTAGTTCAAGCTAGCAAGACATGAGACAAAACTAGATGACACAAAGAATGCAAGCACTTCTGTTTTTTTTTGTTGTTTTTTTTCCTCTTTTTTTGTGCGGCTTTTGTTTCTTGTTTTGCACTTGCCTTTTTCTTTTTTCTTCCTTTTTTTTTTCAGAATGTGCTGCAAGGGAAGAACACAATGAAAATCAATCCAAGATATCTCGTGTGTCTGTCTCAGATTTTCTGCTCAATCTTCCAAGGACAAATAGACACACCTATAGGCTCTAAATTGGAAAACTTAGAACAGCAATATTGTAGATATATCTCTCATATTTAATTTCAATATATGGAAGACCTATTTTGGAAAAGAATAATAGGAGATACTGCCCCCGAAATACAGACTGTTCAGAATTTTTAGGTCAATAAAAGATTCGGATCTAATGCAATTTCGACATCGATCAGTATATTTTCTGGGGAAATGATGAATAAGAAAGTTATATAGAACTTCTTAAGCTTTCCAGAAAGTATAAGAACACAAAAATCCGAGTTAGTATGAGACAGATATGATGAAAATACTGAACTGGATAGAGATGAATCTAATCTGGACGTGATGACGTGATTCAAAAGGATGAATCAACACAATGCAAAACTCAAACCAAGACTAAAAACACTTTCTAAACCAGCAATATGACTCAAAAACGGACACAAACTCAACAAAACCAAACTGAAAACGAAAGTTGCAAAGGCTCAATGGTGGTTTGGACAAAGTAATGAACAGATCTACTAAACTGCAAGTTTTTTGTGGCTTTTTGTGGACTCTAGGTATGAAAAAAAAACTAATGTAATGGATAGATGAATTACCTAACGGGCAACCTGGCTCCGATACCAATTGATGAGAAAAAGATGATGAGTCCCGATCTTCCGAAAGGTAATGGATAGGTCGATTGATGTGGAGATCTCGACGTTGATGATCCGAGTCTCTCGAGTAGAACACGAACAGCCCCTGCAATCACTACACCACCACTCCGTTGGTTATCAACCGTGCTTCACACGATTGACCTCGCCAAGAAGGCTAATCCCTGCAAGTGCAACCGAGAACACAAGCAAGAACGTAGAAGACACGATGAAATCGCTGAATTTGGGGTTTCACAAACTGTAGAACAGCGATATTATTAAGCTATGCAAAATCCAATTGTCTATGGCGGCTACCATGGAGTATATATAGGTGGGAGGAAGTCCAAGGGGGTGTTAGGGTCGTGACCTAACCCTAAGACACGAAAATAATGGACTTAGACTTGATACAAGGCCCAATGGCCCAATACGGTGGCGCAGCACCGTGACAGATTCTGTACTTGATTTTGTTTCGAGGATTCCCGTCGACTCCGAAGGAATTTTGACATGGGACCGGCTCCATTGGAAAGGTTATCCTCTCCCCTTTCCATGCATATGTATAACATCCAAAACGGAGTTCGTATGAGTCCTGAGCATCCGTTTTAGTGCGTACTGCTCCTGGACTCCGAGTTGGATACGATTTGGAGTTTGGTTCGGTTTCCATCTTCTTTGAAAGAATTCTCTAGTCTTCCACGTCCCTAATACTCCCTCCAAGTACTACTTGAACCTCTCCATGGATCCTAATCACAAATAAATTATTAAGTAGCAATCTATGCTCAAAAACATATAAGGAAATATATAAGAACGAGTTCACCTCCGAAATTAATTGTTGTGTATGAACTCTATTGATTGCATCTTGTATATTCAATGAAGTGTTGTTTGTATCCATATAAGTGATGTCCTCATCAGCACCTATGGAAAAGAGGCCATATAGGATGCCTCCTAAGGAATTAGCAGAACTCTAGAAGTAGATTCAAGAGCAGTTAGAGGAGGGTTTTATATGCCCAAGCTCGTGGTCATGGGGAGCCCCAATGCTTTTCGTAGATAAGAAAGATGGATCTCAAAGAATGTGTGTGGATTACCGATCTCTCAACAAGGTGAAAATCAAGAATAAGTACATGTTGCCCCGTATAGAGGATCTGTTCGACTAGATGAAGTGAGCCAAAATATTCTCTAAGATTGATCTTCGGTCATGGTATTTCCAAATGAAGATTACACTGTCAGACATACCCGAAACGACTTTCAGGACACGGTATGGATCCTATGAGTACACGATCATATCATTTGGATTGACTAATGTTCCCGCATACTTCATGTATCTCATGAACAAGGTGTTCATGGAATATTTGGATAAGTTCATGGTAGTGTTCATTGATGACATCATGATCTACTCAAAAAGTGAAGAGGAGCACAAAGAGCATCTAAGGCTGATGTTGTAGAAACTGCGAGAGCACCAACTGTAAGCAAAGTTTAACAAATGTGAATTCTGGTTGGGGCAGATATCATTCCTAGGCCGTGTTATATCTGGAGGAGGAGTGTCAGTCAACCTAGGAAAGGTTAGAGATGTGCTAAAGTTGGAACCACCACAAAATGTGAAAGAGATAAAGAGTTTTCTAGGAATGGTTGGATACTACCATCGTTTCGTCAAAGACTTTTCCAAGATAGCGAAGCCCGTGACTAAACTGTTAATGAAGAAAAAGCCTTTCAAGTGGACTCAAGCTTGTCAATACAGTTTTGAGGAGCTAAAGAAGAGATTAATTACAACACCCATTATGGTATTGCGAGATGTGGGCAAGAGTTTTGATATCTATTGCGACGCGTCAAGGCAAGGACTTGGTTGTGTATTGATGCAAGAAGGCCGAGTTTTAGCCTATGTATCCAGGCAATTGAAGAATCATGATCAGAATTATCCTATGCATGATCTCTAACTTGTTATCGTAGTGCATGCATTGAGGATTTGGAGACATTATGTTCTTGTCCATAGATGCGAGATTTATACGGACCATAAGAGTCTCAAGTACACTTCCACACAAACGGACCTGAATTTAAGGCAACGACGATGGTTGGAACTCATTAATGACTACGATGTGGGAATCAATTATCATCCAGGAAAAGCCAACATAGTGGCTGATGCATTGAGCTGAAAGGGAGCAAGCCACCGGCTCACCATTAGGGAGTTGCCACCCGAACTATGCACGGAGTTTGAACGGTTGAATCTTTGATTCGTGAATGAGATAGGAGCAATGGAAGTGAATCCAACCTTAGAGCAATAAATTCAAGTGGGATAGACAAGGGTTAAGGAAATCTAGGAAATCAAGGATAGGACCCAAGAAGGGAGAGAATTCAGATTCGATGAGGATGACCATGGTACTCTATGGCTTGGAAAATGGATTGTCGTGCCTAATGAGAAGTTTCCCCGACATTAGATATTAAAGGATACAAATGAGCCACTTTACTCTATCCATCCCGGTTGTACGAAGCTGTACAAGGACCTGAAAACGTGCTACTAGTGGGATGGTATGAAAAGGGACATAGCTGAATATGTCGCATTGTGTGATGTATGCCAACGAGTAAAGGCTGAACATCAAAGGCCAGCTGGATTATTGCAGCTGTTGAAGATTTTGGAATGGAAGTGGGAATAAGTTGGTATGGATTTCATAGGTGGTCTGCCTCGCACTTCAGCAGGTTATGATACAATAAGGGTTATTGTGGATCAGTTGACGAAATCAGCACATTTAATTCCTGTCAAGACTACCTATAGTGGAGCAAAGTTGGCCGAATTATACATGGGAAGGATATTGTGTTTACATGGAGTGCCCAATAAGATAGTGTCCGATAGATGTTCTCAATTTACCTCAAGGTTCTGGCAAAAGCTACACGAGTCAATGGGAACTCAGCTGAATTTCAGTTCTGCCTATCACCCTCAGACAAATGGACAAATCGAAAGAACAAATCAGATTTTGGAGGACATGCTAAGAGCTTGTGCGCTTAAGTATGGAGGAAGTTGGGACAAAACTTTGTCATATGCTGAATTTTCCTACAACGGAAGTTACCAAGCAAGTTGGAAGATGTCACCCTATGAAGCATTGTATGGAAGAAGGTGTCGAACACCCTTGTTTTGGAATGAGATAGGGGAAACTCAAGTATTTGGACCTGACGTGATCCAGGATGTCGAAAAACAAGTTTAGACAATCCGTGAGAATTTAAGAATTTCTCAGTCGTGACAAAAGGATTATGCGCATAATAGACGAAGAAGCTTATCCTTTGAGGTTGGAGACTTCATATATCTCAAAGTGTCGCCTATGCGAGGTCACAAGCGATTCAACATCAAAGGCAAGTTGGAAACTCGCTATATTGGACCATTCAAGATTTTGGACAAACGGGGAGAAGTAGCATATAAACCGGAGATGCCAGCGCAACTTTCTGACGTCAATGATGTGTTTCATGTTTCTCGGCTCAAGAAGTGCTTGAGGGTTCCGAAAGAGAGAGTACCAATGGAAGAATTGGAGCTTGAGGATGATTTGATCTACGCCGAGCAACCTACCAAAATTTTTGGAAACCAAGGAGAGGGTGACAAGGAACAAGGTGATTAGATGGTGCAATGTACAATGGAAGCACTATATAGAATCGGAAGAAAATTCGGAGCGAGAAGATGATCTCAAGAAGGAATTTCCCTATCTCTTCCTTTCTACGTCGAATCTCAAGGGCGAGATTCATTTTAAGGGGGGTAGGTTTGTAACACCCCCATTTTCATGTGTAATGCATTGTATACATCCTCATGCATGTCAACATTATGCAACCTAAAAAGGAACAAGATTAAAATGAATTTAGGCTTAATCAGGGATTTAATTCTGTCAGGATATGGACTTGTCTGGCCTAAAATCCGGACTAGTCTGGTGACCCTATTCTCTTTCAGAAAATTCATTTTCGTCGGAGCCCGGACTTATCCGGCATGTTGCATTGACTTATTCGACATGTTTTTCCTGACTTGTCTGATTATTAGTGCACTAGTCCGATCGTTTCTAAATTTCAGTTCGGATAGGTTTTTTTATACACCCTGGACTTGTCCGGCCATGCATACGAACTTGTCAGATTGCGCCTCTGTTCCACAACGAACTTGTCCGGTACCCATTGTAGACTAGTCTGGTGTACTGAATTCCACTCAAATTCTAATATTTCTCCATGATTGGTTATTGGGTAATGGCCTAAATTGGGCCCAAGAACTTCGTGCACAAACCCAAAGCCCAAGTGGACCCCACCTCGGTCCCTACACGTCACCACCGAATTCTACTTGGAATTCACCCCAAAACTCTACCTCTGCACCCCTATATAAACAACTCAATACCCCCATCTCTCCAACCTTTGAGAAAAATCCTCGCTCGCGCCCTTGCCTTGTGCTGATGTCAAGAAGGAGCCTAGGAGCAAGGAGAAGAAGTAGAAGAGGGAGAAGGACCAACCAAGATTAGTTTACTAGTCTTGTATGACCACCTTTGTCGCTTGAACACAATGAAGAGAGTCGGGAAGGATATTTTACACTTTTTCATCACTATACTCAATTGGGTTTGGGAAATAATATTATTACTTAATTATGAACTATTAAACATATGAATAATGAGAACTTATAATAATTTATTTTTTAGCAAAATGGTGCCTAGGGATCTGAGCAAGCCTGTTATGTTGAATGGGTTGGACTGTTTTGGTGGTTTTGCTTGCTTTAGATCTAAGAACCGGTTCATAGAGCGACCATCCGGGATTTACAGTGCCACCACAGGGCCAAGTATGGGTGTGGCTTAGCTGACTAATTAGTGTTTCACCAGTACAATTTGGACCATTAAGAATGCTGAGGGAAGGGGTGGTCGGATGGGTTTGTAGTGATCGTGGGACTACCCTAGGATCCGAATGGCTCAAGAGGGGGGACTTGGTTGGTTGTGCTCAGATGGAGAGATCTTCACTGGTGAAACCTTAGTGGGGTCTAAATATGCTAGTAATTACTTTGTAAACTCTATTTTGTGATCTCTTGGCCACACACCTAAGGAAGTGTGAGATGGCATAATCGAGATTCCTTAGTCATCGAAAGGTGATGAAATCACAAACTTGTGTGTGAAGTGGTACAACCTACGCAGAGTGTGTTTAAAACTATCATGATAGCCGTTCTCCCGGTCATGAGCAACCTGGACCCTCAGGTGATTAGAGTTATGGACCTTGAACATGGTTTAATTGCTGGAATTGACTTGGGAGTCGGTATCGGTTTAATTAAATTGCTTTTGTATACGGAATTGATGAAAATGAGACATATGAGCAGTTATGAGTTGATTATGGATTAATATTGCTGGTACTGGTTATTTGAGCTGAAATAAATGTCATTTGGGTTATTTGGGAAGGACCTCACTTAATGATGATATAATTGCATTTTTAACTCTTTGAATGTACTTTTATGCAATTAGCCCATTTAATTATCATTCCTTGTTTAAGCTACATGTCATACTTTCCCACACTTGCTGAGTATGACATGTGCTCACCCTTGGCATTCTCCCAAGAAATTCAGACGCAGGCGACAATGTGGAGTACCAGGAGGTTTTTGAGGAGTTCTAGTCACGCGTGTTCCCGTCAATCATGCCTGTGGAGTTTGATGTCTTAGTGTTTAGTGTTTTTCCGCTACAGTTGTTTAGAGCTTGTATACGAGACTATTTGGTTTTTAATAAGGTATTATTATTAGTGTTATTATTCGAGACATGGTTTAAATCTGTTTATCATTTGTGGATCACTTGTGTATGTGTGTTAAACATTATGGGCACACATATGCATTACGCTTGGTTCATTTTCGGAACCGAGTGTCACATCTCGACTCTCATTCCCCGCACGCTCGAATGGTCCATACAATACCAGCAGCACACCTAATTATTGAGCTACGCTGCACCCATACTTGGCCTTATGGTGGCACTGTTGTCTTGGCTTATTCTCGCATGAACCGGTTCTTAGATCTAAAGCAAGCAAGATCACCATAACATCTAACCCAGTCCACAATCCATGCTTGCTTAGATCTCCCAAGTCCCATATTACCATTCAATCATATTTATCAATTATCATCATATACATGCTCCTTAATTCATAGTTAAGCCATTTGGTTGTCTATCCCATCCCAATTACTTAGAGAGAAGCACAAAGGTAAATCCTTCTCGACTCCCTACAATGTACTCCAAGTGACAAGGATGGTCAAACAAGTCTAGTAACATCTATAAATGGGTTCCCCATCAATTTGACACAAGCATGCAGTTTTGCTAAGAAAATGTTTAAAAATAGGTTCAAAATGATCAAGGGCACTTGCCTTGTTCTTAAGACTGGTTAGGATCAAAAGCTTCAAAAATCTGGTGCTGGAGGTCCTCAACAACACCCTCTAGAGCAATACCTTCTATTACATGCAACAAACATGCAAAGCAAACGTTACAATCAATACATGCTCATATATTACTCAATATGTCATGACATGCATGATTGATGCAATTATGTGGTGATGCATGTTATTAGGTTAATATTATTGCTTACTATCTAGTTACAGTTAAGTCCTACATGTTAGAAAAAGTTTTAAGTCATTTTGAACTATATTAAAGAAGTTCCAGAAATTCTCATATTTGGCGTCCGCTCTGGACAAGAAAGTTGATCGGACTAGTCCGCACTGGACCGAACAAGTCCGCTATGGCTATGGTTTTGGCGAATTTTCAACTAGAGCATAGTTTGAGTTAAATATAGAACCATAATTAATATAGGAAAGATTGACCTAAAGCTTTTACTGTGAATCCTAGGGTTCTAAGGTCAAGGATTCGATTGAACTCAAGATCTTGACGTCTAGATCGATGGAGGAAAAGAATTCGCGAAGAGTTAATGATGAAGATTGCAGCAGCAACGACGATCTTGGTTGATCCTCCTTCTTCCTTCCTCTTACTTCTTCTCCCTGCGGTGGAGGCTTCTTGATGGCGGCTCTCATGAACTAGGGTTAAGGGTTTCTTCTAATGTTGCAAAGAGATGAAAACGTGGGTGGTGGGGTGTTTACATAGGGTGGAGGTGGTAGAGTTTGGGTGGAACTCGAGTATAAGGTGGTGGAGGCCTTGATGGGGTCCCACATGGGCTTCATAGGTGCGGGCCACAACGTCCTTGGGCCCAATTTAGGCAATTACCCAACAACCTGTCGTGGAGGAAAAATAGAATCCAAGTCAAAACCCTCAGAACCGAACTAGTCCGCAAGAGGCCGGAGAAGTCCATTCAAGGTTCCAGGAAGTTAGGATAAGTCCGGTACGCAGACGGACAAGTCCGTTCAAGATTAGGAAGGCAATAAGAAAAGACCGGTGTCTAGCGGACAAGTCCAGGATTGGTCCAGTAAATCCAGACCAAGTTTTTGGAAGTTTCAACAGTGATCATCGGACTAGTCCGTATACAACAACGGACAAGTCTAGAAAGGAACAGAAACAAAACTAGATTAGTCCGCTAAAATCAATGGACTTGTTAGGAGAACATCAAAGACAAATTCTAGACTAATCCGTAGCAATTCGCAGGAGAGTCCGGGGGATAACAGAGAGTAAGTAAGACTAGTCTGGAGCTCAATCCGGGCAAGTTCGTACTGATACAGGTTTTTTATTGTTTTTTTGGTCCTAATTAAATTTAAACTTGTCCCTTTTTGTGTTTCTTGATGTTAAAAATTTATAAGAATGTATTGCAATGCATGATGGATGAAAATGAGGGTGTTACAAAACTACCCCCTCAAAATGAATCTCGCCCTCAAGATTTGACGTAGAAGGGAAAAGATAGGGAAATTCTCTCTTGAGATCATCTTCGAGCTCTGAAGTTGCTTCCGATTCTGCATGATGCTTCCATCGTACTTTGCACCATCGAATCACCTTGTTTCTTGTGACTCTATCCTTGGTTTCCAAAATATTGGCAGGTTGCTCCGCATAAGTCAAATCCGCATCTAATTCCAACTCTTCCATTGGCACTGGTTCTTCTGGTACCCTTAAGCACTTCTTGAGCTGAGAAACATGGAACACATCATGAACATTAGAAAGATGTGCTGGCATCTCCAACTTATATGCCACTTTGCCACGTTTGTCCAATATAGCGAGGTGCCAACTTGCCTTTGACATTAAATCGCTTATGACCTCGCATAGGTGATACTTTGAGATATACGAAGTCTCCCACTTCAAAGGCTAAGTTTCTTCGCTTATTATCTGCATAACTCTTTCGCCTTGACTGAGCAGCCCTCAAATTCTCGCGGGTTGTCTGAACTTGCTTTTCAGCTTCTTGCAACACATCAGATCCAAATACTTGGTTCTCTCCCGTCTCGTTCCAAAACAGTGGTGTCCTACACTTCCTTCCGTATAGTGCTTCATATGGTGACATCTTCAAACTTGCTTGGTAACTGTTATTGTAGGAAAAATCAGCATATGGCAAGCTCTTATTCCAGCTGCATCCATGCTTCAAGGCACAAGCTCTCAACATGCCTTCCAATATTTGATTTGTCCTTTCGATTTGTCCATCGGTTTGTGGATGATATGCGGAACTAAAATTTAACATGGTACACATAGCTTCATGCAGTTTCTCCCAGAATCTAGAGGTGAATTGGGAACCTCGGTCAGACACTATTTTCTTATGTACTCCGTGTCGTCATACAATTTTCTCCATGTACAACTCGGCTAACTGTGCAGCAGTATACTTGGTCTTGTCAGGAATAAAATGAGTAGATTTTGTCAACCGATCCACAAAAACCCATATGGAGTCATAGCCGGACTGTGTTCACGGTAATCCAACTATGAAGTTCATACCAATTTATTCCCACTTCCACTCCAGAATCTTCAAGGGCTGCAATAATCCAGCCGGCCTTTGGTGTTCAGCCTTCATACATTGGCACACATCACATAATGCAACATACGTCGCTATGTCCCTTTTCATCCTATCCCACCAATAGCAAATTTTCAAGCCCTTGTACATCTTCGTACAATCGGGATGGATGGAGTAAAGCAAGTCGTGTGCCTCCTTTAATATCGTCTCGCGAATTTTCTTTACGTTAGGCACAACAATTCTCTTCCCAAGCCTTAGAGTGCCATGATCATCCTCATCAAATCTGAGTTCTCTTCCTTCTTGGATCCTTTCCTTGATTTCCTGGATTTCCTCATCCTTTGTTTTACCTTCTTGGATTTCTTGTTCCAAAGTCGGATTTAACTCCATTATTCCCATTTCATTCACAAATCCAAGATTCAACCGTTCAAAATCTTTGCACAGCTCGGATGGCAAATCTTGAACCGTGAGTTGGTGGCTTACTCCTTTTCGACTTGAAGCATCGACCACTACATTAGCCCTCCCCGGGTGATAGTTGATTCCCACATCATAACCCTTGATGAGCTCCAACCACCTTCGTTACCTCAAATTCAAGCCCGTTTGTGTGAATATGTTCTTTAGGCTCTTGTGATCCGTATAAATCTCACACCTATGACCAAGGATGTAACGTCTCTGTCGGTGGTTTGGATCCGGCAGATCTCCCGACACTACTAAAGTGTTAGAGGAGTTTGATGTTCGGTGTGGGCATGCGGAGATTCAAGAAGGTGAATTGTAAATGACACAGGAGACACAGAGTTTTAAGTGGTTCGGGCCGCCTGAGCGTAATACCCTACTCCACGGGATGTGTTGGTGTTGTATTGGTTGTCTGAGCTCAAAGTGATTTCAGAGTGTAGAGTCAGCGTCTCATGTATCGAGCGTGTGTATAATCTCCCCTATGTATCGTCGGCCTGTCCTTTTATAGTACAAGGGCAGGCCGTTACAAGTTAGCCTGGCCCGACATGTGGCCCCGGCGGTTACTGATATTGATACACATTCAACACATTTAATTGCCCTTAATGACTGAGTTATGGGCTTTGACAACACCGTTACTGGTAATTAAGGTCGTCCGATTGTGTGTCATTAATATGGTATTAATAACACTTAATCGGGTCTTGAAGTCCTTGATTCCCCTTTGAAGATCCGGAGCCGTTATGGAGTCTTCCGGAGGTTAGAGGCTGAAGATCCGATGGTTGGACACGTGGCAGCTCTGGAGCATACTGTGGGAAACAGATAGCTCCGGAGCTACCTGACACGTGTCAGTTCCGGAGCTTCCTTCGGTCTGGGGTTAGGTCCGGGGGTGCCATTTCGGTACATGGCCCGGAGCTTCCCCCTTGTGGGTAGTAGCTCCGGTTTGATAGTACACGTGGCGACCCTGGGAATAACCATGTTGGAGAAGCGGGTCCGGTTATGTCTGACATGTGGGCCTCCAAAGGTCTTCAAATCAAGTAGATGACTTGCCCTAGAGATCTTTGTAATCTCAAGGGGTGTACGGCTCCCAGGGTACCGACAGTGGCCCCCTGGGCCCACCTTTGGGGAAGATCCCTTGGGTGAAGTCATTCCGCCAGAGGTGGGTCCATCCTCGCGACTTTTGAACTGAGTCTTCAAAGGTCTTCGGATGTGCCATTGGCGATGGTTTGGAGTTAAATCCTCGCCGCGTGGCGTATCCCGTGTGCGGCAGATGAGATCTTTGGCGTGCGGATCTCACACAATTGAAGGTCGCCGGTTCCCAATACAAAAATCGTATCGGTTCCGTGCGCTTTGTGAGGCCGCCGCTTTCGGGCTTCACTCCTCATGATGACAACCGTTCGCCTGGGTAAGAACCTCGACTTGATCGTCGGAGTGGTCCCGGGCCCTCTTGTCATCGGCTGGGTGGAATTTTTGAGTGGTATCTTCGACTTCCTTGCGGTTTCCATCCAAACGTTGCAAGGGCTTACTTAAGAAGGAAAGCGCGCACCGCCTGGAGTTCTTTACGCCTCTCATCTGATCTTGCACTCAAACTCCCAACTTGTGGATATTGTGTTTTGTTGAAGACTCATTTGCTCCAAACTTGTAGAGTGTAGGTCCGAAGTCTTTGATAGTGAAGGCCCCCTGAGGTTGTCGGAGCTTATAAGCTCCGGCATTGTCTATCGTCGGAGCTTAGTGGCTCCGGCAATAGTCCCTACCAACGCATAGAGCATCGATAGTTAGTCCTCCATGGTGTCGGAGCTATTAGCTCCGGCAGTGACCTTTGCCAACACGTAGTTTGTTGGCAGCAGACTCCATTTGTGGGGTCTTCTCACCATCATTTATTTTGCATCGATGGCTGTCCCCCCTAGCTTTACCGAATCTTGATTGCTTCGATGATGCTCATTTTCAATGCGTATCATCGATTACAAGCCACCTAGGGGAGTCGGAGCTTTGTTAGCGCCGGCTTTTCTCCATCAACGTAGATTTTTTATTTTTCCTACACACTGAAGCCAAGAAAAATAGTAAAATTCATTTCTTACCTATAACTTCGTCGCGGCTTACGATTCTCAAGAAAATTTTAGGTCAAACACGATTCTAAATACAACCGAATGCGTTGTCTTTTCTTCCAGATCCAATTGTACATGGACCCGCCTTACTTCGGCCTGCCGGGGTGTAGGTAGAGTGGCGTACTTAGGGTGCTTGACCAGGCTAAGGCGATAGCACACTCCGACCCTAGGTTGGCTTGGCGGCATTCAGGCGAGTGGGCCATGAACAATATTTTAATCCAAAAGAATCGACAATACAACTCGAATTGTATATGAACCGGTCGAACTAAAATTTCTTAAGAATTGCACGTCTTTGTTATAGAAAAGAAAGAGAAAAATAAAAAATGTTGAGCCTGTACAAAATAAATGCACGTGGAGTCTGTTTCACATGAAGATGTCTTTCATTATAGGTCCGGGGTACAGGGGAAACAAGTACACTCTTAGGGTACGGAACCAGGCTAAGCGTGTTTCATTTCTCATTTGACCCAGGGTAGCTAGCCACACTTTTAGTCCTGAGACCGTGACAAGTGTTGCATGAACTTTGCGGACCTTCCGGGAAAGGTCCGGCTGTTCTCCCGGAGGAACTACCTGACTCTGTACAATGACTCTATAATATACACCTCAAGTTACTACAGACTCACCTCCGTGATATTAAGTGTAGAACTTACGGAGGTGCTCAATGTTCCAAGGATTTGGGAGAGGTGTCCCATCCTCGGCAGGCAAGCGAACGCTCCCGGGACGAGATACTTTAATCACTCGGAAGGGTCCCTCCCAGCTGGGGGAGAGTTTGTTTAACCCTTCTCTGGATTGTATTCTCCGTAGCACCAGGTCGCCTTCCTCGAGCTGTCGGTTGTGTATATGCCGCTGATGATAGCGCCGAAGGGCTTGGCGGTACCGGGCATTCCGAACAGCTGCTTGGCACCTTACCTCTTCAAGGAGGTCTAGGTCTTCACGCCGGAGCTGGTCCTGCGTGGCTTCATCGAAGGTCCGGACCCGGAGTGACCCCAAGGTGATTTCCAGAGGAAGGATTGCTTCAGCTCCATACACCAGGAAGAAGGGTGTCTCTCCAGTTGACCGGTTTGGAGATGTCCTGTTGGCCCATAAAGTGGGCGGAAACTCTTCAATCCAGTTGGCTCCATGTTTTTTCAAACGCTCATAGGTGCGCGTTTTGAGTCCTTTAAGGATTTCAACATTTTCTCTCTCGGCTTGGCCATTGCTTGCTGGGTGAGCTACGGAGGCGTAGCAAACTTGAATGCCGAGGTCTTCGCAATATCCTTGAAATGCAGAGCTTGTGAATTGGGTCCCATTATCAGTGATGATTTTGTTTGGGACTCCAAATTTGCATAAAATGGACTGCAAAAAGTTGATAGCAGATTGCTTGTTGATTGTCACAACTGGAGTTGCTTTCGGCCAGTTGGTGAACTTGTCAATGGCAACATACAGGAACTTGTAACCTCCGACGGCTCTTGGGAAAGGTCCCAAGATGTCCATCCCCCACACAGCGAATGGCCATGTAGGAGGTATCATTTGTAGGGGCTGAGCCGGTGTGTGAATTTGCTTTGCATGAAATTGACATGCTTCACATTTCTTCACCAGCTCAGTTGCATCCTGGAGTGTAGTAGGCCAGTAGAAGCCATGCCGAAAGGCTTTACCAACCAGCGTGCGTGAAGACGCGTGGTTCCCACACTCGCCTCCATGGATTTCTGCGAGGAGCTCGCAGCCTTCTTCCCTTGTGATGCACCGCATTAGGATGCCGTTGGCACCGCGTCGGTAGAGATCCCCTTCTACCAACGTGTATCTTTTAGCCAATCTGAGTACCCGGTCAGCGGATACATCATCGTCAGGAAGGATGTTGTCTTTCAAGGAGTTCCGGATCTCCGAGATCCATGCATTGGAACTAACTTGAGCATTTGAGTCTTGCGTTCTGGGTTGCTCGGAGCTTCCGGCAGCACCTACGACCCTTGATGGCTGCCATGGTAACAGGGCCATCGGGACCGTCAGCTTCGGGATGCTGATCTCGCCCCCTTCGCTCAGTTCGGCAGGCTGAGCTGTTGGTTTTGACAACCTCCAGACAAAAGTTCCGTCAGGAGCCGGAGCTCCGGTTGACACTTTCGTCGAGAGTTCGTCGGCTTCAGCGTTGTGGGCACGCTGGACATGGTGGAGATCTAGGACTTCGAAGTCCTTCTGAAGCCTCTGGACTTCAAGGAGGTAAGCAGCTAGCTGGAGATTGTTGCAGGAGCATTCACCCTTCACTTGCTTAATGATGAGCTGTGAATCTCCCTTGACCAGCAGTTGCTTGACACCATATGACAGTGCCACCTTTAGTCCTTAGATGAGTGCTTCATACTCCGCCATGTTGTTGGTCGCCTTGAAGTCAAGGTGTACCATGTATTTCACCTTCTCCCCGGTTGGTGCGAGGAGAAGAATTCCAGCTCCGGCCCCCTGCTTTTGCATGGAGCCGTCGAAGTAGAGGGTCCAATGAGGCTCGGTGAAGACTGGAGCTTTGTGTTCCGGCTTCTGCTCACTGGGGCCCCCAGGGTTTGATGGAGAGGGAGTCCATTCCGCCATGAAATCAGCCAATGCTTGACTCTTGATTGATTGCCTTGAAATGAATTCGAGATCGAATTCAGCCAATTCTGCTGCCCACTTTGCAATATTCCCAGTTGAGTTGGGATTATGCAAGATTGCTCGAAGTGGGTAAGAAGTCACCACTGAGATTTTGTGAGCTTGGAAGTAATGGCAAAGCTTCCTGGAGGCAATAAGAACTGCATAGAGCAGCTTATGCACCTCTAGGTATCGAGTCTTGGCATCATGTAGTACTTCACTGATGAAGTACACTGGGCGCTGAATGGTCCGGACCATCCCGGAGGGGCCCGAAGCTTCCTCTTCACTCACCCAGATCCTCCCGGAGGGATCCGTATTTTCTTCGGGGACCTCCAGGTCCTGGCTGGAGGAACCCGGAGCTTCTTCAGGAGCGACCTGGACCCCTCCGCAGGGGTCTGGGTCTTCTGAAGTAGCTTCTTGTGGATTCGAGTCTGGGAGCTGGGACCCAGACTCGCTTTCAGCGACCTCCGGACCCTCCCGAAGGGGTCTGGATTCCTGAGTATGGGGTAGCTCTGGTCTCTCCGCAACCAGGACAATATTGACGGCTTCGTCAGTTGCTGAAATGTAAAGCAACAAAGGCTCACCAGAGTTCGGAGCTACCAGAATTGGTAGGGTGGTGAGGAACTGTTTTAGCTCCTGGAACGCCTTTTCTGCTTCTTCAGACCATTGGAATGGTCCGGACTTCCTCAATAACTTGAAGAAAGGGAGTGCCCGTTCCGCCAGTCTTGAAATGAACCGGCTGAGGGCTGCTAGACATCCAGTTAGCTTTTGGACGTCTTTGATGCGAGCTGGTGGCCGCATGTCTTCAATGGCTTTGATCTTCGCCGGATTAGCTTCTATGCCCCAGTGACTTACTAGGAAACCAAGAAGTTTTCCGGAGCTAACCCCGAAGACACACTTGTCTGGATTTAGCTTTGTGCGGGTGACCCACAGCTTGTCGAAGACAGCCTGCAAGGTGTCAAGGAGTGACTCCTTGTTCTTGATCTTGACCATGATGTCATCAACGTACACTTCCACTATATCTCTAATGAGGTCTTCAAAGGTTTTGTACATAGCTCGTACAAAGGTTGAAGCTGCATTCTTGAGACCAAATGGCATGGCTGTATAACAGTACAATCCATCTACTATGATGAAAGAGGTATGCCCTTCATCTTCCCTAGACATCCTGATTTGATGATACCCAGAATATGCGTCTAGGAAACACAGTAATTCACACTCGGAGGTGGAATCCACTATCTAATCTATTCTAGGTAGTGGGAATGGCTCTTTTAGACATGCCTTATTTAGTGTAGTATAGTCGATACACATCCGAAGCTTCCCGCCGGCCTTGGGCACAACGACTGGGTTTGCCAGCCATTTTGGAAGGAAGACTTCTCGGATGAATCCAGCTTTGAGCAACTTCTTCACTTCTTGTCGAATGAAGTTTTGTCGCTCTACAGATTGCTTCCGAGGCTTCTGATGCACAGGCCGGGCATCGGGGTAGATCTTCAGATTATGCTAAATCACTTCCCTGGGGATCCAAGGCATTTGTGACGGTTGCCAGGCAAACACGTCGACATTAGCCTGGAGGAAAGCGATGAGCGCGAGTTCCTATTTGTCGTTCAATCCTCCCGATATACGGGTGGTCTGAGCGGCATCAGAACCGATTTGGACGACTTTGACGGGAATGTCGGTGTCGCCGCTTGGCTGCACATGAGGTGCAGATGTCGAGCCTCGTTGACGAATGCTCGCGGGTTTTGGAGCTTGCTCCTGCCTGGAGTCCTCCTCTTGAACCGTAGTAAGCGCATGGAGTTCTTCCAGTGCAGTTACTCCGGCAGTACGATCTCCGCGGATCCGGAGAACACCTACTGGTGTTGGCATCTTTAACACCAGGTAGCCATAATGAGTAGCTGCCATGAATTTGTACAAGGCACGCCTACCCAAGATGGCATTAAAGGGTAAGTTGATCTGAGCAACGTCGAAGACCAACTTCTCGGTGCGGTACTTCTCCCGGGTCCCGAAGGTAACGGGGAGGGTAATAGCTCCGAGTGGGGTAATGGCTCCCGGACCTACTCCAGAGAAAGGTCAGGAGGGGTAGAGATCTGAAGGTCGGAGCTGAAGCTTGGTAAAAGCTTCGAAGCTTATGAGGTTGAGCCCCGAACCTCCGTCTACCATGACATGGTGGAGCTGGATGTTATTGATGGTAGGATATATCATCAAAGGTAACTGACCTGCTCCAACCATGCTTAGAGGGCAGTCCGAAGCATCAAAAGTGATGGCTGTGTCCATCCACTTCCGATGAGGCTCCGCCCTGGCTGTAGGAGCTACAGCAGCCATGTCCCGATGCATAATCTTGATGACGCGGCGAGAGGTGATGTCCCATGATCCACCAAAAATGGTGTTCATGGTCTTACGATGCTCGTTGTCAGAGACGTCGGAATCGTCGTCGACGGAGGTGTAGACGGCCTTCAGGACCTTTTTGGGATCCTAAAAACCTAACTCCTCTTCAGCCGGAGCTTCGTCGACTTTTTGTTTTCCTTCCCTCTGTCGGAAAGGAGCTTCTTCCCAGCGCTTGTTGTAGTGCTCGACAAGGTTTTGGACCTCCCGGCAGTCTTCCAAACTGTGGCTGCCCATTTTGTGAATTGGACACCACACCTTGGGTTTGCCACCGTCTTCAGAAGACGGTCGAGGTCGCTTTTCAGGGCGTGGCCCCCGGCCACCCGGAGCTGCAGCAGCTGCAACATTGGATGCACCGGCCGACGGCTTCTTCTTGTCGTTGGTCTTTTTCTTCTTCTTGCCACTCCCGGAGGTAGCAACTTCTTCTTTGGATGATTTCTTGTGATCCTCCAGAGTTGGTTTGGAGTGCATTTCACGGCCCTCCGCAGCTCTGGCACATTTGTCGCCCAAACTGAAGAGTTCTGTGACACTGGTGATCTCCTTGATCGCCAGTTTCTCCAACATCTTCTTCTCCCGTACACCCTGTCTGAATGCCACAATGACAGAGGCGCTAGAGATAAAAGGGATAGTGTTTCGTACCTGAGAGAATCTCTGGATGAATGATCGCAGGGATTCTCCCCTTTTTGCACAACTACAAAAAGGTCCAGTTCAGTGCCTGGTCAGGTGTATGAACTCCCGAAATTGGCGGTTAACTGCCGGCACAGCTCCTCCCAACTGTTGATGGAGTTAGGTGGAAGGCTCATAAACCAGGACCTTGCGGTCCCAGTTAAATCCACTGGGAAATAATTGGCCATTACGGCCTCATTTCCTCCAGCTGCCAAGATAGCAGTGGAGTAAATCTGAAGAAATTCGACAGGATTGACAGTCCCGTCGAACTTCTCCAGCAGGTGAGGCCGGAACTTCTGTAGCCACCTGACCATACGAAGATGCATGGCCAGGGCTGAACAGCCTCCTCCTACTCCTTCAGTAGCAGGAATGTCTTGAGCTTCTCGTCTTTCACGAGCACGCTCGACCGTCTTGTTGGCGGTATCGGCGATCAAGCTCCGCCCGGAGGTCATGAGTTGAAAGCCTTGATACCGTGTGAGTGCGTCGTGCCCCGGAGGGCAATGACGTCACCTGTTGTGATGCAGCACGTCTCCTGTTGTTGGAAACGTGTGGACCAAGTCTGCCAGACAAGGTCCGTCGCTGCGATGGGGCCCGTCCTGAAGGAGGAGGACCCTGGTTGCTGATGCGGTTGGCTGCTGCTGCAACCAAATGTTCCACATCGGCCCTCCACTGTTCCAGTGCATCTCGGGATGCATCCGGAGGTGGTGGGCGTTGGAGAAGAGCACGTGCTGCATGGAGCGCGTGTTCCGGGTTGTCATGATTCGCCGACACAGTGATTGATGCTGGTGCACCATCGCGTTGTCCAACTTGATTTGCTGGTGGAGGCGGTGGTGGTGGTAGTGTGACTCCTGCTAGCGCTGAGACTCCTGCTGGTGGCTGCATATTGGAGGGATTGCCCCCAACAGCTTGAACAGCAGGATGACCGTTGGATGATCCAGCAGCTGAGTTCACCATTCTTGAAATCTCAAGCACCCCTTCCTGGCGCGCCAACTGTCGGTGGTTTGGATCCGGCAGATCATCGACACTACTAAAGTGTTAGAGGAGTTTGATGTTCGGTGTGGGTGCGCGGAGATTCAAGAAGGTGAATTGTAAATGACACAGGAGACACGGAGTTTTACGTGGTCCGGGCCGCCTGAGCGTAATACCCTACTCCACGAGATGTGTTGGTGTTGTATTGGTTGTCTGAGCTCAAAGTGATTTCAGAGTCTAGAGTCAGCGTCTCGTGTATCGAGTGTGTGTAGAATCTCCCCTATGTATCGTCGTCCTTTCCTTTTATAGTACAAGGGCAGGCCGTTACAACTTAGCCTGACCCGACATGTGGCCCCGGCGGTTACTGATATTGATACACATTCAACACATTTAATTGCCCTTAATGACCGAGTTATGGGCTTTGACAGCACCATTACTGGTAATTAAGGTCGTCCGATCGTGTGTTATTAATATGGTATTAATGACACTTAATCGGTTCTTGAAGTCCTTGATTCCCCTTTGAAGATCCGGAGACATTGTGGAGTCTTCCGGAGGTTAGAGACTGAATATCTAACGGTTGGACACGTGGTAGCTCTGGAGCATACTGTGGTAAACAGATAGCTCCAGAGCTACCTGACACGTGTCAGTTCCGGAGCTTCCCTCGGTCTGGGGTTAGGTCTGGGGGTGCCATTTCGGTACATGGCCCGGAGCTTCCCCCTTGTGGGTGGTAGCTTCGGCTTGATAGTACACGTGGCGACCCTGCGACTAACCAAGTTGGAGAAGCGGGTCCGGTTATGTCTGACATGTGGGCCTCCGAAGGTCTTCAAATCAAGTAGATGATTTTCCCTAGAGATCTTTGTAATCTCAAGGGGTGTATGGTTCCCAGGGTACCGACAGTCTCCATATCTTCATGGCATGCACTATGACCGCGAGTTCGAGGTCATGAGTAGGATAATTTTGTTCATGTTTCTTCAGTTACCTCAATGCATAGGCTACCACTTTACCTTCTTGCATGAGCACACATCCAAGCCTTTGACCTGAAGCATCACAATAAATATAGAAACTCTTACTCACATGGGGGAAAACCAAAACATGTGGTGTTGTTAACCTTTTCTTTAGCTTCTCAAAATTGTCTTGACAAGCTTGAGTCCATTGGAAAGCTTTTCCCTTCATTAATAGTTCAGTCATGGGTTTTGCTATTTTAAAGAAGTACTTGATGAACTGACGGTAGTATCCAGCCATTCCAAGGAAGGTTCTAATTTCCTCAAATTCTGTGGCGGCTACCATTTTAGCACATCTCTCACTTTCTCTGGGTCAACCGATACTCCTCCTCTAGAGGTGATATGTCTCAAAAATGACACTTCCCTTAACCATAACTGGCACTTGCTGAATTTGGCATACAAATGGTGTTCCCTCAATTCATGCAATGTGAGCCTTAAATGCTCTTCATGCTCCTCTCGCTTCTCGAGTAAATCATAATGTGATCAATGAACACCATGACAAACTTATCCAAGTATTCCATGAAGACCTTATTCATTAGGTTCATATAGTATACAGGTGCGTTTGTCAATCCAAAGGACATAACAGTGTACTCATAAGATCTATACTGTGTCCGAAAAGCTGTCTTGGATATGTCCGATGGTTTAATCTTCATTTGAAAATAACCTGACCTTCAATTTTGGAGAAAACATAGGCGCCCTTCATTTGATCAAATAAATCCTTTATGTGGGGTAACGAGTACTTGTTCTTAATCATCACCTCATTGAGAGTCCGGTAATCCCCAAACATCCTTTAGGATCCATCCTTCTTATGAATGAAAAGCACTGGTGCTCTCCAAGGTGAAGAGCTTGGGCGTATGAAAACCTTCTCTAGCTGCTCTTGAGTTTGCATCTTGAGCTCCACTACCTCCATAGGAGGCATCCTATACAGCCTCTTAGCTCTAGGTGCAGTTCTAGGTATTAAATCTATAACAAACTGTATATCATGATCGGGTGGCATAACTGGCAACTAATCCTGGAACACATATGGATACTCGCGAACAATCGGAATGCCACCCAAGGTCACACCTTCCACATGACTCAATGTTGCATTATTCGTTGTGGGTTGGCCTGTCTCAACTTCAATACGGGTGCCATGCTCACTTGTCAATTGCACAATCCTCTCGGCGCATTAAATAACTTCATTATACTTGCTTAGTAAATCCATACCAAGTATTATGTCTATCCCTTGGGAATCCAGGATGATGAGATTCGCAAGAAATTCTACCCCACTTATTCTGATGCTTACTCTCGGACACACTATATTTGTCCTCATCACTCATCCAGGAGATTTTACCAACATAGTGTGCTTCAAATGAGCTATAGGCATATTATACTTAGCAACATACTTCGATGAGATGCTCCAGAATCTAATAAAATGGTCGTGGGTTTGGAGTTGGTTAGGAACATACAATTCACGACGTCATTTGCTTGTTGTGCCTCCTCAGTAGAGACGTGATTCACATTGCCACGAGTGATATTTTGTTGTCCATGGTTGCCTTGTGGCGCTCCTCTATTCGGTCGTGGGTTCTTCCTTGGAGCATTATTCATTGGTCCATAGCTCCTCTTGGGGCGTTGACTTGCAAAGTGTCCAGCCTCTCCAGAAACTGTGAGACCTATGTATGCTGAATACATTGTCCTGTACTGAATACATTGGCTTTGATGATAAAAGTTCTGAAATTCAGCTAAAACGTCTTTTTTAGCAAGGTCCGACTCTAGCTCCGAGCTTTTTCAAGGTCCGACGTAAGGTCCGACTTATGTTGGTTAGCTCCGGCATGTCTTTGATAGCTCCGACATGTCTTTGTTAAGCTTTGACATGTTTCTCTAGCTCCGGCTTTTGGGTTGACTAGTTCCGACTAGTTTTGGTTAGCTCCGACGCTAGGTCTGACTAGCTTTGGTTAGCTCCGGCACTAGGTCCGACTAGCTTTGGTAAGCTCCGGTGCTAGGTTGTACTAGCCTTGGTAAGCTCCGGCTCAAGCTCCAGTTAGCTTTGGCAAGGTTCGGAGCTTGATCATAATGTTCCAAATTTTCATGTGAAATGTTTTGAACTTTCTTTATATTTTATGGAAAGGTTGCTTAGTATTCATTTGCTAAGTTTTTGATGCGTTTTGGTTGATACGGATGATATCGTTTTGATATGCTTTGCAGCATGCTTATGTGAGGTGCTCACGTCAGGTGTTGTGTTCGGAACTGACTTGAGTCAAGTCGCGTACTTGGGCTCGTACGGATTGGTTGTTTGTTCATGTGCAGGTGTTGCTTGAGTTCAAGTCATGGCTGGTGACAGGATCCTTTGGACTAACCTCAGGGAGGAGATGAGGTTCCAACAACCAAATTCAGGAGGAATTGTGGTTGAGCGGGTCAGGAGGTCGCGCAGGATGATTGAATCAAGGGCAGTGCATATGAAAGTTATTGGACGTCAGAGGAAGGTGTTTGCACGTATGCATGAGGTGCATGATGTGGCAACATGGTTCCGAAGATGGTTTATCTATGGGAAGATCTGGTTGGAAGGATCGGATCATATCGGTTAATGACTTTTGCTGCGGCGGAGTCGGTTATGGCTTGGTATGGAATGTATCGAGTTGGTTATGATAGGATTTCGTTTGGGTCACGAATTTGAGTTGTTTTAAAAATGTGGGATACGTTTCTAAGGTGACGGGAAGTCTTAAGATTGCTTCTATCTTCGTATAGAAGAGTCCTAAGCAGTTATGGAAAGTTTTGATTCATGATTTGAGTAGGATTAGAGTCCTAGTTGAGATTGGGTTGGCCTAAGGGCTGGTTATATAAGCAAGGGAGGCCAGAGCTCGTGGTGCATGACTTTGGGGCTGTTCGTCTTGTTTTCTATTGAATAAAATTCGTATTTTGAAGGAACTTTTGTGCATTTTTCATCCGACTTGTTCCAGACAAGTTTTACTCGTCGAGTTTCTGGACAGCACTACCTTTCGTCGGTGGTTTTAACATAACTCGAGTTTTACAGATCCAATTGACGTGATTCTTTTTGGGTTATCTTCACAACTTGATTATCTATCATATGTAAACATTGCACGGTCATTTAATTTGTGGTTTCTGATCTACACGAGTTTCTTTGCAGCGTTCCAGAACTGTTTTTCTCGTGTAGGACAAATTGATCTTTGTTTGATCTTTTGATCATAACTTAAGTTTTTCTCGACGGATTTGAGTGATTATTTTTGTGTCTTTTTCGTGACTTGATTCTATCTGATATATATCACTTTTGTCATGGTGAAAAATGTTTAGATTAGTTCCACACATGATTTCTCTAACAGATCGTTTTTCTGCCAAAAGGGTTGGGATTTAATTGTTTCCGCTGCGTAAGATTTTTAAACCTACCATTCACCCCCCCCCTCTGGTAGCTTGTCACATGCTCTTCGATCCTACAATTGGTATCAGAGCCACGGTGCACTAATCATTGTGATTTGCACGTGTTTTTGACTAATCATCATGGAGAAATACTCCGCCAAACCTTGTGTGTTTGCTGGTATTGATTTTCAGGTTTGGAAGGCACGCATGGAGGCTTTCATCCAAGCGCAAGGCTTTGCAATATGGGAGAAGGTGTACAAGCCTTATGAAGTGCCATCAAATGATCAAGTTACAGCTACAAATCTGAGAGATGTCGATAACAACAACAAGGCTCGAAACTTGATCATACAAGGATTAACTCATAGCGACTTCGACTGTGTTGCACACCTCCGATCTGCATACGATGTGTGGAAAGCACTTTGTGACTACCACGAAGGATCCAACATGATCAAGGAGGTAAGGAAAGACATGTTTAAGAAAGAATACATGCGCTTCGAGATGCAACCCAGTGAGTCCATCGATGATCCCTTTGCTCGTTTTAACAAAATTCTTAATAACTTGCGTAGTGTCAACGTTAATTTTTCTGATGCTGAAAATGCTAGGCAACTTCTTAGTGCATTGGACATGTCAATCTGGGAGATGAAAGTTACATCTATTCGTGAATCTACTGTCATGAGTACACTTACTTTAGATGTGCTTTATTCTAAACTCAAAACTCATGAAATTGACATCTTATCACGTAAGAACCCAAATAAGTCTATTGCATTTGTCTCACAACGTGATATGCCTAGCTCTGGCCAATCATCATCTTGCAATACTCTTGCTTTGTTGTCCTCACTAACCCTGGAGCAAATCGAGGAATTTCCAGAGGAGGAGCTAGCACTTCTCTCTACTAGGTTCGCAAAAGCATTGCAAAATGTGAGAACTAGAAGGAGAGGGAGCTCCGGACCTCAACGATGCTTCGAATGTGGTAAGACAGGACACTTTCGTACATAATGCCCTAACCTTTCAGGTTCTACTTCTCAAGAAGAAAACAATCAAGGACAAAGCACTCCTCAACAATGATAAGAAGAAGAAGAAGGGCTTTACAGTTCGCCAACTGGTGAATAGTTTTATCTCCGCACTCCAGGAACTCGGCTCAAGCGACGTGGACATTGGAAGTGACGAAGATGAAGATGATTTGGCCAATTTATGCTTCATGACGGGCACAACAAGATCAAGATCATGTCAGGAGGATGCAGAACACAACTGTGACGATGATGAAGTATGTTGTACCTGTAATGAAATGTTTGATGCAATTTCTTGTGCAACTATTATTGTTAAGGAAAAGGACAAAAAGCTTAGGGATAATGCTACTAAAAATGAATCACTAGAATCTGAAATCAACCGTTTGAAAACCTTGATTCCTAGTGATGATTCTTGTCCCCCATGTGATTTAATCTATGAACAATTGTCCACACTAAGAACTGCACACTCCTCCACTCTAGATAGACTTGAACTTGAAATTGAAAAGAACAAAAAGCTTGCTGCACTTGACATTGGAAACTTAAAAGATGCTTCTTGTTCTACAACTGATTTGCATTGTTCTAGTTGTGATGATCTTGAAAAGAAACTAAAAGATGCTATGAATGAAATTTCAATATTGAATAATGCTTTACGTTCTCATGAAGTTAAATATTGTTCCAATTGTAAATTAAAAGGAAAAACTTCATGTGAAATTTGCCTTTATTTGTCCAATAAACTTGATAACATGTATAGGACATTAGATCGGTTTTGTAATGGGAATAAGAACCTAAACTTGCTGCTGAATTCTTCCAAGTCTTGCAATGATAAAATTGGTTTAGGTTTTGATTCTCATGCTCATGCTAAGGCACATCCACCTAAAATTGTAAGGTCATTAGGAAGTGGTTTGGTTCAAACAGTTCTTAAGCAAAAAGAAGTCGTTTTCAAATCTGCAGGAGTGTTGTCTCATTCGGTTTCAAATAAAAATATTGCTTGCTCATCTAGACATGAACACAAAGTTAAATTTCACTGTACCTACTGTGGTAGAGATGGTCATGTCATAGATTTTTGTTATAGACTAGCTAAACAAAAAAAGGGAAAGAATAATTACTAGATCTCATAACTTTCATGCAAAATTTTTGCACATATTAAACCGAATGCCATGAACATGCAAACTGCTGTTATGAGTCAGAAACATTCAAAGTTTACCTTCAGAACTTCTGTTTTTGCCTCCAGAGCTACTGATTTTTGTGCTACACAAGTAACACCTTATAGGTTAGTAGTTAAGAATAAAAACCTCAAACTTTGACTCATAAACCTGCTGTTTTATCTCAGCTTTCACGTGTTTTTCCTACTGCACGTCGTGTGACTCAGTACTGGATACCTAAATGCCTTTTGACTAACCACAGTATTGAGTCATAGATGTATTGTGCTTCTATGTATGTTACACGATTGAGGAAGGAGAACATTTGGATTGTGGATTCAGGTTGCTCACGCCACATGACCGGTAACAAAGAATGGTTCTCCTCCCTCTCTTTTGTGTCATGTGTAGAGAATGTTACTTTTGCCGATAATTCTTCAACTCCTATAATTGCTAAGGGTTCGGTTAGAGTAAATAATCACTACACTTTGAAGGATGTGGAACTTGTCAAAAAATTGAAATACAACTTGCTTTCTGTTTCACAATTGCTAGATGAAAATCCAGAAATTATTTTGAATAAAAACTGCTGCAAAGTTGTGGGTTCAAATAGTGAGCTTATTTTTAACATGTCATGGTTTGGAAGCATTTTTAAAGCTGATTTTGATATGTCTTCCTCTAAGCATAGGTGTCTAGTTTCTAATGATTCAGATGACTTATATTTTTGGCATCTTAGACTTGGTCACGTAGGCTTTGATCATCTCACACGTGTTAGTGCTCTTGATCGCATACGTGGGCTGCCTAAGCTTAAAGGGGACAAAGAAATTTTGTGATCTTCTTGTAGACATGCTAAGATGGTTGCAAGTTCACATACTCCTCTCACAATGATCATGACAACTGAACCTGGTCAACTTTTTTACCTTGACACCGTAGGACCTTCACGTGTTCAATCCTTCAGAGGTAAATGGTATGTTCTTGTGATTGTTGATGATTATTCTAGATACTCTTGGGTTTACTTTATGGAATCTAAGAATGAAACTTTCAGTCACTTTAGAACTTTATTTCTTAGATTATCAATTGATCACCTAGGATCTTTAAAAGCAAGTAGAAGTGATAACGGAACTGAATTTAAAAATCAATCTTTTGATTACTTTCGTGCTGAAAATGAAATAGATCATCAATTTTCTTCACCGTATGTACCTCAACAAAATGGTGTTCTAGAAAGAAGGAACATAACCTTAGTTGAGATGGCTAGGACTATGCTTGTTGAATATCACACATCTATGAAATTTTGGGCTGATGCGACTGCAACCGCTTGTTATGACTCAAATCGTGTTTTCTTGCGCGCTAAGCTAGGTAAAACACCATATGAGATCCGGTTTGTACATAGGCCTAGTGTTACACACTTTCCGGTCTTTGGTTGCAAATGCTTTGTTATGAAACATGGTAATCTTGATAAATTTGAACCTAGATCCACTGATGGCATGTTTCTTAGTTATCCATCTCATACTTGAGGCTACTGTGTGCTTTTACTTGACAGTAACAAAATTGTGGAGACTTGTTAAGTGTCTTTTAATGAATCTAGCCCAGGTACTAGCTCAAACATTGCAGGTCCATATCCATATCCGTAGGGGGAGAGCATTTTCGTTGAAGATGAGGAAGAGGTGGAGCTGCTGCCCGAAAATTCAGTAGTTAATGACATTGTTCGAGCTCCTGATTTTGATTCACAGCCATCACCGACGACCACCATTGCTGGTCCAAATCCTCCTCAAGTCACAAGCTCATCGATTTGTGATGAACATGAAGAAGAAGAAGCTTGTGAAGTGTCCACTCCCCTCCGGGTTCTCAAAATTCATCCTCAACAGAAGATTATTGGAAGCTTGCACGAACAAGTTACACGCTATGATGAGTTCAGAATTTGAGATGAGTATGATGGGAGAACTCACATACTTTTTGGGGCTGCAAATCAAGCGAACCCCGGAGGGTACCTTTGTGCATCAAATGAAGTATACAAAAGACCTCCTAAGGCGCTTCAACATGGACAAAAGCAAGCCTCTTCGGACAGCAATGGGAACAACAACAACACTTGAACGTGATGAACATGGTGAACCCATGGATCAAAAAGAATATAGAAGCATGATCGGATCACTTTTGTACCTCACGACATCAAGACCGGACATACAATTCAACGTATGTCTTTGTGCACGGTTTCAAGCCTCCCCACGTGCTTCACATCGTCAAGCCGTCAAAAGGATTCTCAGGTACTTACATGGAACTCAAGAATTTGGCATTTTTCTTCCTTCTTCCTCAATCGTTACTTTGAAAGCTTTTTCCGATGCTGATTTTGGAGGTTGTAGGATTGATAGGAAAAGTACGTCCGGTGCTTGTCATTTTCTTGGTAATTAACTTGTTGCTTGGTCCTCTAGAGAACAAAGTCCAGTTGCACAATCCACCGCCGAATCTAAATATGTAGGTGCTGCTAGCGCTTGTTCACAAATTTTTTGGATTGTTCAAACACTTAAGGACTATGGGGTTCATCTAGATAGTGTTACACTATTTTGTGGTAACACTAGTGCCATTTTCATTGCTAAAAACCATGTGCAACATTCTTGAACTAAGCACATGGATATTAGGTATCACTTTCTCTGTGGTCATGTTGAAAAAGGAAACATTGTGCTTTACCATGTAGACACAGAAAAACAATTGGCTGACATTTTTACAAAACCTTTGGATTTTTCTCATTTTTGTTTTATTTGTAGTGAAATAAGGGTTATGCGTCCTCATGGAATTGAGGGGGAGTTTTGAAACTTGAGAAGTCTATGTGTGAATCTGAAATTAAAATAATATGAGCATAGTATTTCATACATACATGACTTTGTGATTCTTTTACATGCTGAAAGTTTTTACTACATTACTCATGTTATACATTTTGTAGTTTTAGCCATGACTAGTAATTGGAATAATTACTTACACTAAATTTGGTCATGTTCAAACTTTCTTGCTGTTTTAAACTTGCTGCATGCTCACAAGTGCTTTTAATCATAAAGAATTAATCAAGTAATCAACTCACATATTGAGATTTTATGAACAAATATAAATTGAGAAAAGATCAAGAGAATATGCATGCATCGCACTTCTTCTTTTGAGATGGCTTATCATTGCACTTAGATATGAACTTGGAAGAAGTTGTGTATGACTAAAATCATGTCCTTAAGCTTCTGATTGTCAAATGACATAGACTTGGCTTGGTTGGTTAGAATAAGGCAGATGCACATATAATCTCTTGCAATATCATATGATCAAAATTTGTGCTTTGAAAAATAATAAAATACAGCAACAGGTGTCATGCTTTCAGGTTTTGATATAGTTAAAATTGTGAGATCATGACTTGCTAAACTGGAAATTACATTTAATCTCTAGCATGGCTTACACTACTTTATGTATTTCATTGATGTGATAGTGTAAGTTACTTGATAGTATGACTTGGATGAGCTTTGTTTTATATGTATATGTTATAATATTCTCATAACAATTAAAATTTCTCTTTTGAACCTTGTTGAATACATTGTCAAAGGGGGAGAGATAATATGGTGAATAATGCAAGGGGGAGAAATATGTATAGGGGGGATTTATTTCTATCTCATTTGATTTTCAAAAAGGGAGAAATTGTTTTCAAAACATTTAATGTGAATAAGCCAATGTTCGGATTTTAAGTGGTGTTGCCAATGCATTCGTCAAGGGGGAGATTGTGAGACCTATGTGTGCTGAATACATTAGCTTGTACTAAATACATTGGCTTTGATGATAAAAGTTCTGATATTTTGCTAAAAAATCTTTTTTAGCAAGGTCCGACTCTAGCTCCGAGCTTTTGCAAGGTCCAACGTAAGGTCCGACTTATGTTGGTTAGCTCCGGTATGTCTTTGATAGCTCTGGCATGTCTTTGTTAAGCTCCGACATGTTTCTCTAGCTCCGGCTTTTGGGTTGACTAGTTCCGACTAGTTTTGGTTAGCTCCGGCGCTAGGTCCGACTGGCTTTGGTTAGCTCCGGCACTAGGTCCAACTAGCTTTGGTAAGCTCCAGCGCTAGGTTGTACTAGCCTTGGTAAGCTCCAGCTCAAGCTCCGGTTAGCTTTGGCAAGGTTCGGAGCTTGATCGTAATGTTCCAAATTTTTATGTGAAATGTTTCAAACTTGCTTTATATTTTATGGAAAGGTTGCTTAGTATTCATTTTCTAAGTTTTTGATGTGTTTTGGTTGATATGGATGATATAGTTTTGATATGCTTTGCAACATGCTTATGTGAGGTGCTCACGTAATGTGTTGTGTTCGGAACTGACTTGAGTCAAGTCGCGGACTTGGCTCGTACGGATTGGTTGTTTGTTCATGTGCAGGTGTTGCTTGAGTTCAAGTCATGGCTGGTGACAGGATCCTTTGGACTAGTCTCAGGGAGGAGATGAGGTTTCAACAACCAAATTCAGGAGGAATTGTAGTTGAGCGTGTCAGGAGGTCACGCAGGATGATTGAATCAAGGGCAATGCATATGAAAGTTACTGGACGTCGAAGAAAGTTTTGATTCATGATTTGAGTAGGATTAGAGTCCTAGTTGAGATTTTGTTGGCCTAAGGGCTGGTTATATAAGCAAGGGAGGTCAGAGCTCGTGGTGCATGACTTTGGGGCTGTTCCTCTTGTGTTCTATTGAATAAAATTCGTAGTTTGAAGGAACTTTTGTGCCTTGTTCGTCCGACTTGTTCCAGACAAGTTTTACTCGTTGAGTTTCTGGACAGCACTACCTTTCGTCGGTGGTTTTATTATAACTCTAGTTTTACAAATCCAATTGACGTGATTCTTTTTGAGTTGTCTTCAAAACTTGATTATCTATCATCTGTGAAAATTTCAAGGTCACTGGATTTGTGGTTTCTGATCTACCCGAGTTTCTTTGCAGCGTTCCAGAACTGTTTTTCTCGGGTAGGACAGATTGATCTTTGTTTGATCTTTCGATCATAACTTGAGTTTCTCTCGACGGATTTGAGTGATTCTTTTTGTGCCTTCTTTGTGACTTGATTCTCTCTGATATATATCACTTTTGTCACGGTGAAAAACGTTTAGATTAGTTTCACACATGATTTCTCTAACAGATCGTTTTTCTGCCGAAGGGGTTGGGATTTAATTGTTTCTGCTGTGTAAGATTTTTAAATCTACCATTCACCCCCCCCTCTGGTAGCTTTTCACGTGCTCTTCGATCCTACAGAAACATAGTACGTCTTGCTACCTGAAGCACCAGGAAAACTCAAGTGCTACTAATTTTGAGAGTTAGTCACCATATTAGGGCGCAGTGCATACGGTACAGGTTGGCGAGGCGCTTGCATAATAGTTTGCTGCTGCTGGTTCTTTGAGAGTTAAAAATAGAACCATAATTTGAGTATAAAATATTGATGTAAGGTATTTATCGTGAATCCTAGGGTTCAAAGGTCAAGGATTCGATGGAACTCGAGATCTTGATGTCTAGATCAATGGAAATGAAGAATTCGCGTAGAAGGATGTTGACGTTGAAGAGTTGATGATGAAGATTGCAGCAGCGGTGACGATCTTGGTTGATCCTCCTTCTTCCTTCCTCTTCCTTCTTCTCCCTCGGCTGGAGGCTTCTTGATGGCGGCTCTCATGAACTAGGGTTAAGGGTTTCTTCTAATGTGGCAATGAGATGAAAGGGTGGGTGTTGCGATGTTTATATATGGTGGAGGTGGTTGGGTTTGGCTGGAACTCGAGTATAAGGCGGTGGTGGCCTTGGTGGGGTCCCACATGGGTTCCACAGGGGCGGCGCACGATGTCCTTGGGCCCAATTTAGGAAATTACCCAAAACCCGCCGTGGAGGAAAAATAGAATCCGAGTCGAAACTCTCAGGACCGGACTAGTCCGTAGGAGGCCGGAGAAGTCCGTTCGGGGTTACAGAAAGTTAAATGGATAAGTCTGGTACTTAGACGGACAAGTCTGTTCAAGATCAGAAAGGCAATTGGACATGTCAGGTGTCTTGCCAGACAAGTCCGATATTGGTCCAGTTTTAAAGTCCGGGCCAAGTTTTTGGAAGTTTCAACACTGATCATCGGACCAATTCGTATACGGCAAAGGACAAGTTTGGACACGAACAAAAACAAAACCAGATTGGTTCGCAAAAATCAACAGACAAGTACAGTGAACATCATAGATGAATTCTGGATTAGTCCGTAGCAATTAGCGGTAGAGTCCGGGGGACAACAGAGAGTAAATCGGACTAGTTCGGGGTCAAATCCGAACAAGTCTGCACTAATACAGGTTTTTAATTATTGTTTTGATCCTAATTTATTTTAAACCTGTTCATTTTTGTGTTGCTTGATGTTAAACATGTATAAGAATGTATGTAATTCATGATGGATGAAAATGAGGGTGTTACATATACTTGAGAAAAATGACAAAAAACATAGAGACAATGCTATTAAAATTGAATCACTAGAATCTGAAATTAATCGGTTAAAATCTTTGATTCCTAGTGACGATTCTTGTTCGTCATGTGAATTAATATATGAACAATTGCCCTCTTTAAGAAGTGTGCACACCTTAACTCTTGATAAACTTGATACTAAAATTGAAAAGAACAAAAAGCTTGCTACAATTAACGAAAAAATGAAGATGATAGTTGTTCAACAATTTATTTGCATTTTCTAACTGTGATGATCTTAATAAGAAATTGCATGATGCTATGAATGAAATTTCTGTTTTGAACAATGCTTTACGTTCTCATGAAGTTAATTGTTGTTCTAATTGCGAATTAAAAGGAAAAACCTTAGTTGAAATTGTCTTGATCTGTCCAATTAACTCGATGACATGCATTGGACACTAGATCAGTTTTGTAATGCAAATAAAAATCTAAACTTGTTGTTAAATTCTTCTAAGTATTGCAATGATAAACCTGGTCTAGGTTTTGATTCTCATGCTCATTCTAAGGCACATCCACCTAAGGTTGTTAAGTCACTAGCAAGTAGTTTGATTCAAACTGTTCCTACACAAAAGAGGTGGTTTTAAGTCTGCAAGACTGTTGTCTCATTCGGTTGCTAACTCACATGTTGCTTGTACTTCTAGACATGAACATAAGGTTAAATTTCATTGTACCTACTATTTTAGAGCTGGTCATGTCATAGATTTTTATTATAGACTAGCTAAACAAGAAAAGAAGCAAAGAATGCTAGCTAGATCACGTAACAATCAAGCAAAACTTGATGCACGTGTTGAACCGAATGTTAGGAGCTTGCAACCTGTTGTGATGAGTCAAAAACTTGCAAAGTCTGCTCCCAAACCTATTGTTTTTTGTGCTACACATGTAAAATATCATAGTTCAGTCATTGGGTACAAAACTCCTCAAACTTTGGCTCATAAACCTACTATTATTCCTGCTGGACATCGTGTGACTCAGAACTGGAGTCCTAAATGCCTTTTGACTAACCACAGTATTGAGTCATCGACGTATCGTACTTTTCTGTAGGTTACACAATTTATTAAGGAGAACATTTGGCTCGTGGATTCAGGTTGTTCACGCCACATGACCGGTAACAAAGAATGGTTCTCCTCCCTCTCTTTTGTGTCGCGTGTAGAGAATGTTACTTTTAACGATAATTCTTCAAATCCTATAATTGCTAAGGGTTCGGTTAGAGTTAATAATCATCACACTTTGAAATATATGGCACTTGTTAAAAATTTGAAATACAACTTGCTTTCTGTTTCACAATTGTTAGATGAAAACCTAAAATTATTTTCTTTAAAAATGGTTGCAAGGTTGTAGATTCAAATGGTGAGCTTATGTTTAACATGTCTCGGTTTGGAAGAGTTTATAAAGCTGATTTTGACATATCATCCTCTAAGCATAGGATTCTAGTTGCTAATGATTCAAAAGACATACATTTTTGGCATCGTAGACTTGTTCACATAGGCTTTGATCATCTCACACGTATTAGTATCATTGGTCGCATATGTGGATTGTCTAAGCCTAAAGGTGACAAAGAAATTGTTTGCTCTTCTTGTACACATGCTAAAATGGTTGTAGGTTCACATGCTCCACTCACAATGACCATGAAAACAGCACCGGCACAACTTTTACACCTTGACACTGTAGGTCCCTCACTTGTTCAACCTTTTGGAGGTAAGTGGTACGTGCTTGTAATTGTTGATGACTATTCTAGATACTCTTGGATTTACTTTATGGCATCTAAGAATGAAGTTTTTAATCACATTAGAAGTTTAGTTCTTAGACTTTCACTTGACCACCCAGGATCTTTAAAAGCAATTAGAAGTGATAATGGAACTGAATTCAAAAATAAATCATTTGATCACTATTGTGCTGAAAATGGAATAGATCATAAATTTTCTTCACCATATGTAACTCAATAAAATGGTGTTGTAGAGAGAAAGAATAGAACCTTAGTTGAGATGGCTAGGACTATGCTTGATGAATATCAAACTCCTAGGAAATTTTGGGTTGATGCAATTCCAACCGCTTGTTTTGTCTCCAATCGAGTTTTCTTGCATGCTAAGATAGGAAAGACCCCATATGAGCTTCAGTTTGGACATAGGTATAGTATCACAAACTTTAGGGTCTTTTCTTGCAGATGCTTTGTTAAGAAACATGGTAATCTTGATAAATTTGAAGCTAGATCTGTTGATGGCATGTTTCTTGGTTATCCATCTCATACTAGAGGCTCAATCGCGTGGTTTTACTTGACACTAACACAATTGTGGAGACTTGTGAGGTTTCTTTTGATGAAGCAAGCCCAGGTACTAGCTCTAATATTGCAGGTGAAGATGCATATTCGCAGGGCAGAGTATTTTTGTTGAAGATGAGGAAAATATAGTGTTGCTGCTCAAAAATTTAGCAGCTAATGACATCATTTCAGCTCTTGATTTTTATTCACAACCAGCACCAACGACCACCATTGCTGGGCCAGATCGTCCTCAAGTCACAAGATCATCGTTTTGTGATGAACATGAAGAAGAAGAAGCTTGTGAAGTGTCTACTCCCCTCCTGATTCTCAAAAGTCATCATCCACAACAAATTGTTGGAATCTTCCACGAACGAGTCACACGATCCAGGTTTTTCGATCCAAACTCTCATGCTCATTCTGCTTTTGTTGCTTCTTTTGAACCCAAAGATATATCACAAACACTCGCTAATGAATCTTGGATTATTTCCATGCAAGAAGAGTTAGAAAATGATGAAAGAAATAATGTTTGGAACTTGTACCTCCACCTCATGAAAACACTTTAATTGGAACTAAATGGGTGTTTAAAAATACAGAAAGTGGGGATGGGGTTGTAGTTATAAACAAGTCTAGGTTGGTTTCTCAAGGTTTCACACAAGTTGTATGTCTAGATTTTGATGAAACTTTTGTTCTTGTTGTTAGGTTGGAAGCCATGTGAATTCTATTAGCATTTGCTGCATCTAACGATTTCAAATTATATCAAAGAAATATGAAAAGTGCTTTTCTTAATGGCTACATAGATGAGGAGGTTTATGTTAAGAAATTGAATGTGTCCTAGAGGGGGGGGTGTGAATAGGCCTTTTTGAAATTTAGTCGGAACCTGCAACAATTAGCAAACTGATCAAATCCCGTGATATTGGACTAGTCCAGTAGAGTGCGAACTAGTCCAGTGCGTGCGGACTGGATTGATCAAGTTCGATCAATGATTTCAATACAAGCACAGTACGCAGTAGAATATAGTGTGTAACTTGCAAGTATTGAGTCAATGAAGTCAAGTATAATACAAACCAATTCTTGTTTCAAAGTTTTAATGTAGGTTATGCAAGATTGACAAAACCCTAGAATGTAATATGAAAATTAAGAACAAGTTTGACACAAGAGTTTATCCCGTGGTTCGGTTCCCACAGAGGCAACCTACATCCACGTTGAGAAACCCATGAAAGGACCGGGTCTTCACTGACCCTAACATCGTCGAATCGCCATGAAGGCCAATTCTCTTCCACTATCACAAGGGGCAAATCACCAAGTTCAAGGGGCCTTCTCACAAGTTGAGGGCTCCCCAAGATTACAAAGCAAACACCACCAAGAACACACTCGTAAGATCAACAATGAAACAACAGGAGTGTGTTAGAGATCAAATCCAAGAGTTCAAACATGTGGAATCGTGTCTCTCCTTTGATCCAAGATGAATCTTCAAGGGATTGATCTTTCTTGCATTGGATTGCGTGGAGAGATGTGTTTTCTAAGCTCTTGGACGGTTTGACGGCGCAATGGGTCGAGAGTGTTGATAGTTGGGCTGTGCACATCTATTTATATGGTGTTTCCAAAAGTTACCGTTAGGGTTTCGAGGGTCCGGACTAGTCCGTGGTGGAGTCTGGACTAGTCCGGTGTGCCGCGTGTAGGAAACCCTAAGTGTCCAGGAATATCGGACTTGTCTGGCTAGGAGCGGACTTGTCCGATTTTAGTCAGAAAGGTTTCCAGACTTGTTCGTGCTGATATCGAACTAGTCCGGTGTGGTGATACCCTTAGTGAATAGAGGACAAGTCTGCACTTGGAGGACTTGTCCAATTTTAGTCAGAGGGTTTTTCGAACTAGTCCATGAAGAGATCGGACTTGTCCATTTTTAGTCAGAGGCATTATCGGACTAGTCCGGTGCAGACAAGTACGGACTGGCAGGACTTGTCCGAACCTATACAGAGAGGATATCGGACTTGTCCGGTGTATATCGGACTAGTCCATTTTTCCTGTGAAATGTGAAGTGTGTGAGGATTTTATTGTGCTTGAGCTATTGGGATGTGTTACACCAACACACTCCAAACACAATGATATATTCTCTTTAGCTCTTGAGCTCTTTTCCCAATTGATCCTCATTCCCCTTTCTTTTTGGCGCTTTCTTCATTCTTTCATTAAAACATGCGCTCATCTAAATAATGTGATTAGGATCTCATTTGTTTGTCATAAATCAACCAAAACCCACAAGGGATGCCTAGATGCACTTTCAATCTCCCCTATTTTGGTGATTGATCACAACCAATTGAGATTTCACAAAATTATGATAAAAAATTGAGATTTTCATAAAGTGTGCACATATGAGCTTGAAACACATTAGCAATGACAACATAAGTCATATGTGCACTCTTTATGGTGGGCTGCAGAACTATGTGAGTGTGAGCAGTAGTCATGATGACAGTGAAATAAATGACATCAATATATCAACAACAAGCATATATGTCAATGTTAGAGCAAAATCATAGATTTCATAAATATGAGCATAAATAGTTCATAGCATTGCATCGCAAGACCGAAAGTATCAAAAGAGCATAATATGAAGTCTTACAACCCAAAAGAGATAAAAAGATGCATAAATGAAGCTCTCGTGTCTCAACCTACAACTAAGACCTAGTGACTCCCCCTCAATCTCTCCCCCTTTGGCATCAAGACACCAAAAAGAAGGAGAGGAGGGAGCTAAGATCTTCAATCCTTGTTGTCGGTCCTCTCATCATCTTCATTTTCATTCTTCGGCTGAGGAGGAGGGGGAGGAGGAGGAACGGATTCACTCGAGGTGCCCCCAACGCCAAAGTAGGCAAGCTCGAAGGGAGTCAAAGGGCCTAGCTCGGTGAAATCTGAGACCGAGTCATCAGAGATGACTAGGGATCCAATAGGATCGATCTCCAGCTTTCTTGCAAATGTGTTTGACATTTTCTTTGACATACCGCATATCATCCTTCCTCGCCTTGTTCAGCTTGTGAGTGCTTATTTCTGCCTTCTTGCATGAGGCAAAGATTGTTGCCAAGTACTTCAGGATTCCACTGGGAGACCCTTTTTGGGGAGGATCCCTAGTGGAGGGATCAACCCTTCCATCTCCTCTAGCTCTCCTCGGAGCTTCTTCACTTGATGTAGGAGAAGGGGCAACTTGGATAGAGACTTGGGGAGGCTTCTGGGTCCTCAATGGAGTGTGCTCCACATCCTTCACAAACTCGATCCCTATGACCTTCTCAATCATGAACATTAAGTAATGTGCATAGCCACATGATCTGTTAGGAGTGTAGAAGATGTTCACCATGTCATTCCATATGTAGTCAAAGACATCAAACTTCCTGTCTTTGCTTATCACCTTCATCAGTGTCCTGAGATAGCCATGGAGACTTCCTGCATCCCCATCCTTCGAGGCAATAGTCTTCCTCAGGACCCTATGAGGACCACAAAGAATGGCTTCATATTCTTGCTGGAAGGAGGGTTTAAAGTTGAGCGGGAGTCATAAAGGAACTTCATTTCATCCTTCTCAAGGACACCTATGTTGTGAATGATCAAATTGTCACTGCTAGAGCTCTCAAGATGTAGCAGCCTTGCAAACTCGTCATAGGTAATGGTGTACTTGGATCCATGAGTCATCCAAGTAGCCCGCTCATCCTCATCACTTGCAAAGTAGCTTGTAGCATAGAACTGAGCAATGACTTCGTCGTTCCAATTGTTCCTGAAGGCAAATAGATCCTTCAATCCATGCTTCTCCACTGCTTGAACTATCTCATCAAAGGTTGGGCATCTCTTCCTTTCAAAGTGAGCCCAATCAATCCTTTGGCTGCGCACCACTGGAGCCTTCATTGTGCGGTACACGGACTTATAGAAGTCCACATGGAAGTTGCTCCAGAATCTTCCATCGGCTGCCTGCTTGGACGGCTGTAGCAGTCCACATTTCTGAATTTAGAAGTTGTGTTGCTTCCCCTGCCATTGAATCTCTCCTCGGAGGGATCTCGGGTCCCTTGCTTTGGAGCTATCATATTGAGAGGGTCGATTGGGCCCGTGGCAATCCCTTTGCCCTTTCCCTTAGCTTGGCAAACAGTCGCCGAGCTAGGGCCAGCACCTGCTGAAGCCTTGGAGATAGGCTTGAATGTGGCTAAAGGGGGGTGAATAGGCCTTTTTGATTTTTAGTCGGATCCTGCAACACTTAACAAATTGATCAAATCCCAAGATATCGGACTAGTCTGATCAAGTACGGACTAGTCCGATGTGTACCGACTAGATTGATCAAATTTGATCGATTATCTTGATCCTAGGATGTATGCAGTGGAAATATACTTTTAATTGAAGTGTTACACTACTATGAACTAGGATGTACCACAAGTTAATCTTATATTCAATGTTTCAACGTAAAGTGAACAAGATTGACTGAAACCCTAGATTGATATGAAGAGTAAGAACGATATTTGCAATGTAAGAACACAAGCTCTTTATCCTGTGGTTCGGTTCCCACGGAGGCAACCTAAGTCCACATTGAGGATTCCACAAAAGAACTGGGTCTTCTCCAACCCTACCCTCTACTGCCTAACCGACACTCTGCGGACTAGTCTGCACGGGCGGACTAGTCCGGGCAACCACGGACTAGTCCATGGTCACTAGAGATGAAATGCTTAGCCCATTCGTATATATTCAGAGGTACTCATTAAGAAAATAGGGAGGCAAAGCAAATCATATAATCTCAATGAATATGGTCAGTAAGCATACAATAATCAAGCAATGACCATAGTTCACCAAGATCTAGTAATTCACATAGTTTTTTGGAAAAAATGAGAGAGATGATTTTCACAACACAATCAATGAATTTTGAAGATAGCATCCAGGTATACAAGATTTCAAGCCACATTCCGAGCATCAAGGACATTTAGTTCATTTCGGAGCTCGCAAAAGCATTTTTCATCAAGTGGCTTGGTGGATATATCTGCTATTTGCTTTTTGGTATTGACATGTGAAATGGCTATATATCCTTCATTGAATGGTCTCTCAAAAAGTAATGTCGGATGTCTATGTTTTTGGTCCTAGAGTGCTCAACGGGATTATGGGCAATTTTAATGGCACTCCCATTATCACAAAGGAGTGGAATACAGTTCGTATTGTAACCGTAATCCCTTAGAGTTTGTCGCATCCAAAGGAGTTGTGCATAACAACTCCCGGCTGCAACATACTCTGCTTCGGCCATGGATAAGGCAATGGAGTTTTGTTTCTTGGAGGACGAAGAAACTAGGGATCTTCCTATGAATTGGCATCTACCAGAGGTAATTTTTCTATCTACTTTGCATCCAGCATAATCTGCATCGGAGTAACCAATGAGATATAATTTTGAACTTTTGGGGTACCAAAGGCCTAGGTTGGGTGTATGAACTAAATACCGCAAGATTCTGTTTACGGCTGTCAAATGACACTCTCTGGGTTTGGCTTGAAACCTTGCACACAAACATACACTCAACATAATGTCTGGCCTAGATGCACATAATTAGAGTAGAGATCCAATCATGGAGCGATATACCTTTTGTTCGATGTTTGGTCCATCTTCATTGAGATCCAAGTGGCCATTCGTTGCCATGGGAGTCTTTATACACTGCTACAATAAGCCTCATCACAGGCGGCTCCAAACCTATTATCACAGACAACTTTTAAAACCGCCTGAAACGAAGAGTCTGTGATAATCCGCAATTTCACAGGTGGAGAAGTGAAACCGCCTGTGAAGACACATTATCATAGGCGGTTCTTCACTTAGGCTAGCCGCCTGTGAAGACAGATTATCATAGGCGGTTCTTTACTAAGAATAGTCGCCTTTGAAAATACTTTATCACAAGCGGGTCGTGCAGCATATATAACCGCCTATGATAAATGTCTTATCATAGACGGTTATTGAAGCATAACTAACCGCTTATGATAATGAGTCTTCACAGTCGGGTATTGAAGCATAACTAACCGCCAATGATAATTTGTCTTCACAGGCGGATTTTGAAGCATAACTAACCGCCTATGATAATGAGTCTTCACAGTCGGGTATTGAAGCATAACTAACCGTCTATGATAATGTGTCTTCACAGGCGGATTTTGAAGCATAACTAACCGCCTATGATAATGTGTCTTCACAGACGGGTGTTGAAGCATAACTAACCGTCAATGATAATGTGTCTTTACAGACGGTTATTGAAGCATAACTAACCCGTCTATGATAATGGTGTTATCACAGACGGAGTTTACCTATATCAGCCGTCTGTGAAGACCCTTTAACGTAGCCGGTTTCTACCATAACAGACACCACCTGTGAAAATTAGGTTATCACAGATGTTTCTTTACTTGTATCTAGCCGCCTGTGATAATTGTTTTTCACAGTCATGCAGTACTACTGCTGTTATTTCTAATTTCCAGGTCAATTCAATATAATCAAGAACAAAAAACAATAATCATCACAGAACAAAAGTCAACAATATTATCATCACAGAAGTCAATTTCACTAAAACAATATACATATGTACAAGTTACAGATACAATTCATCTCAAAGTTTACAAGTTTTCACGAAAAACTGTTTAGATTGGCATAGTCATAAAGTTCTGGCACATCAGCTGCTGAACCTCTCTTATCAAAGAACATCCTCTTTTTGTGCAAAATTTCGCGACGAATGAACTGACAGAGTTCAGAAGCAATCCTGTCAGCTCCTCCATCAGGAATACTTCTACAAACCGGCCATTCTTCGTTCAGATTCTTCTTGTGCTGCAATATAACACATAACAAGGTTTAGAATGTGTTGGTTTGAACAATCTCAAAGTATAGATCAAAGTGAGAGTATACAAGAATTTAGTAGGTATTTTTGGAGCAGTTGTACTATGAGCAATTGAATTTTGAAGTTGGAATCAAAATATGAAAATAATGTTTCTGGTAATATTGAACAGCAGAGAATATAAGCATTAAACTATGCTAGTTACAATGAAAATGAAACACAAAAGTAAGAAAATAAGGTATCGACATTAAGTATAACTTACATCCTCACGATTGACTCTATATACGGCGGCGGTCCGAAGATGCTCGCATACATAATACCCGCATAAGACACTCCCAGCAGGCTGCTTCGGACAAGCATAATACGTTTTAATGTCCAATGCATTCGTATTAGGAGGTCTCTGACCGCCAAGCTCCGCGTAAAACTGCCAAGCGCTGTAATACAAGAAATGTCATATAAAACTTGTCAACACATTCTAAATGTGCGTAAATTAAAATTATTGAATAAACGTACTTTTTCAAAATGGAAAGGAAATCTTTGTAACGATCTGGTGGGTAATCGGCCGAGTCCAAGACTGTTGCCATTCCCTGCGTTGTCTTGATGAAGATCATTATGTAGTGATTACTGCAAACATACAAACACACGTGTTAACAATTACCAATAATTGCTATTTCAATGTCATGTGTCGAACATACTCGAAGTGGTACAGAGCCTTTACGAGGTCCTGGCCGTCTCCGACAAAGTTAAACATCACATGTCCTATGTAAGCTGCAACTTCTGCCTTCCTATCCTTCTTAAGTTTTGCAATTGCTCTTTCAAAATCTTTTTTTTTTCATGTGTTTGTACTGGCTTGATTCTCGATTCGCTTGGACGTCGAATAGCGACTTTGCAATCCTAGTAGGGTCAAGGATACCTGTCTTGCGCGCCAATTTTACATTATCCATGTATTGCATCCTATTGAAGAAGTCTAGAATTGTTATAATCTCATGAAATGCGTATGCGTGTAGTCAGAAAAGCAAATACAAAATATTAGAGCACTTACAAGCACCAGACGAGCAGCAGGTTGATTTCGAGCATGCCCCGATGAAAAAGGGAAAGGAGCTTGTCAAATAAAATGACTCGTTTATCTACTCCAGTGCTCCAGAATGCTTCTTTTGGAATACGAAATGTGACGCAATTAAGACCAAATTTTGTGCTGGCAGTGATGTACCACTCATGCATTCTTTTGAGCGCAACGGGTTGTTTGCTAAGTTGTACGGATGTCATGAACGGCTTCCCATTCTCAAATTTAGGAGGAACATCCTCAAGCTTGTATATTGGAACTCCTGGTTTAACTAAAGTCGTCCGCCGATTATACATGACACCGTCTTCTTCCCACTCCTCGATATCTTCTAATGCTGGCTCATGAGAAGAACGAGATGCACTCGATTTTCTAATATTTTCCTTCATAGCTTCCAAATACTTTGTCACTTCTGATGAAGGTTTCTTATTTTCGTATGAGCTAACTTTGACAGGCACTGATGATCGAGGAGTAGTCGTCGGAAGTTGGACACTGGCTTGTTGTTGAACCTGTTGTTCAACTGATTGTTCTTTACTCCCAGCAGCTGGCTCTAGTACTACTTCAAGCTGTTGCTCAACTAGTTGCTCTTTACTAGCAACAGCTTGCTCTGGTACTGCTTGAAGTTGTTGTCCAACTTGTTGCTCTTGGATATCATCATCCTTGCTCAGACATAGGGGGAGTGGATCTTCCCGGACTGGGAGTGGATCTTCATGCACTTTCGCCTTAGAAGATGGGGTTGCAGTATTTGGAGATGTGACGGGGCTAGAAATTGGCTCATCGTCCAACACGATATCGCGTCGGTGCCAAAGGATTAATTGGTTGACAGCCTGCCCCAGAGTCACGATCCCCTCAGGTGTGACGTGGTCTATTTCATAATCTTCATAATAATTATCAATGATCTGAAGAACTTGCACCACAGAATAATACAACAGAAGTGGACTCCCGTTGAAGTCACGATCAGGCTTTGCCATAGCAGTGGCAACCTGTTTGGTTTTGTTCCCTGCTTTGCCTATCGAGATAAGAAGACGACAAGATTTGTCGTTAGCAATATCATCGACAGGGAACTTATGGGCTGACCCTAAGCCTGGCACGGAACCAACGCTGCTAGGGTAGGCAGTTGGAGATACTAATTGCTCCTTTTGCACCGGAACCATCATTGTACTCGGTGCCACTAATTGTCCTGATTGTCTAAGTTGTTCCATTATTTCTTGTATATTTTCTTTGACCTTTTGAGCAATCGTTTCATCAAGTGTTTTCTTAAACTTCTCATGTCTTCTATATGTGTCTTTATCTTTAGGGAAACCATCTAGCCAAGACATTTGAGAAGAGACCGCTCGAACCCGTCCGCTGTGTTCAGGGTTTCCCAAGATAGCGGTAAGTTGGTCATTCTCCCTCTTCGGCTTGAAGAGACCCTTCTGTTGCTTTTCAATTACTTCTTTCATTTTATCCTCTACTTCATTCAGAAAGTCGGGCTTTTCAAATTTGCCCTCGCTGGTCAAACCTGACCGAGCAAAGACCCAGCGTTGAGTTTGCTCATCGCACCCTTCTAATGGGTGAGGATTGCCCTTACTAAGAATTTCGTCTATTATCTTATTCCATTTCTGGACTTTGGGGGCATATCCGGCAGACCCCAAGCGATGATGGTATTTTATCTTTTTTGCAAGCTCTGACCTAGTTGCACTTAGATCTTTAGCATCAGGTGTGCTCTTTTGACGAACAAACTCTTCCCACTGAGCTTGTGTGATTTTTCCCATCTTCCTCGGGCTAGGGACCTTATTGGCCTTAACATAAGCATTCATTTCACTCTTCCAGCATCGAAACTTCTTGCCGCAAGAGACCAATGTTGATTTCTTTACAGCTTCTTCCGTGCCTTTCGGGAACTTGAATCTTTCTTTATCTTTTCCCACAACTCATTCTTTGTCTGCTCGGGTAATTTCCTCCAATTCTCGGTTGTGATCCGCACAACTTCCCCAACAAGAAAACCGCATGCATTACGATACTTGGTAACTGAATCCAGTGGTTCTTGGGAAAGCCCACCTAGACTGACCCTTGTTATGTACATGATGCGGTCCAATGGACCCTTATTGGGACCTCGTTGCCCTCGTTTCCGCTTGAGTGAAGCTGAGGATTCATCCATTGGTGAACCTTCTGCGGTTTTAGGAGCCAATGTCACCTCATTGTCTTCGAGATTAATCTAGGTAGAAAAAAATTATAAGACTTCGTATACTTGACAACCAACATTAACTTGAACTGCTGAAGTTAAGATTCGTGATCCATACCTCGTCGGCAGGATCATTTTCCGGGTCTAGATCCACTGAAGTCTTTTTAATTTTTATATTCAGAAAAGGATCCGAAGGACTGTGATAGGAGCCTGAACTGCTGGAGTCAGTAAACTCCATATTGTCTTCTTTGTTGTTACTATCAGGACCAGTCTTCTTAGGGCTTTCCGTGCTAGATCTAATAAGACAAAAAATCTAATAAATGGCATAACTAAATTTGGTCATATTTAAAACAAATTTTCTCAATTTTGGCTCAATTAAGTAAATTTAGCCAAAACACATTTTTGAAGTTATATAGGTCTAACTAAATTCTTGTATCATAGAGATCGGCATCATATGCTCAAACTCCATCGCCACACCTAGTGTTACCTAGATATGGGCGTGAGGATGCTCCTGGCATCACAAATGAGTTGGCCAACAACTTGTTTGGCTTCAGAGCTAAATATAGCATAACTTTGGTAGCTCAGATTAGGTACAATTGCTCAAATGAAGCTGATGGAGCCACAAGTGCAGACATCTTTGGTAGCACAGATTAGCTACAATTGCTCAAATGAAACTTAGAGAAATAAAAGCAAACTTAGCCAAACTTAGTCTAGCATAGCTAACTCTAAGCAAAAGTAGCCAAATATAGCTAAATATAGCATAACTTAGTCAAAATTAGTCAAGTATAACTATATCTAATGTAACTTAGCCAAAATTAGCCAAATTTGGTCAACTTAACCAAATATAGCTAAATCTTGCCCCTAATAGAGAATTATGTGGCATATGCAAGGCCGATGACAGAAATAGGGAATATACTGCTGTTACTAGAGTCTAGAATCATGTTTACCACTAATGTGTCAGAACAGTTTCAGACACACAGAACCAACTACCAATTTATAATGATATAACCATCCACGACGCAGGGAGTAACTCCTATTCATTCGAACTTGACAGTTTTATCTCTGCAAACTACCAGAAGATGAAATGCTACTGATTTCACAGTTTCAAACACAAAAAACCAACTACCAATTTATCGTGATATAACCATCCACATAAATCTTGCCCCACCGAACCCTAACCAAAGATGCCACCGAACTTGACAGTTTTTCGAATTCCACCGAACCCTAACCAAGGATGCCTACCATTATCTAATTCCCGAACCCTAACCAAGGATATGCAAGGCAGCAGCGAGGGCGGGGAGGGAGGCGGCACGGCGAAGGAGGATGGAAGGTCGAAGGGTTCAGGGTTTACCTTGAAGCTCGGCGGCAACGGAAATGGCTTCGCTCGGCGTACCTGGATGTGAGGAGGGCGAAGCTCGGCGGTGACGGCGAAGCTCGGCGACGGCGAAGCTCGGCAGCTTACCTGGAAGTGACGAGGGCGAACACTTGGCAGCAAACGAAATTTTGGCAGCCTAACGGCGTCTAAGTGTTTCGCCCGGGTTAGGTTTTTCCAATGCTGCCGAGGGGTATATATAGACTCACATTTTCTCAGGCGGATTTTAAGTACTGACCGTCAGAGAAGATTGTTACCTCAGTCGGATTTTACTTACCAACCGCCTGAGAAGATACAATTATCTCAGACGGTTGGTTAGTAACACCCGCCTGAGTTAAACATGGGCCTGTGAAGATATTTACTTCTTCTTAATTTGATGAACGCCTACATAAAGACCCCTCACCAACTGGGATGAGGATCCTCTGACTTAATCAGCGGTCACTGACATGTGGACCCAGTCCCACATGTCAGTGACCATGTCACGCGTGCGCGACCTTTCTTTTCCCTGAGGCGCGACCTTTCTTTTCCACTCCGCGCGGCCTTAAAGACGCGCTATCGCTCACAAGCGCATCGCTCACTTTGAATCCTCTTGTTTTCTTCGTCTTCCTCCGCTCCGACGACCCAACACCACTATGGTCGACCTTTCGCCGCCAAGCCCTCCGAGGGAGCCACCTTGCAAGAAACTATGTTGCAGCTCCCCCGAGAAGATCAACACCGAGCAGCGCCTCCTCATGGCGCGAGAGGCATACAACAATACGTCTCGCGCCATGAGTGCCTTGGGGCTGGGTACCCTTCCAGAGTATACTGGAATGGGTACCTTGGGCCACTACCTCTACGCCCTCATGGGGGTGGCTGATCGTCTCGACATTCTGTTCACGACGATGGCCCAGGTTCTTGGCCCCGAGGGCCGTAGAATGCTGGTGGAGGCGACGGCTAGCAACCTTAGGGTTGCACCGCCGGTGCAGCCGGTGTAGCTGGCCCTGTCTCCAGTTGCACCGGTGCCGGAGTCGCCGCCGGAGGACGAGGAGGAGGAGGAGGAAGAGGAGTAGGAGTAGGATTTAATTAGTTTTTATTTTTGTTGTTTTTAGTTGCTTCGGTTTTGTAAATATTGTTAATGAATGAAATCTATCTTTTTTCATCTATGTGATTGAATATTACTTGTGTATCTTGTGTGTTCTTGTGTGTTCTTGTGTAAATATTGTGCATCTTGTGTGTTCTTTTGTGAGATGTGTGATTGAATATTGTTAATGAATGAGTATCTTGTGTGTTCTTCAACTGTGTGAATGAATGAATGTGTAGTGTGTTTATCGTTAATTAAAATTTCACGTCTGAGAAGAAGATTATCTCAGGCGGTTGGTAAGTATATTCTCAGGCGGTTGGTAATCACCAACCGCCTGTGAAGATATTTACTTCTTCTTAATTAATATTCTTTATTAAATATGGTCCTTTAAAAAAGCAAAAATCCACTTTCTTGTAATATTATTGATAAGTAAAGGTTACCATTAAATTTCACTTCATAAATCCTTTGAAATTGGTCAGAACATAAAAAACATACAACCAATGCTATTTTTCATTTTTCTATCTTGATGAATATAATGCTTTTTTCATTTATTTTTTCAGTGGACATTTTTACTCATCATACCAACCTCTACGAATTTTTTCATATTTTTTTAATTTTTTTGGAATCAATGTGTGTTCATAATTTGATGAATGCCTCATATGAATATGAGCATTTAGTTAGAATGGTGGATAATTTGAAGTTTGACATGTTGGAATGCTTTTAAAAAAATTAAAAAAATTCATACATGTATAAATTATACAAATATGTTCATACCAACAATTTTGAGTGAAGGAACTTATTTTTTATGAGATACACAAATGTGAATAATATGTGAGTAGAAATTAATTTGATATTTACCAAAACATTACAATGTCAGCTATACAAGTTTTAAAAATATTTTGTTCAGGTGGTAGATGTTAATTTTATACAAATGTAGAAGAAAGAATCATAGAATTTGGACACAATTTGCAGAATCTAAACATGTTTGAGTATTTATATTGGAATCTAAATAAAAAAGAAGCAAGCGATAAGCAAACTGAAGAAAAGTATCGGGAATTATCCCAGGCGGTTGTTAAGTAATACCCGCCTGAGATAAAAATATTTTCAGACGGTTGGTAATCACCAACCGCCTGTGAAGATATTTACTTCTTCTTAATTAATATTCTTGATTAAATGTGGTCCTTTAAAAAGGCAAAAATCCACTTTCTTGTAATATTATTGATAAGTAAAGGTTACCATTAAATTTCACTTCATAATCCTTTGAAATTGGTCAGAACATAAAAAACATACAACAAATGCTATTTTTCATTTTTCTATCTTGATGAATATAATGCTTTTTTTATTTATTTTTTCAGTGGACATTTTTAATCATCATACCAACCTCTAAGAATTTTTTCATATTTTTTTTAAATTTTTTGGAATCAATGTGTGTTCATAATTTGGTGAATGCCTCATATGAATATGAGCATTTAGTTATAATGGTGGATAATTTGAAGTTTGACATGTTGGAATGCTTTTAAAAAAATTAAAAAAATTCATACATGTATAAATTATACAAATATGTTCATACCAACAATTTTGAGTGAAGGAACTTTTTTTTATGAGATACACAAATGTGAATAATATGTGAGTAGAAATTAATTTGATATTTACCAAAACATTACAATGTCAGCTATACAAGTTTTAAAAATATTTTGTTCAGGTGGTAGATGTTAATTTTATACAAATGTAGAAGAAAGAATCATCGAATTTGGACACAATTTGCAGAGTCTAAACATATTTGAATATTTATATTGGAATCTAAATAAAAAAGAAGCAAGGGATAAGGAAACTGAAGAACAGTATCGGGAATTATCCCAGGCGGTTGTTAAGTAATGCCCGTCTGAGATAAAAATCTTTTCAGACGGTTGTTAAGTACCAACCGCCTGTGAAGATATTTACTTCTTCTTAATTAATATTCTTGATTAAATGTGGTCCTTTAAAAAGGCAAAAATCCACTTTCTTGTAATATTATTGATAAGTAAAGGTTACCATTAAATTTCACTTCACAAATCCTTTAAAATTGGTCAGAACATAAGAAACATACAATAAATGCTATTTTTTATTTTTCTATCTTGATGAATATAATGCTTTTTTCATTTATTTTTTCAGTGGACATTTTTACTCATCATACCAACCTCTACGAATTTTTTCATATTTTTTTAAATTTTTTTGAATCAATGTGTGTTCATAATTTGATGAATGCCTCATATGAATATGAGCATTTAGTTAGAATGGTGGATAATTTGAAGTTTGACATGTTGGAATGCTTTTAAAAAAATTAAAAAAATTCATACATGTATAAATTATACAAATATGTTCATACCAACAATTTTGAGTCAAGGACCTTTTTTTTATGAGATACACAAATGTGAATAATATGTGAGTAGAAATTAATTTGATATTTACCAAAACATTACAATGTCAGTTATACAAGTTTTAAAAATATTTTGTTCAGGTGGTAGATGTTAATTTTATACAAATGTAGAAGAAAGAATCATCGAATTTGGACACAATTTGCAGAATCTAAACATGTTTGAGTATTTATATTGGAATCTAAATAAAAAAGAAGCAAGGGATAAGGAAACTGAAGAACAGTATCGGGCATTATCCCAGTCGGTTGTTAAGTAATACCCGCCTGAGATAAACATATTTGGTTGTTAAGTACCAACCGCCTGTGAAGATATTTACTTCTTCTTAATTAATTTTCTTGATTAAATGTGGTCCTTTAAAAGGCAAAAATCCACTTTCTTGTAATATTATTGATAAGTAAAGGTTACCATTAAATTTCACTTCATAAATCCATTGAAATTAGTCAGAACATAAAAAACATACAACAAATGCTTTTTTTCATTTTTCTATCTTGATGGATATAATGATTTTTTCATTTATTTTTTCAGTGGACATTTTTAATATAACCCATAGAGTACAACACGTTATGGGAGAACAGGTCATACCCGCGCTCAATCCTACAGTTCTCAGTACAGAAGACGGTCTCGGACCACCCTCGCCTGCCGCAGCGGGCAGGCCCCTGGTTCCCCTCTGTTGGGCAGCGGCAAACGCCATCGTCAATGTCGGGCAGCGCCACCGGCGGCGGTCCGGGAGGAGGCCTACGCAGTAACCTCCAGCTCACGAAAACGTCGAGCCTCTGCATGGCTTGATTTCGACACCGGCAACACTCCTTGTTGGTCCTCTTCATCGCGACGGACCCGACCGTGTTATCGCCGACGTGGGCCTCGCCTTCGACCTGCCAGATATACTCGAGGGCTTCGCGGTCCCCGCGGTCAGCGTCGTAGCGGAGCATGGCGAGGACGTAGGCCACCACCTTGTGGCCGTTCGCGGCCGCCCGGGCAAGGAACTGGGTGCCCCGCTGCGCCTGCGCGCGGCCGTAGTTGAAGACGAGGTCGAACCTGGTGACGTAGCACGCATGAGGGTTGCCCACGTTGGCCAGGCGCTCCACGAGGGCGTCGTAGCTCCCGTTCCCATGCCGTTGGAACCACTCCCAGCTGCTCTCCCGCTCCAGCGCCACGCGCCTGCCCACGATGGGATCACAGCACACCGCGTGCATGGCCTTGCAGGTGGCGCGCAGACTGGAGAGGTCGTCCATGGGCTGGGTGGAGGTTGCGGCGACCCACCCCGCGATCAGGACCGCAATATCGTGCGGCAAGGGGAACTCCATGGGCTTATCTCAGTCGGTTGGTAAGTAACAACCGTCCCCGAGTTAAATATATTCTCAGGCGGTTGGTAAGTACCAACCGCCTGAGAAGATGTTAATTGACTGATGCGCCGCACGAGGTCTGCGGAGTAGTTAAGAAGCCGTGGTGCAGGGATGTGTGCGACGGAAGGATCTCTGAAGATCGTCTTCCACAGTGGTTTAATTGTGCGCCGCACGAGGTCTGCAAAGAGTTCAATGCGCAATGAACAAAATATTTTGTTCCGTTGGTAGATGTTAATTTAATACAAATGTAGAAGAAAGAATCATCGAATTTGAACACAATTTGCAGAATGTAAACATGTTTGAGTATTTATATTGGAATCTAAATAAAAAAGAAGCAAGGGATAAGGAAACTGAAGAACAGTATCGGGCATTATCTCAGGCGGTTGTTAAGTAATAACCGCCTAAGATAAACATTTTTGAAACTACAAGATGTTAATTAACGGCCTGAGAAGATGTTAATTAACTGACGCACCGCACGAGGTTTGCGGAGAAGTTAAGAAGCCGTGGTGCAGGGACGCGTGCGACGGAAGGATCTCTGAAGATCGTCTTCCACAGTGGTTTAATTGTGCGCCGCACGAGGTCTGCAAAGAGTTCAATGCGCAATGAATAAAATATTTTGTTCAGTTGGTAGATGTTAATTTAATACAAATGTAGAAGAAAGAATCATCGAATTTGAACACAATTTGCAGAATGTAAACATGTTTGAGTATTTATATTGGAATATAAATAAAAAAGAAGCAAGGGATAAGGAAACTGAAGAACAGTATCGGGCATTATCCCAAGCGGTTGTTAAGTTATACCCGCCTCAGATAAACATATTTTCAGACGGTTGTTAAGTACCAACCGTCTGTGAAGATTTTTACTTCTTTTTTCTCAGGCGGTTTGTAAGTAATACCCGCCTGAGATAAACATTTTTGAAACTACAATATGTTAATTAACGGCCTGAGAAGTGTTAATTAACTGACGCGCCGCACGAGGTCTGCGGAGAAGTTGAGAAGCCGTGGTGCAGGGACGCGTGTAAGGATATCTCAAGATCGTCTTCCACAGTGGTTTAATTGTCCGCCGCACGAGGTCTGCAAAGAGTTCAATGCGCGGGAAACGAACCGCTCCCTCGTCTACTCCGCACAGACCATATATAAGGCGCGTCATCGGTTATGTACAAGCACAGAACTTTTGCACTCCTTTCTTCTTCTTCTATTGTTCCACCTCTCCTAGCCCGGCGCCGACGAACCACCACCACCATGGCCAACCTTCCGCCACCTAGCCCGCCGAGGCAGCCACCCTGCAAGCGGATACGCTGCAGCTCCCCCGAGAGGGTGAATGACGACGACCAGCGCGTTCCACCGCCGGTGCAGCCGGAGCAATCGGCTCAGCCGGAGCAGCCGACCCCTGCATCGTCGCCGGAGGAGGAGGAGGAGGAGGAGGAGGAGGAGGAGGAGGAGGAGGAGGAGGAGGACGACGACGACAATGATGATGATGACGATGATGATGATGAGTCGTCCTCCGACGACGGCGACCACCACCATGGTGACGACTACGACGACGACGACGACGACGAGTCGGAGGAGGACCGCTTGGCGTGGTTTGAGAAGTTGGCGGAGAGGATGGAGGAGGCGGGGCCGTAGAGTAGTTTTTAGGATTTCAATCAAGTGTTCTTGTGCATATTTCTTGTGTTTTGTACATATTTCAATCAAGTGTCAATGAATACTGGTGGATAATTTGAAGTTTGACATGTTGGAGTGCTTTTAAAAAAATTTAAAAAATTCATACATGTATAAATTATACAAATATGTTCATACCAACAATTTTGAGTGAAGGAACTTTTTTTTATGAGATACACAAATGTGAATAATATGTGAGTAGAAATTAATTTGATATTTACCAAAACATTACAATGTCAGCTATACAAGTTTTAAAAATATTTTGTTCAGTTGGCATTATCTCAGACGGTTGTTAAGTAATACCTGCCAGAGATAAAAATCTTTTTAGGCGGTTATTAAGTACCAACAGCCTGTGAAGATCTTTACTTCTTAATTAATAAACATCTTCTCAAGCGGTTGGTAAGTAAAACCCGCCTGCGATAAAGTTAAAAACCGCCTGTGAAAAACCAACGTCTATATAAGGACCCCTCACCGCAGTCAAAACGCAACCCTGGAGAATTTATATCGACGCCGCCAGTCTGTTGAAATTTCCCCTGTGCCGCGCCGCCGCTCCGCCGCCCAGCCCATACTGCCGCGCCGCTGCTCAACCCCGCACCGCCACTTCTCCACCCAGCCGGCCCACCGTGCTGACGCCTCCCCACCGTGCTGACGCCTCTGCAAGGTAAATGTAGTTTCCTTACTTTTTCTTTGTATATTTTCATTAGCTGATAAGCTGTTAGTTTTGGGTGTTCTGGTATATGGATTCTGTCCTTTTGCATGTGTAAGGACTGTATGGAATGTGTTATGGTATATTGATGTATGGACTATATGGATTGTTTCCTTTTTATACATATTATGTGACATGAATATGATGTTTAATTAACAGATGCTATTGTAATATATATAAGATGCATCTGGGCCTGTTTCCCGATATAACGGACTGGATCCCACCCAGACCTAGCCCATGCTGCTGGGCCTGTTCCCCCCTTTGACTCCGTCCGCCTCAAGACGTCGCCCGTCTCCTACATTAGTCGCTCTAATCATACTTGTTATGTCTCTGTAAATTCATTTTATAGAAGACCTTTAGAGAATATTTGTGGCCAAATTTTGTAAATCAGACAAAAAATTCTATTATTGAAGCATGGACCGTCGAGCGTAGATGTATAACATGCCAAGACCCGATCCTATGTACATTCGTAATGTTGCAAATTTTATTGAAGCATCCAAGAGACATGCGAAGTTGCAAAAGATAGATGACATATTATGTCCATGTATCGACTGCGAAAATAAGATTGCTTGGACGGATACTATAGTAATCCAATCTCATTTGGTGAAAAGAGGTTTCAAAAATAACTACACAATATGGACAGAGCATGTGAGTTAGATACACATGATGTGGATAAAGATGATGAGAGAGGCTCAGATGATGATAATGTTCATATCGATGATGGTAGTGACAATCAAGCTGGTGATGATGATGATGAGTTCGATTGTGAGGAGATGTTGCGTCATTTTGAACCATATGTACTGACTTCTATGGGAGCAAGCAAAGGTTTAAGTAAAATGGAGACATTGCAGAATGCGGCCATAGAGCTTTTATATGATGAATCAAATGGTTGTGATAAAGAGTTTACTACATTGCGTGCAGTCTTAGAACTACTAAAGTTGAAAGCTACGCACGGATGGTCCGATTGTAGTTTCTCTGATCTTTTGAATCTTCTGGCAGAAATTCTTCCAAATCCAAATAAACTGCCTAGAAGCACTTATAAAGTGAAGAAACTTCTTTGCCTGATGGCACTAGGTGTGACAAAAATACACGCTTGTGTGAACCATTGTATTCTGTATCGCAAAGAGCATGAGCTCGCAACTAGATGCCCCATTTGTGGTGTCAGTAGATACAAGAAGGACTACAATCACCAGTATGTTACCAACATGAAAAAGACTCAGAAGAATAAGAAGTTTATTATTGGTCCTGAAGGTGACGATGACGATACTTCTGGCGATGCAGACGGGAAGAATAAGAGAAAAATTCCTGCATTTGTGATGTGGTACCTTCCGGTAATTGATCGCTTGAAGCGTTTGTTCTCAAACCCTAGGGAGGCTGAACTTATGCGTTGGCATTCCGAGAAATGCAAAAGAAGAATGAAAAACATATACGACACCCTGGTGATGCAACACAGTGGAAAAATTTTGATATTCAGTATCCAGAATTTGCGAAGGAAATCAGAAATGTGAGGTTTGCCTTGGGTACAGATGGAATGAATCCGTTTGGTGAAAAAAGGAGCATACACAGCACATGGCCCATGATATTAACTATATACAACCTACCGACGTGGTTGTGTCACAAAAGGAAATATATCTTATTATCTGTTCTTATCCAAGGTCCAAAACAACCCGGCATCGAAATTGATGTGTTCTTGGAACCTTTAATGGAAGATATGGCGAAATTGTGGAATGAAGGGGTACGTACATGGGATGAGTACAAGTGGGAGTATTTCACGCTAAGAGCAATGATATCCGTTACCGTGCATGATTATCCCGGACTGTTTACATTATCGGGACAAATGAAAGGGAAGAAAGGTTGCGTTAGGTGTGTGGATAGAACTGGATTTCTATACCTCACTTCATCCAGAAAGACGGTGTACATGAGACATCGACGGTTCTTGACAGATACACACAAGTATAGGAAGATGAAAGAACAATTTGATAACAAAATCAAAAAAGATACTGCACCGAAACCTTACAGTGGAAAACTTGTGTTTGAAATGGTCAAGAACATTCATATTGCTTTCGGTAAAGGAAAAAACAGTAAAGGAATTAAGAGAAAGAAAAGTACATATTCGGATGATACAACTGACATGGCTTTCAAGAAACAATCAATTTTTTTCAGGTATCTTCCGTATTGGAAGAATCTGGAATTTTGCCATAGTATTGATTTGATGCACGTTACAAAGAATGTATTTGACAGCATCATTGGGACCTTGCTGGACATGCCGAGGAAAACAAAGGACGGATTAAATTCACGTATGGACCTAGTAAATCTTGATTTGAGACCAGAGCTTCATCCAGTAGAAAAGGCGAACGGGAAGCATTACCTTCCCCCAGCCAGCTACAACTTGACGCTAGAAGAGAAAAAAGCAATTTGCGAATGCTTGCGTGGGATCAAAGTACCCACAAGTTTCTCATCCAATATCCGCAAACTAGTCTCGATGAAAGACTTGTCTTTATTCGGTTATAATTCTCACGACTGTCACATGATGATGATAGTTTTCCTTGCCATTGCAATAAGAGTAATCAAACCTGAGCATATAAAAGTTGTCATCACACGTTTGTGTTACTTCTTCAATGCAGTATCGCAAAAGGTGATAGCACGTGAAGATTTAGACTATCTGAAAACATACATCGTCGAGACAATGTGCAAGCTTGAGATGTGTTCTCCACCATCCTTTTTTGATATGCAAGTACACCTAATCATACATCTTGTTGATCAGATAAAAGCATTGGGGCCACTATATTTACATCATATGTTTTCGTTGGAGAGATATTTAGGAGTATTAAAAGGTTATGTGTGGAACTGTGCTCACCCAGAGGGTTCAATTATGGAAGGATACACCACTGAAGAAGTGATTGAGGGTTGCGCTGATTACATCAAAGATGGAAAATCGATAGGTGTGCCTATACCGGTACATGAGGGTAGACTACGTGGGAGAGGCAAAGTGGGTAAGAAAACTTTTATTGTTCAAGATTACAAGAATGTACACCGTGCACATTTTGGTGTACTACAACAGCTCGCAATAGCTGAGCCGTACATCGAGGAACACCAAATTGAGCTTCGTGATAAAAACCAAGACCGCAAAGAGGACTGGATCATGAAAGAGCACAGAAGATGTTTCACTGAATGGTTAATGGACAAAAATATATCATACGGAAACACTATAGAAGAGGCAAAAATGAAGAAGTTAGCTTGTGGCCCATCTGCTTGGTAACATCATGGCAAGCATATGACATCAATGGTTACACATTTTACACTAAAGAAAAAGACGGTAAGAGTGTTGCACAAAATAGTGGTGTTCGTATTGAGGCTTATGATTCACAAGGGCAGAAGACCACATACTTCGGGTTCATAGAGGAAATATGGGAACTCGAATATGGCGAAAGAATGGTAATGCCCGTATTTAAGTGCCAATGGGTCAAACATCCTGATGGTTTGAAAGTGGACAATTACAGGCTGACACTGGTAGACTTGAATAAAGTGGGTTACAAAGATGACCTGTGGGTTCTCGCCGATAATGTTGCACAAGTTTTTTATGTTCAAGATCCAGAAACTGAGAAGTTGTACGTAGTTGTTTCTGGAAAGCAAAATATTTTTGGGGTTGACAATGTGGGAGATAATGAAGAGGAATATAATCAGTATGAAGAGATGTACCTTTTCACCGAACCAGAAAACATCAAGCGCATAGAGAGAAGCATTAAAAAGAATTTGAAACCCTATATGCGAGAAGATGTCAATGCTGGAAAAAATGTATATAGCAATGCGAGATGATATATATTGTATATATTTGTATCTTCTGAAATCAACTTAGAACAATGTTGGTATATGGATTGTGTCCTTTTGCATTTGTGTACATATGCGTTTGGACTCAATGATTTGGAAGTTTGGAAGTTTGGTCTTTCTTCAGATAATGATGTCTCGGGCGTGTAGCCGATTGAAGGAGGAGCGCTTGGCGTGGCGCAAGAACCATCCCCATGAATATACATATGGCACACCAGTCACATGGTTGTATATACATATGTATCTGTAATGGACTGATGAACTTAACTGTAGTTTGTTTTTCCGTGTTGTTTGTTTTTGGTATTTTCAATTTCTCCGCGTAGGGTTTCTCTGCGAAGCCTGAATCGGGAGATTTATTGAAGTGGCAGTGCATCGTCCCCGGTAAAGAAGGGGTAAGTCATGAAGAACAAGCACAATATGAGTTTAACCATCGTCCTCCTATTAATAAATTTCTTTTGCAGACTGAATGGGAAGATGGTTACTACCCCCTGACAATCTCCTTCTCTGAGGACTATCCCTTGGTGCCTCCAAGATGCGCCTTTCCAATTGGGTCCTTCCACCCAAATGTCCATCGTTCGGGAGCACTCTGCATCGGGATTCTTGATCAAGAGACTGTAAGATAGACCTATTTTTGTTCATGTATTATTACTTATAATTGTTGTCGAGCTTATTTGAACTGGTTTCTTATATTGCTTAAATTATATTTCGTAGGGGTGGTGCAGTGCTTTTACAATCAAAACTATACTACTTGAAGTTCAGCGTTTGCTGCATTAGCCAAATGTGCCTGATGTTGAAAATGATTGCTATAATCTACTTATGAAGGTTAGATGACACTTTGACTTAGTGACCAATGTAGGTTATTCATTCCTCCTTCGACATATTGTTTAATTTATATAATGTCAATATTTTCAAGATCCAGCGGAATATAAGAGACGTGTTCGGGAGCAAGCAGGACGGTACAATTTAGATTGATCGATGGGAGCTTCATCGTCGATCTACAATGAATGTAGCATGATTTTTGTTCAGTGTGTAAAGAAATTATCTTTGAACAATTGTAAAGCCTCTAATGGTGTATTATCACAATTAAGCCAGCCTCACTGGTGATCGAGCATTTCCTATAATGCATTACTGTACTAGTATCCGCTAGCTCATCTGTGTTTTTTTCCTGATACAATTTTGCCTGCACGACTACATACGGCTGTGATATATAATTGCAACTACATCCCTGTAATTTCAATGAAAACCGCTTATGATAATTAAACAATGACCGCCACTGAAAATACATGATCTTCTCAGGCCGTTGTTAATCAAGAACCGGCTATGAAGTTCATTGCATTACAGACGGTTATTAATTAAGAACCGCCAACGAAGATCATGTATTTACCCAGACGGTTGTTCCTTAAAATCCATCTGTGAATTTCATTGCATTATAGACGGTTATTAATTAAGAACCGCCAACGAAGATCATGTATTTACCCAGACGGTTGTTTCTTAAAATCCGTCTGTGAAGTTCATTGCATTACAGACGGTTAATAATTAATAACTGTCTATGAAGATCATGTATTTACCCAGGCGGTTGTTTCTTAAAATCCGTCTGTGAAGTTCATTGCATTACAGGCAGTTCTTAATTAAGAACCGATTCTGAAGATCATGTATTTACCCAGACGGTTGTTCTTTAAAATCCGCCTGTGTTGTTCTTTCATCACAGACGGTTATTATATCATTCGTCATCACAGTCGCATATTTTTAAGGACCGCCTGTGTTTGAAAAATTGAGGCGCCTGTAAAAATGCTTTTTGCAGTAGTGATAGGCTTCGCCTTGTCCATTCCAAACTTCTTGAGTATGTCTTGAGTGTACTTAATTTGTCTTATGAACGTCCCATCCTTTTGTTGTCTCACTTGGAATCCCAAGAAGTACTTTAGCTATCCCATCATAGACGTCTCAAATCTATCTATCATAATCTTACTAAATTCCTCACAAAAAGATATATTATTTGAACCAAAGATTATATCATCAACATAAATTTGATAAATAAAGAGATCATTGTCAAAGTTCTTTGTAAACAATGTATAATCTACTTTACCGATCTTAAAACCATTTTCAATTAAGAAATCTCTAAGACACTCATACCAAGCTCTAAGAGCTTGTTTGAGACCGTAGAGATCCTTACGCTGTTTAAATACGTGGTCGGGGAACTCTTCATCTTCAAATCTGGGGGGTTACTCCACATACACCTCCTCCTTGATTGGTCCATTAAGGAAGGCGCTTTTCACATCCATTTGATGGAGCTTGAAATCATGGTGAGTAGCATATGCAAGTAATATTCTAATAGACTCAAGTCTAGCTACGGGAACAAATGTTTCATCGAAATCCAAACCTTCGACTTGTGAATACCCTTTGGCCAGAAGTCGTGCCTTGTTCCTTGTCACCACCCCGTGTTCATCTTGTTTGTTGCGGAAGACCCATTTGATGCCGACAACGTTAAATTTGGGTCTTTCGACTAGTTCCCACACCTCGTTCCGCTTGAAATTCTTGAGTTCTTATTGCATGGCCACTACCCAATCTAGATATTTCAATGCATCCTCAACCCTGTGCGGTTCCAAAAAGGACACAAACGAGTAATGCTGACAAAAATTAGCTATGCGAGATCTAGTAGTTACTCCCTTTTGGATGTTACCGATGATGTTGTCGATTGGGTGATCCATTTGGATGCATTGGTGTACTCTTGGGTGTGGCACTTGCTGTCTTGAATCTTCATGGTTATCTTCTCCTCCCCCTAGATGGTTGCCCTCATTGCCTTGTTGATCATTTTCGTCTTCTTGAGGTTGATCTTGTATGGAAGCTCCCCCTTGATCATTGGCCTCCTCTTGTGGTTCATCTTCCTCATGCATATGTAGAGGTGGTTCTTGTGGTCGAACTTAACCCAATGCCATTCTTCTCAATGCTTGACAAGGAGCTTCTTCTCTATCAAGAACACATGGATCAACTTGCTCCTTTTGGGAGCCATTAGTTTCATCGAACACTACGTCACGTGCTACTTCAACAAGTTTGGAGGTCTTGTTGAAGACACGATAGGCGTAACTGTTCGAATCATAACCAAGCAAGAAACCTTCATCGGACTTTGAAGCGAACTTTGAAGTCCTAGGCTTCTTGTTCAAAATATAGCATTTGGATCTAAAATATGAAATATTAGGCTTGTTACCGGTGAGTAGCTCATACGATGTCTTCTTGAGTAGTCGATGAAGATAGAGTCGATTTATGGCGTGGCAAGCGGTGTTAACCGCTTCCGCCCAAAACCGATTGGAGGTCTTGTATTCATCGAGCATTGTTCTCGCCATATCTATGAGGGCTCGGTTCATCCTTTCGGCAACTCCGTTTTGTTGAGGGGAGTAAGGTGCTGAAAACTCTTGCTTTATGCCTTCTTCATCTAGGTACTCCTCAACTTGTGTGATCCTGAACTTCGTGCCATTGTCACTTCGAATGTTCTTGGTTGTCAATGAAAACTCATTTTGGGCACTCTTGAAAAACTTCATCAAGGTTCCTTGTGTTTCTGCCTTATCATGTAAAAAGAAAACCCAAGTGAAGCGACAAAAATCATCAACAACTACTAATCCATATTTGTTACCGCCAATGCTTATGTAAGCAATTGGACCGAATAGGTCCATGTGGAGTAGCTCGAGCGGTCTTGTTGTAGTCATGACGTTCTTCGCAGGATGAGGTGCTCCAACTTGCTTCCCGGCTTGGCACGCGCTACAAGGCCTGTCTCTCTCAAAAACAACAGCCTTCAAACCTCGGATATGATCGCCCTTGAGGAGTTTTTTAAGATTCCTCATACCAACATGCGCTAGCCGTCTATGCCACAGACAACCCATGTTGGTCTTCGCAATCAAGCATGTTTCAAGTTCGGCTTTATCCTTGTTGAAGTCAACAAGGTAAGGCTTTCCCTTTAACATACCCTTGAATGCAATGGAACCATCACTCCTCCTAGAGACGGTCAAACCCACATTAGTGAACAAGCAATTATAACCTTTGTCGCATAATTGAGATATGGACAACAGGTTATAATCTAAGGAATCAACATGTAACACATGAGAAAGAGTATGTTGAGATGATATGACAATTTTATCGGTACCGAGCACCTTTCCTTGACTATTGTCTCCAAAATAGATGCCCTCGCTTGGATCCTCATTTTCTTCATACTCAACGAACATCCTTCTTTTTATGGTCATATGGTTGGTGCAACCACTGTCTAGCACCCATTTAGATCCACCGGAGGAATAGGCCTGCAAAAAGAAATCATGCCTTGGTTTTAGGTACCCAAGCTTTCTTGGGTCCTTTTAGGTTAGTCACAAGGGATTTGGGCATCCACACATGAGACTTGGTGTTCCCATGGTGTGGCCCAACATAATGAGCATGAATCTTACCAGAATTACTTCTCATTAAAACATAAGATGCATCAAAGGTTCTAAATAGCAACTGTTGTTGTTTATATACAGGACTAGTCTGGAGATCGGACTTGTCCAGTGATCCTATGTGTTGGATGTGTTAACTTTGTACTTTCCAGTTTGAGAGGTTTTTCCTTTACAAAGGCAATGATTTCCTTGTTATTCTTATGGCTTCTAGCATTTTGCTTTCCACTATAGGAATACCCAATGCCATATTTGACATTAGGAGGTCTTGTGGCCAAGTATGCACTACGTGCATATTTGACCTTCTCCTTGTCAAATATGCCACTTTGGGCAGGATTCTTATCCTTGGTACACGTTGACTTGTCTTTCTAGCTGGTGTCAGTTTCAGCACATGAACAAGTAATGATAGCCTCAACTTTAAGGGGTTGAGAAGGCGAGCTTGAAGAGGATGAAGGGTCACTTTGCTTGAGTGACTCAACTTGTACCTCAAGGATCTTGTTAACCTTGATTAGGTTAGCAAGTTCATCCTTGATTGTAGCATTTGAGTCGTTTAACTCCAAGCAAGCTTCCTTGCTTGAAGCTAATTCAAGCTCTAGTTACTTGCTTTGCTCCTTTTCAAGTTCTAAAAGCTTGTCAAGTTCAACGTATTCCTCCTTTTGGGAGATAATGATGTCTTCTTGACGGTTTATCAACTTCTCCTTCTCAATAAGCCGATCAAGTAGAAATTTCATTTTCGCTGCTATCTTCTTATCTAGGCCAATGAGCATGTCTTCATTATCACTAGAATAGGAATGCAAGGAAGAGGATTTGTTTGTTACCTTTCGTTTACCTTCCTTTGCCATGAGGCAAGTGTTGTTGCCCTTCCATGCGCTGAGAGCTGGGAAGAGAGTAGACTTCTTGGATGTCTTCTCGATGGCTATGCTAGCCATCTCCTCTTCTTCTTCGGATGAGGACTCATCATTTGAGTCCCACTCCTTCCCTAGATGTACGTGTTCAGCTTGCTTCTTCTTCTCGAAGAATTTCTTGGGTTGAGGCTTCGTTTCCTTGGTCTTCTTCTTGTTCTCTTCATATGGGCAATCAACTATAAAGTGGTCATACTCACCACAGTTATAGCATGCCCGCGTCAACTTCGGTCTTGATTTTTACTTGTACTTTCCTTCACTTGATTTAGCCCCTTGTCTTTTCTTCATCATTCTTTTGAATTTCTTCATGAATATTATCATGTTGTCTTGATCCAAATCGCTGCTCTCATCATCACCATCTTCTTCTAGTTGAGCTTCTTTAGACAAGGGCTTGAGAGTGGACTTCAAAGCGACCCATTTCTTCTTTGCCGTGGTGAGATCCGCAATCTCCTTAACATGCTTGTCCTACTTTTCCATCATCTAAAAGTTGATGATTTTCCAAAGTAACTTATTCGGGGTCATCTTCTTGTACCCGGGGCTTTCTCGTATCATCGAGAACAAGGTGACATTGTGAGGCATAAAAGCTCTAAGAATGAGCTTCACCACCTCGTGGTCGTTCCACTTCTTGCTTCCGTATGCTCGCACCTTGTTGATGAGCGTCTTTAGTCAGTTGTACATGTCTTGTGGCGACTCATCTTCTTCGATGGCGAATCTTCCCAACTCACTTACAATCATTTTGATCTTCGCTTCTTGCACATGACAATCGCCTTCATGTGCGGTTTACAACGTATCCCATATCTCCTTTGCGATCTCAAGTCCATCCACATTTGTGAACTCATCCCGACTAAGTAATGAGGTGATGACTGCAGCAGCTTGAGCATTTTGATGAATTACTTGCTTTTGGCTTGGAGTGAGCTCTTCATCGTCGTCCGAGATATATATTCCTGTACACACAATATGCCACAAACTTGGATTGAGAGAAATCAAGTGCATTTTCATGTTCTGCCTCCACATTGAGTAGTAACTGCCATTAAAATGTGGGGCTTTTCAAAGTGGAATAGATAAGTAGTGATTATTGCTAGAGTTAAGACGATCGTAGTTGAAAGGATATCGGGAGTAGTCGGTGTGACTACTCCCCTTCTTCTTCTTCTTCTTCTCATCTTCGATCTTCAATTTTCCCTTGGAGAGGGTTTTCTTCCTTAGGAGCGCCTTTAGTTCCAGCGTCTCCTCATCGTCATCCTCAAAGTCTCGAATGACCTCGAGGATCCTCTCCAATTTTTGGTTCTTTTCTTCTTCAACTTTCTCTTGGTTGATGCTCTTGTGTACGTCCTTCATGTCCGACATGATCTCTTCGAGCGATTAGTCCCCTTTTGAAGAGTCCTGCTCTGATACCAATTGAATGTGGCCTAGAGGGGGGAGGGGTGAATAGGCCTTTTTGATTTTTGGTCAGATCCTGTAACACATAACAAATTAATAAAATCTCGAGATATCGGACTAGTCCGGTCATGTGCGGACTAGTCCGGTGTGTACCGACTAGATTGATCAAATTTGATCGATTATCTGGATCCTAGGATGTATGCAGCGGAAATATACTTGTAATTAAAGTGTTACACTACTATGAACTAGGATGTACCACAAGTTAATCTTATATTCAATGTTTCAACATAATGTGAACAAGATTGATTGAAACCCTAGATTGATATGAAGAGTAAGAATGATATGTGCAAAATAAGAACACAAGCTCTTTATCCCGTGGTTCGGTTTCCACAGAGGCAACCTACATCCACGTTGAGGAGTCTACAAAAGGATCGGGTCTTCTACAACCCTACCCTCGTCGGATCGCCACGAAGGCCAATCCTCTTCACTAACCACAAAGGGCAAATAACCAAATTCAAGGGGCCTTCTCACAAGTTGAGGGCTCCCCGAGATTAAATATGAACACCACCAAGAACACAATCTTAAGATCACAACGAAAACCATAGGAGTGCGTTAGGGAATCAAACCAAGAGCTCAATGAGTGAAGAATTGTGTCTCTCCAATGATCAAAAGTATATCCTCAAGGGGTTGATATTTCTTGTGTTGGATTTCTTGGAGAGAGGTGTTTTATAGGCTCTTGGAAGGTGTGACGGCGCAGGGGGTCGAGAGTTGTGAAAGATGGGCCGTGCACGCCTATTTATATGGGGTTCCCAAAAGTTACCGTTAGGGTTTAGAAAGATCGGACTAGTTCGGTGTGCTGCGTGTAGGAAACCCTAGGTGTCCCAAAATATCAGACTTGTTCGGCTAAGGGAGGACTTGTCAGAGTTTTGTTGTGGAAATCTTCGAACTAGTCCGCTAAATGTCGGACATGTCCGGATATGTGAAACCCTAAGTGAATTTGGGGAACAAGTCCGCACTTGGAGGACTTGTTCGATTTAGGCCAGATGGTTTTTTCGGACTAGTCCGTGCTAATATCGGACTTGTCCAATTGACATCAGAAAGATATCGAACTAGTCCGTTGTGTTATCGGACTTGTCTGATTTTGTGCAACTTGTGAAGTATTTGGGGCACTAGTCCGCGCTAGGGAGGACTTGTCTGATTCTAGTCAGAGAGATATCAGACTAGTCCGTGGTGATATCGGACCAGTCCAGTCAGTGAAAATTTGGACTGTGAGGACAAGTCCGCATTGTGTGGACTTGTCTGATCTTGTGCAGAAAGATATAGGACTAGTCCGGGGTCAGTCAGACTAGTCCGGTCCTGTATAAATTTGTGCAATGTGTGAGATTATTTGTGCTTGAGCTCTTGGGGTGTGTTTCCTTCACACACTCCATACACAATGATCTACTACACTTGTTTCTTGAGCTCTTTTTTGCATTACTCCTCATTCTCCTTTCTTTTTGGCACTTTGCTCATTTTCTCATTAGAACCTGTGCTCATCTCAACAATGTGGTTAGGTCCTAATTTGCTTGTCATAAATGAACCAAAACCCACAAGGGATTCCTAGATGCACTTTAAAGGATTCTTGTTAAGGACCTTGCGTCGAGCCTGAGGTGGAGAAGGTGCCGGTTCAGATGGGCGCTCTTGGCGCTTCTTGCCTTGGCTCATAAAGGGACGAAGCAAGCCTTCTTAGTCCATCTTGGCCTCAAAATCGGAGATCTCGTCGTTGGAGCTCGACATTGTCCTGAGAATGGAATACACAAGGTATAATTTGTGAATTGATGGCAAGGAATTGCATTGAGGAATGGGAAACTAGGGTTGAGTTTAGACAAAAATCGGACTTATCTGGTATACAGGTACGGACTAGTCCGAGTGACCGGACTTGTCTGTACATGGACCGGAGTAGTCCGGTGTTCATCACCTCAAGCCCTAACTAGACGACCAATGGTGTTGCTTAATGCAATAATAGCTCAACATCAATGTAATACATCAAGGAAGCATGTATTAGGTGAAAGGAACGAAGCTATTTGATCAACAAAGAAGGAAATCACGATTTCTAGGGTTTGGGAGGAAATTTTACCGAAATTCCTTGATTCTTGGAGATGAGAGGTTGAAGGAGCGGACAAGTCCGTGGTCTTCAGTCCCTATGCAATGGAGATCTATTTCCACCCAAACTCGAAGAGTTTTGATGAAAGAATCACAAAACCGCTGTGGGGAGCTCGAGTGAAGAGAGAGGGAGAGTGTGTGGAAAGTTGTGAGAGTGAAGAAGATTAGGTTTGGCGGTGGCTAGGGTTATGGAGTCGAAAAGTTGGACTTGTCCGAAAATAATCGGACTAGTCTGAACTCTTCTAGAGCCTAAATTGGACTAGTTCGTGGCCTGGCAGACTAGTCCGGACTACCGGACACTCTGCGGACTAGTGTGCAGGGGCGGACTAGTCCGGGTAACCACAGACTAGTCCTTGGTCACTTGAACAAAAATGCTTAGCCCATTCACATATATTCGAAGGTACTTATTAAGAAAATAGGGGGCCAACAAATCAAATAATCTCGACGAATATGATCAGTAAGCATAAAATAATCAAGCAATGACCATAATTCATCAAGATCAAGTAGCTGAAACGGTTTTTTCGGAGAAAATTGAGAAAGATGATTTTCGCAACTCAAATAATATATTTTGAAGAGTCCATATAGGTATGCAAGTTTTAAGCCACATTCTGAGCATCAAGGATATTTAGTTCATTTCGGAGCTTACAAAAACATTTTTCATCAAGTGGCTTGGTAAATATATCGGCTAATTGTTTTACGATGGTGACATGGAAAATAGCTATGTCTCCTTTCATTGAGTGGTCTCTCAAAAAGTGATGTTGGATGTCTATGTGTTTGGTTTTAGAGTGTTCAACTGGATTATTAGCAATTTTTATGGCACTCTCATTATCACAAAGGAGTGGAATACAACTCATATTGTAACCGTAATCCCTTACAGTTTATCGCATCCAAAGGAGTTGTGCACAACAACTCCCGACTGCAACATACTCCGTTTCGGTCGTGGATAAGGCAATGGAATTTTGTTTCTTAGAGGACCAAGAAACTAGAAATCTACCTAGGAATTGGCGGACGCCGGAGGTATTTTTTCTCTCTACTTTGCATCCGGCATAATCTACATCGGATTATCCAATGAGATTGAACTTGGAATCTTTGGGGTACCAAAGGCCTAGGTTGGGTGTATGAACCAAATATCTCAAGATCCTTTTAAAGGCTGTTAAGTGACACTCCTTAGGATTGACATGAAAACTTGCACACAAACATACACTCAACATAATATCAGGTCTAGATGCACATAAGTAAAGTAAGGATCCAATCATGGAGCGATATACCTTTTGATCCACGCTTGGTCCATCTTAATTGACATCCAAGTGTCCATTAGTTGCCATGGGAGTCTTGATAGGCTTCGCCTTGTCCATCCCAAACTTCTTGAATATGTCTTGTGTGTACTTGGTTTGACTTATGAATGTCCCTTCCTTTTGTTGTCTCACTTTTGTAGGATCAAGAGCACGTGAAAAGCTACCAGGGAGGGATGGTAAATTTAAAAAATCTTACGCAGCAGAAACAATTAAATCCCAACCCTTTCAGCAGAAAAACATTCTCTTAAAGAAATCGTGTGTGAGACTAATCAACGTGTTTTACCATGACAAAAGTGAAGGATATCATAGAGAATCAGGCCACGAAGACGACACAACAAGAATCACTCATATCCGTTGAGAGAAACTCAAGTCACAATCAAAAGATCGAATAAAGGTCAATCTATCCTACCCGAGAAAAACAGTTCTGGAACGCTGCAAAGAAACTCATATAGATCAGAAACCACAAGTCCAATGACCGTGAAATTTTAACAGGTGATAGATAATCAAGTTGTGAAGACAACATAGAAAGAATCACGTCAATTGGATCTGTAAAACACGAGTTATGATAAAACCACCGAAGATAGGTAGTGCTGTGCAGAAAACTCGACGAGAAAAACTTGTCTGGAACAAGTCAGATGAACAAGGCACAAAAGTTCCTTTCAACAACGAATTTTATTCAATAGAACACAAGAAGTAAAGCCCCAAAGTCGTGCAACACGATCCCTGGCCTCCTTTCTTATATAACCAGCCCTTAGGCCAACCCAATCTCAACTAGGACTCTAATCCTACTCAAATCATGAATTGAAACTCTTCATAACTGCTTAGGACTATTCTATACGCAAATTGAAGAAATCTTAAGACGTCCAAACACCTTAGGAACGTATCCCACATTCCTAAAACAACTCAAATTCATGGCCCACACAAAATCCTATCATAACGAACTCAAATCTTTCCATATTTGAGTCAAGCACGACCTAGCCGCAGCTTGAGTCCATAACCTAGTCGGTTGGACTTTTCTGACCAGTTTTTTATGTTCACATCTCTTCATCACGCCTCGAAACCATGTAGCCACATACATGAAATCCTTTCATACGTGCAAAAATCTTCCAACGACGTCCACGATACCTTTATATGCATTATTCTTGATTCATACATGTTGTGCGACCTCCCGATCAACTCAACCACAATTCCTCCCAAACTTGGTCGTTGAACCTCATTTTCTCCCTAAGATTAGTTCAATCGATCCCGTCACCAGCCATGTCGTGAACTCAAGCAACACCTGCATATTAATAAACAACCAAACCATACGAGCCCAAGTCCGCGACTTGACTCAAATTAGTTCCAAACACAACACCTTACGTGAGCACCTCACATAAGCATGTTGCAAAGAATAGCAAAACGATATCAGCCATATCAACCAAAACGCACCAAAAACTTAGCAAATGAATACTAAGCAATCCTTCCAACAATGTAAAGCAAGTTCGAAACATTTGATAGTAAAAGCAGGAACATTGCGATCAAGCTCTGAACCTTGCGAAATCTAACCGGAGCTTTAGCCGGAGCTTACCAAAGCTAGTACAACCTAGCACCGGAACTTACTAAAGCTAGTACAACCTAGCGCTGGAACTTACCAAAGCTGGTCGGAACTAGTCAACCCAAAAGCCGGAGCTAGAAAAACATGTTGGAGCTAACCAACATAAGTCGGACCTAGCAAAAACATATCGGAGCTTTATAAAGACATGCCGGAGCTATCAAAGACATGCCGGAGCTAAAGACAAAGCTCACTGGAGCTACCCAAAAACAGGTCGGACCTAGACAAAGAAAGTCGTACCTATTGTCAAACCTTGCAGAAGCTCGGAGCTAGAGTCAGACCTTGCTAAAAAGATGTTATGACAGCATTCAAAACTTTTATTGTCAAAGCCAATGTATTCAGCACACATAGGTCTCACAATCTCCCCCTTGATGAATGCATTGGCAACACTACTTAAGACCCGAACATTGGCTTATTCACATTAAAAGTTTTGAAAACAATTTCTCCCCCTTTGTAAAATAGAAATAAAATGAGAAAAAGAAATTCTCCCCCTGAGAAGAATCGTGCCAAAAACAATTGGGAACATGTGCAATGTGTAATCAACTTATCTTTAAAAATTCACATATTACCTCTCCCCGTTTGACAATGTATTCAACAAGGTTTATAAGACAAATTTTAATTGTTATGAGCATATTATAACATATACATATAAACAAAGCTCATCCAAGTCATACTATCAAGTAACTTACACTATCACATCAATGAAATACATAAAATAGTGTAAGCCATGCTAGAGATCTAATGTAATTTTCAATTTAGCAAGTCATGATCTCACAAACTTAACTATTTCAAAGCCTGAAAGCATGACACTTGTTGCTGCATTTTATTATTTTTCAAAGCACAAATTTAGATCATATGATATTTGCAAGAGATTATATGTGCATCTGCCTTATTCTAACCAACCAAGCCGAGCCTATGTCATTTGACAATCAGAAGCTTAAGAAAATGGTCTTAGTCATACACAACTTCTTCCAAGTTCATATCTAAGTGCAATGATAAGCCATCTAAAAAGAAGAATTGTGATGCATGCGTATTCTCTTGATCTTTTGTCAACTTATATTTGTTCATAAAAACTCAACATGTAAGTTGATTACTTGATTAATTCTTTATGATTAAAAGCACTTGTGAGCATACAACAAGTTCAACACAGCAAGAAAGTTCGACCATGACCAGATTTAGTGTAAGTAATTATTCCAATTACTAGACATGGCAAACACTACAAAATGTATAACACAAGTAATGTAGTAAGAACTTTCAGCATGTAAAAGAATCACAAAGTCATATATGTATCAAATACTATGCTCATATTATTTTAATTTCAGATTCGCACATAGAATTCTCAAGTTTCAAAAACTCCCCCTCAATGTAAGCCATGAGGATGCATAACCCCTATTTCACTATGAATAAAAGCAAAAACGAGTGAAATCCAAAGGTTTTGTAAAAATGTCAGCCAATTGTTGTTCGGTATCTACATGATGAAGCACAATGTTTCCTTTTTCAACATTATCACATAGAAAGTGATACCTAATGTCAATGTGCTTAGTTCTAGAATATTGCACGGGGTTTTTAGCAATTCAAATGTCACTAGTGTTATCACAAAACAGTGGAATACTATCTAGATCAACCCCATAATCCTTAAGTGTTTGAACAATCCAAAGAATTTGTGAGCAAGTACTAGCAACAGCTACATATTCCGATTCAGCTGTGGATTGTGCAACTGAGTTTTGTTTTCTAGAGGACCAAGCAACAAGTGAATTACAAAGAAAATGACAAGCATCGGAAGTAATTTTCCTATCAATCCTACAACCTCCAAAATCATCATCGGAAAAAGCTTTCAAAGTAACGGTTGAGGAAGAAGGAAGAAAAATGACAAATTCTTGAGTTCCATGTAAGTACCTGAGAATCCTTTTAAGGGCTTTACGATGTGAACCATGTGGCGGGGCTTGAAACCGTGAAGAAAGACATACACTGAATTTTATGTCCGGTCTTGATGTCGTGAGGTACAGAAGTGATCCGATCATGCTTCTATATTCTTTTTGATCCACGGGTTCACCATCTTCATCAAGTTCAAGTGTTGTTGCTGTTCCCATTGGTTTCCGAAGAGGCTTGGTTTTGTCCATGTTGAAGCGCCTTAGGAGGTATTTTGTATACTTCATTTGATGCACAAAGGTACCCTCCTTGGTTTGCTTGATTTGCAGCCCAAAAAGTACGTGAGTTATCCCATCATACTCATCTCAAATTCTGAACTCATCATAGCTGAAAACTTGGACACAAGATCATGAGAAGCACAACCAAAGATAACACCATTCACATACACTTGAACGAATAATGAGTCATTGCGTTGCTTAAGCACAAAAAGATTTTTATCAACCTTGCCCATGGTAAACCCCTTTTTAAGTCAGAATGTTTTTAACCTATCATACCATGCTCTAGGGGCTTGTTTGAGACTCTATAAAGCTTTGGACAGTTTGTAAACATGATTAAAAAATCTGAATTTTCAAAACCTGGTGGTTGTTTGACATAAACCTCCTCATCTATGTAGCCATTAAGAAAAGCAGTTTTAACATCCATTTGATAAATCTTAAAACCTTTAGATGCAGCAAAAGCTGTCAAAATTCTTATGGCTTCTAATCTAGAAACAGGAGCAAAAGTTTCATCAGAATTTAGACCTTCAACCTGAGTGAAACCTTGAGCAACCAACCTAGCCTTATTCCTAACTACAACCCCATCCTCACTTTTTTTATTTTTAAACACCCATTTAGTTCCAATTAAAGTGTGACCCTGAGGTGGAGGTACAAGTTTCCAAACATTATTTCTTTCAAAATTTTCTAACTCTTCGTGCATGGCAATAATCCAAGATTCATCAGTGGGTGCGTGTGATATATCTTTGGGTTCAAAAGAAGCAACAAAAGCAGAATGACCATGAGAGTTTGGATCGCAAAACCTGGACCGTGTGACTCGTTCGTGGAAGCTTCTAATAATTTGTTGTGGAGGATGACTTTTGAGAACCCGGAGGGGAGTGGACACTTCAAAATCTTCTTCTTCTTCATGTTCATCACAAATCAATGAGCTTGTGACTTGAGGAGGATCTGGACCAGCAATGGTGGTCATCGGCGCTGGCTGTGAATCAAAATCAGGAGTTGGAACAATGTCATTAGCTGCTGAATCTTCGTGCAGCAGCACCACTTCTTCCTCATCTTAAACGAAAATGCTCTCCCCCTGCGGATATGTATCTGAACCTGCAATGTTTGAGCTAGTTTCTGGGCTAGCTTCATCAAAAGACACATCACAAGTCTCCACAATTTTGTTAGTGTCACGTAAAAGCACACGGTAGCCTCTAGTATGAGATGGATAACCAAGAAACATGCCATCAACAAATCTAGGTTCAAATTTCTCAAGATTACCATGTTCCTTAACAAAGAATTTGCAACCAAAAACCTGAAAGTGTGTAACACTAGGCCTATGTCCAAACCGGATCTCATATGGTGTTTTACCTAGCTTAGCGCGCAAGAAAACATGATTTGAGACATAACAAGCAGTTGCAATCGCATCAGCCCAAAATTTCCTAGGAGTTTGATATTCATCAAGCATAGTCCTAGCCATCTCAACTATGGTTCTGTTCTTTCCTTCTACAATACGTTTTATTGAGGTACATATGGTGAAGAAAATTGATGATCTATTCCATTTTTAGCACAAAAGTGATTGAACGATTGATTTTTAAATTCGGTTCCATTATCACTTCTAATTGCTTTTAAAGATCCTGGTTAATCAATTGATAATCTAAGAAATAAAGTCCTAAAGTGATTAAAAGCTTCATTCTTAGATGCCATAAAGTAAACCCAAGAGTATCTAGAATAATCATCAACAATCACAAGAACGTACCATTTACCTCCAAAGGATTGAACGCGTGAAGGTCCTACGGTGTCAAGGTGCTAAAGTTAACCCGGTTGAGTTGTCATGATCATTGTGAGAGGAGTATGTGAACCTGCAACCATCTTAGCATGTCTAGAAGAAGAGCACACAATTTCTTTGTCCCCTTTAAGCTTAGGCAGCCCACGTATGCGATCAAGAGCACTAATACGCGTTAGATGATCAAAGCCTATGTGACCAAGTCTACGATGCCAAAAATATATATCTTTGGAATCATTAGCAACTAGACACCTATGCTTAGAAGAAGACATATCAAAATCAGCTTTAAAAACTCTTCCAAAACAAGACATGTTAAACAAAAGCTCACTATTTGAATCTACAACTTTGCATCAATTTTTATTGAAAATAATTTCCAAATTTTCATCTAGCAATTGTGAAACAGAAAGCAAGTTGTATTTCAAATTTTTGACATGTGCCACATCCTTCAAAGTGTAGTGATCATTTACTCTAACCGAACCATTAGCAATTATAGGAGTTGAAGAATTATCGGCAAAAGTAACATTCTCTACACGTGACACAAAAAAGAGGGAGGAGAACCACTCTTTGTTACCGGTCATGTGGTGTGAGCAACCTGAATCCACAATCCAAATGTTCCCCTTCCTCAAGCGTGTAACCTACATAGAAGAACAACGTCGATGACTCAATACTGGGGTTGGTCAAAAGTCAATTAGGAGTCTAGTATTGAGTCACACGACGTCCAACAGGAATAACACGCGAAAGCTGAGATAAAACACCAGGTTTTTGAGCCAAAACTTGAGGATTTTTGTATCCAACTACTGTCCTACGAGATGTTGCATGTGTAGCACGAAAAACAGTAGGTTTGGGAGCAAATTTTGTATGTTTTTGACTCATTACAGCAGGTTGCATGTTCCTATCATTTGGTTTAGCATGTGCAGCAAATTTTGTATGAAAGTTATGAGATCTAGCAATCATTCTTTCTTTTTTCTGTTGTTTAGCTAGTCTATAACAAAAATCTATGATATGACCATCTCTACCATAGTAGGTACAATGAAATTTAACTTTGTGTTCATGTCTAGATGAGCAAGCAACATTTTTATTTGAAATCGAATGAGACAACACTCCTGCAGATTTAAAAACCACTTCTTTTTGTTTTGGAGCTATTTGAATCAAACCACTTCCTAATGAATTTACAGTTTTAGGTGGATGTGCCTTAGCATGAGCATGAGAATCAAAACCTAAACCAGTTTTATCATTGCAAGACTTGAAAGAATTTAGCAGGATGATTAGGTTCTTATTCCCATTACAAAACCGATCTAATGTCCTATGCATGTTATCAAGTTTATTGGACAGATCAAGGCAATTTTCACATGAAGTTTTTCATTTTAATTTGCAATTGGAACAAAATTTAACTTCATGAGAATGTAAAGCATTGTTCAATATAGAAATTTCGTTCATAGCATCTTGTAGTTTCTTATCAAGATCGTCACAAGTAGAACAATGCAAATCAAATGTAGAACAGCTAGCATCTTTCAAGTTTTCATCATTAATTGCAGCAACCTCTCTATTCTTTTCAATTTCTAACTCAAGTTTATCACGTGTGGAGGTGTGCGCACTTCTTAATGAGGACAATTGTTGATATATTAAATCATATGAGGGACATGCATGATCAATAGGAATCAAAGTTTTTAAACGGTTGATTTCAGATTCTAGTGATTCAATTTTAGCAACACTATCCCTAAGCTTTTTGTCCTTTTTCTTAACTATAATAGTTGCACGAGAAATTTCATCACACATTTCATTACAGGTAGAACATAACTCATCGTCATCACTGTTGTGTCCTGCATCCTCCTGACTTGATCTTGATCTTGTTTTGCCCACCATGAAGAATAAGTTTGCGAGATCATCATCATCTTCATCACTTTCAAAGTCTACATCACTTGAACCGAGCTCTTGAAGTGCGGTGATGAAGTTGTTAATCATCTTGCGTCCTATGGTACCCTTCTTTTTCTTGTTGGGGTTTCTAGAGGTGGTCATGACCTTGTTCTGTTTTTCTTCACGGGTAGTAGGACCTGAAAGGTTAGGGCATTCTGTACGAAAATGTTCTATCTTACCACATTCAAAACAATGTTGAGGTCCAAAGCTTCCTCTCCTCCTAGTGCTCACATTTTGCAATGCTTTTGAGAACCTAGTAGAGATGAGTACTAACTGCTCTTCTGGAAATTACTCGATCTGTTCAAGGGTTAGAGAGGACAACAAAGCAAGTGTACCACAAGATGAAGATTGACCGGAGCTAGACATGTCACATTGAGAAACAAAAGCAATAGATATGTTGGGGTTCTTACGTGATATCATGTCAATTTCCTGAGTTTTTAACCTGGAATATAGCACATCAAAAGTAAGTGTACTCATGACAGTAGATTCACGAATAGATGTGACTTTCATCTCCCAAATTGGCATATCTAATGCACTTAACAATTGCTTAGCATTTTCAGCATCTGAAAAATTAACATTGACACTACACAAGTTGCTGAAAATTTTATTAAAGCGACCGAAAAGGTCATCAATAGACTCACTAAGATGCATCTCGAAGCGCATGTATTCTTTCTTGAACATGTCTTTCCTTACCTCCTTGATCGTGTTGGATCCTTCGTGGTAGTCACAATGTGCTTTCTATACATCGTATGCAGATCGGATGTGTGCAACACGGTCGAAGTCGCTTTGAGTTAATCCTTGTATGATCAAGTTCCGAGCCTTGTTGTTGTTGTCGACATCTCTCAGATTTGTAGCTGTAACTTGATCGTTTGACGGCACTTCGTAAGGCTTGTACAACTTCTGCCATATTGCAAAGCCTTGAGCCTGGATGAAGGCTTCCATACATGCCTTCCAAACCTGAAAATCAATGCCACTAAAGACACAAGGTTTTGCGGAGTATTTATCCATGATGTTTAGTCAAAATATGTGCAAATCATAGAGATTAGAGCAACATGTCTATGATACCAATTGTAGGACCGAACAGCACGTGAAAAGCTACCAGAGGGTGGGTGAATGGTAGATTTCAAAAATCTTACGCAGCGAAAACAATTAAATTCCAATCCCTTAGGCAGAAAAAACGATCTGTTAAAGAAATCGTGTGTGAGACTAATCTAAACGTGTTTCACCATGACAAAAGTGATATATATCATAGAGAATCAAGTAACGAAGACGACACAACAAGAATCACTCAAATCCGTTGAGAGAAACTCAAGTTACAATCAAAAGATCGAGCAATGGTCAATCTGTCCTACCCGAGAAAAACAGTTCTGCAACGCTACAAAGAAACTCGTGTAGATCAGAAACCACAAATCCAATGACCGTGGAACTTTGATAGATGATAGATAATCAAGTTGTGAAGACAACCCAAAAACAATCACGTTAATTGTATCTGTAAAACTCGAGTTATGATAAAACCACCAAAGATAGGTAGTGCTGTGCAGAAAACTCGACGAGAAAAACTTGTCTGGAACAACTCGGATGAATAAGGCACAAAAGTTCCATTCAACTACAAATTTTATTCAATATAACACAAGAGGAACAGCCCCAAAGTCATGCAACACTAGCTCTGACCTCACTTGCTTATATAACCAGCCCTTAGGCCAACCCAATTTCAACTAGGACTCTAATCCTACTCAAATCACGAATCGAAACTTTCCATAACTGCTTAGGACTCTTCTATACGCAGACAGAAGCAATCTTAAGACTTCCAAACACCTTAGGAACGTATCCCACATTCCTAAAACAACTCAAATTCGCGACCGACACGAAATCCTATCATAACCAACTCAAATCTTTCCATATTTGAGTCAAACACGACTCAACCGCAGCTTGAGTCCATAACCTAGTTGGTTGGACCTTTCCGACCAATTCTTTATGTCCACATCTCTTCATCACGCCTCAGAACCATGTAGCCACGCCCATGCACTCCTTGCATACGTGCAAACATCTTCAAACAACGTCCACGATACCTTCATATGCATTGTTCTTGATTCATACATGCTGCGCGACCTCCCGATCAACTCAACCACTATTCCTCCCGAACTTGGTTGTTGAACCTCATCTTCTCCCTAAGACTAGTTCAATGGATCCCGTCACCAGCTATGTCTTGAACTCAAATAACACCTGCACATGTATAAACAACCAATCCGTACGAGCCCAAGTCCGCGACTTGACTCAAATTAGTTCCGAACACAACACGTTATATGAGCACCTCACATAAGCATGTTGCAAAACATAGCAAAACGATATCAGCCATATCAACCAAAATGCACCAAAAACTTAGCAGATGAATACTAAGCAATCTTTCCAGCAATGTAATGCAAGTTCGAAACATTTCAAAGTAAAAGCAGGAACTTTGCGATCAAGCTCTGAACCTTGCCAAAGCTAACCGGAGCTTGAGCTGGAGCTTACCAAAGCTAGTACAACCTAGCACCGGAGCTTACCCAAGCTAGTACAACCTAGCACCAGAACTTACCAAAGCTAGTATAACCTAGCGCCGGAACTTACTAAAGCTGGTTGGAACTAGTCAACCCAAAAGCCGGAGCTAGAAAAACATGTCGGAGCTAACCAACATAAGTCGGAGCTAGCAAAAACATATCGGAGCTTAATAAAGACATGTCGGAGCTATCAAAGAGATGCTGGAGCTAAAGACAAAGCTCACTGGAGCTACCCAAAAACATGTCGGACCTAGACAAAGAAAGTCGGACCTATCGTCGGACCTTGCAGAAGCTCGGAGCTTGAGTCGGACCTTGCTAAAAAGATGTTACGGCAGCATTCAAAGCTTTTATTGTCAAAGCCAATGTATTCAGCACACATAGGTCTCACAACTTGGAATCCCAAGAAGTACTTCAGCCCTCCCATCATAGACATCTCAAACCTATCTGTCATAATCTTACTAAATTCTTCACAAAAGGATTTGTTAGTTGAACCAAAGATAATGTCATCAACATGGATTTGATAGATAAAAAGATCATTGTCGAAGTGTTTTGTAAATAATGTATAATCTACTTTTCCAATCCTAAAACCATTTTCAATTAAGAAATCTATAAGACACTCATACCAAGCTCTAGGAGCTTGTTTGAGGCCGTGGAGAGCCTTACACAGTTTAAAGACGTGTTCGGGGAACTCTCTATCTTCAAATCCAGGAGGTTTCTCCATGTACACCTCCTCCTTGATTGGACCGTTGAGGAAGACGCTTTTCACATCCATTTGGTAGAGCATGAAATCATGGTGAGTAGCATATGCAAGCAATAGTCTAATTGATTCAAGTCTAGCTACGGTAGCAAAGGTTTCATCGAAGTCCAAACCTTCGACTTGTGAATACCCTTTGGCCACAAGTCGTGCCTTGTTCCTTTTCACCACCCCGTGTTCGTCTTGCTTGTTGCGGAAGACCCATTTGGTGCCGACGACGTTCGCGTTGGGTCTCTCGATGAGTTCCCACACCTCGTTCTGTTTGAAGTTGTTCAGTTCTTCTTTCATCGCCACCACCGAGTCTGAATCATTCAATGCATCCTCAATCCTGTGTGGTTCCAAAAAGGACACAAAAGAGTAATGCTCACAAAAATTAGCTATACGGGATCTAGTTGTTACTCCCTTTTGGATGTCACTGATGATGTTGTCGATTGGGTGATCCCTTTGGATGCATTGGTGTACTCTCGGGTGTGGCACTTGCGGTATTGTATCTTCACGATCTTCTTCTTCTGCCCCTAGATGGTTGCCCTCATTGACTTGTTGATCATCTTCGTCTTCTTGAGGTTGATCTTGTGTTGAGGCTCCCCCTTGATCATTGGCTTCCACTTGTGGTTCATCTTCTTCATTTGCATTTGGAGGTGGCGCTTGTGGTCAAATATTGCCCAACGCCATTCTTCTCAATGCTTGACATGGAGCTTTTTCTCTATATAGCACACATGGATCAACTTGCTCTTCTTGAGAGCTGTTAGTTTCATCGAACACTATGTCACGTGCTACTTCAACAAGTCCAGAGGTCTTGTTGAAAACACGATTCGCGTAAGAGTTTGAATCATAACCAAGCAAGAAACCTTCATCTTCAAAATATAGCATTTAGAACCAAAAACTCAAAAATAAGAAATATTTGTCCTGTTACCGGTGAGTAGCTCATAGGATGTCTTCTTGAGTAGTCGATAAAGATCGAGTCGATTTATGGCGTGGCAAGCGGTGTTAACCGCTTCCACCTAAAACCGATTTTGAGGTCATGTATTCATCGAGCATTGTTCTCACCATCTCTATGAGGGTTCGGTTCTTCCTTTCGGCAACTCCGTTTTGTTGAGGGGAATAAGGTGCTGAAAACTCATGCTTTATGCCTTCTTCGTCTAGGTACTCCTCAACTAGAGTGTTCTTGAACTCTGTGCCATTGTCACTTCGTATGTTCTTGACCTTTAATGAGAACTCATTTTGGGCACGCTTGAGAAACTTCTTGAGGGTTTTTTGATTTTATGTCTTATCATGCAAAAAGAAAACCCAAGTGAAGCGCGAAAAGTCATCAACAATTACTAGGCCATATTTGTTACCGACGATGCTTATGTAAGCAATTGGACCGAAAAGGTCCATGTGAAGTAGCTCGAGTGGTCTTGTTGTAGTCATGACATTCTTCGCGGGATGAGGTGCTCCAACTTGCTTCCCAGCTTGGCACGCTCTATAAGGCCTGTCTTTCTCAAAAATAACATCCTTCAAACCTCGGATGTGATCGCCCTTGAGGAGTTTTTGAAGATTCCTCATACCAACATGCGCTAGCCATCTATGCCACAGCCAACCCATGTTGGTCTTTGCAATCAAGCACGTGTCAAGTTCAGCTTTATCTTTGTTGAAGTCAACAAGATAAAGCTTTCCCTTTAACACACCCTTGAATGCAATGGAACCATCACCCCTTCTATAGACGGTCAAACCCTCATTAGTGAACAAGCAATTATAACCTTTGTCACATAATTGAGATATGGACAATAGGTTATAATCTAATGAATCGACTTGTAACACATGAAAAAGAGTATGTTGAGACAATATAGCAATTTTACCAGTACCGAGCACCTTTCCTTGACTATTGTCTCCAAAATAGATGCCCTCGCTTGGATCCTCATTTTCTTCATACTCAACGAACATCCTTCTTTCTCCAGTCATATGGTTGGTGCAACCACTGTCTAGCACCCATTTCGATTTTGACGTCCGGTTCCAAAAACTGAACCAAGCTAACGCATATGTGTGCCCAGGATATTCAACACACATACACGAGTGCAATCACAAAAGAGTATACAAAAAATTACCACAGAACAAGATTAATTATCAAATTTTATTACACAAACCATATTATCCTCGAATACAAGATCTAATGAATATTAATGACAAGTTCAACTAATGCAGCGGAAATAAACTAATTAAGCAACAAGCAAACTAAGCAAAAGGGATAGCGCAGCTCCATGCAACACCACAGGCATAGCTGACGGTAGACACGGCCTAGAACTCCTCATTATCACCATTAAACTCCCAATCCTGACCTGCAACTGTTGGGGGGGATTGCAAGAGTGAGTACATGTCGTACTCAGCAAGTGTGGAAAGTATGACATGTGGCTGATTCAAATGACGACAATAATAATGGCAAAGTGCTGAAAAGTACAGTAAAACATTTGAAAAGCAATATATTATATGTATGTGAAGTAATCCCATCATAATCACGAGTAATACCATAATACCAAACTGAATTCATTACCATCATCAATAAGTCCAGATTGCACCATTGCCAATAACCATATTCAATACCAGAAATAAATCCATAACCAACCATAACCATCACCATAACCATTACCATAACCATTACTAATACCAAATACCCTCTAATCATGGAAGTTGTCCAGGTGCCCATAACCAGGAGCATGGCTATCATGATAGTTTAATTAACTCTGCAGAGTTTGTACCTCTTTACCCACGTGTTCGTGATTTCATCACTTATCGGCGAATAAGAATCTCCCTTATGCCCATGACCCGTCAGTCATATTACACACTTCCGTTGGTGTGTGGCCAAGAGATCACAAAATAGCCTTTACAAAGGGATTACTAGCCTATTTAGACCCCACTGAGGTTTCACCGGTGGCGATGCCTCCAACTGAGCACACCTTCAACCAAGGGTCCCCTCTTGAGCCATTCGGATCATAGGGTAGTACCACCAATCATCAACAAAACCAATCCGACTACCCCTTCCCCAAGCATCAACAATGGTCCAAACAGCACTAGCAAAGCCCTAATTAATCAGCTACACCGCACCCATACTTGGCCTCGTGGTGGCACTGTAGTCTTGGCTTATTCTCGCATGAACCGGTCCTTAGATCTAAAGCAAGCAAACAACCATAACATCCAACCCATCCACATACCAGGCTTGCTTAGATCACCCATCGTATTGACCAGTTCACATTAACCAGAATATCATTGATGCATAATTAAATGTGTGGTGTTGGTTTCCCATCCCAGTTGATTAAGCGAGGCAAAAAGGTAAAAAACCCTTCCCGACTCTCTACCATATATTCCAGGTGACAAGGGTGGTTAAACAAATCTAGTAAACTTCCTACCATAGGATTCCCATCAAATTGACACAAGCATGCAGTTTACAAACAAAACATTTATTTTAAAATAGGATCAATATGCTTCAAGGACACTTGCCTTGCTCTTGCTGTTGATTAGGGTCAAAGCCTTCAAACTCCTGGTGCTGTAGATCCTCCGCGGCACTTTCTAGCACAAATCCGTCTAATCCACATAATAAACATACAAGACAAGAAACACAATCAAAGAGTGCACAAATATTACTCAATATGACATGACATGCATGATTGATGCAAATGCAAGGTATAACTTGTTACTAGATTGCTTTTAATGATCACTAACTAGTTCTAATAGCTTTTAACAAGTTTATACAGGTTTGGAGCTGATTAGATCGAATTTTAGAGTCAATTCAACACAACTTAACCAGAAAGATCGGACTAGTCCGCTAGGGACCGGACAAGTCCGCACTCCGCGAGATCAGCAGATTAGGGTTTTCTAGATCGACATGAATTCGGAGATTAGGGGTTGTATTCTCGTAAGGAAAAGAGAATAGAAGGTATACCAGGTGTTTAAAACTCCAATGAACCAAGAAACTTGGAGGTAACACTTGGATCTTGATGATCTAGGGTTGGTGATGAACTTGGAGATGAATTGGTGGTGAAGGACGAAACTTGGTGGAGATCTCTATCTTTCTTCGTTTCCTCCTCTTCTTCTTCTTTCTTGGGATCTTATCCTCCCTCATTGATGGTGGCTCCCCACAAACTAGGGTTTGGGTGGGTGGAAAAGTGGCAAATAGATGTCAAACCAAGGGGTGGGGCGGTTTATATAGAGGTGGAGGCTAGGGTTAGATGGATTTCGAGTTTTGGGATGAGTAGAGGCCGGTTTAGAGTCCCACATGGGCTCTAAAAGAGTTAGGCACGGCGTCCCTAGGCCCACTTAACATGAAACCCAAGAAACAAGTCGTAAAACAAAAGATCAACTCGGAGTCGTGAAATATCGGACAAGTCCGGACAAGACCGGACTAGTCCGAAGTCGTCTAGAGAGAAAATTGGACATGTCTGGCCAAAAATCGAACAAGTCCGAATTTGAACAGAGAGGAAAAACGGACAAGTCCGCTCGAACACCGGACTAGTCCAGAAAAGTCCAGGGACTTAGCAAATTTTCAAGGATTCATGGAATATCGGACTAGTCCGCACAAAATCGGACAAGTCCGAAAGTTTCCAGGGGCAAAATCGGACTAGTCCGCAGCAAAAACGGACAACTCCGTTTTTAGTCAGAGAGAAATTGGACTAGTCCTCAGTAAAATCGGACTAGTCCGCACTTTCCTGCATTTTAAGTGCGGTTTTGTTCCAAATCAATTTTAAATGCTCCGAATCAATTTTAAACTCGTTCCTCTTGTTGTGGGTTAATGTTAAACATGTATATGAGTGCAGTAGGGCATGATGCATGAAAATTAGGGTGTTACATCGATCCACTGAAGGAATAGGCCTGCAAAAACAAATCATGCCATGGTTTTAGGTACCCAAGCTTGCTTGGGTCCTTTGAGGTTAGTTACAAGAGATTTGGGCACCCACACATGAGACTTGGTGTTCCCATGGCGTGTCCCAGCATAATGAGCATAAACTTTACCAAAATTTCTTCTCATTAGAATATAGGATGCATCGAAAGTATTGAATAATAGTTGTTGTTGTTTGTGAACAGAACTAGTTCGGGAAACCGGACTTGTTCGGAGGACCAGACTTGTTCGTGCGGATACCAGACTAGTTCGGTACTCATATGTGTTGACTTTAGGCTTTCTAGCTTGAGAGGATTTTCCCTTTACAAAGGCAATGCTCTCCTTGTTATTTTTATGGCTTCTAGCATATTCTTTTTCACCATAAGAATACCCAATGCCATATTTGACATTAGGAGGTCTTGTGACCAAGTATGCATTACGTGCATATTTGATCTTCTCCTTGTCAAATATGCCACTTTCGGAAGGATGCTTGTCCTTGGTAGAGGTTGACTTGTATTTCAAGCTAGTGTCAATTTTAGCACATGAACAAGTAATAGTAGCTTCAGTTTTCAGAGGTTGAGAAGGTGAGCTTGAAGAGGATGAGGGGTCACTTTGTTTGAGTGACTCAACTTGTACCTCAAGGATCTTTTTAACTTTGGATAGGTTAGCAAGTTCGTCCTTGATGGTGGTATTTGAGTCATTTAACTTCAAGCAGGCTTCCTTGCTTGAGGCTAACTAAAGCTCTAGTGACTTGCCTCGCTCCTTTTCAAGTTTGAGAAGCTTGTCAAGTTCAAGATATTCCTCCTTTTGGGAGATAATCATATCTTCTTGACGGTTGATCAACTTCTCCTTCTCAACAAGCTGATCAAGTAGAAATTTCATTTTCGTAGCTATTTTATTATCTAAGCCAACGAGCATGTCTTCATTATCACTAGCGACTTCACTATCAGTAGAAAAGGAATGCAAGGAAGAGGATTTGGTTGTTCCCTTTCATTTACCTTCCTTTGTCATAAGGCAAGTGTCGTTGCCCTTCCATGCGCTGAGATTTGGAAAGAGGGTTGACTTCTTAGTTGTCTTCTCGATGGCTATGCTAGCCATCTCCTCTTCCTCTTTGGATGAGGACTCATCATTTGAGTCCCACTCCTTTCCTAGGTGCGCTTGTCCAGCATGCTTCTTCTTCTTGAAGAATATCTTGGGTTGAGCTTCGTTTCCTTGGTCTTCTTCTTGTTTTCTTCATACAGGCAGTCAACTATAAAGTGGTCATATTCACCACAGTTATAGCATGTCCGCCTCAGCTTCGGTCTTGATTTTTCTTTGTATTTTCCTTCACTTGATTTTCCCCCTTGTCTATTCTTCATCATTTTCTTGAATCACTTCATGAATAGGATCATGTTTTCTTCATCTATGTCACTGCTCTCATCATCGTTGTCCTCTTCTTGTTGAGCTTCTCAAGTTTATTTTGACAAGAGTTTGCAAGTGGACTTCAAAGCAACCCCTTTCTTCTTTGCTGAAGTGAGGTCGGCAATCTCCTTGACATGCTTTGCTTGCTTTTCCATCATCTCAAAATTGATGATTTTCCCAAGCAGCTCATCCGGGGTCATTTTCTTGTACCCGGGGCTTTCTCTAATCATCGAGCAAGGGGTGACATTGCGAGGCATGAAATCTCTAAGGATGAGCTTCACCACCTCGTGATCGTTCCACTTCTTGCTTCCTTATGCTCGAACTTTGTTGATGAGCGTCTTTAACCGGTTGTACATGTCTTGCGGAGACTCATCTTCTTCTATTGTGAATCTTCCGAATTCTCCTTCGATCATTTGGATCAACGCTTCTCGCACATGACGATCGCCTTCATGTGCAGTTTGCAATGTATCCCAAATTTCTTTCACAATCTCGAACCCATCCACCTTGGTGAACTTGTCCCGACTTAGAGAGGATGTAATGACTGCTGCAGCTTGAGCATTCCGATGAATTACTTTCTCTTGACTTGGTGTAAGCTCTTCATCGTCGTCCGGGATATCTATTCTTGTACACACAATATGCCATAAACTGGGATTGAGTGATATTAAGTGCATTTTCATGTTCTGCCTCCACATTGAGTAGTCATTGCCATCGAAGTGTGGGGCTATTCCTAGAGGAATAGATAAATAACAGTTGTTGTTAGAATTAAGACGATCGTAGTTAAAAGGATATCGGGAGTAGTCGGTGTGACTACTCCCCTTCTTCCTCTTCTCGTCCTCGACCTTCACTTTCCCTTTCGAGAGAGCTTTCTTCCATAGGAGCGCCTTGAGTTCAAGCGTCTCCTCATCGTCATCCTTGAAGTCCTGGATGGCATCGAGGAGCTTCGCCAATTTTTGAGCTTTTTTGTCTTCAGCCTTCTCTTGGTTAAGACTCTTGTGCACATCCTTCATGTCCAACATGTTCTCTTCGAGTGATTAGTCTCTTGCGAAGAGTCATGCTCTGATACCAATTGAATATGTCCTAGAGGGGGGGGGGGTGAATAGGCCTTTTTGAAATTTAGTCGGAACCTGCAACACTTAACAAACTGATCAAATCCTGAGATATCGGACTAGTCTGGTACAGTGCGGACTAGTCCGGTATGTGCGGACTGGATTGATCAAGTTCGATCAATGATTTCAATACAAGCACAGTACGCAGCGGAATATAGTGTGTAACTTGCAAGTATTGAGTCAATGAAGTCAAGTATAATGCAAACCAATTCTTGTTTCAAAGTTATAATGTAGGTTATGCAAGATTGACAAAACCCTGGAATGTAATATGAAAATTAAGAACAAGTATGACACAAGAGTTTATACCGTGGTTCGGTTCCCACTGAGGCAACCTACATCCACGTTGAGAAGCCCATGAAAGGATCGGGTCTTCACTGACCCTAACCTTGTCGATTCGCCACGAAGGCCAATTCACTTCCACTATCACAAGGGGCAAATCACAAAGTTCAAGGGGCCTTCTCACAAGTTGAGGGATTTCCAAGATTACAAAGCAAACACCACCAAGAACACACTCGTAAGATCAACAATGAAACACCAATAGGAGTGTGTTAGAGATCAAACCCAAGAGCTCAAACTTGTAGAATTGTGTCTCTCCTTTGATCCAAGATGAATCCTCAAAGGATGGATCTTTCTTGCATTGGATTGCATGGAGAGATGTGTTTTCTAAGCCCTTGGAGGGTGTGACGGCGCAGGGGTTCGAGAGTGTTGATAGTTGGGTCGTGCACATCTATTTATATGGTGTTTCCAAAAGTTACCGTTAGGGTTTAGAGGGTCCGGTCTAGTCCGTGGTGTAGTCCGGACTAGTTCGGTGTGCGGCGTGTAGGAAACCCTAAGTGTCCATGAATATCGGACTTGTCCGGCTAGGAGCGGACTTGTCCAATTTTAGACATAAAGGTTTTCGGACTTGTCCGTGCTGATATCGGACTAGTCCGGTATGGTGATACCCTTAGTGAATAAAGGACAAGTCCGCACTTGGAGGACTTGTCCGATTTTAGTCGGAGGGTTTTTCGGACTAGTCCGTGAAGAGATCGGACATGTCTGTTTTTAGTTAGAGGCATTATCGGACTAGTTCGGACATTATCGGACTAGTCTGGTGCGGACAAGTACGGACTGGCAGGACTTGTCCGAACCTATACAGAGAGGATATCGGACTTGTCCGGTGTATATCGGACTAGTCCGTTTTTCCTGTGAAATATGAAGTGTGTGAGGATTTTTTTTGTGCTTGAGCTCTTGGGATGTGTTACACCAACACACTCCAAACACAATGATATATTCTATTCAGCCCTTGAGCTCTTTTCCAAATTGATCCTCATTCTCCTTTCTTTTTGGTGCTTTCTTCATTCTTTCATTAAAACCTGCGCTCATCTCAATAATGTAGATAGGATCTCATTTGTTTGTCATAAATCAACCAAAACCCACAAGGGATGCCTAGATGCACTTTCAGCAACCACCAGGTTTTGAAAATCCAAATTTTCCTAATCATGTTTATAAACTATCCAAAGCTTTGTACGGTCTAAAACAAGCACCTAGAGCATGGTATGATTGGTTAAAAACAATCATACTCGAAAAGGGGTTTACCGTGGGCAAGGTTGATAAAACCTTTTTGTACTTAAGCATGGCAATGACTCATTATTCATTCAAGAGTTTGTGGATGATATTATTTTTGGTTGTGCTTCTCATGGTCTTGTGTCCAAGTTTTCAGCTATGATGAGTTTAGAATTTGAGATGAGTATGATGGGAGAATGCACATACTTTCTAGGGCTGCAAATCAACCAAACCAAGGAGGGAACTTTTGTGCATCAAGCGAAGTATACAAAACACCTTCTCAAGCGCTTTAACATGGACAAAAGCAATCCTCTTCGGATACCAATAGGAACAACGACACTTGAACTTGATGAAGATGGTGAACCCATGGATCGAGCATGATTGGCTCACTTTTGTACCTCACGACATCAATACGGGACATACAATTCAGCATATGTCTTTGTGCACGATTTCAAGCTTTCCCACGTGCTTCACTTCGTCAAGCCATCAAAACAATTCTCAAGTACTTACATGGAGCTCAAGAATTTGGCATTTTTCTTCCTTTTTCCTCAACCGTTACTATGAACGCTTTATTCGGATGTTGATTTTTGGGGTTTTAGGATTGATAGAAAAAGTACTTCAGGTGCTTGTCACTTTCTTGGTAATCCATTTCTTGCATGGTCTTCTAGAAAACAAAATTTAGTTGCACAATCCACGGCTAAATCTGAATATGAAACTATTGCCAGCACTTGCTCATAAATTCTTTAGATTGTTCAAACACATAGGGACTATGGTGTTGATGTAGATAGTGTTGTCCTGTTTTGTGATAACACTAGTGCCATTTGCATTGCTAGAAACCTTGTGCAACATTCTAGAACAAAGTGCGTTGACATTGAGTATCACTTTCTCTGTGATAATGTTAAAAAAGGAAACATTGTGGTTCACCATGTAGATATACTGAACAACAATTGGCTAATATTTTTACAAAACCTTTGGATTTCACTCGTTTTTGTTCCATTCGTAGTAAAATAGGGGTTATGCATCCTCATGGAGTAAATTGAGTGGGAGTTTTGAAAATTGGAAAGTCTATGTGTGAATCTGAATTTAAAATATTATGAGCATAGTAATTCATACATATATGACTTTTTGATCCATTTTACATCCTGAAAGTTCTTACTACATTACTCGTGTCATATATTTTGTATTTTTTTACCATGACTAGTAATTGGAATAATTACTTACATTAAATCTGGTCATGATCGAAGTTTCTTGTTGTTTTGAACTTGTTTTTTAGCAAAGGACGGTAGGGAAGGCCCCGACTGTGTTATATTAATATGTATAGTGAACGGTAAAAGAGTTACAGTTGAGTACTTGGATTGGTACTGGAAGAGCTTGGCATTTCTGAGCTAGGAATGGAGAAGTTCAGTCCCGAGATCTAGTCTAGCACAACAGAATTTAGGGGAGAGGGGCATCTATTACATTGCAGGGTTAGGCAGGAAAAGAATTTTTTTTCCATTCAGAGAGTGATGGTTGGATGCTCCTGAAGATGAATTCATTGCATTGCTTCCATATTTCCCAGGCCGCTGTGATGAAGACTACAATGAATGGTGGTCTGTCCATCTTTGCTCCGTACTAATATGCTCCCATTTCCACACCAAAATGTTCAATGGTTGCAGCTATCCGGCCTTTTGCATATGGTCAGCTTTCACTTGCCGACACATACCACACTCGGCTATGTACTTTGCAATTTCTCTTTTCATTCATGTCCACTAAAATCTTGTCTTTATATTTTAATATATTTTATTGCTGCCTGGATAAATAGAATATTTGGAAAAATGAGCTTCGTCTAAGATTTTCTTCCACAGTGCCATATCACGGGGTACCACTATTCAGTCTTTGAACCATAGAGTATCATGTTCATCCTTGCGGAAGCATTTCATTTCTCCATTCTTCTTTCTCCTCTGTATGTGCGACATTCCCTTGTCTTTCCGTTGTACTTCCAAAATCTCCTCTCATATCGTAGGGATGAGAGCAAGATTATATAATGCTCCATATGGAACCAAGTATAAACACAAATCGTCCTCTTCCATCGGGGTAATGGACAGATTATTAACACGGGACTTGCGACTCAGTGCATTGGCAACCACATTCGCCTTGCTAGGGTGGTAATGAATCTCAATCTCTTAATCTTTGATAAACTCTAACCAACTCCGTTGTCACATATTCATCTCTTTCTAAGTTAAGATATATTCCATGCTCTCGTGATCGGTGTAGAGATGCACTAGGTTGCCTAGCAAATAATGCCTCCCCATTTACAGCACGAGCACCACGGTAGCGAGCTCAAGGTCATGAGTTGGGTAATGTTGCTCATGATTCCAGAGCTGCCATGATCCATATGCAATCACACGTCCGTGTTGCATCAATACGTAGCCGATACAAATGCCAAACGCATCACAATAAACGTTGAAAGATTTGGTTGTATTCTGCTGAGCTAGCACTGGGGCTGTTGTGAGATGCTTTACCAATGCTTCAAATGCATCCTCACATGTCTTGCTCCAATTATATTTAGTCCCCTTTTTTGGAAGCTCCATCATTGGCTTAGCAATTTCTGAGAAGCTCGGAATGAACCTCCGATAGTACCCTGCCAATCCGAGAAAGTTGCAAACTTCGTGAACGGACTTTGGAGACTCCGATTTCAGAACTTGGACAATTTTGCTTGGATAACAGTGATATCCTCCACTGAAATAATATGACCAAGAAATGGCACTTGTCTGATCCAAAACTCACACTTGCTGAATTTTTCATAGAGCTTGTGATCTCGCAATTGTTGGAGCAGGATATGCAAGTGTTTTGCATGTTCTTCCTCTGAGTTCGAATAAACCAGAATGTCATCGATGAAGGTTACGATAAATTTGTCCAACTTCGGCATGAAGATCGAATTCATGAGATACATGAATTGAGCTGGCGTGTTGGTAAGTTTGAAATACATGACAAGATATTCATAGAGTTCGTATCTCGACAAGAATGCCGTCTTTAGTATATCTTCCGGTTGGATTTTAATTTTATGATATCCGGACCATAGACCCATCTTCAAGAATACCTTAGCACCCAATAGTTGAACAAATAAAATATCGATCCGCAGTAATGGATACTTGTTATTCATCGTTACGACCTTGAGCGGACGATAATTGACACATAGACGTAAAGTTTTGTCTTTCTTATTTACAAATAATGTGGAGCAGCACCAAGGTGATGAACTTGGGCGTATCAGACCTTTGTCCACCATGTCCTTCAAATGTTTGTTGACGGTCGTTATATACCAATTTTGACCGTCAATATAACTAAATTATGTGAGGGAATCAATATTTATTACACACATCATAGTTATATTTAACATAATTCAACTTGTACTTGGAGAAATAGTGCATGAAGGAGTTTTTTATGCAGAAATGAAGGAGAAGGAGGGAAGCAACCTTGAAAAGTGCCACTCCAGCCAATCACGCGATGACATGTGGTATCACATGGATCCATGGACCCATTCCCAAGCGTATTCGAGGGAATCCAACGACAATTCACGCAGGGAAGGAACATGGGCCCACATATTAGTCACCTAGAGGAAGCACAACCGAGGGGGGGGGCAGGACCAGGTTGGCTGACCCCCTAGCTCGACCGACTTGGCCCTGGCGTCAAACCCGGTCAACTTCCACATGTTGGCTCCTCATGTCTCCCTGAAGGCGGTGAGGACTTATTCGCGTGCCAATTGTGGCGGGAACTGCCTCTACTCTGTGTATAAATAGGGTGGGTGCCTCACTTCTCCCATACACCACTCAAGCATTCTCACCACCACTATAGTCTAATTAGGTATTAATATGAATACATTAGTGCTTGGTCCCAACATTGGTTAAACAATGTTTAGGTTAGTCACTATCTTAGGATGATATTTCTATCTGAACTCTTAATGTATTTACTTAACATGTAAGTGTGGTGCTTAGATAGTTAAGTAGCATTGGATGTCTCGTAGACCCACGGGTTGTAGGGGTAGGCGGCTGGTGGTGACTGTTGACGTTTCTTACATGCAGAATAAATTTTGCAAGCGCACAGAAACTATCGGTGTAGCATTTCCCCTTAAAAGAGTATTCCAAGGCCATAATTTATTTTATACCAAAGAAAGGTGTGGCATTCTGGCACAAAGCTTAATAGGATTGATAGAATACTGATACCACCAAGGTATACTTTCTTTTCTTGAAGCCCAACTGCAAAGACACCGAGGTTAAGTGTGCTTGGCCCGGAGCAATTTACGAACGGGTGACCGACCGGGAAGTCTTCCCAGGTGCGCACGAGTGAGGACAAAATGTGCAGAAAAGACTAATGTTGGTCTATGGGGCTAGCCTATGATCCTAGAGAGCTGCCAGAAGTAACGACTGCTAGGCCCGTAGTGGCTGGGGTGTTACAAAATGGTATCAGAGCCGACCCTCGCGGTTTCACGAGTGTATATGGGACCGGTAGTTGGGACGTACACATGACGCATGGGTCCTCTATGAGGGACACGGTATGGTATGTATGTCAGTACTAAACGTATGGAAGTAGCCAGGAGGGGACGTTCCTGTCTTGGGAGTTGATCGATGAGGACGTCGGTCTTATAAGGGGGGTGGATTGTGACATCCTGGCTCAAAGCTTAATAGGATTGATAGAATAATCATACCACCAAGGTATACCTTCTTTTTTGGAAGCCCAACTGCAAAGAACTCCAAGGTTAATTGTTCTTGGCCCAGAGTAATTTACGGATGGGTGATCGACCGAGAAGTCTTCTCTGGTGCACACGAGTGAGGACAAAATGTGCAAAAAAGACTAGTGTTGGTCTGTGGGGCTAGTCTGTGATCCTAGAGAGCAGCCAGAAGTAATGACCACCAGGCCCGTAGTGGCTGGGGTGTTACAGAAGGCTAGGTGAAAGTGTAGCAATCATCAAATAAAAGGAGTAGATTGGTAAGGTAATGTTCTAGTGAAGACAAATAATAGATAAGTGGAGGTAGTGTGACACACACAAGAGCATTCTATTGTAAGGGGCCTCTAATACACATATACATAGCCTAGGTTCGATACTAATGAGCATGTCAATGGTGAATCCTTATGCTAAATTGTTCAACACATCGGGTGTGGGTTTACCCATAGCAATACTAGGGCGACTCCCGCCAAGAGCATGCGGCATAGCCGAACGTGGAGGATTGCAAAGGACATATAGGGCTATCACCACATACTTTCTACCTCTTCAATCTGTGGGCCCACAAGACATGCAACGCTACTTCACTATCCTAGCATCATGCTAGCATATTAAGTAAATACCTTAAGAGCCTAGGAACAAGCCATCTTAAGGCAATGAATTACCTAAACATTGTTGAACCAATGTTGAGACATAGCATAAGTTATTCATATTAATATGATCATATTGTAACTAATTAGACTATAGTGGAGGTTTGTAGTGTTTATTATGATAGAATAAGATTGTAATGTCATAATCATAAATACTACTCCTACCACATACATGAACTCCACAATCAAACAAGAAATGCATCATCCAAGTATATGTATAAAAGAAAACTAAAGATAACATCTTTATTATGCATAAAGTCACAAATACAAAAAGGAATACATGAGCCATACCTTTCCCAATTTGGAATTGGGAAGAGAGACTACTTCTACTCCTTTCCTAATTTGGACTAGGGACTAATGGCTTACCTCTCTATAGCCTAAACTCTTGTAAGACTATGGAAGATAGTGGATACAATAGAATGAAGTTCAAGTGGTGTGTGTTGAAGTGAGAGGTAGGGGGTCCTATTCATAGCTGGAGAAGAGTCGGTTCCCACCACCAAAAGTGCACGAATCAGTTTTCATCGTTATCATGACACCACAGGAGTTGACACGTGCAAGTTGACCAATTTTGGCGCCAAGAAGGGTTCGGCTGAAACAACAGTGCGGCCAAACTGGTCTTCTGACCAATTCCAATGTTATTTCTCCAGGTCACTTCTAGGTGGGTACCATTAACTGATATGGGTTATACACCGTTGGATCCCCTCGGATACGTCTATATGTGGGTCATTTGATCTATGTGATGCCATGTGTCAGCGTTTGATTGGCTGGGATGATATTTTTAGGATTGTTCCCCCTCTTTCACCTCATTTGTTGCGTAAAAAGCCTGCATGCACTATTCTTCCAAGGACAAGTGAAAATAGGTTAAGTAGAAAGGTGATGTGTGCAAGAAATGACTTTTCTTTCATAAAATTGATTTATATTGTCGGATGAAATTGGGATATAGCACCCGTCAACAATCTCCCCCAAGCTTATCCTTTGCTCGTCATTATGGGGCTTATGCTTTCTCCTATTCATGGGAAGTTGAAAGACAGAACAGCAAATGGAGCAAGCATAGTCTAGATACCAAATTCCAGTCAAATTCCAGAGAGTTTCAATTTATATTTTATGTACCTCAATTTGATTCTCTCGATCACTCCTTTTTCTATAGTGTAAATATATCCTCACCAAGGCATTTTACCTATACTAATCCTACCACTAAGTGAGGCTTATATGTGGAGCTTGGTTGGGAATATAGTAGCCGATATAGCAACGCCCATCCATGTAAGTACCTCGCTTACCTATGCACCTGCACCACACCCAAGTGTGACTGCCTATGCTCAGAATAAGCCTCGCCCTAACTCCTCTGGAGCCACTAGTGCAAAAACTTGCTTTAATTGTTGTCAAGTGGGACATTTTGCAAATATATGTCCAAGATCAGGTCAAGGATAGATGAACAATGCTCCAAGGCAGAATCCTAGGCCCAACGGTGGAGCAACTCAAGGCAACCGAGGTCCACAAAATTTTGCTCGTGGCAAGGTGAACCATGTATTTGCAGAAGAGGCTAAGCAAGCTGAGGATGTTGTCATTGGTATGATTCTCACACACTCCAACCACACTACTATATTACTTGATTCTGGAATATCCCATTTATTCATCTCGTCAAAGTGCGTTGCAAATCATAGTGTGCCTATATCATACCTAAAGTATACTCTGTTGGTTAAATCTCTTGGAGGGGATATGAGGATGAATATAGTATGTCCAAAAGTAAGTATTTCTATAAGGAGGATAGATTTCCTCACCAACCTTATAGTCCTGAATTCACAAGGCTTAGATATTATACTTGGAATGGATTGGCTAAGGAAGCATAACGGAGTGATTCAGTGTGCCACTCGGGCAGTGCTATTCACAGACAAGGAATGAGTTAGTATAGAATTCAAGGCAGTTCAACCAACAACCGAGAAGGCAATGGTAAATCATGCAGAAGGAGTAACCTTGGAGGAAATTCTGGTTGTTCGTGAGTACCCAGAAGTGTTTCATGAGGAATTGCTAGGTGTGACACCCGGTTCCGAAAATGAACCAAGCGTAATGCATATGTGTGTCTAGGATGTTTAACACACATACACAAGTGATCCACAAATGATAAACAGATTATAACCATGTCTCGAATAATAATACTGATAATAGTACCTTATTACAAGCCAAATAGTCTCGAATACAAGCTCTAAAAGACTGTAGCATAAAACACTAAACACTAAAGACTCCGACTCCACATGCAAGCTTGATGGTAACACGTGCGCCTAGAACTCCTCAAAATCCTCCTGGTACTCCACATTGAGGTCTGCGTTTGAATTTGTTGGGGGAATAGCAAGGGTGAGCACATGTCGTACTCAGCATGTGTGGGAAAGTATGACACGTAGCTTAAACAAGGAACAATAATAAACAATGACTAATTGCATTAAAGTACACTCAAAATGGTGGAAAATGTAATTATATAATCATTAAGTGAGGTCCTTCCCAAAATAACCCAAATAACATAATTCCAATTGAATAACCAATACCAACATTAATAATCCATAATCAACTCATAACTGCTCATATGTCCAAATTTCATCAATTCCATATACCAAATCCAATTAATTGACCAGTACCAATTCCCGATTCAATTCCAACCATTAAACCATATTAAAGTCCAAATTCTAATCATGTGACGGTCCAGGTTGCTCATAACCGAGAGCACGGCTATCATGATAGTTTTAAACACACTCTACAGAGGTTGTACCACTTTACCCACAAGTTTGTGATTTCATCACCTTTCGATGACTAAGGAATCTCAATTATGTCGTCTCACACTTCCTTAGGTGTGTGGCCAAGAGATCACAAAATAGCATTTACAAAGTGATTATTAGCAAATTTAGACCCCTTTGAGGTTTTACCGGTGGTGATGTCCCCAACTGAGCCCATCCAACCAAGGGGCCCCCTCTTGAGCCATTCGGATCCCAGGGTAGTCCCACCAATCTCTATAGACCCATCCGACTACCCCTTCCCGAAGCATTATTAGTGGCCCAAATAGTACGGGCAATACACTACTTAGTCAGCTAAGCCACACCCATAATTGGCCCTGTGGTGGCACTGTAAATCCTGGATGGTCGCTCCACGAACCGGTACTTAAATCTAAAGCAAGCAAAACCACAAAAATAGTCCAACCCACTCCACATAACCAACTTGCTTAGATCCCTAGGCAACATGTTGCTAAAGGGTCATTATTATCAATTCTCATCATTCGTGTGTTCAATAGTTCATAATTAAGAAATATGATTGTTTTCCGAACTCAATTGAGTATAGCGAAGCAAAAAGTGTAAAATACCCTTCTCGACTCTCTACATAGTGTTCCAGCAATAAGGGTGGTCATAAAAGACTAGTAAACTCCTATATTTGGGTTTCCCATCAATTGACACAAGCATGCAGTTTTGCAACCAAAACATTTAAAAACCTGGATCAGAATGATCAAGGACACTTGCATTGCTCTTTGAGCTTGGTTTGGATCGAAGGCTTCAAAGTTCTAGTTCTACAGGTTCTCAAAAGCACTCTCTACAGCGAGTCATTCTATTCCGCACGACGAACATGCAAAATAACAATTACAATCAAATAATGCTCATATATTACTCAATATGCCATGATATGCATGATTAATGCAATTATATGATAAAACTTGTTAATGAGTTGCTTTTAATGCTTACTAACTAGTTACGATGGCTTCTGACAAGTTTGATTAAGTTTGGAATTGATTTGAGTCGATTTGAATTCAATTCAGCATTTAACATATTCAGACACCGGACAAGTTTGGTATAGGGGCCGAACTAGTCCGCCCTATACAGATTTGTGAATTTAGGGTTTTCTGATCAGCGGGAATTGGGGGTTAATTTCACGTGGAAGAGTGGATGTAGAAGGTGTACCACGTGTTTAGACATCCAAAGGTTGAGGATTGGTCGTGAAACTCAAATCTTGAAGATCCAGGGTTGGTGGAGATGAGTTGATGAAGATTTTGTGTCTAAGAACTTCAATTGTCGAAAAGTTGATGAAGATCGATCTTGATTGAGCCTTCTCCCTCTTCTCCTCCTTCTCCTTGCTCTTGGGCTCCTTCTTGACATCCGTACATGGCAAATGACGGTAGCGAGGGTTTTTCTCAAAGGTGGGAGAGGTGAGGGTATTGGATTGTTTATATAAGAGTAGAGAGGTAGGGTTTGGTTGAATTCCAAGTGGATTTCGGTGGGTGGAGAGTAGGGGCTAAGGTGGGGTCCACTTGGGCTCCTTTAAGGTTAGGCACAAAGTTATTAGGCCCAATTATGGCAATTACTCAATAATAAATCATGGAAGAATAATAGAATCCGAGTTGAATTCAGTAGGACAGACTAGTCTGCAATAGGGACCGAACAAGTCCGTTGTGGAACAAAAGATATTTTGGACAAGTCTAGTTTGGGTGGTCGGACAAGTCCGTTTGACCACAGAAGGGTTTTCGAACATGTCCGGTATGTATGGTCGGACATGTCCGGGGTTAACAAAATAGAGACTTCCATGTTGAAAACTATGCCAGATCAAACAAGTCCATTCGAAATTGAAAAAGTCCGAGAAAACATCAGAAGCTAAATCGTACTAGTCTGTGCTTTGTGCCGAACAAGTCCGTAGTCCTGAAGAAACTGAATTTCTGAAACAGAAAGGGGATACCGGACTAGTCTGGGTTTTGGGCTTGACAAGTCCACTCCCTGACGGGATTGATTCCTAATTAGTCCTAAATTTGTTTTAATCTCATTCCTTTTAAGGTTGCTTTACGTTAAACATGTATGAGGATGTATTCAATGCATTATGCATGAAAATGAGGGTGTTACAAACCTACACCCCTTCAAATGAATCTCGCCCTCGACATTAAATGTAGAAGGAAAGAGATAGGGAAATTCCTTCTTGAGATCTTCTTCCAGCTCCCATGTTGCTTCCGGTTCTGTATAATGCTTCCATTGCACTTTGCAGCATCTAATCACCTTGTTCCTAGTAACTCTTTCCTTGGTGTCCAAAATTTTGTCAGGATGCTTGGCATAGGTCAAATCTTCTTCAAGCTCCAATTCTTCCAGTGGTACCTGCTCTTACAGAACCCTCAAGCACTTCTTGAGCTGAGAAACATGAAACACATCATGGACATCGGAAAGATGTGCTGGCATTTCCAACTTATAGGCTACTTCTCCATGTTTGTCCAAAATCTTGAATGGGCAGATATAGTGAGGTGCCAACTTTTCTTTGACGTTAAATCGCTTGTGACCTTGCATGGGTGACACTTTGAGATATACAAAGTCTCCCACCTCAAAAGACAGGCTTCTTCATATTATCCGCAAAACCTTTTCGTCTTAACTGAGTGGCTCTCTAGTTTTTGCGGATTGTCTGAACATTCTTTTTGGCTTCCTGGATTACATCAGGTCCAAATACTTGGGTTTCCCCTTTATCATTCCAAAACAAGGGTGTTCTACATCTTCTCCCATACAATGCTTTGTATGGTGACATCTTCAAACTTGATTGATAACTGTTGCTGTAGGAGAATTCAGCATACGACAGACTTTTGTCCCAACTTCCTCCACACTTAAGCGCAGCATATCCTCCAAAATCTGATTTGTTCTTTCAGACTGTCTATCCATTTGAGGGTGATAAGCAGAACTGAAATTCAATTGAGTTCCCATTGATTTGTGCAGCTTTTGTCAAAACCTTGAGGTAAATTGAGAACCTCTATTGGAACTATTTTCTTGGGTACTCTGTGTAAACACACTATCCTTCCCATGTATAATTCTGCCAACTTTGCTCCACATAGGTAGTCACGAATGAAATGTGCTGATTTTGTCAATCGATCCACAATAACCCATATTGAATCATAACCTGCTGAAGTGCTAGGCAAACGACCTATGAAATCTATACCAACATCTTCCCACTTCCATTCCAGAATCTTTAACGGCTGCAATAATCCGGCTGGTCTTTGATGTTCAGCTTTGACTCGTTGGCATACATCACATAATGCGACATATTCAACTATGTCCCTTTTCATACCATCCCACCAATAGCGTGTATTTAGATCCTTATAGATTTTCGTACAACTGGGATGGATGGAGTGAAGCAAGTCATGTGCCTCTTTTAATATCAACTGTTGAAGACTCTTATCATTAGGTACAACAATCTGTTTTCCAATCCATAGAGTACCATGGTCATCCTCATCGAATCTGAATTCTCTCCCTTCTTGGGTCCTTTCCTTGATTTCCTGGATTTCCTTATCCTTGCTTTGGCCTTCTCTTATTTCTTGTTCCAAGGTTGGATTTACATCCATTGCTCCCATCTCATTTACGAGTCCAAGATTCAACCGTTCAAACTCCTTGCATAGCACGAGCGGCAATTCCCTAACGGTTAGCTGGTGGCTTGCTCCCTTTCAACTCAAAGCATCAGCCACTACATTGGCTTTTCCTCGATGATAATTGATTCCCACATCGTAATCCTTAATGTGTTCCAACCATCTTCGTTGCCTTAAATTTAGGTCAGTTTGCATGAATATGTACTTGAGACTCTTATGATCCGTATAAGTCTCGCATTTATGACCAAGAACATAATGTCTCAAAATCTTCAACGAATGCACTATGGCTGCAAGTTCGAGATCATGTGTAGGGTAATTCTACTCATGTTTCTTCAATTTCCTGGATGCATAAGCTACAACTCGGCCTTCTTGCATCAATACACAACCAAGTCATTGTCTTGAAGCGTTGAAATAAATATCGAACCTCTTGCTCACATCTGGCAATACCAACATAGGTGTTATGGTTAACCTCTACTTTAGCTCCTCAAAACTATCCTGGCAAGCTTGAGTCCATTTGAAAGGTTTCTCCTTCGTTAAGAGTTTAGTCATGGGCTTCACTATCTTGGAAAAGTCCTTGATGAACCAACGTAGTATCCTGCCATTCCAAGAAAACTCATTATTTCCTTCACATTCTATAGTGGTTCCCACTTTAGCACATCTCTAACCTTTTCTGGGTCAACTGACACTCCTCCTCCAGATATGACATGACCTAGGAGTGATATCTCCCTCAACCAGAATTGGCACTTGTTGAACTTGGCATACAACTGGTGCTCTCGCAATTTCTGCAATGTCATCCTTAGATGCTCTTCGTGCTCCTCTTCACTCTTCAAGTAGATCAAAATGTCATCAACGAACACTACCACGTACTTGTCCAAATACTCCATTAAAACCTTATTCATAAGATACATGGAGTATGAGGGTGCATTAGTCAATCCAAAAGACATGACCGTATACACATAGGATCTATACCGTGTCCTGAAAGTTGTCCTAGGTATGTCTGATAGTCTAGTGTTCATCTGGAAATATCCTGACTGAAGATCAATCTTAGAGAATATTCTAGCTCCCTTCACCTGGTCCAACAAATCCGCTATGCGGGTTAGTGTGTACTTATTCTTGATCGTCACCTCGTTGAGAGACAACTAATCCACACACATTCATTGGGACCCATCTTTCTTATACACTAAAAGCACTGTGGCTCCCTGTGGCAACGAGCTTGGGCATATAAAACCCTTCTCTAGTTGCTCTTGAATCTGCTTCTTGAGCTTCGCTAATTCCTTAGGATGCATCCTATATGGCCTCTTTGCTAGGTGTAGTTCTAGTATTAAATCAATGACAAACTCGATGTCGCGATCGGGTGGCATACCTGGCAATTCCTCAAGAAACTCATCTAGATACTCACGGACAATTGGAATTTCCTCCAAAGTTACTCCTTCTGCAGAATTTACCATTGCCTTCTCGGTTGTCGGTTTAACAACCTGGAATTCTATACTGACTCCTTGTTCATTTGTTAATGGCACTGCCTGAGTGGCACACTGAATTACTCTGCTATGCTTTGTTAGCCAATCCATTCCAAGTATGATGTCCAAGCCTAGAGAATTCAGGACTATGAGGTTGACAAGGAAATCTACCCCCCTTATGGAAATACTTACTTTAGGACATACTATATTTGTCCTCATCCCTCCTCCAGGAGATTTACCCAACAGGGTAAACTTCATGCATTGTAAGACCTATGTGTGCTGAATACATTGGCTTGTAGTGAATACACTTGCTTTGACGATAAAAGTTTTGAATATCACCAAAACACCTTTTTATTAAGGTCGTGCTAGTTTTGTAAGCTCCGGCGGGAGCTTGGTTATACTAGTTTTGGTAAGTTCCAGAGCTAGGTTCTACTAGCTTTTGTTAGCTCTGGCTCAAGGTCTGGGTTGCTCTGGCAATTTCCGGAACTTGACCGTAATGCTTCTTTTTTTCATTTGCAATGTTTCGTACTTGCTTTACATCTCTGGAAAGATTGCTTAGTATTCATTTGCTAAGTCTTTGATGCGTTTTTGGTTGACATGGCTGATATCGTATTACTGTGGTTTTGCAACATGCTTATGTGAGGTTCTCACATAAGGTGTTGTGTTCGGAACTAACTTGAGTCAAGTCGAGGACTTAGGCTCTTATGGATTGGTTGTTTATTCATGTGCTGTTGTTGCTTGAGTTCAAGACATGGCTGGTGATGGGATCCATTGGACTAGTCTCATGGAGGAGATGAGGTTCCAACAAACAAATTCAGGAGGAATTGTGGTTGAGCTGATCAGGAGGTTGCGCATCATGATTGAATCAAGAACAATGCATGTGAAGGTATCGTGAACATCATTGGAAGATGTTTTCACATGTGCAAGGAGTGCATGGACATGGCTACATGGTTCCGAGACGTGATGAAGAGATGTGGACGTAAAGAGTTGGTCGGAAAGGTCCAACCGACTAGGTTATGGACTCAGGCTGCGGCTGAGTCGGGTTTGACTCAAATATGGAAAGATTTGAGTTGGTTATGATAGGATTTCGTGTAGGTCACGAATTTGAGTTGTTCAGGAATGTGGGATACGTTCCTAAGGTGTTTGAAAAGTCTTAAGATTGCTTCTATCTGCGTATAGAGGAATCCTAAGCAGTTATGGAAAGTTACGATTTGTGAACAGGGTAGGATTAGGTTCCTGATCTGAGTTGAGTTGGCTTGAGCCCAGAGCTCGTGGTGCACGACTTTGGAGCTGTTCCTCTTGTGTTCTATTGAATAAATTCGTAGTTTGAAGGAACTTTTGTGCCTTGTTCGTCCGACTTGTTTTAGACAAGTTTTACTCGTTGAGTTTCTGGACAGCACTACCTTTCGTCGGTGGTTTTATCATAACTCGAGTTTTACAGATCCAAATGACGTGATTCTTTTTTATTTGTCTTCACAACTTGATTATATATCATCTGTAAAAATTTCACGGTCATTGGATTTGTGGTTTATGATCTACACGAGTTTCTTTGCAGCATTCCAGAACTGTTTTTCTCGGGTAGGGCAGATTGACCTTTGTTTGATCTTTCGATCATAACTTGAGTTTTTCTCGACGGATTTGAGTGATTCTTGTTGTGTTGTCTTCGTGACTTGATTATATATGATCTATCACTTTTGTCACGATGAAACTCGTTTAGATTTGTCTCACACACGATTTCTTCAACAGATTGTTTTTCCACCGAAGAGGTTGGGGTTTAATTGTTTCCGCTGAGTAAGATTTTTAAATCTACCATTAACCCCCCCTCTGGTAGATTTTCACGCGCTCTTCGATCCTACAATTGGTATTAGAGCCACGGTGCTCTAATCTTTGTGATTTGCGCGTGTTTTTGACTAATCATCATGGCGAAGTACTCTGCCAAACCTTGTGTGTTCGCTAGTATTGATTTTCAGGTTTGGAAGGCATGCATGGAGGCTTTCATCCAAGCACAAGGCTTTGCAATATGGGAGAATGTAAACAAGCCTTACGAAGTGCCATCAAACAATCAAGTTACAGCTACAAATCTGAGAGATGTCGACAACAACAACAAGGCTCTGAACTTGATCATACAAGGATTAACACAAAGCGACTTCGACCGTGTTGCACACCTCCGATCTGCATACAATGTGTGGAAAGCACTTTGTAACTACCACGAAGGATCCAACACGCTCAAAGAGGTAAGGCAAGACATGTTCAAGAAAGAATACATGCGCTTCGAGATACAACCCGGTGAGTCTATTGATGACATTTTTGCTCGCTTTAATAAGATTCTCAGCAACTTGCGTAGTGTCAATGTTAATTTTTCAGATGTTGAAAATGCTAGGCAATTGCTAAGTGCATTAGATTTGTCAATTTGGGAGATGAAAGTCACATCTATTCGTGAATCTACTGTCATGAGTTCACATACTTTAGATGTGCTATATTCCAAGTTAAAAACTCATGAAATTGACATAATCTCACGTAAGAACCCCAACAAGTCTATTGCTTTTGTTTCTCAACGTGACATGCCTAGTTCCGTTCAAACATCATCTTGTGGTACACTTGCTTTGCTGTCCTCTCTAACCCTTGAATAGATTGAGGAGTTTCCAGAGGAGGAGCTAGCGCTCATCTCTACCCGGTTCTCAAAAGCATTGCAAAATGTGAGAACTAGAAGGAGAGGAAGCTCCGGACCTCAACGATGCATTGAATGTGATAAGTCAGGACATTTTCGTTCAGATTGCCCTAACCTTTCAGGTCCTACTTCCCGGGATGAAAAGAAAACAAGAACGAAGCACTCCTCTGCAAAAGATACGAAGAAAAAGAAGAGTTTTACAGGACGTCAATTGGTGAGCAGTTTTATCTCAACACTCCAGGAACTTGGCTCAAGCGACGTGGACATTGGAAGTGATGAAGATGAAGATGATTTGGCAAATTTGTGCTTCATGGCGGGCAAGTCAAGATCAAGTATGGAGGAGGCAGAACACAACAGCGACAATGAAGAGGTATGTCCTACTTGCGAAGAAATGTGTGATGCTATTTCTTGTGCCACTGTTATTGTTAAGAAAAAGGACAAAAATCTTAGGAACAATGCTGTTAAAATTGAGTCACTAGAATCTGAAATTAATCGTTTGAAATCCTTGATTCCTAGTGATGATTCTTTTTCCTCATGTGACTTAATATATGAACAATTGTCCTCCCTAAGAAGTGCACATACCTCCACACTTGATAAACTTGAACTTGAAATTGAAAAAAACAAAAGGCTTGCTGCACTTAATATTGGAAACTTAAAAGATGCTTCTTGTTCTACAATTGATTTGCATTGTTCTAGTTGTGATGATCTTGATAAGAAACTGCAAGATGCTATGAATGAAATCTCTATATTGAAAATTGCTTTACGTTGTCATGAAGTTAAATATTGTTCTAATTGCAAATTAAAAGGAAAAACTTCATGTGAAAATTGCCTTGATCTGTCCAATAAACTTGATAACATGCATAAGACATTTGATCGGTTTTGTAATGGGAATAAGAACCTAAACTTGCTGCTGAATTCATCCAAGTCTTGCAATGATAAAACTGGTTTAGGTTTTGATTCTCATGCTCATGCTAAGGCACATCCACCTAAAATTGTAAAGTCATTAGGAAGTGGTTTGATTCAAACAGTTCCTAAACAAAAAGAAGTGGTTTTAAAATCTGCAGGAGTATTGTCTCATTCGGTTTCAAATAAAAATGTTGTTTGCTCATCTAGACATGAACAGAAAGTTAAATTTCATTGTACCTACTGTGGTAGAGATGGTCATGTCATAGATTTTTGTTATAGACTAGCTAAAAAACAAAAAAGGGAAAGAATGATTGCTAATCACATAACTTTCATGCAAAATTTGCTGCACATATTGAACCGAATGTACAACCTACTGTTTTGAGTCAAAAACATTTAAAGTTTACCTCCGAACCTTCTGTTTTTGCCTCCGGAGCTACTGACTTTTGTGCTACACAAGTAACACCTTATAGGTCAGTCGTTAAGAATAAAAAATCTCAAACTTTGACTCATAAACCTGCTGTTTTGTCTCAGCTTTCGTGTGTTTTTCCTGCTGCACATCGCGTGACTTAGTATTGGATTCCTAAATGCCTTTTGACTAACCCCAGTATTGAGTCATCGACATATTGTGCTTCTATGTAGGTTACATGTTTGAGGAAGGAGAACATTTGGATTGTGGATTCAGGTTGCTCGCGCCACATGACCAGTAACAAAGATTGGTTCTCCTCCCTCTCCTTTGTGTCATGTGTAGAGAATGTTACTTTTGCCGATAATTCTTCAACTCCTGTAATTGCTAAGGGTTCGGTTAGAGTAAATGATCACTACACTTTGAATGATGTGGCACTTGTCAAAAATTTGAAATACAACTTGCTTTCTGTTTCACAATTGCTAGATGAAAATCTGGAAATTATTTTCAATAAAAACTGCTGCAAAGTTGTAAGTTCAAATAGTGAGCTTATTTTTAACATGTCTTGGTTTGGAAGAGTTTTTAAAGCTGATTTTGATATGTCTTCCTCTAAGCATAGGTGTCTAGTTGCTAATGATTCAAAGGACCTATATTTTTGGTATCGAAGACTTGGTCACGTAGGCTTTGATCACCTACGCGTGTTAGTGCTCTTGATCGCATACGTGGGCTGCCTAAGCTTAAAGGGGACAAAGAAATTGTGTGCTCTTCTTGTAGACATGCTAAGATGGTTGCAGGTTCACATACTCCTCTCACAATGATCATGACAACTGAACTATGTCAACTTTTGCATCTTGACACCGTAGGACCTTCACGTGTTCAATCCTTCGGAGGTAAATGGTATGTTCTTGTGATTGTTGATGATTATTCTAGATACTCTTGGGTTTACTTTATGTCGTCTAAGAATGAAGCTTTTAGTCACTTTAGAACTCTATTTCTTAGATTATCAATTGATCACCTAGGATCTTTAAAAGCAATTAGAAGTGATAATGGAACTGAATTTAAAAATCAATCTTTTGATCACTTTTGTGCTGAAAATAGAATAGATCATCAATTTTCATCACCATATGTACCTCAACAAAACGGTGTTGTAGAGAGAAAGAACAGAACCTTAGTTGAGATGGCTAGGACTATGCTTGATGAATATCAAAGTCCTAGGAAATTTTGGGCTGATGCGATTGCAACCGCTTGTTATGTCTCAAATCGTGTTTTCTTGTGCTCTAAGCTAGGTAAAACACCATATGAGCTCCGGTTTGGACATAGGCCTAGTGTTACGCACTTTCAGGTCTTTGGTTGCAAATGCTTTGTTAAGAAACATGGTAATCTTGATAAATTTGAACATATATCCATTGATGGCATGTTTCTTGGTTATCCATCTCATACTAGAGGCTATCGTGTGCTTTTACTACACTAACAAAATTGTGGAGACTTGTGAAGTGTCTTTTGATGAAGCTAGCCCAAGTACTAGCTCAAACATTGCAGGTCTAGATCCATATCCGCAGGGGGGGAGCATTTTCGTTGAAGATGAGGAAGAATTGGAGCTGCTGCCCGAAAATTCAGCAGCTAAAGATTTTGGTTCAGCTCCGGATGTTAATTCTCAACCAGCACCGACAATCATCAATGTTGATTCAAATCATCCTCAAGTCACAAGCTCATCGATTTGTGATGAACATGAATAAGAAGAAGAAGCTTGTGAGACATCTGTTCCCCTACGGTTTTACAAAGATCATCCCCCACAACAGATGATTGGAATCTTGCACGAACGAGTCACATGGTCCAGGTTTTGCGATCCAAACTCTTATGCTCATAATGCTTTTGTTGCTTCTTTTGAACCCAAAGATATATCACACGCACTCACTAATGAATCTTGGATTATTGCCATGCAAGAAGAGTTAGAAAATTTTGAAAGAAATAATATTTGGAAACTTGTACCTCCACCTCAAGGAAACACTCTTATTGGAACTAAATGGGTATTTAAAAATAAACAAATTGAGGATAGGGTTGTGGTTAGGAATAAGGCTAGGTTGGTTGCTCAAGGTTTCACTCAAGTTGAAGTTCTAGATTTTGATGAAACTTTTGCTCCTGTTGCTAGATTAGAAGCCATAAGAATTTTGTTAGCTTTTGCTGCATCTAAAGGTTTTAAGCTATATCAAATGGATGTTAAAAGTGCTTTTCTTAATGGCTACATATATGAGGAGGTTTATGTGAAACAACCACCGGGTTTTGAAAATTCATATTTTCCTAATCATGTTTACAAACTGTCCAAAGCCTTATACGGTCTCAAACAAGCCCCTAGAGCATGGTATGATAGGTTAAAAACATTCTTACTTGAAAAAGGGTTTACCATGGGCAAGGTTGATAAAACTTTTTTTGTGCTTAAGCATGGCAATGACTCATTATTCGTTCAAGTGTATGTGGATGATATTATCTTTGGTTGTGCTTCTCATGATCTTGTGTCCAAGTTTTCAGCAATGATGAGTTCCGATTTTGAAATGAGTATGATGGGTGAACTCACTTACTTTTTGGGGCTGCAAATCAAGGAAACTAAGGAGGGTACCTTTGTGCATCAAATGAAGTATTTAAAAGATCTCCTAAGGCACTTCAACATGGACAAAAGCAAGCCTCTTCAGACACCAATGGGAACAGCAACAACACTGGGACTGATGAAGATGGTGAACCCGTGGATCAAAAAGAATATAGAAGCGTGATCGGATCACTTTTGTACCTCACGGCATCAAGACCAGACATACAATTCAGTGTATGTCTTTGTGCACGGTTTCATGCCTCCCCACATGCTTCACATCGTCAAGCCATCAAAAGGATTCTCAGGTACTTACATGGAACTCAAAAATTTGGAATCTTTCTTCCTTCTTCCTGAACCGTTACTTTGAAAGCTTTTTCGGATGCTGATTTTGGGGGTTGTAGGATTGATAGGAAAAGTACTTCCGGTGCTTGTCATTTTCTTGGTAATTCTTTTGTTGCTTGGTCCTCTAGAAAACAAAATTCAGTTGCACAATCCACAGCCGAATCTGAATATGTAGATGCTGGTAGTGCTCGCTCACAAATTCTTTGGATTGTTCAAACACTTAAGGACTATGGGGTTGATCTAGATAGTGTTCCACTGTTTTGTGATAACACTAGTGCCATTTGCATTGCTAAAAACCCCGTGCAACATTCTAGAACTAAGCACATTGACATTAGGTATCACTTTCTCTGAGATAATGTTGAAAAAGGAAACATTGTGCTTCACCATGTAGATACCGAACAACAATTGGCTGACATTTTTACAAAACCTTTGGATTTCACTCGTTTTTGTTACATTCGTAGTGAAATAGGGGTTATGCATCCTCATGACTTAAATTGAGGGGGAGTTTTCAAACATGGGAAGTCTATGTCTGAATCTGAAATTAAAATAATATGAGCATAGTATTTCATACATATATGACTTTGTGATTCCTTTTACATGCTGAAAGTTCTTACTAAATTACTCGAGTTATACATTTTGTAGTTTTTGCCATGTCTAGTAATTGGAATAATTACTTACACTAAAACTGGTCATGGTCGAACATTCTTGCTCTTTTGAACTTGTTACATGTTCACAAGTGCTTTTAATCATTAAGAATTAATCAAGTAATCAACTCACATGTTGAGTTTTTATGAACAAATATAAATTGAGAAAAGATCAAGAGAATATGCATGCATCGCACTTCTTCTTTTGAGATGGCTTATCAATGCACTTAGATATGAACTTGGAAGAAGTTGTGTATGACTAAAACCATGTCCTTAAGCTTCTGATTGTCAAATGACATAGGCTTGGCTTGGTTGGTTAGAATAAGGCAGATGCGCATATAATCTCTTGCAAATATCATATGATCTAAATTTATTCTTTGAAAAATAATAAAATGCAGCAACTAGTGTCATGATTTCAGGTTTTGAAATAGTTAAGTTTGTGAGATCATGACTTACTTAAATCGAAAATTACATTTGATCCCTAGCATGGCTTACACTACTTTATGTATTTCATTGATGTGATAATGTAAGGTACTTGATAGTATGACTTGGATGAGCTTTGTTTATATGTATATGTTATAATATGCTCATAACAACTAAAGGGGGAGAGATAATTTGTTTATATGCTCATGACTTGTTGAATACATTCTCAAAGGGGGAGATATAAGCATGAAGAGAAGGAGAATATGTGCATAAGGAGAGATAATAAAGGGGGAGAGATAATATGGGATAATTTTTGGATTTTCTTCTTATTTTACTTTTGATTTACAAAGGGGGAGAAATTGCCTTCAAAACTTTTATGTGAATAAGCCAATGTTCGGATTTTAAATGGTGTTGCCAATGCATTCATCAAGGGGGAGATTGTAAGACCTATGTGTGCTGAATACATTGGCTTGTAGTGAATACACTTGCTTTGACGATAAAAGTTTTGAATATCACCAAAACACCTTTTTATTAAGGTCCTGCTAGTTTTGTAAGCTCCGGCGGGAGCTTGGTTATACTAGTTTTGGTAAGTTCCGGCGCTAGGTTCTACTAGCTTTTGTTAGCTCCGGCTCAAGATCCGGAACTTGACCGCAATGCTTCTGTTTTTCATTTGCAATGTTTTGTACTTGCTTTACATCTGTGGAAATATTGCTTAGTATTCATTTGCTAAGTATTTGATGTGTTTTTGGTTGACATGGATGATATCGTGTTACTGTGATTTTGCCACATGCTTATGTGAGGTTCTCACGTAAGGTGTTGTGTTCGGAACTAACTTGGGTCAAGTCGAGGACTTGGGCTCATATGGATTGGTTATTTATTCATGTGCAGGTGTTGCTTGAGTTCAAGACATGGCTGGTGATGGGATCCATTGGACTAGTCTCAGGGAGGAGATGAGGTTCCAACAACCAAATTTAGGAGGAATTGTGATTGACCTGATGAGGAGGTTGCGCAGCATGATTGAATCAAAAACAATGCATGTGAGGGTATCGTGGACGTCATTGGAAGATGTTTGCATGTGTGCAAGGAGTGCATGGACATGGCTACATGGTTCCGAGACGTGATGAAGAGATGTGAACGTAAAGAGTTGGTCGGAAAGGTCCAACCGACTAGGTTATGGACTCAAGCTGCGGCTGAGTCGGGTTTGACTCAAATATGGAAAGATTTGAGTTGGTTATGATAGGATTTCATGTAGGTCACGAATTTGAGTTGTTTAGGAATGTGGATACGTTCCTAAGGTGTTTGAAAGTCTTAAGATTGCTTCTATCTGCGTATCAAAGAATCCTAAGCAGTTACGGAAAGTTACGATTCGTGAACAGAGTAGGATTAGGTTCCTGATCTAAGTTGAGTTGGCTTTCGAGCTGGTTATATAAGAAAGGGAGCCCAGAGCTCGTGGTGCATGACTTTGGGGCTGTTCCTCTTGAGTTCTATTGAATAAATTTTGTAGTTTGAAGGAACTTTTGTGCCTTGTTCGTCCGACTTGTTTTAGACAAGTTTTACTCGTCGAGTTTCTAGACAGCACTACCTTTCGTTGGTGGTTTTATCATAACTCGAGTTTTACAGATCCAATTGACAGGATTCATTTTGAGTTTTCTTCACAACTTGATTATCTATCATCTGTAAAAATTTCACGGTCATTGGATTTTTGGTTTCTGATCTACACGAGTTTCTTTGCAGCGTTCCAGAACTGTTTTTCTCGGGTAGGGCAGATTGACCTTTGTTTGATCTTTCGATCATAACTTGAGTTTTTCTTGACGGATTTGAGTGATTATTATTGTGTTATCTTTGTGACTTGATTTTCTCTGATATCTATCACTTTTGTCATGATGAAACTTGTTTAGATTAGTCTCACACACAATTTCTTTAACAGATTGTTTTTCTGCCGAAGGGGTTGGGGTTTAAATGTTTCCGCTGCGTAAGATTTTTAAATCTACCATTCACCCCCCCTCTAGTAGCTTTTCACGTGCTCTTCGATCCTACATGTATGATATGGGCATGCTATGCTTTGCAACATACTTTGATGAGATGAATGAGTGGGATGCTTCAAAATCAAATAATATAGTAGCGGGGTTGGAGTTTGCGAGAAACATACCAATCACAACATCTCCAGCGTGCTGAGCCTCTTCTACAGATACGTGGTTCACCTAGCCACGAGAAAAAATTTGCAGGCCTCGATTGCCTTGAGTTGCTCTTCCATTGGGCATTGGATTTTGCCTTGGAACATTGTTCATCTGACCCTGTCTTGACCTTGGGCATTGATTTTCAAAATGTCCCGCTTGACCACAAGCATAGCAAGTCCACCAGTGGAACCAACAAAGTTAGGGCGAGACTGGTTTTGAGCATAAGTAGGCATATTTGGGCATGGCGTAGGCTGCATATGTAAGCGATGTGCTTGCATAGGCGAGCCTTGCTGCATTGGCTGTTGGGGTCGCGGTGGATAAGCAGGGTGGTATGCAGTAGCAGATGGGTTGTAATATGGTGCAGTAGGTGGGGCATGACGAGGACGGACATTGCTTCCTTGCTACTGTCCCTGATATTGCATTTTCCTCCATTTCATGAATCATGTTCTCAACCACAATAGCCTTGTCAAACAGTTTCGAAAATTTGCATAGTCAGCATTGAGCAATTGAACCTGAATTTCATTGTTAGGACCCCTCATGAACATATATTACTTCCTGCTATCAGTGTTTATGTGCTATGAAGCATATCTAGACAGTTGAGTGAATTTATTGAGGTATTCACTCACACTCATCCTTCTTTGTCTGAGATTTTCAAACTCTTGTCTTCTCAGTATCATAACTCCCTCAGGTATATAGTGAGAGTGAAACTTCTCCTTGAATTCAGCCCAGGTGATTCTCTCTTGATTTTCATGGGTATTGCACAGGGATTCCCACCAGTCTGCAGTAGCTTCAATCAACTGGCATGAGGCAAAAAGAACCTTCTCTCTGTCACTGCACTGGAGAATAGCAAGTTTCTTCTCAACAGACTTAGGCCAGTCATCAGCTTCCATAGGGTATGTGGCTTGAGCAAAAGTAGGCGGCCTGGTCCTCATGAACTCTTCAAAACGGTTGTGGAGTGGCGGGGTGGTGGTGGTGGCGACATGTGGGGCTGATTGTTGTTGCCAGCTTGCAGCTGTCCCATGGTCTGTATCATGGTCTGCAAGAGCTGGTTCTTCATAGCTAACAGCAACTCAAGGTTTATAGCTCCCTATGCAGGTCCCTTGTTGTTCTGAGGTGCTTCATTGTTCTCCTCCTCACCGTTAGCATTCCTTTGGTTACGAGTCCTCGACACTTGTTGGTGAAAGAATAGTAGAGACGGAAGAATTTAGAATTTGAAAAGAAACACCCCAACTATATGCATCAAGGTATATATAACTAACAACTCTTCTATTAATACTAATAATCCTATTAGAGGATGTGGACAAGGATCCCCCAACTCTCTACTACGTGTGGATGTGGACAAAACGCTAGACATCCCACAACTCGCACCAAACACACAAGCACAAGCATGCACCAAGAAAATTTAGCACAGCACACTAAATATGACCAAGATGATCTAAACGCTTTTCTAACATCTAGACAGGAGACCTAGACCTAATTATATGATCGGTGGCTGTCCTGGCCGTGAGGCGGCGAGGCATACATGGGCGCACGCCACGGTGAGTTGGCCATCCATGTAGGCGCTGGAGAGGTAGCTGCACTATTGACCTCCACGGTGGCACAGACTTCCTCTTGTTTCTCCATGATGAACAGCTTCTTACAGAGGTAGCAGATCTCTTCCATGGCATTAGCATAGCAGTTTCCCAAGTTCACTAAAACTACCTGAAATCTGTCAATGGAACGAGAACTGATTTGATCTCCATCTTGTGGCCTTAAGACTTCCCTTGTTCCTTTTTTTGCGTTGCAGGTGCAGCGCAAAACTAGTACCTCCAACTTGCTCCTGATAGATGTGGCACAATCTAGTAAGTGCATCCCAAGTGACATCATCAATAGGTTGCTCCCTGGTGCTTCTCCATGTGGATGCAAAGTGTCGGGTGACCACTTCATCTCTAGCAAGAACAGTAAATTGAGCCCTCTATTCTTCACGTCCATGGTTAGGAATCTTCTCAACATAGTATTCCTGTTGCATTTTGCATAGATCAAGAAACTCTTTCAATTGATTAGCTGCAAATCCTCCATCAGTTCTGTCATAACAGAGTTCTTGGGCGTCATGGTAAACTATGCATTTGTCCTTATTTCTTGCTTTACTAGGCTGTGATGCATTCCTTTAGGCTTTGGGTACTTCTTCTTGTACAGTGGGTTCATCCTCTTCCTGCGGTTCCTCTTCTTCTTGGGCTTCATCTTCATTCTTCTCATGTGCTTCACCTTCCTCTTCCCCACTATCATTGATTTCCACCATCTCCGGGTCATCCTCCTTCGTGTAGGAGTGTTCATGCTCATCTTCCTTCGTGAGGGAACTTACTTCTTCCTTTTCTTGGGATGGTTCTATTTGCAGCTCCTTGCGAGGCCTAAGCTTGCTTCCAAGGGGTGGCAAACGAGCTCTCTTGCGGGTTTTCATTTTGGTGTGAGCCACCTACAAGAAAACATGACAAAAATAGAGGAAACACAAATATCAGTTCTAAAATTGCAGCAACCATAAATCAAGATGAGAAGATGTGCATTTGCTCAAAAGATAAAAAAGTAGCAAAAATTGCAGCAGCAGCAAAAAGCACAAATTTTCCACAGTATATAGCTAGTGGAAGGAAAAATAGTGCAAAACAAGCTAATTTTGAATAGGAATGAAGTCATAAGTGATTTGTTGTGTCCATTCTAACTAGGCATGTGTCCTACGGTCAAACACAGCTCTGATACTAATTTGTGACACCCGATTCCGAAAATGAACCAAGCGTAAGGCATATGTGTGCCTGTTGGTATTTCTTAACACCACAGAGTTATCCGCAAGTGCACGGAAATACCGTTGTAGCACTTCCACTTAAGGACTATTCCCAAGAGAATCGAATCCAAAGAACGTGTGTGCTAATCTTTCGAACTAGCTCACCCGAGGACACAAAGTTGTTTGGTAGGCAAGGATCAGAGAGGAATTGAAAGTATTGATCCTAATTCAAGGAAGTTTGCAGTAGATGCTTGCTTCAGGCACGGGCTTACTCCTAGCAATACTAGGACGACTCCCACCAAGAGCCTATGGCAGAGCTGAACGTGGAGGATTACGAAGGACAGATAGGGCTGTCACTTGCCTACCTCTTCAATCTCTGGGTCTACGAGATATCCACTGATGATTTATAACATAAGCACCACGCTTACGTTTTAAATCACTACTCTAGTTGTTTCGAACACAAAGCTAGAACTAGAGCCTCTAATGAATTAAAGCAGTGAACCCACAAGTAACTACTTGTGCAAACTACTAAGAATAAAAGATCAGACTTGTATTGAATTCACAAAGGCTTACTTGATTGAGTAAAACTTTTGTTGGGGTACAAGTGTAGAAGAGGGACTTGACAAGCACAAGCCTCCTTCTCGTAGACTCTTCACCACACTCTCCTTCTACTTTGGTAGCCTCTAGGACTACTCTAAACCTTTCGAGTGTAGCACTATTCTCAACTTTTGGTGTGTGTGAGAAGTGAGGTGAGGGGGTCTATTTATAGGTGGAGAAGGGTCGGTTCCCGCCGCAATTAACGCGCGAATCAGTCACCATTAACTCCAGGGAGTCGGGAGGAGCCAACACGTGTCATTTGACCGAGTTTGGCGCCAGGAAGAGGTCAGTCGAATCCCTAGTTCGGCCGTCCTGGTTAAGGCTCCCATCGGGGAGTGCTTCCTCCAGGTGGCTTCTAGGTGGGCCCCCTTGATATATATGGGTGAAACACCGTTGGATCTCCTCGTATTCTTCTGTTTGTGGGCCATTTGATCCATGTGTTGCCACGTGTCATCACCTAATTCATTGAAATCCATTTTCATGGATTCATCCCTGCATGTTTTGGTATTTTGGGTAATAATTCATCTGCATACAAATAGACACCAACACTTGTGGAATTGGGTTAGTGTATAACCCTACCACTATGTTTGGTGTTTTTTATGCTCATTATGAGGTGAATTAACGGTCAAAATATGGTACTTAAGGACCGTCAACAAACTCCCCCACACTTAGTCCTTTGCTCGTCCTCGAGTGAAGGCAAGAAGAACTAGAGTGTTGTCATGAATTTGCTATAAGGTAGAAAATAAGGATACTAGATATTTCAACTTATACCTTAATTCATGGATCCCCTTTGTGTAGGTGGATACCACATCAATCTTAGGTGTTTGAAAAGTGGAACGGTTAGAATGAAGTTCCCATGAATCATTCCCTGCTGAAATTATTAGGCAATTGCTATATTTTAAAGTCATAGGAACTTTTGCCCTTGCCTTCTCGATTGGAATCTCTCAAAGTGTTTGAGTCCTCACCATGGCATGTTTTGCCAATTCTTGTCCCTGTACTAAAAGTGGCTATATCTGGAGCTTGGTAGGGATGAATGTGGCACACATTTGCAATTCATATGTTACTATGTCAAAAACTTGATCCTATGAGAGACTTATGCAATGAACAAAGTGAAGAGAAAATTCTTGTGCACATGAATGGAATGGAGGGGCGAGGTGATAACTCTCATGAATTTGCTCTCTCTTGAGGATGAAACATGGCTAACTTTTTTTTAGCACTCTTACTCTTTCTCAAGAGTGGATGCTTTTTCTTTTTCTTGTAGCCATGTCTTCTACTCCTTTTTATTTTTTTAGAGAGGCCTTCATTTGTATTGTATGGAGTTTCTTTTTGGCGGATGGGTAATCGATGGATGCAAACTCTCAATGTGAGAAAATTTTACATGAATGGAGTGCACAAGAGTTTTCAATTCAAAAAGTTCATGCATGTCACTTAATTTGGTCATGAGTTTGACAAAGTTCAATGAAAAGCAAAGTTGCATATGCTTGTGGTTTTCAATGATCTATCATATGGCCTTGGTAGGTATATAAATTTCCAATGAGAGGTTTAGGCGAAGTTCAAGACTTCAAATAGTTAAAAATGTCAAAATCAATTTCAAGCAAAAGGATGATTTCTAAAGAACTCAATTACCATATCACACTAGTCAAATACCTAGATGATGTGTTTTTCCTATTGAATTATGGGAATCATAAACAAGGTAATGAATTGAAATATAAAGTATTCAAATTTCAGCTTAAGCAAATTCTTGACTACAAAATTTTATTTCAATTTGTTGAGTTGATTCATTTTATATATGCAATGAAAAATATGAAATCAACTCAAACAGCAGGGTAGCGCATAGATGTGGGGATAGGAAATCCAAACCGATTTTCTGGAGCGAAACGGAGTCGTGCGGTGCAGAAAACAAGTCGGCGACTAGGGGGTTCGGGCGACCTCCGGTTGGCTCTTATATGGCTCTGTTTCGTCGGGTTGTTTTGCTCATTCGGTCGCGACATGTTTTGATATGAAACGTTAATTTTTCACGTCGGGATTTCATGACTTGGGGACATGTTTCCCCCACACTTGTTTCTAGAATTCTTTAAGTAGGCGGGGAACGACGTGTTTCACTGAGGATTTTGTTGAGGAAATCGAGGAGGAACAACACGAGAAAACAGAATGCGAACGGCGCGAAGGGAGAGTCGGCCGACCCTAGGGTCCGGCCGAACCCCTTCTGGCTCCGTCTGGGCCACATTTTCTCGGGTCGAATAAATGGGCCTTCTAGAAGAAGAATTGGATGGGCCCATTAGTTGGACGCAGAGAATTTAAACAGAATTGAAAGAAATGGCATGGAAATCGATTAGATTTACCACATAAAATTCTTTTTATGTATCCTTTTGGGAATCAAGGAATAATTTGAGTCGGTGCCCATTCACTTTGAATAGTTGACCGTCATCACCTTGGAGTGTGATTGCTCCATGGGATGAAGTATCTACTATAGTGAAGGGTCCTTCCCATTTACTTCTAATCTTCCCATGTCCAAAGAGTTTAACCCTAGAGTTAAAGAGTAAAACTTCATCTCCAGGTTTGAACTCTTTTGGCGTAATCCTCTTATCATGCCATTTTTTGGTTCTCTCTTTATAAATTCTGGCATTATGGTACACCTTATCTCTCCATTCCTCCAACTCGGAGATTTGCTTTAATAGGTGATTTCCAACTTCGTTAAGATTCATGTTCCACCACTTGATGGCCCAATACACTCTATGTTCCAATTCTACAGGAAGATGGCAAGTCTTCCCATAGACAAGTTGGAAAGGAGACATGTCGATAGGTGTCTTGAGGCAGTACGATATGCCCACAATGCGTCGGGTAGCTGTTGCTTCCATCCTGTTCCCATTTCCAAGAAAGTCTTTTGCAAAATATTCTTAATTTTTTATTAGATGTTTCTGCTTGACCACTTGTCTGTGGGTGGTATGGGGTAGCAATGTTATGCTGGACTCCAAGTTCCCTTAAAAAGTTCTGGAAGGTCTTATCTATGAAATGAGACCCTCCATCACTTATGACCATACGGGGAGTTCCAAAGCGTGGGAAGATGATGTCATGGAACATTTTCCTTGCTTGCTTGGAATCAGCATTCTTGCATCGCAATGCTTCTACCCATTTTGACACATAATCGACGGCAACCAGAATATATTCACAATCATAAGACCTAGGAAAAGGTCCCATGAAATCAATACCTCATACATCAAATAATTCCACTTGGAGATTGTATGTTAGAGGCATCGCATTGCGAGAAGAGATTCCTCTATGCTTCTGTCATTTCCAACATCTGTGAGTGAATTCCTTGGTATCTTCATACATTGAATGCCAATAGAATCCACTCTGCCAGATCTTTGCCTGAGTACGGTAAATACTGTAATGACCATCGTAGGGGCCAGCATGGCATTTCTGTATAATTTGGGTGCCTTCGATTGATGGGACGCACCTTCTAAGAAGGCCATCGGCACATACTCGATAGAGGTAAGGGTCATCCCAAAGGTGTCTATGACTCTCATAAATGAGTTTCTTTTTGTTCTCGCCTGGTGGTACGTATCCCGTGACCATAAAGTTCACGATATCCGCATACCAAGGGTGAGACTCTATCACCTTGAGGAGCATATCATCTCGTAGGAAGTCATTGATAGGTATGTCCATGGTTTGTGTGACTTCCATACATAAAAGATGATATGCTACTGAATTATCTACTCCTTTCTTATCTCTTATTTCCATATCCAATTCTTGGAGTAGAAGAATCCATCGAATTAGCCTGGGTTTAGCATCGTTTTTGGTATGGAGATATTTCAAAGCAGCATGGTTTGTGTAGACTATGACCTTTGCTCCAACCAAATAGGATCAAAACTTATCGATAGCAAAAACTTTAGGAGCTCTTTCTCAGTTGTGGCATGATTGAGTTGGGCTCCTGTCAGAATTTTGCTAGCGTAGGCTATTGCATGATGCTTTTTATCTTTGGTTTGGCCTAAGACCGCACCAACAGCAAAGTCACTGGCATCACACATGATTTCAAATGGCAGCATCCAATCAAGAGGTTGGATAATTGGAGCTGAGATGAGTGCCTTTTTGAGTACATCAAATGATTTAAGGCATTCATCATCGAAATCAAAGGGAGCTTCTTTAGCTAATAGGTTGGTGAGGGGTCTAGCGATTTTGGAGAAATCCTTGATAAATCGTCGGTAGAACCCCGCTTGACCTAAAAAGCTGCGGATTCCCTTAACATTGATAGGAGGTGGAAGTTTTTCAATAACTTCAATTTTATCTTTGTCCACCTCTATCCCTCTCTCGGACACCAAGTGTCCAAGAACGATGCCTTCCCGAACCATGAAATGGCACTTTTCCCAATTAAGCACAAGGTCCTTCTCCTGGCATCTTTGTAAGACCTTGTCTAAATTTTCTAGACAATGATCAAATGTTTTTCTATAGACAGAGAAATCGTCCATGAAAACTTCCATGATATCCTCGATCATGTCTGAAAATATAGACATCATGCATCTCTGGGAAGAGGCAGGAGCGTTACACAGTCCAAAGGACATACACCGGTAGGCATAGGTCCCGTAAGGACATGTGAACGTGGTCTTACTTTGATCATCCGGGTGGATAGGAATTCGATGATATCCTGAATACCCATCAAGGAAACGGAAGAAGGATTATTTTGCCAATCACTCTAACATCTCATCGATGAACGACAATGGAAAATGGTCTTTCCTTGTTGCCTTGTTAAGTTTTCTGTAGTCAATGCACATCCTCCATCCCGTGACAGTCCGTTGAGGAATTAATTCATTCCTCTCGTTTTGAACGACCATCAAACATCCCTTATTAGGCACTACCTGAACTGGACTTACCCATTCACTATGGGGAACAGGGTAAATAATCCCGGCATGCAGAAGTTTCAAGACTTCTTTCTTGAAAATTTCCCGCATCACATTATTCAATCGCCTTTGAGGTTCCCTTGAGGGGACACTCTCAGGGTCAATAGGAATACGATAGGTTCATAACAGTGTACTAATTCCCTTGAGATCCTGAAGTGAATATCCAAAAATGGCTCTATGGCTTTCTAACATGGCTATGAGTTTGAGCGTTTCATCATCTGAAAGCTTGTAACTTATGATGACAGGGGCTTCCAAATTGCCATTTAGAAAGGCATAACATAGGCCTAGAGGTAGAATCTTGAGCTCAACAGGAGGTTTTGGGGAGGGCTCTTCTTTTGGCAACTCAATTTCCTCCTGAAATTCATCCTCCTCTTGGACGAAGTCTTCTTCTCCTTCAATTTCAGGGGGTTCTAAAAATTGAAGAGTCCTAACCTCCTCCATTGGCTCATCTTGGATGGGAGATTCTGTAGATGTGTTCTTTGAACATAGAATAGGCATGGAGGAATTTCTCCCTCCAATATTGATATTGAGGCTTCCTTCCAAAGGAACTTCCATGAGAAATTTTTCTATGGGAATCCCTATCATGATGTCAAAATCTTGGATTTCGAACACGTAAAAATCTAGGAGAGCCTCAACATCTTTGTGTTTAATAGACACTTGTCGCAGAACCCCACATCCTTCAAGAATACTTCCAAATGAATCTCGGAAGGATTTGCGTGTTGGTGCCAACAGAACATCGCCAATAATGGCGAGAGCACAATAATTGGAAATGAGATTTGCCCCAACAGTAGGGTTGTATAGGATTCTCATTGGTGTCCATCTAATAGAATATAAAATGGTAGCCAAAGGTGATGTCATCCGAAGAATTTCGGGTGAATTCTCAACTTGAGATGTCCACTCTCTGCTTAGGATAGAGGTCAACTCTTGTCTGACGAACGAACACCCCGTCAGGTGGTTCAAGTGGAGTTGGTGGCAATGATGGTTTCCTATAGAAACAATACTTCGAAGTATTTCCATAATATTCAAAAAGCTCTTCTTCAAAGTAAAATGGAAACTGCGAGGGTTGAATTTCTTCTACCTTCGTAGTCTCAGGTTCGGGAGAGGATTCCACTGGCAAGGCTTGGGGTAAACAAGAAATGGGTTCATCCTATTCCAAGAGTGCATCCTCCGTTCTTGACATGACTTCCTCTTGGGGAGGCTCATTAAGACCCATAATGAAGGAAGAATTTTCTAGAATTATGTTCAGAAGATCCTTGCCTTCTTCTAGAGTCTTATGGAGGAAAGATTCTCTAGCCGTAATGTCAAGATATAGGGAAGACTCTTTGTCCAATCCCATGAAGAAATGTTGCAAAAGAATTGGATCAGGGATTAACAAATCTGTGCCAGAATTTTTCAAAAGAGGAAATCTGTCCCAAGCTGCACTTATGGATTCCTTCTCCATCTGCTGGAAGCATAGTACTTCCTTTCGTAAGGAAACAGTTCGGGCAATGGGAAATAGAGCAAGACAAAATTTGTCTCGTAATTCACTCCAATCACTGTTTGTCTTCCCAACGTAGTGGTTGAACCATTGTTTGGCTTTTTCCTTGAGGGAAAAAGGAAACAACTTCCATTTGAGAGTTTTATGTGTCATACCTTTGATTAGAAGGCATGAACACAGTTGTTCAAACTCTCGTAGATGGTGGTAATTGTTTTTGCAATCCGTTCTTGAGAAGGATTGTTCCCGAACCATGGCTATAAAGCCAGGGCGAAGTTCATAGCTGGTTGAACAAATAGGTTCCACCGAAGGCGGTGGCTCACAGAACTTGCCCTTCGGAGCAGAGTAAGAAAGAATGGTGGGTTGCTCCATTTATATGGTGGTGGTAAGGTAAGAATAAGAAAGGTAAGATGATAGATAAGAGGGATATGATACGAGGGTGATCTTGGTTCGAAGATTAATAGCAACTGTTCCATGGCAATGGCGCCAGAAATGCTTGTTGGTATTTCTTAACACCACAGAGTTATCCGCAAGCGCACGGAAATACCGTTATAGCACTTCCCCTTAAGGAGTATTTCCAAGGGTATCGAATCCAAAGAACATGTGTGCTAATCTTTCGAGCTAGCTCACCCAAGGACACGAAGTTGTTTGGTACGCAAGAAACAGAGAGGAATTCAAAGTATTGATCCTAATTCAAGGTAGTTTGCAATAGATGCTTGCTTCGAGCACGGGCTTACTCCTAGCAATACTAGGACGACTCCCGCCAAGAGCCTATGGCATAGCCGAACGTGGAGGATTACAAAGGACAGATAGGGTTGTCACCACCTACTGCCTACCTCTTCAATCCGTGGGTCTACGAGATATCCACTGATGATTTATAACCTAAGAACCACGCTTACGTTCTAAATCACTACTCTAGTTGTTTCGAACACATAGCACAACTAGAGCCTCTAATGAATTAAAGCAGTGAACCCACAAGTAACTACTTGTGCAAACTACTAAGAATAAAAGATCAAACTTGTATTGAATTCACAAAGGCTTACTTTATTGAGTAAAACTTTTGTAGGGTTACAAGTGTAGAAGAGGGACTTGACATGCCCAAGACTCCTTCTCCTAGACTCTTCACCACACTCTCCTTCTACTTTGGTAGCCTCTAGGACTACTCTAAACCTTTGGAGTGTAGCACTATTCTCAACTTTTTGTGTGTGTGAGAAGTGAGGTGAGGGGGTCTATTTATAGGTGGAGAAGGGTTGGTTCCCGCCACAATTAATGCGTGAATCAGTCACCATTGACTCCAGGGAGTCGGGAGGAGCCAAGACGTGTCATTTGACCGAGTTTGGCGCCAGGAAGAGGTCGGCTGAACCCCTGGTTCGGCCGACCTGGTCAAGGCTCCCCTCGGGGAGTGCTTCCTCCAGGTGGCTTCCAGGTGGGCCCCCTTGATATATATGGGTGCAATACCATTGGATCTCCTCATATTATCTTGTTTGTGGGGCATTCGACACATGTGTTGCCACATGTCATCACCTGATTCGTTGAAATCCATTTTCATGGATTCATCCCTGCATGTTTTGGTATTTTGGGTAATAATTCACCTGCATACAAATATACACCAACACTTGTGGAATTGGGTTAGTGTATAACCCTACCACTATGTTTGGTGTTTCTTTTATGCTCATTATGAGGTGAATTGACGGCCAAAATATGGTACTTAAGGACCGTCAACAGTCCCAGGAGTTTAACACACATACACAAGTGATCCACAAATGATAAAATGATTATAACCATGTCTTGAATAATATTACTAATAATAGTACCTTATTACAAGCCAAATAGTATCGAATACAAGGTCTAAAAGACTGCAGCGGAAAATACTAAACACTAAAGACTCCAACTCCATAGGCAAGCTTTGCGGTAAAACACGCACCTAGAACTCCTTAAAATCCTTCTAGTACTCCACATTGACGCCTGCGTCTGAATTTGTTGGGGGAATAGCAAGGGTGAGCACATGTCATACTCAACAAGTGTGAGAAAGTATGGCATGTATCTTAAACAAGGAATGACAATAAACAATGGCTAATTGCATAAAAGTACATTCAAAATGGTGGAAAATGCAATTATATCATCATTAAGTGAGGTCCTTCCAAAAATAACCAAAATAACATAATTCCAACTTAAATAACCAATACCAACATTAATAATCCATAATCAACTCATAACTGCTCATATGTCCAAATTTCATCAATTTCATACTCCAAAGCTGTAGGATCGAAGAGCGCGTGAAAAGCTACCAGAGGGGGGGGGGTGAATGGTAGATTTAAAAGATCTTACGCAGCGGAAACAATTAAATCCCAACCCCTTCGTCAGAAAAACGATCTGTTAAAGAAATCGTGTGTGAGACTAATATAAACGTGTTTCACCATGACAAAAGTGATATGTATCATATAGAATCATGTCACGAAGAAAACACAAGAAGAATCACTCAAATCCGTCGAGAGAAACTCAAGTTATGATCGAAAGATCGAACAAGGGTCAATCTGTCCTACCCGAGAAAAATAGTGCTGGAACGCCGCAAAGAAACTCGTGTAGATCAAAAAACACAAAACCAATGACCGTGAAATTTTTATAGATGATAGATAATCAAGTTGTGAAGACAAACGAAAAATAATCACGTCAATTGGATCTGTAAAACTCGATTTATGATAAAACCACCGACGAAAGGTAGTGATGTTCAGAAACTCGACGAGTAAAACATGTCTGGAAGAAGTCGAACGAACAAGGCATAAAAATTCCTTCAAAATACGAATTTTATTCAATATAACACCAGAGGAAGAGCCCCAAAGTCGTGTACCACGAGCTTTGGCCTCCATTGCTTATATAACCAGCCCTTAGGCCAACCCAATCTCAACTAGGACTCCAATCCTACTTAGATCACGAATCGAAACTTTCCATAACTGCTTAGGACTCTTCTATACGCAGATAGAAGCAATCTTAAGACTTATAAATACCTTAGGAATGTATCCCATATTTCTAAAACAACTCAAATTCGTGATCCACACGTAATACTATCATAACCAACTCGATACTTTCCATATCGAGCCATAACCGACTTCGCCGCAGCCAAAGCCATCAACCGATACGAACCGATCCTTCCAACCAGATCTTCCCATCCATAAACCATCTTCGGAACCACGTTGCCACGTCATGCACTGCATTCATACGTGCGAACACCTTCCTTCGACGTCAATTAACCTTCATATGCACTGCCCTTGATTCAATCATCCTGCGCGACCTCCTCATCAGCTCAACTACAGTTCCTCCCGAACTTGGTTGTTGGAAACTAATCTCCTCCCTGAGTCTAGTACAATGGATCCCATCACCAGCCATGTCTTGAACTCAAGCAACACCTGCACATGAATAAACAAACAATTCGTACGAGCCCAAGTCCGCGACTTGACTCAAGTCAGTTCCGAACACAACACCTTACGTGAGCACCTCATATAAGCATGTTGCAAAGAATATCGAAACGATATCATCCATAACCACCAAAACATACCAAAAACTTAGTAAAAGAATACTAAGCAACCTTTCCATAAGTGTAAAGCAAGTACGAAACATTTCACATGAAAATTTGGAACATTACGATCAAGCTCCGAACCTAGAAAAAGCTAACCGGAGCTTGAGCTGGAGCTTACCAAAGCTAGTACAACCTAGCGCTGGAGCTTATCAAAACTAGCAGGACCTAGCACCGGAGCTAACCGAAGCTAGTCGGATCTAGCGCCGGAGCTGACCAAAACTAGTCGGAACTAGTCATCCCAAAAGTCGGAGCTAACGAGCATAAGTTAGACCTAGCAAAACATATCGGAGCTTAACAAAGACATGCCGGAGCTATCAACGACATGCCGGAGCTAAAGACAAAGCTCACTGGAGCTACTTAAAAACATGTTAGATCTAGACAAAGAAAGTCGGACCTATTGTCAGACCTTGCAGAAGCTCGGAGCTAGAGTTGGACCTTGCTAAAATTATGTTATGGCAGCATTCAAAACTTTTATTATCAAAACCAATGTATTCAGCACAAATAGGTCTCACAAAAGCCAATTAATTAACCAATACCAATTCCCAATTCAATTTCAGCCATTAAACCATATTAAATTCCACATTCTAATAATGTGAGGGTCCAGGTTGCTCATAACCGGGAGCACGACTAGCATGATAGTTTTAAACACACTCTGCAGAGGTTGTACCGACCCACAAGTACGTGATTTCATGACTTTTTGATGACTAAGGAATCTCAATTATGCCGACTCACATTTCCTTAGATGTGTGGACAAGAGATCACAAAATAGCCTTTACAAAGTGATTACTAGCATAGTTAGACCCTTCTAAGGTTTCACTGGTGCTGATGTCTCCAACTGAGCCCATCGAACCATGGGCCCCCTCTTGAGCCATGGGTAGTCCCACCAATCTCTACAAACCCATCCGACTACCCATTTCCCGAACATTCTTAATGGTCCAAATAGCACTGGCAATACCCTAATTAGCCAGTTGAGCCGCACCCGTACTTGGCCCTGTGGTAGCACTATAAATCCTAGATGGTCGCTCCACGAACCAGTCCTTAGATATAAAGCAAGCAAAACCACCAAAAATGTCCAACCCACTCCACGTAACCGACTTGCTTAGATCCCCAGGCACCATGTTGCTAAAGGGTCATTATTATCAATTCTCATCATCGTGTGTTCAATACTTCATAATTAAGCAATATGATTGTTTCCCAAACTCAATTGTGTATAGTGATGAAAAAAGTGAAAAATACCCTTCCCGACACTTTACATAGTGTTCAAGCGACAAGGGTAGTCATACAAGACTAGTAAACTCCTATAATTGGGTTTTCCCATCATTTGACACAAGCATGTCGTTTCGCAACCAAAACATATAAAAACCTACATCAAAATGATCAAGGACACATGCCTTGCTCTTGAGCTTGGTTTCGATCGAAGGCTTCGAAGTTCTGGATCTGCAGGTCCTCAAAAGCATTCTCTACAGCGAGTCCTTCCATTTTGCCCAACAAACATGGAAAATACCAATTACAATCAAATAATGCTCATATATTGCTCAATATGTCATGATATGCATGATTCAAGCAATTATGTGATAAAACTTCTTAATGAGTTGCTTTTAATGCTTACTAACTAGTTACAATTTCTTCTAACAAGATTGAACATGTTTGGAATTGATTTGAGTCAAATTGAATTTAATTCAGCATTTAATATATTCAGACACCGGACAAGTTTGGTATAGGGGGCGGACTAGTCCGCCCCTGTCGGTGGTTTGATCTGGCAGATCTCCCAACAGTACTAAAGTGTTAGAGGAGTTTGATGTTCGGTGTGGGCGTGCGGAGATTCAAGAAGGTGAATTGTAATTGACACAGGAGACACAGAGGTTTACGTGGTTCGGGCCGCCTGAGCGTAATACCCTACTCCACGGATGTGTTGGTGTTGTATTAGCTGTATGAGCTTGTGTCGAGCATCTGTATGGAATGTGTATCGCCTCCCTGAACGTGTCTTCGGCCTGTCCTTTTATAGTACAAGGGCAGGCCGTTACAAGTTAGCCTAGCCCGACATGTGGCCCCGGCGGTTACTAGTATTGATACTCATTCAACACGTTTAACTGCCCTTAATGACCGGGTAATGGGCTTTGACAGCACCATTACTGGTAATTAAGGTCATCCGATCGTGTGTCATTAATTTGGTATTAATGACACTTAATCGGATCTTGAAGTCCTTGATTCCCCTTTGAAGATTCGGAGCCGTTGTGAAGTCTTCCGGAGATTAGAGGCTGAAGATCCGACGGTTGGACACGTGGCAGCTCTGAAGCATACTGTGGGAAACAGGTAGCTCCAGAGCTACCTGACACGTGTCAGATCCGGAGCTTCCCTCGGTCTGGGGTTAGGTTCGGGGGTGCCATTTCGGTACATGGCCCAGAGCTTCCCCCTTGTGGGCGGTAGCTCCGGTTTGATGGTACACGTGGCGACCCTGGGATTAACCATGTTGGAGAAGCGGGTCCGGTTATATCTGACATGTGGGCCTCCGAAGGTCTTCAAATCAAGTAGATGACTTTCCTTTGAGATCTTTGTAATCTCAAGGGGTGTACGGTTTCCAGGGTACCGATAGTGGCCCCCTGGGCCCACCTCTGGGGAAGACCCCTGGGGTGAAGTCATTCCGCCGGAGGTGGGTCCATCCTCGCGACTTTTGAACTGAGTCTTCAAAGGTCTTTGGATGTGCCGTTGGCGATGGTTTGGAGTTAAATCCTCGCCGTGTGGCGTATCCCGAGTGCGGCAGATGAGATCTTTGGCGTGCGGATCTCACGCAATTGAAGGGCGGCAGTTCCCGATACGAAAATTGTGTCGGTTCCGCGCGCCTTGTCAGGCCGCCACCTTCGGGTTTCCTGCCTCATGATGACAACCGTTCGCCTGGGTAAGAACCTCGACTTGATCGTCGGGGTGGTCCCGGGCCCCCTTGTCATCGGCTGGGTGGAATTTTTGAGCGGTATCTTCGACTTCCTTGTGGTTTCCATCCTTGCGTTGTGAGGGCTTACTTAAGAAAGAAAGCGCGCACCGTCTGGAGTTCTTTACGCCTCTCCTCTGATCTTGCGCTCAAACTCCCAACTTGTGCTTCGCTTTTCCTCTCTTGCCTTGCTGTGCTGCGATGGAGTTGGGTCTCCATGAGAGCCGTTTGAAGACCGACGGCGACCTGAAGAAGGTACAGACCCTCATGGGATGGTCCTCGGACTTCTTCAACCGCTCGGTCCGCGCCGGGGGAGAGCTCCCGTTTGAGAAGGAGCACGCCGGCGAAATGCTGTACTTCTCCTCGTACGCCATGGTGGGGTTGATCCCACCTTTTTCCTCCTTTATCTTGATGCTGCTAGAATTTTACGGTCTGCAGTTATAACACCTTGGCCCTCACTCCATTCTCCTCGTGTCTATCTTCGTCCACTTCTGTGAGATGTGGGTGGGCATCCCCCCTGCATTGAACTCTTCCGGACCTTCTTCACCGTCCATACCACCGGTAGGAGCAATGAGTACCTTGGCTTCTACTACATCGTGAAGCACAAGAAGTGCCCATTCAAGTACCTCCGGTCGTTTCCCTCTGGGAAGTGGGATGATTGAAAGAAGGACTGGATAGTCATCCGGGTGGAGGAGCACGAGAGGCTGGAGCTGCCCGAAGGCCTCCCCAACATTGACACGACGATCTGGAGTGAAGCTTCGGTGCTGGCGGACACCTTCAACCCTATTCTGACTAGGATCCGCCAGTGCGTGGAGGGGGGATTAACCCCTCAGGCGGTATTTTGTAACTTCCTGGTCAACAGGTGGGCACCGCTGAAGAAGAGAGAGAAACTCGCTTGGGCCCTCAACAGCGTGATGGACGACGACCGGGTTGAGACCGGGCTGAAGTCCAACATGGTGGGGACAACCTTGGAGTTCCACCTCAAGAAGTTCCAGCACGGCATCGACGTCGAGGGTGACGACTTGACTCCGCCATCGGCTTTTCTTCCTCTGAACGTGGAAGTTGAGTTTAGTAGGGAGCTCCGGCGGAAGATGCCCGTGCTTGACGACCTTGGTGTCGTCGAGAGAAGATCAACCACCAGGGTGGCGATCCCTAGAGTGTCCGAAGGTGGCTCCGACCCTGCCCCGAAGCCGAGGGTTGAGGTCGTCAGCAAGGGCAAGGAGCCGGCGGACGAACCCTTGAGCCGGAAGAGGAAGCTGCAGCATGCCGACGGAAGGTCCGTCAGGCCTGCCACCTCTGCATCGGCTCCTTCTCCTCGGAGGGGGAGGTCTTCTGCAACCGCGGCGACTGTACCCGCAGTGGGGTCCTCCTAGGGAGCTAGCTCCGGGCATGCGACTCTAGCACCAGGGCCGGTTGAGGCCTCTAGGTCCGAAGGTTCTTCCCGATCAAGGGGGGCCTCGACTAGGGAAACGCTCATGGCTGCAACAAGTTCCGGGGGGCCTTCCGGAGCTTCCACGCCGGCTATGAACAGCCCAGAACGCCCGGGAAAGAGGTTCCGCGCAAGCTGGTGCGGAAGCCTCCCAAGGTAATTTTTAATCCTTACTTTGGACAGGTGTTTTGTTGTAGTAAATGTTTTTTAAGTTTCTTTGTCCATAATCTACAGCGTTTCCAAGAAAAGGAGTGAGGCTCCACCCTCAGACACAGCAGCTGAAGCTGTGAGGGCCGAAGCTTCTACTCCTGTCCCGGTGCTGCTCCAAGTGGTGGCTGAAACTGCGACAGCTCCGGCGCTAGCTGTCGTGGTCATGGACCTCGACTCATCCCCAGAGACTCCCGTGGTAGCGCCGGACCGTGGGAGAGAAGATGCGCCAGCGGCACCTGTCCCGGAGGTTGAAGCCCTGGGTCCTAGTGCTGAGATGATGGAAGCTCCGGCTGTTGAGCCGGAGGAAGCAGTAGTTCTGGCCCCAGAGCCGGAAATTGTCGAAGCCCCGGCGGTTGAGCCGGAGGTGGTTGAAGTCCCGGTGTGCGCGCCGGAAGCTGAGGAAGTTCCGGCAGTTGGGCTGGCTACCTCTGAAGGACCGGCGACAGAGCCGGTCATTGTTGGCGCTTCGGCCGCAGGGCTGGTCGATGTTGAAGATCTTTCGTCTCCCGAGTCGGTTGTTGCAGAGGCGTCGGAGCTCGAGCCCCCATCGGAGGAGGTGCCTAGGCCGGAGCCAGAAGCGGCCCCTGCTCTGACAGTGACGACGTCGGAGGTACCCGCGGCTGAATCGGAGTGTCCTGGTGAAGTCGCTGGCCCCCTGCCTGAGGGGGTGAATGAAGACCTGGCGGCGGGGCCTTCCTCGATGGCGACTGAGGTCATCCCGGAGGACGGCCCTAGTGCCATGGAGACCCAGGGGACCACTCTTGTGGAGTGGGACCCAATTTTTGTATCTGAAAACCCGCTGGAACCAGCGGAGGAGACCCCAGCAGGTCTGGAACCTATCCCGTTGTCACTATCTATTGACAACGCATGTTCCAATCTGCGTCAAGTCCAACTGGCCTTCTTCCATGACAGCAAGGCTCTTGAAGAGGAGCGCCAAACCCTTAGGCGGTGGCGTAACCGGCTCTACTTCAAGACCAAGCTCGCGCAGTCGAGGCTAGCGGATGACAAAGAGTGGGTCAAACGGGAGAAGGTTCGGTTGGAATATTGGGGTAAATTATTGGACGACAGGCAGAGTATGATTCGTTCCCTCGATGCTAAATCCCAGGAGATCTACGAGCAGACCAAAGCAGCTAACAGTGCGGCCGATGAACGCCAAGAAAGGCTTGAGGCCATTAACACTACACTCATCAAGCGCCGTGAGGCACTTGAAGAGAGGGAGAAACGGCTCGAAGATGAAGAGTAGAAACTCCTAGAGCTGCGGATGACGTCCTGAGGAGGGAAGAGGAGCTCACCGAAAAGGTGGCTCTGGCTGACAAGGGCCTAGAGGAGCGCGCCAAGAAATTGGAAGAGCGCTGCCATGAGGAAGAGGAGAAGACCTGGGTGCGAGGGCAGGAACTCTACGAGCAGGAGTGTGCCATTGCTGCCAGGGAGAAGAAAGTGAGGGGCAGGGAGAAGGACCTGGTCGACCACCAGAACAAGATCCACCTCCGGGAGGAGGAGCTCGGAAAACTCGAAAAGCGGGTTACTGAAAAGATTCAGCAAAACGCCAAAGAAGTTGAGCACCTCGCTCGTGAGAATTCTGAACTGGTGGCGGCCAGGAGATCCTTGGAAGAAATAAAGGGCTTGAGGACTGCGGACTCCCTACAGATTTGGGAGTTCCTAGGCAAGACCAACGACGCGCTGACACCGATGGGCTTCAGCCCCGTGCGCCCGGATGATCCGGAGCCGGAGCTAGACCTGGCATTGCAGGCGTTGAGCTCGGCAGGCAGCAAACTCTCCAAGGTGGGCGATGTCATCGCGGACAAATTGGAGATTGAGGGGCAATCCCTGGCGAAGAATGTCGTAGAATATGTGCTGACGTGCTACACCAACTGGATCCCAATTTCCTCTGGACTTGATGCTTGAAGGTCCCGTTGAAGGAGAAGGCGAAGCTGCCCGAGCCAACGTGTCGAAGGTTGCCCAGAAGGTCGCCAAATTCTTCCATAGGGTCTAGGACCATCTCTGTAGTTCTCACTTGTATTTTCTCTTCTTCTTCCTCAATTTTGTAATCCCTTATCTCCAGATGTAATCCCTTGTCTCCATTATGAATGAAATCCCCAAATTTTTGTGAATTTCATTTTTTGTCTTCAACACTTTTGTCTTCACTTGGCCCCCTGGTGGATGTACACAATTTGATTGTGAACATGTACCAAGAGGATATTGTGTTTTGTTGAAGACTCATTTGCTCCGAACTTGTAGAGTGTAGATCCGAAGTCTTTGATAGTGAAGGCCCCCTGAGGTTGTCGGAGCTTAGAAGCTCCGGAATTGTCTATCATCAGGGCTTAGTAGCTCCGGCAATAGTCCCTATCAACGCGTAGAGCATTGATAGTTAATCGTCCGGAGTGTCGGAGCTTAGTAGCTCCAGCAGTGACCTTTGCCAACACTTAGTTTGTTGGCAGCAGACTCCATTTGCGGGGTCTTCTCACCATCTTTTATTTAGCGTCGACGGCTGGCCCCCCTAGCTCTACGGAGCTTGATTGCTCCGGTGATGCTCATTTTCAATGCGTAACATCGATTACAAGCCACCTAGGGGAGACGGAGCTTTGTTAGCTTTTGCTTTTCTCCATCAACGTAGATTTTATTTTTCCTGCACACTGAAGCCAAGAAAAATAGTAAAATTCGTTTCTCGCCTATAACTTCGTCGTGGCTTATGATTCTCAAGAAAATTTTAAGTCAAACGCGATTCTAAATACAACCGAATGTGTTGTCTTTTCTTTCAGATCCAATTGCACTTGGACCCGCCTTACTTCGGCCTGCCGGGGTGTAGGTAGAGTGGCGTACTTAGGGTGCTTGACCAGGCTAAGCCGATAGCACACTCCGGCCCTAGATTGGCTTGGCGGCATTCAGGTGAGTGGGCCTTGAATAATATTTGAATCCAAAAGAATTGACAATACAATTCGAATCGTATATGAACCGGTCGAACTGAAATTTCTTAAGAATTGCACGTCTTTGTTATAGACAAGAAAGAGAAAAATAAAAAATGTTGAGCCTGTACAAAATAAATGCACGTGGAGTCTGTTTCACATGAAGATGTCTTTCATTATAGTTCCGGGGTACAGGGGAAACAAGTACACTCTTAGGGTACGGAACCAGGCTAAGCGTGTTTTATTTCTCGTTTGACCCTGGGTAGCTAGCCACACTTTTAGTCCTGAGACTGTGACAAGTGTTGCATAAACTTTGCGAACCTTCCGGGAAAGGTCCGGCTGTTCTCCCGGAGGAACTACCCGACTTTGTACAATGACTCTATAACATACACCTCAAGTTACTACAGACTCACCTCCGTGATATTAAGTGTAGAACTTATGGAGGTGCTCAATTTTCCAAGGATTTGGGAGAGGTGTCCCATCCTCGGTAGCCAAGCGAACGCTCCCGGGACGGGATACATTAATCAGTCGGAAGGGTCCCTCCCAGCTGGGGGAGAGTTTGTTTAACCTATCTCTGGATTGTATTCTCCATAGCACCAGGTCGCCTTCCTCGAGATGTCGGTTGTGTACATGCCGCTGATGATAGCGCCAAAGGGCTTGGCAGTATCGGGCATTCCGAACAGCTGCTTGGCACCTTCCCTCCTCAAGGAGGTTGGGTCTTCACGCCGGAGCTGGTCCTGCGTGGTTTCGTCGATGGTCCGGACCCGGAGTGACCCCAAGGTGATTTCTGGAGGAAGGATTGCTTCAGCTCCATACACCAGGAAGAAGGGTGTCTCTCCATTTGATCGGTTTGGAGATGTCCTGTTGGCCTAGAGAGTGGACGGAAGCTCTTCAATCCAGTTGGCACCATGTTTTTTCAAGCGCTCATAGGTGCGCGTTTTGAGTCCTTTAAGGATTTCAGCATTTGCTCTCTCAGCTTGGCCATTGCTTGCTGGGTGAGCTATGGAGGCATAGCAAACTTGAATGCCGAGGTCTTTGCAATATCATTGAAATGCAGAGCTTGTGAATTGGGTCCCATTATCAGTGATGATTTTGTTCGGGACTCCAAATCTGCATACAATGGACTGCAAAAAGTTGATAGCAGATTGCTTGTTGATTGTCATAACTGGAGTTGCTTCCGGCCACTTAGTGAACTTGTCAATGGAAACGTACAGGAACTTGTAACCTCCGACGGCTCTTGGGAAAGGTCCCAAGATGTCCATCCCCCACACAGCGAAAGGCCATGTAGGAGGTATCATTTGTAGGGGCTGAGCCGGTGTGTGAATTTGCTTTGCATGAAATTGACATGCTTCACATTTCTTCACCAGCTCAGATGCATCCTGGAGTGCTGTAGGCCAGTAGAAGCCATGCCGAAAGGCTTTACCAACCAGCGTGCGGGAAGACGCGTGGTTCCCACACTCGCCTCCATGGATTTCTGCGAGGAGCTCGCAGCCTTCTTCCCTTGTGATGCACCGCATTAGGATGTCGTTGGCACCGCGCCGGTAGAGATCCCCTTCTACCAACGTGTATCTTTTAGCCAATCTGACTACCCAGTCAGCGGACACATCATCGTCAGGAAGGATGTTGTCTTTCAAGTAGTTCCGGATCTCCGAGATCCATGCATCGGAACTAACTTGAGCACTTGAGTCTTGCGTGCTGGGTTGCTCAGAGCTTCCGGCAGCACCTACGACCCTTGATGGCTGCCATGGTAACAGGGCCATCGGGACCGTCAGCTTCGGGATGCTGATCTCGCCCCCTTCGCTCAGTTCGGCAGGCTGAGCTATGGGTTTTGACAACCTCCGGACAAAAGTTCCGTCAGGAGCCGGAGCTCCAGTTGACGCTTTCGTCGAGAGTTCGTCGGCTTCAGCGTTGTGGGCACGCTGGACATGGTGGAGATCTAGGACTTCAAAGTCCTTCTGAAGCCTCTGGATTTCAAGGAGGTAAGCAGCTAGCTGGAGATTGTTGCAGGAGCATTCACCCTTCACTTGCTTAATGATGAGTTGTGAATCTCCCTTGACCAGCAATTGCTTGACACCGTATGATAGTGCCACCTTTAGTCCGTAGATGAGTGCTTCATACTCCGCCATGTTGTTGGTCGCCTTGAAGTCAAGGTGTACCATGTATTTCACCTTCTCCCCGGTTGGTGCAAAAAGAAGGATTCCAACTCCGGCCCCTTGCTTTTGCATGGAGCCATCGAAGTAGAGGGTCCAATGAGGCTCGGTGAAGACCGGAGCTTCATGTTCCGGCTTCTGCTCACTCGGGCCCTCAGGGTTTGATGGAGAGGGAGTCCATTCCGCCACGAGGTCTGCCAATGCTTGACTCTTGACTGCTTGCCTTGAAATGAATTTGAGATCAAATTCGGCCAATTCCGTTGCCCACTTTGCAATATTCCGAGTTGAGTTGGGATTATGCAAGATTGCTCGAAGTGGGTAAGAGGTCACCACTGAGATCTTGTGAGCTTGGAAATAATGGCGAAGCTTCCTAGAGGCGATAAGAACTGCATAGAGCAGCTTATGCACCTCTAGGTATCGAGTCTTGGCATCATGTAGTACTTCACTGAGGAAGTACACCGGGCGCTGAATGGTTCGGACCCTCCCGGAGGGGCCCGGAGCTTCCTCTTCACTGACCCGGACCCTCCTGGAGGGATCCGGATTTTCTTCGGGGACCTCCGGGTTCTGGCTGGAGGAACCCGGAGCTTCTTTAGAAGTGACCTGGACCCTCCCAGAGGGGTCTGGGTCTTCTGAAGCAACTTCTTGTGGATTCGAGTCTAGGAGCTGGGATCCAGACTCGCTTTCACGGACTTCCGGACCCTCCCGAAGGGGTCTGGATTCCTGAGTATGGTGTAGTTCTGGTCTCTCCGCAACCAGGACCATACTGACGACTTCGTTAGTGGCTGAAATGTAAAGCAACAAAGGCTCACCAGGGGTCGGAGCTACCAGAATTGGTAGTGTGGTGAGGAACTGTTTTAGCTCCTGGAACGCCTTTTCTGCTTCTTCAGACCATTGGAATGGTCCGGACTTCCTCAATAACTTGAAGAAGGGGAGTGCCCATTCCGCCATTCTTGAAATGAACCGGTTGAGGGCTTCTAGACATCCAGTTAGCTTTTGGACATCTTTGATGCGGGCTGGTGGCCGCATGTCCTCAATGGCCTTGATCATGGCTGGATTATCTTCTATGCCCCAGTGACTTACCAGGAAACCAAGAAGTTTTCCGGAGCTAACCCCGAAGACACAATTGTCTGGGTTTAGCTTTGTGCGGGTGGCCCGCAGCTTATCGAAGACAGCCTGTAAGGTGTCAAGAAGCGACTCCTTGTTCTTGACCTTGACCACGATGTCATCAACATACACTTCCACTATGTCTCTAATGAGGTCTTCAAAGGTTTTGTACATAGCTCGTACAAAAGTTGAAGCTGCATTCTTGAGACCAAACGGCATGGCTGTATAACAGTACAATCCATCTACTGTGATGAAAGAGGTATGCTCTTCATCTTCCCTAGACATTCTGATTTGATGATACCCAGAATATGCGTCTAGGAAATACAGTAATTCACACCCGGAGGTGGAATCCACTATCTGATCTATTCTAGGTAGTGGAAATGGATCTTTTGGACATGCCTTATTTAGTGTTGTGTAGTCGATACACATCCGAAGCTTCCCGCCGACCTTGGGCACAACGACTGGGTTTGCCAGCCATTTAGGGTGGAAGACTTCTCGGATGAATCCAGCTTCGAGCAACTTCTTCACTTCTTGTCGAATGAAGTTCTGTCGCTCTACAGATTGCTTCCGAGGCTTCTGGTGCACTGGCCGGGTGTCAGGGTAGATCTTCAGATTGTGCTCAATCACTTCCCTGGGGATCCCAGGCATTTGTGACGGTTGCCAGGCAAACACGTCGACATTAGCCCGGAGGAAAGCGATGAGCGCGAGTTCCTATTTGTCGTTCAATCCTCCCGATATACTGGTGGTCTGAGCGGCATCAGAACCGATTTGGACGACTTTGACGGGGATGTCGGTGTCGCCGCTTGGCTGCACACGAGGTGCAGATGTCGAGCCTCGTTGACGAATGCTCGGGGGTTTTGGAGCTTGCTCCTGCCTGGAGTCCTCCTCTTGCGCTGTGGTAAGTGCATGAAGTTCTTCCAGAGCAGTTACTCCGGTAGTACGATCTCCGCGGATCCGGAGAACACCTACTGGTGTTGGCATCTTTAACACCAGGTAGCCATAATGAGCAGCTGCCATGAATTTGTATAAGGCAGGCCTACGCAAGATGGCATTGAAAGGTAAGTTGATCTGAGCAACATCAAAGACCAACTTCTCAGTGCGATACTTCTCCCGTGTCCCGAAGGTAACGGAGAGAGTAATAGCTCCGAGTGGGGTAATGGCCCCCGGACCAACTCCAGAGAAAGGTCAAGAGGGGTGGAGATCCGAAGGCCGGAGCTGAAGCTTGGTAAAAGCTTCGAAGCTTATGAGGTTTAGCCCCGAACCTCCGTCTACCATGACATGGTGGAGCTGGATGTTATTGATGGTAGGAGATACCATCAAAGGTAGCTGACCTGCTCCAACCTTGCTTCGAGGGCAGTATGAAGCATCATAAGTGATGGTTGTGTCCATCCACTTCTGATGAGGCTCCGGTCTGGCTGTAGGAGCTACAGCAGCCATGTCCCGACGCATAGTCTTAATGACACGGCGGGAGGTGATGTCCCATGATCCACCAAAAATGGTGTTCATGGTCTTCCGACGCTCGTTGTTAGAGATGTCGGAATCGTCGTCGACGGAGGTGTAGACGGCCTTCAGGACCTTTTTGGGATCCTGAAAACCTAACTCCTCTTCAGCCGGAGCTTCGTCGACTTTTTGTTTTCCTTGCCTCTGTCGGAAAGGAGTTTCCTCCCGGCGCTTGTTGTAGCACTCGACATGGTTTTGGACCTCCCGGCAGTCTTCCAAACTGTGGTTGCCTGTTTTGTGAATTGGACACCACACTTTGGGTTTGCCACCGTCTTCAGAAGAAGGTCGAGGTCGCTTCTCGGGGCGTGGCCCCCGGCCACTCGGAGCTGCAGCAGCTGCAACATTGGATGTACCGGCCGAGGGCTTCTTCTTGCCGTTGGTCTTCTTCTTCTTCTTCTTGCCACTCCCTGAGGTAGTGGCTTCTCCTTTGGAGGATTTCTTGTGATCCTTCGGAGTTGATTTGGAGTGCATCTCATGGCCATCCGCAGCTCTGGCACATTTGTCGGCCAAACTGAAGAGTTCCGCGACACTGGTGATCTCCTTGATCGCCAGTTTCTCCAGCATCTTCTTGTCCCGTACGCCCTGTTTGAATGCTACAATCATAGAGGTGCTAGAGATAGAAGGGATAGTGTTTCGTACCTGAGAGAACCTCTGGATGAATGATCGCAGGGATTCTCCCCCTTTTTGCACAACTGCAAAAAGGTCCAGTTTAGTGCCTGGTCGGGTGTATGAACTCCCGAAGTTGGCAGTGAACTGCTGGCACAGCTCCTCCCAACTGTTGATGGAGTTGGGTGGAAGGCTCATAAACCAGGACTTGGCGGTCCCAGCTAAAGCCACTGGAAAGTAATTGGCCATTACGGTCTCATTTCCTCCAGCTGCCAAGATAGCAGTGGAGTAGATCTGAAGAAATTTGACAGGATTGACGGTCCCATCGAACTTCTCCGACAGGTGAGGCCGGAACTTCTGTGGCCACCTGACCATACGCAGATGCATGGCCAGGGCTGAACAGCCTCCTCCCACTCCTTCAGGAACAAGAACGTCCTGAGCTTCTCGTCTTTAACGAGCACGCTCAATATGGACTCGGCCGTCTTATTGGCGGTATCGGCGATCAAGCTCCGCCCGAAGGTCATGAGTTGAAAGCCTGGATACCGTGTGGGTGCGTCGTGCCCCGGAGGGCAACGACGTCACCTGCTGCGATGCAGCACATCTCCTGTTGTTGGAAACGTGCGGACCAAGTCTGCCAGATAAGATCCGTCGCTGCGATGGGGCCCGTCCTGAAGGAGGAGGACCCTGGTTGCTGATGCGGCCGGCTGCTGCTGCAACCAAATGTTCCACATCAGCCCTCCACTGCTCCAGTGCTTCCCGGGATGCATCCAGAGGTGGTGGGCGTTGGAGAAGAGCATGTGCTGCATGGAGCGCGTGTTCCGGGTTGTCGTGATTTCCCGACGCAGTGACTGACGCCGGTGCACCATCGCGTTGTCCAGCTTGATTTGCTGGTGGAGGTGGCGGTGTTGGCAGTGTGACTCCTGCTGGCACTGAAGCTCCTGCTGGTGGCTTGATATTGGAGGGATTGCCCCCGACAACTTGAACAGCAGGATGACCGTTGGATGATCCAGCAGCTGAGTTCACCATTCTCGAAATCTCAGGCGCCCCCTACCTGGCGCGCCAACTGTCGGTGGTTTGGATCCGGCAGATCTCCCGACACTACTAAAGTGTTAGAGGAGTTTTATGTTTGGTGTGGGCGCGCGGAGATTCAAGAAGGTGAATTGTAATTGACACAGGAGACACGAAGGTTTACGTGGTTCGGGCCGCCTGAGCGTAATACTCTACTCCACGGATGTGTTAGTGTTGTATTAGCTGTATGAGCTTGTGTCGAGCGTCTGTATGGAACCTGTATCGCCTCCCTGAACGTGTCTTTGGCCTGTCCTTTTATAGTATAAGGGCAGACTGTTACAAGTTAGCCTGGCCCGACATGTGGCCCCGGTGGTTACTAGTATTGATACTCATTCAACACGTTTAACTGCCCTTAATGACCGGGTAATGGGCTTTGACAGCACCGTTACTGGTAATTAAGGTCATCCGATCGTGTGTCACTAATTTGGTATTAATGACACTTAATCGGGTCTTGAAGTCCTTGATTCCCCTTTGAAGATCCGGAGCTCTTGTGGAGTCTTCCGGAGATTAGAGGCTGAAGATCTGATGGTTGGACACGTGGCAGCTCCGAAGCATACTGTGGGAAACAGGTAGCTCCGGAGCTACCTGACACGTGTCAGATCTGGAGCTTTCCTCGGTCTGGGCTTAGGTCTGGGGGTGCCATTTCGGTACATGGCCCGGAGCTTCCCCCTTGTGGGCGGTAGCTCTGGTTTGATAGTACACGTGGCGACCCTGGGATTAACCATGTTGGAGAAGCGGGTCTGGTTATATCTGACATGTGGGCCTCCAAAGGTCTTCAAATCAAGTAGATGACTTTCCTTTGAGATCTTTGTAATCTCAAGGGGTGTACGGTTTCCAGGGTTCCGACAGCCCTATACAGAACTGTGAATTTAGGGTTTTCTGATCAGAGGGAATTGGAGGTCAATTTCACATGGAAAAGTGGATGTAGAGGGTGTACCACGTGTTTATAGATTCAAAGGTTGAGGATTGGTCATGAAACTCGAATCTTGACGATCTAGGTTTGGCAGAAAAGAATTGATGAAGATTTTGTGTTGAAGAACGTCAATTGTCAAAAAGTTGACGGAGATCAATCTTGATTGAGCCTTCTCCCTCTTCTCCTTCGTCTCCTTGCTCCTCGGATCCTTCTTGACGTCGGCATAAGGCAAAGGGCAGTAGCCAGAGTTTTTATCAAAGGTTGGAGAGGTGAGGGTATTGGGTTGTTTATATAGGAGTGGAGAGGTAGGGTTTCAGGTGAATTCCAAGTGGATTTTGGTGAAGGACGAGTAGGGGTGAGGTGGGGTCCAATTGGGCTCCTCTGAGGTTGAGCATGAAGTTATTTGGCCCAATTACGGCAATTACCCAATAATCAATTGTTGAATAATAATAGAATCCGAGTTGAATCAGTAGGCTGGACTAGTACGCAATAGGGACCGAACAAGTCCGTTGTGGAACATAAACTATTTTGGACAAGTCTGGTTAGGGTGGCCGGACAAGTCCGTTTGACAATAGAATGGTTCTCGGACAAGTCCGGTATGTATGGTCGGACAAGTACGGGGTTAGCAAAATAGAGACTTCCGTGTTGAAAATTGGGTCAGGTCCGACTAGTCCGTTCAAAATCGGACAAGTCCAGAAAAACATCAGAAGTAAATCGGACTAGTCCATGCTTTGTGCCAGACAAGTCCGTAGTCTTGAAGAAACTGAAATTCTAAAATAGAAAGGGGATATCGGACTAGTTCGGGTTTGGGGCTGGACAAGTCAGCTCCTTGATAGGATTAATTCCTGATTAGTCCTAATTTTATTTAATCTCGTTCCTTGTAAGGTTGCTTTATGTTAGACATGTATGAGGATGGATGCAATGCATTAGGAATGAAAATGAGGGTGTTACACAAGGTATGCCACCTGATCGTGAAATCGAGTTCGTCATTGATTTAATACATGGAACTGACCTATAGCAAAGAGGCCATATAGGATGCCTCCTAAGGAATTAGTGGAGCTCAAGATGCAGATTCAAGCACGGTTAGAGAAGGGTTTTATACGCCGAAGTTCGTCGCGATGGGTAGCCCCAGTGCTTTTCGTAGATAACAAGGATGGATCCCAAAGAATGTATGTGGATTACCAAACTCTCAACGAGGTGACAATTAAGAATAAGTATACACTGCCCTGCATTGAGGATCTGTTCGACCAAATGAAGAGAGCCAGAATATTCTCTATGATTGATCTTTGTTCGGGATATTTCCATATGAAGATTAGAACATCGGACATACCCAAAATGAATTTTAAGACACGACATGGATCCTATGAGTATATGGTCATGTCATTTGGATTGACTAATGCACCCACATACTTCATGTATCTCATGAATAAGGTCTTCATGGAGTATTTGGATAAGATTGTGGTAGTGTTCATTGATGATATCATAATCTACTTGAAAAGTGAAGAGAAGCACAAAGAGCATCTGAGGTTGACTTTGCAGAAACTGCGAGAGCACCAGTTGTATGCCAAGTTTAACAAGTGTCAATTCTGGTTGAGGGAGATATCATTCCTTGGCCATGTCATCTCTGGAGGAGCAGTGTCGGTTAACCCAGGAAAGGATAGAGATGTGGTAAGGTGGGAACCGCCGCATAATGTGAAGGAATTAAGGAGTTTTCTTGGAATGGTTTGATATTACCGTCGGTTCATCTTGGACTTTTCCAAGATAGTGAAGCCCATGACTAAACTGTTAATGAAGGAGAAGCCTTTAAAGTGGACTCAAGCTTGTCAAAACAGTTTTGAGGAGCTAAAGAAGAGGTTAACAACAACACCTATGTTGGTATTTCTAGATGTCAGCAAGAGTTTTGATATCTATTGCAACTCTTCAAGGCAAGGACTTGGTTGTGTATTGATGCAAGAAGGCCGAGTAGTAGCTTACACATCGAGGCAATTGAAGAGACATGAGCAGAATTATCCTGTGCATGATCTCGAACTTGCAGCCGTAGTGCATGCGTTGAAGATTTTGAGACATTACGTTCTTGGCCATAGATGCGAGATTTATACAAATCATAAGAGTCTCAAGTACATATTTACGAAAATGGATCTGAATTTGAGGCAACGATGATGGTTGGAACTCATTAAGAATTATGATGTGGGAATTAATTATCATCCAGGAAAGCCAACATAGTGGCTGATGCTTTGAGTCGAAAGGGAGCAAGCCACCAACTTACCTTTAGGGAGTTAAATCTTGGATTTGTGAATGAGATGAAAATAATGGAGTTAAAGCCGACCTTGAAACAGGAAATTCGAGAAGGAGAAAAAAGGATAAGGAAATCAAGGAAAGGACACAAGAAGGGGGATAATTAAGATTCGATGAGGATGACCATGACTCTATGGCTTGGAAAATGGATTATTGTGCCTAATAAGAAGCGTCTCTGGCAATTGATATTAAAGGAGGCACATGACTCACTTTACTTCATCCATCCCGGCTGTACGAAGATGTACAAGGACCTGAAGACGTTTTACTGGATTGATGGTATGAAAAGGATATAGCTGAATATGTCGCATTATGTGATGTATGCCAACGAGTCAAGGCTGAACATCAAAGGCCTGCTAGATTATTGCAGCCATTGAAGATTCCGGAATGGAAATGAGAAGAGGTTGGTATGGATTTCATAGTTGGTTTGCCTCGCACTTCAACAGGTTATGATTCGATATGGACTATAGTTGATCGGTTGATGAAATCAGCACATTTCATTCCTGTCAAGACTACATATAATGGATGAAAGTTGGCAGAACTGTATATGGGGAGAATTGTGTGCTTACATGGAGTGCCAAAGAAAATAGTGTCCGATAGAGGTTCTCAATTTACCTCAAGGTTCTGGCAAAAGTTGCACGAATCAATGGGAACTCAATTAAATTTCAGTTCTGCATATAACACTCAAATGGATGGACAGACCGAGAGAACAAACCAGATATTGGAGGATATGCTAAGAGCTTGTGCGCTAAAATATGGAGGAAGTTGGGACAAAAGTCAGCCATATGCTGAATTTTCCTACAACAACAATTATCAAGCAAGCTTGAAGATGTCACCATATGAAGCATTGTATGGGAGGAGGTGTAGAACACCCTTGTTCTGAAATGAGACAGGAGAAACTCAAGTATTTAGACCTAATGTAATACAAGATGCTGAAAAGTAGGTTCAGACGATCTGCGAGAATTTGAGAGCTGCTCAACCATGCCAAGAGTTATGTGGATAATAGACAAAGAAGCTTAGCTTTGGAGGTGGGAGACTTTGTATACCTCAAAATATCACCCATGCAAGTACATAAGAGATTTAATGTCAAAGGCAAGTTGACACCTCACTAACTGGACCATTCGAGATTCTAGACAAACGGGCAGAAGTAGCGTATAAGTTGGAGATGCCAGCACATCTTTTCGACGTTCATGATGTGTTTCATGTTTCTCAGCTCAAGAAGTGCTTGATAGTATCGGAAGAGCAAGTCCCAGTGGAACAATTGGAGTTTGAAGAAGATTTGACCTATACTGAGCATCCTGACAAAATTTTGAAAACAATGGAGAGGGTCACAAGGAACAAGGAGATTTGATGGTGCAAAGTGCAATTGAAACATCATACAGAGTCAGAAGCAACATGGGAGATACAAGATGATCTCAAGACAGAATTCCCCGATCTCTTTCCTTTCACCTCGAATATCGAGGGAGAGATTCATTTTAAGGGGGGTAGGTTTGTAACACCCTCATTTTCATGCATAATGAATTGCATACATCTGCATACATGTTTAACATAAAGCAACCTTAAAAGGAACAAGATTAAAATGAATTTAGGGCTAATCAACATTCTTATCCTGTTAGGAAGCGGATTTGTCCGGCCTCAACTCCGGACTAGTCCGATATCCCTCCTCTAATTCAAAAACCTTTAATTTCTTCAAAACTCTGGACTTGTCCAGTACAGTGCACGGACTAGTCTGATTTAGTTTCTGATGTTATCCAGACTTGTCCGATTTTCCGAGCGGACTAGTCCAATCTTATCAAATGTTCAGTTCAGAAACCTTTTCTTTTGCAACCCCGGACTTGTCTAGCCTGCTATACCGAATTTGTCCGATTTCGTTTCTATTCCAAAATGGACTTGTCCAGCCTTCAGAGTTCAACTCGGATTGTATTTTTCTTCCACATTAAGTTTTTTTGATAATTACCTTAATTAGGCCCAAGGACTTCGTGCCCAACCATAGAGGATCCCAAGTGGACCCCACTGTAGCCCCTAATCGTCCCCCACCAAATTCTACTTTGGATTCACCCCAAAACCCTACCACGTCACCCCTATATAAGCAACCCAATACACTTGCCTCTCTAACCCTTTGAGAGAAACCCTCACTGCCATCTTTTGCCTTGTGCCACCACCAAGAGGAGAGCCGACGACAAGAGGAAGAAGGAGAAGGATCAATCAAGCACGATCTTCATCAACTTTTCGACATCGACGTTCTTCATCACCAAATCGTCCTCAACACCTCAATGTCACTAACGTCAAGATTCAAGTGTTGCACCAAATCTTTAACCTTTGGACCTCTAAACACACGGTACACCCTCTACATTCACTTTTCAATGTGAGTTTACCCTTGATCTCGCTGTCCAGAAAAACCCTACCTCGTAGTTCCTGGATAGGGCGGACTAGTCTGGCCCTAATAGCGGAATAGTCCGGCTTTGCAATCTGTTTTTGCTGAATTGAACTTAATTTTACTCAAATCAATTTGAAACTTCTTCAAACTTGTTAAAAACTATTATAACTAGTTAGTAAACATTAATAGCAACTCATTAACCAGTTTTACCTCACAATTGCACAAATCATGCATATCATGGCATATTGAGTAATTTATGAGCATTATTTGATTGTAATGTTTGTTTTGCATGTTTGTCGCATAGAATAGAAGGCGTCGATGTAGAGAGTGCTTTTGAGGACCTGTAGAATCATAACTTCGATGCTTTTGATCCAAACCAAGCTCAAGAGCAAGGCAAGTGTCCTTGATCATTTGGATCCAGGTTTTTAAATGTTTTGTTTGCAAAATTGCATGCTTGTGTCAAATTGATGGGAAAACCCAATTATAGGAGTTTACTAGTTTTGTATGACCACTTTGTCGCTTGAACACAATGTAGAGTGTCGGGAAGGGTATTTACACTTTTGCCTCGCTATACTAAATTGGGTTTGTGAAACCATCACATTGCTTAATTATGACTATTGAATACATGAATGATGAGAATTGATAATAATTACCCTTTAGCAACATGGTGCCTAGCGATCTAAGCAAGTCGGTTACATGGAGTGGGTGGGAATGTTTTGGTGGTTTTTCTTGCTTTAGATCTAAGGACTGGTTCGTGGAGCGACCATCCAGGATTTATAGAGCCACCACAGGGCCAAGTATGGGTGCGCCTTAGCTGACTAATTAGTGTATTGCCAGTACCGTTCGAACCATTTGGAAAGCTCGAGGAAGGGGTAGTGTGATGGGTTTGTAGTGATGGTGGGACTATCCTGGGATCCGAATGGCTCAAGGTGGGGCCCTTGGTTGGATGTGCTCAGTTAGAGACATCACCACCGGTAAAACCTCATTAGGGTCTGAATATAGTAGTAATCACTATGTAAAGGTTATTTTGTGATCTCTTGGCCACACACTAAAGGAAGCGTGAGACGGCACAATTGAGATTCAATAGTCATCGAAAGGTGATGAAATTACAAACTTGTGGGTAATGTGGTACAACCTCTGCAAGGTGTTAAAAACTATCATGATAGCACTAAAAGGATTCCACCCTGTTGCAACGATTGTACTGCGACGAATACTAAATCATTGCAGTAAGCTTGGTCTGTTGCCACGATTCACTAGTTCGTGGCATTAGCATCTATCGCCATGGAACACGATTGTTGCATTAGGATCTGTTGCAATGATTCACTAGTTCATGGCATTAGGATTTATCGCCACGAATCTATTGCCACGATTCACTATTTCGTGGCATTAGCATCTATCGCCACGGAACACGATCGTTGCATTAGGATCTATTGCAATGATTCACTAGTTCGTGGCATTAGGATCTACCGCTACAAATTTTTTGCCATGATTCACTAGTTCGTGGCATTAGCATCTATCACCACGGAACACGACCGTTGCATTAGGATCTGTTGCCACGATTCACTAGTTTGTGTCATTAGGATCTATCACCACGAATCTGTTGCCACGATTCACTAGTTCATGGCATTAGCATCTATCACCACAGAACACGACCATTGCATTAGGACCTGTTGCCATGATTCACTAGTTCGTGGCATTAGCATATATCGCCACGAATCTGTTGCCATGATTCACTAGTTTGTGGCATTAGCATCTATCGCCATGGAACACGACCGTTGCATTAGGATCTGTTGCCATGATTCACTAGTTTTTGGCATTAGCATCTATCGCCACGAATCTGTTGCCATGATTCACTAGTTCGTGTCATTAGCATCTATCGCCATGGAACACGACCGTTGCATTAGGATGTGTTGCCACGATTCACTAGTTCGTGGCATTAGCATCTATCGCCACGGAACACGATCGTTGCATTATGATCTGTTGCCACGATTCACTAGTTCGTGGCATTAGGATCTATTGCCACGAATTTGTTGCCACGATTCACTAGTCGTGGCATTAGCATCTATCGCCATGGAACCCGATCATTGCACTAGGATCTGTTGCCACGATTCACTAGTTTGTGACATTGGGATCTATCACCAGGAACACGATCGTTGCACTAGGATCTGTTGACACAATTCACTAGTTCGTGGCCTTAGCATCTATCGTCACGAATCTGTTGCCATGATTCACTAGTTCGTGGCATTAGGATCTATCGCCACATTACCCGATCGTTGAAGTAGGATCTGTTGCCATATTCACTAGTTCGTGGCCTTAGGATCTATCGCCACGAATATGTTGCCCCGTTTCACTAGTTCGTGGCATTAGCATCTATCGCCACGGAACCCGATCGTGGCATTAGGATCTGTTGCTACGATTCAATAGTTCATGGCGTTAGCATCTATCGACACAGAACCCGATCGTTGCATTAGGATCTATTGCTACGATTCAATAGTTCGTGACGTTAGTATCTATCGCCATGGAACCCGATCGTTGCATTAGAATCTGTTCCCATGATTTACTAGTTCGTGGCATTAGCATCTATCACCACGGAACGCGATCATTGCATTAGGATCTATTGCCACGATTCAATAGTTCGTGGCGTTAGGATCTATCACCACGAAACACAAACGTTGCATTAGGAACTTATGCCACAATTCACAAGTTCGAGGCGATAGTATCTATCACCACGAAAACAATCGTTTTATTAGGATCCGTTGTCACAAAATACTGGTTGGTGGCGTTAAGATCTATTGCCACGAAACACAAACTGCATTACATATAGTGTTCACGTACAGCTAGCTCACACAGTACCTATATGAAAAAATCATCATCTTCGCTCTCCTCTTTCAATATTGGAGGTACAACCATCATTGATATATGTATCATCATCGTCATGGTCATTGTAGTAGTCATCTTCATTTGAAAGAGCAGAAGCATCACCGGTTGCTCAGTCAATGTCATTCATACCCCATGTGGTCATATCCTCATTTATATAAGTAAGTCGTCGATCATCAATTAATGTCTCAGCCTCCATTGCCTCAGTGACATTATTTTCACTGTCTCCAGGGGGCATGGCAAAAAAGGTTTCTTGGCATCGTTTTAACAACTATAGCCCATTTGGGTTGCTTCACACTTCTAACGTAAAAAACTTGTTCTGCTTGGGTGGCTAGAATGTAAGGCTCATACTTAAATTGAGAAATAGTAGTGACCACATCTATCATTCCGTATCGATCCATTTTGTAGCCTCTGCTTTGGCTCTGACCGGAACGAGGCTGATCAAACCATTAGCATTCAAATAACATAACCTCTTGGTTTTTTTCGAAATCAACAGAAATCATTTTCTTTATTACTCTATACCGCTCATGATCACCATCCTGAACAACAACACCACTATTTTACGTTTGTAAATCTTTTTCCACCTCTGTTGTTCGAAAGAAGAAGCCATTTATGAATGATCGACTAAAAAAATGTGCCCGACGATCAGGTCCTCTAGATAATGCATACAAATAATCGGTTACTTTGCCTTCTTTGTGTAATGTCGTAATCTGTACACAGTAATTAGTATAAAAGGGGTCATCGATAAACCAACTTCAGAACAGATATTTCTTCAATATTTTATCAAAGTAAAAACTTGCATGTACTTACTCGTTCCTGAAACCAATAAACAAACTAATCTCTATGGCGTCTTTCAACATCACGAGAATGAATGTTTTTCAGTTCTTCAAAATGCTCACTGAAAAGGGTACAAAATTAAATTAGCCATCTACAATAAGCATGATCCATTAATATAGTATAGAACATCTGAGTGTTATACGTACTTGATCCATGGAGCGACCTCTTCAACATTAGAAATAATATAATGCCTGGTGTTATGTAGTTCCACCATAGTAAGTTCGTTCCGTTTAAACCCTTTTTTTAGAATTACCAACTTCTGTAAATATATTAGACTCGAGAGAAGGTTCATTCCTAGCTGCAGCTTCATGACGTTCTGGCCTATTAAGCTTGGTGCTGATGTTATCCAAAAACCGGCTACAAAAAGTCATACACTCTTCCATAATATATCCTTCCGCTATAGAACCCTCCGGGTGAGCTCTATTACGTAAGACAAAGTCTACCCCTCTAGCTACACCCACCAGCTATGTGAAGGAATCGATGCGACATGATAGTAATTAATCACGATTGGATGCGTGCACGAGGGCGCGGCTTGCATCAAATTCTCCACTCCCACAAAAATTTTTTCGTTCTACTTGGCGCGCCACATTTGAGATTTTGACAATTCAATTTTCACTACATGCGCCTCCAATTTCAGTCCCGCCTATTATTGTAACCCTATTTCAGCCACAATGAGCATAAATGGAAACACTGGCCTCTGTTCCCAACACACCGCTGCCCCGCCCTTCCGGTGATCTCGCATTACTCCAAAATGTGTTGTCTCTCTGTCCTGTGTTCCATACTTGTATTCCTAAGAAATTCCCGTGTTTTCATTTCCCACAGTTTTAACAATTTTCCCCCATGGATCTCGCAGTGACGCATCGAAGCCCTTGGTGGTGTTGTCTCCTGGGTACAACGCCGGGCAACCAAGTTTGACGGGCTCTACCGAACCTCTTCGTCACCGACACCTCCCCGCGACATCGCATCCCGGACTCCAGTTTTGTGCTAGGTAAACTACACGATCCATGCCATCTTTTTATAGAGCTATATTGGTTTGGTTGGACACGATCCATGCAGTTTTGGCCTAGTTAAGTTATACACGATCCATCCTGATATACGACGATTAAATAAATTAACAAAGAAGAAATGTGGTCTTTTGTTTCACGAATTTAGTTATGTATATATATATATATATATATATATATATATATATATATATATACATACATACATACATACATACACACTACATCTGTCCCTAAACAAATGTTGCTCGGACAGCTTATTACGGTAGTGTATTTCTAGTTCAATTCCTGGCCGGGAACAACAAATACTAAAAACCAGAGGTACTAGTATGTAATTTATGGATTTAGAAGTAAATGAGCACGGGTTATCTGATCAACCACTCCAAATGTTGTACTCTCATTCCTATTTTACAAATTTGTATTCCTGAGATTTTTAGTTCCCATGGTTTTCACTTTTTTCTTTCTTGTGGCTTTCTCGGATCATACTTTTTTTTCTAGTCTTTCTTTTCTAATTCCTCCGTTAGTAACAAACACTGCAGTTTATAGAAAGCACACCGTCCGATCCAAAATCTACGTCGGTCATGTAATCTGACGTTTTCACTATTATTTGGAATGACTACTTACAATGCTCTTTACATTAGGAACAAGAAATCAAACCGTGATGTCATCTACAAGCATTCATAATAGCCAACAAGCACATGGTATAACTATAAATGTATTTACTATCAAAATTAAAAAAATTTAGACAACATTAAATCATTTGCATGGTACGTAGAGAATATTGCAGCACATGATGTTCAGGAACCACGAGGTTCTTCACTCCCTGGTACTACTATGATGCATGAACCAACAGCAGGTATAGATATACAAACCATAAATACTCCTTCCGTCCCAGCGTAATTTTAGTTTTGGAGCTTAAAAAATGTCCCACTCCAACTCTATCCTTGGTAGTAGCTTCCAACTACCCATATAACATCACATTACTACCTGCCTCTCTACCGTGCCATTTGTTTTGGCAGAGCGTGTTAGTTTTTTACTCTACTCTTTTGGCATTGAATTTGGAGCATTTTGAGAGACTACGTTCTGTCCTTTAGATATATTGATGATGGGTGTATCATGGTCATTTGCATTCTTTCCTAGGCTCTACTAAATGTTTTAGTATGCCTTGCGATTCTACTTTCTTATTAGTACTTAGTCTTTACAGTTAACAGTTCATCAGCTTGTGTGATGATGGCGTGATTTTTTTATACCTCCACGCTGTGCTCTCTCGCCGCTAGCCACTCCGGCCGGCACCGGCGCCCACGCCCTGCTGCTGGTCACTTTAGTGTCCTCCCCGGCGCGTCTCCCTCGCCCATCGCCACGTCCCATCCTTCGCGTGCCATGATTACCCTGCCGCTCGCAAATCCCGGGCCATTACTCGCCCTGCCACCAATCCTCTTCGAGAGTTTCGGCGAGTCCGAACCCTCGCTTTGTTGAGTGTTGCAAGCTGGCACTATGCAGTACTGCACCTGCAGTAGCTGCCACTTACAAGTAGACCCGACGTCTCATGGGCCCACATGTCAGTGGCAGCTAATGCATGTGCAGTACTGCAGAGGATTTCAATCCCGCAAGCTGCCTGCCTTATCTGCCTTGCATTCGCCGCCTGCTACCGCTGGTGTTCATTACTTGCCCTGCAACTAATAATTCTCTTCGAGACGCGCTCCGACTGATGTCAGACAGACCGAACCGGCGAACCCTATCTTTGTCTAGTCTAGCGTTGCCAGCTGCATGCCCCCTCACAGTCTTGCCTGCTTCGCTCATGGACTGAAAATCCTCTGCAGTCCTACGAGTGTGTACCGCCACTGACATGTGTACCTGATGGCTCATTTTAGGGTATGAACAGCAACAAAGAAGTCAATAATGTAACCCCCCCCCCATCAAAATAGGTGTCGTTAGAACAGTCCTAACTACTGTAGTAGTTCATTTTTAATTCATTTGTGGGCGACAATTAATATAAACTAGGAGGGAGTATTACAGAAAAAAATGGTGTTGGCACGACGTGGTCCTCCCACGCTCGTATTTGCCGTACTCGTCCTGAAGATGGTATGAACATCAGACTTTTCTTCTTTTCACACTATTTGTACATGATACTAAACTTGTTCAGGCGGTCATTTGCTTTAATCGTTTACCATTTGAATCAATATAACAGAAGGAAGGAAGCTAGGAAGAAGTGTTGCTAAAGGACTTAAGGTTGCCAGAATACGCTATGCATCCCAAGTTAGTAGAACGTAGCATGTGAAGCTACCAATTCAGTTCTCCGCTAGGTTGGGTGTTGCGGTTGGTATTAATCAGCAGCACTTTGTCGATGATGTGGTTGTTTACAAAAAGACATGCATCCCTCACCGGTGCAACGAAGTGGGTAGAGGTTGGCCATAGTAACAAGAGAGATATAGTACGAGACATTCTAGTTAGTGTTATCACACCCCTACACAAGTATTTTTTTTCTTGCAATCTCCATCTTGTACGTTTACAGCAACTTGTTATACAATGTACATGATTCCTGGGACATGGAGCATACACCGGAGAGTGCAAGAAAAATTTTGAAAATTGCTGGTGAGCGCTACAAGGGGTGGCGCTCGACTTTGCATGCCACCTATAAGAGTTATTCTACCTATGAAGAACGTATACGAAACCAGCCTGCTGACGTAACGACGCCCGAGTGGTTGCACCTAATAGAATATTTTGGGTCTGAGCGATTCAAGGTCAGCTAAATTTTTAATAGCTTCACATCATACAAAAAATATTTCATTTACTTTCATTTGTGGATTTAATTCTTAAAATTATTGCAGTCAATAAGCAGGACCAATTCTTAAAATCGAAGAAGACAAAAGGTGTGTCACTTGCTTGGCTCCAAATCCTACGCCCAACTTAGTTACGAGAAGGTATGAAAAATAAATCACGGTTTTACTTTGCACTGCAAACAATATGTATACCAACATGTTGAAGTTTACTTGTATTTTATGTAGCGAGATTCAGAGACCGGAGAAGAACCTGATGACATACAACTGTGGGAGGCAAGCCATTTGTTGAACGATAACTGGACAAACAAGCTGACAAAAGCTGTACATGTGAGTAACACTTACAATCCCCAATTAAGTAAATATTTGCAAATTACCTGTGACTTTTCTTTTCGTATATAGATCCAGGCACATGCCCAAGTGGACGACATGGAAGCTGAGCAGGGAGGTCCAATTCCAAATGAGGAGAGAAACCACATCTTCCAGCGTTGTTATAGATCCTCAATCGGTTGTGCAGGATCACAGGTTCGGGGGCGTGGTTATATGGCTAACCAAACTGGTTCCGAACATGAACGTATGCGTATCTAGATGTCTGAACACCTAAACGACCAAGTTCGAAACTTATAAGTTAGAAATGCAGGCCTCAATGAAATAGTGCAGGACTTGGAAGGAGGAAATGATAGATTAAACACCCAGATGGACTGCATAAACCAGAAGAATGAATAGTTAATCGTTGAAGTCCAGAACTTACAAGGTTAGATAGCAGCTGATCATGAACAACAGCTAAGGAAATGCAGGACATGCGCGCCTCATTGGCTGAAATGCACAAAATGATGATGGCGACCACTCCACAGAAGGTCCAACAAATAAGGAACCACTAAAAGCCACCTGCTCCAACAATTAGTCCCAGTCAGCTTAGGAAAACTCTTAGCATGCAAACACGTTGCTTAAGTAATCCTTGAGTGTTGTTATGCGTGTTGTAAAATTGATGGATGTTTATTGTTAAACTCGTGATTCTGTTGCCACTAATTTTCAAACCTGGTGCATTCGGGTTCTACTGCCGCTAATTATAAAATGTGGCATTACGAATTTCTTGTCACGAATGAAAAATTGTTGCAATAGGAAGCTATTGCCAATACGGATGATAAAACATGGCAATAGAATGACAAAACGTTGCAGTATAAACATTTGGCAACGACTCAAAAAATGTTTCATTAAAACACTATTGCCACAGATAAGAAATTGTTGCAATACCAAACTATTCGCCACGGATGCGAAATCGTTGCAGTACCATACTAGTTCCAACGGATCTGAAATCGTTGCAATAGGGTACTATTCGCCACGTTTGTGGACTCGTTGCAATAGCTAACTATTCGCCACGGATACGAAATCGTTGCAGTACCAGACTTGTTCCCACGGATCTGAAATCGTTGCAATACGTTACTATTCGCCACATTTGTTGACTCGTTGCACTAACCTACTATTTGCCACGGACGTTAAACCATCGCAGTATCATACTATTTGCCACGGATGTGAAATCCTTGCAATATGTTACTATTTGCCACGGCTGTGAAAATCGTTGCAATACTGTAATATTTGCCACGAATGTGAAAATCGTTGCAATCACGTACTATTACCACGAATGTGAAAATTGTTGCAATCACGTACTATTATCACGAACGTGAAATCATTGCAATACAATGCTATTCGTTGCAATACGTTAAATCGTCACAATACGGTAAACAGTTGCAATAACATACTATTTGCCATGAATGTGAAATCGTTACAATACCGTACTATTGTCACACCTGCAAAATCGTTGCAATACAATGCTATTCATTGCAATACGATAAATCGTCGCAATACGCTAAACAGTTGCAATAACATACTGTTTGCCATGAATGCAAAATCGTTACAATACCGTACCATTGCCACACCTGTGAAATCGTTGCAACCACATACGATTAGCACGAATGTGAAATCAATGCAATACCATGCTGTTTGTTGCAATATGTTAAATCATCGCAATACACTAAATCGTTATAACAACATACTATTTGCCCCGAATATGAAATCGATGCAATACCCAACTATTTGCCACGATCATGAACCCGTTGCAATACCGTACAATTTGTTGCGATACGTTGAATCGTCACAATACATGAAACTGTTGCAATAGCGTCCTATTTGCCACCGATGTAAAATCATTGCAATATCATACTATTCGCCATGGATGCCAAGTCATCGCAAATAACCTATCGCCGCGTGAATTAATACAACGATTCATAAAAACTATCGCCACGCTCTTTTTCGTTGCAACAACGACCTATTGCGACGAAAAACGACCTATTGCGATGATTTTTTTCGTTGCGATAAACTGTAATCCTTGCAGTATAGCCGTGCTCCCGGTTATGAGTAACCTAGACCCTGACATGATTAGTGTTTTGGACTTTGAACATGGTTTAATGACTGGAATTGAATTAGGAGTTGGTATTGGTTCAATAATTTGCTTTGGTATATGGAACTAATGAAATTGAGACAAATGAGCAGTTATGAGTTGATTATGGATTATTATTGTTGGTATTGTTTACCTAAGTTGAAATTAATGTTAGTTGAGTTATTTTAGGAAGGACCACAATTAATGATCATATTATTGCAATTTCAACTGTTTGAATGTACTTTTATGCAATTAGCCTTTAAATTATCATTTCTTGTTTAAGCTACATGTCATACTTTCCCACACTTGATGAGTACGACATTTGCTCACCTTTTCTATTCCCCCAACAAATTCAGGCGCAGGCGATAATGTGGAGTACTAGGAGGTCTTTGAGGAGTTCTAGGCGTGCGTGTTACCGTCAAGCTTGGCTATGGAGGTTGAATCATTAGTGTTTAGTGTTTTTCGCTGCAGTCTTTTAGAGCTTGTATTCAAGACTATTTGGTTTGTAATGAGGTACTATTATTAGTGTTATTATTTGAGACAATGTTATAATATTGTTGTCGTTTGTGAATCACTTGTAAACAACTTGGACGCACATATGCATCACTCTTGCTTCATTTTCTGGAACCGGGGATCACAAGATGTCAACAGACCCCCACTTGAGGTAACTTGTATCACACCTCATTTGCATTACTTTATTTTATTTCTTTGTTTCCACCACATTTGCATCTAAAAAATATAATAATGTAGTATAGGTTAGGTTAATAAAATAAAAGATGTGCAATAAGAATATTTTGGCTTTGCATAAGTTGAATTGATGAATAGTTGTTGTGTTTTATTTTCTCTAGTCCCTTGCATACAACTTAGTATTCTCCAAGTATTGTGTTTATTGGCTTAGAATATCCTTGCCTTAATCTTGGAATTTGTAGGTAGCAAAGGCTAAGTCCAATTCTATGTTGTCGTGGGGTATGATTTAGTGATAAGAGCTATTATACCCTAGTTGAAAGTGAAACTTGATTTCTCGAAGAAAATTTAAAATGGGAGTTCCTCATTTGATTGAAATTCCTACCAAAGCCATATGATGATTTGAATTTGATAAATCGTATGCATATGCTATTTACCTTCACATTGAGCCTAGTCACACTAGTACAGACCTATGTGAGAATCTTTTCATGCTTTTAAGATGAATATTGCATGGGCACATGCTAAACTTCTACACTAGAAGTTAGCAAAATTCCATCACACCATTCCACTATCAAATAGATTCTCCATGTTTTCCTTCCAAATACTCTCTTCAAAATATTTGAAAAGTAAAGAGGAGTACAAGACATGGCTATAAGAAAAAGAAAAAAAAAGAAAAATGCATGCTTATGTACAAGAGCAAGAGACAAAACAGAATAAGTAGCCATGTTTTATGCTCACAAAAAAGAGGGTGCATACAAAGGATTCATCTTTATATTTCTACTCAACAAATATTCCATCACACTTGCACAAATCTTAATCAAAAGTATGATTTGTTTTCTTCAAAAGTTTACTCTTTTGAACTTAGCAATACATTTGTTGCAAATATGCCTACTCTTGATCCCTACCAAGCTCAACATATAAGCCTTATTTAGAAGTAGGACAACAAAGGCATTTCCTTGGTGAGAATACAAATACCACTTCCCAAATAGGAGGGATTGAGTGCATCAATTGAGAAACTTAAATTCAAACACCATTTGAACTTCTTTGACAATTTGAGTGGAACTCACACAATTTGAGTGGAACTCACACACCATTCAAACACCATTTGATGTTCCGTACCTCAACGACCTAAGAAAAGGATGAGATATAAGCCCCTTAATGACTAAGAAAAAGGGTAATTTACCATAGCCAATTTATTCAAATCAAGGTAGAATATTTTGTTGTGCACTTGGTACTTTTGTAAAATAGGACATTGTAGCAACTTTAGATCAACAACCTATGTCTTTATCTTTGCTTTGGGACGAGCAAAGGGTAAGCTTGGGGGAGTTTGTTAACGATCATTATATACCAATTCCGACCATAAATATAACTCAATTATGTGAGGGGATAAATATTTCTTACACACATCATAGTTAGATTTAACATAACTCTACTTGTACTTGGAGAAATAGTGCATGCAAGAGTTTTTATGCAGAAATGGTGGAGAATGGGGGAGTCATCCTAAAAAGTGCCACCCCAGCCAATCACGCAACGACATGTGGCATCATATGGATCCATGGACCCATTCCCAGGCGTATCCGAGGGAGTCCAATGGCAATTCACGTGGGGAAGGAACATGGGCCCACATATCAGTCACTTGGAGGAAGCACAAACGAGGGGAGGCCAGGAACAGGTCGGCCGACCCCCTAGCTCGACCAACTTGGACCTGGCGCCAAACCCGGTTAGCTTCCACGTGTTGACTCCTCATGGCTCCCTAAAGGCGGTGAAAACGGATTCGCGCACTAATTATGGCGGGAACCACCTCTACTTCGTTTATAAATATGGGGGTGTCTCACTTCTCCAACAGACCACTCAAGCATTCTCGCTTGCATTACACTACTGCTCTCTTAGTCTGAATTTCTTATACATTCTGATCATAAATCTTTGAACCACATTAGCAGCCAAACTAATCTGAACCATATGCATGCCAAATGGGTAGAATTTATTGAGTCCTTTCTTTATGTCGTCAAACGTAAGAAAAGAAAATATAATGTCATTGCAGATTCCTTGTCTCTCCATTATACTATGTGTCCCAACTTGATTTTAAGATTTTTGGCTTGGAAACAATTAAAGAACAATATGCTTCTGATGCTGAATTCAAAGATGTGATGCTGCAATGTAAAGAAGGGAAAATATGGAACAAATTTTTTCTCACTCATGGTTTCGTATTTCGAGCTAACAAATGATGCATTCCAGCTAGTTCCGTGTGTATGTTACTATTGCAGGAAGCACGTGGCGGAGGGTTGATGGGACACTTTGGTGTGAAGAAGACAGAAGACATCCTAGCAAACCATTTATTTTGACCGAAGATGAGAAGAGACGAGGAGCGGTTTGTTGCTCACTGCACCACCTGTCAAAAACCTAAGTCAAACCTTAATCCACATGGTTTATACATGCCTCTTCCTATTCCTAGTACTCCATGGGAGGATATTTCAATGGATATTGTTTTAGGACTACCTATAACAAATAAGAGGGAATAGTATTTTTGTTGTTGTGGACAGGTTTTCTAAAATGGCACACTTCATACCATGTCACAAAACTGATGATGCTACCCATATGGATGATTTGTTCTTTCGTAAAGTTGTTCGTTTGCATGGGGTATCAAAACTATTGTTTCAGATCGGAATGCAAAATTTCTTAGTCATTTTTGGAATATGGGCTAAGTTGGGAACTAAATTACTCTTTTCTACTACTTGTCACCCTCAAACTGATAGACAAACTAAAGTTGTGAACCGTAGTTTATCTACCATGCTTAGGGATGTTCTGAAACTGACATTAACTTGTGGGAAGAATGTTTGCCTCATTTGGATTTGCTTACAATCGTCCACTGCATTCTACTACTAAATTGTGCCCTTTTCAGATTGTGTATGGTTTTATCCCTTGTGCTCCCATTGATCTTTTGGCTATTCCACCTTCAGAGAAATTGAATTTTGATGGTTCTCGCCGTGACCAACTGTTTCTTAAGATGCATGAGCAAACTAAAGAAACCATTGAGTGCATGAATGCTAAGTATCAACAAGCAAGTAGCAAGGGTAGAAAGCATGTTACTTTTGAACCTGGTGACTTAGTTTGGGTGCATTTGAAAAAGGATAGATTCCCTGATTTGAGAAAGTCTAAATTGCTACCTAGAGCTGCTGGACCCTTCGAAGTGCTTCAAAAAATTAACGATAATGCATAAAAGTTGAGTTGCATGCACATTTTTGGGTTAGTTCCTCTTTGAACATTGCATATTTGAAACCATATGTCGGCGAGGAGGACACGTTTGAGTCGAGGATGACTCTATTGCAAGAAGGGGAGGATGATGAGGACATCGCTACCGTCGATACAACCACAACGGCAGCACATCACCACTTACAGCAAAGCAAGGACCAATGACACGCGCCCATGCACGTGAACTTAATTATCTGGTGAATTCGTTCCTAGCTGTTCAAATTAATTATCATTCAAATGGGGTACTATTAAAGACTTGCGATAACTTTATTATTCTTATGTGCTTGGAAGTTGAACCAGCTAGGAGTGGAGAAGGTATTAATGCAATAAAGGCACTCCGCCCAAGGGGATTCTCGTAACTCCAGAAAGTACAAGTTCCAATGGGGCATAACTTTCAATTTCCAAGGTTGTTTAATGCAATAAGTACTTGATGGAAAGGTCTCTTCGTCTACTTTCCATTGGATCAAGAATCTACGATAGATTACGCTTCAGGTGCCCTAAAACTGCCATGGGAATTTCATGACTCCATCCTAAGTTCCTAGTCTTTCACCTCTATTTAAGCAAGTAGCAGCCATAGGAAAAACTTGGGTTTTGTTTTATGTAAGATTAGCTATTGCTACTTTCTTGTAAACATGTGTGTCGACTAGACCACCCGAATATTTGAATCGGAATGCCACCTTTTATCAAATCTGTGAGTGTTTGCTTGTTATCTTGTTCATGCTTGTTCTTTGATTGCTTGCAGGTCCATGGCTATTCTTGGCACGGCAAGAACAGCAACAACAGGAGCCGGTGTAACTATCACTAAGGTGCAACACCCTTGTGGTTGTAGTCGTTGGGTAGCGCAACATAGACCTCCACCCCAAATTGTAGTTATCAGGAGACGGTGTACCTGTCACTCGAGGTGCCACACCATTCTGGTTGTGGTAGTCTGGCAGCCAACGTCGGCCTCCACTAAATTCCAGACCACCACCGTCTCTCATCGAAAGATAGGGATCCCTCATACCCATTGGGTTCATTACTCTACATAACCTGGCTAAACATGACTCAAAAAATTTTAAACCCTAATTTCTACTCTTCATGTTTCTGATGCCATTTTCACTCTTTTTCCTTTTTGAGAGTCTCCAATTCCATTTCAACTTCAATCACCGTTGACAGTCGTTATATACCAATTTTGACCATAAATATAACTCAATTTTGTGATGGAATAAATATTTCTTACACACATCACCTTTAGATTTAACATAATTTCACTTTTATTTGGAGAAATAGTGCATGCACAGGTATCTTATTGTAGAAATGATAAAGAATGAGGGGAACAATCCTGAATGTGACATCTCGACCAATCATGCAACAACATATAGCATCACATGGATCCATGGACCCATTCCCAAGCATATCTTAGGGTATCCAATGTCAATTCACGCGGGGATGAGGTCAGGGCATACCAAACAGAGACTTGGAGGAAGCACACCCCAAGGGTGGCAGGACCAAGCCAGCAGAACTAGGTGTTCGACCGACACTTTCTTGACGCCAAACTCGATCAGCTGATGCATGTAGCCCTCCTGTGGTTCCCTGAACAAAGCCTGTGGTGACTAATTCACGTGCAAAAGATGGAGAGAACCGCCTCTACTCCGTGTATAAATAGGGGGAGAGGCCTCACTTCACACACACACACACACCACTCAAGCATTGTCTCATTGTATAGACTAGTTCTCTTAGTCACTAGTGGAGGTTGGGCTGTAGAGAAGAGTTTCTAGTCCCAATTCAAAATTAGGGAAAGTATGGCCCATGTATCTTTCTTTCCTTTTGTGACTTTATGCATATTAATAATATCATTATTAGTCTCTCTTTATTCATATACTTGGGCAAAATGTTTCTTGTTTGATTGTGGAGTCCATCTATGTGTTACGTGTAGATGTTATTATGATCTGATCATGATGTCCGTATCATGTTATCATAAACCCCATACACCTCCACTATAGTCCAATTAAGTAATAATATGTTTATGTTGATATGAATATGTTAGTGCTTGGTCCCAATATTGGTTCAACGATGTTTAGTTTAGACATGGCCTTACGAAGGTACTTGTACTGCAACTCAAGGCATTTACTTAACATATAAGCATGTGTTGATGACTCCTAAGTTATACTAACAAATCATCCCTGGCAACGGCGCCAGAAATGCTTGTTGGTATTTAATAACGCCACAAATCATCTCCGGTAAAGAGATGAGATCCGCAAGCGCACGGAAGATACCGTTGTAGCATTTTACCCATGAGTATTCCCAAGGGTATCGTATTTATCCCAAAGGAAGGCAATGGAGTAAAGTATATACTACTCTTATGGTCAAGCTATGGGATACTAATCCATTATCCGGACAGGGGTAAGTTGATAATAGGGGCAGTGTGACACACACCTAGGCAATCTATTCCAAAGGGTAAAATGGGTCCTAGAGGGAGATTGGATTAAGAGTTAGAGAGTTGCTCCTACAATGCTCCTAATACATATGCAAAGCCTAAGGTAGATACTAATGGTCGTGTCAATGATGAATTCCTATGCAATGCTATTCAACACATCGGGCACGGGCTTACCCCTAGCAATACTAGGGCGACTCCCGCCAAGAGCCTGTGGCATAGCGAACGTGGAGGATTACAAATGACATATAGGGTTGTCACAATCTACTGCCTAACTCTTCAATCTGTAGGTCTAAGAGACATCCAATGCTACTTAAATACCCTAGCACCATGCTAGCATACTAAGAAAATACCTTAGGAGCCACGGCACAAGCCATCCTAAGGCAATGACTAACCTAAACATCGGTTAACCAATGTTGAAGCATAGCATAAGTCATTCATATTAACATAATCATATCATAACTACATAGACTATAGTGGGGGTCTATAGTGTTTATGACCATAATATGTGATCATGAGAGTGAAATCATAAAGACTATACCTTCCACATACATGGACTCCACAATCAAAGAAGAAACGCTTTGTCCAAGTATACATATAAAAGAAGACTAAAGATAATATCTTTATTCAGCACAAAGTCACAAATATAAGAAGGAATACATAAGCCATACCTTTCCCAATGTGGAATTGGGAAGAGAGACTCCTTCTACTCCTTTCCCAATTTGGACTTGGGACTAGAGGCTCTCCTATCTATATCCTAACTCCTCTAAGGACTATGGAAGATAGTGTATACAATAGAATGATGCCCAAGTGGTGTGTTTTGAAGTGAGGGGTATGGGGGTCCTATTTATAATAGTGTTGAGGTCGGTTCCTGCCACCAAAAGCGCGTGAATCAGTCACCATTGACTCCAGGGAGCCGGGAGGAGCCAACACGTGGAGGCTGACTCAGTTTGGTGCAAAGACCAGGTCGGACGACCCGCTGGTTCGGCCGACCTGGTCATTGCACCGTTTCTCATGTGCTTTCTCCAGGTGGCTGCCAGGTGGGTCCCATTGATGTATATGGGTGATACACCATTGGATCTCCTTGGATACTTCTGTTTGGGGGCCATTTGATCCATGGGATGCGACGTGTCGTCACCTGATTGGCTGGGATGATATTTTATAAGATTAGACCCTCTACATTTCCTTATTTCCTGCATAAAATGCTGCATACACATATTTCTCCAAGACCAAGTGGAATTGGGTTAGATAGAAAGGTGATGTGTGCAAGAAATGACAAATCCTTCACATAATTGAGTTAAATTGACGGATGAAATTGGAATACAACAGCCGTCAACAAATTCCCCCAAGCTTATCCTTTGCTCATTCCGAGCAAATTCAAGACTTTAGGTTGATGATCAGGAGTTGCTACAATGTCTTATTTTCAAAAGTATCTAATGCACAACAAGATACTCTACCTAGTATTGTAGAAATTGGCTATGATACCCTACTTTTCTTAAGTTATAATGGGGCTTATTCTTTTTCATATTCGTGAGTAGTTGAAAGGTAGAATAGCAAATGGAGCAAACATAGCCTAGAAATCAAGTTCCACTTAAATCCCTGAGAATTCAATTTAGATATTAAGTACTTCAATTTGATTCTCTCAATCACTCCTTTGTGGATAGTGGAAATATTTCCTCACCAAAGCCTTGTGCCTCTACTATTCCTACTCATTGAATATGGCTTGTATGTGGAGCTTGGTAAGGAAAGTAAGTAGGCATATTTGCATCACATATATTGCTAAGTCAAAAGAGTGAGCCTTAGGAGAATTCAATTCAAAACTTTTTGATTCAAGACTAGTGCATGTGTGATGGAGTGGAAGTGGATGTGGATACTTGAGATAACTCCTTTTTGGTGTAATCTCTCTTTCTTTTGCAGGGATGAAACATGGCTACTTTTCTTTTCTCTTTTTTTTTTCTCTTATGCTTATGATGTAAGCATACTTTTTTTGTAGCCATGTCTTCTACTCCCTTTCTTTGCAATGAATTTTGAAGAGAGTGCTAAACATGAATAACATGGATTTTCTCTTTTTGTTGTGGTATGGTGGATATGATGGACGTTTTGCTTACTTCTAGTGTAGAAGTATAGCATGTGCAAGTGAAGTCTTGAATTCAAAAAGAGTTGAATGATTTCTCACATAGGTCTATAATAGTTTGACTAGGCTCAATGTGAAAACAAATAGCATATGCATAAGGTTTTGTCTATGTATGGACATCATATGGCTTTGGTAGGTATTTCTAATCAATTGAGGGAAACTTAAATTTTTTTAGAATTTCTTCGGAAATCAAAGTTTTACTTTCAAACTAGGACTAGCAGCCCTATTACCAGTTCTAGTCTTGCAACAACCTAAAATTAGATTAAGCTTTTGCTACCCACAACTTCTAAATTAAGGTAAAAGTATTTCAAACCAATGAAAGCAATATTCGGAGAGTAGCAAGTTGTAAACGAGAGACTTAGGAAAATAAAACAGAGCAAATATTCATCATTTCATCTATGTGAATTCTAAATCATTCTTACCACACATCTTATTTGATGAAAGCAAATCTAACCTATTTTTATATTTTTTTTAGATGCATGGTGGATGGTGGATGAATGGAAAGTAAATATGCAATGGATTTTTTGAAATAAAAAAGAAGTGGGTGTGATACAAGTTACATCAAGTGGGGGTCCTCCCCCAAGCTTATTCTTGATCAAGGTCCGTGATAGGGGTTGAAACCCTAACGACGGAGGTAGGCCATGAGTTGGCCTATCCTTGTTGCAGCGTGGCTTTGACAATGGAGGGTTGAGTGTTGATTGTTGTGTTGCCTCCCATGGACACCATGAGTGTGGTTGAATAGAGTGGTTTCGATGTTGATTGTCTGCACATCAGGGTCTCCATGTGTTGGGTGTGATTTTCCATTCCTTGGCTAAGATAATGATAACCTTTTAGATCCAAAGGAATGACGTGCACTCAACATATATTGAGTATGTTCGTCATTCTTTGGCTAAGGTGTATCATATCTTTTTGCCATAAGGGAGTGACATGTGCCCAACATACATTGGGTATGATCAGTTGTTCCTTGGGTAAGGTACAACATGCCTAGAACCACAAAGGAATGACATGCACTCAACATGGGTTGAGTGTGATCTGTTGTTCCTTGGCTAAGACATGACATACCTTCTAGCCACATAGGAACAACTTGCACCCAATATAAATTGGGTGTGATCTTGTCATTCCTTGGTCATGGTACATCATAACTCTTAGCCACATATGAATAACTTGTACCCAATGATGGTGGCAAATCCCTTGAGCTTGAATGAGTGCTTAAAATAGTTGAGAGCATAATGCTCTCAACCATTCGTGGCAGCCCATTGGTTGCTCATGGAGGGTTCCCATTTCAAATCTCTAGCCTCGTATAGTTATGATTGACTTTCGAGCATAATTTTTGATAGGTAGCAACCATCCTCATTTACTCGTTGGCCAGGAGATGTTGAAATGGGATCCTCTAGGGATCCCAACAATCAGCTTCTTGAATGCCTGCATAGTAATATTACTCCTGCAAACTTCCTCTCTTGAATGGAGAGGGATGGTTAGCTCCCGAGACTTGTACAAATGAACGTTCAAGTTAGGTAACCGAACTTTCATTTGTACATACGGGGGAGAACAAAATCAAATATGCATTGGATCGAATGTCATGTGTATCTATGATCAATGTGTTATTCATTGATAAGTGTGGAGCTTTATGGATAATTCATGTTGCATATTTTCTAAAGCTCCTACTCATAGCAATGCATGTGATAGAAATACACTATATGGATCCCCACACCTTTTAAAGTTTCTAACCATCTTAGCTTTCAAGAGCAAATTTTTATCATTTAGACCATGACAAACAGGATTCTCAATTTTATCCTCCTGAACCTCACTAAGAATTTGAAATTTAGTGACTCCTCCTAATGATGCAATTCTATTTCAGAGCAAGGATATCACTTATTCCTAGGAGTCTGAAATCTAGTGACACCATTTATGAATGAAGATCAATTAAAAATTATTGCTGTCACTATGCCCAAGTTCCTATATGCCAATTCACCAATTAAGTCATGCCCAAAAGTTTTGCTTTCTAAACCTCGACAAAAATTACTAAGTTTACAAAACAAATCTTAAAGGATTCTAGGTACTTGTTTGAGATTTTTCCAAGTAAGGTGGTATTTCCTTTTGGAGATCCAAAAGTCAATACCACACTTACTCTTGTGAGGATGCTTGAGAATTGAATGATGAGGAAGTTTCAACCTTCCTCACAAATGCAAGAAAATACATTCAATTCTATGGCAAACCAAACAATGAAAAATTCTAAACTCATACCTCATTTGAAGAGCAGTTGGTGATGAAGGTCTTTGTGTGAGAAACTCACAACCTTAATTTTGAGCGGAGGCTTGATGGTTGATGTGAAATGCCAATTTGAGATTGGATTTGGCAATGGATTTGGTTTTGGCTCCTCCATTGGGTCATCATCTTGAACATTTCTCTTCCTCAAACTCAAAATGAGTTTGAAGGAGAGAAGTGTTTTCAAATCCTCCCAATGGTGACTTGAGCTTGATGAAACCTTCCACTTTCTTGCCAAACCACCTCTTCACAATTTTGACCTAGCTACACTTTAATCAGGAACACACAAAACAACTCGAAAACGGGTTACCTTAGCCAAAAGCAATTTGAACCCAATTTTCAAATTGTCTTGCCCATCTTGAATTAACTTTTAAATGCAATGAGGGTCAAAGCAAATATTTTTGGTTTGAACTAGGAAGATAAATTCAAGTGGTCATTCACGTAGTTCATATCCAATTAAATTTCTCCCCTAATTAAAATTTTTAGTTTTATGATGGTTGGAAATTTTACTTTCCAACATGCAAGTGTGGAATTTCAAACATGCAAATGCTAGAGTTGATGCAATTTGGAAAACAAATATGAGATAACTACCAATTGACCTATTGGCAAGGACTCACCGAATTTTTTATGTCCGGTAAGTGATAACTACCAATTAACCTATTGGCAAGGACTCATCGAATTTTTGAAGTTTGATGAGTAGGACTTACCTCCGTTTTGTTCAGCGCGATGATTTGTTGTTCAATCCCGGTGTTGAAGATGTGGACGATTTCTTCTGTTTTGACATGCCAAACTCATTTGGCTGTCATTTGGACATGTGGGCCACATGGTGGCCCTAGCCTCTCCCTGTTGTATTGATATAGACATGTTGTTGTAGCGACGGGTTCTCCCTCTTGAATGTATTCCTTCATGAGCATGGTGAGGCTTTGTCCTTCTTAGGGGTGCCACTCTAAACATATTGATATTCCATTGAATCAACCCATACTTTGATCATGGGTCAAAGGCTTCCTTGGGAATGATGACATGTGGACTCCACAATCAAACAAGAAACGCTTCATCCACAATGTCACTTGCCCTAGGTTGAATGGGTTTGGTCGAAGTGTGGGAATCCCAACAAGTGATGTGGGAAATCTTGGACTTTGAATGCTCCTTAAGTTCTTGTCCATGGCCAAGATCTTCGTGTGAATGTTGTCTTGATTTCTGCTTGGCCAAGATACTTCAAGGTAGGCTAGTTGAACTTAAATCCCTTGGAAAGCCATAGCCTCCTTGAATACAAGGGTGATGTTAATTCCACCCTTGTCATCCTTGTGAATGGTAGCCATTGGAGTTGTTGTTTGAAAAAGGTCCTCATGGGTCTTAGGGAAATAATTCCCACGCGTCCCATGATGACATGGATTTTCAAAAATCATGTGAATATCCATGACTTGGATTATCCAAACAAATCTCCATTGACTTGGTATTTATGATACTTCAATGGGAGGTGTAGTTCCATAACTAGCATGTCCACCTTGTGAAGTGGTGTGCAGGACAAGCTAAGATAACTCGAGCATTCTTCAATTCACCCCTTGAGTGGAGACCTTCTTCTCATCCATGATGGATGAGAATAGGGTTCCTTCAGCTCTAGCACGAATGTGCTCATGGATTGGTGGAGCCAACCCATGACATGAGTGTTGGATGAAGAGCCAACTATCCAACCCATGGTGGAGGCAAACCAAGAAGAACTTCTTGGAGCCTTCCCCAAGCTTGGGTATGGATGACTTTGGCTCCTACTGAAAGCTGAAATTCTTCCGCAAAAGGGCAATGGTGTTGCCTAGCAGAAATTTGTTGAGGTACGCCTTAAATCATCTTGTAGTTTAGCACTTGCGTCCTCGTTGGCCATCCCATACAATGGGTTGGCCAACACTACCCTGTTTTCACACAAAGGAGAAAACAAACAAGGGTAATCCTGTCTAATAACTATTAGTACCTACAACTTAATCACAAGTGATAGCTATCCTTCACTTTCTTTGGCTTCCCCGGCAACTGCGCCAGAAATGCTTGTTGACGACTCCTAAGTTATACTAACAAATCATCCCCGGCAATGGCACCAAAAATGCTTGTTGCTATTTCTTAACACCACAGATCATCTCCGATAAAGAGATGAGATCCGCAAGCGCACAAAAGATACCGTTGTAGCATTTCACCTATGAGTATTCCCAAGGGTATCGTATTTATCCCAAAGGAAGGCAATGGAGTAATGTATATACTACTCTTATGGCCAAGCTATGGGATACTAATCCATTACCTGGACAGGGGTAAGTTGATAATAGGAATAGTGTGACACACACCTAGGCAATCTATTCCAAAGGGTAAAATGGGTCCTAGAGGGAGATTGGATTAAGAGTTAGAGAGTTGCTCCTACAATGCTCCTAATACATATACATAGCCTAAGGTAGATACTAATGGTCATGTCAATGATGAATTCCTATGTAATGCTATTCAACACATCGGGCACGGGCTTACCCCTAGCAATACTAGGGCGACTCCCGCCAAGAGCCTGTGGCATAGCCAAACGTGGAGGATTACAAAGGACGGATAGGGTTGTCACCACCTACTGTCTACCTCTTCAATCCGTGGGTCTACGAGACATCCAACGCTACTTAAATACCCTAGCACCATGCTAGCATACTAAGCAAATACCTTAGGAGCCATTGCACAAGCCATCGTAAGGCAATGACTAACCTAAACATCATTGAACCAATATTGAAGCATAGCATAAGTCATTCATATTAACATAATCATATCATAACTACATGTTGACGGTCCTTAAGTACCACATTTTGACCATCAATTCACCTCATAATGTGCATAAAAGAAACACAAAACATAGTGGTAGGGTTATACACTAACCCAATTCCACAAGTATTGGTGTTTATTTGTATGCGGGTGAATTATTACCCGAAATACCAAAAACATGCAGGGATGAATCCATGAAAATGGATTTCAACGAATCAGCAATGACACGTTGCAACACATGGATCAAATGGCCCACAAAAGAAGAATACAAGGAGATCCAACGGTGTTGCACCCATATATATCATGGGGGCCCACCTGGAAGCCACCTGGAGGAAGCACTCCCCGAGGGGAGCCTTGACCAGGTCGGCTGAACTAGGGGTTCGGCCGACCTCTTCCTGGCGCCAAACTCGGTCAAATGACACATGTTGACTCCTCCCAACTCCCTGGAGTCATTGGTGACTGATTCACGCATTAATTGTGGCGGGAACCGACCCTTCTCCACCTATAAATAGACCCCCTCACCTCACTTCCCACACACACCAAAAGTTGAGAATAGTGATACACCCCAAAGGTTTAGAATAGTCCTAGAGGCTACCAAAGTAGAAGGAGAGTGTGGTGAAGAGTCTAGGAGAAGGAGGCTTGTGCTTGTCAAGTCCCTCTTCTACACTTGTACCCCTACAAAAATTTTACTCAATCAAGTAAGCCTTTGTGAATTCAATACAAGTTTGATCTTTTATTCTTAGTAGTTTGCACAAGTAGTTACTTGTGGGTTCACTGCTTTAATTCATTAGAGGCTCTAGTTGTAGCTTTGTGTTCGAAACAACTAGAGTAGTGATTTAGAATGTAAGCGTGGTGCTTAGGTTATAAATCATCAGTGGATATCTCGTAGACCCACGGATTGAAGAGGTAGGCAGTAGGTGGTGACAGCCCAATCTGTCCTTCGTAATCCTCCACGTTCGGCTATGCCATATGCTCTTGGCGGGAGTCAACCTAGTATTGCTAGGAGTAAGCCCATGCCAGAAGCAAGCATCTACTGCAAACTACCTTGAATTAGGATCAATACTTTGAATTCCTCTCTTTCCTTGCCTACCAAACAACTTTGTGTCCTTGGGTGAGCTAGTTCGAAAGATTGGCACACACGTTCTTTGGATTCGATACCCATGGGAATACTCCTTAAGGGGAAGTGCTACAACAGTATTTCCGTGCGCTTGCGGATAACTCTGTGGTGTTAAGAAATACCAACAAGCATTTCTGGTGCCGTTGCCGATGAAAGGTTGCTGTTAATCTTCGAACCAAGATCACCCTCATATCATATCCCCCATATCTATCATCTTACCTTTCTTATTATCACCTTACCACCACCATATAAATGGAGCAACCCACAATTCTTTCTTACTCTGCTCTGAAGGGCAAGTTCTGTGAGCCACCGCCTTCGGCGGAACTTATTTATTCAACCAGCTATGAACTTCGCCATGGCTTTATAGCCATGGTTCAGGAACAATCTTTCTTAGGAATGGATTGTGAAAACCCTTACCACCATCTACGAGAGTTCGAGCAACTGTGTTCATGCCTTCTAATCAAAGGTATGACATAGGAAACTCTCAAATGGAAGTTGTTTCCTTTTTCCCCCAAGGAAAAAGCCAAACAATGGTACAACCACTACATTGGGAAGACAAACAATGATTTGAGTGAATTACGAGACAAATTTCATCTTGCTTTCTTCCCGATTGCCTGCATTGTTTCCTTACAAAAGGAAGTACTATGCTTCCAGCGGATGGAGAAGGAATCCATAGGTGCAGCTTGGGACAGATTTTATCTTTTGAAAAAATTCTGGCCCAGATTCGTTAATCCCTGATCCAATGCTTTTGCAACATTTCTTCATTGGATTGAACAAAGATTATACCCTATATCTTGACATTACGGCTGGAGGATCTTTCCTCCATAAGACTCCAGAAGAAGGCAACAATCTTCTGGACAGAATTCTAGAAAATTCTTCCTTCATTATGGGTCTTAATGAGCCTCCCCAAGAGGAAGTCGTGTCAAGAACGGAGGATACACTCTTGGACAAGGATGAACCCATTTCTTGTTTACCACAAGCCTTGCCAGAGGAATCCTCTCCCGAACCTGAGAGTACGAAGGTAGAAGAAATTCAACCCTCGTTGTTTCCATTTTACTTCGAGGAAGAGCTTTGTGAATATTATGGAAATACCTCGAAGTATTGTTGCTATAGGAAACCTTCATTGCCACTAACTCCACCTGAACCACCTGACGGGGTGTTCGTCCGTCAGACGGTCAAGGAGTTGAACTCTATCCTAAGCAGAGAGTGGACAACTGAAGTCGAGAATTCACCCGAAATTCTTCGGATGACCTCACCTTTGGCTACCATTTTATGTTCTATTAGAGGGACACCAATGAGAATCCTATACAACCCTATTGTTGGAGCAAATATCATTTCCGATTCTTGTGCTCTCGCCATTCTTGGCGATGTGCCATTGGCACCAACACGCAAATCCTTTCGAGATTCATTCAGGACAATTCTTGAAGGATGTGGGGTTCTGCAACAAGTGTTTGTTAGACACAAAGATGTTGAGGCTCTCCTAGATTTTCACGTGTTTGAAATCCAAGATTTCGACATCATGATAGGGATTCCCGTAGAGAAATTTCTCATGGAAGTTCCTTTGGAAGGAAGCCTCAATATCAATCTTGGAGGGAGAAATTTCTCCATGCCCATTCTGCGTTCAAAGAACACATCTACAGAATCTCCCATTCAAGATGAGCCAATGGAGGAGGTTAGGACTCTTCAATTTTTAGAACCCCCTGAAACTGAAGGAGAAGAAGACTTTGTCCAAGAGGAGGATGAATTTCAGGAGGAAATTGAATTGCCAAAAGAAGAGCCCTCCCCAAAACCTCCTGTTGAGCTCAAGATTCTACCTCCAGGCCTATGTTATGCCTTTCTAAATGGCGATTTGGAAGCCCCTGTCATCATAAGTGACAAGCTTTCAGATGATGAAACGCTCAAACTCATAGCCAAGCTAGAAAGACATAGAGCTGTTTTTGGATATTCACTTCAGGATCTCAAGGGAATTAGTCCAGCGTTATGCACCCATCGTATTCCTATTGACCCTGAGAGTGTCCCCTCAAGGGAACCCCAAAGGCGATTGAATAATGCGATGCGGGAAGTTGTCAAGAAAGAAGTCTTGAAACTTCTGCATGCCGGGATTATTTACCCTGTTCCTCATAGTGAATGGGTAAGTCCAGTTCAAGTAGTGCCCAAGAAGGGAGGTATGACGGTCGTTCAAAACGAGAGGAATGAATTAATTCCTCAAAGGACCGTCACGGGATGGAGGATGTGCATTGACTACCGAAAACATAACAAGGCAACAAGGAAAGACCATTTTCCATTGCCCTTCATCGATGAGATGTTAGAGCGATTGGCAAAACACTCCTACTTCTGTATCCTTGATGGGTATTCGGGATATCATCAAATTCCTATCCACCCCGATGATCAAAGTAAGACCACGTTCACATGTCCTTACGGGGCCTATGCCTACCGGCGTATGTCCTTTGGACTATGTAACGCTCCAGCCTCTTTCTAGAGATGCATGATGTCTATATTTTCAGACATGATCGAGGATATCATGGAAGTTTTCATGGATGATTTCTCCGTCTATGGAAAAACTTTTGATCATTATCTAGAAAATTTAGACAGGGTCTTACAAAGATGCCAGGAGAAGGACCTTGTGCTTAATTGGGAAAAGTGCCATTTCATGGTCCGAGAAGGCATCGTTCTTGGACACTTGGTGTCCGAGAGAGGGACAGAGGTGGACAAAGCTATAATTGAAGTTATTGAAAAACTTCCACCTCCTATTAATGTTAAGGGAATCCGCAGCTTTTTAGGTCATGCGGGGTTCTACCAACGATTTGTCAAGGATTTCTCCAAAATCGCTAGACCCCTCACCAACCTATTAGCTAAAGAAGATCCCTTTGATTTTGATGATGAATGTATTAAATCATTTGATATACTCAAAAAGGCACTCATCTCAGCTCCAATTATCCAACCTCCTGATTGGACGTTGCCATTCGAAATCATGTGTGATGCCAGTGACTTTGCTGTTGGTGCGATCTTAGGCCAAACCAAAGATAAAAAGCATCACGCAATAGCCTACGCTAGCAAAACTCTTACAGGAGCCCAACTCAATTATGCCACAACTGAGAAAGAGCTCCTAGCAGTAGTTTTTGCTATCGACAAGTTTAGATCCTATTTGGTTGGAGCAAAGGCCATAGTCTACACAGACCATGCTGCTTTGAAATATCTGCTTACCAAAAAGGATGCTAAACCCAGGCTAATTCGATGGATTCTTCTACTCCAAGAATTTTATCTGGAAATAAGAGGTAAGAAAGGAGTAGAGAATTTAGTAGCAGATCATCTTTCACGTATGGAAGTCACACAAATCATGGACATACCTATCAATGACTTCCTACGAGATGATATGCTCCTCAAGGTGACAGACTCTCACCCTTGGTATGCGGATATCGTGAACTTTATGGTCACGGGATACGTACCACCAGGGGAGAACAAAAAGAAACTCATTTATGAGAGTCGTAGACACCTTTGGGATGACCCTTACCTCTATCGAGTATGTGCCGATCGCCTTCTTAGAAGGTGCATCCCATCAATCAAAGGCACCAAAATTATAGAGAAATGCCATGCTAGCCCCTATGGTGGTCACTATGGTGTTTACTGTACTCAGGAAAAGATGTGGCAGAGTGGATTCTATTGGCCTTCAATGTATGAAGATACCAAGGAATTCATTCGCAGATGTTGGAAATGCCAGAAGCATGGAGGAATCTCTGCTCGCAATGCGATGCCCCTAACATACAATCTCAATGTGGAATTATTTGATGTATGGGGTATCGATTTCATGGGACCTTTTCCTAGGTCTTATTATTGCGAGTATATCCTGGTTGCCGTCGATTATGTGTCAAAATGGGTAGAAGCATTGCCATGCAAAAATGCTGATTCCAAGCAAGCAAGGAAAATGTTCCATGAGATCATATTCCCATGCTTTGGAAATCCCCGTATGGTCATAAGTGATGGAGGGTCTCATTTCATAGATAAGACCCTCTGGAACTTTTTTAAGGGAACTTGGAGTCCAGCATAACATTGCTACCCCATACCACCCACAGACAAGTGGTCAAGCAGAAACATCTAATAAGCAAATTAAGAATATTATGCAAAAGACTGTCTTGGAAATGGGAACGGGATGGAAGCAAAAGCTACCCGATGCATTGTGGGCAAATCATACTGCCTACAAGACACCTATCGGCATGTCTCCTTTCCAACTTGTCTATGGGAAGACTTGCCATCTTCCTGTAGAATTGGAACATAGAGCGTATTGGGCCATCAAGCGGTGGAACGTGAATCTTAACGAAGCTGGAAATCACCGATTGAAGCAAATCTCTGAGTTGGAGGAATGGAGAGATAAGGCGTACCACAGTGCCAGGATTTATAAAGAGAGAACCAAAAGATGGCACGATAAAAGGATTACGCTGAAAGAGTTCAAACCTGGAGATAAAGTTTTACTCTTTAACTCTAGGGTTAAACTCTTTGGACATGGGAAGCTTAGAAGTAAATGGGATGGACCCTTCACTAAAGTAGAGACTTCATCCCATGGAGCAATCACACTCCAAGGTGATGACGGTCAACTCTTCAAAGTGAATGGGCACCGACTCAAATTATTTCTTGATTCCCATAAGGATACAAAAAAAGAATTTGACGTCCAACTAATGGGCCCATCCAATTCTTCTTCTAGAAGGCCTATTCTATCTACCCGAGAAAATGTGGCCCGGACGGAGCCAGAAGGGGTTTGGCCGAACCCTAGGGTCGGCCGACCTTCCCTTCGCGCTGCTCGCATTCTATTTTCTGGTGTTGGTCCTCCTCGATATCCTCCACAAAATCCTCGGTGAAACGCGTTGTTCCCAGCCTATTTAAAGGATGAAAACAGAGAGGAAAGTTGCACCCCATTGAATCCTCATCCTCCTCCCGTTCTCATCATGGCCGACAAGAAGATTGTGCCTCATGCCTCCTGCTCAACCTTCAACCTGAGCGGAGACATTAAGCCGGCCAATGACAAAACTTCCCTCGCCTTGGAGTCTGTCATGGCGATCGATGTCAAGCCCCTTGCCATGATCCCACTTGCGACGACTCCGCGCGGGCGCAACCCTACACCTTGTAGCGCTGTTTAGTCGCTCTCCCCTCGGAGAACGCCGATGAAGTCGACGACGCCAGGCCGTTCAACTATGGCTGGGCAGAGCCCAGTCAAGACACGTATTTTCCACGGAAAAGACGAGTCTCTCACATCGTTGCATCCCGGCGAGGAGTTCATGTATACTTTGACGACTAAGATGGGCGATGTAGTGAGCCACCACTACAAGACGCCCACCTGTACCTCGTTGGAACGCATGGAGATCACTTTCTTATCCATGGGATGCGCAAACCCGATGGAGGCTACGCAAAGGGCCTATTCAAGCGCGTGGATAATCTGGCGATGGAGGAGTCGACGGGCTCACTGCCATCCAAGATTAGGCGGCACATCCCACCACCTTCCATCAACGGGCCACCCGGCCAGTTTGAGGGCAGTGATGAGGACTCTCCTCGCGCCCCTAAAGTGGCACAGTTGACCAAGGAACTCGCTTCTCTCCGCTTGGAGAACAAGAAGCTGACGGACTTGGTGGCTGAAGGGCGTATCGAGAGGGCAGAACTGAAAGAAGGTATCATGGCCCTCAAGAAGGAGATTGACGGTGTTTGCCGTGGCATCAGCGCCAAGCTGCAGCGCTTGTGCAGTGCCATCGGGGAGCCCGACATCTACAACGCACCATAGTTTAGATGTCCCGACAGCATAGGATGCTTAATACTTAGAATTTTTATTCTTTTCCAATCATTTGTTTTCCAAAGCTTGGTTTAATAATGTAAGCATCCCCATATTTTGAATTCAATAAAGTGAACTTTCTGGTTCATCTAACACAGGTAAAGTTCCCCATTTAGTTTATTTTGTTGAATAAAGAATTCAGGAAACAAGTGTGGGGGAAACGTGTCCCCAAGTCACGAAATTCCGACGTGAAAAAATTAACGTTGCATATCAAAACACGTCTCGACCGAATAAAAAAAATGACCTGACGAAACAGAGCCGCAGAAGAGCCACTAGGAGGTCGGCCGAACCCCCTGGTCGGTCGACCTGTTCTCTACTCCGTACGACTCCGTTTCGCTCCAGAAAATCGGTTTGGATTTCCTATCCCCACTTTTATGCGCTAACCTGTTGTTTGAGTTGATTTCATATTTTTCATTGCATATCTAAAATCAATCAACTCAACAAATTGAAATAAAATTTGGTAGTCAAGAATTTGCTTAAGCTGAAAATTTGAATACTTTATATTTCAATTCATTACCTTGTTTATGATTCTCATAATTCAATAGGAAAAACACATCATCTAGGTATTTGACTAGTGTGATATGGTAAATGAGTTCCATAAAATTCATCCTTTTGCTTGAAATTGATTTTGACATTTGTAACTATTTAAAGTCTTGAACTTTGCCTAAATCTCTCATTGGAAATTCATATACCCACCAAGGCCATATGATACATTCATTGAAAACCACATGCATATGCCACTTTGCTTTTCATTGAACTTTGTCAAACCCGTGACCCAATTTAGTGACATGCATGAACTTTTTGAATTGAAAACTCTTGTGCACTCCATTCATGCAAAATTTCTCACATTGAGAGTTTGCATCCATCGATTACCCATCCGCCAAAAAGAAACTCCATACAATACAAATGAAGGCCTCTCTAAAAAAAGGAGTAGAAGACATGGCTACAAGATAAAGAAAAAGCATCCACTATTGAAAAAGAGTAAGAGTGCTCAAAAAAAAAAGTAGCCCTGCTTCATCCTTAAAAGAGAGCAAATTCATGGGAGTTATCACCTCACACTCCATTGCATTCATGTGCACAAGAATTTTCCCTTCACTTTGTTCATTGCATAAGTCTCTCACAGGATCAAGTTTTTGACTTAGTAACATATGAATTGCAAATGTGTGCCACATTCATCCCTACCAAGCTCCAGATATAGCCACTTTTAGTATAGGGACAAGAATTGGCAAAAGATGTCATGGTGAGGACTCAGACACTTTGAGTGATTTGAGAGATTCCAATCGAGAAGGCAAGGGCAAAAGTTCCTATGACTTTCAAATATAGCAATTGCCAAATCATTTCAGCAGGGAATGATCCAAGGGAACTTCATTCTAACCGTTCCACTTTTCAAACACCCAAGATTGATGTGGTAGCCACATACACAAAGGGGATCCATGAATTAAGGTATAAGTTGAAATATCTAGTATCCTTATTTTCTACCTTATAGCAAATTCATGACAACACTCTAGTTCTTCTTGCCTTCACTCGAGGACGAGCAAAGGACTAAGTGTGGGGGAGTTTGTTGATGGTCCTTAAGTACCACATTTTGACTGTCAATTCACCTCATAATGTGCAAAAAATAAACACAAAACATAGTGGTACGGTTATACACTAACCCAATTCCACAAGTGTTGGTGTTTACTTGTATGCAGGTGAATTATTACCCAAAATACAAAAACATGCAGGGATGAATCCATGAAAATGGATTTCAACAAATCAGGCGATGACACGTGGCAACACATGGATCAAATGGCCCACAAACAGAAGAATACGAGGAGATCCAATGGTGTTGCACCCATATATATCAAGGGGGGCCACCTGAAGGAAGCACTCCCCGAGGGGAGCCTTGACCAGGTCGGTCGAACCAGAGGTTTGGCTGACCTCTTCCTGACGCCAAACTCGGTCAAATGACACGTGTTGGCTCCTCCTGACTCCCTGGAGTCAATGGTGACTGATTAGCGAGTTAATTGTGGTGGGAACCGACCCTTCTCCACCTATAAGTAGATCCCCACACCTCACTTCTCACACACACCAAAAGTTGAGAATAGTGCTACACTCCAAAGGTTTAGAGTATTCCTAGAGGCTACCAAAGTAGAAGGAGAGTGTGGTGAAGAGTCTAGGAGAAGGAGGCTTGGGCTTGTCAAGTCCCTTTCTACACTTGTACCCGTACAAAAGTTTTACTCAATCAAGAATTCAATACAAGTTTGATCTTTTATTCTTAGTAGTTTGCACAAGTAGTTACTTGTGGGTTCACTGCTTTAATTCATTAGAGGCTCTAGTTGTAGCTTTGTGTTCGAAACAACTAGAGTAGTTATTTAGAACGTAAGAGTGGTTCTTAGGTTATAAATCATCAGTGGATATCTCGTAGACCCACTGATTGAAGAGTTAGGCAGTGGGTGGTGACAACCCTATCTGTCCTTCGTAATCCTCCACGTTTGGCTATGCCATGGGCTCTTGGCGAGAGTCGTCCTAGTATTGCTAGGAGTAAGCTCGTGCCCGAAGCAAGCATCTACTGCAAACTACCTTGATTGGGATCAGTACTTTGAATTCCTCTCTATTCCTTGCCTACCACACAACATTGTGTCCTTGGGTGAGCTAGTTCGAAATATTAGCACTCTTTGGATTTGATACCCTCGGGAATACTCCTTAAGGGGAAGTGCTACAACGGTATTTCTTTGCGCTTGTGGATAACTCTGTGGTGTTAAGAAATACCAACACTACATAGACTATAGTGGGGGTCTATAGTGTTTATGACCATAAGATGTGATCATGAGAGTGAAATCATAAAGACTATACCTTCCACATACATGGACTCCACAATCAAACAAGAAACACTTTGTCCATGTATACGTATAAAAGAAGACTAAAAAAAATATCTTTATTGAGCACAAAGTCACAAATACAAGAAGGAATACATAAGCCATACCTTTCCCAATGTGGAATTGGGAAGAGAGACTCCTTCTACTCCTTTCCCAATTTGGACTTGGGACTAGAGGCTCTCCTCTCTACATCCTAACTCCTCTAAGGACTATGGAAGATAGTGTATACAATAGAATGATGCCCAAGTGGTGTGTGTTGAAGTGAGGGGTATGGTGTCCTATTTATACTAGTGTTGAGGTCGGTTCCCACCACCAAAAGTGCGCGAATCAGTCACCATTGACTCCAGGGAGCCGGGAGGAGCAAACACGTGGAGGCTAACCGAGTTTGGTGCAAAGACCAGGTCGGCCGACCCCCTGGTTTGGCCGACCTGGTCATTGCACCGTTTCTCGTGTGCTTTCTCCAGGTGGCTGCCAGGTGGGTCCCATTGATGTATATGGTGATACACCATTGGATCTCCTTGGATACTTCTGTTTATGGGCCATTTGATCTAGGGGATGCAACATGTCATCGGCTGATTGGTTGGGATGATATTTTATAGGATTAGTCCCTCTACATTTCCTCATTTCCTGCATAAAATGCTGCATACACATATTTCTCCAAGTCCAAGTGCAATTGGGTTAGATAGAAAGGTGATGTGTGGAAGAAATGACAAATCCTTCACATAATTGAGTTAAATTGACGGATGAAATTGGTATATAACAGCCTTCAACAGCATGGTACATAGATAGTTGAGTAGCGTTGGATGTCTCATAGAACCACTGGTTGTAGGGGTAGGCGGTAGGTGGTGACAGCCATGTCCATCCTTCCTACTCCTCCACAGTCGGCTACGCCACAAGATCTTTGCGAGAATCGTCCTGGTTTTCCCAGGGGTAAAACCGTGCCCGATGTGTTGGACCACTAAGCCCTAGTATTCATCATTAGCGTATTTATGTGTACACTAATAGGCCATGTATATGAGTAATTAGAGCACAGTAAGAGTAGCTATGTCTCGTAACTTGACCTTCACTGGGACATGTATACCCATTAAAGAGATTGCTTAGATGTGTGTCACACTACTCACACTACATGATTTATCTATTCTTCTGGAATCCCCACAAGAACACCCTACTCTTTCTATGATCTTGCCACTCTTCACTTGTATTCCTTTGGGATTAAATAGATACAATACCCTAGGGAGTACTCTTGGGTGAAATGCTACAGCGGCAGTTTCTGTGTACTTGCGGAATTCATCTTGCTTTGACTTAGATTAGCCTAGTGCCAACTGCATGTCTAGAACTTGTTGCTAGGATGAACTATAGACGTTAAGAAATACCAGGCACCATTGCCGGGGAGGGCACAGAAGTTTTGCATGACCATGTGGTAGATATGACTATGGTAGGTTTTTACTAGGATAGCATTACTTTCTTTTTGCATTATTTGATATGAAAACAAGGTATTGTATGACCAGTTTCTGATTGTCGAAAAACTACGTTAAAGATAATGAATCACTCCTAAGAAGACTTTGACCTCGTGTCGTTCCTCCTAAGGCAATCCTGTCGACAAGGAAGCCCGTCATTTCCGCACCATGACACTGGAAGCCAAGGGCCCATAAGATACTTCGTGAGTTTTTGGCTCCCTCTGCTGACAATGTGCCTATCGGGCCCAATGTCAACACGGTAGACATTAACTTTGAAATCAAGACTAAAGTAATCACTATGGTGCAGACAAATTCCTTTCGTGGGAAAGCCAACGAAGATACAAGCAGCCACCTGCACTAATTCCTGGAGATTTGTAGCACTGTCAAGATCAAGGATGTCACACCAGATGCCATCTATCGTCGACATTTTCTGTTCTCCTTGCTTGGGAGAGTGAAGCATGGGTTCTACGCGAACTCAGGTGCTATAAACACTTGGGAAAAGTGTTCTACAACATTCCTCGCCGAATTCTTCTCGTTGGGCAACACCAATGCCCTACGTGGAAGAATCTCAAGCTTCCAGCAAGAGCCCAAGTAATCCATTCCCGAGGCTTGGGAGAGGCTTCAAGAGTACATCCTGGCCTGCCCTCACCATGGGATGGATGATTGGCTTATCATCCAAAACTTCCACAATGGGCTGACTCCGTCGGCTCGTGATCATGTGGATGTTGTTGTTGGAGGTGCCTTCTTCTCACTTACAGTGCCCAAGGCAAACAAATTAATTGAAAAGATGGTCTCCAACATGGGTTGGTGCGACGAGCATTTCCAGTCCCGACAGCGAGGCATGAAGAAGTTGGACTGCCAAGCCAATGGAGAAGTTCTTGGCACCCCCAGTCCTTAGACGCTCACATGATGTGTGAGGTCTATGGCAACACGAGTCATATGTGGAGTGACTATCTTGAGACTCGTAAGGATGCCTTGTATTTAGCTAATAATGGAAACTTCAACAATGGCTATCATTAAGGAGGTTAAGGATGGGGCCAACCACACCCTTTCTTTCAGCGGGGCTAACAACAATGGCAACAGAAATCAGCCCAACTCGAAGGAAATTGCCATTAGCCAACTCATGGTCAATCATGCTTTACCCAAGAAGTTGTCGGCTAATGACACGACCCTAAAGAATATCAATGCCAAGATTGAAGGATTAGCTTATGCCTTCATGAACGAGTTGAGATTCAACAAGATGTTGGGGACTCAACTAGCTCAACATGTTTTGTTGCCCCTCCATTGGAGAATGGCAAGATGCTAGGACAACCCAAACCTCTTGTAGAAAATGTCAACATGATCTCCATATGGGAGGGCAAATGGCCAAGTGACCCAAGATATCCCACTATATCCTGCTCGATTTGAACATAACCCTTGCACAAAGGCACTTTGTGACCTGGTGCAAGTGTTAGTATCATTCCAAAGGTGATCTTCAACAAGCTCAGCTTCACCACATTGTCTCCAATGCCAATGCAGCTCCAGCTAGCCGACTCTTCGGTCTGCTACACTGCGGGTATTGCCAAATACATTTCGATGAGAATCCGAAACTTCTTCATACTCGTGGACTTCATGTTGCTCGACATGGAGGTTGAGAAGGAAACTCTGCTCATTCTTGGGCACTTTTCCTTTGCATCACTCATGCTCGCATTGATGTGAGAGCCGGAGAAATCCGCTTCCATATTAATTGCAAGGAGGAGAAGTTTGACTTTCGGCCAAGGAAAGAGCCATGCTCCATGATCAAGATCAAATATGGCTTGAATGTCAAACACATCATGGAGGTCGAAGTGAAACCACCTCAAGTGGACACCCACATTGCATTCATGAGGAAATTGATTTATGAGGAAACTCCATCTTTTCGTTCACGTCGACATTTCTAGAAGATGGAGAAGCTAGGGCCGTCTGAACGGCCCAAGTCCACTAAACTGCCGAAGAAAGGATGGCAGAAGAAGCAAGTCGTGCCAACTTCTCCTAGGCCGAAGGCTGGAAATTGAAGATTGTCGAATATGGAGGAAAATCCATCTCATCAGATTTTGGATGAGACCTTGCCAATAGGGCAATTTGGTAGTTATCTCAATTTTTATTTTACTATGCCCATTTTGATTTTCCATTTAGATTTTTGCATTTTCCACATCATGTTTGCTTTTTCCATAGGGAGTTGAGAATTATCATTCTCAACTTAGTTTTGCTTCCTTTGATTTTTGAAAATAACAAAAATATTATTTTTGGATTTTGCGAATGTTTTATTTGAAAAACAATTTTTCAGAGCAAATCTGGGGTCGATTCACCCAACAACTATAAATATAACCGTTGGGGAGCCACATGCCAAAAGAGGGACAAGTGGACTCACATCACAGTGCGACCGAACCTTCTAGTTGGCCGACATGAGTAGTGTTTGGCCTTTCCTCCTCCAATGGCTATATTCCCTTTTCTTATGACCATTGGGGGGGTGCTACACTGTTAATACATGCTGGGTGAGTGTGTTGCTTCACACTTCACCCCATTTTCACCTCCTCGACTCACTAACTCACTTGCTCAAGAATTTTTTTTCTTTTTGTAAACAGTTCTCCCAATTTCCAAGCCAAAAAAATTTGATTTCATCCTCATTTGCATTTTGCATTTGCATTTTCAAGTTGCTCTAAAGTTGACAAAGCAATTCGTTGGGAGTTCTGTTTGGTTTTCACTAACGTAACCCATTTCAAGTTTGTTTTGTTTGTTCTCAAGTTGTGCAGCCATGAAGAAGGGCACAAAGAGGTTGTTTGGGAAAAGGAAGGGAGCTTCATAGATCTCAAACCATGGGATAGACTCAAGCTCCCACCTCTCCTCTGAGCCTACACCAAGTCCACGGTGGGCAGGTACGCAAGATGACATCCTGATGGAAGAAGGTGATGCTCCACTCCACCTTCTAACCAACGACGACATCAACTTGGAGCATGATGTTGAATGACAAGCCTACAACCTCATATGAGATCGTCAGTTTGCTCATATGAAGGCCTACGATCCGAGACTACTCTCCAAAATTTATATGGGTTCCGAATTCTTTACCATTTAGCATGCATTAGGATGGGATAATTTTGCTCAAATAGAAGAGGAAGGTTCATGCCTCCTCACTATGCAATCCCTATCCACCCTAAACGTAGGATTTGAAGGAATTATTTTTAGATTTTTCTGAAAAGAATAATTTATCCTATGGAAAGAATTAAGAGAATGTTGTTTTATAGATTTAGACACTTTGCCTAAACTTCATAAACAAGGTTTTTGCCAAGAATTGACTAGTGAGATACCATGTACGGGTCCTATGAATAGCCACTTGCAAAACGCAACATTACGCTTCATGCAAAGATGGGCGCTATGTCCATGTTCCCTAGTGGAGATGTTAGGGTTGTGCACGGAGATGAACATAGGATCCTTTATGCCGTGGGTAGAAAGACTAAAATTGCTCCTATTAAGGCCATGATGTCTCAATAGTTAGAGAACATGAAAAGGATGAGTCCAATTGAATGTACATCATTAATCACACACATTTAGAAAATTCTTCAATTGAATACATTTCGACAAGCCGCTACTTGATAGATGATGACTATCTTGTGCAAGGACATACTCTTAAACATGATCTAGATGGATCCTTGGTGTTTTCTATCGCGACTATGTGGATGAGATTCAGTTACCTAACCCGAATTTTCATTTGTACAAATGTTAGCAACTAACCATTGCTCTTCAACCTATCAATGAGGCCCATAGGTGTTATGTTTCTGGCAGGGTCACAAGATGCCGTTCAAGAAGAGCGGCCATGGAGATGCCTCCATGATCTACTCCTGCCTATGAGTACCAAGAGGAAGTGGATTCAATGGTTGATGCACCCAGCTGGACCCAACCTCAAACGTATGAGGTTAGAGGATTGCCATGGCAAGAGTGGACTACCACCGGAGGAAGATGGGACCCTTATGGTTCCAACTCAAGCTCTAATAGCTTGCCTTTCCACTGTTGAGTACACGTCGTTCCATTTCAGCCCAAGGCTCTCATGAACTTGGCCAAGGAATGGCAGAACTCACACAACGGATGGGATACCTTGAAGTGAGGATGGGTGACGTCCTAAACACTCTTCAATACCACATCCAAGGTACCGACGACTAGCAACAACAAGTCGACGTGCAGTTCAACAATGTCAACACTATGTTGTAACAACAACAGGCCGACCTCATGTCCTACTTCCGTCATCAAGGGTTCAACCCTTATCACAAAGACTTATGAAGAACAATCTTGGGGTAGGACCCCTACTTGAGGTAATTTGTATCACATCCCATTTGTATTCCATTATTTTATTTCTTTGCTTCCACATCACTTGCATCTATAAAATAATAACGAAGGATAGGTCAGGTTAATAAAATAAAAGATGTGCGGTAAGAATATTTCTACTTTGCATAAGTTGAAATGATGAATAGTTGCTCTGTTTTATTTTTCCTCAGTCCCTTGTAGATAACTTAGTATTCTCCAAGTATTGCATTTATTGGCTTAGAAAACTCTTGCTTTAGAACATGGGATTTTCGGGTAGCAAAAGCTTAATCCAATTCTAGGTTGTTGTGGGATGCGATGTAGTGATAAGAGCAGCTAAATCCTAGTTAAAAGTAAAACTTGATTTTCCAGAGAAATTCTAAATGGAAGTTCCTCATTTGATAGATATTACTACCAAAGCCATATGATGATTCAAATTTGATAAACCCCATGCACAAGCTATTTGCTTTCACATTGAGCCTAGTCAAACTAGTATAGACCTATGTGAGAATCTTTTCATACTTTTAAGATCAAGATTTAGCGAGCACATGCTAAACTTCTACACTAGAAGTTAGCAAAATTCCATCATACCACTCCACCATCAATTGATACTCCATGGTTTTCATGCATAATACTCTCTTCAAAATATTTGGACAAAAAGAGGAGTAGAAGACATGGCTACAAGAAAAGAAAAAAAAAGAAAATGCATGCTCATCTACAAGAGCATGAGAAAAAAAAGAACAAAAAATAAGTAGCCATGTTCATCCTCACAATAAAGAGAGTGCATAAAAAGGAGTTCTCTTCATATTTCCACTCCACAAAAATTTCATCACACTTGCTCAATCTTGATCAAAAGTATGATTTGTTTTCTCCTAAGGCTTACTCTTCTGACTTAGCAATATATGTGTTGCAAATATGTCTGCTCTTGATACCTACCAAGCTCCACATAGAAGCCTTATTTAGATGTAAGACAAGTAAGGCATCGCCTTGGTGAGGATACAAATACCACTTAACACATAGGAGTGATTGAGAGCATCATTTGAGGAACCTAACTTAATTACCATTTGAACTTCTTCGGAATTTGAGTGGAACTTAAACATTACGTGATGCATGCTCACTTTGTTGTTATATCCTTTAACCACACAAGAAAAGGATGAGGCATAAGCCCCACAATGACTAAGAAAAAGGGGTGAGGTACCATAGCCAATTTATTCATTGCAAGGTAGAATATTTTGTTGTGCACTTGGTACTCTTGAAATATAGGACATTGTAGAAACTCCTGATCAAAAACCTAAGTCTTTATCTTTGCTTCAAGACGAGATAAGGGTAAGCGTGGGGGGGAGGGGGGGGGGTTATTGACGGTCGTTATATAGCAATTTTGACCATAAATATAACTCAATTATGTGAATGAATAAATATTTCTTACACACATCACCTTTAGATTTAACATAATTCCACTTGTACTTGGAGAAATAGTGATTGCAGGTATTTTATTATAGAAATGATGAAGAATGAGGGGAGCAATCCTAAAAAGTGACATCCTGACCAATCACACGATGACATGTGGCATGACATAGATCCATGGACCCATTCTCATGCTTATTCGAGGGTATGCAATGTCAATTCACGCGGGGTTGGAGTTAGTGCCCACCAGACAATGGCATGGACGAAGCACACCCCGAGGGGCGCCAAGACCAAGTCGGCTGAACTAGGAGTTCGGTCGTTGCTTTCCTGTCACCAAACTCGGTCAGCTGACTTGTGTAGCCCTCCTGTGGTGTTCTGAAGCTGGTGGTGACTGGTTCTTGTGCAAAAGACGACGGGAATGTGATCCCCCTTTAGAAGTTTTTGTAGATTCCTCATGCCAACATAGGCTAGCCTACAATGCCGCAACCATCCCCTATTGGACTTTGACAGCAGGCATGTGTTAACTTGAGCCTTATCCATGGCGAAATCCACAAGATAAACATTGCCCTTTAGCACACCCTTGAAGGCAATAGAGTTATCACTTCTTCTAGTGACGGTCACGCACTCATTTGTAAATAAGCAATTATAACCCTTCTCAGATAGTTGAGATATGGACAAGAGGTTATAATGTAAGGATTCAACATGCATTACATGAGAAATAGTGTGTTGAGGAAAAAAAGTGATTCTACCCATACTAGTACCTTTCCTTGGTTATTATCGCCAAAGTAGATATCTTGACTTGGATACACTTTCACTTCATACTCTACAAAATGTTTCTCACTCCGGTCATGTTATTTGTGCATCCACTATCTAGCACCCACTTCAAACCGCTAGAAGAGTATGGCTACAAAACAAGTTTAGACTTTTTTTTAAGGTACCCAAGCTTGATTGGGTCCTTTGAGGTCAGTGACAAGGCATTTGGGCACCCACAAACAAGATTTTTGGCTCTTGTGGAGTGGTCCAATATAGTTAGCATAAACATAACCATATTTGCTCTTCAATAGTACATATGAGGCACAAAATCATGAAACATGTATGAGCTAGCATTTTTATAATTTTTTATGCCTTCAGCATTTGTAGCATTTTCCTGAGTGGAAGATGCATGATTGTTGTCCTTGTTATTCTTGAGAAATATAGCATTTTGCCTTCCTCCTCTAGAATAGCGAAGGCCATCTTTTATCAAGCGAGATCATGCGATCGAGTTTGCACTACGTACGTACTTGATCTTCTCCTTGTCAAATATGCCACTCTTGGGTGAGATTTTTCTTTGTGCCACCTTGAGTTCATTTTAAAATCAAGGACTAGGTTAGCACAATTGCAAGTTTTAACATTTGAATCCATATTTGATGAAATTGAGCTTGTTGAGGCAAAAGAGGGGACACTTCACTTGAGAGTGTCAAATTGTGCTTCAAGATTCTTGTGGGCTTTATTCAAGATCACAAGTTCACCTTGGAGCACAACATTCGTACTCTTGAGACTTCTACAAGTATCCTTGCTCTTGGCAAGCTCAAGTGTCTTGTTCTTCTACCTCTCAAGCTCAAGGAGCTTCTCAAGATCAAGATTCTTTTACCTCTCATTAACAATAAATTCCTCTTGTTCATTAAGACGCACCTCCTTATGAATATCTCATCGAAAAGCTTTTTCATTCTAGTAATGACACTTTTGTTCAAACCTATGAACATGTATTCATTTTCGCTAGCACTATCAAAATCATAAACATTAGAGGAATGTAATGAAGTTTTGGATTTCACCTTTTATCCCTTTATTTTGCCATGAGGCAAGTGTGTCTTGTGGTCTTCCAATCTCCATTGTTGGGCAAGAGAATTCTTCATGGTTGGCTCCTTGATGATGATGGTTATAATCTGCTCTTCATCTTCGGAGGAGGACTCATCATTAGAGTCCCACTCCTTGCCGACATGGGCTTGACCATGTGTCTTGTTCTTCTTAAAGATTTTCTTCTCTTGAGACTTCCCATACTTCTTCTTCTTGTTGTCTTCTTCCTTCTCGTATGGGAAATTCACAATGAAGTGCCCATACTCACCACAGTTGTAGCAAGCTCTTTTGGTCCTTGACATGCTCTTTCCTTGCCTTTCTCTCATAGCTGGTTCCTCTTCTTCTCTTCATCATTCTCTTGAACTTTTTGATGAAGAATGCTATTTATTCATCATCCATGTCCGTTCTATCATCATCACTATTTTAATATTCACTCGATGCTTGCACTTCCTTCCGTTTGGACTTGGATGATGCTTTGAGAGCAATGTCCTTCTTTCTTGGAGAGGTGACACTGGCATGGTCCTTGACAAGTCTAGCTTCCATCTCCATCATCTCAGGGTTGATGATCTTCCTAGCACCTTATTGTTGATGGTCATTATATACCAATTCCGACCGTCAAATAACACAATTATGTGACGGAATAAATATTCTTACACACATCATAGTTAGAAATAACCTAGTTCCACTTGTACATGGAGAAATTGGTGCATGCAGACATTCTATACAGATATGAGGTGAATGCAAGACCACGTGGCAAGGAAACACACTTCCGGCCAATCAGACGATGCCATGTGGCCTCCTATGGATCCAATGACCCACTTATAGGCGGGTACCCGTGTGTTTTCACCCTGATTCATCTAGACGGTCAATAAGGGCCCACATATCAGTGTCTAAGAGCAAGTGGGGGCTGAGTGGGGCCACCTCCAGTTTGATCGACTATTGAGGTCGGCCATACTGGTAAGCGCGCCAATCTCGATCCACTCACACGTGTCGACCTCTTGTGGCTTCCTTGACGTGGGAATAAGTGAAAGCCGGGAGATTAGAGCGCCTCACCTCACTTCACACACACCACTCAAGCATTCTCTATTGTATACACAAGTTCTCCTAGTTCCTTAGTGGAGGTTAGGCTGTAGAGAGGAGCCTCTAGTCCCTAGTCCAAATTTGGAAAGGTATGGCTCATGTGTATTTTCATTACTTTGTGACTTTATGCCTTATTATAATATTATTATTAGTCTTTATTTATTCATATACTTGGACAAAGCGTTCCTTGTTTGGTTGTGGAGTCCATGCATGTGCTAGGTGTAGATCTTATTATGATCTAGTCATAATGTTGATATCTTGTTATCATAAACATTATACACCACCACTATAGTATAATTAGGTAACAATATGATTATGTTAATATGAATATGTTAGTGCTTGGTCCCAACTTGGTTCAACGATGTTTAGGTTAGTCATTGCTTTAGAATGGATCTTGTATTGCAACTCCTAAGTTATTTACTAAACACGTAAGTGTGGTTCTTAGATTGTTAAGTAGCGTTGGATGCATCGTAAACCCATGGTTTGTAGGGGTAGGCAGCAGGTGGTGATAGCCCTACCCGTCCTTTGTAATCTCCCACGTTCGACTATACCGTAGGCTCGTGCGAGAATCGTCCTGATGTTGTCAGGGGTAAACCCGTGCCCGATATGTTGGACCACTAAGTCCTAGTATTCACCATTAGCATGTTTATGTGTACTCTATTAGGCTATGTATACGAGTAAGTAGAGCACAGTAGGAGTAGCCCTTTTTCGTAGCTTAACCCTCACTAGGACATCCTTACCGTTATAATAGATTGCTTAGGTGTGTGTCACAGTACCCCTATTATCATCTTACCACTGTTCTGATAAATACTTAGTACCATATACCTTGATCATAATAATAGTGTTTACTTTACTTCACCGCCTTTTTTTGGGATAAATACTATACCCATGGAAATACTCTTGGGTGAAATGCTACAACGATATCTTTCGTGCTCTTGCAGATCTCATATCCTACCGGAGATGATCTGTGGTGTTAAAAAATACCAACAAGCATTTCTGGCACCATTGCCGGGGAAGGCATGAAAGTGAAGGATAGCTATCGCTTATGATTAAGTTATTGGTACTAGTATTTATTAGGCAGGATTACTCTTGCTTTGTTTTCTCCATTTTGTGAAAACAGGGTAGTGTTTGGCTAACCCATTCTTTGGGAAAGCCAAAAGAGGACGCAAGAGATTAACTCAATTAGTACTCCAAGGCATTCCTAAACAAATTTTTCCCGTTGGACAACATCGTTGCCCACAACCGGTGTATTCTCCAGCTTCCACTAGGAGCCAAAGGCATCTATCCCTATAGCTTGGCGGAGGCTCCAAGATTATATCTTGGTTTGCATTCACCATGGCAGTGGATATTTGTTTCGTCGTCCAACACTCCTACAACGTGTTGACTTCATCGACCCGTGATCAAATTCTCGCTGAAGTTGGTGGTGACCTCTTCTCAGAAGGATAAAAATTTAATTGAGAGGAAGGCCACCATTCGAATGGGGGATCCATGAATGCTTTAGTTTCGCTGGTATGACATGCACACCATTGCCAAGGTGGACACACTAGCCACAGAACTGGACCTCATATTGAAATATCAAGAAGGTCAAGCCAATGGAGAAGTGTTTGGATGATCCAAGTCATGGGTGTTCACATGATTTGTGAAATCCATGTCAACATGGGGTCCTTGGGGGTTTATTTCCCTAAGACCCATGAGGATATTTCATTTTTCGAACAACTCCAAAGGCCACAACCAACAAGGAGGTCAAAAGTGGAATCAATACTATTAAGGAGGTTATGTGAATTTGAATTCCAACGAATTCAACATCAACTAGCCTACCTTGATGTATCTTGTCCATGGCCAAGGGGAAATCAATGACAACATGAAACATTTGGCCATGGACAAGCCACTAATGATGGTCCTTAAGTACCATATTTAGACTGTCAATTCACCTCATAATGTGCACAGGAGAGAAACACAACGTAGTGGTGGGGTTAAAAACCAAACAATTCCACAAGTGTTTTTGTTTATTTGTCTACAGGTGAATTTAGACCAAAAATACCAAGACATGCAGCGAGTAATCCATAAAATTGGATTCGACGAATCAAGCAATGCCACGTGTCATCACATGGATCAAATGGCCACCCAAACAAAAGTATCCAAGGCCATCCAACGGTGTAGCACCTATATAAAGGGATGGGACCCACCTGACAGGGACCTAGATGAAGTATAGCCCCAACGGGCCTAAGAGCAGGTCGGCCAACCTCCCTAGTCAGCCGACTAGGGAGTGGTGCCAAACCCAGTCAAATGCCACATATTGGCTCCTCTCGGCTTGAAGACATCAGTGCTGACTGATTTGCGCGCATTTGGTATCGGGAACTGACCCTTCTCCCCCCTATAAATAGCACCCCACACCTCACTTCGCACACACACCAAAATTTGAGAATAGGATACCACTCCTAAGGTTTTGAGTAGTCCTAGAGGTTGCCAAGTAGAAGGACAGTGTGGTGAGAGTTTAGGAGAAGGAGGCTTGTGCTTCTCAAGTCTCTCTTCTACACTTGTATCCCTACAAAGGTGAACTCAAATCAAGTAAGCCCCTTGTGAATTCAATTCATGTTTGATTCTGAATTCATAGTAGTTTGCACAAGTAGATACTTGTGGGTTCATTGCTTTAATTTGTTAGAGGCTCTAGTTGTATCTTTGTGTTCAAAACAACTAGAGTTGTGATTTAAAAAATAAGCATGGTGCTTAGGTTAGAAATCACCAGTGAATATCTCGTAGACCCACGGATTGAAGAGGTAGGCAGTAGGTGGTGACAGCCCTATCTGTCCTTAGTAATCCTCCATGTTTGGCTATGCCATAGGCTCTTGGCAGGAGTTGTCCTAGTGTTGCTAGGGGTAAACCTGTGCCCGAAGCAAGCAGCTACCGCAAATTATTTTGAATTAGAATCAATACATTGAATTCCTCTCTTTGCTTTGCCTACAAAACAACTTTGTGTCATTGGGTGGATTAGTTGTAAGGTTAGAACACATGTTCCTTGGATTCGATACCTTTGGAAATACTCTCTTAAGGGGAAGTGCTACACGACAGTTTCCGTGCGCTTGCGGATTTTTATCTGTGAAGTAAGAAACGTCAACAAGCATTTATAGCGCTGTTTCCAGGGAACGGTTGCTATTAATCTCAAACCTTATCCACCCTCGTACCCATCTTCTTATCTTATCTTTCATTTTCCTACCACTACAACATATATGGAGCAGCCAACCATTCTTTCATATTCTGCCCCAAAGGGAAAGTTCTGTGAGCCACTGTCTTCATTGGAACCCATCTGTTGTACTAGCTATGAACTTTGCCCTGGCTTTATAGCCATGGTTCAGAAGCAATCCTTCTTAGGAAAGGATTGTGACAACCCTTACCACCATCTAAGAGAATTTGAACAATTGTGTTCATGCCTTCTAATCTAGGGTATGACACAAGAAACTCTCAAATGGAAGTTGTTTCCTTTTGCTTTCAAGGAAAAAGCCAAACAATGGTACGACCACAACATTGGGAAGAAAAGGAAAATTGGAATGAATTACGAGATAGATTTTGTCTTGCTTTCTTTCCAATTGCCCAAATTGTTTCCTTACAGAAGGAAGTACTATGCTTCTAGCAGATGGAAAAGGAATCCATAGGTGCAAAATGGGATAGATTTTCTCTTTTGAGAAATTCCGGCCCATATTGGTCCATCCTTGATCTATTGCTTTTGCAACATTTCTATATGGGATTGAGCAAAGAGTCTGCCCTATATCTTGACGTTGCGACTGGAGGATCTTTCCTTCATAAGACGCCAGAAGAAGGCAAGGACCTTCAAGACCAAATTCTAGAAAGTTTTTCCTTCATTATTGAAAGTGTATCTAGGCAATCCCTTGTCGGTTTTGGATGATTGATGACAAACAAATGAGATCCTAATGAATTTGTTGAGATGACTGCAGGTTAAGCAAAATGAGATAGTTTGGTGCACTCAAAAAGGTGAAAAATGAAGTGGTGTACAAAAGAGAAAAATCACAGCTGACAACTGAAGCGCAAAGTAGATTTAAATGTACAGGATATGTGTGAGAGACACATCCCAAGAGCTCAAGTCTTTGCGTAGGGGTTAGGGCTTAATAACACCTAAAAATTCACTGAGCACCGAACTAGTCCGTTCATGGACCGAACTAGTCTGTTAAACTCTCTGTTGTCCAAGTACACTGTGCACCGGACTACTCCGATCACGGACCGGACTAGTCCGTTAACCTTTCTAAAATCAAATAATACAGTGCACCGGACTAGTCCGATCATGGGCCGTACTAGTCCATTAATGTCTCTATAAATAACTTTCAGTGCACTCCATACATGTCCGTCCACAGGAAAGGACTAGTCCGATGAACTCTCTGATGTTCAATAACACATAGCACCGGACAAGTCCGTTCTTGGATCGGACTAGTCCGTTCAAATCTCAGGAGATCAATTACACATGGCACCAAACTAGTCCGATATACCTCACACAGTTGGGTTTTCTAGTGTGCTGCATTCCACGCCGACTTTTACACAACACACCGGACAAGTCCGGTACCCATTACGGACTAGTCCGATCATCGGGATTTCTAACGGTAACTTCTTGGAAACCCTATAAATAGGAGATATATGACCCCACAATCATAAATTTTGATTCCTACTGTCAAACTCATAAACCCTAGAGCCGCCACCTATCCCAAGAGGCCAAAAACACATATCCCCACACATCTATAGTCCAAAAAGGTGAAAATCAGTTGAGCACTTAGATTTGGGGATTGGGAGATAATTGTCTACACGTCGTTGAGCTCTTGGGGTTTGATCTCTTTACACTCATGCTCTTTCTTGTAATCTTTTCGAGTGTATTTGATCATTTTCTCATTGTAATTCTTGTGGGCGCCCTCAATGTGTGAGGTTGCCCCATAAACTCGGTGATTTCCCGTGATAGTGGAATCGAGTCGGCCTTGTGTGGTGACTTGAAGAGGGAAGGGGTTTGAAGAGACTCGGCTCTTTGTGGGCTTCCTCAACGAGGAGTATATCTCTTTGGTGAGATCGAACCTCGGTAAAAATTGGTGTCTTGTGTGCTTCTTTACTTTTGCATCTTGATTAGGGCACATAATTGATCAATGTCATAACTTGAATTGCAAATTGTTTTTCGCGTGCAACTTCACGACATCAATTGTAAATTCAAATAATTTTATCCATTGTTCACATTTTAGCTGCTTAAAAAAATTTAAATCATGTATTGATACTTAGTCAAATCGGCATACACAGAGCACACCGGACTAGTCCGCACACACAACCGAACAAGTCTGGTCAGTCAAGTTTTTGACCTTTTGATTAAGTGTGCGGGAAATTTTCAAGGCCTATTCACCCCCCTCTAGGTCACATTGTATTGGTATTAGAGCCCGGTTCTCCATCAACGAGACTCACTGCTTGGGGAGATCAATGGCATCTGATGAAAACAACGAGATCCCAGAGGTGCTCTACACCGAGGAAGAGCAAGAACCTAAAGCCTTCGAGTACTAAGAGAAAATCCAGATGATGATGGAAAAGTACGTCAAATGAAGGCACTTCTGAGGAAGAAACTGCTGGCACAAAAGGGAAAAGAAGAGGAGAAGACGATGGGGAGTGGTCATCACGACTACTCCCGATATCCTTACAATTATAATTGTCTTAATTCAAATAATCTCAATCTTTCTATTCCCATGGGTAAGCCTCCGCAATTTGACAGAATTGACTACACCATGTGGAAATACAATATGAAGATGCTTCTAATCTCTTTGAATCCTAGTATTTGGCATATTGTGTGCAAAGGTGTAGATATCCGGATACAAACAAAGAGCTCACTCTGGAACAAGAACAAGAAATCCAACACAACGCATAAGCTCTTGTAGTGATCACCTCATCACTGAGCAGAGAGGAGTTCACCAAGATTGATGGATTGGAAAGCACAAAAGAAATCTGGGATACACTTAAAACAGCTCATCAGGGAAATAAGTCAGTCCGAGAAGCCAAAATCGAGATGCTTGAAGGAGAACTGGGGAGATTTGCTATTGAGGAAGGTGAATCAACTCAAGACATGTACAACCAGATAAGGCACTCATCAATAAGATATGCGCCTATGGAAGCAAGAAGTGGACTAATCATGAGGAGGTGAAAAGGATGATTAGAGCCTTTATGCCAAGAAACGTCACATTATGTTCAATGATCGGAGAAAGCCCCGGGTTCCACAAAATGACCCTAGATGAGCTATTGGGAAAGATCATAAACCATGAAATGATGGAGAAGGAAGCCCAATACGTCAAAGATCTAGCTAAGCTCCCCTCCTCCAAAAGAAGGAAGTTGCTCTCAAAGCAACATGCAGGCCTAAAGGAAAGGAAACTCGTGAAGCTCAAGACAAGGAAGATACAAGTGACATGATCACTGATCTAGATGATGAAGACATGGTACTCTTCATCAAGAAAATTCAAGCGCATGATGAAAAGAAGACATGGCAGCAACTCAAATGAAGGGAAGAGCAAAGATAAAGGAAAATCCAATGCTCGACGCACTTGCTATAACTATGGCGAGTACGGTCACTTCATGGTTGACTGCATCTATGAAGAGAACAAGAGGAAGAAGGAAACGAAGCCTCAATAGAAGAAGATCTTCAGAAAAAGGCGGCAAGATCATCAAGCGCACATCGGCAAGGAGTGGGACTCAAACGACGAGTCATCCTCCGATGAAGAAGAGGAGATAGCCACATTGCCATCAAGAAACACACGAAGAGGTCTACACTCTTCCCAAACATGGGAGGACAAGAGACTCACAACCACACATGCCTTATGGCTAAGGGAGGCAAGAAAAATGTTTGACTCACTCCCCCCTCGCTATTCCTCTATTGATGATTTTGATACTTCTAGTGAAAATGAGGAGATGTTTAGGGGATCGAGTAAAACTGCACTAAAGAAAATGAAAATATTGTCGGATGAAATTTTTTAGAAGGAGGAGCTTGTCAACCGACAAGAATATATGCTCATCCGTGAAAGGAAGAGATATCAAGAGGTTGAGAAACTCCTTGAGCTTGAAAGAGAGAAGAGAAAGTCACTTGAGCACAGCTAGCCTTGAGTAAGGAATCTTACTCAAAGCTAGAAGATTCACACCTTGCAATCAAGGATGAACTTGCTAACTTGCCAAAAGTTAACAAGATTGTTGAAGTGCAAGTTGAGTCACTCAAGCAAAGTATCTCCTCCTCGTCCAAAAGCTCACCTTCGAGAGGTGTAAGTTCGACAACTATTGCAACTTGCACATGTTCTATTAAGAAAAATGCTGTTAAATCTGATTCTTCTACTTCTCATGCAAAGCATCCTTCCCAAAGTGGCATCTTTGACAAGGAGAAGATCAAATATGCACATAGTGCATATTTGGTCGCTAGACCTCCTAAAGTCAAAGATGGTCTTGGGTTTAACAAGAACAAACACATGTCCACATATGATCATGCTATGAATATAATTACCTTTGTTAATGAAAAATCGCATGAATCTGACTTGCAAATATTATTTTGTACTTTTGCTGCTTCGTATGTACTTATAAAAGACAAATTTGGAAATGTATTTGCTAAATATGCAGGGCCACGTCACAAGAATTCGAAAACTTGTGTGTGGGTGCCCAAGTTTCTTGTGACTAACCTGAGAGGACCCAAGCAAGCTTGGTACCTAAAACAAAGGAATAATCTTGTTTTGCCGGCCTACTCCACCGGTGGATCCAAATGGGTGCTAGACAGCGGATGCACAAATCACATGATCGAAGAGAGGAACATGTTCGTGGATTATGCGCGTAACGCAGATCCAAGTGAAGGGATATACTTTGGAGACAACAACCAAGGAAAGGTCCTTGGTAGTGGTAAAATTGAAATCTCTTCTCAACATACTCTCTCGGATTTTTTGCCTGTAGATTCTTTGGATTACAACCTTCTATCAATATCTCAGCTATGCGACAAAGGTTATAACTATTTATTCACTAATGAGGGTATGACCGTGTTTAGAAGAAGCGATGGCTCGATTGCATTCAAGGGAATGTTGAAAGGAAAGCTTTTTCTTGTTGATTTCAACAAAGATAAAGCCAAACTCAACACTTGCTTGGTTGCTAAAACTAACATGGGACTGCTATAGCATAAATGGCTAGCCCATGTTGGGATGAGTAATCTGCAGAAACTTCTAATAGGTGGTCGCATCCGAGGTTCAAAGGATGTTGTTTTTGAGAGAGATAGGCTATGTAGTGCATGCCAGGCGGAAAAACAAGTCGGAGCACCGCACCCCGCCAAGAACGTGATGACTACTACAAGACCGCTGAAACTTCTTCACATGAACCTTTTCTGTCCAATTGCTTACATAAGAATCGGTGGTAACAAATATGGTTTAGTTTTTGTTGATGATTTTTCAAGATTCACCTGGGTATTTTTCTTGTATGATAAATCAAAAACTCAGAGAATCCTCAAGAAATTCCTGAAAAGAGCTCACAACAAATTCTCATCAACTGTGATGAATATTAGATGTGACAACGGGAAAGAATTCAAAAATACACAAGTTGAGGAGTACCTTGATGAAGAAGGAATAAAGCATGACTTTTAGGCACCCTACTCCCCTCAACAAAATGGGGGTGGCCGAAAGGAAAAATAGAACACTAATTGAAATAGCAAGGACAATGCTGATTGAATACAAGACATCAGATCGGTTTTGGGCTGAAGTCGTGAACACCGCTTGTCATGCCACAAATCGGTTGTATCTTCACTGACTCTTGAAGAAAACGCCATATGAGCTTCTTACTGGTAACAAGACAATTATTTCATATTTTAAAGTATTTGGTTGTAAGTGTTTTATATTGAACAAGAAACCGAGGACTTCGAAGTTTGCTTCGAAATCTGATGAAGGGTTCTTGCTCGGTTATGATTCGAACGCCTACGCCTATCGTGTCTTCAACAAAGTCTCTGTCCTTGTTGAAGTAGAACGTGACGTAGTGTTCAATGAGACTAACGGCTCCCAAGTGGAGCAAGATGATAAGTGTGTGCTAGATCAAGGAGAAGCCCCATGTGAAGCGCTGATGAAAATGGCACTTGGTGATATTCATCCTCAGGAGCAACCACAAGACTCAAGTTCACAAGATGAACCTCAACAAGGAAGCAATTATCAAGAGGGAGCCCATGCACAAGATCAAAATCAGGAAAATCAAGAGGATCCATATAACCACGGAAGAAATGATTTAGGGGGAGAAAATGAAGAGCAAGCAACTTCACAAGTTCCTCACCCAAGAGTACATCAGAGTGTACAAAGAGATCATCCCGTCAACAACATCATTGGAGATATTGCTAAGGGAGTAACTACTAGATCTCGCATAGCAAATTTTTGTGAATATTAATCTTTTGTTTCTTTTTTGGAACCATACAGGGTAGAAGAAGCCTTAAAGGATCCATACTGGGTGATTTCAATGCAAGAGGAGTTGAACAACTTCAAGAGAAATGAAGTGTGGGAACTGGTGGAAATACCAAAGGTGAACATTGTTGGAACCAACTAGGTCTTTCGGAACAAACAAGATGAACATGGAGTGATAACGAGAAATAAAGCGAGACTTGTGGCTAAAGGTTACTCACAAGTCAATGGTTTGGACTTCGACGAACCTTTCACTCCCGTAGCTAGAGTTGAGTCCATTCGTATTTTATTGGCATATGCTACTCATCATAATTTCAAGTTGTATCAAATGGACGTCAAAAGTGCCTTCCTCAACGTTCCAACTAAGGAGGAAGTGTACGTGGAGCAGCCACCAGGATTTGAAGATCAAGAATACCCAAACCATGTCTATAAACTGCGCAAGGCTTTCTATGGCTCAAACAAGCTCCTCGAGCATGGTATGAGTGCCTTAGAGATTTTCTGACTCAAAATGGTTTTACAATTGCAAAAGCTGATTATACTCTATTCACAAAACACCTTGATGATCATCTATTTGTATGTCAAATCTATGTTCATGATATTATCTTTGGTTCTACTAATAAGTCATTTTGTGAAGAGTTTAGCAAGATTATGACAAATAGGTTCGAGATGTCAATGATGGGTGAGTTGAAGTGCTTCTTGGCATTCCAAGTGAAGCAATTAAGAGAGAGCACTTTTATAAGCCAAACCAAGTACACGTAGGACATCCTCAAGAAGTTTAATATGGAGAAGGCCAAGCCCATCAAGACACCCATGGCGACTAACGAACATCTCGACCTCAATGAAGATGGTCCAAATGTGGATCAAAAGGTATATCGGTATATTATTGGCTGATTGCTCTATTTATGTGCATCTAGGCAAGATATCATGCTTAGTGTGTGTATGTATGCAATGTTTCAAGCCGCACCTAAAGAGTGCCACTTAATAGCTGTAAAAAGATTCTTAAGGTACCTTGTGCACACACCCAACTTGGGGCTTTGGTATCCCAAAGGATCCAAGTTTAATTTGATAGGTTATTCCGATGCCGGCTATGCAGGATGCACAGTCGATAGAAAGAGCACGTTGGGACCTGTCAATTTCTTGGAAGGTCCCTAGTTTCATGGTCATCCAAAAAGCAAAACTCCATTGCTCTTTCCCCAGCAGAAGCGGAGTATGTTGTAGCCGGTAGTTGTTGCGCACAACTACTTTGGATGCGACGAACTCTAAGGGACTATGGTTATAATCTGAACCATATTCCACTCCTATGCGATAATGAGAGTGCCATAAAAATCGCACACAACCTAGTAGAGTACTCAAGAACTAAGCACATACATATTCATCACCATTTCCTAAGAGATCATTCATTAAAAGGTGATATTGAAATTTCACATGTTAGGACTGAAAAACAACTTGCAGATATTTTTACCAAGCCATTAGATGAGAAAAGGTTTGTGAGCTGAGAAATGAGCTAAATATACTTGACTCACGAAATGTGGCTTGAAACACTGCATATCTGATTGTGATTTCAAAGTTCACTCATTTTTTTGCAAAAAATTGGCCTTATCTCGATTTTCTATAGAAAACTATTTAAATGAGAATCTTGGTGAATTATGGTCATTGTATGATTGTTGATTGCTTACTGGTCATATTTATCAAGATTATTTGTGAAATAATGGCCTTTAGATCACTAATAGATCAAACAACCAAAATCTAGTTGTTTCAATTCAATTTTGTCCTGCTGACACCATACTTGTCCAACGTCAGCACCGGACTAGTCAATTTTGTCCTGATGAAGGTGATAAACAGGAAAAGGACTTTCAATGTCTTTGAGTACATGTACAATGACATTGAGAACATCTCCATCACTCCTAACAGGTCCTGTGGCTATACACCTTACATCATGTATATGATTGAGAAGGTGACGGGACTAGAATTTGTCAATGATGTGCCTCATACTAGACTCAAGCCCCAAAATCCTATGTAACACCCTCATTTTCATGCATCATGCCCTACATCCATCATTAATATGCTTAACATTAAGCAACATAAAAAGGAATAAGTTTAAAATGAATTTAGAACAAAACCGCACTTAAGAATTCTGGAAAGTGCGAAATAGTTTGTTTTTTGTGCGGACTAGGTCGATTTCTCTTTGACCTTCATCGGACTAGTCCGTTTTGCTGCGGACTAGTCTGTTTTTGCCTCCGAACATTTTCGGACTTCTCCGGCCCATAGTGGACTAGTCCGGTATTTCAAATCGCTTGAAATTTTGCTAAGTCACTAGACTCGTCCGGTATTCCAACGGACTTGTCCGTTTTTCTTCTGACTAAAGTCGGACTTGTCCGGTTTTGGCTAGACTTGTTTGTTTTTCCCTTGGAGACATTTGGACTTGTCCGATGTCCAGTCTGGACTTATCCGATATCTCTCTTTCTAACTTCGGACTAGTCCAGCCCTTTTTGGACTTGTCCTGTAAATCGCGACTCTGAGTTTATCTTTTGTTTCACGACTTGTTTCTTCGGTTTTACGTTAAGTGGGCCTAGGGACGTTGTGCCTAACTCTTTTAGAGCCCATGTGGGACTCCAAACCGACCCCTACTCATCTCAAACTCGAAATCCACCCAACACTAGCCCTCCACCTCTATATAAATAACTCCACCCCTTGGCTTGACATCTATTTGTCACTTTTACATCACACCCAAACCCTAGGTCGTGAATAGCCGCCACCAAGGAGGGAGAAGGAGATCTAGAGCAAGAAGAAGAAGAGGAGGAAATGAAAGAGGGTCAAGATCTCGATCATGTTTCATTCTCCATCACAAATTCACCAAGTTCTTCATCAACCCTAGATCATCAAGATCCAAGTGTCGCCTCCAATATCCATGATTGTTTGGAGTCTTGGACACCTGGTATACCTTCTACTTCCTCTTCCTTACGTGAATTCAACCCCAAATCTCCAGATTCAAGTCGATCTAGAAAACCCTAGTTCGCCAGTTCTGCGAAATGCGGACTTGTCTGGTCCCTAGCGGACTAGTCCAATTTTCCTGGTTAAATTGTGTTGAATTAATTCCAAACTTAGATCGAATCAACTCCAAGCCTGTGTAGACTTCTTAATAACCATTGTAATTGATTAATAAACATTATTAACAACTTATTAACTAGTTTTGCTTCACATTTGCATTAATCATGCATGTCATGTCATATTGAGTAATATTGTGCACTCTTTGATTGTGTTTCTTGTCCTGTATGTTTATTTCGCGATTTAGACGGTTTGCGCTAGAGAGTGCCGCGCAGGATCTCCAGCACCAAGAGTTTGATGGTTTTGACCCGAACCAATCCCGGGAGCAAGGCAAGTGTCCTTGAATATATTGATCCTGTTGTTTTAAAATAAATATTTTGTTTGCAAAATTGCATGCTTGTGTCAATTTGACGGGAATCCTATGATAGGAAGTTTACTAGCTTTGTTTGACCACCCATGTCACCTGGAATATATGGTAGAGAGTCGGGAAGGGCTTTTTACCTTTTCGCTTCGCTTAATTAATTGGGATGGGAAAACAACTATACCATTTAATTATGCATTAATGACATTATGGTTAATACCAACTAGTTAATATGACATGGTAATGGGTGATCTAAGCAAGCATGGTATGTGGATGGGTTGGATGTTATGGTGGTTTCGCTTGCTTTAGATCTAAGGACCGGTTTGTGGAGCGACCATCCACGATTTACAGTGCCAACACAAGGCCAAGTATGGGCGCGGCATAGCTGATTAATTAGGGCTTTGCCAGTGCTATTTGGACAATTAATGATGCTCAGCGAAAGGGGTAGTCGGATTGGGTTTGTTGATGATTGGTGGGACTATCCTAGGATTCGAATGGCTCAAGAGGGGGCCCTTGGTTGAAGATGTGCTCAGTTGGAGGCATCGCCACCGGTGAAACCTCAGTGGAGTCTAAATATGCTAGTAATCCCTTTGTAAAAGCTATTTTGTGATCTCTAGGCAACACATCTAAGGATGTGTGAGACGGCATAATTGAGATTCTATAGTCATCAAAAGGTGATGAAATCACAAACACGTGGGTAAAGTGGTACAACCTCTGCAGAGTGTCCTAAAACTATCACGATAGTCGTGCTCCCGATTATGAGAAACATGGACCCTCACATGATTAGAGGGAGATTGGAATTTGGGATGGGTTGGTGATGGTTATGGTTTGGTATTGGTTATGTTTATGGTTGATAGCATGGTTATGGTTATGAATTGAAACATGATTTATGGCAATGAACATTATTAATGGTAATGATGACATCTGGTATAATGGTGATGGATATGGAATATGGACTTGCATTACGTTAATAATTATGGTTTATGATGGGTTTATCTCACATACGTATAATATATTGCTTTTCGAATGTCTTAATGTACTTTTCAGCACTTAGCCATTATTATATTCGTCATTTGAATCAGCTACATGTCATACTTTCAACACTTGCTGAGTACAACATGTACTCACCCTTGCAATTCCCCCACCAATAGTTGCAGGTCAGAATTGGGAGTACAACAATAATGCAGAGTTCTAGGACATGTCTGCCATCAGCTTTGCCTGTGGTGTTGATTGGAGTTGCGCTATACTTTATGCTTATTTGCTTAGTTTGCTCAGTTTAGTTGTTTCTGCTGCATTAGTTCAAACTTGTCATTTATATTCATTAGAGCTTGTGTTCGATTATGAATTCTGTAATAAAAATGCTTAATTAATCTTGTCTTTGGTAATTTTCTGTATATCCTTTTGTGAATGCACTCGTGTATGTGTGTTGAACGTCTTGGGCACACATATGCATTCACTTGGTTCATTTTCGGAACCGAGTGTCACAAATTGGTATCAGAGCCACAAGTTTACCATAGGATGCAGCCTATATAGAATTGACACTTTCGAGCACATAGGAGCACTCAAGAATCGATGTGTTTTTGGTTGGCGTGCTGTTTGCTATATTTTGTTTGCTTGTGTGCTTAAATGAGGATTTTGGGATGCTTTAGCATTGCCATATCCACGTAGGCTAGTGTAGGTAGTTGCTTAGTTTCATATCCCTTGATGCATATAGTTGGGAATTCGTTCTATCTCCCTTTTCTATCTTGTTCAACCTCTCTCAATCGAAGATGGACACAACTACAAGATTTACTATTTCAGACAAAGCTGCATGGATGATAAGAACAAAGATAGTATGTCCAAGAGTAAGTGTTAGAATAAGGGGGGTAGAATTCCTCGCTGGCCTTAATGTTTGAATTCACAAGGATTAGACAAGAGGGGATGTTCCTGGCCTGGGAGTTGACCGACGAGAACATCGTTGTTCTAAGGGGGGAGGATTGTGACATCCTACTTGGAATGGATTGGCTACAGAAGCACGATGGAGCAATTCAATGTGCCACCAAGACCATGCTATTGATTATGATGAGGGAGTAAACCTTGAAGTTAATGCATCACAGTAAAACATCAAAGGACATAACGCTACATATTCAGCCATGTGTTCAACAACATAGCGTTGTGTGATGTGTGCCAACGAGCGAAGGCGAAACATCAAAGGGCAGCTGGACTATTGCAACCATTGAAGATTCCGGAGTGGAAGTGGGAAGAAATTGGTATGGACTTTATAGTCAGATTACCACGAACTCAGTCCGATTATGACTCCATATGGGTAATTGTGCATCGGTTGACTAAGTTGGTTCATTTAATCCCTGCCAAGACCAAGTATACAGCTGCACAATTGGCTGAAATATACATGGAGCATATTGTGTGTCGGTATGGGGTACCAGAGAAGATAGTGTTGGATAGAGGTTCTCAATTTACCTCCAGGTTTTGGCAGAAATTGCATGAAGCTTTGGGCACAAGGTTGAATTTCAGCTTAGCATATCACCCTCGAACGGATGGACAAACTGAGAGGACCAATCAGATTTTAGAGGATATGTTAAGAGCTTGTATTTGAGGATATTATGAATTTGTAATAAAAGTGGTTAATTAATCTTGTATGTGGTATTTTTCTGTATATCCATTTGTGAATGCACTCATGTATGTTTGTTGGATGTCCTGGGCACACATATGCGTTCACTTGGTTCATTTTCAGAACCGGGTGTCACAGCCTACTATCTACACTGTCCCCTCTACTCCTACTTCACCAGCAGAGGAAAGAAGATCCAAGAGGGCTCATGAAGGCACAAGATCTGAGGCTACTGCTCCTGCTCCTCCACCTCCTAGAGGGTCATCCAGTGGAATACTAAAAATGCTTACATCCATCTTTGCTTCTTGTTGCAAAGTGGAAAGCAAGCAGCATAAAGAGTGTCTGGCAAGGAAGAAGCATCAAAGATATGTGAGGGCCAATATCAAAGCCATTTGTGACAAGCTAGATATTGAGCCAGTGGGGTCACCTCATATCTCAGAAGACTGTGAAGAAGATATCACTGAGATGGCTCCTTCAACTGACCAAGAGTTGGCCTCATTTGGACTGGCTGGTTCCTCTGCTCCTCCTCCTCCTCCTCCTCAAGCACCTGAAGATGAGGAAGAAGATGAAGAGAGGACTAAGAGTGAGAGAGGCAGTGATGATGAGTGATTCCACTCAATTTTTCCATTTTTGATGCCTTGATGCCAAAGGGGGAGAGATCGAGACTAGTTGTCTAGGTTGTAGTTTTTTAAGCCATTAAGGACTTGTGATCAAGGACATGTACTCATTTTCAAACTACTGTAATTTATTTTGCCTGTGCTTAATTTACTTAATGTGTGATGCTTAGTTAATGTTAATGTGATGATTGTTGCTATGACTGTCAAATGCTTTTGTATTGCTCATCACATCTTTTCATCACACACTTGTTAGGCACCCCACCATAAAGAGTGCATATATGTGAGAAGTATTTCGTTACTCATTCATTATTCTCATATATGCACACTTTATGAAAATTGACTTTTGTACTCTTAATTGTGACATCTCAATTGGTTGTCATCAATCACCAAAAAGGGGAAGATTGAAAGTATATCTAGGCAATCCCTTGTGGGTTTTGGATAATTGATGACAAACAAATGAGATCCTAATGAATTTTTTGAGATGACTGCAGTTTAAGCAAAATGAGATAGTTTGAAGCACTCAGAAAGGTGAAAAATGAAGTGGTGTACAAAAGAGAAAAGCCCAACTGACAACTGAAGTGCAAAGTAGATTTAAATGTATAGGATGTGTGAGAGAGACACATCCCAAGAGCTCAAGTATTTGCGTAGGGGTAAGGGCTTAATAACACCTAACAATTCACTGAGCATCGGACTAGTCCGTTCATGGACCGGACTGGTCCATTAAACTTTCAGTTGCACAAGTACACTATGCACCGGACTAGTCCGATCACGGAACAGACTAGTCTGTTAACCTTTCTGGAATCCAATAACACAGTGCACCGGACTAGTCTGATCTTGGACCAGACTAGTCCATTAATGTCTCTGTACATCCCTTTTAGTGCACTCTGGACATGTCTGTCCACAGGACAGGACTAGTCCGATGAACTCTCTAATGTTCAATAACACATAGCACCGGACAAGTCTATTCTCGGATCAGACTAGTCCGCTGAAATCTATGAAGTTCAATTACACATGGCACCGGACTAGTCCGGTATACCTCACACAATTAGGGTTTCTAGTGTGTTGCATTCCACGTCGACTTTTACACAGCACACCGGACAAGTCTGGTACCCTGTACGGACTAGTCTGGTCATCGGGATTTCTAACGGTAACTTCTTGGAAACCCTATAAATAGGAGATCCACGACCCCACAATCATATCTTTTGATTCCTACTGTCAAACTCATAAACCCTAGTGCTGCCACCTGTCCCAAATAAAAGTGCCTCTAGGCATCCCTTTTGGGTTTTGGTTGATTTATGTCAAACAAATGAGATCCTAACAAAATTGTTGAGATGAGCGCAGGTTTTAAAGAAAATTAGGAGGCAAGCTCAAAAATAAAGGAGAATGAGGAATCAAAAGGATAAGAGCTCAAGAGCTGAAAAGAATAGTTTATTTTGTATGGAGTGTGTTGGAAAAACACACCCCGAGAGCTCAAGAAAAAGAGATCTCACTCACGAAAATCCGCACATCCGGACTAGTTCGATATCACCATGGACTAGTCTGATATATCTCTTACTAGAAACGGACAAGTCTCCCCAGTGCGGACTTGTTTGCAAGTACTCTAGTTTACACAACACCGGACTAGTCCGATATCTCTCTAACTAAGATCGGACTAGTCCCCCCCCCCCACCTTGTGCGGACTATTCCTCAGCACTTCACTCTTGCACAGCAAACGGACAAGTCCGATATCCTTCGGACTAGTCCGATAATCTTCTGACTAATATCGACATGTCCTTCAAGTCCGGACTTGTCCTTAGCCCCACATTTTTTCACAGCACCGGACAAGTCTATCTCCATCGGACTAGTCCAAAAACTCTCTGACTAAATTCAGACAAGTCCTCCAAGTGCGGACATGTCCTCAATTCTACACGAGGTTCACCACATCGGACAAGGCCGATATGTGTCGGACTAGTCTGAACACTTCTAGTGCCCAGATCGGACTAGTCCGCACATTTACGGACAAGTCTGGTATCTCTGAACACCTAGGGTTTTTCGCACGCCGCACACCGAACTAGTTCGGAGTCCACCACGGACTAGTCCGGACATCGCAAACCCTAACGGTAACTTTTGGAAACCTTAGTATAAATAGAGGTGTACAGCCCTACAACCATACCTCTCGACCCCCTGCGCCATCACACCTTCCAAGATCCCAAAATACACATCTCTCCACACATTATAACCCTAGAAAGATAAAATATCTGAGGATTAGAATTGATGAAAAGGAGAGATCTGTTCCACACGATCTTGAGCTCTTGGGTATGAATCTCTCGCACACTCTTGTTTTTTGTTTCATATATTTGAAGTGTGTTTGGTGGTGTTCGTCATTGTAAATCTTGGGGAGCCCTCAACTTGTGAGAAGGCCCCTTGAACAAGGTTATTTGCCCCTTTGTGATTAGTTGAAGAGAATCAGCCCCCGTGGTGATTTGACAAGGGTAGGGTTGGTGAAGACCCAGTCTTCTGTGGACTCCTCAACATGGATTTAGATTTTCTTCATGGGAATTGAACCACGGGATAAAATAATGTCTCACACTTTTTGTTTCATTATTCATCGTATTCTAGGATTTACTTAGTCTCGTGTAACTTATGTTGAAACATTGAAATCAAAGTTAATATGTGCCATACCTAGTCTCATTGTCGTGATACATCCATGTTACAAATTACTTTCCGCTGCATAGGGCACTATAATTGAAATCATCAACCAAACCTAATAGTTCTAGTCCATGTATACTGGACTAGTCCGCACAGTACCAGACTAGTCCGATCTCTCTGTATTTGATCACTTTGTTAAGTGTTTCAGGATCTGACAAAAATTCAAAAAGCTTATTCACCCCCCCCCCCTCTAGGCTACATTCAATTGGTATCAGAGAAGATTTCTTCAAAAGAGACTCACTGCGCGAAGAGAAGATGTCGGACATCATGGATGTACACAAGAACTCCAACAACGAGAAGGGTGATGAAGAAAGAACTCAAAAGCTAGAGAAGCTTCTCGACGCCATCCAAGATTTTGAGGGCGATGATGAGGAGATGCTTGAACACAAGGCACTCCTAAGGAAGAAGGCACTCTCCCAAAAGGGGAAGAAGAAGATCGAGGACGAAAAGAAGAAGGGGGGTAGTCACACCAACTACTCCCGATATACTCTTAATTATGATCGGTTAAATTCTAACAATAATCATTAGTTGTCAATTCCTCTAGAGAAAGCATTTTACTTCGATGGCAATGATTATTCTATGTGGATACAAAACATAAAAATGCATCTCATATCTCTTAACCCCAATTTGTGGCATATAGTGTGTACAGGGATAAATATCCCGGATGATGATGAAGAGTTGACTCCAAGCCAAGAACAAGCTATTCATAGGAACGCTCAAGCTGCAGCTGTTACCACATCATCACTGAGCCCAGACGAGTTCACCAAGGTGGATGGACTCAAAATTGCCAAGGAGATATGGGATACTCTACAAACCGCACATGAAGGTGATCATCATGTACGCGAAGCCAAGATCGAAATGATTGAAAGCGAATTGGGAAGATTCGCCATTAAAGAAGATGAGCCACCACAAGATATGTACAATCGATTGAAGAATCTTATCAACAAAGTCCTAGAATATGGCAGTGAGAAGTGGAATGATCATGAGGTCGTAAAGATGATTCTTATAGCTTTCATGCCTCGCAACGTAACCCTTTTCTCCATGATTATAGAAAGCCTCGGGTATCGAAAAATGACCCCTGATGAACTTCTTGGGAAGATCATCAACTTTGAGATCATGGAGAAGCAAGACAAGCACGTCATGGAAACTGCCAAGCTTACCTCGGCAGAGAAGAAAGGAGTTGCTTTGAAGTCCACTTGTAAACCTGCATCAAAGGAAGCTCGAGAAGCTCATGTAGAAGACGACAGCGATGATGAATGCAATGATATTGATGAAGAAGATATGATCTTATTCATGAAGAAATTCAAGAAAATGATGAGAAGGAGACAAGGTGATTGCTCAAATGAAGTAAGAAATAGGGACAAACCAAGACCTAAAATGTGGCGTGCTTGCTATAACTGTGGAGAGTATCACCATTTCATAGTGGACTGTCCACATGAAGAAAATAAAAAGAAGACTAAGGACAACAAGCCTCAGGCAAAGAAAATGTTTAAGAAGAAGAAGCAATTTGGCCAAGCGCACTTATGGAAGGAGTGGGACTCCAACGATGAGTTGTCATCCAAAGAAGAAGAGGAGATGGCCCACATAGCCATCAAGAAGACTTCCAAGAAATCCACTCTCATCCCAACCATGAGTGCATGGAAGGAAAACGACGACACATGTATAATGGCAAAGGAAGGTAAAAGGAAGGTAACAACTAAATCTTCCTCCTCGCATCTTTTTCTAGCGATAGTGATAATTCTAGTGATGATGAAGATATACTTAGGGGGTTTAGACAAGAAAACTGCTGCTAAGATGAAATTTCTAATGTATAAGCTTGTTGATAAGGAGGAGCTAGTTGATCGTCAAGAAGATATGATCATCCTCCAAAAGGAAGAATATCTTAAGATAAAAAAGCTCCTTAAGCTTGAAAAGGAGCGAAGCAATTCACTAGAACTTGAGTTAGCTTAAGTAAGGAAACTTGTTTGAAGCTAAAAGACTCAAACGTGGCTATCAAGGATGACTTGATAACTTAACCAAACTTAACAAGATCCTTGCAGTACAAGTTGAGTCACTCAAGCAAAGTGGTTCTTCATCCTCTTCAAGCTCACCTTCTTAACATATAAAATCTGAAACTGCTATTGCTTGTACATGTGTTAAAATTGACACCAACTTGAAAGAAAGGTTAAACTTGACAAAAGACAAACATCCTTCTCGAAGTAGCATATTTGACAAGGAGAAGGTCAAGTATGCATGCAGTGCATACTTGGTCACAAGACCTCCGGATGTCAAACTTGGAATTGGGTATTCTTGTGGTGAAAAGCAAAATGCTAGAAGTCACAAGAATAACAAGGAACGCATTGCCTTTGTCAAGGGAAACACCTCTCAAGTTAGAAAACTTAATAATGTTGATAAGTTTAACATTGTGAACACATATGAACAACAAGTTTATTTAGAACATTTGATGCTTCATATGTACTTATGAAAAGTAATATTGGAAGAGTTTATGCCAAATATGTTGGGCCATGCCATGGGAACACCAAGTCTCATGTGTGGCTGCCCAAATCACTTGTGACTAACCTCAAAGGAGCCAAGCAAGCTTCGTACCTAAGACAGAGGCATAATTTGTCTTTTGTAGGCCTATTCATCCGGTGGAGCTAAATGGGTGCTAAAAAGTGGATGCATCAATCACATGAACGGAGAATGTTCGTGGAATATGAAGAAAATGAAGATCCAAGTGAAGACATTTACTTTGGTGATAACAGTCAAGGAAGGGTGCTTGGTACCGGTAAAATTGCAATTTCATCAAAACATACTCTTTCTCATGTTTTACATGTTGATTCCATGGATTATGACCTTTTGTCATATTTCAATGATGTGACAAAGGTTATAATTGTTTATTTACTAATGAGGGTGTGACCGTCTCTACAAGGAGTGATAACTCAGTTGCTTTCAAGGGTGTGTTAAAGGGGATACTTTATCTAGTTGACTTCAAGAAACATAGAGCCGAACTTGACACATGCTTGATTGCAAAGACCAACATGGGTTGGCTGTGGCATAGACGGCTAGCACATGTTGGTATGAGGAATCTTCAAAAAATCCTTAAAGGCGATCACATCTGAGGTTTAAAGGATGTGGTTTTTGGGAAAGACAGGCCTTGTAGCGCGTGCCAAGCTGGGAAGCAAGTAGGAGCACCCCATCCCGCGAAGAATGTCATGACTACAACAAGACCGCTCGAGCTCCTTCACATGGACCTATTTGGTCCAATTGCTTTCAAAAAGTTCATCAAGCGTGCTCAAAATGAATTCTCATTGAAGATCAAGAACATACAAAGTGACAATGGAATGGAGTTCTAGAATACCCAAGTTGAGGAGTATCTAGACAAATAAGGGATAAAGCACGAGTTTTCAGCACCATATTCTCCTCAACAAACGGAGTAGCCGAAAGGAAGAACTGAACCCTCATTGAGATGGCGAGGACAATGCTCGATGAATACAAGACTTAGGACTGGTCTATCTTCATCGGTTTCTCAAGAAAGCTTTGTATGAACTACTCACGGAAGAGCAAATTGATAATGTGTGCTAGATAAATAAGAAGCTCCATGTCAAGCATTGAGAAGAATGTCGTTGGGTGATGTTCGACCGTGGAGGAAAATGATCAAGGGGGAGTTTTCACACAAGATAAACCTCAAGAAGATCAAAGTGATCAAAACATCAATGAGGGCAACTATCTAGGGGGATAAGAAGATGATGATCATGAAGATTCAAGACCACAAGTGCCACGCCCAAGAGTACATCAAAGCATCCAAAGAGATCACCCCGTCGACAACATAATCGGTGTCATCCAAAAGGGAGTAACAACTCTATCTCGTATAGCTAATTTTTGTGAACATTACTCGTTTGTATCCTCTTTGGAACCATACAGGGTTGAAGATGCATTAAAGGATCTGGATTGGGTGGTTGCGATGCAAGAAGAATTGAACAACTTCAAATGGAACAAAGTGTGGGAACTTGTTGAAATACCAACATCGTCGGCACTAAATGGGTCTTCCGCAACAAGCAAGACGAACACAGGGTGGTGACAAGGAACAAGGCACGACTTGTGTACAAAGGGTATTCACAAGTCGAAGGTCTGGATTTCAACGAGACTTTTGCTCCCGTAGCTAGGCTTGAATCGATTCGTATATTACTTGCATATGCTACTCACCATGATTTCAAGCTTTATCAAATGGATATGAAAAGAGCCTTCCTCAACAGACTGATCAAGGAGGAGGTGTATGTGGAGCAACCCCCCCCCCCCCCCCCCCCCCCCCCGGGTTTGAAGATCGGGAGTTACACAACCATGTATACAAACTGCGTAAGGCTCTCTATAGCCTCAAACAAGCTCCTAGAGCTTGGTATGAGTGCCTTAGAGATTTTTTGATTGAAAATGGATTTAAGATTGGTAAAGCTGATTACACCTTGTTTACTAAGCATTTTGATAATGATCTATTCATTTGCCAAATCTATGTTGACGATATTATATTTGGTTCAACTAACAAATCTTTTTGTCAAGAATTTAGTAAGATTATGACAGATAGATTCGAGATGTCCATGATGGGAGAGATGAAATACTTCTTGGGATTCCAAGTAAAGAAACAAAAAGGATGAGACGTTCATAAGTCAAACAAAGTACACTCAAGACATTCTCAAGAAGTTTGGAATGGACAAAGCAAAGCCCATAAAGACTCCTATGGAAACAAATGGTCATTTGGATCTCAATAAAGACGGACCAAACATAGATCAAAAGGTATATTGCTTTATGATTGGCTCCTTACTTTTTTTATGTGCATCTACGCTTGATATCATGTTGAGTGTATGTTTGTGTGCAAGATTTCAAGCCATTCCTAAGGAATGTCATTTGACAGCCGTAAAAAGGATCTTGCAATTTTTAGTTCATACACCCAATCTAGGCCTTTGGTATCCTAAAGGTTCAAAGTTCAATCTCATTGGATACTACAATGCTGATTATACCAGATGCAAGGTAGATAGAAAAAGCACCTCTAGTACTTGCCAATTCCTAGGTAGATCCCTAGTTTCTTAGTCCTCCAAGAAACAAAATTCTATTGCCTTATCCACGACCGAAGCGGAGTATGTTGCAGCCGGGAGCTGTTGTGCACAACTCATCTGGATGCGACAAATCCTAAGGGATTACGGTTACAATATGAGTCGTATTCCACTCTTTTGTGACATTGAGAGTGCCATTAAAATTGCCAATAATCCTGTTGAGCACTCTAGAACCAAACACATAAACATCCGACATCACTTTTTGAGAAATCACTCAATCAAAGGAGACATAGCCATTTCACATGTAAACACTGAAAAACAACTAGCCAATATCTTTACCAAGCCACTTGATGAAAAACTCTTTTGTGAGCTCCGAAATGAACTAATTGTCCTTGATGCTCGGAACGTGGCTTGAAAACTTGCATACCTGTATGCCACCTTCAAAATCATGTTGATTGTGTTGAAAAATCATCTCTCTCTATTTTTATCTGAAAAACTATGTTAATTACTTGATCTTCGTGGATTATGGTCATAAGTTAATTGTTGTATGCTTACTGATCATATTCATCAAGAATATTTGTGTGTTTTTTGCCCCATATTTTCTTTTTAACCACCTTCGAATATATACGAAAGGTCTATTTGTTTTTTTCTTGGTGACCACAGACTAGTTTGCACATTGCAGACTAGTCCGCAGAGTGTCTACTAGACTGGACTAGTCCGCAGAGTGTCTACTAGACTGGACTAGTCCGGTCAGACCACGGACTAGTCCGATTTTTCGACTCCATAACCCTAGGGCCGGTGCAACCCTAATCTCCTTCCTCCTCACAACTTCTCTCACATTCTCTATCCTCACTCAAGTGCTCCCAAGGCGTTTTGGCATGTCCTCCAAAATTCACTCAAGTTTTGGTGGGTGATCTCCATTGCAAGGTGATCGAAGACCATTGACTTGTCTGCATCAAAACTCCTTCAACACTGTGAATCAAAGGATTTGGTAAAATTTCACTCCAAACCCTAGAACCTTTGATTTTCCTTGTTTTTGTTCAAATAGCCTAGTTCTTCCTGTCAATACATGCTCCCTTGTAGTAGTACAGCTACATTGCTCCATTTTTGCATTGAGAAACTCCATGATCCTGTTAGTTAGGGTTCGACCAGCTAAATATCGGACTAGTTTGTTATCAGTGCGAACAAGTCCGATACCCCAGACTAGTCCGCACCTTAGCAACGGACAAGTCCGATGTTAGCTGAGCAAAACCATAATTTTTTTTTTCAACTCAATGCCTTTCCTTTCTACCAATCCTTATCTATGTCATGTATAACCTTCTTGTCAGGACAATGTCGAGCTCAAACGATGATATCTCTGACATTGAGGCTGAATTGGATCATGAAGTGTTGCCTCGAATGTCGGATTCTCGCTCCAACAAAAGACAAGAGCGTGCTGCCGAGCCTTCGTCCACCCCACCTAGGGTGCGGCGAAAGGTTCTGGCCAAGAAGCCAGCTTCAAAAGCGAAGGATGTGGTTGGCCCTAGTTCGGCGGCTCCATGCCAAAATAAGGGAAAAGGCAAAGGAATTGCCTCTGGCTCGATTGGCCCCCTCGAGATGACTGCTCCAAGAAGGGGAAATAGGGACCCCTCGGAAGAAAAGTTCAATGGCAAAGGGAGTGATGTGGCTTGGAAACTGAGGAAGATTGATGCCTATAGCAATGGCAACAAGGCAGTTGATCCTAGATTCTGGAGCAGCTTCCACGCGGACTACTACAATACCATGTACCTTCAGATGAAGACTCTAGTGGTCTGCAAACCAATGGATTGACCGAACACACTTTGAGGGGAAGAGTTGTCAGGCCTTTGATGAAGTGATAGAGGCTGTGGAGAGACATGACCCCAAGGACTTGTTTGCTTTTCCATATAACTGGAACGATGAGGTCATAGCACACTTCTTTGCAACTGGATACTTTGCGAGTGATGAAGAAAAGAGAGTGACTTGGATGACACATGGATCCAAGTACACTGTTACCTATGATGAGTTTGCTAGGCTGCTGCACCTTGAGGACACCGGCAACAATGAGGTCATTATTCACAATATTGGTGTTTTGGAGAAGGACAAGATTGACGTTCTCTATGATACTCGCTTCAAGTACAATCCTCCCTCAACCAAGAACATGAAGCCTTTCTTCATGGTTCTCAATAGAGTGCTCCAGAAGACAATTGCTCCAAAGGATGGAGATGTTGGGAGTCTCCAAGGTTACTTAATAACCTTGATGAAAGTGATTAGCAAGAAGAGAAAGTTTGACATCTTTTACTACATCTGGAATGATATGGCGAACATCTCCTGCACCCCAACCATTCATGTGGTTATGCACCGTACATCATGTTCATGATAGAGAAGATCACAGGAATTGAGTTTGTTAAAGATGTCGAGCATACTGCTCTAAGGCCTCAGAAGCCTCCTCAAGCCACTCTCCCAGCTGCTCCCTCACCTGCCTCAGCTAAAGAACATCCAGAGAGAGCCCAAGGAGAGGCCAGACCTCCATCAAGCTCAAGGGCCCCTCCTCACAAAGGGTCTCCTAGTGGCATTATGAAGTACATGGCCACCATCTTTGGTTCTTGTCGAAAAGATGAAGTGAAACTCCACAAGTTGAACAAGGCAAGGAAAGACGACATGAGGTACATGAAGCAAAATCCCAAAGCCATATGTCAAAATCTGGAGTTTTAGCCTGTTGGGTCTCCAGTCATCTCTAAGGACTCCACCTCTGACTTCTCGGAGCTTCCACCTCTGTCTCCTTTGGAGCTTTCCTAATTTGTAATTGGTGGCACGACGAGTGGCACTCATCCTCCTCCTCCTCAGCCTGATGATGAAGATGACAAAAGGACCGACAGCATGGAGTGATCCTGCGACGATGCTTAGATCCCTCTCCTCCGTCTTTTTGGTGCCTTGATGCCAAAGGGGGAGAGATTGAGGGGATGTCTTAGGTCCTAGCAGTAGGTTGAGAGATGAGAGCTCTATTTGTGTCTTTTTTGGTGCTGTAAGACTTTTGGTGCTATAAAACTATGATTATGCTCTCTTATGCTTTTGGACATATGTTGTGAAACGATGACTATGTTATGCTTATGATCTATGTTTTATGCTCTGAATTGGATATTCATGCCTGATAATCTTGATGTTGTTATGATTATGATTTCATCTTATTCACATCAAGATTATTGCTCACATACATGTAGTTTTGCACCCCACCATAAAGACTGCACATATGCCTCGTGTCCACATTGCCTACTTTGTTCAAAGTTCATATGTGCACACTTTATGAAAATCTAAATTTTTATCATATTTGTGTAAATCTCAATTGGTTGTCATCAATAAACAAAAAGGGGAAGATTGATTGTGCATCTAGGAATCCCTTGTGGGTTTTGGTTGATTTATGACAAACAAATGAGATCCTAACAAAATCGTTGAGATGAGCGCATGTTTTACAAAAAATTAGGGTGAAAGCTCAAAAGAAAAGGAGAATGAGGAATGAAAAGGATCAAAGCTCAAGAGATGAAAAGAATAGTTTATTTTGTGTGGAGTGTGTTGGAGAAACACACCCCAGGAGCTCAAGCAAAAGAGATCTCACTCACTTCAAAAAAATATGCACATCCGGACTAGTCCGATATCACCACGGACTAGTCTGATATGTCTCTGACTAGAAATGGACAAGTCTCCCTAGTGCGGACTTGTCCATAAGTACTCCAGTTTACACAGCACTGGACTAGTCCGATATCGCCACAGACTAGTTCGATATCTCTCTGACTAAGATCTGATGAGGACATCACTTATATGGATACAAACAACACTCTACTGAATATACAAGATGCAATCAATAGAGTTCATACACAACAATTAATTTCAGAGGTGAACTCGTTCTTATATATTTCCTTATATGTTTTTGAGCATAGATTGCTACTTAATGATTTATTTGTGATTAGGATCCATGGAGAGGTTCAAGGAGTACTTGGAGGGAGTATTAGGGACGTGGAAGACCAGAGAATTCGTTCAAAGAAGATGGAAACCGAACCAAACTCCAAATCGTAACCAACTCGGAGTCCAGGAGCAGTACGCACTAAAACGGACGCCCAGGACGCATACGAACTCCGTTTTCGACGTTCTACATATGCACGGAAAGAGGAGAGGATAACCTTTACAATGGCACCGGTCCCATGTCAAAATTCCTTCGGAGTCGACGGGAATCGTCGAAACAAAATCAAGTACAGAATCTGTCAGGGTGCTGCGCCACCGTATTGGGCCATTGGGCCTTGTATCAAGTCTAAGTCCATTATTTTCGTGTCTTAGGGTTAGGTCACGACCCTAACACCCCCTTGGACGTCCTCCCACCTATATATACTCCATGATAGCCGCCATAGACAATTGGGTTTTGCATAGATTAATAATATCGCTGTTCTACAGTTTGTGAAACCCCAATTCAGCAATTTCTGATTGCTTCTTCTACGTTCTTGCTTGTGTTCTCGGTTGCACTTGCAGGGATTAGCCTTCTTGGCGAGGTCAATCGTGTGAAGCACGGTTGATAACCAACGGAGCGGTGGTGTAGTGATTGCAGGGGCTGTTCGTGTTCTACTCGAGAGCCTCGGATCATCAACGTCGAGATCTCCATCAATCGACTTATCATTACCTTTCGGAAGATCGGGACAAATTTTCCTATCAATGAGATCATGCATATTATTATTGCACCTACAAATACGACACAATGTTCATTTGTTTGGGATCCTGGCTCAAGTGAATGTGCACTCTTATTTGATGGACAAGATCAAGATGGTGCACTATGCCGTCCACCACCTTGGCCTCCTCCTTTCATGCTTACAAAAAGAATTGATGGCGTTGCACGTATGGACCCACACATGATAGAAGATGAACTTGAGTCGAGGACGACTCCAATTCAAGAAGGGGAGGATGATGAGGACATCATACAAACAACACTCTACTGAATATACAAGATGCAATCAATAGAGTTCATACACAACAATTAATTTCAGAGGTGAACTCGTTCTTATATATTTCCTTATATGTTTTTGAGCATAGATTGCTACTTAATGATTTATTTGTGATTAGGATCCATGGAGAGGTTCAAGGAGTACTTGGAGGGAGTATTAGGGACGTGGAAGACCAGAGAATTCGTTCAAAGAAGATGGAAACCGAACCAAACTCCAAATCGTAACCAACTCGGAGTCCAGGAGCAGTACGCACTAAAACGGACGCCCAGGACGCATACGAACTCCGTTTTCGACGTTCTACATATGCACGGAAAGAGGAGAGGATAACCTTTACAATGGCACCGGTCCCATGTCAAAATTCCTTCGGAGTCGACGGGAATCGTCGAAACAAAATCAAGTACAAAATCTGTCAGGGTGCTGCGCCACCGTATTGGGCCATTGGGCCTTGTATCAAGTCTAAGTCCATTATTTTCGTGTCTTAGGGTTAGGTCACGACCCTAACACCCCCTTGGACGTCCTCCCACCTATATATACTCCATGATAGCCGCCATAGACAATTGGGTTTTGCATAGATTAATAATATCGCTGTTCTACAGTTTGTGAAACCCCAATTCAGCAATTTCAGATTGCTTCTTCTACGTTCTTGCTTGTGTTCTCGGTTGCACTTGCAGGGATTAGCCTTCTTGGCGAGGTCAATCGTGTGAAGCACGGTTGATAACCAACGGAGCGGTGGTGTAGTGATTGCAGGGGCTGTTCGTGTTCTACTCGAGAGCCTCGGATCATCAACGTCGAGATCTCCATCAATCGACTTATCATTACCTTTCGGAAGATCGGGACAAATTTTCCTATCAATTGGTATCAGATTTCCAGGTTGCCCGTTAGGTAATCCATCTATCCATTACATTAGTTTTCTTATTCATACCTAGATTCCACAAAAAAGCCACAAAATTTGCAGTTTAGTAGATCTGTTCATTATTTTGTCCAAACCACCATTGAGCCTTTGCAACTTTCGTCTTCAGTTTAGTTTTGTTGAGTTTGTGTCCGCTGTTGAGTCATATTGCTGGTTTAGAAAGTGTTTTTGCTCTTAGTTTGAGTTTTGCATTGTGTGATTCATCCTTTTGAATCACATCATCACGTCCAGATTAGATTCGCCTCTGTACAGTTCGGTATTTTCATCATATCTCACTCATACGAACTCGGATTTTAGAGTTCTTGTACTTTCTGGAAAGCTTAAGAAGTTCTCTATAACTTTCTTATTTATAATGTTCCCATAAAATACAGTTATCGTTGTCAAAATTGCATTAGATCCGAATTTGTTATTGATCTAAAAATTCTGAACAGTCTGTATTTCGGGGGCAGTATCTCCTATTGTTCTTTTCCAAAATAGGTCTTCCATATATTGAAATTAAAGAGGAGAGATATATCTACAATCTTGCTGTTCTAAGTTTTCCAATATAGAGCCTATAAGTGTGCCTATTTCTCCTTGGAAGATTGAGCAGAAAATCAGCGACAGACACACGAGATATCTTGGATTGATTTTCATTGTGTTCTTCCCTTGCAGCACATTCTGAAAAAAAAGGAAGAAAAAAGAAAAAGGCAAGTGCAAAACAAGAAACAAAAGCCGCACAAAAAAAGAAAAAAAAACAACAAAAAAAAACAGAAGTGCTTGCATTCTTTGTGTCATCTAGTTTTGTCTCATGTCTTGCTAGCTTGAACTACTAGGAACACATTTAGGCCAGCAACTTTGACAAATACTTTGGACACTTATTCAACTTTACTATATGATTTCATTGTTGCTAATCCTTGCTACATATAAAGTGCCATCCAAGCTACACCTTACTCTTGAGCAGAATCGATACACCTTTGCAATCATCCCATGCTTCATTGGTTTCTTCATACCGTCCACCGTTTGCCACCTGCAGTGTCGGTAAGAACACTTGTAAGAACGTGGTAAGATGCTTGAGAGTGTGTGATTCCACTTCCACTTTGCCATTATCTTTGTAGTTGATAGGGATAACATATTTTTGTGTTGTCTTCTGTTTGCTACTAACAATGTCAGGTAAAAGCAAGAATCATGCATTATATGCTGAGATGATGGACATGATGAAGACCGCGATAGAGTTGCGCACTAAAAATCAAACATCAACCAAGGATTCACATGACATTCAGACCACCTTTACAACACCTTCCACAAGAAGTAATTACATTCTCCCATCTCTTCCTTCTTATGATGGTTTTGGTTACGATGAATATATTGCTTGGGAAATAGAGTTGGATAAAATTTTTGGACAATGTCATATGTGTGAGAAAAGAAAGATTAGAAATGTTGCAAGTGCATTAGTAGGTTGTGCATTGACTTGGTGGAACAACTTAAGTGATTTAGAAAGACCTCGAACATGGAAAGATATGAAAATTCTTATGCGAGAAACTTTTGCTAATGTATCTAATTGTAAAGATGAAATACATGAACTTGAGAAGAATTTTCTTGTTGTACCTCCTCCTTTGCCTAACCTTTTGCAGGAACATGAACAAATAAATGGAGATGCAAATGAGAGTGAGGTGTTGAACAACTCTTCTGAATTTTTTGATGAATCAACTCATAATGCATTTGAATTTCTTGCTGAAAATGAGAGTAGTGTTAATGGACAATGCTCTACAGTTACGGTATGACATTTTCAGATGTGCTGAATTTTGCTACCAATCATACTATCGATGAGCAGCAACAAGATGAACCTTTTCATAATACAAATTTACCATTAGTTGATTTTCCCACTGATTGTTATAACAAAAATGAGTTGTGTGCTGATAATTATATTATACCTATGCTAGAACAACCAAATGAATTTGATACTTTATCACTCACTTGTGCTGAAATTAAGCATTTGATCCCAACTACATGTGAAAAGGGATGAGCTGAAATTGTTATCTTCTCTAAATACTTTGGGCTATATTGAATTTGACACTCTTTGTGATCTAGATATCGTAGAGAAGATAATATTTTCTCAATCTGAATTGCCTTTGTTAAGTAGAAATATTTCTCATGCTATAGGCAAATATGAACATAGTGGTATGTTTATGTTGCATAAAGTTTACATATGTTCAAATGAGGAAGCTCCTTTTGTGCTGCAACAACATGGTCAAGTAAATGAATATACTAACGTTAATAATATCTTGTCAAGTTTTTCTAGTATTTTTTCCTTGCAGCAGGGACAACAAAAACATTTTTCACTACGGTTGTGCAATATGGACAGTGCTCACTCGGGCCTAAACTCTACCCCCAAAGAAAGTCTTTTTGCTGGACATACGAGCAAGCCGAGGACGGCTTGTCATAAAGAAGGGGAGAATGATGAGATCATGCATATTATTATTGCACCTACAAATATGACACAATGTTCATTTGTTTGGGATCCTGGCTCAAGTGAATGTGCACTCTTATTTGATGGACAAGATCAAGATGGTGCACTATGCCGTCCACCACCTTGGCCTCCTCCTTTCATGCTTACAAAAAGAATTGATGGCGTTGCACGTATGGACCCACACATGATAGAAGATGAACTTGAGTCGAGGACGACTCCAATTCAAGAAGGGGAGGATGATGAGGACATCACTTATATGGATACAAACAACACTCTACTGAATATACAAGATGCAATCAATAGAGTTCATACACAACAATTAATTTCAGAGGTGAACTCGTTCTTATATATTTCCTTATATGTTTTTGAGCATAGATTGCTACTTAATGATTTATTTGTGATTAGGATCCATGGAGAGGTTCAAGGAGTACTTGGAGGGAGTATTAGGGACGTGGAAGACCAGAGAATTCGTTCAAAGAAGATGGAAACCGAACCAAACTCCAAATCGTAACCAACTCGGAGTCCAGGAGCAGTACGCACTAAAACGGACGCCCAGGACGCATACGAACTCCGTTTTCGACGTTCTACATATGCACGGAAAGAGGAGAGGATAACCTTTACAATGGCACCGGTCCCATGTCAAAATTCCTTCGGAGTCGACGGGAATCGTCGAAACAAAATCAAGTACAGAATCTGTCAGGGTGCTGCGCCACCGTATTGGGCCATTGGGCCTTGTATCAAGTCTAAGTCCATTATTTTCGTGTCTTAGGGTTAGGTCACGACCCTAACACCCCCTTGGACGTCCTCCCACCTATATATACTCCATGATAGCCGCCATAGACAATTGGGTTTTGCATAGATTAATAATATCGCTGTTCTACAGTTTGTGAAACCCCAATTCAGCAATTTCAGATTGCTTCTTCTACGTTCTTGCTTGTGTTCTCGGTTGCACTTGCAGGGATTAGCCTTCTTGGCGAGGTCAATCGTGTGAAGCACGGTTGATAACCAACGGAGCGGTGGTGTAGTGATTGCAGGGGCTGTTCGTGTTCTACTCGAGAGCCTCGGATCATCAACGTCGAGATCTCCATCAATCGACTTATCATTACCTTTCGGAAGATCGGGACAAATTTTCCTATCAAGATCAGACTAGTGAAAGTGCATCTAGGCATCCCTTGTGGATTTTGGATGATTTATGACAAACAAATGTGATGCTAACCAAATTGTTGAGATGAGTGCAGGTTTCAATGAAATTATGAAGAAAGCGCAAAAAGAAAGGAGAGTGAGAAATCAAGTTGAAAAGAGCTCAAGAGATGAATAGAATACCGTTTGTGTATGGAGTGTGTTGGAGAAACACACCCCAAGAGCTCAATCAAAATAAAACACTCTCACTACACAAGTTTACAAAGGTTCGGATTTGTCCGATATTCCCCGGACTAGTCCGATAATCTTTCTGTCCAGGATTGGACAAGTCCTCCTAGTGCGGACTTGTCCGCATTGGACTAGTCCGATAATGTCTGGACTAGTCTGATAATCCTTCTGATCAATATCGGACAAGTCTAATATTCCACAGACTAGTTCAAAATCCCTCTGACCTACATCGGACAAGTCCCCCTAATTTTAGACTTGTCCTTAGCCCCATAAAATTTCACGACATCGGACTAGTCCGATATCATCCGGACTAGTCCGATAACCTCTCTGACTAAAATCGGACAAGTCCTCCAAGTGCGGACTTGTCCTCAATTCACTAAGGGTTTCACCACGCCGGACGAGTCCGATATGAGCCGGACTAGTCCGACATCTCCAGAGATAAAATCAGACTAGTCCGCCAGTTGCCAGATAAGTCCGATAATTCAGGACACTTAGGGTTTCCCACACGCCGCACACCGGACTAGTCTGGAGTCAACCACAGACTAGTCCAGACTTTGTAAATCCTAACGGTAACCCTTGGAAACCCTAGTATAAATAGAGGTGTATGACCCCTAATCAAATACTCTCGACCCCTTGCGCCGCCACACCTTCCCAGAGCCCAGAAAACACGTCTCTCCACACAATCCAACGCAAGAAATATCAAATCCTTGAGGATTAACCATAGATCAAAGGAGAGACACGTTCTTCACATCTTGAGCTCTTGGGTATGATTCTCTCGCACACTCCCGCTGTTTTATTGAATATCTCTCGAGTGTGTTTGGTGGTGTTTCGAATTGTAAATCTTCAGAAGCCCTCAACTTATGAGAAGGCCCCTTGAACACGGTTATTTACCACCTTTGTGATTAGTGGAAGTGAATCGTCCTCTGTGGCGATTCGATGAGGGCAGGGTTGGTGAAGACCCGGTCCTTCGTGGGCTCCTCAACGTGGACACAGATTTCCTCTGTGGAATCGAACTACGGGATAAAAATCATTGTGTCTTTGTTTTTTTCTTACTATTCATTGTGTAATAGGGTTTGCTCGATCCTGTTAAACTTACGTTAAAACTTTGAAACTAAAGTTAACTTGTGCAATATCTAGTTTCATTGAAGCAATACATTCAAGTTACAACTGAATTTCAATGCATAGAGTACTTGGATCGTAATCATTGATCAAACTTGATCGATCTAGTCCGCACACACCGGACTAGTCTGCACACTACCGGACTAGTCCGATTTCTTTGTGTTTGATCAGGTTGCTAAGTGTTTCAGGTTCTCACAAAAGTTCAAAAAGTCTATTCACCGCCCCTCCCTCTGGGCTACATTCAATTGGTATCAGAGCAAGACTCTTCAAAAAGGAGACTAATTGCTCTAAGAGAAGATGTCGGACATCAAGTATGCACCCAAGAACTTAAACCAAGAGAAGGTTGAAGATGAAAAGACTCAGAAGTTGGAGAAGCTCCTTGACGCCATCCAAGACTTCGAGGATGATGATGAGGAGACAATTGAACTCAAGGCACTCCTAAGGTAGAAGGCACTCTCCAAAAGGAAGATAAGGATGGATGATGAGAAGAAGAAGAAGGGGAGTAGTCACACCGACTACTCCCGATATCCTTTTAACTATCATCGATTAAATTTCAATAATAATCATTACTTGTCTATTCCTCTAGGGAAAGCCCCATACTTTGATGGCAATGATTATTCAATGTGGAGGCAAAATATGAAGATGCATCTAATATCACTTAACCCCAGCTTGTAGCATATAGTGTGTACAGGGATAGATATCCCGGATGATGATGAAGAGCTCACACCAAGTCAAGAACAAGCGATTCATAGGAACGCTCAAGTTGCAACTCTCATAACTTCATCATTGAGTCGAGACGAGTTCACCAAAGTGGATGGACTCAAAATTACAAAAGATGTATGGGACACATTACAAACTGCACATGAAGGCGATCGTCATGTGCGAGAGGCCAAGATTGAAATGATCGAAGGCGAATTGGGAAGATTCACCATAGAAGAAGATGAGTCACCGCAAGACATGTACAATCGGTTGATAACTCTCATCAATAAATTTTGAGCATATGGAAGCAAAAAGTGGAATGATCACGAGGTGGTGAAGCTAATTCTCAGAGCCTTCATGTCCGATGAAGAAAATGACCCCGGACGAATTGCTTGGAAAGATTATCAATTTTGAGATGATGGAAAAGCAAGCAAAACAAGTCAAAGAGATTGCCGACCTCACCTCGGCAAAGAAGAAAGGAGTCGCTTTGAAGTCCACTTGCAAGCCCATGTCAAAAAGCTCGAGAAGCTCAACAAGAGGAGGACAGCGACGACGAAAGAAACGATATAGATGAAGAAGATATGATCCTCTTTAGGATGAAATTCAAGAAGATGATGAAAAGAAGACAAGGTGGTATATCAAATGAAGGAAGACACAAAGACAAATCAAGACCTAAGTTGAGGCGAGCTTGTTATAACTTTGGTGAATACGATCACTTTATAGTTGATTGTCCCTATGAAGAAAACAAGAAGAAGACCAAGGATACAAAGCCTCAACCCAATAAGATGTTCAAGAAGAAAAAGTAAATTGGACAGGCGCACCTAGGAAAAGAGTGGGACTCCAATGATGAGTCATCATCCGAAGAGGAAGAGGAGATGACTAGCATAGCCATCAAGAATACAACCAAGAAATCCACCCTCTTCCCAACTATTGGCGCAAGGAAGGACAACGACACATGTCTAATGGAGAAGGAAGGTAAAAGAAAGGTATCAACTAAATATTCCTCTTTGCATTCTTTCTCTAGCGATAGTGATGCTTATAGTGATGATGAATATATGCTTGTTGGCCTAGATAAGAAAACTGCTGCAAAAATGAAATTCTTGATGGATAAGCTTGTTGATAAGGAGGAGCTTGTTGATCGCCAAGAATATATGATCATCATTCAAAAGGAGGAATATCTTAAGATCAAAAAGCTCCTTGAACTTGAAAATGAGTGAAGAAAGTCACTAGAACTTGAGTTAGCATCAAGCAAGGATGCTTGCTTGAAGTTAAGCGACTCAAATGTAATCATCAAGTATGAACTTGATAATTGAACCAAAGTTAACAAGATCCTTGAGGTACAAGTTGAGTCACTCAAACAAAGTGACCCTTCATCCTCTTCAAGCTCACCTTCTCAACACTTAAAATCTGAAACTACTATTACTTGTGCATGTGCTAAAATTGCAACTAACTTGAAGGATAGGTCGGACTTGACAAAGGACAAGCATCCTTCCCGTAGTGGCATATTTGACAAGGAGAAGGTCAAGTATGCATGCAGTGCATGCTTGGCAAAAAGACCTCCTAATGTCAAATATGGCATTAGGTATTCTTATGGTGAAAAGCAAAATGCTAGAAGCCACAAGAATAACAAGGAACGCATTGCTTTCATCAAGGGAAACTCCTCTCAAGCTAGAAAGCCTAATAATGTTGATAAGTCCAAAAATGTTAACACATATGAACAACAACTATTGTTTAGAACCTTTGACGCATCATATTTTCTCATGAAAAATAGTTTTGGTGGAGTTTATGCTAAACATGTTGGGCCACGCCATGGGAACACCAAGTCTCATGTGTGGGTGCCCAAATCACTTGTAACAAACATCAAAGGACCCAAGCAAGTTTGGGTACCTAAAACCAAGGCATAATTTATTTTTGCAGGCCTACTCCTTTGGTGGAGCAAAATGGGTGCTAGATAGTGGATGCACCAACCACATGACCTGAGAAAGAAGGATGTTCATTGAATATGAAGTACATGAAGATCCAAGTGAAGGCATCTATTTTGGAGACAACAGTCAAGGAAGGGTGCTCGGTATCGGTAAAATTGTGATTTCGCCTCAAAACATTCTTTCTCATGTTTTACATGTCGATTCCTTAGATTATAACCTACTGTCCATATCTCAATTATGTGACAAGGGTTATAATTGGTTGTTCACTAATGAGGGTGTGACCCTCTCTAGAAGGACTAATGACTCGGTTGCATTCAAGGGTGTTAAAGGGAAAACTTTATCTTGTTGACTTCAACAAAGACAAAGCTGAACTTGGCACATACTTGATTGCAAAGACCAATATGGGTTGGCTGTAGCATAGACGACTAGCACATGTTGTTATAAGGAATCTTCAAAAACTCCTTAAGGGCGATCACATCCTAGGTTTGAAGGATGTTGTTTTTGAGAAAGACAGGCCTTGTAGCGCGTGCCAAGCCTGGAAGCAAATAAGAGCACCCCATCCCACGAAGAACGTCATGACAATGACAAGACCTCTCGAGCTACTTCACATGGATCTATTTGGTCCAATTGCTTACATAAGCATCGGCGATAACAAATACAGTTTAGTAATTGTTGATGATTTTTCGCGCTTCACGTGTGTTTTCTTTTTGCATAATAAGACAGATACTCAAGGAACCCTTAAGAAGTTTCTCAAGCATGCCCAAAATGAATTTTCATTGAAGACCAAAAATAAACGAGGTGGCAATGGCACGGAGTTCAAGAACACCCAAGTTGAGGAATACCTAGACGAAGAAGGAATAAAGCATGAATTTTCAACACCATATTCCCCTCAACAAAATGGAGTAGTTGAAAGGAAGAACCGAACCCTCATTGAGATGGCGAAGACAATGCTCAGTGAGTACAAGACTTCAGATCAGTTTTGGGCTAAAGCGGTTAACACCGCTTGTCACACCATAAACTGACTCTATCTTCATCGCCCACTCAAGAAAATGTCATATGAACTACTCACCAGTAACAAGATGAATATTTCCTATTTTCGAGTTTTCAGTTCTAAATGTTATATTTTGAACAAGAAGCCTAGGACTTCAAAGTTTGTTTCGAAGTCCGATGAAGGTTTCTTGCTTGGATTTGATTGGAACTCTTACGCCTACCGTGTCTTGAACAAGGTCTCCGGACTTGTTGAAGTAGCACGTGATGTAGCGTTCGATGAAACTAACAGCTCTCAAGAAGAGCAAGTTGATCAATGTGTGTTAGATAGAGAATAAGTTCCATGTCAAGCGTTGAGAAGAATGGCATTGGGAAATGTTCGACCACAAGCGCCACCTCCAAATGTGAATGAAGTAGATCAACCACAAGTGGAGGAAAATGATCAACGGGGAGCTTCGACACAGGATCAACAAGGGCGACCATCTAGGGGGAGAAGAAGATGACCATGTAGATTCAATACCACAAGTGCCACATCCAAGAGTACATCAATGCATCCAAAGAGATCACCCCGTCGACAACATAATTGGTGACATCCAAAAGGGAGTAACAACTAGATCTCGAATTGCTAAATTTTGTGAACATTACTCGTTCGTATCCTTTTTGGAACCACATAGGGTTGAAGATGCATTGAAAGATTCGAATTGGGTGGTGGCAATGCAAGAAGAATTGAACAACTTCAAACGAAACGAGGTGTGGGAACTTGTTGAAAAGCGCAAGTTCAACATCGTGGCCACTAAATGGGTCGTCCGCAACAAGCAGGACGAACACGGGGTCGTGACAAGAAACAAGGCGTGACTCGTGGCCAAAGGGTATTCACAAGTCGAAGGTTTGGATTTCGATGAAACTTTTGCTCCCGTAGCTAGGCTTGGATCGATTAGAATATTACTTGCATATGCTACTCACCATGATTTCAAGCTCTATCAAAAGGATGTGAAAAGTGCCTTCCTCAACAGACCAATCAAGGAGGAGGTGTATGTGGAGCAACCCCCCGGATTCAAATATCAAGAGTTCCCCGACCATGTGTTCAAACTGTGTAAGGCTCTCTATAGCCTCAAACAAGCTCCTAGAGCTTGGTATGAGTGCCTTAGAGATTTTTTAATCAAAAATGGATTTAAGATTGGAAAAGATGATTACACGTTGTTTACCAAGCACTTTGACAATGATCTATTTATCTGTCAAATTTATGTTGATGATATTATATTTGGTTCAAGTAACAAAACCTTTTGTGAAGAATTTAGTAAGATTATGACAGATAGATTCGAGATGTCTATGATGGGAGAATTGAGATATTTCTTGGGATTCCAAGTGAAACAACAAAAGGAAGGGACGTTCATAAGACAAACTAAGTATACTCAAGACATACTTAAGAAGTTTGGAATGGACAAGGCGAAGCCTATAAAGACTCCTATGGCAACAAATGGACACTTGGATCTCAATGAAGACGGACCGAACGTGGATCCAAAGGTATATTGCTCCATGATTGGATCCCTACTTTACCTATGTGCATCTTGGCCTAATATTATGTTAACTCTATGTTTGTGTGCAAGATTTCAAGCCAATCCTAAGGGGTGTCATTTGACAGCCGTAAAAAGAATCTTGCAATATTTAGTTCATACACCCAACCTAGCCCTTTGGTATCCTAAAGGTTCCAAGTTCAATCTCATTGGATACTCTGATGTAGATTATGCCAGATGATAAGTAGATAGAAAAAGTACCTCCGGTACATGCCAATTCCTAGGTAGATCCCTAGTTTCTTGGTCCTCCAAGAAACAAAACTCCATTGCCTTATCCACGGCCGAAGCAGAGTATGTTGCAGCCGGGAGTTGTTGTGCACAACTCCTTTGGATGCGACAAACTCTAAGGGATTACGATTAGGATATGAGTCGTATTCCACTCTTTTTTGATAATGAGAGTGCTATTAAAAATGCCCATAACCCCGTTGAGCACTCTAGGACCAAAAACATAGACATCGACATCACTTTTTGAGAGACCACTCAATGAAAGGAGACATAGCCATCTCCCATGTCAACATAGAAAAACATCTAGCTGATATATTTACCAAGCTACTTCATGAAAAACGTTTTTGCGAGCTCCGAAATGAACTAAAATACCTATATGCCATATTCAAAATATATTGATTGTGTTATGAAAATCATCACTCTTTATTTTCCCCGAAAAACTATTTCAATTACTTGATCTTGGTGAATTATGGTCATAGCTTGATTGTTGGATGTTTACTGATCATATTCATCAAGATTATTTGTGTATTTTGCCCCCCCTATTTTCTTTGTAAGCACCTTTAATATATTTTAATGGGCTAAATGCTTCTGTTCTGGTGACCACGTACTAGTCCGTTGTTACCGGGACTAGTCCGCACACTGCAGACTAGTCTGCAGAGATCCGGTAGTCCAGACTAGTCCGGCTGACCACGGACTAGTCCAATATTTTGACTCCATAACCCTAGGGCCGCCAAACTCTAATCTCATTCATCCTCACAATGTTCCTCAGACTCGCTCTCCTCACTCGAGCGCCCCCAAGGTGATTTAGCGATTCCTCCACCAAATCTCTTCAACTTTCTGTTGAAAACAATCTTCATCGCAAGGGATCGAGGTCCACAGACTTCCTCGCACCAACAACACCTCCAACCTCATGAATCAAAGGATTTTGGTAAACTTTCTCCAAAACCTTAGAACCTTCAATTTCTTGTGTTATGGACCAAATAGCTTAGTTCCACTTGTTAATACATGACTCCTTGTTGTATTACATCTACCTTGAGCTATTTTTGCATTGAGAAACTCCATTGATTTGCTAGTTAGGGTTTGAGCAGTTGAACACCGGAATAGTTCAGTCTCTATACGGACAAGTCCGATACTCCGGACTAGTTCGCATTTGAGCACCGGACAAGTCCAATTTTTGACTAAACTCAACCCTAAATTCCAACTACTCAATGCATTTCCTTGCGATCAATCCTCATCCATGTATTGTATAATCCTCTTGTCGGGACCATGTCGAGCTTCAATAATGAGATCTCGGACTATGAGGCCAAGATGGACCAAGAGTCATTGCTTCAGTCCTTGACGGGCCAAAGCAAGAAACGTCAAAACCGTGCCACTGGCCTGTCGCCCACTCCACCTCAGGTGCCGTGAAAGGTCGTGGCCAGGAAGCCCACATCCAAAGGAAATGATGCAGTTGGCCCTAGCTCGGCAGCTTCTTTCCAAGCTAAGGGCAAAGGGGAAGGGATCTCCACCGGTCCGATTGGCCCTTTCCAGATGAGTGCTCCAAGACAGGGGAACAGGGACCCCTTTGAAGAAAGATTCAATGGCAAAGAAAGCAATGTGGCTTCAAAGCTCAGGACGATTGACTATTACAACAGTTCTAGAAAGGCAGCTGATGCAAGGTTCTAGAGCAACTTCCATGCGGACTACTATAGTGACGTTTATCTCACAATTAAGACTCTGGTGGTCTGCAGCTGATGGATTGACTAGAGCCACTTTGAGAGAAAGAGCTGCCCAGCCTTTGATGATGTGATTGCAGCTGTGGCAAGGCATGGTCTGAAGGATTTGTTTTCCTTCAGATACAACTGGAATGATGAGGTCATTGCTCAGTTTTATGCTACCTGCTATTTTGCTAGTGATGAAGAGGAGAGGGTGACTTGGATGACTCACGGATCCAAGTACACTGTGACTTATGATGAGTTTGCGAGATTGCTTCACCTAGAAGACACTGGCAACAATGAGCTCATCATTTACAACATTGGTGTCTTAGAGAAAGATAAGTGGGAGTTCCTTTATGATACTCGCCTAAAGTACAACCCTCCATCGACCATGAACAAGAAGCCCTTCTCCATGGTTCTTGACAGGGTGCTAAGGAAGACAATTGCTCTGAAGGATGGAGATGCAGGGATTGTCCAAGGCTACCTGAGGACATTGATTAAGGTGATCAGCAAGAACAGGAAGTTTGATGTCTTTGACTATATTTGGAATGATATGGTGAACATCTCCTGCACACCGAACCACTCCTGTTGCTATGCACCATACCTGATGTTTATGATTGATAAAGTCACAAGAATTGAGTTCGTGAAGGATGTAGAGCATACTCCTCTAAGGCCCCAGAAGCCTCGTCAAGCCACTCTCCCAGCTGCTCCATCTCCTATGTCAAGTGAAGAGGTTCTGAGGAGGGCTAAAGGAGATGCAAGGACTGCTCCCACTACTAGGGCCCCTCGTCAAAAGGGGTCTCCTAGTGGCATCTTGAAGTATTTGGCCACCATCTTTGGCTCCTGCAAAAAGGCTGAAGTGAAGCTTCATAAGTTAAGCAAGGAACGGAAGGCAGACATGAAGTATGTGAAAGAAAATGTCAAAAATATTTGTCAGAAGCTGGAGATCGAGCATGTTGGATCTCCTATTATCTCTGATGACTCAGCTTCAGACTTCTCTAAGCTTCCACCTTTATCTTTTTTCGAGCTTGCCTATTTTGGCGTTGGGGGCACTTCGAGTGGATCCGCTCCTCCTCCTCCTCCTCAGACTGAAGATGAAGACGATAAGAGGACCGACAACAAGGAATGAGCCTGCGGCGACTTCTCGATCCCTCCTCTCCTTCTTTTTGGTGCCTTGATGCCAAAGGGGGAGAGATTGAGGGGGAGTAACTAGGTCTAGCAGTAGTTTGAGAGATGAGAGCTCCAATTGTGTTTCTTTTGAAATTCTACTACTTTTGGGTTGTAAAACTGCAATTAAGCTCTTATTGTGGTTCTAGTCATGTTTATCAAGCATGTGATGATGCCTTGATATAATATGTGTTCATATTTGGTACAATCTATGTTTATGCTTTGAAATTGACATATATGCTTGATGTTGATATGATTATGTCAATTATCTCATTTTCATCACGAGTATTGCTTACACACACTTAGTTTTGCACCCCACCATAATGAGTGCACATATGTCTTATGTTTTCAATGCTTAATTTGTTCCAAGCTCATATGTGCACACTTTATGAAAATTTGGACTTTTAATCATATTTGTGAAATCATAATTGTTTGTCATCAACCACCAAAAAGGGGGATATTGAAAGTGCATCTAGGCATCCCTTGTGGGTTTCGGTTGATTGATGACAACAAATGAGATCCTAACCAAAGTGTTGAGATGAGCGCAGGTATCAATGAAATTATGAAGAAAGCGCAAAAAGAAAGGAGAGTGAGAAATCAAGTTGAAAAGAGCTCAAGAGATGAATAGAATTCTCTTTGTGTATGGAGTGTGTTGGAGAAACACACCCCAAAAGCTCAAGCAAAAGAAAACACTCTCACTGCACAAGTTTACACAGGTCCGGACTGGTCCGATATTCCCCGGACTAGTTCGATAATCTATCTGCCCAGAATCGGACATGTCCTCACAGTGTGGACTTGTCCGCACCGGACTAGTCCGATAATGTCTGGACTAGTTCGATAATCCTTCTGATCAATATTGGACAAGTCTGAGATTCCGCCAATTGTTGGACTAGTCCGCCAGTTGTCGGACAAGTCTGATAATTCAGGACACTTAGGGTTTCCCACAGGCTGCACACCGGACTAGTCCGGAGTCCACCATGGACTAGTTCGGACTTAACCCTAATGGTAACCTTTGGAAACCCTAGTATAAATAAAGGTGTACGGCCCCTAATAAAATACTCGCGGCCCTCTGTGCCATCACACCTTCCAAGAGCCCAGAAAACACGTCTCTCCACACAATCCAACGTAAGAAAGATAAAATCCTTGAGGATTAACCATAGATCAAAGTAGGGACATGTTCTTCACGTCTTGAGCTCTTGGGTTTGATTCTCTCGCACACTCTCGCTGTTTTATTGCATATCTCTTGAGTGTGTTTCGTGGTGTTTCAAACTGTAAATCTTGAGGAGCCCTCAACTTGTGCGAAGGCCCCTTGAACGTGGTTGTTTACCCCCTTTGTGATTAGTGGAAGAGAATCGGCCTCCATGGCGATTCGACGAGGGTACAGTTGGTGAAGACCCAGTCCTTCGTGGGCTCCTCAACGTGGACGTAGATTTCCACTGTGGAATCGAATCATGGGATAAAAATCATTGTAACTTGGTTTTGTTCTTACTATTCATTGCAATCTAGGGTTTGCCAGATCTTGTTAAACCTACTTTAAAACTTTGAAACTAAAGTTAATATTTGCCATATCTAGTTTCATTGAAGAAATACATTCAAGTTATAACTCAATTTCTGCTGCATAGAGTACTTGGATCGAAATCATTGATCAAACTTGATCGATCTAGTCCGCACACACCAGACTAGTCTGCACACTACCAAACTACTCGATTTCTCTGTGTTTGATCAGGTTGCTAAGTGTTTCAGGTTCCGACAAAAGTTCAAAAAGCCTATTCACCCCCCCCCCTATAGGCTACATTCAACTAGTCCCCCCCCCTTGTGCGGACTAGTCCTGAACACTTCACTCTTCCACCACAAACGGACAAGTCCGATGGATACTTCACTCTTGCACAACAAACGGACAAGTCCGATATCCATCAGACTAGTCTGATAATCTTCTGACTATAACCGGAGAAGTCCTCAAAATGTGGACTTGTCCTTAGCCCCACATTTTTCACGACACCGGACAAGTCCGATCTCAATCGGACTAGTCCGAGAACTCTCTCACTAAAATCGATTAAGTCCTCCAAGTGCGGACTTTTCCTCAATTCTACACGAGGTTCACCACACCGGACTAAGCCAATATGTGCCGGACTAGTCCGAACACTTGCAGTGCCAAGATCGAACTAGTTCGCACATTTACGGACAAGTCCGATATCTCTGAACACTTAGGGTTTTCCATATGCCGCACACTGGACTAGTGCGGAGTGCACCACAGACTAGTCCGTACATCGCAAACCCTAACAGTAACTTTTGGAAACCCTAGTATAAATAGAGGTGTACGGCCCTACAACCATATCTCTCGACCCCCTGTACCATCACATCTTCCAAGAGCCCAAAATACACATCTTTCCACACATTCTAAGCCTAGAACGATCAAATCTTTGAGGATTAGCATTGATCAAAAGGAGAGACTTGTTCCACAAGATCTTGAGCTCTTGGGTTTGAATCTCTTGCACACTCTTGTTGTTTATTGCATATATTTTGAGTGTGTTTGTAGTTGTTTGTAATTTTAAACCTTGAGGGGCCCTCAACTTGTGGGAAGGCCCCTTGAACAAGGTTATTCGCCCAATTGTGATTAGTGGAAGAGAATCGGCCTCCATGGCGATTCGACGAGAGTAGGGTTGGTGAAGACCCGGTCCTCTGTGGATTCCTCAGTGTGGATGTAGGTTTCCTTCGTGGGAATCAAACCACGGGATAAAATCGTGGGTCGCACTTTTTTGTTTCATTATTCATCATATTCTATTGTTTACTTAATCTTGTGTAACTTACGTTGAAACATTGAAATCAAAGTTAATTTGTGCCATACCTAGTCTCATTGTCGTGATACATCCAAGTTACAAATTACTTTCCGCTGCATAGGGCACTAGAATTAAAATCATTGATCAAACCTGATCGTTCTAGTCCAAGTATACTAGACTAGTCCGCACAGTACCAGACTAGTCTGATATCTCTGTATTTGATCAATTTGTTAAGTGTTTTAGGATCCGACAAAAATTCAAAAAGCCTATTCACCCCCTCCTCAAGGCTACATTCACCAAGAGCCCAAAAACACATCTCCCCACGCATCTAATGTCCAAAAAAGTGAAAATCAATTGAACACTTAGATTTGGAGATTGAAAGATCATTGTCTACACGTCGTTGAGATCTTGGGGTTTGATCTCTTTACACTCGTGCTCTTTCACGTAATCTTTTCGAGTGTATTTGATCATTTTCTCATTATAATTCTTGTGGGAGACCTCAACGTGTGAGGTTGCCCCATCAAATGGCCGTGTTTGGAACCACATGCATCATGGAATGGGACCCACTTGTCAGTCACCTGGAGGAAGAACTAGCCGTTTGGAGCCAAGACCAGGTTGGCTGACTCCCCTAGTCGGCCGACTAGGTCCTAGTGCCAAACACGGCCAAAGGCCACATGTTGGCTCCTGCTGTCTTGAAGAGGTCACAGGAAATTGATTCGCACGCTTTTGGTGGCAGGAACCAACCCTTCTCCAAGCTATAAATAGGACCTCTCACCCCTCACTTCAACACACACCACTTGAGCATCATTCTATTGTATACAAATGTTCTCTTAGTCCTATGTGGAGTTAGGCAATAGAGGGGAGATCTTCTTGTCCTAAGTCCAAGTTGGGAAAGGTATAACTCATGTATCTTTTCTTATATCTGTGACTTTATGCATAATAAAGATATTATCTTTAGTCTTCTTTTATTCATATACTTGGATGAAGCGTTTCTTGTTTCATTGTGGATTCCATGTATGCGGTACGAGTAGTCTTTATGATTATACCATATCACTCTCAATCGATCATCATAAACCCTATCAACCCCCACTATAGTATTATTAGTTATGATATGATCATGTTAATATGAATAACTTAAGCTATGTCTCAACATTGGTTCAACGATGTTTAGGTTAGTCATTGCCTTAAGATGTCATGATTCTTAAGGTATTTAATTAGTATGCTAGCATGGTGTTAGGATAGTAAGTAGCGTTGGATGTCTCGTAGACCCACAGATTGAAGAAGTAGGCAGTAGATGGTGATAGCCCTATCTGTCCTTTATAATCTTCCACTTTCAGCTATGCCACAGGCTCTTGGCGGGAGTTTTCCTAATATTGCTAGGGGTAAACTCGTGCCCGATAAGTTGAACAACTTGGCATAAGTATTCACAATTGACATGCTCATTAGTATCTAACCTAGGCTATGTATATGTAAATTAGAAGCATTGTAGGAGCAACTCCCTAACTCTTAGTCTAATCTTTATTAGGACTCATCTACCCTTTAGAATAGATTGCTTAGGTATGTGTCACACTACCCATATACTATAATCTTAACCCTGTCTTCATAATTGATTTGTATCCCATAACTTGATCAAAAGAGTAGTGTTTACATTACTCCATTGCCTTCCTTTGGGATAAATAGGATACTGGGAATTCTCTTGGGTGAAATGTTACACGATAGTTTCCGTGCGCTTGCGGACCTCATCTCTTTCAAGAGATGATCTGTGACGTAAGAAACGTCAACAAGAATTTTTGGCGCCGTTGTCGGGGATGATTTGTTAGTGTTTCTTAGTAGCTATCAACAAGCATTTTTGGCACCGTTGCTGGGGATGATTTGTTAGTGTTTCTCAGTAGCAGTCAACAAGCATTTCTAGCGCCGTTGCCGGGGAAGGCAAGGGAACTGAAGGATAGCTATCACTTGTGATTAAGCTATAAATACTAGTAGTTATTAGACAGGATTACCCTTGTTTGTTTTCCCTTTTTTGAGATGAAAACAGGGTTTTGTTCGCTAACCCATTTTATGGGATGGCCAACGAGGACGATAGTGCTCAACTGCAAGATGATTGAAGGCGTACCTAAACAAATGTTCGCCTTTTGCAGAAGTATGTCAGCTTCCAGTAGGAACCAAAGTCATCCATCCCCAAGCTTGGGGGAGGCTCCAAGAGTTCTTCTTGGTTTGCCTCCATCATGGGATGTTGGCTCTTCATCCAACACTCATGTCATGGGTTGACCTCCCTAACTCAAGACCACATTCATGCTGGAGCTGAAGAAGCCCTATTCTCATTCATCATTGATGAGAATATGGTCTCTACTCAAGGGGTGGATTGAAGAATGTTCTAGTTCCTTTAGCTTGCCATGCACACGACTTAAAAAGGTGGACATGCTATCTAAGGAACTACACCTCCCTTTGAAGTATCATGAAGATCAAGCCAATGGAGAAGTGTTTGGATGATCCATGCCATGAATATTCACAAGATTTGTGAAAATCCATGTCAACATGGGCCACTTGGTGAATCATTTCCCTAAGCCCCATGTGAATTCATCCTTCCAAACACAACTCCAATGGCTATCACCAACAAGGAGGTTAAGGGTGGAATCCAATATCACCCTTGTAATCAAGGAGGCTATGAGGATTTCAAAGGATTTAAGTTCAACTAGCCTACCTTGAAGTATCTTGTCCATGGCCAAGTAAGAAATCAAGACAACATCCACATGAAGCCTTTGGCCGAGGACAAGAAACTTAAAGAGCATTCAAGATCCAATATATCCCATGATCACTTGTTGGGATTCCTACCCTTCGACAAAGCCCATGCAACCTAGGGCAAGTGACATTGTGAATGAAACATTTCTTGTTTGTTTGTGGAGTCCACATGTCATCGTGCCCAGGGAAGCTTTTGATCCATCATCAAAGTATGGGTTGACCTTAAGGAATATCAAGAAGGTCAAAGTGACACTCCTAAAGAAGTACAAGCATCACCATGCTCATAAAAGAATATCTTCAAGAAGGAAAAACTGTCACTACATCAACAAGTCTTCATCAAGACGATAGAGAGGCTAGAGCCACCATGTGGCCCACATGTCCAACTAACATGCCAAAAAAGATTTGGCATGTCAATTGAGAGAAGTTGTCCATATCTTCAACTCCGGGATTGGACAACAAATCATCGCACTAAACAGGACGGAGGTAAGTTCTACTCATCGAACTTCAAAACATTTTATGAGTCCTTACCAATAGGTTAATTGGTAGTTATCTCATAATTGATTTTAAAATTGCATATTTGAATTCCCCATCAATCTTTACATTTGCATTTAGCATGTTTGAATTTTCACACTTGCATGTTGGAAAGTAAAAGTTCCAACCATAATAAAACTAAAATTCTGAATTAGGAAATAAATTTAAGTAGATATGAACCTTCGGTGTAACCACTTGAATTCATCTTCCTAATTCAAACCAAAAATATTTCCCTTAAATATTCAATGAATTTGCAAGTTGTTTCAAGTTGGGCAAAGCAATTCAATAAAAGGGTACAACATGCTTTTGAGCTAACGTAACCCGTTTCGAGTTGTTTTGTTTGTTCTTGATATTGGTGCAGCCAAGAAAATTTTGGAAAAAGGTTGGACGGCCTCATCAAGCGCATATCCCTCCATCGATCTCATTTTGAGTTAATGGTGGAGGAGTGCTCAAGATGGTGGCCCAATGGAGGAACAAGATGAAGCTCATTCAAGTCCAACCTCAACTTGGCAGGAGACATTGAACATGAAGCTACACCAAAATCCATGGTCGTGAGTTTCTCACTCAGTGACCTTCAACCAAGACTGCTCTTCAATTGAGGTACAAGTTTAAAATTTTCTATCATTTGAATTGCATTAGCATTGAATCATTTTTTATTACATTGTTAAGGAAGGTTTACACCTTCTCATCATTCAATTCTTATGCATCCTCACGAGAGTAAGTGTTGACATTACTCTTTTTTATTATTCAAAAAGGAATGTAACTTTACTTGGGAATAAATTTAAATAAGTACCTAGAATTTCATAATTGACTTAGACATTTTCTGCCTAGATAAGTATTCACCATAATTGAAAAACTTGGTATAAGTATTCACCATTGACAAGCTCATTAGTATCTAACCAAGGCTATGTATATGTAAATTAGAAGAATTGTAGGAGAAACTCCCTAACTCTTAGTCTAATCTCCATTAGGACCCATCTACCCTTTAGAATAGATTGCTTAGGTCTGTGTCACACTACCCATATACTATAAACTTACCCCTGTCTTTATAATTCATTAGTATCCCATAACTTGATCATAATAGAAGTGTTTACTTTACTCTATTGCCTTCCTTTGGGATAAATACGATACCCTAGGGAATACTCATGGGTGAAATGCTACACGATAGTTTCTGTACGCTTGTGGACCTCATCTTTTTTGAGAGATGATCTGTAACGTAGGAAAACCCTACAAGCATTCTGGCGCCGTTGCCCGGGATGATATGTTAGTGTTTCTTAGTAGCTGTCAACATAAACTACGGGTACAGCCCTCCGACAATGACGACGTACCCATCAAGACTATCCAGATCAGCTCCGATACTGCCCAGAGCACCCGCTTGCGGGTTGTCTAGAGAGCAAGTAGGAATCGGTGCTCATCGCCATCCTGTGAGCTAATGCCAACGTGTTCGCCTGGCAACCGTCTCAGATGTCCGGCATCCCAAGGGAAGTGATCGAGCACCACCTGAAGATCTACCCCGAAGCCCAGCCAGCATTATAGAGGCCACAAAAGCAGTCCATCGAGCGGTAGAACTTCATCTGCAAAGAGATCAATAAGTTGCTTGATGCTGACTTCATTAGTGAAGTCCATCATCCTCGGTAGCTGGTCAATCCCGTCGTCGTCCCCAAAGCTAGCAGGAAGCTTCGGATGTGCATCAACTACACCAAACTCAACAAGGCATATCCTGAAGATCATTTCCCTCTCCCTAGGATATACCAAATCAAAGATTCAACCTCGGGATGTGACTTGCTCTGCTTTCTAGACGCTTACTCAGGGTCCCACCAAATCCCCATGTCTAGAGGGGATGAAGAACATACCGCATTTATGATCATAGATGGCCTCTACTGCTATGTCTCCATGCCTTACGGTCTTAAGAATGCCCTTCCTACTTTTGTACGTTCCATGCATAAAACATTTGGGGACCTCATTCGGGACCTAGTAGAGGTGTTCGTCGACGATATTGTTGTCAAAATCCAGACACATACATCATTGTTAGACAACCTCATCCTAGTCTTCAACAGATTGCAGAACACACACACAAAGGTGAACCCTGACAAGTGCGTGTTGGGAGTCAAAGCCGGGAAGCTCATTGGTTTCTTGGTCTCACACCGAGGGATCGAGGCAAACTCAGAGAAGATCAAGACGGTAGAGCTAATGGAGCCTCCAGCCCGCATCAAGGATGTCAGAAACTTGCAGGTTGCCTTGCAACACTCAGTCGATTTATCTCTAGACTGACTGAACGAGCCCTCCCGTTCTTCAAAATGTTGCACCAGTCTCGACCATTCATCTGGACTGAGGAGGTAGAAAAGGCATTCCGCAAGCTGAAGCAACAACTTACATTGCTGCCCATAATGGTGGCCCCGGAGCCCAGGGAGCATATGTACCTCTACATCGCCACCGCGACAGAAGTGGTAAGCATGGTCTTTGTGGCTGAACAATCTGGTACACAACAGCCCCAAGAGACGAACGGGGCCCCTGCTGCTGATTCTGAGCCCCAGGGCTTTGAGACCGAAGGGGGGGGGGCGACAACCAAGATGCCATCAGGTCCTAGTTCTCGGAGGCTACCCGGGTCCCACAGGGGGCCCCGGAGATCAAGAAGCCTTTGGGTCCCAGCCCTAGAGTGATAAGATTGTTTAGGCCCGATTTTCCGAAAGGTAATTGATAAGTCTATTGATGGAGATCTCAACGTTGATGATCCGAGGCTCTCGAGTAGAACACAAAAAACCCCTGCAATCACTACACCATCGCTCCATTGGTTATCAACCGTGCTGCACACGATTGACCTAGCCAAGAAGGCTAATCCCTGCAAGTGCAACCGAGAACACAAGCAAGAACAAGGTAGAAGCAATCTGAATTACGAAGTTGGGGTCTCACAAGCCGTAGAACGGAGAAATTGTTAATCTAAGCAAACCCCAATTGTTCATGGCGGCTACTATGGAGTATATATAGGTGGTAGGACGTCCAACGGGGGTATTGGGGTTGTTACCTAACCCTAACACACGAAAATAATGGACTTAGACTTGATACAAGGCCCAATGGCCCAATACGGTGGTGCAGCACCGTGACAGATTCTGAACTCGATTTTGTTTCGAATATTCCTGTCGACTCGGCAGGAGTTTTGACATGAGACCAGCGGTATTTGAAAGGTTATCCTCTCCCCTTTCCGTGCATATGTATAACGTCCAAAAAGGAGGTTGTATGCGTCTTGGGCGTCCGTTTTAGTGTGAACTGCTCCTGGACTCCGAGTTGGACACGATTTTGAGTTTGGCTCGTTTTCCATCTTCTTTGAACGAACTCTCTGGTCCTCCACGTCCCTAATACTTCCTCCGAATACTCCTTGAACCTCTCCATGGATCCTAATCACAATTAAATCATTAGGTAGCAATCTATACTCAAAAACATATAAGGAAACATATAAGAACGAGCTCACCACTGAAATTAATTGTTGTGTATGAACTCTATTGATTGCATCTTGTATGTTCAATGGAGTGTTGTTTGTATCCATAGAAGTTATCTCCTCATCATCCTCCCCTTCTTGAAATCGAGTCATCCTCGACTCAAGTTCATCTTCTCTCATGTGTTGGTCCAAATATGCAATGCCATCAAATCTTTTTGTATGCATGAATGGAGGAGGCCAAGGTGGTGGACGACATAGTGCGCCATCTTGATCTTGTCCATCAAATAAGAGTGCACATTCACTTGAGCCAGGATCCCAAACAAATAAACATTGTGTCATGTTTGTAGGTGCAATGATAACGTGCATGATCTCATCATAGAGGATGTCCCAGTTTCATGGAACACAGAGTCTCTAGGCCCGGAGCAGATGGAAGAGGATGCATCAATTTCCCCGAGAAGGGTCTGGACCATCCAGCGCCCGGTCTACATCATCAGTGAAGTCCTACATGAAGCAAAAACAAGGTACCTTAAAGTGTACAAGTTACTGTATGCAGTGCTAATCACGTCGAGGAAGCTCCACCATTACTTTCAAGCACACAGAGTTCTAGTGGTGACCTCGTTCCCACAGGGGGTGGTGCTCTGCAGTCCCAACACGACTAACAACATCACCAAATGGGTGGTGGAACTGGCGGTGTTCAAGATCGACATCTCGCTGCAGCATGCAATCGAGATCCAAGCACTAGCATATTTCTTTGCTGAGTGGAGTCCCTCACCAAGTAACCCAAGGTGCCTGGAAGTCAGCGAGCCGGAGCCCAGGGCACCGATGCTCACCGGACCCCAATGGACACTCTCCTTCGATGGTTCATTGCGAAAGCAAGGGACAGGAGCTGGTGTGCTGCTCACCTGGCCAACAGGGGAGCAGTCCAAGTACGCGGTGCGCCTTGACTTCAAGGAGACCAACAACATAGCGGAGTATGAAGCCCTCATATTTGGACTAACAGCTGCACATGGCCTCGGTATCCAGTAGATGTTGGTCAAGGGACACTCCCAGCTGATCATCAAGCAAGTTCAGGGAGAACGCTGCTGCAATGACCCTCAGCTCGCGGCGTACCAACTACACGTCAAGAAGCTAGAAGCTGGTTTTGAGGCTTTGGACCTCTGCCATGTGCCGACCGTCGACAACTCCATCGCTAATGCCTTGTCAACAATGGCGTCCACCGGGGCCCCATTTCCTAAAGGTGTCTTCGGTAGGAGATAAGTGTGACCAACTACTAAGCCTGCAGTGCCTAACGAAGAAGGCGAGCCCGACACCTGGGAGCTAGCGACCTTGGTGGCCCTACAACTGTGGAGCCCATCAAGGTTCTTGTACATCATTGGGCACCCCAGATCGCCCAGCGCCAGAGTGGTATCTCACTGATGGCTCGCCCCCCCCCCCCCCCCCGGAAAAGGGCCTTCGCCCAAGATCCAGACGTTCAAAAGTGTCTTGATGCATGGATCACGTAGATCCGGGACTACCTGAAAGACAACATCCTTCCAGAGGAACACATATCCGCTGAGCGGATCGTAAGGATGGTGAAACGCTACACACTGGTAGAAGGAGACCTCTGCCAGCGTGGCGCCAACAACGTCCTATTACGGTGCATAACTCGGGAGGAGGGTTGTGACTTCCTTGCAGATATCCACGAAGGAGAGTGTGGGAACTAAGCGGCTTCCCGCATGCCGCAACATGGCTTCTACTGGCCAACGGCGCTCCAAGACGCCATCAAGCTGGTGAAAAGGTGCAAGGTGTGCCAGTTCCACGCAAAGAAAGTTCACACTCCTGTGTAAATACTGCAGATGATCCCACCCTCCTGGCCTTTCGTAGTCTGGGGGTTGCATATTCAGGGACCCTTCCCTAGGGCAGTGGGATGGAACCATTTCCTCTGTGTCGCTATAGACAAGTGCACCAAGTGGCCGGAGGAAGCCCCAGAGGTAAACATTAACAAGTAGTCCGCAGTCATGTTCATCAAGTGGAACCTCTATAGGTTCGGGGTCCTGAACCGGATCATTAACGACAACAGGACCCAGTTCACCATTGCAGCGTTCCAATGCTACTGCAAATACCTCAGCGTCGAAGTTTGCTATGCGTCCGTGGCTCACCCAAAGAGCAACGGTCTAGTTCAAAGGGCCAACGCTGAGATCCTCAGGGGCCTCAAGACACGGATGTATAACTACTTGGATAAGCATGGTGCCAAGTGGGTTGACGAACTCCCATGTGCGCTATGGGCCAGCCGGACATCGCCTAGCAAGGCCACGGGGGAAACGCCTTTCTTCTTGGTGTAAGGGGCCGAGGTCATCCTCCCCTCAGAGATTGTAGTGGGCTCCCTCAGAATCCAGACATTCGATGAAGCTGCGCAGGACCAGCTCCGACGTGAGGATGTCGACCTCGTCGATGAAGCAAGGTGGCATGCTACCATCTGAAATGCACGGTACCGGCAGGTGCTCTGGCACTACCAGGAATATTTCGTGCAGAGTAGAGGGCTCTAGATAGGCGATATAGTGCTGCGGCGAGTACTTTCTCGAGAAGGGGCACACAAACTCTCCCCCAGCTGGGAGGGCTGCTTCCAAGTGACACAGGTATCCCTTCTCGGCTGCGTCCACCTGGCCACAGAAGAAAGAGAACCCCTCCCCAACCTTTGGAACATAGAGCACCTCCATAAGTTTTACCCCTAAGCATAATGGTAGGATAGTGTAGGGTGTCATGGTGCCAAGGAACGGCACTTAGAAAAACCAAGCTCCGGGGGGGGGGGGGGACAGGTGCATAGTGTTCAACCGTTTAGCTTGGTATTGTATCCTAAACATGAACACTTTGCCTTCCTTGCCAACCGGAGTGGGTCATTGACTTATTGTAAAACCAGTCTCCTCCTATGAATGCCAATTTGAAAGGATCATTATCTTACCCTATGCTTTCTCTTATGTTTACCTAATTATAGTTAATTTTGTGATCATAAAGCTATTCTCGTTTTTTGTATATTGTCTTCATATACCTGATGAATTTTTTCTATGTATCGCTCTTGGTGGAGTTATGCAACCCTACTGAAGGCGGACTTGTTTGAGGTACCAGCAAAGTTTTTCAGGAATCTCGCGACTGCTCTCATGGGGATCTGTGGCCCTAGGTGGCCCCCCACGAAAGGCCTACACCAGACTGGAGGTCCAAGGTGCGCAGCCTGCTTAGCTTGGTCCTATACCCTAAGCATGCAAACATTGCCTCCCAGTGTTGTGGCTAAAAAGTGAAGGCCAAAATGCTCACACCTTAAGTTAGACGGGAGCCGGATCTCGGGTGCTAACGCACTGAATTACCCAAGCCCTGCGTACCAGCCCAGGACTGTAAGACATAACAAAACTAAAGAGTAGGGAAAGATGATCGTTGAGCAAAATTATGCCCCACCTGTCATGTGTGCAGAACATACAAATAGGTCAATTCAGGCACAACCACCAGCAGCATCAGCAACGTACACATCATTCAAGGGGCCTGCCATTGTTGTTCCTACCTGTTGATGGTAGATGACGCCGGAGCATAAAGCTCCAGCACCTCCCAGGGGGCCTGCCGTTGACGCTATTCGACATAATGGCAATAAGTGCCAATTTGTGAGTACGCTCCCTCATCCTGCTTTTGTTGCTAACAAGGTTTCTTTGGTTTCCTACCAGCAAGGGGTCAGCCGTCGATGTTCCTGCGATGATGGTGGGCGACGACGGAGCAGCCAGCTCTGACACCAGCCAAGGGGCCTACCGTCAACGTTTCTACAGCGATGGTGGGCAACGCTGGAGCAGACAGCTCCGACACCACCCAAGATTCTTGTCGTCAATGTCTCTGCAACAATGGTGGCCGACGCTGGAGCAGCCAGCTCTGGCACCACCCAAGGGGCCTGTCGTCGACATCTCTGCGAAGACGGTGAGCGAAGCCGGAGCAGCTAGCTAAGGCACCACCCAAGGAGTCTACCGTCGATGACTTTGCGATGACGGTGGGCGACGCCGGAGCAGTCAGCTCCGGCACCACCCAGGGGGGCCTGCCCTCGATATCTCTGGGACGATGGTGGGCGACACCGAAGCAGCCACCTCTGGCACTGTAACATCCTCATTTTCATGCATCATGCCCTACATACACTCATATACATGTTTAACATTAATCCACATAAAGAGGAATGAGTTTAAAATTGATTTGGAACAAAACCGCACTTAAAATTCTAGAAAGTGCGGACTAGTCTCTGTGACACTCGGTTCCGAAAATGAACCAAGTGAACGCATATGTGTGCTCAGGATGTTCAACACACATACATGAGTGCATTCACACAACTAAGCACTTGGATGTGTGAATGCACTCATGTATGTATGTCGAACGTCCTGGGCACACATATGCTTTCACTTGGTTCATTTTCGGAACCGTGTGTCACAGAGACTAGTACGCACTTTCCAAAATTTTAAGTTCGGTTTTGTTCCAAATCAATTTTAAACTCATTCCTCTTTATGTGGATTAATGTTAAACATGTATATGAGTGTATGTAGGGCATGATGCATGAAAATGAGGGTGTTACAAACCTACCCCCCTTAAAATGAATCTCGCCCTCAAGATTCGACTCGGAAGAGAAGAGATAGGGAAATTCCTCCTTGAGATCATCCTCCAATTCCCATGATGCTTCTTTTTCTTTGTGGTGCTTCCATTGAACTTTACACCATCTAATAACCTTGTTCCTTGTGACTCTCTCCTTGGTTTCCAAAATTTTGATCGGTTGCTCGACATAAGTAAAATCTGCCTCTAATTCCAATCCTTCCATCGACACTTGTTCTTCCGGTACTCTCAAGCACTTCTTGAGCTGGGAAACATGAAAGACATCCTTAACGTCTGAAAGATGAGCTGGCATCTCCAACTTATACGCTACTTCTCCTTTTTGGTCCAGAATCTTGAATGGTCCGATATAGCGAGGTGCTAGCTTGCATCTAATATTAAACCTCTTATGACCTCTCATTGGCGACACCTTAAGGTGAACGTAGTCTCCTATTTCAAAGGCTAATTTCCTTCTCCTATTGTCCGCATAGCCTTTTTGTCTTGATTGGGCAGCCCTCAAGTTCTCACAAATTATTTGGACTTGCTTTTTGGCCTCTTGCAATACATCCAGACCGAATACTTGAGTTTCTCCTGCCTCATTCCAGAATAAAGGTGTCCTACACTTCCTTCCATAAAGCGCTTCATATGGTGACATTTTCAAGCTTGCTTGGTAACTATTATTGTATGAAAATTCTGCATATGGCAAGCTCTTGTCCCAACTTTTCCCATGTTTTAAAGCACAAGCTCTTAGCATCTCCTCTAAAATCTGATTAGTCCTCTCGGTTTGTCCATCCGTTTGCGGGTGATATGCTGAACTAAAATTCAACCTCGTTCCCAAAGCTTCATGCAGTTTTTGCCAAAAACTGGAAGTGAATTGTGAACCTCTATTAGAGACTATCTTCTTCGGAACTCTATGCAAACATACTATTCTTCCCATATACAGTTCGGCCAATTTCTCTCCATTATAGGTGGTATTGACGGGAATAAAGTGGGCTGACTTAGTTAACTGATCGACAATTACACAAATTGAGTCGTAAACGGATTGAGTACGTGGTAAACCAACTATGAAATCCGTACCGATCTCTTCCCACTTCCACTCCAGAATCTTCAATGGTTGCAATAATCCGGCTGGCCTTTGATGTTCCGCCTTGACTCGTTGACACACATAACAATGCTACATATTCAGCTATGTCCTTTTTCATACTATCCCACCAATAACTAGTATTCAAGTCTTTGTACATCTTCGTACAATCGAGGTGAATCGAGTATGGTGAGTCATGTGCCTCCTTTAGTATTGTCTCCTGAATATGCTTTACATTGGGCACGACAATCCTTTTTCCAAGCCATAAGGTACAATGTTCATCCTCATCAAATCAGAATTCTCTCCCTTCTTGGGTCCTTTCCTTGATTTCTCTGATTTCCTCATCCTTAGTTTGGCCTTCCCGAATTTCTTGCTCTAAGGTTGGTTTTAACTCTATAATATCCATCTCATTTACGAACCCGAGGTTCAACCGTTCAAACTCCTAACATAACTCGGATGGTAACTCTCAAACTGTGAGTTGATGACTTACTCCTTTTCTACGCAAAGCATCGGCCACTACATTGGCTTTTCCCGGATGATAGTTGATCCCTAAATAATAATCTTTGATGAGCTCCAACCATCTCCGTTGCCTCAAATTCAGATCTGTTTGTGTGAAAATATACTTAAGACTCTTGTGATCCGTATAAATTTCACACCTATGTCCAAGGATGTAGTGTCTACAAATTTTCAATGAGTGTATCACGGCTGCACGTTCCAAATCATGTGTTGGATAATTCTGTTCATGTTTCTTCAATTTCCTCGATGCATATGCAACCACTTGACCTTCTTGCATAAGCACGCATCCAAGTCCTTGTCTCGATGCATCACAATAAATATCGAAACTCTTGCTTACATCCGGTAATATCAAAACTGGGGCTGTAGTTAACCTCTTCTTCAACTCCTCAAAACTTTCTTGACAAGCTTGAGTCCAATGGAAAGCTTTTCCCTTCATTATCAATTTCGTCATTGGCTTGGCTATCTTGGAGATGTCCTTGATGAACCGACGGTAATATCCAGCCATCCCAAGGAAACTTATTTCCTTGACATTTTGCGGTGGTTCCCACTTCAACACGTCTCTCAGGTTTCCGGGGTCAACCGATACTCCTCCTCCTGAGATGATATGACCCAAAAAACGACACCTCTCTCAACCAAAACTTACACTTGTTGAACTTGGCATATAATTGATGCTCCCTCAATTTCTGCAACGTAAGCCTCAAGTGTTCCTCATGTTCCTTCTCATCCTTCGAGTACATCATAATGTCATCTATGAACACCACTACAAACCTATTCACGTACTCCATGAAGACCTTATTCATGTGGTACATAAAGTAGGCAGGCACATTTGTCAATCCAAAAGACATCACGGTGTACTCATAAGATCCATACCGTGTCCTAAAAGCTGTCTTGGGTATGTCCGATGTTCTAATCTTCATTTGAAAGTATCCCGACCTCAAATCAATCTTAGAGAAGACACAAGCACCCTTCATCTGATCAAACAAGTCTTCTATGCCTGGCAAGGTGTACTTGTTCTTGATGGTCACCTCGTTGAGAGGTCGGTAATCTACACACATCCTTTGGGATCCATCCTTTTTGTCCACAAATAGAACGGGTGCTCCCCAAGGTGAAGAGCTGGGCCGAATGAAACCCTTCTCTAGTAGCTCTTGAATTTGCTTCTTGAGCTCCGCTAATTCCACAGGAGGCATTCTATATGGCCTCTTAGATATAGGTGCAGTTCCAGGTATTAAATCAATAACAAACTCAATGTCTCGGTCAGGTGGCATACCTGGCAACTCATCCGGAAAAACATCCAAAAATTCACACACCACCGGAATCTGCTCAATTGCGGCACCATCCATATGATTCAGCTCCAATCGCTTCGGTGCGGTTTGAGATGCTTCAAATTCTACGGTGATCCCTTCTTCATTGGTCAACTTCACTATTTTTGTGGCACACTGAATAACTCCATTGTGCTTCCTCAGCCAATCCATACCAAGTATAATGTTCAATCCTTGAGAATCCAAAACAATGAGATTGGCGGAGAAGTCTACCCCCCTTATTCTAAGGCTTACTTTTGGACATACTATGTTTGTCCTCATCTCTCCTCCATGAGACTTAACCAATAGAGTAAACTTCATATGAGAGATAAGCAAACTATACTTGGCAACATACTTCGATGCAATGAAAGAATGTGATGCTCCAGAATCAAACAACATAGTCGCGAGGTTGGAGTTGGCGAGAAACATACCAATGACCACGTCATCCGCTTGTTGAGCATCCTCCGTAGAGACATGGTTCACGTTGCCACGAGCAAAATTCTATTGTCCCCGGTTTCCATGCGGCTGTCCTCCATTGGGTATTGGGTTTTGCCTCGTCACATTGCCTCCTTGACCAAGGCCTGACTTAGGACATTGATGTGCAAAGTGTCCCACTTCTCCGCAAGTATAGCACTTCTTAACTCCACCGGAATTATTGGGGCGAGATTGGTTTTGAACATTGGCACCGGGATAGTTGGCACGAGGTGCATAAGACATTGGAGGCCTAGGTGCTTGCAAAACAGGGTGCTGCTGCACAAACTAGGTTGGGGGTGGTGCAAATCCAGGGTGATGAGTAGGAGCAAAAGAGCTAAAGTAAGGCGCATTGGGCGGTGTGAAGCGAGGGCGCACATTACTTCCTTGCGGCTGTCCTTGATATGGCGCCTTCCTCTTGTTATCCTGTTCCATCTCACGAATCTTGTTCTCAACCACAATTGCTTTGTCCACAAGCTTCTTAAAGTTGGCATAATCACAGTTGAGCAATTGCACTTGGATCTCATTATTCAAGCCTCTCATGAACAAATATTGCTTTCGGCTATCCCGGCTAACATCCTCAAGCGCATATCTTGAGAGTTGAGTGGATTTATTGAGATATTCACCCACACTCGATCTTCCTTGCCTCAAGTTCTCAAATTCTTGTCTCTTCAAGATCATAACACCTTCTGGCACATAATGAGAACGGAGACTCTCTTTGAATTCGGCCCAAGTAATTCTCTCTTGGTTCCCATGAGCATTGCATAAGGAATCCCACCAATCCGCAGCTGCTCCAACTAGTTGATGAGAAGCGAAAAGCACTTTCTCCCAGTCACTGTATTGGACAATAGCTAGCTTCTTCTCCGAAGACTTGAGCCAATCATCCGCATCTATAGGGTCAACAGCTTGAGAAAAGGTTGGCAGCATAGTCCTCATAAACTCTCCCAACCGGTTATGAGGAGTTGGAGGTGGCGGTGGAGGCATGTGGGGCTAATTGTTGATGTTACCAGCCTGCAGCTGTCTCATAGTCTGTATCATGGTCTACATGAGCTGGTTTTGCATAGCCAATAGCTGCTCAATATTAATAGCTCCTTGGGCAGGTCCTTGTCCATTGTTGTTCTGAGGTACTCCATCGTTCTCGTCCTCATCATTGCCATCCATCTGGTTGCGAGTCCTCACCATCTAAAGAAAAGCAATAGGTAAGAATTAGAAAATGTCCCCAACTATATGCATCAAGGGATATGAAACTAGACAACTAACTAGCCTAAGTGGACATGGCAATGCTAAAGCACCCAAAAATCCTCTATTAATCACACAAGCAAACAATATATATAGCAAGCAGCACACCAAGCAAGAACACATCGAGTCTTGAGTGCTCCTATGTGCTCTAAAGTGTCCATTCTATCTAGGCTGCATCCTACGGTCAACCTGTGGCTCTGATACCAATCTGTGACACCCGGTTCTGAAAACGAACCAAGTGAACACATATGTGTGCCCAGGACGTTCAACATACATACACGGGTGCATTCACAAAAGAGTATACAGAAAATTACCACAGAACAAGATTAATTAACCAAATTTTATTACACGAACCATATCATCCTCGAATACATGTTCTAATAAATATTAATGACAAGTTCAACTAATGCAATGGAAACAAACTAAATAAGCAAACTAAACAGCTAGGCAGCATAAGCGATGGGGTCTAGTGCAGCTCTAATCAACACCACAAGCAAGCTGACGGTAGACACGGCCTAGAACTCCGCAATATTTCCATTAAACTCTCAATCCTGACCTGGAACTGTTGGGGGGGGATCGCAAGAGTGAGTACATGTCGTACTCAGCAAGTGTGGAAAGTATGACATGTGGCTAATTCAAATGACAAATACAATAATGGTTGAGTGTTGAAAAGTACATTAAAACATTTGAAAAGCAATATATTACATGTATATGAAATAAACCCATCATAAGCCATGTGGTTATCTTAATACCAGTCCATATTCCATATCCATCATCATATACCAATATCCATATTCAATACCAGGATTCAATTCATAACCATCCATAACCATAATACCAACCATAACCATCCTAAATCCCAATTTTCCTCTAATCATGTGAGGGTCTAGGTTGCTCATAACAGGGAGCACGACTATCATGATAGTTTTAGACACACTCTGCAGAGGTTGTACAACTTTACCCATGTGTTTGTGATTTTATCACCTTTCGATGACTATAGAATCTCAATTATGACGTCTCACACTTTCGTATGTGTGTGGCCAAGAGATCACAAAATAGCCTTTACAAATGGATTACTAGCCTATTTAGACCCCACTAAGGTTTCACCAGTGGCGATTTCTCCAACTGAGCACATCTTCAATCAAGGGCCCCCTCTTGAACCATTCGGATCCCAGGGTAGTCCCACCAATCATCAACAAACCCAATACGACTACCCCTTCCCCGAGCATCCTTAATGGTCCAAATAGCACTAGCAAAGCCCTAATTAATCAGCTACGCTGCACCCATACTTGGCCTCATGGTGGCACTTTAAATCCTGCATGGTCGCTCCACGAACCGGTCCTTAAATCTAAAGCAAACAAAACCACCATAACATCCAACCCAACCCCATATCAGGCTTGCTTAGATCACCCATTACCATATCAGATTTAACCAGTTCATGTCCACCACAATCTCATTAATGCATAATTAAATTAAGTAGTGTAGTTGTTTTCCCATCCCAATTAATTAAGCGAAGCAAAAAGGTAAAAATCTCATCCCGACTCTCTACTATATATTCCAGGTGACAAGGGTGGTTAAACAAAGCTAGTAAACTTCCTACCATAGGATTCCCATCAAATTGACACAAGCATGTAGTTTTTCAAACAAAACATTTATTTTAAAATAGGATCAATATGCTTCAAGGACACTTGCCTTCCTCTTAAGATTGATTTGAGTCAAAGCCTTCAAACTCTTGGTGCTGGAGATCCTCCGCGGCACTCTCTAGCGCAAATCTATCTAATCTGCACAATAACCATACAAGACAAGAAACAGAATCAAAGAGTGCACAAATATTACTCAATATGACATGACATGCATGACTAATGCAAATGCAAGGTATAACTTGATAATAGGTTGCTTTTAATGATCACTAATTAGTTCTAAAAGATTTAACAAGTTTATACAGGTTTGGATTTGATTAGATCAAATTTTAGAATTAATTCAACACAATTTAACCAGGAAAATCGGACTAGCCCGCTAGGGACCGGACAAGTCCGCACTTTACAGAATCAGCAAATTAGGGTTTTCTAGATCGACGTGAATTTGGAGATTAGGGGTTCAATTCATGTAAGAAAAAGAGAATAGAAGGTATATCAGGTGTTTATGACTCCAATCACTACAGGAATCCCGACGATTTGCGACGGCCGAAGCCGTCGCAAATAAGCCGGATGCCGTCGCAAATAAGCTATTTGCGACGGCTTTCTTTATTTGCGATGGCCTACGGCCGTCGCAAATATGTCATCGCAAATAAGCTTATTTGCGACGGCCACCGTCGCAAATAACCTTATTTGCGACGGCTAGGAGAGGCCGTCGCAAGTTGTTGCTGCGGGCTGGTGGGCCCCGCGACCTTATTTGCGACGGCTGGGCCGTCACAATTAAAGCTTATTTGCGACGGTACAGCCGTCGCAATTAAGGGCCACTATTTGCGACGGCCGTGCCGTCGCAAATAAGTGCAGAGGGCAGGGCCCACGTGTCCTCCTCCGGGACCCACGACTCTATTTGCGACGGCCTGGCCATCGCAATTAAGGCTTATTTGCGACAGCCAGGCCGTCGCAAATAACTGTGGCTTAATTGCGACGGCTAATACTCTTATTTGCGACGGTACTGTATAAAAAGCCGTCGCAAATAAGGTTTTTTATTTTTTTTTAAAAAACAGAAAACTCTAACCGGCTCGATGGCCAGATTCACAACAAACACAATATACACAGCATACACAATATATACACAGCATACACAAACATCATCACAATCACAAACTAAAATTCCGATACATCTCACATCGTCATCAACAAAGTAAATAAAAGGGCTCACTCGCCCATCTAACCTCCGAAGCCACCTCCGAAGTCGAAGTCGTCGTCGTCGCGCCTCAATCCAGGCGGCGGTAGCGAAGGCGACGGCGTTTGTGCAGCCGTCGCGGATCCCTGCAATTAATAAAACTTAGAGTTAGAATATATGCATCAAAATCTCTCTCCCTCCCTCTCCCTCTATCTTCATCTAGATCACCCTCTCTTCCTCTCTCTTTTCATTTCTCTCTTTGTCTCTCACTCTATCTTTCTTGATCACTCTATCTCTCTATTGCTATCCTTTTCCCTCTATCTTCCTCCCTCTATCTCCATCTACATCTCCCTCCCTCTATCTTCCCCTCTCTCTATCTCCATCTACATCTTACTCTCTCTTCATTTCCATCCTACTCTATCTATCTTTCACTCTTTCTTCTGTCTCCCTTTCTTCTATCTCTTTCTTTCTTCTATCTCAATCATTTTCTTCTATCTAACTATCTCTCTCTTTCATCTATCTCAATCTTATTACGCTGGAGAAGAAGGATTACATAGAGACTTACCTTACCCACTGAAGAAGGATCGCCTGGGAGGACCGGTGGTAGTACCGGTAGCTGGATTCCCAGACCCTGCGCCCGAGCGATGGCCTGTCATTGCAAACATTAAATGCTACCTATTAGTAAGTCATTTAAGATGAATTAATGAGAATTTTAATTTTTAGATTGTTACCTCCATTGCTTCCCGCATCTGCGCCAACGCTGCTGCCTGGGTTTGGATCATGGCCTCCATCGCCCTCCTTTCCTCCTCATGTCGCCTTTCATTTTCTTCTACAGTTTCTCGGAGGGACTGCATCTCAATGTCCCTCTGCGAGCGGCGACCTCCCGTACCCGAAGCCTGCGTGGAGCTGCCTCTCGCAGGTCTACCCGCCCTCGAGTCGACAACTCCGTCGAATATGGCGAGCCTATAAAAAAGAGAGTCAGTAATATGAAATTAAAATATCTTGAATACTTTGAATTGAAAACGATAAAATGACTTGCAAACTCACCTTCCGTGTGCTTTTCCACCACCGGTTGCATACGCGGCTTGAGGATCGATCGGTTGACGTTCCCAATCGAAATCCTCGCCGTGTATCTTCCTAGCCTCCTCCCCGTACTTAGCCTGCAAAACAATAAAATCGTGTAAGTTCAACAATCTATATAGTTATATGTAATATGAATGGTTTCTAAACTTACCAACCGCTCGGCTGCAGCCTGACTGCACCCCGTCGGCTGAGAAGGGTCCCTGTGACCTCTCTTCCAAACCTCAGCAGGGGTGGGCGGCACCCCCGTCTCGCGCTCCTGTCAATACGTGTTAGTACGAACAATATATTATTAATATATAAACATAAGTTACACACACTTACCATGCGTTTAGCTAAACGCAAGTGGTTATCTTGCCCGTGTCTGCTCTTCCCCTCCACCCCTCTGCAGTCTCGAGCCTTCCCGGACTTAGCTTTAAACTCGTCGCTAGCCCAGTAGCGACAAAGGGCCCGAAATGCATCGTTCCGACCCTGCAACCAGCTCACGTGGCCCTGCACATAGTTGAAAGTCGTTAAAAGTACCATCGAGGACATTATCAGAAAAAAATACTTACTACACTCCACGTACCTGCGCGTACTCCTCCTCCGTCAGGTGTCTCTCGCTCTCTTGCCGGAAGTGTAACACGTGCTGCTGGTTCGCCTTCAAGTGCTCATTAATAATTTGAACACGGGCGTTCGACAAAGCTTGTCGAAGCGCCTTGGCAGCGTTGAAGTGAAACACTCGCCTCGCATCCTCAAACATGCGACGGTCGTCCGGGTCCTCTAAAGTATATCTTGCCTGCGATAAAGAATATATTGAAGAGATGTGCACTAAAAGAGTTTAATAGTTGTAACTTAGAAACTTTTTTACATACTTACCATAAAATCGGCCCATACGGCCTCCTGAAGGTTGCCGTGCTCCTGGTGATGGACGCGTGCGTAGTCCTCCCACGAAAGAGCAGGCACTCCGTCGATGACCTCAGGATAGTGCAAACGCACTATGGACCCGAGGACACCATTCACCGGTCTCTGGTGTTTCTCACCGGTGAAAGACAAGTCGTCCCAACTCCTGTAAGATATTTATTCATTCATTCATTACTTAAGTAATCAAAAGAACTAAAATTGAAAACTATAATTTTTATTACCTGTCTCCGACTGGACGAATCACGATCTTCTGTGAAGGGACCGCGGGAGGACTGACAAAGTGAGTCCTCCTCGTCCTCCGCGTCTGCTGGGGCGCCACGTCAGGTGACCCAGACGGCTCCTCACCAGCCGAGTCAAAGGCCTCAGGAACAAAGTCATCGCCAGCCGGGAGCTGGCTGGCCGAGGGCTGACTCGCCGAGGGCTGCCTCGCCGAGTGCTGGCTGGCCGAGGGCTGCCTCGCCGAAGGCTGGCTCACCGAAGGCGCCGCAGCCTCTGAGTCAGCCGGTGAGGACTACAACATTCAAATGATTCATAAGTAAGTTTAATGTGAATTTGAATTTAAATAATTTGTCAAAAACGAGTGACATTTACCTGTGACGAAGCTCTAGAGCTGGTATGAACGTGCCCCAGCAGCTGAGAGCGTCTGCTGCCAGTCGACGAGGCACCAACGAAAGCGTCCTCAGGTCTAGAGGGGTAGAACCCCCTCGTCGGCGGCACCTTCTTACCCTTCTTTGACGCCATCCTATTGTAATTAGATAATTAGTAAATATGCAAATAAAATATATAAAATTCATGTTACTATCTTCAAGAAAACATTACTTGTAGTCACTTTCAAAATTCATCAACATCATTGTCATGTGTCTGTGCCCTACTCCTTCAACCAGCCCAACGATCTTCCATCGTGGCCTGTTCTAATTTTCGTTTTCGCGTATCATCTGCCTCTACATCTTCAACGTCTTCAACATCTCCAACTAATTGATCGAGTCCTGCACCAAGCTCGACGATAACCTACGAAAGTCCACATATGTGAGTCCAATTGTGTTCCTCTCCATAACCTACGAAATATCGAGGACGACCTTCATCAGGCACCAGTTTGTCCAACATATCAGAAATTTCTGACCCGTTGAGACGCTTCGGTGGTCCTTTAGTGACAACAGTGTTCTTTCGAAAGACATGCCTCTGCTACCTAAATATATGATTCGAGGGCAGCCAACGTCTGTGACAATCGAAGTAAGATATTTTGCCTCCATGAGTTAGTCGAAAGCAATCCGTGTCTGAAGCACATATCGGACACGTCAGACGACCGTGAGTGCTCCATCCGGAAAACATGCCGTATGCCGGCAAATCATGGACGGACCACAAATAAGCAGCTCGAAGGTTGAATTTCTGCTTCTTGTAACTGTCGTACGCTTCGACTCCTGTCAACAAGACTTTCAATTCTTCGATCAGCGGTTTTAACATCACGTTGAGACGTGACCCGGGATGATCAGGTCCAGGTACAATGAGGCTGAGAAACATGAACTCGTTCCTCGTACAAAAAGCAGGTGGCAGGTTGTACGGAATGACAAAGACAGGCCAACATGAGTATGGCGCGGCATTCGTACTGAACGGTGAGAATCCGTCTGTCGCTAATCCGATGCGAACATTCCTCGCATCACGAGAAAAGTCTGGATCGAAACGGTCTAGCGCCTTCCATGCATCACCGTCGGACGGATGCGTCAAGAATTCTTTGTTCTCACGTTTACCTTCTTTGTGCCATCTCATGTGTCTTGCGGTTCTTTTTGAAAGAAACATCCGCTTCAACCGAGGTGTCACAGGCAAGTAACGAAGCTGCTTATGTGCGACATCTGTCATCACATTATCGCCATCGTCATTAACAACTTCGACATACCTCGATTTACCACATTTCAAGCACATCTTCTCATTGGCGTGCTCTTTCCAGAATAGCATGCAGTTGTCTGGGCACACATCAATTTTCTCATACTTCATACCGAGACCAGATATCTTGATCTTTGACTGATACATATCTGGTGGCGCTTTGTGAGGTTGTGGAAGGATATCGCAGATCAATTTCATGAGATCATTGTAGCAGTTGATGGAAAAAAAAAGTACTTGGACTTAATTGCCATAAATCTGGTCAATAAAGCAAGTACGATCACAGCCATGTGTTCATGCAACGGCTCTTGTGATTTCTTCAGCTCCTCGAAGAACTTCTCTGCCTCATTTGTAAGAGGATCCTCCACTTCAAGAGCTTCTAACATCTCATCCATCCTATCAACCTCTGTTATATCATCATCCTCATCCACTTCGGCTATGACTCGAGAATTAGTCTCGCCGTGGAAGGTCCACACTTCATATTGTGGAGTGAAACCGTTTCGACATAAGTGAAACGAAAGCTCCAATCTTCTCAAAAACTTAGTGTTTCGGCATTTTGTACATGGGCACCGCACCATATCTTCCGTTGACAACGAAAATGCTCGATCCAAAAATTGATCTAACTTGATAAACCACTCATCGGAGTGACCACCATTTCTGCTCTTCCAGCCAGTATACATCCAACTGCGGTCTTCACCCATTTTTGACTCTGCAGTTTAATGCGAAAGAAATTGTCGTTAATGTATTGTTGTGTTATGTCACGGCCCTACAACCTAGGCAGATAGATCCTAAACCCACCCAAGAGTGACCGAGCGGAGCGTGCTCATGACGAGACGCGTGATCCAGATTCGAACGAAATTTCGGCAGCATAACCCCGCTGTTCTCCACTGCACGCCCAAAAATGGTGCAGCAGAGAACAACAGGGTTACGCCACCGAAATCTCGTCCAAATCCGGACCCACGTCTCGTCACAAGCCACGCCCCCTCGGTCACTCCGAGGCTGTCCAAAAAGGGACAATTCCGAACCTGCACGTCTCACATGCCAATGGCATGTGAGACGTGCCGATCCGAAACGGGTAATCAATTGCTATAGGTTACGTTGCTCATGTTCATTTATAAATCATTTACGAATGAGGAAAGAGAACGAGAGTGAGGAGAAAAGTGGGTCAGAGTTGAAAGTTTCATAGTTAGGGCCGTCCTCCGCTGCCGGCCTCTCCTCCGCTGTCATGATCGCCGCAGGCGATATGGCGTAGAATATCTCCTCTCTTTTGATATTTCTTCTGATACATTATCGTTTTAACCCGCTTATATATATATATATATTTATATTTATATTTATATATTTATATATATAAAGAATATTGAACATGCTAAAAGAAACATAACAATTAATCAAAATTTGAACATTTAATAACTTAATTCAATAACGATAAGCAGCAATGAACATAAACATTAAGAATACTAAAGAAAAACATAAGCATGCTTAACATCTACATAATCAATAACATTATCAACAAATTTGCATAACCAACATCATTAACAACTAAGCATAACCCACATCAAGATCGAGCAACAATTTCTACTCATTCGAAGATTGAACAATCCATATGAAGGGGGGAGTAGCTAATTGCTACTATAGCTAATTGCTACAAAAGTAACCTATTCCTTTCATTTTAGTTTGAAATGTTTGGCATGAGAATATGTGTTAACTCCATGATGCTTATCCTTTTGGTACTGAATGCATGTACAGCCACCACGCCAGCTTGAACCCAACTCAAGAGGTTCCAAGATGCCACCTCCAAAGGACGAGGATGATAGTGGAGGTGAGGAAGAGGAAGAAGAAGATCATGAAAATGCATTGTGTGGTGCATGTGGTGACAACTACGGACAGGATGAGTTCTGGATATGTTGTGATGCGTGTGAGACATGGTTCCATGGTAAATGTGTCAAGATCACTCCTGCCAAGGCGGAGCACATCAAGCACTACAAATGCCCGAACTGCAACAGTAGTAACAAGAGAGCCAGAGCATGATCCTAGAGGCATCCATTGCTTATGCCAGAAAGAAGAATTTGACTCCGCCGTAAACACCCTCATGGGACAGAATGCCCAATGGTGTGCATTCAGTTGTTTTCAGTTAGGACCAGCTGTAGGTTCTTGATGTGTCATTTCATATATGTTAATGATGTTTTAGATTTTTATTATTAGTATTTAGCAACTAACTGGACTCCAATGCCCCTTATCTGGACTCCAAATTGCTTTATGTACCTCAGTTGTGCATTGTATCACCGTGTATTTATGTCAGTTTTTTTTAAATGCTGTGTGCTGTTGCTCCTAGTTCATACTACTATTTTGCTTGCACGGGCTGCTCTTGTGTGTTTTGCCATCCTTCTAGTTCAAAAAACTTTGTTGACTTGAGCTCTATTTTGCACCTGCATCTGAAATTTTGTAAAACTGCCCAGCTACATGTACCAAGTTAAATCCAAAGTGTTGCCTGATTCTCTGTAGATTTTTGACACATTCACTAGATATCATCATGAATCCATGTCACTTTCACAAATTGGTGTATCCCCTCTACGACCAGCACACCATTTGTGCACCATATTCGGCCCTTTTTAATTAGTTTACAATCTTATTTGCATCACTCAAATTGATAATTGCTACAATCCATATTAACAACTATACAAGCTATTCTAAGCTACTATAGCTAATTGCTACTACCTCTTAACAAAATTGCTAGCTACATCTGAAAAAAAAACCTAAAACAGGGGGGGGGGGGTAGCACTGACCTCAAGATCGGGGCGCGGCTGTCCGGTCGGGGGCGCAGCGGTCCGGGCCGGCAGCGGCGACGCCGGTGGCGCGGCGGGCCGGAGGCGGAGGCGACGCCGGTGGGGGCCGAGGGCGGCGGGCGCAGAGGCGGGGGCGCGGCGGCGGTGGCGGGGCGGCGGTGGAGCCGGGGGCGTGGCGGGCCGGGGGCACGGCGGCGGGGGCCGGCGGGCCGGGGGCGCGGCGGCGGTGGCGGGGGCGCGGAGGCGGGGCCGAGGGCGGCGGGCGCGGAGGAGGGGCCGAGGGCGGCGAGCGCGGAGGCGGGGCCGAGGGCGGCGGGCCGGCGGCGGAGCCGGGGGCGCGGCGGCGGGAGCGCGGCGCGGCGGCGGGGGCGCGGCGGCGGTGGCGGGGGCGCGGCGGCGGCGTGTTGAGGAAAATGAAGGGTCGGGGTGGAGCTTCCCGATATAAGCCTTAATTTGCGAAGGCCTTGTTAATTGCGACGGCCTGGACTTACGGCCGTCGCAATTAAATCCTATTTGCGACGGCCTTTTAACCGGCCGTCGCAAATAAGGGTTTATTTGCGACGGCTCTGTTATTTGCGACGGTCCTAGGGTTTGCCGTCACAAATAACCGCTTATTTGCGATGGGCTGCTCTTGTGTGTTTTGCCATCCTTCTAGTTCAAAAAACTTTGTTGACTTGAGCTCTATTTTGCACCTGCATCTGAAATTTTGTAAAACTGCCCAGCTACATGTACCAAGGTAAATCCAAAGTGTTGCCTGATTCTCTGTAGATTTTTGACACATTCACCAGATATCATCATGAATCCATGTCACTTTCACAAATTGGTGTATCCGCTCTACGACCAGCACACCATTTGTGCACCATATTCGGCCCTTTTTAATTAGTTTACAATCTTATTTGCATCACTCAAATTGCTAATTGCTACAATCCATATTAACAACTATACAAGCTATTCTAAGCTACTATAGCTAATTGCTACTACATCTTAACAAAATTGCTAGCTACATCTGAAAAAAAACCCTAAAACAGGGGGGAGTAGCACTGACCTCAAGATCGGGGCGCGGCGGTCCGGTCGGGGGCGCAGCGGTCCGGGCCGGCAGCGGCGACGCCGGTGGCGCGGCGGGCCGGAGGCGGAGGCGACGCCGGTGGGGGCCGAGGGCGGCGGGCGCAGAGGCGGGGGCGCGGCAGCGGTGGCGGGGCGGCGGTGGAGCCGGGGGCGCGGCGGGCCGGGGGCGCGGCAGCGCGGGCCGGCGGGCCGGGGGCGCGGCGGCGGGGGCCGGCGGGCCGGGGGCGCGGCGGCGGTGGCGGGGGCGCGGAGGTGGGGCCGAGGGCGGCGGGCGCGGAGGCGGGGCCGAGGGCGGCGGGCGCGGAGGCGGGGCCGAGGGCGGCGGGCCGGCGGCGGAGCCGGGGGCACGGCGGCGGGAGCGCGGCGCGGCGGCGGGGGCGCGGCGGCGGTGGCGGGGGCGCGGCGGCGGCGTGTTGAGGAAAATGAAGGGTCGGGGTGGAGCTTCCCGATATAAGCCTTAATTTGCGACGGCCTTGTTAATTGCGACGGCCTGGACTTACGGCCGTCGCAATTAAATCCTATTTGCGACGGCCTTTTAACCGGCCGTCGCAAATAAGGGTTTATTTGCGACGGCTCTGTTATTTGCGATGGTCCTAGGGTTTGCTGTCGCAAATAACCGCTTATTTGCGACGGCCGGTCCGAAGGCCGTCGCAAATAAGCTCTTATTCGCGACGGCCACCTTATTTGCGACGGCCAGAGGCGGGCCGTCGCAATTTAAGGTATTTGCGACGGCTGGTCGTCGCAAATAAAATCGGCCGTCGCAAATGATCGCTTTTCCTGTAGTGAATGAATCGAGGATCTTGGAGACAACACTTGGATCTTGATGATCTCGGGTTGATGATGAACTTAGAGATGTGATGAAGAACGAAACTTGATGGATATCTTGATCCTCTTTCGTTTCCTCCTCTTCTTCTTCTTGCTTGGGATCTCCTTCTCCCTCCTTGATGGTGGCTCTCCACAAACTAGGGTTTGAGGGGTGGAAAAGTGGCAAATAGATGTCAAGCCAAGGGGTGGGGTTGTTTATATAGAGGTGGAGGCTAGGGTTAGATGGATTTCGAGTTTGAGATGAGTAGAATCCAGTTTAGAGTCCCACATGGGCTCTAAAAGAGTTAGTCACAACGTCCCTAGGCCCACTTAACGTAAAACCGAAGAAACAAGTCGTAAAACAAAGGATTAATTCAGAGTCGCAAAATATTGGACAAGTACAAAAAAGACCAGACTAGTCCGAAGTTAGTCAGAAAGAAATCGAACAACTCTCGCCAAAAATCGGACAAGTCCGACTTTAGTGAGAGAGGAAAACGGACAAGTCCGCTGGAACACCGGACTAGTCCGGTCAAGTCCAGGGACTTAGCAAATTTTCAAGGATTCTTGGAACACCGGACTAGTCCGCATAAGATTGGACAAGTCTGAAAGTGTCCAGAGGCAAAAACGGACTAGTCCGCAGCAAAAACGGACAAGTTCGATCGAGGTCAGTGAGAAATCGGACTAGTCCACACTTTCCAGAATTTTAAGTGCGGTTTCGTTCCAAATCAATTTTAAACTCATTCCTCTTTATGTGGATTAATGTTAAACATATATATGAGTGTATGTAGGGCATGATGCATGAAAATGAGGGTGTTACAGGCACCACCCAAGGGGATTACCGTCAACGTTTATACAGTGATGGTTGACGACGCCGGAGCAGCCAGCTCCGGCACCCCGAGGGGGCCTACTATTGACGACTCTGCGATGATGGTGGGCGATGTCGGAGCAGCCAGCTCCGGCACCACCCAAGGGGCCTGCCGTCAATGACTCTGCTGTGATGGTGGGCGACGCCAGAGCAGCTAGCTCTGGCACCACCCAGGGGGCCTGCCATAAACGTCTCTGCGGTGATGGTGGGCGACGCCGAAGCAGCCAGTTGTGGCACCACCCAAGGGGCCTGCCGTCAACGACTCTGCGATGATGGTGGACATTGCCAGATCAAGTGGTAGGTGTGCGTAGCCACCTAGCCACATCTATCGGGGGCCTCTAAGGGGGTTCCATAGGTAGGACGTAAAATGACGACAAATTGGCCATGTCAAATGTGTGATCGTTGGTTCCTCAAAAACTAACGAACTCGACAAAATTCTCCAATCCCTTACACAACTAAGGACTCAAAGTGACAGATTGAGAAGCACAAGACAAAGCCAACAAAGTGAAACATGAATTCAAATTCATTAACAGCTACTTGTACAAAGGGGCCATCACCGATTACAAAGGTGCACTGCCTGGGTGCCACCAGTCTCAACTCCTCTAGAATGAAGAGGCCATCTACTTGAAAAGGACCTAGACTTCGGCCCTCACCTCCTCCTCTCACTCATCAAAGGGCCTTTCTCTACTGACTCCAGCGGGATCATCGGGTACTAGCTCCGGAAGCACACCAAAACATGGGAAGCCACCTACTCTGCTAGCTCCCTTCATTCGACCTCCATCCGTCTCGCAAGGACAGTGTTCATTGACCCCAATGTGGAGCAGAGAGAGTCCAAGGCTGGGAGCAGCTGGGCCACCCCATGAGAAGGCTCCTCGCGCGGCACGGGACCAAGCTCGAGGGGTTCCAACACCGCCCCGGCACGGGCCAGGAAGTCCCAAATCCCTTGAGCCTCGGTTGCGCAGGGACCTAGAGGCCTTCTGCCTCTCTCTGCACCACTTCCTCCCGATCGGCGAGCTCCCAAGCACGACGCTCCAAGTCGTCCTCTTGGCGATTGATAGCAAGCTCTGAGTCCTGCACTACTCTGCGCCTCTCATCTAGCATGCTAAGGCTTTGGGAGACTTCTTCTTCCCTCACCGCCAAGTCCCGTTTTGCATCAGTAATGACAACCTTGCAGCAGACCAACTCCAGCCGCTTATCCTCGCACAGCTTAAGGTGGGCTTCAGCAACAGCATGGGCCTTCAGGACCTTCACCTCGAGCTCCTTATGCTTAACGTCGACCAGCTTCACCAGGTGCCACTCCTCAGCAAGTTGATCCCACTCTCAGGCAAAAGCAGCTCGCGTCTGGTGCAAGGCGGACTGGGTCGCGGCAACAGCATCGGAGAGGTGAATCGGCAAGGCCATCGCCACAGACGGCTGCCTCTCCGCCTCTTTTGCATACTCTATGGAAGATACCAATGCCTAAGGATCATATGGCTCCCCTGCTGGAGCTCCAAGAATCAGTGCGTCACTTCCCAGTGCCGAAGCACTCCCCCTACTACAAAGGTATCGCCGGCCGTCTGTGGTGAGTCGCCGTCTTGCGTGCCAATGACATCGGGCGCCAATGCAGTATTAGAGGCGGGCGGGTGTGCTCCACCAGGGGTAGCTGCGACGGCCAAGGTGGCCACCTCCTCGTCTGGCACCACCTCAGCCCCATCTGCTCCGAAGAAAGGAGGAGGAACATTGGCATCATCGGAAGCTGGTGCACCTTCAAGCGTAGCCTGCGGCACAGCAGACCTCATTTCAGTTCTGAGAAATGCGGGAGCAGCCAAGCCCACCCCTTGAAGCACCAAGGGCACTATGTCGGTCGACAACGGCCTGAAAAGTCAAAACCAACTCTGTTAGAGTGAAGAAACAATGAAAAATAGCGAAGAAAGAAGGTATGCCTTACTGTCGGGCCGGTCTGCTCCAAAGACCCTGGCCTCCCAGCTCGCGTGGCAAATCGAGGCCCCCTGGACATGACGACAAAGCTGGCACCAGCACTGAGACGGCTTGCGTCAACACGGCCATTGTTGTAGACTCCTCTGCACCTCCCACAGAACAAGAATCATCGCTAGAATTAGAGACCAGGTCAATGATGAAGGCTTCAGTTGCTCCAGCTCCCTCACAATGGGAGATTAGGGTGTCGTCCCCTCGCGTTAGCTTCCACCTCTTCGGCACAGTGGTGGTGGAAACGGCGACCAGGGTACGGGAACGCTTTCTCGGCATCGTGACTGGCGATGGCTGGCTATCCTCCACCCTATTGGAGGTTGTTGGGGACCCTACCTCCACCCTTTATGAAGGATGAGAGGTATACCCCAACCTTAGTTGTGTTGCAGTGTCGCACCGCTCCAAGACTGCCGAAGCCCCAGTCGTCTCTTCAGGGTGTAGACAAACAACACCAAACATGTTGACCTTCAGCATCAAGCTTCGCACTTCGTCCTATAGGCAGGGGTCATGGAGATTGGCTGGCAGTCGTCTGGGGTGGAGACGTGCTCATCATCAAAGTGTCGCAGGGCACCGCGTTCAACATCTCCTCCAGCATCTAAGGGATTGGGTCATCCAGATCCAGCCTACACGAGTCGTACGTGCCAGTGTAGACCTAGGTCCTGTACAGGCGCCTCTGAAGGGGCAGTGCGGTGATGCAAGAAGTCTGCCAGCACCATCAGGGAGGTCAAGCCCTTGTTCGCCAGGAACCAGATCCTCTTCAGCAATGGCTTCTACTCCTTCGTCAACCCCTAGAATGCTTCCAGGTGGTGGGATCGGAGGCCAGGCCTTGAGAGGCCATCTTCAGCAAGGCGTGGGCCTCGGTCCACACAATCACCCAATCTTCCCTCCAGCTACTCCACTTGCCCCCTTTCAGCAAAGTGATGTAGGTCCGGGAAGTCTTGTCCCGATGCCAGAAGTAGTAGGCTCCCACTTGGCTCATCGCCCTATTTTCGATGGTCTTCATCATAAAGAACAACTAGAACAGCTCCACTCTTAGTCGGTTGCCCACAAACACCTCACAAAAGTGTACGAACACAACAACCATGGTGGTGGAGTTCGGCGACAGGTGGTGAAGCTGCAACCCATACTCCTCCAGCACTACATGGAAGAACCCCGATAGCGGGAGCCCAAGCCCCGCAGACACGTAGGTGACGAAGAGAATAGTCTCGTCTTCGCAAAGGTCTTGAAGGGTGGGGGATTCGCAGTGGATCATCCATCCATGCTCTGTCGCCACCCAACAAAGCAGTCGCCTCATTGGCACCAGATCCTCAGCCATATGGAAACGAGAAGGCGGCAGTAGGGAGGCCATCGAAGCAAGCAAGAATGAGAGCTTTTGCAAAATGGTGAAGGCTTGGGCACTCAAGGAAGAAGGCGAAGGCTTGAGAGGCAGGATGTGAGTACGGAAGGAACTGTCCCCTCTAATAAAGGTTTCCTTTTTTATCACCCCCACAGCGCATGAGCACATCATGCGGATCGCCAAGGCTAGGCCCCCTGACAGAAGTGCTGGCCAAAGCGGTCAGCCACCTGAGAAGACATCCGAAGCGGTTCCCATAAAAACGGAGCAAACGTAAGTGCTATAGCTACATTGGGAACCGTTGTTGAAGGCACCGCGGAAGATAGAGATACTATGGCAAGCAAAGATCTCGTCACCATAGTCCCTCAACTAGGAGCGGACGAGTGGCTACGTTAGTAGAAATGACCACCGCTTCGACTGACCAAGACAACATTCAAAGGGCAGTGCCGGAAAACCTCGATAGGGCTCCACCATTAGATCATCACCTCCCCCCCCCAAGGGTGGACCCAGGGGCCATTGTTGGTAACCCACATATGGGGTATCCTCGCACATATGCTGATGGTACCTAGGTACATCCAGTGGTGCCACGTGTCTTGAAGGTGTCGGACCCAAACATTTCTCAAGTGCGGGATCCGGCACTGCCACGTTGACCTCAAAGATGGGACCCAGCTCATCTGGTGAGATGAGCTCCCAAGATGCCACATGTTTGGCCAGGACCTCATCCTACTATAAGGGTGGGATCTAGTGCAATCATGTGGCTTGAAGCACCAGGGCGAACGCCTCTCGCGGAGAAGGGCTCCAGAGCTGCCACATGCCTTGAAGGGCTCCATAGCTGCCACGTACCTCGAAGGGCTCTGGAGCCGCCATGTGCCTCGAAGAATCAAGCCTAGCCTCCCCGGGAGTGGCCAGCTCCGAAGCTTTCACTTGTCCTGCAACTAACCCTGGGCAGTGGGGTGCGGAGCTCAGGGATGGTGCACCCCGTCTAAATCAAGCATTGAAGACAGGCACCCACCTCCGGCGGATAAGTGGAGCACGCCAACGGTCAGAGACCGTTGCGCCCAATCACATCATAGTCAAGATGTCGCAGGCCTACCCTGCTGCGCCAAGTGGGTAGCTTACGGTGACAAGATAGACGGATGGAACATCCCCTGACACCATCAGCGACTATGCATGGGCCACTGGCGACTGAGGCGACAAGACGGTGAGTTTTCAAGCCACGGTAAGAGGAGGCTTATGAGAGAAACAATAGATCTTTAGGATAAGATCGCCTCGGGACCACCTGTCTGGCCCCAGACCCCACTTATAAGGAGTCTGGCCTTGTCTATAAAAGGACCAGACTGCCACTGTTACAAAGGACCCCCAATCTACGCATTTACACATACACACTCACCAGCAATACAACCTCGCCGTGGAGTAGGGTATTACGCTCTTGCGGCCTGAAACACATAAAAACCATAGTCTCACAATATCATACGTGCAATCCCTCGACAGAGGACTAAGCCCTATCGATCAAAGAACCTCTGCGGGCTTCTCCATAGCAGATCTGGGGGAAGTGTCGCAATAACACTTCGACGGCCACCTTACTTGGTATAAATTTAAACAAGTACCTAGAATTTCATAAGCATTGTTTAAATTATCTTAGACATTCTCCGCCTAGGTTTAATAAAGAATGCTTATGAAATGACTCTATGGTTGAATTGATATGTGGCCACCTCCATAAGTTTGATTTGAAACTCGTTCATGAATCACTAAATTTCTAATTTCTATGGATTACATTAAATCTTTTCGGGGGTATAAAAAAATTTGAGAGTCTTGTTTGCCATGCTCCAAATGATAGATAATTGCTCTTGTAAAAAGTAAAGATGGTTCGAAAATTAAGATGAAGGAACCCATAGGGTGTACATCTATCACTTGCATTGCTATAAGTAGGGGCTCTAGAAAATGTGCAAATTGATTAATTTATAAAGCTCCACTCTTATATCAGTGAATGACACATTCTTATGGATGCACTCAAATTTGGATCCAATGTATCTTTGTTGTTTTTCTTCCCCCAATGTACAAATGAAATCCGATCATCTAACCCGAAGTTTTAGTTGTACAAGTGTCGAGAGCTAACCATCCCTCTCTATCCAAGAGGGGAAGCTTGTAGGAGTAATGTTTTTATATAGGCATACAAGAAGTCAATTTGAAGGTACCATTTCAACACCTTTTGGCCAATGAGTAACCAATCATGGTTGAACCCTATCAGGATTTAATCCCCAGGGACAATCATAGCTTTACAAGGCTAGAGGTTTGACATGGAAACCTTCCATGAGCAACCACGGGGCTACCATTAATAAGTGGGGTTTCTATGATCCCACTAATCTAAGCACCCATTCAAGCTCAAGGGAGTTGCCACCTTCATTGGGTGCACATTGTTCCTCTGTAGCTAAAGGATATTTTAACCATAGCCAAGGAACGATAGATCACAACCAACACCTGTTGGGTGCATGTTGTTTCTTTGTGGCTAAAGGTTCTTTTGACCTTAGTCAAGGAATGGCAGATCACACCAAACACATGATGGGTACACCTTATTCCCTTGTGGTTAGATGTTATCATGACCTTAGCCAAGGAATGAAGGATGACACCTGACATATAGGAGACCTTGAGGTGCGGATAAGCGGCATCAACAACACTCTTCTCGACCACACTCATGGCACCCATGGGAGGCAACACAACATCGATACTCAAACCTCAAATGTCAAAGCCACTATGCATCAAGGTTAGGCCAACCTCATGGCCTACCTTCGTTGTTAGGGGTTTCAACCCCTATCGCGGGCCTTGACGAATAACAAGCTTGGGAGAGGACCCCCACTTGAGGCAACTTGTATCACACCTCATTTGCATTCCTTTACTTTATTTCTTTCTTTCCACCACATTTGCATCTAAACAAATAAAATAATGTAGTATAGGTTAGGTTAAAAAAATAAAAGATGTGTGATACGAATATTTTACTTTGCATAAGTTGAAATGATGAATAGTTGCTCTGTTTTATTTTCTCTAGTCCCTTGCATACAACTTAGTATTCTGCAAGTATTGTGTTATTTGGCTTACAATTTCCTTGCCTTAAACTTGTAATTTGTGGGTAGCAAAGGCTAAGTCCAATTCTAGGTTGTTGTGGTTATAGTGATATGAGGTGATATACCCTAGTTGAAAGTGAAACTTGATTTCTTGGAGAAACTTTAAAATGGGAGTTCCTCATTTGATAGAAATTCCTACCAAAGACATATAATGATTTGAATTTGATAAACCCTATGCATATGCTATGGCCTTCATATTGAGCCTACTCAAACTAGTATAGACCTATGTGTGAATCTTTTCATGCTTTTAAGATCAAGATTGCACGGGCACATGCTAAACTTCTACACTAGAAGTTAGCAAAATTCCATCATACCATTCCATCATCAACAGATACTCCATGATTTCATGCATAATACTCTCTTCAAAATATTTGAAAAGAAGAGAGGAGTAGAAGACATGGCTACAAGAAAAATAAAAAGAAAAATGCATGCTCATGTATAAGAGCATGAGAAAAAAAGTAGCCATGTTTCATCCTCACAAAAAAAAGATTGCATACAAAGGAGTCATCTTCGTATTTCCACTCAACAAATATTCCATCACACTTGCATAAATCTTGGGGGAGTTTGTTGACGGCCGTTATATACCAATTTCGACTGTCAATGTAACTCAACTATGTGAGGGAATAAATATTTCATACACACATCATAGTTAGAAATAAACTAGTTCCACTTGTACTTGGAGAAATTGGTGCATGCAGGTATTCTATAAAGATTTAAGGTGAATGCATGACCACATAGCATGGAAACATACTTTCGACAAATCAGATGATGTGATGTGGCCCCTCGTGGCTCCAATGGCCCACTTATAGGCGGGTACCCACATGTTTTCACCCCGATTCATCTAGAAGGTCAACAAGGGACCACATATTAGCGTCCAGGAGAAAGTAGGGCCGAGTGGGGCCACCCTCAGTTCGGGTGACTAGGGAGGCCGGCTGAACTGGTAAGTGCGCAAAACTTGGTCCACTCACACGTGTCGACCTCTGGTGGCTTCCTTGATGCAAGAGTAAGTTAAAGCCCAGGAGATTGCGCGTGAAACCACCTTAGTGAGTGTATAAATAGGGGGAGTGCCTCACCTCACTCCACACACACTACTCAAGCATTCTCTCTTCTATACACTAGTTCTCCTAGTTCCTTAGTGGAGATTAGGCTGTAGAGAGGAGCCTCTAGTCCCATGTCCAAATTGGGAAAGGTATGACTCATGTATCTTTTCTTTACTTTGTGACTTTATGTCTTATTATAATATTATTATTAGTCTTTATTTATTCAAATACTTGGACAAAGTGTTCCTTATTTGGTTGTGGAGTCCATGCATGTGGTAGGTGTAGATGTTATTATGATCTAGTCATAATGTTCATATCTTGTTATCATAAATATCATACACCACTACTATAGCCTAATTAGGTAATAATATGATTATGTTAATATGAATATTTTAGTGCTTGGTCCAAACATTGGTTCAACGATGTTTAGGTTAGTCATTGTCTTAGGATGGATCTTGTATTGCAACTTTTAAGGTATTTACTTAACATGTAAGTGTGGTGCTTAGATAGTTAAGTAGCGTTGGATGTCTCGTAGACCCACAGTTTGTAGGGGTAGATGGCAGGTGGTGAAAGCCATGGCTGTCCCTTGTAATCCCCCACGTTTGTCTGTGCCACAGGTTCGTGGCAAGAATCGTCCGATGTTGTCTGGGTAAACCTGAGCCCGATACATTGGAGCGCTAAGTCCTAGTATTCACCATTAGCATATTTATGTCTACACTATTAGGCTATGTATATTAGTAAGTAGATCATAGTAGGAGTAGTCCCTTTTCATAGCTTAACCCTCACTAGGACAACCTTATCCTTTGAGTAGATTGCTTAGGTGTGTGTCACACTACCCATATTATCATCCTACCCCTATTCTGATAAATACTTAGTACCCTATACCTTGATCATAATGATAGTGTTTACTATACTTCACCGCCTTCCTCTGGGATAAATACGATACCCTTAGAAATACTCTTGGGTGAAATGCTATAACGGTATCTTCCGTGCGCTTGCGGATCTCATTTCCAACCGAAGATGATCTATGGAATTAAGAAATACCAACACTCATCTGGAGTCATCCTTTTGGAAGTTGGGACTCTCTCGGATTAGGGTTCATAGGGTGACATTGGGGGGCATGAATGCCCTAATCAACCTCTTCACCACTTCATGATCCGTCCACTTCTTGCATCTGTACGGCCGACTCTTGTTGATGATGGTCTTGAGCCGGTTGTACATCTCTTGAGGGGTATCACCATATTCCATGGCAATTCCTCCAAGTTATCCCTCGATCATCTCTGTCTTTGCCTCCCGCACGGATTGGTTGCCTTCATGAGTGTTGATGGTCCTTAAATGCTAAATTTCACCGTCAATTCACCGCATAAAAATTATAAATTGAGAACACAGCATAGTGGTAGGGGTTAATACTAACCAATTCCACAAGTAATAGTATCTATTGTAGGATCCGAGAGCATGTAAAAAGCTACCAAGGGGAGTGAATGGTAGATTAAAAGTTTTTAAGCAGAAGCTGTAAAAACCCCTCGGTCGAAAAACAATCTGATAAAGAAACTGTGTGTGCGACTATTTAAGATATGTTCAATCGTGACAAAACCAGTACAGATTGTATAGAATCAAGTCACGAAGACACGACAATAAGAACCATGAAAATTCATCAAAAACTCATGTTATGATCAAAAGATTGAGCAAAGGTCAATCTGTGCTACCCGAGTTGAAATCAGATCAGTAATGCTGCAAAGAAACTTGTGTAACTCAAAAACCGCAAATCCAATGACTGTGAAATTTTCAAAGATGATAGACCATCAAGTTGTGAAGACAACACAAAAAGAATCATGTCAATCGGATAAGTAAAATATGAGTTATGATTGAAACATTGATGCTGTCCAGAAACTCAACGAGAAAAACTTGCCAAAAACAAGTCGGACGAACAAGGCACAAAAACTCCTCTAAACTACAAATTTTATTGATCAAAACACAAGATGAAAAGCCCCAAAGTCGTACATCACAAGCTCTGGCCTCCCTTAATTATATAAACAGCCCTAATGCAACTCCAATCCAACTAGGATTCTGGACCCACATAATTAATTTAGGACAACATGCCATCCAAGTTTTTGATTTGTGTGATATGGTGAGTAAAATAAACCCATGGACAAAACCATCATTGCTTGAACTTATTTTGATTTTGGCACAATTTTGAAGTCTTAAGGTTTTTCCTTCCTCTCTCATTGTAATTTAAATACCCACCAAGGCCATACAATACAATTGTTAAAAACCACATGCATATTGAGTGACTTTGCATTTTCATTGAACTTTGTCAAACTCTTGACCCTATTGAGTGACTGGTATGAAATCTTTTATTATAAATTTCTTGTGCACCCCACCATATTCTATGATTTTCATCCATCCACCATCTAAAGATACTCCATGCAAATTTTGCAAAATCCTCTCGCGTGAAAAAAAATGCATAAAAAGGAGTAGAAGGTATGGCTATAAGAGCGCTTGAAAAGAATTCAAAAAAAGAGAAGAGAGAGAGCCAATAAGTAGCAATTCTTCATCCTTGCACTAACAAAAAATAATCAAATGGGAGTTATCACAATCAATCATCATCCACCATCCATAATAAATGCACAAGAATTTCCCTAATCATTGTCTTTTATGGCATGATCTTCTTATAAGGATCTAGTTTTTGAGTTAGTAATATATGGATTGCAAGTGTGCTACCTTTTAGCCCTACCAAGCTCCAGAAAAAGCCATATTTAGTTGTAGGGACAAAATTGGCAATTTCATGCCAAGGCAAGGATTCAAACACTTTGAGTGGATTGAGATAATCCAATTTAGAGGAAAAAGGAATTATCCTTCTGACATTCGAAATATAGCAATTTTCGAAGTCATTTCAGCAGGAGGTAATTCGGGTAAGATGCACTTAACTGTTCCACCTCTCATACGCCCAAGATGATGTGGTAGCCACGCTACAAAGGGTTCATGAACAAAGGTATGAATTGAAATACTTTGTATACATATTTCATATTCATAGAAAAATTTTAGCTTAGCACTTAGTTCTTCTTGCCTTCACTCGAGGGCGAGCAAAGGACCAAGTGTGGGTTAGTTTGTTGACGGTCCTTAAATGCTAAATTTTACCATCAATTGAGAACACAACATAGTGGTAGGACTTAATACGTACTAATTCAACAAGTGTTAGTGTCTATTTACATGCAGGTGAATTAAGCCCCAAAATACCCAAGAATTCACGGAGTAATCCTAAAAGATATAATTCTTTTTTTTGACGCAAATGGCAGGAGCTCTGCCTTTTCATTAAAGAAAAAGTAAATTAGAGAAATAAAAACACGAATATAGATATAGGCAGCCTCAACTGCCACAACCAACACACAACAGACACAAACAAACACATACCAACTTCCTAGACTGAGAAGAAAGTACACCACAAACTAGATAAATAGTAGTAAACTCTATGTCCCGATGACCAGCCGCTAATCATTGAACTTCCTAGCTGCTCAATGGCAAACAAACTGCAAAGAGGAAGAGGTGAGAGAGAAGAAGATCCGCTCCTTCTCTACAGCACTGCCACCATCCAAGCAGTTGGGAGGTTAATCATAAGCGACCAGTCATCTCGTTAGCAGGTTAAGATGGAATGAAAAGGACCTCCAAAAATGACGCCTCCAACGAGGAACACGACATAGTAATGCCATCGTCGCTTGTCCAGTGGACTTGGATTTTCACCCAGAGGGAGCCAGCAGGTGATGATAACTACAACATCCACAAGGAAATCACGATGTCCACAGAAGTCGTTGTTGTCGGTCCAACCACCGTCGGACAAGGCTTTCGCCTATACTAACTATATCTACCTGCTACATAGAGGCCGCCGCCTTGCGACGCGCCGTCTTCCACCCAATGCCAACTGCGCCGCACTCGTCAACACCATCGTTGCATCACGATGAACACGCCGCACCGAAACAGCCAACTGTGTTGCACAACCTCCAGGGTCCTCGATCTCCGCTCACCTTGTAGTCGCTGTGCTCTGAAGGTTGAAACACTGACTTCCAACCATCCCAAGACAACCAGACTCTCCACAGACGTCAGCTCCTATGAGCCCTGTTGCCCAGATCAGCCGTCGTAGGTGCCCCACTGGCCTTGCCGCTCAGACCCGCCGTCGCAGGCGCCCCACTCGCCCTGCCGCCCAAGTCCGCCGTTGCAGGTGCACCACCGGCCCTGCCGCCCAGATCCGATTTCACGGGCACCTATCGGTTGTGACACCCGGTTTCGAAAATGAACCAAGTGAATGCATTTGTGTGCCCAGGAGGTTCAACACACATACACGAGTGCATTCACAAAAGAGTATACAGAAAATTACCACAGAACAAGATTAAATAAAAAAATTTATTACACAAACCATATTATCCTCGAATACAAGTTCTAATAAATATTAATGACCAGTTCAACTAATGCAGCGGAAATAACTAATTAAGCAAACTAAATAGCTAGGCAGCAAAAGCAATATGGTATAGCGCAACTCCATGCAACACCACAGGCAAGCTAACGGCAGACATTGCCTAGGACTCTGCATTATCTTCATTATATTCCTAATCCTGACCTGCAACTGTTGGTGGGGGGGGGGGGGTAGCAAGAGTGAGATGTTGTACTCAGCAAGTGTGGAAAATATGACATGTAGCTGATACAAATGACGAATATAATAATGGTTGAGTGCTGGAAAGTACATTAAAACATTTGAAAAGCAATATATTACATGTATATGAAATAAACCCATCAAAAGCCATGTAGTTATCATAATACCAGTCCATACTCCATATCCATCATCATATACCAATATCCATATTCAATACCAGAATTCAATACATAACCATCCATAACCATAATACCAACCATAACCATACCAAATCCCAATTTTCTTCTAATCATGTGAGGGTCCAGGTTGCTCATAATCGGGAGCACGGCTATCATGATAGTTTTAGATACACTCTGCAGAGGTTGTACCACTTTACCCACGTGTTTGTGATTTTATCACCTTTCGATTACTATAGAATCTCAATTATGCTGTCTCACACTTCCGTAGGTGTGTAGCCAGGAGATCACAAAATAGCCTTTACAAATGGATTACTAGCCTATTTAGACCCCATTGAGGTTTCACCGGTGGCGATGTCTCCAACTGAGCACATCTTCAACCAACAGCCCCCTCTTGAGCCATTCGGATCCTAGGGTAGTTCCACCAATCATCAACAAACCCAATCCGACTACCCCTTCCCCGAGCATCCTTAATGGTCCAAATAGAAGCAGCAAAGCCCTAATTAATCACCTACGTTGCACCCATACTTGGCCTCGTGGTGGCACTGTAAATCCTAGATGGTCGCTCCACGAACCGGTCCTTAGATCTAAAGTAAGCAAACCACCATACATCCAACCCATCCACATACCAGGTTTTCTTAGATCACCCAACACCACATCATATTACCCAGTTCATGTCAACCATAATCTCATTAATGCATAATTAAATAGTATAGTTGTTTTCCCATCCCAAGTAATTAAGCGTAGCAAAAGGTAAAAAGCCCATCCCGACTCTCTACCATAAATTCCAGGTGACAAGGGTGGTTAAACAAAGCTAGTAAACTTCCTATCATAGGATTCCTATCAAATTGACACAAGCATGCAGTTTTGCAAACAAAATATTTATTTTAAAACAGAATCAATATGCTTCAAAGACACTTGCCTTGCTCTTGGGATTGATTAGGATCAAGGACTTCAAACTCTTGGTGCTGGAGATCCTCCGCGGCACTCTCTAGTGCAAATCCGTCTAATTCGCACAATAAACATACAAACAAGAAACACAATCAAAGAGTGCACAAATATTACTCAATATGACATGACATGCATGATTAATGCAAATGCAAGGTAGTTCATGTTAATATATTGCTTTTAATGATCACTAACTAGTTCTAATAGCTTTTAACAAGTTTATACAGGGATGTGATTTGGTCTAATTTTAGAATTAATTCAACAGAAATCAACAAGAAAAATTAGACTAGTCCGCTAGGGACCGGACATGTCTGCACTTTACGAGATCAGCAGATTGGGGTTTTCTAGATCGACATGAATTTGGAGACTAGGGGTTGAATTTATGTAAGGAAAAGAGAATAGAAGGTATACCAGGTGTTTAGAACTCCAATGAGTCAAGAAACTTGGAGACAACACTTGGATCTTGATGGTCTAGGGTTGATGATGAACATGGAGATGATTTGGTGATGAAGAACGAAACTTGATGGAGATCTTGATCCTCTTTCGTTTCCTCCTCTTCTTCTTCATGCTTGGGATCTCCTTTTCCCCCCTTGATGGTGGCTCTCCATGAACTAGGGTTTTGGTGGGTTAGAAAAGTGGCAAATAGATGTAAAGCTAAGGGGTGGGGTTGTTTATATAGAGGTGGAGGCTAGGGCTAGATGGATTTCAAGTTTGAGAGGAGTAGAGGCCGGTTTATAGTCTCACATGGGCTCTAAAAGAGTTAGGCATGATGTCCCTAGGCCCACCTAACGTGAAACCCAAGAAACAAGTCATATAAGAAAAGATCAACTTGGAGTCACGAAATATCGGACAAGTCCGTAAAGGACCGGACTAGTACGAAGTTAGTAAGAAAGAAATCGGACAAGTCTGGCCAAAAATCGGACAAGTCTGACTTTAGACAGAGAGGAAAACGGACAAGTCCGCTGGGACACTGGACTAGTCTGGACAATTCCAGGGACTTAGCAAATTTTCACGGATTCTTGGAACACCGGACTAGTCCGCATAAAATCGGACAAGTCCGAAAGTGTCTAGAGGCAAAATCGGACTAGTCCGCAACGAAAACGTGCAAGTCCGTTTGAAGTCAGAGAGAAATCGGACTAGTCCTCACCAAAATTGGACTAGTCTGCACATCTCAGCATTTAAGTGCAGTTTTGTTCCAAATCAATTTTAAACTTGTTCCTCTTTATGTGGATTAATGTTAAACATGTATATGAATGTATGTAGAGCATGATGCATGAAAATGTGGGCGTTACAAACCGACCCCCCTTAAAATGAATCTCGCCCTCGAGATTCAACGCGGAAGAGAAGAGATAGGGAATTTCCTTCTTGATATCATCCCCCAATTCCCACATTGCTTCTTTTTCTGTGTGTTGCTTCCATTGAACTTTACACCATCTAATAACCTTGTTCCTTGTGACCCTCTCCTTAGTTTCCAAGATTTTGACCGGTTGTTCGGCATAAGTCAAATCTGCTCCTAATTCCAATCCTTCCACTGGCACTTGTTCTTCCGGTACTCTCAAACACTTTTTGAGCTAGGAGACATGAAAGACATCATGTACATCCGAAATATGAGTTGGCATCTCTAACTTTCCTATTATTTTGTCCAAAATCTTGAATGGTCCAATGTAGCGAGGTGCTAGCTTGCCTCTTATGTTAAACCTCTTATGATCTCTCATCGGTGACACCTTGAGGTAAACAAAATCTCCCACTTCAAAGATTAATTTCCTTCTCCTATTGTCCGCATAGCCTTTTTGTCTTGATTGGGCAGCCCTCAGGTTTTCACGAATTATTTGGACTTGCTTTTTGGCTTCTTGCAACACATCCAGACCAAATACTTGAGTTTCTCCTTCCTCATTCCAGAATAAAGGTGTCCTAAACTTCCTTCCATAAAGCGCTTCATATGTTGACATTTTTAAGCTTGCTTGGTAACTTTTGTTGTATGAAAATTCTGCATATGGCAAGCTCTTGTCCCAACCTTTCCCATGATTTAAAGCACAAGCTCTTAACATGTCTTCTAAAATCTGATTGGTCCTCTCGGTTTGTCCATCCGTTTGAGGGTGATATGCTGAACTAAAATCCAACCTCGTTCCCAAAGCTTCGTGCAGTTTTTGCCAAAACCTGGAAGTGAATTGTGAACCTCTATCCGAGACTATCTTCTTCGAAACTCCATGCAAACATACTATTCTTCCCATGTACAGTTCTGCCAATTTCTCTCCATTATAGGTGGTCTTGACGGGAATAAAGTGGGCTGACTTAGTTAACTGATCCACAATTACCCAAATTGAGTCGTAACTGGATTGGGTATGTGGTAAACCAACTATGAAGTCCATACCAATCTCTTCCCACTTCCACTCCAGAATATTTAGTGGTTGCAATAGTCCAGCTGGCCTTTGATGTTCCGCCTTGACTGGTTGGCACACATCGCACGGTGCTACGTATTCAGCTATGTTATTTTTCATGCTAGCCCACCAATAGCAAGTCTTCAAGTCTTTGTACATCTTGGTACAACCGGGATGAATTGAGTATGGTGATTCATGTGCCTCCTTTACTATTGTCTCCCGAATATGTTTCAAATTAGGCACAACAATCCTCTTACCAAGCCATAGGGTACCATGTTCATCCTCATCAAACCTGAATTCTCTTCCCTCTTGGGTCCTTTCCTTGATTTCGTGGATTTCCTCATCCTTTGTTTGACCTTCCCGAATTTATTGCTCCAATGTATGGTTTAACTCCATCATATCCATCCCATTTACTGATCCAAGGTTCAACCGTTCAAACTCCTTACATAACTCGGATGGTAACTCTCGAACTGTGAGTTGATGACTTACTCCTTTTCTACTCAAAGCATCGGTCACTACATTGGCTTTTCCCGGATGATAGTTGATCCCCAAATCATAATCTTTGATGAGCTCCAACCATCTCCGTTGCCTCAAATTTTGATATGTTTGTGTGAAAATATACTTAAGACTCTTGTGATCCTTATAAATTTCACACCTATGTCCAAGAATGTAGTGTCTCCAAATTTTCGACGCATGTACCACGGCTGCAAGTTCTAAATCATGTGTTGGGTAATTCTGCTCATGTTTCTTCAGTTGTCTTGACGCATAGGGTACCACTTGACCTTCTTGCATGAGCACACATCCAAGTCATTGCCTCGAGGCGTCACAATATATGTCAAAACTCTTGCTTACATCCAGCAGTACCAAAACTGGGGTTGTTGTCAACCTCTTTTTCAACTCCTAAAAACTGTTTTGACAAGCTTGAGTCCATTGGAAAGCCTTTCCCTTTATTAGCAATTCCATCATTGGCTTGGCTATCTTGGAAAAGTCCTTGATGAATCGACGGTAATATCCAGCCATCCCAAGGAAACTCCTTATTTCCTTGACATTTTGCAGCGGTTCCCACTTCAACACGTCTCTCACTTTCTGAGGTCAATCAATACTCCTACTCCTGAGATGATATGACCCAAAAACGACACCTCTCTCAACCAAAATTAACACTTGTTGAACTTGGCATACAATTGATGCTCCCTCAATATCTGCAATGTAAGCCTCAAGTGTTCCTCATGTTCCTTCCCATCCTTCGAGTACATCATAATATCATCAATAAACACCACAACAAACCTATCCAAGTACTCCATGAAGACCTTATTCATGAGGTACATAAAGTACGCAAGTGCATTTGTCAATCCAAAAGACATCACGGTGTACTCATAAGATCCATAACGTGTTCTAAAAGCTGTCTTGGGTATGTCCGATGGTCTAATCTTCATTTGAAAGTATCTCGACCTCAAATCAATTTTAGAGAAGACACAAGCACCCTTCATATGATCAAAGAAGTCTTCTATGTGTGGCAAGGTGTACTTATTCTTGATTGTTACCTCGTTGAGGGCTCGGTAATCTACGCACATCCTTTGGGATCCATCCTTCTTGTCCACAAATAGAACGGGTGCTCCCCAAGATGAAGAGATTGGCCGAATGAAACCCTTCTCTAGATGCTCTTGAATTTGATTCTTGAGCTCCGCTAGTTCCATAGGAGGCATCCTATACGGCCTCTTAGCTATAGGTGCAGTTCCAGGTATTAAATCAATAACAAACTCAATATCTTGATCAGGTGGCATACCTGGCAACTCATTCGGAAAAACATCCAAAACTTCACACACCACCGGAATCTCCTCCATTGTGGCACCGTCCATATGATTCAGCTCCAATTGCTTCAGTGCGGTTTGAGATGCTTCAAATTCTACGGTGATCCCTTCCTCATTGGTCAACTTTACCATTTTCGTGGCACACTCAATAACTCCATTGTGCTTCCTCAACCAGTCCATACCAAGTATAATGTCCAATCCTTGAGAATCCAAAACAATAAGGTTAGCGGAGAATTCTACCCCCTTATTCTAAGGCTTACTTTTGTACATACTATATTTGTCCTCATCTCTCCTCCAGGAGACTTGACCAATAGAGTAAACTTCATATGAGAGATAGGCAAACTATACTTGGCAACATACTTTAATGCAATGAATGAATGCGATGCTCCAGAATGAAACAACATAGTCGCAGGGTTGGAGTTTGCAAGAAACATACCAATGACCACGTCATCCACTTGTTGAGCATCCTCCGTAGAGACATGGTTCACATTGCCACGAGCGAAATTCTACTGTTCACGGTTCCCTCGTGGCTGTCCTCCATTGGGTCTTGGGTTTTGCCTCGGTGCATTGCTTCCTTGACCAAGGCCTAACTTAGGATATTGATGTGCAAAGTGTTCAGCTTCTCCGCAAGTATAGCACTTCTTAACTCCACCATAATTATTGGGACAAGCTTGGTTCTGAGCATTTGCACCAGGAAAATTAGCACGAGGCGCATAAGGCATTGGAGGCCTAGGTGCTTGCATGACAGGGCGCTGCTACACAAACTGAGTTCGGCGGGATGCAAATCCAGGGCGTTGTACAGGAACAAAAGAGCTGTAATATGGCGCATTGGGTGGTGCAAAGCGAGGGTGCACATTACTTCCTTGCGGCTGTCCTTGATATGGCGCCTTCCTCTTGTTATCTTGCTCCATCTCATGGACCTTATTCTCCACCACAATTGCTTTGTCCACAAGCTTCTGGAAATTTGCATAGTCACAATTGAGCAATTGTACTTGGATTTCATTGTTCAAGCCCCTCATGAATAAGTATTGCTTCCGGCTATCCCGACTCACATTCTCAGGCACATATCTTGAGAATTGAGTGAACTTATTGAGATATTCACCAACGCTCGATCTTCCTTGCCCCAAGTTCTCAAATTCTTGCCTCTTCAAAATCATAACACCTTCTGGCACATAATGAGAATGGAAGCTCTCTTAGAATTCAGCCCAAGTAATTATCTCTTGGTTCTCATGAGCATTGCATAGTGAATCCCACCAATCGGTAGCTGCTCCAACTAGTTGATGAGAAGCAAATAAGACCTTCTCCCGGTCACTACATTGGACAATAGCTAGCTTCTTCTCCACGGACTTGAGCCAATAATACGCGTCCATAGGGTCAGCGGCTTGAGTAAAGGTTGGCGGCCTAGTCCTCATAAACTCCCCCAACCGGTTATGAGGAGGCGAGGGTGGTGGTGGAGGCATGTGGGGTTGATTATTGATGTTACCAGCCTGCAGCTGTCCCATAGTTTGTATCATGGTCTACATGAGCTGGTTCTGCATAGCCAGTAGCTACTCAATATTGATAGCTCCATGAGCAGGTCCTTGTCCATTGTTGTTCTGAGGTACTCCATGGTTATCCTCCTCATCATTGACATTCCTCTGGTTGCGAGTTCTCATCATCTGAAGAAAAGCAAGAGATAAGAATTGGAAAGCGTCCCCAACTATATGCATCAAGGGATATGAAACTAAATAACTAGCTACTATAACCTACGTGGATATGGTAATGCTAAAGCATCCCAAAATCCTCTATTAAGCACACAAGCAAACAACATATATAGCAAACAGCACACCAAACAAAAAGTGTACATTCTATCTAGTTTGCTTCCTACGGTCAACCTGTGGCTCTGATACCAGTCTGTGACACCCGGTTCCGAAAATGAACCAAGTGAACTCATATGTGTGCCCAGAACGTTCAACACACATACACGAGTGCATTCACAAAAGAGTATACAGAAAATTACCACAGAACAAGATTAAATAACCAAATTTTATTACACAAACCATATTATCCTCGAATACAAGTTCTAATAAATATTAATGACTAGTTCAACTAATTCAGCGGAAATAACTAATAAGCAAACTAAACAACTAGGCAGCAAAAGCAATAGGGTATAGCACAGCTCCATGCAACACCACAGGCAAGCTGACGGCAGACACGACCTAGGACTCTACATTATCATCATTATACTACCAATCCTGACCTGCAACTGTTGGTGGGGGGATTGCAAGAGTGAGTACATGTCGTACTCAGCAAGTGTGGAAAATATGAAATGTAGCTGATACAAATGACGAATATAATAATGGTTGAGTGCTGAAAAGTACATTAGAACATTTGAAAAGCAATATATTACATGTATATCAAATAAATCCATCATAAGCCATATAGTTATCATAATACCAGTCCATACTCCATATCCATCATCATATACCAATATCCATATTCGATACCAGAATTAAATTCATAACCATCCATAACCATAATACCAACCATAACTATCCCAAATCTCAATTTTCCTCTAATCATGTGAGGGTCCAGGTTGCACATAACCAGGTGCACGGCTATCATGATAGTTTTAGACACACTCTGCAGAGGTTGTATCGCTTTACCCACGTGTTTGTGATTTTATCACCTTTCGATGACTATAGAATCTCAATTATGCCGTCTCACACTTCCGTAGGTGTGTGGCCAAGAGATCACAAAATAGCCTTTACAAAGGGATTACTAGCCTATTTAGACCCCACTGAGGTTTCACCGGTGGCGATGTATCCAACCGAGCACATCTTCAACCAAGGGCCCCCTCTTGAGCCATTCGGATCCCAGGGTAGTCCCACCAATCATCAACAAACTCAATCCGACTACCCCTTCCCTGAGCATCCTTAATGGTCCAAATAGAACTGGCAAAGCCCTAATTAATCATCTACGCCGCACCCATACTTGGCCTCGTGGTGGCAGTGTAAATCATGGATGCTCCTTCCACGAACCGGCTAAAGCAAGCAAACCACCATACATCCAACCCATCCACATACTAGGCTTGCTTAGATCACCCAATACCATATCATATTAGCCAGTTCATATCAACCATAATCTCATTAATGCATAATTAAATAGTATAGTTGTTTTTCCATCCCAAGTAATTAAGCGTAGCAAAAGGTAAAAAGCTCATCCCGACTCTCTACCATAAATTCCATGTGACAAGGGTGGTTAAACAAAGCTAGTAAACTTCCTATCATAGGATTCCATCAAATTGACACAAGCATGCAGTTTTGCAAACAAAACATTTATTTTAAAACAAGATCAATATGCTTCAAGGACACTTGCCTTGCTCTTGGGATTGATTAGGATCAAAGACTTCAAAATCTTGGTGCTGGAGATCCTCTGCCGCACTCTCTAACGCAAATCCGTCTAATCCGCACAATAAACATACAAACAAGAAACAAAATCAAAGAGTGCACAAATATTACTCAATATGACATGACATGCACGATTAATGCAAATGCAAGGTAGAACTTGTTAATAGATTGCTTTTAATGATCACTAACTAGTTCTAATAGCTTTTAAAAAGTTTATACAGGTTTGGATGTGATTAGGGCTAATTTTAGAATTAATTCAACATAAATCAACCAGGAAGATCGGACTAGTCCGCTAGGGACCGGACAAGTCTGCACTTTATGAGATCAGCAGATTAGGGTTTTCTAGATCGACGTGAATTTGGATATTAGAGGTTGAATTTATGTAAGGAAAATAGAATAGAAGGTATAACAGGTGTTTAGAACTCCAATAAGTCAAGAAACTTGGAGACAACACTTGGATCTTGATGTTCTAGGGTTGATGATGAACTTAGAGATGATTTGTTGATGAAGAACGAAACTTGATGGAGATCTTGATCCTCTTTTGTTTCCTCCTCTTCTTCTTCTTGCTTGGGATCTCCTCCTCCCTCCTTGATGGTGGCTCTCCACGAACTAGGATTTTGGTGGGGTAGAAAAGTGGCAAATAGATGTCAAGCCAAGGGGTGGGGTTGTTTATATGGAGGTGGAGGCTAGGGTTAGAGGGATTTCGAGTTTGAGAGGAGTAGAGGTCGGTTTAGAGTTAGGAACGATGTCCCTAGGCCCACTTAACGTGAAACCTAAGAAACAAGTCATAAAACAAAAGATCAACTCGGAGTTGCGAAATATCGGACAAGTTCGAAAAGGACCGGACTAGTCCGAAGTTAGTCAGAAAGAAATCGAACAAGTCTGGCCAAAAATCGGTCAAGTCCGACTTTAGATAGAGAGGAAAACCGACAAGTCTGCTGGGACACCGGACTAGTCTGGACAAGTCCAGGGACATTGCAAATTTTCAAGGATTCTTGGAACACCAGACTAGTCTGCATAAAATTGGACAAGTCCGAAATTGTCCAGAGGCAAAATCGGACTAGTTCGCAGCAAAAACAGACAAGTCCATTAGAAGTTAGAGAGAAATCAGACTAGTGCTCACCAAAATCGGACTAGTCCTCACTTTTCAGCATTTTAAGTGCGGTTTTGTTCCAAATCAATTTTAAACTTGTTCCTCTTTATGTGGATTAATGTTAAACATGTATATGAATGTATGTAGGGATGCATGAAAAATGAGGGTGTTACATCGGCAAACCTTTGCCGCTTCAGTAGACTGTCCAGGGAGGAAGAAGATCACCGCCGTCAAAACTCCAGAGACAAAACGATCCACCATCGCCGTTGCAACCCGTGAGGAGCCACCAACGACAGCCCACATAGGGAACAGAGATCCCTGCCGCGGGCACCACCACGTGCATCTGGTCGCCTCAACCGCGAGCACCAACTCCTCGTCGGCATAGGGTCCTGCCACGCACACCACTCTGTGCTGCCCACTTCAGCCCATCACTACCGCCATGCTCTGCTCCACACCATCCTCCATGATGCCTCTATACGCAGCCCTTTGTTCCACACTGTCCTCCACAATGCAAATGACGAAACCGAGTCGTGCTCGACTGTCTCGGCACCTGCAGGTGCGGCTGCGACCTGCGGCTCCTCCAAGCGGGACCTCAGCTCACGCCAAAGGCCCACGCAGCGCTCGTCCTCCTGTCCATCTAGCACCCACGCGGCTCCAGTACCACCAGCTCTTCGCCAGATCCGACCGCCGGGCCACCGGATCAGCTCGCCAGACCCCCGGATCTAGCCGCAACTGCCATCTTTGTCAGGGCCTCAGAGTGCGTCGTGGCCTCCTCGATTTTGACTCACCTGTTCACTAGCGCCTCGCCGCTGCCTTCCCTACGAATCGCGGTGGCTTATTCCGGCGGCGGCGTGGCTGAAGGGCAGAGGATTTAGGGTTTGTGGTAGACGGCAGTGGTGGCCACCCGAGTCGCCCTGCAGGAGGACGACGCGGGGGCAAGTTCGTATTTTTCACTTATAGTTCATCTCTAAAAGATACAATTCGACAAATCAGGCGATGACATGTGGCATCACATTATTCCATGGACTATTTCCCAGGCGTATCCAAGGGAATCCAATGGAAATTCGCGTGAGGAAGGACCTTGGGCACACAAACTAGTGACCAGGAGAAAACACAGCCGAGAAGGCGCCAGGACCAGGTCAGCCGACCCCCTGGCTCGACTGACTTGGTCTAGGCGCCAAACTCGATCAGGCGACGTGTGGCACCCTTATGTGGCTCCCTAATGGCGGTAATGACTAATTCGAGCGATAATTGTAGTGTCAAATCAACTGAACTCATGTATAAATAGCCACCCCTCTCTCCCTCACTTCACACACTAGAAGTTTGAGAATAGTAGTCAACTCCAAGGGTTTAGTGTTGCCCAAGTGGCCATAAAAGTAGAAGTTGATTGAGGAGGAGCTAGGAGGAGGAGGCTTGGGCTTGTCAAGTCCCTCTTCCACACTTGTACATCTACAGAAGTTCTGCCAGAATTGAGTAAGAAACACTTGTGAATTCAATACAAGTTTGATTTATATTCCATAGTAGTTTTGTGACACCCGGTTGCGAAAATGAACCAAGCGTAATGCATATGTGTGCCCAGGATGTTTAAGACACATACACAAGGGTTTCACAATTGATAAACAGATACAAACCATGTCTCGAATACAAGCTCTAATGAAACTGCAATGGAAAAACTAAACACTAATGACTCCCAATTCCACAGACAAATTTGACGGTAACATGCGTCTAGTACTCCTCAAAAACCCCCTGGTACACCACCTTGTCGCATGCATCTGGATTTGGTGGGGGAATAGCAAGGGTGAGCACATGTCGTACTCAACAAGTGTGGGAAAGTATGACATGTAGCTTAAACAAGGAATGATAATAAACAGTGGCTAATTGCATAAAAGTACATTAAAAATAGTTGAAAATGCAATATTATGATCATTAAGTGTGGTCCTTCCCAAATAACCCAAATAACATCCAATTTCAACTTAAATAACCAATTCCAGCAATAATAAACCATATTCATCTCATAACTGCTCATTCATCAATACCATATACCGAATCCAATTAATTAACCAATACCAACTCTCAATTCAATTCCAAGCATTAAACATAGTTTAAGTCCAAATTCTAATCATGTAAGGGTCCAGGTTGCTCATGACCGGGAGCACGGCTATCATGATAGTTTTAGACACACTCTGTAAAGGTTGTACCACTTTGCCCACAAGTTCATGATTTCATCACCTTTCGATGACTATCGAATCTCAATTATGTTGTCTCACACTTCCTTAGGTGTGTGGCCAAGAGAACACAAAATAGCCTTTACAAAGTGATTACTAGCCTATTTAGCCCCCGTTGAGGTTTCACCGGTGGTGATGTCTCCAACTGAGCACACCCAACCAAGGGCCCCCTCTTGAGCCATTCGGATCCCAGGGTAGTCCCACCATCACTACAAACCCAATCTGACTACCCCTTCCCTGAACATTCTTAATGGTCCGAACAGCACTGGCAGTTCACTAATTAGTTAGCTAAGTCGCACCCATACATGTCCTTGTGGTGGCACTGTAAATCTTGGATGTTCAAGCGACAAGGGTGGTCGTACAAAGCTAGTAAACTCCTACAATTGGGTTTTCCCATCATATTGACACAAGCATGCAATTTTGCAAACAAAACCTTTAAAACGGGATCAATATGGTCAAGGACACTTGCCTTACTCTTGAGCTTGGTTTGGATCGAAGGATTCATAGTTCTGGTTATGTAGGTTCTCAAAAGCACTCTCTATGGCAATTCCTTCTATTCCGAGCGACAAACTTGCAAAACACATAATTCAATTAATGCTCATATAGTACTCAATATGCCATGATATGCATGATTAATGCAATTGTGAGGTAAAACATGTTAATAAGTTGCTATTAATGTTTACTAACTAGTTCTAATAGTTTTCATCAAGTATGAACAAGTTTAGAATTGACTTGAGTTGAATTGGAAATAATTCAGCACAGTTCAGATTCAGAGGCCGGACTAGTCTGTATGCTGGGGCCGGACTAGTCCGCACTACACAGACTGCAACATTAGGATTTTTCTGATCTAAGAGTATTTGGGTTGAATTGACGTAGAAACTTGAATGTAGAGGGTGTACCACGGGTTTAGAGATCCAAAGATCGAAGTTTTGACGTGAGACTTTGGATCTTTGCAATTAGGGCTTGGTGGACATGAGTTGATGAAGATTGGTGATGAAGAGCGTAAATTTGTCGAAGAATCAATGAAGATTAGTCTTGACTGGTCCCTCTTTGTGTGTCTCCCCTCGTCCTTGCTTTTGGACTTGATCTTGATGATGACACGATGCGAAAGTGGCAGCAAGGGTTTTCAACTTGATGGAGACGTGAGGGGGGTATTGGGTTGTTTATATAGGGTGGGGAGGTTAGGGTTTTGGGGTGGATTCCAAGTGGAATTCGGTATGGGGACGTGTAAGGGCCGAGGTGGGATCCATTTGGGCCCCTTTGAGGTTGGGCATGAAGTTCTTGGGCCTAAATTAGGCAATTACCCAAAAACAAATCATTGAGAAATAAAAAAATCTGAGTTGAATTCCGAAAGCCGGACTAGTCCGCAATAGGGACTGGACAAGTCCGTTTGGCAACTGAGGAAAAATCGGACTAGTCCGGTGTATAAGGCCGGACAAGTTCGGGGTTCAAAGAAAAAGGCTTTTCGGACTGAGATTCTGGATACAATCGGAGTAGTCCGCTCGAAATCGGACAAGTCCGGACAACATCAGAGCCATCAATGGACTATTCTGCACGCTGTGCCAGACAAGTCCGAACTCTGAAGAAACTGAATTTTCTGAGTCAGAAGGGCAATATCGGACTAGTCCGGTTCAGAGGCCGGACAAGTCTGTACTTTGACAGACTGAAATTTCCATATTACCTAAATTCATTTTAATCTTATTCCTTTTTACATGGCTTAATATTAAACATGTATGAGGATGTATGCAGTGCATTATGCATGAAAATGAGGGTGTTACAAACCTACCCCCCTTAAAATGAATCTCGCACTTGAGATTCGATGCGAGAGGGAAGAGATAGGGAAATTTCTTCTTGAGATCATCCTCTCGCTCCCAAGTTTCTTCCATTGCACTTTACACCATCGAATCACCCTATTCCTTGTGACCCTCTCCTTAGTGTCCAAAATTTTGATGGGTCGTTCGACATAGGTCAAATCTTCCTCAAGCTCTAATTCTTCCATCGGTACTTGCTCCTCCGGAACCCTCAAGCACTTCTTGAATTGAGAAACATGAAACACATCATGAACATCAGGAAGATGTGCTGGCATCTCCAACTTATAAGCTACTTCTGCCCGTTTGTCCAAAATCTTGAATGGTCCAATATAGCGAGGTGCCAACTTGCCTTTGACATTAAACCACTTGTGACATCGCATAGGTGACACTTTGAGGTATACGAAGTCTTGCACCTCAAAATATAGGCTTATTCGTCTATTATCCGCATAACCCTTCTGTCTTGACTGCACGGCTCTCAAGTTTTCGCGGATAGTCTAAACTTGCTTTTCGGCTTCCTGGATCTCATCATGTCCAAATACTTGAGCCTCCTCTGTCTCATTCCAAAACAAAGGTGTTCTACACCTTCTCCCACACAATGCTTCATATGGTGACATCTTCAAGCTTGCTTGATAACTGTTGTTGTAGGAAAATTCAGCATATGGCAAGATTTTTTCCCAACTTCCTCCATACTTTAGCGCACAAGCTCTTACCATGTCCTCCAACACCTGATTTGTCCTCTCGGTTTGTCCATCCGTCTGGGGGTGATATGCAGAACTGAAATTCAATTGAGTTCCCATGGACTCGTGCAGCTTTTGCCAGAACCTTGAGGTAAACTGAGAACCTCTATCAGACACTATTTTCTTGGACACTCCGTGTAAACACACTATTCTCCCCATATACAATTCTACCAACTTGGCTCCACTATAGGTAGTCTTGACAGGAATGAAATGCACTAATTTCGTCAATCGATCCACAATAACCCATATTGAGTCAAATCCCGCTGGAATGCGAGGCAACCCAACTATGAAATCCATTCCAACCTCTTCCCACTTCCATTCTGGAACCTTCAATGGTTGTAGTAATCCGGCTAGCCTTTGATGTTCAGCTTTGACTCGCTGGCACACATCACATAGTGCAACATATTCCGCTATGTCTGTTTTCATACCATCACACCAGTAGCATGTCTTCAGGTCCTTGTACATCTTCGTACAGCCGAGATGGATAGAACAAAGTGATTCATGTACCAACTTCAATATCAACTGTCGGAGACTCTTATCATTAGGCGCAACAATCCATTTTCCAAGCCATAGAGTATCTTGGTCATCCTCATCAAATCTGAATTCTCTCCCTTCCTGGGCATGTTCCTTGATTTCCTGGATTTCCTTGTCTTTCATTTGGCCTTCTTGAATTTCTTGCTCTAGGTTTGTATTCACTTCCATTGCTCCCATCTCGTTTACGAATCCAAGATTCAACTGTTCAAACTCCTTGCATAGCTCGGGTGGCAACTCCCTGACGGTAAGCTAGTGGCTTGATCCCTTTCGGCTCAAAGCATCGGCCACTACGTTGGCAATTCCTGGATGATAGTTTATTCCCACATCATAGTCCTTAATGAGTTCCAACAATCGTCGTTGTCTCAAATTCAGGTCCGTTTGCGTAAATATGTACTTGAGACTCTTATGATCCGTATAAATCTCACATCTATGACCAAAAACATAATGTATCCATATCTTCAATGCATGTAATACGGATGCAAGTTCGAGATCGTGCATAGGAGAATCTTGCTCAGGTTTCTTCAAATGCCTCGATGCATAGGCTACCACTCGACCTTCTTGCATGAGCACACATCCAAGTCCTTCTCTTGATGCATCACAATAGATGTCAAAACTCTTGTTCACTTCTGGCAATACCAACACAAGTGTTGTTGTTGTCAATCTTTTCTTAAGTTCCTCAAAACTGTCCTGATAAGCTTGAGTCAACTTGAAAGGATTCTCCTTCATTAGCAGTTCGGTCATGTGCTTCGCTATCTTGGAAAAGTCCTTGATGAACTGATGGTAATATCATGCCATTCCAACAAAACTCCTTATCTCCTTCATGTTCTACGGCGGTTCACACTTTAGGACGTCTCTAACCTTTCCTGGGTCGACTGACACTCCTCCTTCAGATATGATATGGCCTAGGAATGATACCTCCCTCAACCAGAATTGGCACTTGTTGAACTTGGCATACAACTGATGCTCTCACAATTTCCGCAATGTCAGCCTTAAATGCTTTTTGTGCTCTTCTTCACTTTTCGAGTAGATCATGATGTCATCGATGAACACTACCACGAACTTATCCAAGTACTGCACGAAAACCTTGTTCATAAGATACAAAGTATGCGGGTGCATTAGTGAATCCAAATGACATGACCGTGTACTCATAAGATCCATTCTGTGTTATGAAAGCTGTTTTGGGTATGTCTGACGGTCTAATCTTCATTTGGAAATATCCTGACCGAAGGTCAATCTTAGAGAACATTCTGGCTCCCTTCATCTGTTTGAATAGATCTTCAATACGGGGCGGCGTGTACTTATTCTTGATCATCACCTCGTTGAGAGATCGGTAATCTACACACATTCTTTAGGATCCATCCTTCTTATCTATGAAAAGCACTGGGGCTCCCCAAGCTGAAGAGCTTGGGCGAATAAATCCCTTCTCTAACTGCTCTTGAATTTGCTTCTTGAGCTCTGCTAATTCCTTAGGAGGCATCCTATATGGCCTCTTTGCTATAGGTGCAGTTCCAGGTATTAAATCAATGATGAACTCGATAATACGATCAGGTGGCATACCTGGCAATTCCTTAGGAAACACATCTGGGTACTCTTGAACAACTGGAATCTCCTCCAAGGTCACTCCCTCTGCGTGATTCACCATAGCCTTCTCGGTTGTCGGTTGTACTACCTTGAACTCTATACTGACTCCTTCCTCATTTTTCAATTGCACTGTCTGAGTAGCACACTAAATCACTTTGTTATGCTTCCTTAACCAATCCATCCCAAGTATGATGTCCAAGCCTTGGGATTTCAGAACTATAAGGTTGACAACGAATTCTACCCCCCTTATGGAAATACTTACTTTTGGACATACTATATTTGTCCTCATCTCTCCTCCCAGAGATTTAACCAATAAAGTAAACTTCAAGTATGATATGGGCATGCTATATATATATATATTTGCAACATACTTTGTTGAGATGAATGAATGTGATGCTATAGAATGAAACAGTATAGTCGCGGGGTTGTAGTTTGTGAGAAACATACCGATCGCAACATCTTCAGCTTGTTGGGCCTCTTCTGTTGATACATGGTTGACCTTGCCACGAGCAAAATTCTGGGGCCCACGGTTGCCTTGAGTTGCTCCTCCATTGGGCCTTGGATTCTACCTTGGAACATTGTTCATCTGACCTTGTTTTGATCTTGGGCATTGATTTGCGAAATGTCCCACTTGGCCACAATTATAGCAAGTCTTTCCACCTGTGGCGCCAGCAAAGTTACGGTGAGGCTGATTCTGGGCATAGGCAGGCATATTTAGGCGCGACGTGGGCTGCATAGGTAAGCGGGGTGCTTGCATGGGTGGGCGTTGCTGCATTGGCTGTTGCGGTCGCGGTAGATAAGCAAGGCAGTATGCAGCAGCAGACGATTTATGATAGGGTGCAGCAGGCGGTGCATAGCAGGGACGGATATTGCTTCCATGCGGTTGTCCCTGATATGGCATCTTCCTCTTGTGTTCTAGCTCCATCTCTCGAATCTTGTTCTCAACCACAATGGCCTTGTCAACCAACTTCTGGAAGTTTGCATGGTCAGCATTGAGCAACTGAACTTGAATTTCATTGTTGAGGCCCCTCATGAACAGGTATTCCTTCCTGCTATTAGTGTTGATGTCTTCTGGAGCATATCTTGACAGTTGAGTGAATTTATCGAGGTACTCACTCACACTCATCCTTCCTTGCTTGAGGTTCTTAAATTCCTGTCTTCTAAGTATCATGACTCCCTCTGGCACATAGTGAGAACGGAACTTCTCCTTGAATTCAGCCCAGGTGATTCTCTCTTGATTTTCATGGGCATTGCATAGAGATTCCCACAAGTCTGCAGTAGCTCCCATTAACTGGTGTGAGGCAAAAAGAACTTCCTCTCTGTCGTTGCACTAGACAATAGCAAGTTTCTTCTCAACAGACTTTAGCCAGTCATCAGCTTCCATTGGATCTGTGACTTGAGCAAAGGTAGGCGGTCTGGTCCTCATAAACTCTCCCAACCAGTTGTGATGTGGCGGGGGTGGTGGTGGTGGCACCATATGGGGCTGATTGTTGTTGCCAGCTTGCAGCTGTCCCATTGTTTGTATCATGGTCTGCATGAGCTGGTTTTGCATGGCCAATAGCTGCTCAAGGTTGATAGCTCCCGGGGTAGGTCCCTGGTTGTTCTGAGGTTCTTCATTACTCTCCTCCTCAACATTGGCATTCCTCTGGTTACGATTCCTCGACATCTATTGGTGAAAGAATAGTAGATACAGAAGAATTTAGAATTTGTAAGGAAACACCCCAACTATATGCATCAAGGTGTATGTAACTAACAACTCCTTATTAATACTAATAGCCCTATTATAGGATGTGGACAATGATCCCACAACCCTCTACTACATTTGGATGTGGACAAAATGCTAGACGTCCCACAACTCGCACAAAGCACACAAGCACAAGCACACACCAAGAAAATTCAGCACACCAGTCTAAACACAACTAAAATGATGTAAACGCTTTTCTAACTTCTAAACATGAGACCTAGACTTAATTATGTCAGCCGTGGCTGTCCTGGCCGTGAGGCGGCGAAGGCGATGGCAGCGAGGCATAGATGGGTGCACGCCAGGGTGAGTTGGCCGTCCATGTAGGCGCTGGAGAGGTAGCTACACCATTGACATCCACGGTGGCACAAATTTCCTCTTGCTTCTCCATGATAAACAGCTTCATACGGAGGTAACAGATCTCTTCCATAGCATCAGCATAGCGATTTCCCAAGTTCACGAGTATTGTCTGAGATCTGTCAATGGCACGAGAACTGACTTAAGCTCCATCCTGCAGCCTTAAGATTTCCTTTGTTCCCTTCTTGTGTTGCGGGTGCAGCGCAAAGCTTGTACCTCCAATCTGCTCCCGGTAGATGTAGCACAATCTAGTAAGTGCATCCCAAGCGACATCATACATAGCTTGCTCCCTAGTGCTTCTCCATGTGGATGCAAAGTGTCGGGTGACCACCTCATCTCTAGCAAGAACAGTAACTTGATCCCTCCATTCACCATGTCCTTGGCGAGGAATCCTCTTGACATAGTACTCCGGGTGCATCTTGCAGAAATCAAGGAACTCCTTCAATTGCCTAGTTACAAAACCTCCATCAGTGCCGTTAGAACGGAATTCTTGAGCATCGCAGTAAACTATGCATTTGTCCTCCTTCCTAGCTTCACATGGCTGTGATGTGTTCCCTTGGGCTTCAGGTACTTCTTCTGGTGCAGCAGGGTCCTCCTCTTGTGGTTCCTCTTCATCTTGGGCTTTATCTTCACTCTCCTCACTTTCATAGATTTCTCCCATCTCTGGATCTTCCTCTTTCTCATCATCATAGGACTCCACCATTTCAGGTTCTTCCTCCGTCGTGTTGGAGTGTTCATGCTCAACTTCCTTTGTGGGAGAATTCACTTCTTCCTCCTCTTGGGCTGGTTCCATTTGCGGCTCCTTGCGAGGCCTAAGATTGCTTCCAAGGGGTGACAAACGAGCTCTCTTGCAGGCTGTCATTTTGGTGTGAGCCATCTACAAAAAAAAAAGAGGAAAACACAAATATCAATTCTGAAATTGAAGCAGCCATAAATTTAGATGAGAGGGTCTGCATTTCCTCATAAAGATGCAAAAAACACCAAAAATTGCAGCAGCAGCAAAAATGCAGCTTTTCGGACATTATATAGCTTGTGGGATGCAAGGTAATGAAAAACAGACAAATTTTGAATAGGAAAGAAGTCCTAAGTGATTTGTGATGTCCATTCTAACTAGGCATGCGTCCTACGGTCAAACATGGCTCTAATACCAATTTGTGACACCTGGTTCCGAAAATGAACCAAGCGTAATGCATATGTGTGCCCATGATGTTTAACACACATACACAAGTGTTTCACAATTGATAAACAGATACAAACCATGTCTCGAAAACAAGCTCTAATGAAACTACTGCGGAAAAACTAAACACTAATGACTCCAAACTCCACGGGCAGGTTTGACGGTAACATGCGCCTAGTACTCCTCAAAATTCTCCTAGTACTCCACCTGGTCGCCTGCGCCTGGATTTGGTGGGGGAATAGCAAGGGTGAGCACATGTCATACTCAACAAGTGTGGGAAAGTATGACATGTAGCTTAAACAAGGAATGATAATAAACAGTGGCTAATTGCATAAAAGTACATTAAAAATAGTTGAAAATGTAATATTATGATCATTAAGTGTGGTCCTTACCGAATAACCCAAATAACATCAATTTCAACTTAAATAACCAATTCCAGCAATAAGAAACCATATTCAACTCATAACTGCTCATTCATCAATACCATATACCAAAGCCAATTATTAACCAATACCAACTCCCAATTCAATTCCAACTATTAAACACAGTTTAAATCCAAATTCTAATCATGTGAGGGTCCAGGTTGCTCATGACTGGGAGTACGGCTATTATGATAGTTTTAGACACACTCTGCATAGGTTGTACCACTTTACCCACAAGTTCGTGATTTTATCACCTTTCGATGACTATGGAATGTCAATTATGCCGTCTCACACTTCCTTAGGTGTTTGGTCAAGTGATCACAAAATAACCTTTACAAAGTGATTACTAGCCTATTTAGACCCCACTAAGGTTTCACCGGTGGTGATGTCTCCAACTGAGCACATCCAACCAAGGGCCCCCTCTTGAGCCATTCGAATCTCAGGGTAGTCCCACCATCACTACAAACCCAATCCGACTACCCCTTCCATGAACATTCTTAATGGTCCAAACAGCACTGGCAATTCACTAATTAGTCAGCTAAGTCGCACCCATACTTGGCCTTGTGGTGGCACTGTAAATCATGGATGGTCGCTCCACGAACCGGTCTTTAGATCTAAAGCAAGCAAAACTACCAAAAATATTCTAGCCCATTCCACATAACCATCTAGCTTAGATCCCTAGGAACCATGATGCTAAAGGGTCAATATTATCAATTATCATCATTCACATGTTCAATAGTTCATAATTAAGCCATTTGAACGTTTCCCAAACCCAATTTAGTATTGCGAAGCAAAAAGTGAAAATACCCTTCCCGACTCTCTACATAGTGTTCAAACGACACGGTGGTCATACAAAGCTAGTAAACTCCTACAATTGGGTTTTCCCATCATATTGGCACAAGCATGCAATTTTGCAAACAAAACCTTTAAAACAGGATCAATATGGTCAAGGACACTTGCCTTGCTCTTGAGCTTGGTTTGGATCGAAGGATTCGTAGTTCTGGTTCTGTAGGTCCTCGAAAGCACTCTCTACAACAATTCCTTCTGTTCCGAGCGACAAATGTGCAAAACACACAATTCAATCAATTAATGCTCATATAGTACTCAATATGCCATGTTATGCATGATTAATGCAATTGTGAAGTAAAACTTGTTAATGAGTTGCTATTAATGTTTACTAACTAGTTCTAATAGTTTTCAACAAGTTTGAGCAAGTTTGGAATTAATTTGAGTTGAATTGGAATTAATTCAGCACGGTTCAGATTCAGAGGCCGGGCTAGTCCGTATGCAGGAGCCGGACTAATCCGCACTACGCAGACTCCAAAATTAGTTTTTCTGATCTGAGAGAACTGGAGTTTAATTGATGTAGAACCTTGAATGTAGAGGGTGTACCACGGGTTTAGAGATCCAACGATCGATGTTTTGACGTGAGACTTTGGATCTTGGCAATTAGGGCTTGGTGGAGATGAGTTGATGAAGATTGGTGATGAAGAGCGTCAATTTGTTGAAGAATTGATGAAGATTGGTCTTGACTGGTCCCTCTTCGTGTGTCTCCCCTCCTCCTTGCTTTTGGACTTGATCTTGATGACGGCACAATGCGAAAGTGGCAGCAAGGGTTTTCAACTTGATGGAGAGGTGAGGGGGGGGGGGGGGGTATTGGGTTGTTTATATTGGGCGGAGAGGTTAGGGTTTTGGGGTGGATTCCAAGTGGATTTCAGTAGGGGGGGACGTCTAAGGGCCTCAGTGGGGTCCACTTGGGCCCCTCTGAGGTTGGGCACGAAGTTCTTGGGTCCAAATTAGGCAATTACCCAAAAACAAATTGTGGAGAAATAAAAGAATCCGAGTTGAATTTCGAAAGCTGGACTAGTCCACAATGGGGACCGGACAAGTCGGTTTGGTAACAGAGGAAAAATCAGACTGGTCCGGTGTATAAGGCCGGACAAGTCTAGGGTTCAAAGAAAAAGGCTTTTTGGACTGAGATTCTCGATATAATCGTACTAGTCCGCTCGAAATCAGACAAGTCCGGACAACATCAGAGCCATCAACGGACTAGTCTGCACCCTGTGCCACACAAGTCCGGACTGTGAAAAAACTGAATTTTCTGAGTCAGAAGGGCAATACCGGACTAGTCTTGTTCATAGGCCAGACAAGTCTGTACTCTGACAGAATGAAATTTGCAGATTAAGCCTAGATTCATTTTAATCTTGTTCCTTTTTACATGTCTTAATATTAAACATGTATGAGGATGTATGCAGTGAATTATGCATGAAAATGAGGGTGTTACAAGTTTGCTTCGTAGCTACTTGTAGGTTCACTGCTTTAATTCATTAGAGGCTCTAGTTGTAGGTTTGCATTCGAAACCGTGAGACCTAGGTGCTGAATACATTGGCCATTTTGCTAACAAGTGAGGGTTTACATGTAAAGTTTTGAATATATCTGAGAAACCCAAATAGGAATGTTGGATCCTTTCATATGTGCATTTGAGAGTAACAGTTACCTTCAACTTGTATTGCACCATCACACTTTGCATTGTTTGAACTATTCACTGTGTATCGGGAGTAACAATTACTGTCAATTAGTTCAATGTGTGCAACTTTTCAATATATTCTGGGAGTAATAGTTATTGTCGATCAATTCAGATTGTCCGTCCTTTTCAATGCATTTTGGGAGTAACAGCTACTTTTAACTAGTTCAGATTGTCCGAAATTTTCAATGTGTATTTGGCAGTAACAGTTAGTGCCGATTTGAACTGCAGTGCTCTGTTTTGGTTTCAGAAACTTTGTTTTAATTTGCAATATTTCAAACTTTCTTTTGGCTTATGGGAAAGTTTGTTTAGTATTCGTCTACTAAGTTTTTGATGCATTTTGGTTGATTATGGTGAATATTATTTTGCTAAGTTTTGCAACATCCTTATGTGAGGTGTTCACATAAGGTCTTGTGGTTTTCGAACTAATGTGAATCGAGTCGAGGACTTGTGCTCGGAAAACTTGCTTGTTTGTTCATGTGCAGGTGTTGCTTGATGTCAAGACATGGTTGGTGATGGTGATCCATTAAACTAGTCTTAGGGAGAGGATGAGGTTCATCAATTTCGGGAGGAATTGTGGTTGAGTTGATCGGGAGCTCACACAACATGTTTGGGTCAAGAACAATGCATATGAAGGTATCGTGGATGTCATTGGAAGGGTCTTGCACGTGTGCAAGGGGTGCATGGACGTGGAAACATGGTTCCAAGGGGTGAAGAAGAGTTATGGATGTGAAGATATGGCTAGAAATGTCCAACCGGTTGGATTATACTCTCAGGGTGAAGCTGAGGCGGTTATGGTTCGTTTATGGAAAGTATCGAGTTGGTTATGGTTAGATTTCAAGTGGGGCACGAAGTCTTCAGATTGCTTCTATCTATGTATGGAAGAGTCTTGAGCAGTTATGGAAAGTTCGGATTGAATTTAGGTAGGAGTAGGAAGTCCTAGTTGGATTGGAGTTGCCTTAGGGCTGGTTATATAAGCATGGGAGGCTAGAGCTCATGAGAGATTACTTGTGGCTGTTCCTCTTGTGTTTCATTTCATAAAATTCGTAGTTTTTGAGGAGTTTTTGTGTCTTGTTCGTCTGACTTGTTTTTGACAAGTTTTCTCATCGAGTTCCTATGCAGCTATCGTTGCTTGGATGTTTTGATCATAACTCGAGTTTTAAAGATCCAACTGACGTGATTTTTTTGTATTGTCTTCAAAACTCAATTCTCTATCATCTGTGAGAATGTCATGGTCATTGGATTCATGGTTTTTGAGTTACACAAGTTTCTTTACAGCATCGCAAATCTGTTTTGCTTCTTTTAGAACAAATTGACCTTTGCTTAGGGCTTTGGCATGACTTTAGTTTTACTCGACGGTTTGTTGTGATTCTTGTTGTGGTATATTGGTGACTTCATTCTCTACAATCTCTACTATTTTTTGACCACATTTAGATGAGTCGCACACACTGGGTTCTTTAACACATTGGTTTCTACCGAGGGGTTTTTGTAGCTTCCACTGAAAAAGTTTTAATCTACCATTCACCCTCCTCTGTTAGCTTTTCACGAGCTCTTAGATTATATAGAAACAATTAGAGTTGTGAATTAGAACTTAAGTGTGGTGCTCAGGTTAGAATTCATCAGTGGACATCTCATAGACCCACAAATTGAAGAGGTAGGCAGTAGGTGGTGACAGCCTATCTGTCCTTAGTAATCATCCATGTTCAAATACACCATAGGCTCTTAGAGGAAGCTTCTTGGTTTTTCCATGTGTAAACCCATGATTGAAGCAAGTATCTATTGTAGGCTGCATTGGCTTAGAATCAAACCATTGAATACTCTTGGGAGAACAATATTAGGAGATCTCACACACGTTCCTTGGATTTGATACCCTTAAAAATACTCATTAAGGGAAAGTGCTACAGTGCTTTCTTTGTGCGCTTGCTGATTTTCGTCTGTGATCTACCAACCACCAACAATGAGCAATATTGAGCGTGTCCAAATCTTCTTGGCTAGCTCCAACCCATCCACCTTGTTGAACTCTTCTTGACTCAAGGATGAGTTGAGCAGGCCGCCGCTTGAGCGTTGCGGTGGATTTTTCGCTCTTGCTAAAAGGTAAGCTCTTCGCCATCCACGGGGATATCTATGCTTGTGTAAGCAATATGCCTAAGGCTAGCATTGAGAGAAATAAGATGCAATTTCATGTTATGCTTCCACATTGTACAGTTAGTATCATCGAAGTGAGGTGGTTTGCCCAATGTAATAGACAAGTTATTTGAATGAGAATTTAAATGCTCATAGTTAAAAGCATATTGAGTGTAACCTTGTTGACTACTCTTGAGCTTCTTCTCCCTTTCAAGTCTATTGCTCCTCTTGATTTCATCTTTTGTCTTTTCTAGTAGGTCCGCAAGTCGCCTTACTTCTTCATCTTCATCTTTGCTCAAAATATCCAAAGGAGGAGGTGTTGTCCTTGTTCGCTGACTTACATCGGTCTTGGGAAGACCATGGTTTGATCCTTGATCTCCCATTGGGTTGGTCTCGTCAGTCTTGGTGGTGTCTTGGAGTCCCACATCCTTTTCGTTGTTTCCCCCATCTCCTCTCCAAGCGGTTAAGCTTCTTGGGATGGTTAGGCTTTAATACTAATTGAAAGTTGACTGGAATGGGGTGAATAGGCTAATAAAACCTGAAAATACTTAACTAAATGAAATCAGCACTTAAGGGCGGACTAGTCCAGTCAGGGCCAGACTACTCCATTCAAGAAGATGAAATACGCAAAAGGTTGGATTTCTATGGGTTTTTCTTCGAGTAAGTTTATGCGAAAAGTAAGTAAACTATCTAACAACCTAAGCAAGTAAGTGCAAGTACTAGGAGTAGGTTAGATCGCAAGATAAAGATGATGAACACAGGTTGCAAGTTAAGAACGATATGAACCCTAACAAATGATCTAGCGATGAACGAAAGTTAAGTGGACAAGAGAAATAAGATTTTATCCCGAGGTTTGATTCCACAAAGGAATCTACATTCCCATTGAGGAGTCCATGAAGGACTGGGTCTCTTTCAAACCTACACTCTCCAAGTCACCACAAAGGACGACTTGGTTTCTACACTAAATGACAAAGGGCAAATACACTATCTTGAGGTCCAATTGTTGCTAGGGGATCCCTTTTTATAGGGGTATCGATACTTACTTGATCGTTTCCACCAACTAAAGTTCAGACCAATCCGCACTAACACTCCAGACTAGTCCGCACCAACACGTCATAAAGGCTAAAAAACTAAAGTCCCCACCACCTTTTGAATTCAAATGGTCACAAGACCATGGACTAGTCTGTCCAACAACAGACTAGTCAGATCTCACTCAGAACCATTTATTTCTGGTGAGAAAGGACAAGTCTGGTCCGAGCGGACTAGAGTCTGGCATACCAGGACATAGTCCTTATAGCTCTACTTCATCATAAAATGAACTAGCCTATCCAAATCCGGACTAGTCTGAAGTCACCCAGATTGTGTGTTCCAGACAAACTCGGACTAGTCTGAATAGACGGACTAGTCCGACCCTTGTGGCGTACTAGTTCGGCCTTCTAGGAGTTAGTCCCAAAAGCCAACTCTCCTCCTCACTACGGACTAGTATGCCCCCATAGATGACTAGTCCGAGCTCACATAGAACCTTTTTCTCCAGATGAAAACAGACAGGTATGCAAGGGCGGACTAGTCTAGCTCCACGGGCAGACTAGTCAGGCCCCCCAAGACCTAGTCCCAAAAAGACACAAACCCACTCACTTTCTTTGGAGTTGGTGGCTCCTCAGCTCCTCCTCCTCCTCCTCCTCCTCCACCTCCTCCTCCTTGTCCTCCTACCCATGATCATGAAGAAGAGGATGAAGATGATGATAGGACGGAGAATGTAGTTGGGAGCAAGGACAACGAGTAGCTCATTTTTCCCTTTTTGGCGTCTTGATGCCAAAGGGGGAGATATTGGGAGTAGTAGTCCTTTAAGTCTTATTTGATCCTGAACATTTATTTCTCTTTAAATTTGAAACTATTTTAAGTTTATATTTGGATAATTCCTATCTTGCTTTAATGTTAATATGGGTGTTGCTTATTACCTTGTTTCAATGTCAATTGCTTGTTTATGATCATCACATTGTTATTCATGCTTATCATGATTTTTGTTCACACACACATGGATAGGCACCCCACCATAAAGAGTGCATATATGTTAGAAGTGACTCATGTTTACAATTTCATTCTCATATATGCACATTTTATGAAAACCAAGCTTTTACTCATATATGTGTAATCTCAAAATGATTATCATCAATCACCAAAAAGGGGGAGATTGAAAGTACATCTAGGCACACCATTGTGGGTTTTGGACCAATGATGACAAACAAGCGAGATCCTAATGAAACTTGTTAAGTTGAGAGCGAGTTTCAGAGAATGGAACCAACGGTGCAAAAAGGTGAAAAATGAGAAACAAGAAGTCATGAAGGGAAGAGCACAAGTGGAGAATAGAAGCGCAAAGTAGTTCAAAATGCATAAGGTGTGTGATAGAGACACTCCCCCCAAGTGCTCAAACCTTTGCATAGAGGGTAAGGACTAAACACTTCATTGAAAATCATTCAAGCACCGGACTAGTCTGATAGTGTGTGGGTTAGTCTGATTCCTCTCTGAGTAAGAGACCGAACTAGGCCGATTTCGTCTGGCCTAGTCCGATATCTCTCTGATGCTCAAATGGACAAGTTCTCAAATGCGTACTAGTCCTTTCCCCTTCACATTCACAATGCACCGGACTAGTCTGATTTTAGCCAGACTAGTCCGATTCTTCTCTGGACACAAAACGGACTAGTATGGTCCTATGCGGACTAGTCTGGTACACTTACACTAGTTAGAGTTTTCTAGTGTGCTGCACATCTCCACGTATAATTCACTTCGAACACCAGGCTAGTCCGGTCCCTATAGCGGACTAGTCTGGGCTTCGGGATCCAAACGATAACTTTTGGAAATGTCTATAAATAAGAGATCCACAACCCCACATCTACCAAGTAATAACCCTAGTGCCGTCACACCTCCCAAGATCATGAAAGCACTCCTCTCCACACGACTAAGGCCCTAAAAAGTTCAATCTTCTAGGATTTGAGATTTGGGAAAGGGAGAGCGACGTCTACGCGATCTTGAGCTCTTGGAGTTTGATCTCTCTCACAGCTCTTGGAGTTTGATCTCTCTCACACTCTTGCTGTTCTTGTACATCATTTGAGTCTTTTTTATCAGTTCTTTTGTTGTAACTTGTGGAGGCCCTCAGCTTGTGAGGTTGCCCATTTTACTTGGTGATTACCCTATTGATAGTGGAGATCAAGTCAGCCTTCATGGTGACTTTATGAGGTAAAGGGTTGGTTGAGACCCGGCTCTGTGTGAGCTCCTCAACGAGGACGTAGATCCCTTTGTTGAATTGAACCTCGTAAAAATTGCCATGTCTTGTTCCTTTTTTATTGTGTTCATACTTGCAACTAGCTAGGGCACAAATCGATAAATCTCTGACATGGCATTAAATTTGTAATTCTGATGAAACTTGATCATTCTACACATTTACTTATTACTCTTAAGTTAATTTACATATTTCTATACTTTACTATTCAAAGAAAATACCAGAAAGAGTTAAGTTCCTGTAGGTGTTGCGACAACACCAGACTAGTCCACACCTAACACTGGACTAGTCTGACCTTCCTGGTTTTTTATGATTTTGCTAAGTGTTGCAGGAAAAAGTTTCAATGCCTATTCACCCCCTCTAGGCCACACTCAGGAAGGCATCAAGCTCACTGGAGGCAATGGGGTGGGGCGCACAGACAAGGGATCCAAGCTACGGTGCTCCGTTCTATGAAACATTGTGTGTTCCAGTCATGTCATAATATAACAAAGCTACGAGTGAGGTTAATGTTGACGGTTGTTATATACCAATTTCACCCATCAATATAACTCAATTATGTGAAGGATTTATCATTTCTTGCACACATCACATTTATATTTAACCTATTTCCACTTGTCCTTGGAGAAATAGTGCATGCAGGGAATTATTACAGGAAATGAGGTAAAAGAGGGGGAACAATCATTTAAAATACCATCCCACCGTATCAAGCGACAACATGTGGCAACACATGGATCAAATGGCCCACAAACAGAAGTATTTGAGGCCATCCAACGGTATAGGACCCAGATTAAGGGATGGGACCCACCTGGTAGTGACCTGGAGAAAGCACACGAGAAATGGTGCAAAGACCGGGTCGGCCGAACCCCCTAGTCGGCCGACCTAGTCCTGGCGCCAAACTCGGTCAATCTTCATGTGTTGGCTTCTCCCAGCTTGAAGAAGTCAGTGGTGACTAATTCGTGCGCTTTTGGTTGCGGGAACCAACCCTTCTCCACCTATAAATAGGACCCCCTACCCTCACTTCACACACACACCACTTGAGTATGCATCCATTGTATCCACTACTCTCCATAGGTTTAGAGGAGTTTAGGCTATAGAGAGGAGAGCCTCTAGTACATGTCCAAGTAGGAAAGGAGTAGAAGGAGTCTCTTCCCAATTCCTAATTGGGAAAGGTATGACTCTTATATTCCTATTTGTATTTGTGACTTTTCTCTTAATAAATATGTTATTTTTAGTCTTCTATTGTTCATATACTTGGGTGAAGCGTTTCTTGTATGATTGTGGATTCCATATATGTGGTAGGAGTAGTATTTATGATTATATTATACCATTATCTTTCTATCATCATAAACACTACAAACCCCCACAATAGCCTAATTAGCTATGACATGATTAATATGAATCACTTATTCTATAAATAAACATTTTTTCAACGTTGATTTAGTTCATTGCCTTAGGATGGCTTCTGCCTAGGCTCTTAAGGTAATTGCTTAATATGCTAGCATGGTGCTAGGATAGATAAGTAGCATTGAATGTCTCGTAGACCTACGGATTGAAGAGGTAGGCAGTAGGTGGTGACAGCCCTATCTATCCTTTGTAATCCTCTACGTTCGGCTATGCCACAGGCTCTTGGCGAGAGTCGTCCTAGTATTGCTAGGGGTAAACCCGTGCCCGATGTATTAATACACTTAGCATGAGAATTCATAATTAATATCATCACTAGTAACTAACTTAGGCTATGTATATGTACATTAGAAGCACAGTACACTACAAGGATCCCTCCCTGGTGTAATGATTGTACTGCAATGAATACTAAATTGTTGTAGTAAGCTTGGTCTTTTGCCATGATTCACTAGTTCATGGCATTACCATCTATCGCCACAGAACACCACCATTGCATTAGGATCTGTTGCCACAATTCACTAGTTCGTGGCATTAGGATCTATCGCTATGAATTTTTTGCCACGATTCACTAGTTTGTGGCATTAGCATCTATCATCATGGAACACGATCATTGCATTAGGATCTATTGCCACGATTCACTAGTTCGTGGCATTAGAATCTATCGCCACAAATTTGTTGCCACGATTCACTAGTTCGTGGCATTAGCATCTATCGCCACAGAACACGATCGTTGTATTAGGATATGTTGCCACGACTCATTAGTTCGTGGCATTAGGATCTATCACCACAAATTTGTTGCCACAATTCACTAGTTCGTGGCATTAGCATCTATCGCCATGGAACTTGATCATTGCATTAGGATCTGTTGCCATGATTCACTAGTTCGGGACGCTAGCATCTATCGCCACGGAACATGATCGTTACATTAGGATGTGTTGTCATGATTCACTAGTTCGTGGTGTTAGCATCTATTGCCATGAAACACAATTGTTGCATTAGGAACTTTTGCCACGCTTCACCACTTCGTGGTGATAGGATCTATCACCACAAAACACAATCATTGCATTAGGATCTGTTGCCACGAATTACCGGTTCGTGGCATTAGGACCTATCGCCACGAAACATAATTGTTGCATTAGGAACTTTTGCCATGATTCACCAGTTCGTGGTGTTAAGATCTATCGCCACGAAACACGATCGTTGCATTAGGAACTTTTTCCATGATTTACCAGTTTGTGGCGATAGGATCTATCCCCATGAAAAAAAATCGTTGCATTAGAATCTATTGCCACGAATTACCGGTTCGTGTTGTTAGGATCTATCGACACGGAACAAAATTTTTGCATTAGGAACTTTTGCAACGATTCATCAGTTTGTGGCATTAGGATCTATCGCCACGAAACACGATCATTGCATTAGGAACTTTTTCCACGCTTCACTAGTTTGTGGCATTAGGATCTATCGCCACGAAACAGAATCGTTGCATTAGGATCCATTGCCACGACTCACCAGTTCGTGCCGTTAGGATCTATCGCCACGAAACACAGTTGTTGCATTAGGAACTTTTGCCATGATTCACCAGTTCATAGCGATAGGATCTATCGCCACAGAACACAATCGTTGCATTAGGATCTGTTGCCAGGAATTACCGGTTTTTGGCATTAGGATCTATCACCACAAAACACAATCATTGCATTAGGAACTTTTGCCATGATTCACCAGTTCATAGCGATAGGATCTATCGCCACGGAACACAATCGTTGCATTAGGATCTGTTGCCAGGAATTACCAGTTTGTGGCATTAGGATCTATCGCCACGGAACACAATCATTGCATTAGGAACTTTCTCCACGATTCACCAGTTCATGGTGTTAGGATCTATTGCCACGGAACACAATCGTTGCATTACGAAATTTTTCCACGATTTACCAGTTTGTGGCGTTAGGATCTATTGTCACGGAACAGAATCGTTGCATTTGGAACTTTTGCCATGATTCAATATCGGCTTGCTTCTAAGCTTGCTGCTAAATAGAATAGCGGCTTCTATCTTTTCAAAAAAAATCAAATAGTTGACGTACAGCTAGCTCACACAGTACTTATATAAAAAAATCATCATGTCCGCTATCCCCCCCCCCCAATATTGGAGGTACTATACCATCATTGATATATGAATCATTGTCGTCGTCGTCGTTGTTATCTTCATTTCCTGATGAAACTCTATGTGTCTCAAACTGATCACATGTTCTCATTTGAAGGGCGGAGGCATCACCGGTTGCTTCCTCAATGTCATTCCTATCCCATGCGGTCCTATCCTCATTTATATCAGTAAGTCGTCGATCATCAAATGTCTCAGCCGTCCCAATGACATTACTTTCACTATCTCCAGGGGCATGGCAAAATGTTTTGTGGCTTCGTTTTAACAACTGTAGCCCATTTAGGTTGCTTCACACTTCCAACGTAAAAAACATGTTCTGCTTGGGTGGCAAGAATGTAAGGTTCATACTTAAATTGAGAAAGAGTAGTGTCAACATCTATCATTTCGTATCGATCTATTTTGTAGCCTCTGCTTTGGCTCTGACCAGAACGAGGCCGATCAAACCAGTCACATTCAAATAACAGAACCTCTTGATTTTTTTAAATCAACAAAAATCATTTTCTTGTTTCTCCAAACCACTCATGATCACCATCCCGAACAACCACACCATTGTTTTGCGTCCGTAAATCTTTTTCCACCTCTGCAGTTCGAAAGAAGAAGCCATTTATGAATGATCGACTAAAAAATGTGCCCGATGATCAGGTCCTCTAGATAATGCATACAAATAATCGGTTACTTTGCCTTCTTTGTGTAATGTCGTAATCTGTACACATTAGTATAAAAGGGGTCATTGATAAACCAACTTCAGAACACATATTTGTTCAATATTTCATCAAAGTAAAAACTTGCATGTACTTACTCGTTTCTGAAACCAATAGACAAACTCATCTCTATGGCGTTTTTCAACATCACGAGAGTGAATATTTTTTAGCTCTTCAAAATGCTCACTGAAAAGGGTACAAAATTAAATTATCCATCTACAATAAGCATGATCCAATATAGTATAGAACATCTGAGTTATACGTACTTGATCCATGGAGCGGCCTCTTCAACATTAGAAATAATATAATGCCTGATGTTATGTAGTTCCACCAAAGTAAGTTGGCCCCATTTAAACCGTTTTTTAGAATTATCAACTTCTGTAAATATATTAGACTCGAGAGAAGGTTCATTCCTAGCTGCAGCTTCATGACGTTCTGGTCTATTAAGCTTGGCGCTGATGTTATCCAAAAACTGACTACAAAAAGTCATACACTCTTCCATAACATATCCCTCAGCTATAGAACCCTCCGGGTGAGCTCTATTATGTACATACCTCTTCAATGTATCAAGGTACCTCTCAATTGGATACATCCATCTGTAAGAAATAGGTCCACCCAAGCGAGCTTCTTTGGCAAGATGGATTGGAAGATGTACCATGATATCAAAGAAAGCAGGAGAAAGCAACATCTCAAGCTTACAAATTGTTTCAGGAAATTGTTTGATCATCTTGTCCAAATCTGGTTCCGCCAATTCTATAGAACAAATTCCAGAAAAGAATCTGCTAAACTCAATTAAAGGTGCAACAACCTTTTTAGGCAATTTGTCATGTATTGCAATAGGAAGGAGCTTCTGAAATATAATATGGCAGTCATGAGTTTTTGGACCTGATAACTTACGTGTTGTTATGTCCACACATATCTTGATGTTTGAGGCATAACCATCGGGCATCTTCACATCCCCCAAAAACATGCACTAGGTTGTCTTCTAATCTTTATGCAAAGTATATGATGCTGATGGACAATCATACTTCCCTTTCTTGTCCACCGGATGTTGCTTTGGCCGTATACCCATATCCTGCATATCAAGACGAGCTTGTAGACTATCTTTTGTTTTACCATCCATATTAAGCAATGACCCTAATATGCTATCACAAATGTTTTTCTCAATGTGCTTGACATCCAAGTTATGCCTTATTAGCAATGTCTTCCAATACGGGAGCTGAAAAATATACTTTTCTTCTTCCAACTATGCCACCTATCTTCCTCAGTGTGCTTTCTCTTATTATTCGTCTGTCCAAAACTCACTTGATCAAAAGTCTCGTATTGTTTGAGTACTTCGTGACCAAAGAGTGTTGTTGGAGCCTCTCTATTCTCTATCTTGTTGTTGAAAGAAGCTTTGTCTCGACGCCACCTATGATTCTGAGGTAGGAAACGACGATGACCCATGTAGCAATACTTTCATCCATGTTTCAACCACAAGGCCTCAATGTTTACATGGCAGTATGGACATGCTAGCTTACCTTTTGTGCTCCATCCACATAGCATTACATATGCTAAAAAATCGATTATTGTCCACAATATAGAAGCTCACACGAGAAATGTCTCTTTCTTTGAACTGTCGTATGTTTCAACGCCATTAGACCATAATTTCAGTAGCTCATGAATCAAAGGTTGCATATACACATCAATGTTATTTCCAGGTGACTTTGGCCCAGGAATTATCATTGACATCAACCAATAAGGCTGCTTCATACACAACCAAGGTGGTAGATTATAAGGGATTAGAATCACAGGCCATGTACTGTAAGAAACATTCATTACTCCAAAAGGATGGAAACCATCAGATGCTAGCCCAAGTCTTATGTTGCGAGGATCAGATGAGAAATTTGGGTGAATGCTATCAAAATTCTTCCATGCTTTCGAATCTGCAGGATGGCGTAATATTACATCATCAATATGTTCTTCTTTGTGCCAGCGCATGTTTGATGTCGTTGATTTTGCCATATAAAACCTTTGAAGATGGGGAATAAGAGGGGAGTATTGTAGAATCTTGCGTGCTACAAGCTTCTTGGCTTTTCCACAAGGTAAAGCCTCTCTTGCATCCCCACCAGTACTATTTTTCCATCTTAATTCATCACATTTTGGGCGTCGGTCCAGTAGAGAATAGTACTTCTAGAATAACACACAGTCATTGACACATGCATCGATCTTTTTGTAGCTCAACCCGAGGTTACGAACAACCTTCTGAACTTTATCAAGTGTATTAGGAATGCAATGGCCCTCTAGAAGCACATATGAGAATAGTTCAAGGATCAACTCACACGCTTTTTTGCTCAAACCAGTTAAACACTTTATCCGGTACAACCAGACAATGAAGGATAATTGGGTCACCTTCTCACAACCTGGATACAACTCATTTTTGGCATCATTTAATAAGTCATAGAATGCCTTTGCACACTCAGTTGGCTCCTGCTGGTTTATAGCATTTTCTGGATGATCAACATCTGTTGAAGTACCACCATGATCAGTGCCTCTAAGTAGACTGGACAACATATTTTCCATAGCAGCATCATCAGAAATTATCTCCTCATTATTTGCTGATTGCTGAGCAATATTTTTCTCAACTCATTTTTCTCCATGGTGTACCCAACAAGTATAATCAAATGACACCCCATTACGAAGCAAGTGAAGATGAACTTCCTTGCATGTCCCGTGGCAAATATTACGACGTCTTGTGCAAGGACAAGGCTTAGTTTCTTCTTCACGAGTGCCCTGGAATGCTAAATTTAAAAATGACTTCATTCCATCCAGCCACTCCTTCATACGCCTGTCTTTTTCCATCCATGTCTTATCTTCTGACATCGCTTCCAACAACTCAATCAACATATGTGTAAGAGGACAGAACTACAATATCATTATGTGAGCAATTGTACCTAGCACTTTTGCTCCTCCACGTGCGGTGTCTGGCGGATGCTCCTCCGTGCCGGCGGCCGACGGATGCTCTTCCAAGAGCATGGTGGTCGGTCGATGCTCCTCCAAGAGCGTGGCGGCCGGCGGATGATCCTCCAAGAGCCTGGCGGTTGGCGGATGCTCCTCCAAGAGCGTGGCGGCCGGCGGATGCCCTTCCAAGCGCATCTCGTATAATCGAGAGAGGGGCTTTTGTGGATCGAAGGGTCCCGCGAGCAGGCAGCCAGGACAAAACGTATGTGAAGCTATCAGAGTAGGCCCAACACTTCGCTAGGCCACTTGTTATTCGTGGGCTGAAACTGCGCTGAGTCACTTTGTATTCGTGGGCTGAAACTGCGCTGGAACGCTTGGTGTTCGTCCCCATGACGCGTGAGCCCATCTACGGGCGCGCATCTAGCTCTGGCAATCTGTTATCTAAATAAGTTAATGTAGCAATGGGGGTGGTATTCCGATCAAAATAAAGCATACGCATAAAATCTCTTGAACCGCAGCAACACAGTGATATAAACAAGGATTAAATACTATAGTGGATATAAACATCGACGGAACCAAATAGTAGTATTCAACATACCATTCCAGGCAACAAACTAATCAACAGAACTAGCTATTACATAATCCCCAATAAACACAAAATAAACTAATCGACACATCTAGTCCGCAGCACTTCCCTTCAGGTAGTGGTAATAACTTCTGGCCGCGTATAGGAGTAGTGGTAATGATTGCACCGCGTATAGGGGCATTAGGCCAGTGGTACGTTGGAGTTCTACCTATCTTTTTTCTACTAACATTTTTATCGTCCTTTCTTTTATTTTCTCTCTGTTCATTGTCTCCACTTTTCTTTCTAGTCATCGCTACCTGTTGCGTTTTCCTGTTAGTATTGTATACTACCTTACAGACCGCTTTGCAGGCCCCGCTATGAGCGATCTCCTCTGGCACCTCTAGCAGCTAAAGTATTGTATCGGCTACTTTAGAGGCTACCGGTGGTGTGGAGGGTCGTTCATTAACAAAGAATACGGATACAACAGATAGTTCAATAAACAAACAGATAGAAAACAAAAAAACTGTTGGACCAGACGAACAACATTGAGTTGATCAACATAAAAAATTACCACAAAACAAGAAAAATGACATCACGAAACAAGAAAAACAATGTCACACAACCTTATAAGTCTTTTATATATAGCCCATACCAGATAACACCTCTCGGCATAATGCGAAATGCTCGTGTCTAATCCTATAGTCTTCACTACAAAGACCCTGCAGCCGCTCCACCCTTGCTTTCCGCAACCGGCAGCCGTACACGGGTCAACCTCCTTGTTTGGCAGCGACACCAGCGGCGGTCTCGGAGGCAGACGCAGATGCACCCATGTCAGATTACAGATTTCATCCAGGGATTGAATCCGACACCGCCTAAACTCATTGTTAGTCCTCATGATGGCGACGGACCCAGTCGCTTTCTCACCGACATTGACCTCGCCTTCGACCTATCGAATATACTCGACGACATCGCAGGCCCCGCGGTTGGCGTCGTAGTGGAGGAGGCCAAGGACGTAGGCCGCCTCCATGTGACCAGCCCTAGTCGCTAGGGCAAGAAACTGGGTTCCCTACTGCGCACGATCGACCGCAAAGACGACCTTGAGCCCGGTGACGTAGCATGCATGAGGGTGGCTGACGATGGCCAGGTTCTCCACGAGGGCTTTGTACCGCCCTGTGTCGCGCCACATCCTCCGGGTCATCCACTCCAGCGCCACGCGCTTGCCCACAGCGCCATCTTAGCATGCTGCATGCATGGCCTTGCAGGTGGCACGCATACTGGAGAGGCCGTCCAAAGGTCGCAGGGAGCTTTCGGCGACGTGCCCTGTGATCTTGACCGTAATATTGTGCGTGAACGACAACTCCATAGGCTTAATCATCACCATGCTACGGAGGGAACCAATGAGGGTTCGCGCGTCGGAGACAAAGAGGAAGCTAGAGAACATGCGGAGAAGACAATGGTGTGTCTATAGAGTACGCGCAGAGAAGACGCTGGAGATATTATATAAAGACACACACCATCGTCTTCTCCGCGCGTACTGATGGGGGTCGCGCGCGGTGATGGTTTGGCTTTCGGTGATGGTGGATTCCACATCTTCTACAGTATTGCATGTGCATTAAGGGTGGCTGACATGTGAACCCACAGCCTATGGGACCCACGCCTCTAGCATGCACTGATGGGACGTGCGAAGTAATGGAACAGCTCTGTTTTCAACATCAGCACAAGAATATTATCATGTCATCAATAGAGATAACATACTATGTTTGATAGTAATCTGCGCCAAACATTTCCTGTTTTACAGTTTGGTTCTCCACACTCGTTCACCTTAATTCGTATGTACGTACTACCTATCTTTTTCTAACATTTTGCTCGTCCTTTTTTTTATTTTCTCTCTATTCATTGTCTCCACTTTTCATTCCAGTCATCGCTAATCGACAGGACTAGTTGTTACATAATCCCCAATAAACACAAAATAAACTAATCGACACATCTAGTCTGCAGCACTTCCCGTCAAGCAGTGGTAATAACTTCTGTCCACGTATAGGAGTAGTGGTAATGATTACACCGCGTATAGGGGCATAGGGCCAATGGTATGTTGGAGTTCTACCTATCTTTTTCTAATATTTTTCTCATCCTTTCTTTTCTTTTCTCTTTGTTCATTGTTTCCACTTTTCTTTCCAGTCGTCGCTACATGTTAGTACTGTATACTACTTTACAGACCGCATTAGAGGCCCCGCTGCGAGTGATCTCCTGGCACCTCCAGCGGCTAAAGTATCATGCAGGCCAGTTTAGAGGCCACCGGGGGTGTGGAGGGTCGTTCATTAACAGAGAATACAGATAGAACAGATAGTTTACTAAATAGCAAATAGAAAACAAAATAACAGATGGAACAGACGAACAACATTGAGTTCATTATCATAAAACATTACTCCCTCCTTCATATATTACTTTTATTATTAGAACAAGTTTTTTAGTTCATATTTGAACTAGAAAACTTGTCCCTAATTATTAACGACAAGTAATATGGGAAAGAGGAAGTACAAAACATGAAAAACAACATCGCGAAACAAGAAAAAATAAAACATCACAAAAACAAGAAGAGAAAAACATCACGACTGGATTAATCTATGTCAAAAGATTTCCTGTTTTAAAGTTGGGTTCAACTAGAATGTAATCTGATGTTTGGTGCAATCGCGCAATCAACCATCTTCAACCGTTGGATCGATCTACATTACGGTCATTAAAATTTTTTATTTAACCCCCTCCACAAGGTGGAGGGGTGGTGGTGGTGGTGGTGGATGGGGTTAAATGAAAAGATGTAACAACTGTAAGATGTAGATCCAACGGATGAAAATCTTTGATTACATGATTGTACCAAAACTTTAATTACATATAGGGCTGTCAACGAGTCAAACTCGAGCGAGCTTGTCTTTCTAAGCTTGAGTTTGGTAAAACACCGAGTCGACCTTGAGTCGAGCCAAGAATTCATGTATATACAATAAAATCTACTAAATAATTTAGGTTCACAACTAATTAATGGAGTAGACGCAGGTGGACAATGTTGCACATTATTTGTTTCTATCATATATAAAAATTGTGTCCCATAAAACATTTTTAATAGAATTATATAGTTTAGTTAATCATACGTACATATCATAGATGACAACAATAATTGTGCTTACTCGAACTTTTTGAGCTTGAGCTCATCAAGCTGGCAAGCTCAAGCTTGGATCGCTTAGAATTGGCACAATACTTAACTTCATCCTCAAACATTCAATCAAAACTCAGTTTGGTCCTTGAACTTTCAAATGGGTCAATGATAGTCCATCAACTTCAAACAACTATTTCACTTTCATCCTTAGTCTGAGTTGGACATCCACATTGGCATGCCACATAAGCTATATCATCTACCATGGTATATCATAGATGAGGTATGCATGTTAGTTAATCATACGTATGTACATATCATAGATGAGGTATGCATGTTAGTTTTGTCAAACATGACCGAGGGCTTTTCTATGTCTAACATGCATGCACCCCAAACATGATCAACCAATACATACTTGTTTTATCTTTCTGATGATGGATATCGTTAGAGTTTGAGGCCTTGTCCATGCATGCTACGCCCCAACGATGCATGATCAACGAGCCTACAACTCTAGACGATATCCAACATCAAAAAGAGAAATTACACGTAGTATATAATTCACATCGTCATGAAACATACATGATCGAGGTCTTTCATACTCTGCTAGTTGTCCATGCACATACTATACGCCCAAAAACATGATCATCGAGCCTCAAACAATAATATATAAGAGAAAATTAAGACGTGTACGACACATCCGAGCATAATTGCATTATTTGTCGTGATGATCATGTAGGCTTTGTTTGGGTAACTTCAATCCACTTGTATTGGAGTGGATTGTAGTGGAAAATGAACTAATTTTTATCTCAATACTCTCCAATCCACTTAGATTGAAGTGGATCCACTCCTATCCAAACGAGGTCGTATGATGGCCGGACAAGACTGGGATAACACAAGGATTAATTACAGGAATCGTATCCTCGTCACTTTCATGTTGGTACCTGGGCCCAGGTTGTGCACTGGTCACCTGGCATATTCCCTATGTCTGCCCCCGCACGTGATGTCTATAATGAATTCGTGCGAGTGATTTTGACAAGGTGTGAACAATTTGTTTCACCTAGGAAAGTTGAGCTTGTTGCAACGAGAATATAAGGCAGCGTGCGCTATTGTAGTTACACATCCGATTGAAAAAAGAAGTCGTACAAGACTCGTCCTTGCTCCGTTCGACAGCGAGCGGATGCTGTCGAACAGGACGTGGAGGAGGCGTGTACGGGGCGTATGTTTTTTATATAATCCCTGGGCCCTTTCCGTGTCTAATTAAAAAACTACTAGTGAAGCCGATGGGACGCGTCGAGCAGTTGCAATAACCGAGAGGGATGCAAACCGCGGGTTTTTATAAGAATAAATTGCTTTTCCCCGCATACGCTAGGCCCTTTGCGTGTGAAATTAAAAATTTCTTTTATCGAAAAACATCTCCTTTAACGACGCCAAATTTTCCCCTTTAACCCACTTTGTGCATGAATCAAATTGTGTGACCCTCCACATTGGGGGCTTCTAGAGTGGAGACAATGAACTCCAGAAAAAAAAAAGTGGAGACAATGAACTCCAGAAAAGAAAAGAAAGAAAGACAAAAATGTTATAAAAAAATAGGTACGCATATCATAGATGACAACAATAAATTAGCTTACTCAAACTTTTCGAGCTTGAGCTCATCAAGCTAGCAAGCTCAAGCTTGGCTTGTTTAGAATTGGCACAATACTCAACTTCATCCTCAAACTCTCAATCAAAACTCAGTTTAGTCCTTGAACTTTCAAATGGGTCAATTATTTAGTCCATCAACTTCAAACAACCATTTCACTTTCATCCTTAGTCTGAGTTGTACATTCACATTGGCATGCCACATAAGCTATATCATCTACCCTGGTATATCATAGATGAGGTATGCATATTAGTTAATGATACATACGTACATATCATAGATGAGGTATGCATATTAGTTTTGTCAAACATGACTGAGGGCTTTTCTATGTCTATCATGCATGCACCACAAACATGATCAACCAATACATACATGTTTTGTCTTTTTTATGATGGATATCGTCAGAGTTTGAGGCCTTGTCCATGCATGCTACGCCCCAATGATGCATGATCAACGAACCTACAACTCTAGATAATATCCAACATCAAAAAGATAAATTACAAGTAGTATATAATTCACATCAACATGAAACATACATGATCGAGGTATTTCATACTCTGCTAGTTGTCCATGCACATACTATACGCCCCAAAACATGATCATCGAGCCTCAAACAATAATATATAAGAGAAAATTAAGACTTGTACGACACATCCGAACATAATTACATTATTTGTTGTGATAATCATGTAGGCTTTGTTTGGGTAACTTCAATCTACTTGTATTGGAGTGGATTGAAGTGGAAAATGAACTAATTTTTATCTCAATACTCTCCAATCCACTTTGATTGAAGTGGATCCACTACTATCCAAACGAGGTCGTATGATGGCCGGACATGACTGGGATAATGTCAGGATTAATTCTAGGAATCGTATCCTCGTGACTTTCATGCTGGTACCTAGGCCCAGGTTGTGCACTAGTAACCTGGCATATTCCCTACGTCTGCCCCCGCGCCTGGTGTCTGTATCGAATTCGTGCGAGCGATTTTGACAAGGTGTGAACGATTTGTCCCACCTCAGAAAGTTGAGCTTGTTGCAACGAGAATATAAGGCAACGAACGCTATTGTAGTTAAACATCCGATTGAAAAAAGATGTCGTACAAGACTCGGCCCCCTCCGTTTGACAGCGAGCGGAAGCTACCGAACGGAATGTGAAGGAGGCGTGTACGGGGCAGATGTTTTTATATAAGCCCTAGGCCCTTTCTGTGTCAAATTAAAAAACTGTCAGTGAAGCTGATGGGACGCGTTGAGCCGTTGCGATAACCAGAGGGATGCAAACCGCGGTTTTTATAAGCATAAATTGTTTTTCCCTGCATACGTTGGGCCCTTTGCGTGTGAAATTAAAAATATCTCCTTTTACCGAAAAATATTTCCTTTAATGACGCCAAATTTTCCGCTTTAACCCACTTCCTGCGTGAATCGAATTGTGTGACCCTCCAGACCAGGGGCCTCTAGAGTGGAGACAATGAATTCTAGAAAAGAAAAGAAAAGTGGATACAATGAACTCCAGAAAGGAAAAGAAACAAAGAGAAAAATGTTAGAAAAAAATAGGTACTACATACGAGATTTAAGGTGAATGAGCCTGGAGAATGAAACTGTAAAACAGGAAATCGATTGGTGAAGATTAATCCAAGTCGTGATGTCGTATTTTTGTTCTTGTTTTTTTGATGTTTTTTCATTTCACATTTTGTCATGTTGTTTTCCTGCCAAAATGTGATTAGTCGCGATGTTATTATTGCAAGGACTGGAACAGGCCAGAAGTTTTACCACTGGCCCTATGCCCCTATACGCGATGTCATCATTACCACTACTCCTATACACGGTGGTTCCATACGATGTTACCTCTAGCTACCACTACTCATGTTGTTGGAGAAAAAAATTCACGATATGGTATGCACCGGAGAGCAAGTGCATATCATTCTCAGATGGTGCCACATACTTCCTTCGTGTCTTCAATTGTTGTTCCCGGATCGTGGCAGTTAAGATATTTTAGCTTCCGTTTGAGCTCAGAAGCACGCTATTGAGGATCATGGACGGTAGATCGAACTGTCAGAAACAGGTGGCACCATATGAGAACGGTATGCACTTGCCCCACGGTGCCTCCCGTATCCATGTTGTGTCGCTTTATAATATAATACTCGGGAGACTCCCAAGAAACCACAACCTCCAAATACTAAGTAGTACACCCTTTGTTCCTCTCAGGCAGATTTGTTTCTCCGTGGCTTGTCGCTCATTAATGGCAAACTTCTCCATTGACCCCCGTCGGTTTTGTTCCCAGCTAATGATCCCAGAAGATGGTGGTCCACTGTGCCACATATCTGGCAAAATCGCGAAGAAAAATGAGGAATATGCTGAATGTATTTCTTCCGGAAGGGAACACTGATTTCCTTTGTTCCAAACTATGATTGAATGTATTTCACTTCCGGAGGAATCCATTTCTTTAAACTGTCCCATGAGTTTCCTTTGATGCAAACGAGGCTAAACAAAAGACGAGCGTGCATAGGGGAAACACAACAAGTGCAACATTCATCAGAGATGAGCGCGCATATGTAGGGAAACACATCAACATGCCTTATACAAGTCTATCTTATATACTCCCTTTGTTCACTTTTAACTGGCGTTGGGAGAACTAGGGGTGCATCATATCCAAAAGGGAATGGAGGGAATATAACCCATAGAGTACAACGCCTAACGGCAGAACCGTTCATGCTCGTGCTTAATCATACAGTTCTCAGTACAGGACTCTCCACTCCTCCCACCCTTGCCTGCTGCAGCGGTTGGTTCTATGGTTCCCCCCCCCCCCCCCCCGTTGGGCAGCGCCAAGTGTCATCGTCCATGTTGGGAACCACCACCGGCGGCGGTCATGAAGGAGGCCTGCCCAGGAACGTCCAGGCGACACCATAGACACTCTCCATGGCTTCATATCGACACCGGCAGCACTCCGTGTTGGTCCACTTCATCGCGGCGGACCCGACCGCGCTGTAGCCGATGTGGGCCTCGCCTTCGACCTGCCGAATATACTCGAGGGCATCACGGGCCCCACAGTCGATGTCAAAGTGGAGCATGGTGAGGACGTAGGCCGCCACCATGTGGCCTTTCGCGGCCGCCCGAGCAAGCAACTAGGTGCCCGAATGTGCACGATTGTCCTTGAAGACGAGGTCAAACCCGGTGACGTAGCACGCATGAGGGTTGTCGACGATTGCCAGGTGCTCCACGAGGGTCTCGTAGCTCCCCTTGCAAATGCTCTCCCGCTCCAGCGCCACGCGCCTGCCCACGACGTGGTCTTGGCACGCCGCGTGAGTGGCCCTGTAGATGGCACGCAGACTGGAGAGGTTGTCCATGGGTTGTGGGGAGGTTGTGGTGACCCACCCCGCGATTAGGACCGCAATATCGTGCGGCAAGGGAAACTCCATGGGCTTCAAAGGGAACCAATGAGGGCGCACGTGAGGGAGACAAAGAGGAAGAGTACGCGCGGAGAAGAGGATGGTCGGTATGTATTGCGGAGAAGAGGACGTTCGGTGTTTGTTGTGGAGAAGAGGATGGTCGGTGTGTGTTGCGGAGAAGAGGATGGTCGGTGTGTGTTGCAAAGAAGTCGCACAGTGATGGTTATGGCTTCTAAACGACGTATGAATGTCTGTCCCTTCCGGAGGATTCCATTCCTTCAAACTGTCATCTGAGTTTCCTTTGATGCAAACTGGGCTAAACAAAAGACGAGCATTGGAGTTATGGCTTCTAAATTGCAGTTGTACGCTACTTTAGCTGCTGGAGTTGCCAGGAGGCAGGAGACGCTCGCAGCGGGGCCTGCAAAGCGGTCTGTAAAGTACTCCCTCCATCCCAACTCAACTCTATTTATAGCTTTGGTCAAACTTACCTTTGACCAATGATTTCTTGTCTGGTCCTTATCCTAATGATCAAGGTCCTCCGCCTGCTGCCCCAAATGACTTGGGGCAGAATGATCCTGGCGACCAGAATGAACCGTCGGATATGTTGTCCACGGCACAGGGTTATTCAACACAAGTAAAAGGCAGCATATCCTAATCTTTCTCCTTATATATAGCGTGCTAACTAAGTTTTTGGCCCCAAATGATCTAGAAAATTTACCCTAGATTTGATGATGCCATAAACTAATCGCTGCTAAAAACAATGATGGTGCTCATCAAGCTCGCAAGCTCTTGGCTCGTTTAGAATTGGCACAATACCCAACTTCATCCTCAAACTTTCAATCAAAACTTATTTTTTGGTCCCTGAACTTTTAAATGGGTTAATTAGTTAGTCCCTCGACTTCACACAACTGTTTCACTTTCATCCTTAGTCTGAGTTGGACATCCACATTGGCATGCCACATAAGCTATTATGCCACATCATCTACCCCGGCCACCTCACTTAGAAAAGATAATAATTTTTTATCATCTTAAAAATAACTAGCTAATTAATTTGGGTGGATTTATGTAGTTGCATGGGATATACATATTTCTACTCCATGTTTTTTGGCAAAACTATCAAGTGATATATCCTATATGCATATTACATATATAAAAATCTTGTAAAATTTAAAAATTTTAAGCCTAGGGAAGAGCAAACAAGGCAAACAGGGAGGATGAGGAAACTTTTAAGCCTAGGGAATAAAATATAAAATGAAGCTACACGGTTGGTCGGGTACACGTACGGTCCGGGTGTGCCTGTGCACCATAACCTACGTCGTGCGTCCCATGTCAACTCTATTTTTAGGTTTCGTCTAATCTATATTTGACCACTGATTTACGTAATTTTGATATGTTTTAACAATACAAGAATTGTACTTTTAGATTCACCATGAAAATATTTCCATAATATACAATCTAGTATTGAATTTAATAAATTCCATATAAATCAATGGTCAAAGGTAAGTTTGACCAAAATAGAAATAGATTTGAGTTGGGGCGGAGGAAGTATTATATGTTGTTGTTTCCTACATAAGGTTTGATCCTTAAAGCTGTAGCCATTTGTACAAGCGGCTGATGCGATCGGGCGCACTGAGTTTACGTGTGCGCTAGTTATCGAGGCGCCTTAAATGCGCATAGTGCATGCGCATATTTGAATTTAATTGGAATCGCTTCGCGTCCCATCACCACTACTGCGCGCGTCGAGAGACGAACAGTCAGGCTGCTACTACGTTATAAGATCACCCGGGCACGCCATCGTCTTCTCCGCACAACCACTCTTCCTCTCTTCCCAAAATTGTGCCAAGAACACCATGGCTGACAAGAAAACGCTTCCACCAAGCCCGCTGAAGGATGCCAAGGGGAAGCGTCCCCGACTAGACTCCCCCAAGACAAGGAGTGGGCTCTCCGGAAGATGGGGCCTGATGTATTTGACAATACATTGTGCTCCATGCGTAGCGTTGGGCTTGGTCCCTTTCATAGTATACTGGAATGGGGACCACGGGCCACTACGTCTTCGGCATGACACACTTGGCCGGTCGCCTTGACGTCCTCTGGGACACGCTGGCTGCAACAACCTGGTGGCGGTGATGTCCAGGAAACTGGGCTTCCCGTCTCCGCCGCAGGAGGCACACCCGCCCTGCCAGGAGCCCAAGAAGGAGGAGGAGGAGGAGAAGAAGTAGGTGGAGGTGGAGGAGAAGTAGTTTTTTTGTTCTTAGTTGTGTTGTTTTTCTTTTCTTGTTTGTAGTTTGTGTTTTTCTTTTTTTCTTGTTTGTAATATATCGTCTTAAGGTAATGAACTTTATTTTGCTATTCATTGGTGCGCAAAAATAGTTCTAGTGTTGTTGTTCTAACGATAAACTAGTGGACTAATTATCTCTTTTATTTTTTAGAATGAAATATATTTCCACTTCCAACTCTACTGAGCTGGAGATCCAAAAAGTGACTACCACCTAGTTCATCAGGCAGGACCAGGGAGAACCTTCCCCCTCACCTTGTGCCCAATCTCTATGTTGAAACCCAAAATGGATCCAACAAAATGAGCAATCAAACAGCAAAGTACATAGTAAATCACAAAAGACGCTAGAACCGTTTCTGGAGTATCAACTTTAGCCCAGATTAAATGCTCGTGGGCGTCATTGCAAAAGGGTGAAGACAAAAAAGACTTGATTCGGATGGCTTGCAAAGACATACTAGAAGTCAGGGTCACCGAAGTTTTTGCCCAATTTGGATTGAGTCTTAGTTATAGACTTCCATACTAATAAAATGTATCGGGTGTTTTACTTTCACTAGCGTGTCAGGTTGAGTCTTTTGTTGTTGATCTTCACAACTTGGTGTATCAGTGTGGCCGTACTCTCTACTGAGGAAAAGTTTGGTTTAATTATTTCCATTATCTAAAAAAACTTTAGCCCAGATTAACAAAGCATCGTCCTCACTCTCGCCGTGCATGTTTGACATGAAGAATGTTCCCTCGAGGGTTCGAGGATAGAATACCATCTAGGAACAGCTCACTACGTACACGGTTCAACAAATTAATCGCGTGCCTTGCACAGTACAATATAATTTCCAACCATGTTGTACTTGTTCTTTCGAAGAAACAACAGTCGTAAGCGCTAGCTGCTACGTGTTCAGATTTTAGGAACAAATGAACACACTTGTGAAAACACGTATGCCACATCCGATCCTCAACGTCATCAAATTCAACAAGGGGAGCAATGTCTCTCCACGACGTTCCGTCTGGTGTTGCACACACAGCTCTCGCCTCATGCCGGCCACGTATCCTGATCCAACCGTGCAACTTAAAATAAAGGAGGGCTAGAAAATTGGTGGAAAAATAATATGTATAAGAAAAAAGGGAAGAAGAAAAAGGATGGCACATGTTTTGATACATGAACCGTGAGACTGCTGACTTCCATCTTCATTTGCCAGTTCCAGATTTCGCTGATCTCTCCAGCATGCATTCACACTAGCTACTCTCTGGTGGCTGGACCCAGGATATCCCGTGGCCCACCCGGCATACCCAGTGGGTGGGCCCCTAAGAAATGTTGTTTTTGTTGTTGTACGTGGTGTTTGGTTGAGACAATGCAACTTGTGATCATAACGATAGGAATTAAATATTAGAAAGAGTATATCAGATTCAAAAATCTTCATTACTTTCTTTACTTGAGGCTCGGGCCCGTCAAATTTGGAAACTCCTCTGCTCATATGATAATTGCATCAGTTATATATCCACACCCTTTTCCAATTAAAATCCAAACTAAAGGTGTAGACGAAGGTTTGCACAAGAGAGAAGATGCATCGCGCCACGCCATCGCAGACGGCAATTGTGGGGACGACAAGGAGAAAGGACCCAATGGCGGGGACTCAGGTGTACAACGTGACATTCGAGGAAGACGTGATCACCACCACCATGATGTCCTTCGACGAGGTCATGGAGGACTGGCATGATGAGATCCTCTCCGTCCACCGTCGGCGCCTTCACAAGCTCGTCATTGGGCTCAACGTCGAGTGGCGCCCCAGCTACTCTGTCAACCAGAACCCCGTCGCCGTTCTGTAGCTCTGCGTCGGTCGCTGCTACCTCATCTTCTAGGTCATCCGCGCTGACTACTTCCCCGATGAGCAAGAAGATTTCCTTGGCGATTCCGGCTACCGCTCCTTCAGCGTGGGCGTGGAGGGTGACACCGACAGATAATGGAAGGACTGGCAGCTGAAGGTGGCCAAAACGGTGGACCTGGCCGAGCTCGCGGCGGAGGAGATGGATCGCTTGAGCCTCCACCGCTCAGGGCTAAAGGACATCGCGAGCGCCGTGATGGGCGCCGACATGGAGAAGCCTTACCAGGTGAGGACGAGCAGCTGGGACGCGTACAATCTCTTCGGCAAGCAGATCAGCTATGCGTGCATCGATGCTTCGTCTCCTTCGAGGTCGGCCGCAAGCTGCTCTCCGGCGACTATTGATCTAACCACCGGGTTTGCGGATCGGCTGCTGTTGATCATCCCCGCATGGAATTCACAGGTACAGTGCTCAAGTTCTAGCTTTTCTGCTTGTGCGCTCAATCTCTCATAAAATTATTTTTTATTGAGCAAACACTATATCTTGCTTTTACAAACATGCATGTTATTTCACATGCATCGAGTTTTTTCACATGCATGTTAGTTGTCCATGCATGCTACACCCCAAACATGATCAACGAGCCTAAAAAATGACGATCTCTCAACAAAAAGAGAAAACCCAGAACGTCATCAAACATGATCGAGGTCTTTCACATGGATGTTAGACATCCATATGCATGCTACGTGTAACATCCCCAATTTTCAAAAATTGGCTAAATCAAATCTAAATAAGAATCTATAGTTTTTTTTCAAAATCTCTTCTCCTGTCAACTCGAATCTCAAGGGTGAGATTCATGTTAAGGGGGTAGAATTGTAACATCCCGTTTTTAAACTTTGGAAAATTAAAATTAGAATAGGAAGTTGAGAATTTAAAAAGAGAAGAAATTGTTTTTATAAAGAAAAATATAAAATATATGCATAACATCTAGCATTTGCATTCATCCTCTGATATTGAATTCATTTACCAAAATAAGTACATTAAAAGTAAATTGATTACCATAATAAATACGAAAGAAAAGAAATGAAAGGAAAGAAATTTTAATGTAAAGGAAGAAAGTTATTATTAAGACTAAAATAAAATAGAATAGAATAATTAATAACAAGTAACCAAAAAATGATAAGTACATAGAAAACCAAATTATAATTAATAATAAAAATAATAGAAAATCATTAAATAGTATTTTTAAAATAAAAGAAAATAATAATACAGAAAGAAATAATAATACAAATAGTATATATATATATATAAGAAATAAAAATAAATAAAGATAGAAATAGTAACTAATAAGAAAAGAGAGAGAAAAAAAAGGAAAACCTAAGTCAACCATGCCCAAAAATTCCTCACCATACACCCCTGCCGCACCAACCAAAAAGGAAAGGAAAAAACAAAAAAAACCATGACCGCACAAGCATTATGGTAATGCATCCCTGGCCACAGCTGAAGAAAAAAAAGGTCAACTGGCGCATGCCATCAACCGAGTCCACCAAGGACACGACTCTGGCCATCGAGACCTCAAGTCCTGTGCTTCTTGCTGCGGCCCTATAAAAGGATGATCGCTCTTGTACGGTAAAGCGCACCATGGTTATTGTTACCAGATCAACGCTAGCGATGGGAAGAGAAAAAAAAAAGAGGGACCGAAGCCCTAGCCGCTAGGAGGAGCCACAGTAGGGGAAAAAGAAAAAGAAGGAGGGAAGAGGGAAGAAAAGAGGAAGAGAAGGAAGGAGCTGCCGTCCGCCGGATCGTCGCGCAGCCGTCGTCGTGCCATTGGACGATCGCATCGCCGTCTCCTTCATTTACGTTATGCGTTCGTCTCTTTTGTCTATGTCCGGCTGCCGTAATCTTCATCAACGGAACTCTAGATCTCGGAGACACACATCACGCTGCCATTCCACGACCGTCCGTACTAGATGCGCACACGGAAGGTATTGCGGTGTAGATCTAGACAACTATTTTGGTTCTAATACTTGAATCACGTGTAGGACGTGTTTTGTTTGGGCGGCCGTTAATCATCGTCAGATCATCTTAAATCACTTGGAACTCAAAAGTTAGATTAAATCATGCAACATCGGTAGGTTATTCTAGATTTACCAAATTTTATATTTTTAGTATTATTTAATCTGTTTTTCAGATTTAATAAATAAGATTAAAGCCTAGTTAATTCATAAAGTATCAAATTAAATCCAGAAAAATTCATAAATTTTAGAATATATTATAGTATGTTACTAATAATATTTTCAACATATTTAATGTTCTGAAATAATATTTTTGCCTCTTAATTAATTGTAATTAATTTCAAACTTGTCCAAATAAATAGAAAATCATTATCAAAATTTACTAAAAATCCACAGAAATTTATTTAGCATTAATACGTACTTATTTTCTACATGCATCCATGTTTTGCATATTGATTAGTATTTTCAATGCATTTATTATGTATGTTTGTATGTGTATGTGCTTGATTGAGAGTAGACCGGTACGCTCAAGTGGTTACAATCGAGAAGTGAATATGCGAGAATCTACGTGTACAAGACTTTGAGCATCGAATTGCGGAATATTAAGGCAAGTGTCTTTGACCATATTGATCATGTTTTTAAATGTTTTGTTTGTAAAATTGCATGCTTGTGTCAAATTGATGGGAAACCTATTCGTAGGAGTTTACTAGTATTGCTTGCCATCCCTTGTCGCTCAGGTTATGGTGTAGAGAGTTGGGAAGGGTATTTACACTTTTGATCCACTTATTAAATTGGGATTGGGAATAACCTAACAGCTTAATTATGAACTATTGAACACTTGAATCATGTGGGTTAATGAAGATGGAATAATGATAAATCATTTGTGATATGGGACTTGGGTGATCTAAGCAAGCATGGTTTTGTGCATGGGTTTTGTGAATGTGGACTACCATCATCTAATAAGCACACAGCTCTCACCACCTACGTGGTTCATCAAATTAATCGATCGCATGTTGGCATTATGTATTGTTGTACTCGTGTTTTGAAGAAACGACAGGCGTAGGCGCTAGCCCCTAAGTGTTCTGATTTTAGAAACAAATGAACACACTTGTGAAAACACGTACGCCACATCCGATCATCAACGTCATCAAATTAACATATTCCTCAACAAGGGAGCACAAAAATCCTCAACACATGACCAAACATGCTTGATCGTGAGTCTCTTCCACATACATTATATTTATGTGCACCATCATATATGATCATGACAATTATCATTGGTTCGATATTGACTCTCGGTCGGCAACGGTCAGATCCTTCAAAAAAATGAGATATGGACTCTCGGTCGATTGCCACGCGTGTTCACACGTCAATCTTCTGCACCTCGTTGAAATCATTCGCACAAAATGTTACGAACACTGCGGGACGGACCTACAAAGTATGCTAGGTGGGCCATTGCATACCCTGGGCCCTTTGAGTGACAAATTAAAAAACGACCGATGGGACGTGTCGAGCAATTTTGAGAGGAGGCTAACCACGGTTTGGAGTAACTCTGTTGATTCAAAAGCACATTCTCAAGGCGTCTGATCATCTCCACTCGCGCGCTTCATGATGACCCGCTATAAAGGCACACCATCCTCTTCTTCTCCGCCGCACCTCTCGATCAATTTTGGCCTCCAAACTTCTCCTCTTGCTTCTCCGCCGCACCACCATCAACCACCTCTCTCTCTTTGTTCGCACATTTGTCGCCACACAAATGGGTAGCCCCGTACCGAAGTGCTCCAGGTCATCGACATCCTCCAAACCTCCTTCTCTGTTTCCGTCACTGCCAATGCTAGTGGAAATGGAGGTGGCGCCCGCAGCTCCTCCACCCCCATCTCCACCCGCGGCGTCCGCACCTCTTCCGTCCAACTATGATGAGACTGTCCGCCTCATCGAGAAACGCATCAACAAACTCGACAGCAAGCTTAAGGAGGTCACTGGCAACCTGTTCATCGCCGACGTGCTAGCAAAAGCGCTCAAGAAAATGGCGCGGGATGTATTTGACAATACATCTCACTCCTGTCGCCAACTGGGACTTGGGATCCTTCCCCACCACACCAGCATGGACTCCGCTGGCTACTCATCTTCGGGTTAGGCTTTGTTGCCGCTCGTCTCGACTGCATCTACGAGATGATCGCTGAGGAGGTTGGGGTGGAGATTCGCGAGCAACTGGGGAACTCCGTCGGCCAGAAGTTTAATCTGGTGTTGGAGGATGCTCTGCCAACGGTTGCGGCGGAGGTGGAGGTGCTACTGACGGATGCGGAGGCAACGGCGGAGGAGGTGGACAAGTCATCCTCCAAGTGGAGTAGGATTAGTAGTAGTTTTTTCTTTTGTTTTTATGCGTTTTTTCTTGTTTGAAATATATGTGTTGTTTTTATGTTAATGAAAAATGTCTTTTATGTTCATGAACAATGTGTCCTATAGTACATGCATTAATGAAAAACTCCTCCTTTTATCGAAAAACATCGCATATGCAAAATTAACACATTAGTAATATTATATCTAATAAATATTAGACACATTAGGACGTACGTAGTAGTATTATATTTCAAAAAATTATGAAAATAAAAAGCTAGACTGTGTAACTGTACATCGCATTTGGATGATGCAAATACTAATTAATTTTATTTTTTTCTCATTACCAGCTGTCATCGTGCCCCCCCCCACACCGGCCTGGCCCTAGGCAGTAGCCTCTCCCGCCTAGGCCCAGAGTCGGGTCTGCCTTTAAGACCATCTGCAGTGGTTTATGGTAAAGCTTACTGGATTGCGGCCTGCGGATCAGATGGTCTTACCTCTTAACCCCTTGGTGCGGAAATCGAATTCTTTGCGGCCCTGCCGCACAGCCGTCTATGTGTGACCCTGCCCAGATGGTTGTCAGGTATGTTCACGCTCTGAATCTTACAGCCATATAGCCAAAGGCGAACTGCACGGTTCCTGCGACTGTGCCACTCTGCCCTGATGATTGCCACATACGCGAATGCACCGAATCTTGCAGCGTGCAAGGGCACACGAACTCCACGATCCATCATCATGCGCACGAGCACGACGCGGCCAAAATGATATGTGTTTGGTTGCTTGTGTTGGATTGAATTGACTTGGATTAATTGGATGGTCCAATCATGTGTTATTTGTTCCTCGGTCAGACGGACAGGGTGATCCAGGTTTGAGGAATATAAAATATTCCTCATAGATGCTAGATGAGATGGTCCAGGATATTTGGTTTGATGTGAGTCCATCCACCTTATCTAATTATGCTTCTTAGTAATGTAATTTGTGATAATTAACTTGTTTATTGTTGATTAATAATTACAATTATGATATTAACATTAATATTTGCTAGTAATATGATAACTAGTATATAAATAATTAATATTATGAAATTATCAACTTTGATGATTCAATAATCCACCCAAGTTTCATCCAACCGACCAAAAAAAAAAATTGGATCGTTCAGTCCATCCAATCAAACGTTAATTTGGATGATCCAATACATAAACAGATGGATGATCATATATCTCCAATCCAACTTCGACGTCAAACCAAAGGCAATTGATGATTGAGCAGACTGAACATCGGGTTTAGGGTGCATCATGGACTAACCACATGACCCGACCAAACACTCACGTAATTAGCATACACCTGCAAGAGCAACTACCTGGTCGCATCCTTCGCGTACGAATGGCAACGCCGACCAACTTATACTTTTTGTACTACGTACAAAGAATTTTCCTTGTCCATGAGCCAATAAAAAAGCTCTTCTGATGCGGCAACTAATAATCAACACGTCATCAACGAGCCTCAAACTATATATATATATATATATATATATATATATATATATATATATATATATATATATATATATATATATATATATATATATATATGTGTGTGTGACGATATTTCAACAAAAAGAGAAAAAAAATGCGTAATGTCATCATATATGGTCATCGACGTCTCTCTCACATGCATGTTATAGTTGTCCAAGCATGCTACGCTACGCCCCAAACATATGATCAACGAGCCTCAAACTATATATATATATATATATATATATATATATATATATATATATATATATATATATATATATATATATATATATATATATATGACGATTTTCAATAGAAAGATAAAACTATATATATAACATGTTAGTTGTCATGCTCCAAACATTATCAACGAGCCTCAAACTATATATGATGATGTTTCAACAAAAAGCAGAGAAAACACATAATCATGATGTCATCAAAAATGATTGTGAGGTTTTCAAGTGCATGTTACTTGTCCATGCTTTCTACACCCCAAACATGACCAACGAGACTCAAATATGATGATATTTCAACGAAATTAAAAAAACCTAATGTGATCAAACATGCATGATCGAGGTATTTTGCGTGTCAAACTGAGAAAAACATGAACGAGGGATTGTGATATATATATATATATATATATATATATATATATATATATATATATATATATATATATATGGGTGTGTGTGTGTGTGTGTGTGTGTGTGTGTGTTAATGAATGAATGTGTGGTGTGTTCATCGTGTTTCTCAGGAATGACAATTCACAAGGAAGGATTTGATAATTTTTTGGACAATTCATAAGGAGGAGGAGAATTTAGGTTTTCTTTTGATGTATTTCTTTTCTTGTGTCTTTTACTTTTTTCTTGTGTTTTGACGATCTTTCAACTATATATGACGATCTTTCAACAAAAAGAGAATACACGTAACGTCATGAAACATGATCGAGGTCTTTTGCCTAACAAACTAAAAAAATGGAACATTGCATATACCTTGGGTCGGTGACCCCTTTGCGTGTCAAACTTAAAAACTGGAACTGAAAAAATGAAACACCACCGGATGGACCTACAAAGTATGCCAGGTGCGCCATTGCATACCCTGGACCCTTCGCGTCTTAAATTAAAAAAGTGCCTGTGAAGCCGAGATGGAACGCGTCGAGCCGTTGCGATAACCTAGAGGAGGCAAACCGCGGTTTGGATTAACTCCGACCCACCTACCGGATCGAAAGCGCAGTTTTCAAAGCATCCGATCATCTCCACTCACACGCTTAGACGACGACCCGTTATAAAGGCACATTGGTCCTCTTGTGTCTCCGCCGCACCACTCCAATGATCGTAGCCTCCAAACTTCTCTTGCTTCTCCACCGCACCATCGCCGACCACCTCTCGCTCTTTCTCCGCACCTCTGTCGCTGCACAAATGGGTAGCTCTGCACCGAAGCGCTCCAGGCCGGCGACGTCCTCCGAATCTCTTTCTTCTCTGTTTCCGTCACATCCAATGCTGGTGGAACTGGAGGCGGCGCCCGCGCCTCCTCCGTTTCCTTCTCCGCCCGTAGTGCCCACACCTCTTGTTTGGGTTCAGGAGACTGTCTGCCTCATCGAACACCGCTTCGATGAACTCAATCGACGCCTGAAGAAGGCCACCGAGCACCTTTCTGCCACCGATGGGCACGCAAAAAAGCTCGACAAATTGGTGCGGGATATATTTTCCGATACATCTCGCTCATGTGACCGTCTGGGTCTTGGGAAACTTCCTGTCTGCACCAACATGGACACCATCGGCCACTACTGCTTCGGGTTAGGGTTTCTGTCTGGTCGTCTCAGCGTCCTCTACGACACGATCGGGGAGGTGGCTCGGGTCGAGGGCCACCAGCATCTTCTGCAGACCGTTGCCCGGAAGCTTCAGACTCAATTGTCGGAGGAGGCAGCAGCAGCAGCGGTAGTGGAGGAGGCGGCGGTGGCAGCGACGGAGGAGGAGGAGGCGGCGGCGGTGGCGGCGACGAAGAAGGAGGTGGAGGAGATCTTCGCCGACTCCGAGTAGAGTAGTATTTGTAGTTTTTCTTTTTCTTGTTTTCTATGTGCTCTTGTAGTTCTTGTTTGTAATATATGTGTTGTTTTTATGTTAATGAAAAATGTCTTTTTTGTTCATGAACAATGCGTCCTATGCATTATCGAAAAACAACTCCTTTCTGAAAAAGGGGTGAGATAATTGTTGTTCAATGTCTAGCCAAGAATTTTTTGTGCTGCGACAATCGATGACTCTTGATTGAAACTCCATTGAGATCGTGGTTGAAGCTGCATTTTTCCTCTTTTGTGTTCTTTTACTTAACTTTTTCATTTCTAGTCGGCGCATGTGAAAATGTATTTTTAGTAGTAGTATATACTACATGTTATTATTTCATTGTGATTAATGTTACAGAATACAGATTGTTTGTCATCGTCCTTTCGTGGACTTTGGTTTTCTATATTTGCATCTCGCTTGCATTAGCATATATACATTTGGCGATTCATATTTTTGTTCGTATTTTTTTGGAATGTCCCACTAGCTAGCAAATGACTGATTTTAGATTTTGATCTCCATGCATGACAACAAAGATGAATTAAGAAGCGAGCAAGTTGTCCAAAGAAGTCTACCCCTCTAGCTACACGCACCATGTGCAGGAATCGACGCGACATGACATGTAATTAATCACGATTGCATGCGTTCACAAGGGCACGGCTAGCGTCAAATTATCCACGCCCGCGAAAATTTTTTCGTTCTTCTTGGCACGCAACAATTGAGATTTTGACAATTCGGTTTTCACTCCCTGCGCCTCCAATTTCAGTCCTGCCTATTGTAACCCTATTTCAGCCACGATGAGTATAAATGGAAACACTGGTCTCGGTTCCTGACACACCGCTGACCTGCCCTTCCGGTGATCTCGCTGTACTCCAAATGTGTTGTCTCTCTGTCCTGTGTTCCATACTTATGTTCTTAACAAATTCCCGTGTTTTCATTTCCCACGGTTTTTACAATTTTTTCCCCATGGATCTCGCAGTGACACATCGAAACTCTTCGTGGTGTTGACTCTTGGGTACAACGTCGGGCGACCAAGTTTGACGGACTCTACCGAACCTCTTCGTCGCTGACACCTCCCTGCGACATCGCATCTCGGACTCCAGTTTTGTGCTAGGTAAGTGCTCTACACGATCCATGCCGTCTTTTTATAGAGCTATATTGGCTTGGTTCTACACGATCCATGTAGTTTTGGGCTAGTTAAGTTCTACACGATCCATCCTGATATACGAAGATTAAATAAATTAACAAAGAAGAAATGTGGTCTTCTGTTAACGAATTTAGTTATATATATATATATAGCATATACTATATCTGTCCCGAAATAAATGTCGCTCCGACAGCTTATTACAATAGTGTATTTCTAGTTCAATTCCTGGCTGGGAACGACAAATATTAAAAACCCGAGGTAGTATGTAATTTGTGGATTTAGAAGTAAATGACGCACAGGTTATCTAATCAACCACTCCAAATGTTGTACTCTCATTCCTGTTTTACAAATTTGCATTCCTAAGATTTTCAGTTCCCACGGTTTTTACCCTTTTTTCTTTCTTGTGGCTTTCTCGGATCGTACGTTTTTTTTTCTATTTCTTCATTTATAATTCCTCCATTCCAAACAAACACTGTAGTTTATAGAAACCACACCGTCCGATCCAAAATCTACATCGGTCATGTAATCTGACATTATCAATGTTATTTGGAATGACTACTTACAATGCTCTTTACATTAGGAACAAGACATCAAACCGTGATGTTGTCTACAAGCATTCATGGTGGCCAACAAGCACCTGGTATAACTATAAATGTGTTTACTATCAAAATTAAAAAATTAGAAAATATTAAATCCTTTGCATGCTATGCAGAGAATATTGCAGCACATGATGTTCAAGAACCCCGAGATTCTTCACTCCCTGGTACTACGATGCATTAACCAATAGCAGGTATAGATATACAAACAAGAAATACTACTTCTGCCCCAGCGTAAATTTACTTTTGGAGCTTAAAAAATGTCCCACTCTAACTCTATCGGTAGCTTCCAACTACCCATATTACATCACATTACTACCTGCCTCTCTACCGTGCCATTTGTTTTTGCAGAGTGTGTTAGTTTTTTACTCCTTTGGCATTGAATTTAGAGCATTTTGAGAGACTACGTTCTATCCTTTAGATGTATTGATGATGGGCGCATCATGGTCATTTGCATTCTTTCCTAGGCTCTACTAATTGTTTTAGCATGCCTTGCTGTTCTACTTTCTTAGTCTTTATAGTTAGCAGTTCATTAGCCTGTGTGATGGCGTGATTTTTTTTATGCCTCCACGCTTTGCTCTCACGCCGCCGGCCACTCCGGCTGGCACCGGCGCCCACGCCTTGCTGCTGGTCACTTCAGTGTCCTCCCCGACGTGTCTCCCTCGCCATCGCCACGTCTCATCCTTCGCGTGTCATGATGACCCTGCCGCCCGCAAATCCCTGGCCATTACTCGCCCTGCCACCAATCCTCCTCGAGAGTTGCTCCTGGTGATCTCGACCAGACCGAATCCTCGCTTTGTTAAGCATCGCAAGCTGGGACTATGCAGTACTGCACCTGCAGTAGCTGCCACTGACAAGTGGACCCGATGTCTCATGAGCCCACATGTCAGTGGCAGCTACTGCAGGTGCAGTACTGCAGAGGATTTCATTCCTGCAAGCTGTCTGCCTTATCTGTCTTGCATTCGCCACCTGCTACCACTGGCATTCATTACTTTCCCTACAACTAATAATTCTCTTCAAGACGCGCTCCGGCTGATGTCAGTCAGACCGGATCGACGAACCCTATCTTTGTCTAGTCTAGCGTTGCCAGCTGCATGCCCGTCCCCTCAGTCTTGCCTCCTTCGCTGCTGGACTGAAAATCCTCTATTGTACTACGAGTGCAATACCGCCACTGACATGTGTACCTGATGGCTCATTTTATGGTATGAACAGCAACAAAGAAGTCAACAATGTACTCCCCCGATCAAAATAGTTGTCGTTCAGACAGTCCTGACTAGTTCATTTTTAATTCATTTGTTGGTCTGATATGACAATTAATATAAACCAAGAGGGAGTAATACAGAACAAAATGCTGCTGGGACGCAGTCCTCCCACGCTCATGTTTGTCGCACTCGTCCTAAAGATGGTACGGACATCAGACTTTTCTTCTTTTTACACCATTTGTACATGATACTAAACTTGGCCAGGCGGTAATTTGCTTTAGTCGTTTACCATTCGAATCAATGTAACAGAAGGAATGAAGTTTGGAAGAAGTGTGGCTAAAGGACATAAGGTTGCCAGAATACGCTATACATCCCAAGTTAGTAGAATGGAGCATGTGAAGCTACCAATTCAGTTCTCCACAAGGTTGGGTGTTGCGGTTGGTATAAATCAATGGCACTTTGTCGATGATGTGATTATGTTTACAAAAAGACATGCATCCCTCAGCGGTGCAAGGAAGTGGGCAGAGGTTGGCCATAGTAACAAGAGAGATATAGTATGAGACATTCTAGTTAGTGTTGTCACACCCCCACACAAGTATTTTTTTCTTGCAATCTTCATCTTGTACGCTTACAGCAACTTGTTATACAATGTACAGGATTCCTGGGACATGGAGGACACACCAGAGAGCGCAAGAAAAATTTTGAAAATTGTTGGTGAGCACTACAAGGGGTGACAGTGGACTTTGCATGCCACCTATAAGAGTTATTCTACCGATGAAGAACGTATATGAAACAAGCATGCTGACGTAACGGTGCTTGAGTGGTTGCACCTAATAGAATATTTTGGGTCTGAGCGATTCAAGGTCGGCTAACTTTTTAATAGCTTCGCATCATACAAAAACTATTTGATTTACATTCATTCATAGAATTAATTCTTAAAGTTCTTGCAATCAATAAGCAGGACCAATTCTCAAAATCGAAGAAGACAAAAGGCGAGTCACATGCTTGGCTCCAAATCCTACGCCCAACTTAGTTACGAGAAGGTATGAAAAATAAATCATGCTTTTACTTTGCGCTACCAACAATATGTATACCTATATGTTGAATTTTACTTGTATTTTATGTAGCGGGACCTAGAGACCAGAGAATAACCCGATAACATACAACTGTGGGAGGCAAGCCATTTGTTGAAGAACGGTGACTGGGCAAACAAGCAGGCAGAAGCTGTGCATGTGAGTAACACTTCAAACAATCCCCAATTAAATAAACATTTGCAATTTACCAGTGACTTTTGTTTTTTATATAGATCCAGGCACGTGCCCAAGTGGACGACATGGAAGCTGAGCAGGGAGGCCCAATTCAAAATGAGGAGAGAAACCAAATCTTCCAGCATTGTTATAGATCCTCAATCGGTTGTGCACGATCACAGGTTCGGGGGCATGTTATATGGCTAACCCAACTGGTCCTGAACGTGAACGTATGCATATCCAGATGTCTGAACACCTCAACGACCAAGTTCAAAACTTAGAAGATAGAAATGCAGGCCTCAATCACATAGTGCAGGAGTTGGAAGAAATGATAGCTTAACCACCTAGATGGACTGCATAAACCAGAAGAATGAAGAGTTAAACCTCAAGTCCAGAACTTAGAAGGTCAGTTAGCAGCTGATCGTGAACTGAGAACTCGGGAAATGCATGACATGCGCCTCTCAATGAGGGCTGAAATGCACAAAATGATGGAGACCACTCCACAAAAGGCCCGACAAAAGAACCGCCAAAAGCCACCTGCTCCAACAATTAGTCCCGGTCAGCTTAGGCAAACTAACATCCAAACACATCGCGAGCGTAATACTTGAGTGTTGTTATGCATGTTGCAATATCAATTGATGGATGTTTATTGTTAAACTCGTTATTCTGTTGCCACTAATTTTCAAACCTGGTGCATTAGGATTCTGCTGCCGCTAATTATAAATCGTGGCATTACAAATTTCTTGTCACGAATGATAAATTGTTGCAATAGGAAGCTATTGCCAAGAATTACAAAACGTTGCAGTATAAATATTTGGCCATGACTTAAAAAACGTTGCACTAGAATGTTATTGCCACCATGTAGAAAACGTTGCATTACAACACTATTGCCAAAAATGAGAAAATGTTGCATTACACCTCTATCACCATAAATCATTATACGTTGCATTACAACCATACTGCCACAGATCAAAAAATGCTGCATTATGAACCTATTGCTACAGATCAGGAAACATTGCATTGGAAACCTATTGCCACAGATCAGGAAACGTTGCATTATGAACTTGTTGCCACAGATAAGAAATTGTTGCAATACCAAACTATTCACCAGGATGTCAAATCGTTGCAGTACCATACTATTTCCCATGGATCTGAAATCTTTACAATACAGTACTATTCGCCATGTTTGTGAACTCGTTGGAATAACATATTATTTGCCACGAACATTAAACTATCGCAGTATCATACTATTTTCTACGGCTGTGACATTGTTGTAGTACCATACTATTTGCCAGAAATGTGAAATCATTGCAATATCGTGATATTCGTTGCAATACGTTAAATCGTTGCAATACCATAAATCATTGCAGTACCGTACTATTTGCCACGGCTGTGAAATCATTGCAATACTGTAGTATTAGACATGAATGAGAAATCATTGCAATCACATACTATTACCACAAATGTGAAATTATTGCAATACCATGCTATTCGTTGCAATACGTTAAATCATCGCAATACGCTAAATCATTGCTATAGCATACTATTTCCCACGAATGTGAAATCGTTGCAATACCGTACTATTGCTACGGCTGTGAAATCATTACAATAACATACAATTACCATGAATGTGAAATCATTGCAATACCATACTATTCGTTGTAATACGTTAAATCATTGCAATACGCTAAATCATTGTAATAACATACTATTTGCCATGAATATGAAATCGTTGCAATACCATACTATTTGCCACGATCAGGAACTCGTTGCAATATCGTACAATTCATTGCAATACGTTAAATCGTCGCAATACGTTAAATCATCGCAATAGCGTACTATTTGCCACCAATGTGAAATCGTTGCAATACCATACTAATTGCCACGAATGTCAAGGCGTCGCAATAACCTATCCCCACGGGAATTATTATGAAGATTCATAAAAACTATTGCCACGCTCTTTTTCGTTGCAACAGTGACCTATTGCGACGAAAAACGACCTATTGCGACGAAATTTTTCGTTGCGATAAATCGAAATCCTTGCAGTGGTAGGAGTATCTACCTAACTCTTAGCCCAGTCCCTCTTTGCTTCATTTACCCCTTTAGAATAGAATGCTCTTGTGTGTGTTGCACTACCTCCAAACTATCAATTACCCATCCTTGCTAGAACCCTACGTAGACCAACCTAGCCTCTCCATTTGATGATTGCTTTGCTCCATCTAGCCTTCGTTTGGGAGAATATAAATGACACCCTTTGGGAATACTCTAAATGGGGAAATTCTACATTGATAGATTTTGTGCACTTGCGAACTTACATCTGTAATCTAAAAACTATTAAGAAGTGTTTCTAGCACCCCTACTAGGGATGAATTGTTAGTAGTGCAGAGGAAATATCAACAAGCATTTTTGGCGCCCTTGCTGGGGAAGGCAGCCGAAGTATTGCATGATTGAGTGAATAGGATAGGACCCTGGTAGGTTTTAGTAGGATAACCCTTCTTTGTTTTCGCATTTTGAGTGAAAACAGGATACTGTATGTCTGGTTTCCGCTTGCTAGAAAACTTTGTCGAAGATCCTGAATCCCTTCTGAAAGATCGACCTCATGTCGTTACTCCTCTGAAGATTTGTGCGGCGAAGCAAGCCAGTGTAACTACACCAACAACCAAAACGCCAATGGCCCAGAAGACCCTTCGTGAGTTTCGGCTCCCTCTGCTAACAATGTGCATGTTGGGCCCACTGTTAACACGAGAGACAAGACCTTAGAAATCAAGACTGACCTAATCACTATGGTGCAAGCCAACCCATTTTGTGGGAAGGCTAATGAGGATGCAAGTGCTCACCTGCAACAGTTCCTTGAGATCTGCAGCACTTTTAAGATTAAGGACGTATCTCCTGATGTTATCCATCTTAGGTTGTTTCTGTTCTCTCTTCTTCGGAGAGCAAAACAATGGTTCTACGCGAACTGAAGTGTTTTAGACACTTGGGAGAAGTTTTCTACGGCATTCCTCACCAAGTTTTTTGCGTTGGGAGAGACCAATGCCCTACGTGGAAGAATTTCTAGCTTCCAGCAAGATGTCAAGGAGTATATTCCCGAGGATTGGGAAAGGCTTCAGGAGTATATCCTAGACTATCCCCACTATGGGATGGATGATTGACTAATTATCCAAAACTTCTACAATGGGCTGACCCCTTTCTCCCGTGATCATGTTGAAGATGCTGCTGGAGGTGCCTTCTTCTCATTGACAGTGCCCAAAGCTATTGATTTGATTGAGAAGATGGTGTCTAACATGGGTTGGAGTGATGAGTGTCTCCATACCCGCCAGCGAGGCATGCACACCTTCAAGGAGGTGGACATAATCACTGCCAAATTGGACCTCCTTATGAAGAAAGTTGATGGACAAGGCAATGGTGAGCTATGTGGCAATGCATATGCCTTAAACTCTCACATCACTCGTAAAGTCTGTGGCAACATGGGCCATTTGGGCAATGACTGCCCAGAAACCTGTGAGGATGCTCTATATGTAGCCAACAATGGAAAAAACAATGGCTATCATCCAGGAGGTCAAGGGTGGGGCCAGCCACGCACATTCTTTATGGAGGGTACAACAACAATGGCAATAATGGAAATCAACCCAACTTTAGAGGACTTGCCATTAGCCAGCTAAAAATCAATGATGCTATATCCAAGAAGTTGTCGGCTAATGAAAAGACCCTAGATAGCATTAATTCCAAGATCGAAGGACTATCCTCAGCCTTCAACAATCAATTGAGCTTCAACAAGATGTTGGAAACTAAGTTGGCTCAACTTGCTGCAGTTATTCCTCCAATGGAAACACTGAGTGCGGTGGCTACAAGAGGTGGCAAGACCACTCGTGACTCATCGTATCCCACACAAGAAAAGAGGATAACTACAAAGGAGAAGGGGGATGTTTCAGTTGGCATAAGTGAACCAGTTAGTGACAGAATGGCCAAGCAATTTGAAGATACAAACTTATTGCCATTCCATCATAGGCAAAGGAAGCCAACAGTGGATGAGCAATACAAGTGCTTTGTTGAGGTTATCCATAAAATCCATATCAATGTGCCTTTTATTGATGCGATGCACGTACCTACTTATGCTTGCTATATCAAGGACATATTGAATAACAAGCGGCCATTACCCACCACTGAGGTTGTTTAGCTTACGGAAGACTACAGTGCAGCCATCATTAACAGGCTTCTGGTAAAGAAGAAGGACCCTGGATGTCCTACAATATCATGCTCAATTGGGGCTCACCACTTTGACAAGGCCCTTTGTGACCTTGGAGCAAGTGTGAGTGTGATGCCCAAGGTGGTTTTTGACCAGCTGAACTTCACAGAGCTTACTCCAACACCAATGCAGCTCCAACTGGCTGATTCTTCAGGAGTTATCCGGCGGGTATCGCTAAAGATGTCCTGGTGAAAATCCGGAATTGCTTCGTACCTGTTGATTTTGTGGTGCTCGACATGGAGGTCAAGAAGTATACGCCGCTCATTCTTGGGCGACCATTCCTAAGCAGCGCAAAGGCTTGCATAGATGTGGGAGCTGGAGAAATCCACTTCCATATCAATGGCAAGAGGAGAAGTTTAACTTTCGCCCAAAGTTGGAGAATTGCTCCATGATCCGTATCAAGTATGGACCAAATGTTAAGCACACTCAAGAGGTCAAAATCACACCTCCAAGGGTGAACCCGCTCATGGCATGCAGGGGGAATTTGATCTATGCCGAGAACCTGTCTTATCATCCACGCCGACACCACAAGAAGACATACAAGTTCGGGCCTCCCCAAAGTCCCAAGTCCACCAAGCCGCAAAAGAAAGAATGGCGGAAGAAGCAAGAGAAGCCGTACGAGCTCATCCCTCTAGGATCGGATGTCGAGAAATGAAGGAGGAATGTCCATCTCATCGGACGGTGGTGAGACCTAGCCAATAGGTTAAATTGGTAGTTATCCTTATCTTTGATTTTTCTTTTCCCTTCATTTGGTTTTCCCCATTTAATTTGATTTTTTCCATTGCATATTTGGTTTTTCTTAGCAAGTTGAGAATCTTATATTCTCAACTATCATTTTTTATTTCTTTATTTTCAAAAAAAATAAAATTGTTGGTTTTTGAAAAAGAGTTTTTTTCGGAAAACAATTTTCCTGAGTTGAAAAAGTGGTAATTCACCGACGTGCTAATTTCATAGCCGTTGGGGAGCCACCTGCCAAAAGGGAGAACAGGGGGGCCTACTTGTCAGCTCGGCTGACCCCCTATTCGGCCGACATGGGGAAAGGGCCATTTTGGCTCTCTATCTCTCTCTCTCTCTCTCTCTCTCTCTCTCTCTCTCTCTCTCTCTCTCCTCCAACTGCTACATTTGGTTCCCTAGTGACTGTTGGTGAGTGCACACTATAAATGGTGGCCATGAGGAGCACTTCTCCTCACACTTCACCTCATTTCATACCTCCGCAAAATTCACTCTTTCTCACATTATTTTTCTTGCTATTCATTGAAGTACTCTTGATAAAAATCGAACTCAAAAAGATTTTCTTTTGTTTGCATTTGCAATTGCAATTGCAATTTGCTCTCAAGTTCTTCAAGGGAAAATTCGTCGGGGGTTTTGCTTCCACTAACATCACCTCTTTTGAATTTTTGCGTTGTTGTGTTCTTGTTTGTTGTGGCTATGAAAGGAATGAAGAGGTTGCTTGGGAAGAGGAAGGAGGCTGCAAGCTCAAGCCATGTTGGAGATTCAAGTCCACGTCCCTCTTCCATTGCTACAGCAAGTTCACGGAGGAGGAGTGTAGGTGAGGACACTCCCATGGGTGAGAGGAGCAACCCACACCAATTTCTTCACGGTGACGACCTCGACATACAAAGTGAAGTTGAAGATCAAGCATGCAAGCTCCTCCAAGATTGTGAGTTTTCTCATACGAAAGCTTATGATCCGGATTTGATTTCCAAAATAGGTATGGATTCCGAATTCTTTTCCATTTGGCATGCATTAGGATGGGAAAACTTTGCTCACATACAGGAGAGAGGTACACGACTTCTCTCCGTACAGTTCCTTTGCACACTCAAAATAGGATTTGATGGTATTACTTTTAGATTATTTCAAAAAGAATACGACATCCTATAGAAAGAATTAAGTGAAATCATAGGCTTCCATAAATGTTTCTGCTAGATTTAGACGCTTTCCCTAAGTGTAACACCCTCATTTTCATGCATCATGCATTGCATAAGTTCATATACATGTTTAACGTTAATCCACATAAAAAGGAATGAGTTTAAAATGAATTAGAAGCAAAACCCCACACTGGGTTTTATCTTAAGTGGGCCTAAGGACATCGTATCTAACCCTTTTGGAGCTCATGTGGGACCCCACACTGGCCTCCACCCCCTCTAAAACCGACCTCCGTTGAAACCCTAGTCCTCCACCCCTATATAAACAACCCAAGACCCCACCCTTTTACCTCTTTGCCTTAATTGAAAGACCACAAACCCTAGTTCGTGGGAGCCAACACCAAGGAGGAGAAGGAGATCCTGAGCAAGAAGAAGAAGAGGAGGAAATGAAAGAGGATCAAGTGATCAAGATCTCCATCGAGTTTTCGTTCTTCATCAACAATTCACCATCAAGTTCTCTTCATGAACCCTAGATCGTCAAGATCCAATTGTTGCCTCAAAAACACTTGATTCATTGGAGTTTTAAACACATGGTATACCTTCTACTTTATGTTTCTCACGTGAATTAAACCCCGTTTCTCCAAATTCACGTCGATCTAGAAAACTCTAATCCGCTGGTTCTGCGAAGGGCGGACTAGTCCGGCCCTACAGCGGACTAGTCCGGTTTTGTTGTCTATTTCCTGCTGAATTAATTCTAAATTGTTTCGAATCAATTCCAAACTTGTATAACTTGGTAATAACCATTGTAATTGATTATTAAACATTAAAATCAACTCATTAACAAGTTTTGCTTTGCATTTGCATTAATCATGCATGTCATAACATATTGAGTAATATATGTGCACTTATTGATTGTAATTCTTGTCTTGTATGTTTATTGTGTTGTTTAGAAGGATTTGCACTAGAGGGTGCTGCGGAGGACCTCTAGCACTAGGAATTTGAAGACTTTGACCCTAACAAAGCCCAAGAGCAAGGCAAGTGACATTGAACATATTGACCCTGTTTTTACAATATATGTTTTGTTTTCAAGACTGCATGCTTGTGTCAGTTTGATGGGAATTCCTATGATAGGAAGTTTACTAGCTTCGTTTAACCACTCTTATCACCTGGAATACATGGTAGAGAGTCGGGAAGTGATTTTTACCTTTGCTTCGCTTGATTAATTGGGATGGGAAAACCAACTATACCATTTAATTATGCATTAATGAGATTATGGTTAATATGAATTGGTTAATATGATATGGTAAAGGGTGATCTAAGCAAGCATGGTATGAGGATGGGTTGGAAGTTATGGTGGTTTCGCTTGCTTTAGATCTAAGGAACGGTTCTTGGAGCGATCATCTAGGATTTACAGTGCCACCACGAGGCCAAGTATGGGTGCGGCGTAACTGATTAATTAGGGTATTGCTAGTACTGTGCGGATCATTTGGCACACCGGGGAAGGGGAGTCGGATTGGGTTTGGATTTATGGCGGGACTCCCTGGGATCCAAATGGCACAAGAGGGGGCCCTTGGTTGAAGATGTGCTAAGTTGGAGGCATCGCCACCGGTGAAACCTCAGTGGGTCCATACATGCTAGTAATCCCTTTGTAAAGGCTATTTTGTGATCTCTTGGCCACATACCTAAGGAAGTGTGAGATGGCATAATAGAGGTTCCTAGTCGCCGAAAGGTGATGAAATCACGAACACGTGGGTTAAGTGGTACAACCTCTGTAGAGTGTCTCAAAAACTATCATGATAGTTGTGCTCCCGGTTATGAGCAACTTGGACCCTCACATGATTACAAAGAAATTTGGGATTTGGGATGGTTTGGTTATGTTTTGGTATTGGGATGGTGTGGTACTGGCTATGGTTGAAAATATGGTTATGGACTGAATTATAGTAATGGATTTCAGCTTATTGAGATGGTGAAATCTGGTATAATGGTGATGGATATGGAATATGGACTTGTACTATGTTAATCATTGTGGTATATTGTCGACTATTGGAATCGGCAGATCTCCTGACACTGCTAAAGTGTTGAAGGAGTTTGTGGTTCGGCGTGGGCGCGCGGAGACTCAAGAAGGTGAATTGCAGTTTAACACAGGAGACACAAGGATTTACGTGGTTCGGGCCGCCTGAGCGTAATACCCTACTCCACGGGTGTGTTGGTGTTGTATTAGCTTGTCACGTATGATCGCTTGTTCACCTCTGTGAACGTATGTCCACGTCTGTATCGTCGGTCTGTCCTTTTATAGTACAAGGACAGACCGTTACAAGCTAGCCTGGCCCGACATGTGGCCCCAGCGGTTACTAGTATTGATACACGATTAATTGTTGTTAATGATCCTGTAACGGGCTCCGACAGTGCCGTTACTGGTGTTAAGATCGTCCGTTTAAGTGTCATTAATATGGCATTAATGACATTTAATCGGGTCTTGAAGTCCTTGGCTCTCCTTTGAAGATCCGGAGCTGTTACAAGGTCTTCCGGAGGTTAGAGGCTGGCAGGTCCGACGATTTGACACGTGGCAGCTCCGGAGCTTGCTGTGGGAAGTAGGTAGCTCCGGGGCTATTAGACACATGTCAGGTCCGGAGCTTCTCTCGATCAGGGTTAAGTCCGGAGGTGCCATTTCGTTACCTAGCCCGGAGCTTCCCCCTTGTGGGTGGTAGCTCCGGTTTGGCAGTACACGTGGCGACCTAGGGATTAACCATGTTGGAGAAGCGGGTCCGGTCATGTCTGACAAGTGGGCCTCCGAGGGTCTTCAAACCAAGTAGATGGCCTTCCTTCGAGATCTTTGTAACCTCAGGGGGTGTACGGTTTTTAGGGTACCGACAGTGGCCCCCTGGACCTACCTCCGAGGAAGATCACTGAAGTGAAGTCATTTCGTCGGAGGTGGGTCCATCCTTGCGACTCTTGAACTGGGTCTTCAAGGGTCTTCGGAGGTGCCGTTGGCAGGGTTTTACGGTTAGATCCCGCCACGTGGCGCACCTCAGGCGACAGATGAGATCTTTGACGTGCGGATCTCACGCAATTGAAGGTCGCCGGTTCCCGATACGAAAACCGTATCGGTTCCGCGCGCCCTGTCAGGCCGCCGCCTTTGGGTTTCCCGCCTCTTGATGACAACCGTTCGCCTGGGTAAGAGCTTCGACTTGATCGTCGGGGTGGTCCCGGGCCCTCTTGTCATCGGCTGGGTTGAATTCTTGAGTAGTATCTTCGACTCCCCTGCAGTTTCCATCCAAGCGTTGCGAGGCCTTACTTAAGAAGGAAAGCGCGCACCGTCGGGAGTTCTTTACGCCTCTCATCTGATCTTGCGCTCAAACTCCCGACTCGTACTTCGCTCCTCTTCTCTTGCCTAGCTGTGCCGCGATGGAGTTGGGTCTGCGTGAGAGTCGCCTGAAGACCGACAACAATTTGAAGAACGTCCAGGCCCTCATGGGGTGGTCCTCGGACTTCTTCAACCGCTTGGTCCGTGCCGGCGGAGAGCTCCCCTTTGAGAAGGAGCGCGCTGGCGAGATGGTGTACTTTTCTTCGTACGCCATGGTGGGGCTGATCCCACCTTTTTCTTCTTTCTTCTTGATGCTGCTAGACTTCTATGGTCTGCAGCTATACCACCTTGGCCCTCACTCCATTCTCCTCGTGTCCATCTTTGTCCACCTCTGTGAGATGTGGGTGGGCATCCCCCCCTGCATCGAACTCTTCCGAACCTTCTTCACCGTCCACACCACCGGCCGGAGCAATGAGTACCTTGGCTTCTACTACTTCGTGAAGCGCAAGAAGTGCCCATTCAAGTACCTCCGGTCGTTCCCTTCTGGGAAGTGGGATGACTGGAAGAAAGATTGGATTGTTGTCAGGGTGGAGGAGCACGAGAGGTTGGAGCTGCCAGACGGTCTGCCCGGCATCGACACGTCGATATGGAGTGAAGTTCCGGTGCTGGCGGAAGCTTTCGACCCTACCCTGACCAGGATCCGCCGATGCGTGGAGGGAGGATTGACTCCCCAGGCGGTGTTCTGCAACTTCCTGGCCAACAGGTGGGCGCTGCTGAAGAGGAGGGAGAATCTCGCCTGGGCCCTCAACAGCGTGATGGAAGAGGACCGGGTTGAGACCGGGTTGAAGTCCAACATGGTGGGGAAGGCCTTGGAGTTCCACCTCAAGAAATTCCAGCACGGCGTCGACGTCGACAGTGATGACTGGACTCCACCATCGGCCTTTCTCCCCCTGAACATGGAAGTGGAGTTTAGCAGGGAGCTCCGGCGGACGATGCCCGCGCTTGACGACCTTGGTGTCGTCGAGAGAAGACCAACCACCCGGGTGGCAATCCCCGGGGTGCCCGAAGACGGCTCGGTCCCTGCTCCACAGCCAAGGGTCGAGGTCATCGGCAAGGGCAAGGAGCTGGCGGAGGAGCCGGAGAGTCGGAAGAGGAAGCTATGACATGCCGACGGAAGGTCCGTCAGGCCCGCTACTTCCGCCTCGGTTCCTTCTCCCCAGGGGGGAAGATCTTCTGCCGCCGTGGCGACTGTCCCCATAGTGGGGTCCTTCCGGAACGATACTGTTCCTGCAGTGGGATCCTCCCGGAGCGCGTCTGTCCCCGTGGTGGAGCCCTCCTGGGGTGCTAGCTCCGGGCGCACGACTCCGGCACCTGCGACGGTGGGAGCCTCCAGGTCTAGGGGTTCCTCCCGATCGAGGAGAGCCTCGACCCGGGAAACGCCTGTGGCTGCGACAAGTTCTGGGGGGCCTCCTGGAGCTCCTACACCGACCATGGCCAGCCCGGAACGTCCGGGAAAAAGGTTCCGCGCAAGCTGGTGCGGAAGCCTTCCAAGGTAATTTTTGATCTTTACCTTGGTTAACTTTTTAATTGTAGCGATTGTTTGTTAATTTTCTTTATCCATCCTCTGCAGCGTCCCCAAGAAGGGGAGTGAAGCTCCACCCTCGGCCACGATGTCTGAGGCCGTGGGAGCTTCTGCTCCTGTCCCGGTGCCGCCCCAGGTGGTGGCTGAGGCTACGATAGCTCCGGCGCCGGCTGTCGTGGTCATGAACCTCGACTCGTCCCCAGAATTTCCCGTGGTAGCGCTGGACCACGGGAGTGAAGACACGCCAGCGGCACTTGTCTCGGAGGTTGAAGCTCCGGGTCCTGGTGCTGCAGTAGTGGAAGCTCCGACTGTAGAGCCGGAAGAAGTAGTAGTCCCGGCCTCGGAGCCGGAACTTGTCGAAGCCCCGGCGATTGAGCTGGAGGTGACTGAAGCTCCGGCATGCGAGCCGGGAGTCGAGGTAGTTCCGGCAGTTGAGCCGGTTACCTCCGAAGTACCGGTCGTTGAGCCGGTTATTGTTGGAGCGCCGGTCACAGAGCGGGCGGTTGAAGAGGCGAGGGAGCTCGAGCCTCCTTCGGAAGAGGTGTCCCGGCCGGAGCCAGTAGTAGCTCCTGCTCCAAAGGCGACGACGTCGATGGTACCTGCGGCCGAGCCGGAGTGCCTAAGCGAAGTCGTTGGCCCCCTGCCCGAGGGGGCGAATGAAGACTTGGCGGCGGGGCCTTCTTCGATGGCGACTGAGGCCATCTCGGAGGACGGCCCTAGTGCCTTGGAAGCTCAGGGTTCCACTCTCGTAGAGTGGGACCCAATTTTTGTATGTGAAGACCCGCTGGAACCAGCGAAGGAGACCCCAGCAGGTCTGGAGCCCATCCCGCTGTCGATGTCTATCGACAACGCCTGCTCCAGTCTGCGTCAGGTCCAACTGGCCTTCTTCCACGACAGCAAAGCTCTTGAAGAGGAGCGCCAAACCCTTAGGCGGTGGCGCAATCGGCTCCACTTCGAGACTAAGCTGGCGCAGTCGAGGCTAGCGGACGACAAGGAGTGGATCAAGCGGGAGAAGATCCGCCTGGAGTACTGGGACAAGCTGCTGGATGACAGGGAGAGCATGACTCATGCCCTCGACGCCCAATCCCGAGAGATCCACGATCAGGCCAAGACTGCCAACGACGCGGCCAATGCTCGGCACGAACAGCTTGAGGCCATCAACGCCGCACTCATCAAGCGCCGAGAGGCACTCGAAGGGAGGGAGAGACGGCTCGAGGACGAAGAGCAGAAACTCCTGGAGCTGCGGGATGACGTCCTGAGGAGGGAAGAGGAGCTCGCCAAGAAAGTAGCTCTGGCTGACAAGGGCCTCGAGGAGCGCACTAAGAAGTTGGAAGAGCGCTTCCTCGAGGAAGAGGAGAAGACCTGGGTGCGGGGGCAGGAACTCTACGAATACGAGTGTGCCCTTGTTGCCCGGGAGAAGAAAGTGGAGGCTAGGGAGAAGGACCTGGTCGATCTTCGGAACAAGATCCACCTCCGGGAGGAGGAGCTCGGAAGACTTGAGAGGCGGGTTGCTGCAAAGATTCAGCAAAACGCCAAAGAAGTTGAGCGCCTCGCCCGTGAGAATTCCGAACTGACGGCGGCCAAGAGATCCCTGGAAGAGGTGAAGAGCTTGAGGACGGCGGACTCCCTGCAGATTTGGGAGTTCCTGAGCAAGGCCAACGACGCGCTGACGCCGATGGGTTTCAGCCCCGTGCGCCCGGATGATCCGGAGCCGGAGCCGGACCTTGCGCTGCAGGCGTTGAGCGCAGCAGGTAGCAAGCTCTCCAAGGTGGGTGATGTCGTCGCGGACCAGCTGGAGGTCGAGGGGCAATCCCTGGCGAGGAACGTCACAAAATATGTGTTGACGTGCTACACCAGCCGGAACCCTCAATTTCCTCTGGACCCGGTGCTTGAAGGCCCCATCGAAGGAGAAGGTGAAGCTACCCGAGCCAGCGTATCGAGGTCGCTCAGAAAGTCGCCGAGTTCTTCCATAGGGTCTAGGACCATCTCTCTAGTTCTCACTTGTATTTTCTCTTCTTCTTCCTCAATTTTGTAATCCCTTGTCTCCAGATGTAATCTCCTGTCTCCAGATGAATGAAATCCCCAAATTTTTGCGAATTTCATTTTTTGTCTTCAACACCTTTATCTTCACTTGGCCCCCTGGTAGATGTACACAATTTGATTGTGAACATGTACCAAAAGGATATTGAGTTTTGTTGAAGACGCATTTGCTCCGAACTTGTAGAATTTAGGTCCGAAGTCTTCGATAGTGAAGGTCCCCTGAAGTTGTCGGAGCTTAGAAGCTCATCATTGTCCATCGCTGGAGCTTGGTAGCTCCGGCAATAGCCTCTATCAACACGTAGAGCGTCGATAGTTAGTCCTCCGAGGTGTCGGAGCTTGGTAGCTCCAGCAGTGACCTTTGCCAACACTTGGTTTGTTGGCAGCAAACCATTTATGGGGTCTTCTCACCATCTTTTACTCAGCGTCGACGGTTGACTCCCTTGGGGGAGTCGGAGCTTGGTTAGCTCCGGCTTTTCTACATCAACGTAGGGTTTATTTTTCCTGCACACTTAAGCCAAGAAAAATAGTAAAATTCGTTCCTTGTCTATAATTTCGTAGCGGCTTACGATTCTCAAGAAAATTTTAAGTTGAACGCAATTTTAAATACAACCGGATGCATTGTCTTTTCTCTTAGATCTAATTGTCCATGGACCCGCCTTACTTCGGCCTGCCGGGGTGTAGGTAGAGTGGCGTACTTAGGGTGCTTGACCAGGCTAAGTCGATAGCACACTCCGGCCCTAGATTGGCTTGGCGGCTTTCAGGCGAGTTGGCCATAAACGATATTTAAATCCAAAAGATCTGACAATACAACTCGAATCGTATATAAACCGGTCGAGCTAAAAATTTCTTAAGAATTGCACGTCTCTGTTATAGACAAGAAAGAGAAAAATAAAAATGTCGAGCCTGCACAAAATGAATGCACGTGGAGTCTATTTCACATGAAGATGTCTTTCATTATAGGTCCGGGGTACAGGGGAAACAAGTACACTCTTAGGGTACGGAACCAGGCTAAGTGTGTTTGGTTTCTCGTTTGACCCAGAGTAGTTAGCCACACTTTTAGTCCGGAGACTATGACAAGTGCTGCATGAGCTTTGCGGACCTTTCGGGAAAGGTCCGGCTGCTCTCCCGGAGGAACTACCCGACTCTGTACAATGACTCTATAACATACATCTCAAGTTACTCAAGACTCACCTCCGTGGAATTAAGTGTAGAACTTACGGAGGTGCTCAATGTTCCAAGGATTTGGGAGAGGTGTCCCATCCTCGGTAGCCAAGCGAACGCTTCCGGGACGGGATACTTTGATCACTCGAAAGGGCCCCTCCCAGCCGGGGGAGAGTTTGTTTAACCCTTCTCTGGATAGTATTCTCCGTAGCACCAGATCGCCTTCCTCGAGCTGTCGGTTGTGTACATGCCGCTGGTGATAACGCCGTAGAACTTGGCGATATCGGGCATTCCGAACAGCTGCTTGGCACCTTCCCTCCTCGAGGAGGTCTAGGTCTTCACGTCGGAGCTGGTCCTGCGCGGCTTCGTCGAAGGTCCGGACCCGGAGCGAACCCAAGGTGATTTCTGGAGGAAGGATTGCTTCAGCTCCGTACACCAGAAAGAAGGGTGTTTCTCCGGTTGACCGGTTTGGGGAAGTCCTGTTGGCCCATAGAGTGGGCGGAAGCTCTTCGATCCAGATGGCTCTGTGCTTTTTCAAGCGCTCATAGGTGCGCGTTTTGAGTCCTTTAAGGATTTCTGCATTTGCTCTCTCGGCTTGGCCATTGCTGGCTGGATGAGCTACGGAGGCGTAGCAAACTTGTATGCCGAGGTCTTCGCAATATCCTTGGAATGCGGAGCTTGTGAATTGAGTCCCATTATCAGTGATGATCTTGTTTGGGACTCCGAATCTGCTTACAATGGATTGCAGAAAGTTGATAGCAGATTGCTTGTTGATCGTCACAACTGGAGTTGCTTCCGGCCACTTGGTGAACTTGTCAATGGCGACGTACAGGAACTTGTAACCTCCGACGGCTCTTGGGAAGGGTCCCAAGATATCCATCCCCCACACAGCGAAGGGCCATGTAGGAGGTATCATTTGTAAGGGCTGAGCCGGTGTATGAATTTGCTTTGTATGAAATTGGCATGCTTCGCATTTCTTCACCAGCTCAGTGGCATCCTGGAGCGCTGTAGGCCAGTAGAAGCCATGCCGAAAGGCTTTTCCGACCAGCGTGTGGGAAGATACGTGGTTCCCACACTCGCCTCCATGGATTTCTGCGAGGAGCTTGCAGCCTTCTTCCCTTGTGATGCACCGCATTAGGATGCCGTTGGCACCGCGCCGATAGAGAACCCCTTCTACCAGCGTGTATCTTTTATCCAATCTGACTACCCAGTCAGCGGATACATCATCATCAGGAAGGATGTTGTCTTTCAAGTAGTTCCGGATCTCCGAGATCCATGCATCGAACTGACTTGAGCATTTGTGTCTTGTGTGCTGGGTTGCTCGGAGCTTCCGGCAGCACCTACGACCCTTGATGGCTGCCATGGTAACAGGGCCATTGGGACCGTCAGCTTCGGGATGCTGATCTCGCCCCCTTCGTTCAGTTCGGCAGGCTGAACTGTGGGTTTCGACAATCTCCGGACAAAAGTTCCTTCAGGAGCCGGAGCTTCGGTTGACGCTTTCGTCGAGAGTTCGTCGGCTTCAGCGTTGTGGGCACGCTAAACATGGTGAAGGTCTAGGACTTCAAAGTCCTTCTGAAGCCTCTGGACTTCAAGGAAGTAAGCAGCTAGCTGGAGATTATTGCAGGAGCATTCACCCTTCACCTGCTTGATGATGAGTTGTGAATCTCCTTTGACCAGCAGTTGCTTGACACCGTATGACAGTGCCACCTTTAGTCCGTAGATGAGTGCTTCATACTCCGCCATGTTGTTGGTTGCCTTGAAGTCAAGGTGCACCATGTATTTCACCTTCTCCCCAGTCGGTGCAAGGAGAAGGATTCCAGCTCCGGCCCCCTGCTTCTGCATGGAGCCATCGAAGTAGAGGGTCCAGTGAGGCTCGGTGAAGGTTGGAGCTTGATGCTCCGTCTTCTGTTCACTGGGGCCCCCAGGGTTTGATGAAGAGGGAGTCCATTCCGCCACGAAATCTGCCAATGATTGACTCTTGATTGCTTGCCTCGGAATGAATTCGAGATTGAATTCAGCCAATTCCGCTGCCCACTTTGCAATATTCCCAGTTGAATTGGGATTATGCAAGATCACTCGAAGTGGATAGGAGGTCACCACCAAGACTTTGTGAGCTTGGAAGTAGTGTCGAAGCTTCCTGGAGGCAATAAGAATTGCATAAAGCAGCTTATGCACCTCTAGGTATCGAGTCTTGGCATCATGTAATACTTCACTAATGAAGTATACCGTGCGTTGAATGGTCTGGACCCTCCCGGAGGGGTCCGGGGCTTCCTCTTCATTGATCCGGACCCTGTCGGAGGAGCCTAGATTCTCTTCGGGGACTTCTGGGTTCTGGCTGGATGAACCCGGAGCTTCTTCAGAAATGACCTGGACCCTCTTAGAGGAGTCTGGGTCTTCTGAAGTGACTTCTTGTGGATTTGAGTCTGGGAGCTGGGACCCAGACTCACTTTCAGGAACCTCCGGACCCTCCCGAAGGGGTCTGGATTCCTGAGTATGGGGTAGTTCTGGTCTCTCCGCAACCAGAACCATACTGACGACTTCGTCAGTAGCTGAAATGTAAAGCAACAAAGGCTCACCAGGGTTCGGAGCTACCAGAATTGGTAGGGTGGTGAGGAACTGTTTCAGCTCCTGGAATGCCTTCTCTGCTTCTTCGGACCATTGGAATGGTCCAGACTTCCTCAACAACTTGAAGAAGGGAAGTGCCAGTTCCGCCAGTCTTGATATGAACCGGCTGAGGGATGCTAGACACCCAGTTAACTTTTGGACGTCTTTGATGTGGGTTGGTGGCCGCATGTCTTCAATGGCTTTTATCTTCGCCGGATTAGCCTCTATGCCCTGGTGACTTACCAGGAAACCAAGAAGTTTTCCGGAGCTAACCCCGAAGACACACTTGTCTGGGTTTAGCTTTGTGCGGGTGGCCCGCAGCTTGTCGAAGACAGCCTGCTAGGTGTCCAAGAGGGACTCCTTGTTCTTGACCTTGACCACGATATCATCAACATACACTTCCACTATGTCTCTGATGAGTTCTTCAAAAGTTTTGTACATAGCTCGTACAAAAGTTGAAGCTGCATTCTTGAGACCAAATGGCATGGCTGTGTAACAGTACAATCCATCTACTGTGATGAATGAAGTATGCTCTTCATCCTCCCTAGACATCCTGATTTGATGATACCCAGAATATGCGTCTAGGAAACACAGTAACTCACACCTGGAGGTGGAATCCACTATCTGATCTATTCTAGGTAGTGGGAATGGATCTTTTGGACATGCCTTATTCAGTGTGGTGTAGTCGATGCACATCCGAAGCTTCCCGACGACCTTGGGCACAACGACTGGGTTTGCCAGCCATTTTGGATGGAAGACTTCTCGGATGAATCCGGCTTCGAGCAACTTCTTCACTTCTTGTCGGATGAAGTTCTGCCGCTCTACGGATTGCTTCCGAGGCTTCTGATGCACAGGCTGAGCATCGGGGTAAATCTTCAGATTGTGCTCAATCACTTCCCTGGGGATCCCAGGCATTTGTGACGGTTGCCAGGCAAACACGTCAACATTAGCCCGGAGGAAAGTGATGAGCGCGAGTTCCTATTTGTCGTTCAACCCTCCCGATACACGGGTGGTTTGAGCGGCATCGGAACCAATTTGGACGACTTTGACGAGAATGTCGGTGTCGCCGCTTGGCTGCACACGGGGTGCAGAGGTTGAGCCTCGTTGACGAATGCTCGAGGGTTTTGGAGCTTGCTCCTGTCTGGAGTCCTCCTCTTGTGCCGTGGTGAGTGCATGGAGCTCCTCCAGAGCAGTTACTCCAGCGGTGCGATCTCCGCGGATCCGGAGAACGCCTACTGGTGTTGGCATCTTCAACACCAGGTATCCATAATGAGCAGCTGCCATGAATTTGTATAGGGCAGGTCTACCCAAGATGGCGTTGAATGGTAAGTTGATCTGAGCGACGTCGAAGACCAACTTCTCGGTGCGATACTTCTCCCGTGTCCCGAAGGTAACGGGGAGAGTTATAGCTCCGAGTGGGGTAATGGCCCCCGAACCTACTCCGGAGAAAGGTCGAGAGGGCTGGAGATCCGAAGGTCGGAGCTGAAGCTTGGTAAAAGCTTCAAAGCTTATCAGGTTCAGCCCCGAACCTCCATCCACCATAACATGATGGAGCTGGATGTTATTGATGGTGGGAGACACCATCAAAGGTAACTGTCCAGCTCCAACCATGCTTCGAGGACAGTCCAAAGCATCAAAAGTGATGGCTGTATCCATCCACTTTCGATGTGGCTCCGGTCTAGCTGTAGGAGCTACAGCGGCCATATCCCGTCGCATAGTCTTGATGACACGACGGGAGGTGATATCCCATGATCCACCAAAAATGGTGTTCATGGTCTTCCGACGCTCATTGTCAGAGACGTCAGAGTCATTGTCGACGGAGGTGTAGACGGCCTTCAGGACCTTTTTGGGATCCTGAAACCCTAACTCCTCTTTAGCCAGAGCTTCGTCGACCTTCTGTTTTCCTTCCCTCTGTCGGAAAGGGGACCCTTCCCGGCGCTTGCTGTAGCGCTCGGCAAGGTTTTGGACCACCCGGCAGTCTTCCAAACCGTGGCTGCCCGTTTTGTGAATGGGACACCACACTTTGGGTTTGCCACCATCTTCGAAAGACGGTCCAGGTCGCTTCTCGGGGCGTGGCCCCTGGCCACCCGGAGTTGCAGCAGCTGCAACGTTGGATGTGCCGGCCGACGGCTTCTTCTTGCCGTTGGTCTTCTTTTTCTTCTTGCCACCCCCGGAGGTAGCGGCTTCTTCTTTGGAGGATTTCTTGTGATCCTCCGAGGTTGGTTTGGAGTGCATCTCACGGCCCTCCGCAGCTCTGGCACATTTGTCTGCCAGGCTGAAGAGTTCCGTGACGCTGGTGATCTCTTTGATCGCCAGCTTCTCCAACATCTTCTTATCTCGTACGCCCTGTCTGAATGCCACAATGACAGAAGCGCTTGAGATAGAAGGGATTGTGTTGCGTACCTGAGAGAACCTCTGGATGAAGGACCGCAAAGATTCTCCCCCTTTTTGCACGACCGCAAAAAGGTCCAGTTTAGTGCCTGGTCGGGTGTATGAACTCCCGAAGTTGGCAGTGAACTGACGGCACAGCTCCTCCCAACTGTTGATAGAGTTGGGTGGAAGGCTCATAAACCAGGACCTGGCGGTCCCAGTTAAGGCCACTGGAAAGTAATTGGCCATTACAGCCTCGTTTCCTCCAACTGCCAAGATTGCAGTGGAGTATATCTGAAGGAATTCGGCGGGGTTGACAGTCCCGTCGAATTTTTCCGGCAGGTGTGGCCAGAACTTCTGTGACCATCTAACCATGCGCAAGTGCATGGCTAGGGCTGAACAGCCTCCTCCTACTCCTTCCAGAGTAGAAAGGTCTTGAGCTTCCCGTCTTTCACGAGCTCGCTCAATATGGACACGGCCATCTTGCTGGCGGTATCGGCGATCAAGCTCCGCCCGGAGGTCATGAGTCAAAAGCCTGGATACCGTATGGGTGCGTCGTGCCCCAGAGGGCAACGACGTCACCTGCTGTGACGTAGATCGTCTCCTGTTGTTGGAGACGTGCGGACCAAGTCTTCCAGACAAAGTCCGCCGCTGCGACGGGGCCCGTCCTGAAGGGGGAGGACCCTGGTTGTTGAGGCGTTCGGCCGCTGCTGCGACCAAATGCTCCACATCGGCCCTCCACTGCTCCATTGCATCTCGAGATGCATCCGGAGGTGGTGGATGTTGGAGAAGAGCACGCGCTGCATGGAGCGCGTGTTCCGGGTTGTCATGACTTGCCGACGCAGTAAGTGATGCCGGCGCACTATCACGTTGTCCAGCACGATTTGCCGGAGAAGATGGTGGTGGTGGGAGTGTGGCTCCTGCTGGTGCTGAGGCTCCTGCTGGTGGCTGCCTGTTGGAGGGATTGCCCCCAACAGCCTGAGCAGCAGGTTGGCCGTTGGATGATCTAGCCGCGGAGTTCACCATTCTCGAAAATCTCAGGCGCCCCTTCTTGGCGCGCCAGCTGTCGAATGTTGGAATCGGCAGATCTCTTGACACTGCTAAAGTGTTGAAGGAGTTTGTGGTTCGGTGTGGGCGCGCGGAGACTCAAGAAGGTGAATTGCAGTTTAACACAGGAGACACAAGGATTTACGTGGTTCGGGCCGCCTGAGCGTAATACCCTACTCCACGGGTGTGTTGGTGTTGTATTAGCTTGTCACGTATGATCGCTTGTTCACCTCTGTGAACGTCTGTCCACGTCTGTATCGTCGGTCTGTCCTTTTATAGTACAAGGACAGACCGTTACAAGCTAGCCTGGCCCGACATGTGGCCCGGGCGGTTACTAGTATTGATACACGATTAATTGTTGTTAATGATCCTGTAATGGGCTCCGACAGTGCCGTTACTGGTGTTAAGATCGTCCGTTTAAGTGTCATTAATATGGCATTAATGACATTTAATCGGGTCTTGAAGTCCTTGGCTCTCCTTTGAAGATCCGGAGCTGTTACAAGGTCTTCCGGAGGTTAGAGGCTGGCAGGTCCGACGATTTGACACATGGCAGCTCCGGAGCTTGCTGTGGGAAGCAGGTAGCTCCGGGGCTATTAGACACGTGTCAGGTCCGGAGCTTCTCTCGGTCAGGGGTTAAGTCCGGAGGTGCCATTTCGGTACCTGGCCCGGAGCTTCCCCCTTGTGGGCGGTAGCTCCGGTTTGGCAGTACACGTGGCGACCTAGGGATTAACCATGTTGGAGAAGCGGGTCCGGTCATGTCTGAGAAGTGGGCCTCCAAGGGTCTTCAAACCAAGTAGATGGCCTTCCTTCGAGATCTTTGTAACCTCAGGGGGTGTACGGTTTTTAGGGTACCGACATATATGATGGGTTTACTTCACATACATACAATATATTGATTTTCAAATATTTTAATGTACTTTTCAGCACTTAGCCTTTATTATTGTCATCATTTGTATCAGCTACATGTCATACTTTCCTACACTTGTTGAGTACGACATGTACTCACCCTTGCAATTCCGCCACCAACAGTTGCAGGTCAGGATTGGGAGTATCACGTTGATAATGCAGAGTTCTAGGCTATGTCTGCCTTCAGCTTGCCTATGGTTTGATTGGAGCTGAGCTACTCTTTTCTCAGCTGCATAGTTGCTTTATTAGATGAATTTTGCTACATTAGTTCAAACTTGTCATTAATATGCTTTAGAGCTTGTATTCGAGGATATTATGAATTGTGTAATAAAAGTGGTTAATTAATCTGTTCTGTGGTAATTTTCTGTATATCCTTTTGCGAATGCACTTGTGTATGTGTGTTGAACGTCCTGGGCACATATATGCGTTCACTTGGTTCATTTTCGGAACCCGGTGTCACACTAAGTTTAACAAACAAAGTTTTTGGCAAGATTTAACTAGTGAGGTCAGATGTAGTGCACCTAGGAATAGCCACTTACACAACCCTACTTTACGCTGCATGCATAGATGGGTGGCTATGACTATGTTCCCTAGAGGAGACATAAGGGTAGCGCATGAAGATGATTTGAAAATTTTATTTACCATGATTAAAAAGATAAAAGTTGCTCCACTTATTGCCATGATGACACAATGGTTAGATTACATTCCAAGAACAGGGCCAATTGAATGCACTTCATTAAGTACTCATATTTCTACTAGGGTACGAGCACTAGAATATTCTTCATTTGAGTATATTGAAAATAAAAGAGAATTAATTGATGAAGATTATTTAGTGCAAAAACATACCCTTAAGCATGATCAAGATGGCTCTTTGATATTTTATTATCCCTACTTTGTCAATAAAATTCGGTTACCTTACCCGGATTATCATTTGTACAAATGTTGGAGGTTAACCATTGATCTTCTTCCCATCGAGGAAGCCCAAAGAAGTAATGTCTCTAGCAGGGTAACTAGAAGTCGTACAAGAAGAGCGGTCATGCCCCCGACAACCTCCACGGTCCATGAGTACGAAGAGGAAGAGAACCCAACAGGTGATGCACCCGGATGGACTCAACCTCCATTGTATGAGACCGAAGGTCTGTCTTGGCATGGATGGCCAGGTGCCACATGGGAGCCACCCCTATCCACTTCAAGCTCTAGCAGCTTGCCTCCAACGTCCATGAGAAGATGTCATTCCTCTTCAGCTAGAAGTCATCGTGACTATAGCCAAGGAATGACAGATCTCACTAGACATATTGAAGAGCTTGAAGTGAGAACAGGTGACATCTACAACACTCTCAAAAGGACATTTCCAAGGTACCCAAGACTGGCAATAACACATGGACGCTCAATTCATCAATTTCAACTCCACGCTACAACAACAACAAGCCGATCTCGTGGCATACTTCCGTCATCAAGGGTTCAACCCTCATCACAGAGGTAAGTCAAGAACAAGCTTGGGGGAGGACCCCCACTTGAGGTAAATTGTATCAACCCCTTGCATATTTATTTTCCATTCACCCATCATCCACCTTGCATGTAAAAAAATAAAAAATAAAGTAGTATAGATTTTTTTCCAAATAAAATAAAAGATGTGCAGTGAGAATGACTTGGAAATCACATAGATGAAATGATGAATAGTTGCTCTGTTTTAATCTTCCTAAAGTCCCTAGTTTACAACTTACTACTCTCTAACATATTGCTATCATTTGCTAAAATTGTTTTTGCCTTGATTTAGAAATTGTGGGTAGCAAAAGCTTAATCCATTCTAAGTTGTTGTGAGATATGATATAGTGATAGGGCTACTATTCCTAGTTTGAAAGTGAAACTTGGATTTCCGGAGAAAATTCTAAAATTATTTAAGTTACTCTCATTTGATTGAAAATACCTACCAAAGTCATATGATATATCACATTGATAGACCTTATGCATATGCTATTTGTCTTCACATTGAGCTTTGTCAAACTAGTGTAGAACTATGTGAGATCCCATTCATTACTTTGTGAATTCAAGACTTCACTTGCACATGCCATACTTCTACACTAGAAGTAATCAAATTCTCATCATACCACCATTCCACAATAAAAATAGAAACTCCATACCATTCATGATTAGTACTCTCTACAAACTTTATTGCATAAAAAGGAGTAGAACACATGGCTACAAGAAAAAGAAAAAGACTATGCATGCTTACATCATAAGAATGAAAAAAAAAGTAGCCATGTTTCATCCCTGCAAAATAAGAGAGTCCACTCAAAAAAGGAGTCATCTCAATATCCTCATCCACTCCATTCCATTACACATGCACAAGTCTTGAATCAAATTATTTTAAAGTGATTTCTCCTAAGCCTTGCTCTTTTGACTTAGCAATATTATGTGTTCCAAATATGCCTACTATATTCTCTACCAAGCTCCACATACAAGCCTTACGTAGAGGTAAGATGAATTTAGGCGCAATGCTTTGGTGAGGATGTATTTCCACGACACATAAAGGAGAGACCGAGAGAATCAAATTGAGGTACTTAAGATCTAAATTGAGCTCTCCAAAATTTGAGTGGAACTTGATTTCTAGGTTATGTGCGCTCCATTTGTTGTTCTATCTTTCAACGACTCATCAATAGGAGAAGGCATAAGCCCCATAATAATTTGAGATGGGTGAAGTACCATGCTAATTTTTGCAATACTAAGTACAGTATTCTGTTGTGCACATGGTACTTATGAAAAGTAGAACATTGTAGCAACTCCTAATAATCAACCTAAAGTCTTGACTTTGCTTGGGACGAGCAAATGATAAGCTTGGGGGAGTTTGTTGACGCTGTTATATACCAATTTCACCCGTCAATATAACTCAATTATGTGAAGGAATTTTCCTTTCTTGCACACATCACCTTTCTATTTAACCCATTTCCACTTCTCCTTTCAGAAATAGTGCATGCAGAGAATTATTACAGGAAATGAGGTAAAAGAGGGGGAGCAATCCTATAAAATACCATCCCAGCCAATCAAGCGACAACATGTGGCACGACATGGATCAAATGGCGCACAAACAGGAGTATCCGAGGCCATCCAACGGTGTAGCACCCATATCAAGGGATGGGACCCACCTGGCAGTGACCTGGAGAAAGAAAACGAGAAATGGTGCAAAGACCCCCCTAGTCGACGACCTAGTCCTAGCGCCAAACTCGGTCAATCTCCACATGTTGGCTCCTCCCGGCTTGAAGAAGGCAGTGGTAACTGATTCGCGCGCTTTTGGTGGCGGGAACAGACCCTTCTCCACCTATAAATAGGACCCCTACCCTCACTTCACAAACACACCACTTGAGTATTCATCCATTGTATCCACTACTATCCATAGGTTTAGAGGAGTTTAGGCTGTATAGAGGAGAGCCTCTAGTCCACAGTCCAAGTAGAAAAGAAGTAGAAGGATTCTCTTCCCAATTCCTAATTGGGAAAGGTATGGCTCTTATATTCCTATTTGTATTTGTGACTTTGCTCTTAATAAAGATGTTATCTTTAGTCTTCTATTGTTCATATACTTGGATGAAGGGTTTCTTGTTTGATTGTGGATTACATATATATGGTAGGAGTAGTAGTTATGATTATGCTATACCATTCTTTTTATATCATCATAAACACTACAAAGCTCGCTATAGTCTAATTAGCTATGACGTGGTTAAGTTGATATGAATCACTTATTCTATGAATTAACATTAGTTCAACGATGATTTAGTTTATTGCCTTAGGATGGCTTGTGCCTAGACTCTTAAGGTAATTACTTAATATGCTAGCATGGTGTTGGGATAGATTACTAGCGATGAATGTCTCGTAGACCCACGGATTGAAGGGGTAGGCAGTAGGTGGTGACAGCCCTATATGTCCTTTGTAATCCTCCACGTTCGGCTATGTCACAAGCTCCTAATGGGAGTCGTCCTAGTATTACTAGGGTAAACTCGTGTCCAATGTATTAATCCACTTAGCATGAGAATTCATAATTAATATGACCATTAGTAACTAACTTAGGCTATGTATATGTACATTAGAAGCATAGTAGGAGTATCGACCTAACTCTTAGCCCAGTCCCTCTTTGCTTCATTTACCCCTTGTGTGTGCCGCACTACCTCCAAACTATCAATTACCCATCCTTACTAGAGCCCTACCTAGACCAACCTAGCCTCTCCATTTGATGATTGCTTTGCTTCCATCTAGTCTTCCTTTGGGAGAACATAAATGACACCCTTTGGGAATACTCTAATAGGGGAAATGCAACATTGATAGATTTCGTGCGCTTGCGGACTTACATCTGCAATCTAAAAACTATTAACAAGCATTTCTAGAACTCATGCTAGGGATGAATTGTTAGTAGTGCGTAGGAAATATCAACAGTTAATCAAAATACCTCGTATCACCGACGTGGGAACAGGTGAGGTTGCTGGTGCGAGGAAGAAGGGTCCAACTCTCCGATTTAGTACGAGGGGAGCTCGAGGAGGAAGTGGGGGTGAGGCGGAGTCAGACAATTTGAAAACAAGTGAACCATGGGTATTTATAGGCGAGCGACGAGGAATGACTATAGCGATCACGACGAGATATTTTAGGGAGGTTTGTCGTAAGGCTGTCAACAAAGCTCGAGGCTCATGAGCTACTTCAGTTCGGCTCGTTAAAAGCTGGATTCGAGCTCGGCTCGACAGATAAATGAGCCGAACTCGAGCTTCATCTCAAGCTCGCGAGCCTGACAAGCTCGAGCTCGTTAAGCTCGATAAGGCTCATTAAGATAAATTATATTTTACAAATATTATTTGTTAATATTTTTCTCTCAAATAATATTATTTTTATTGTTTAAACGAGCTTCCCGAGCCCGAACTCGAGCTTTCACGAGCTTCAACCGAGCCTAACTATTTAAACAAGCCTTATCGAGCTGAGCTCGAGCTTGACAGCAGGATCGATCAGATTTCAGGTTCGGCTCGAGCTCGGATCGAATTCTTAACGAGCTGGAGCCTCGGAGGCTAAGCTCGCTCGAGCTCAGCTCATTGACAGCCCTAGTTTGGTGCGTGCGAAACATGGCCCTAGTAATGGCGAAGGCGACGGGGCATGGTGGCAGTGAGCTGGGCGATGTGGTCGTCGCTTCGGCTTTGAAGACGGTGGTGCTCTCCACAGTACTCGCGGTATGGCGACTGTCGGTACCCTAAAAACCGTACACCCCCTGAGGTTACAAAGATCTCGAAGGAAGGCCGTCTACTTGGATTGAAGACCCTCGGAGGCCCACTTGTCAGACATGACCGGACCTGCTTCTCCAACATGGTTAATCCCTAGGTCGCCACGTGTACTGCCAAACCGGAGCTACCGCCCACAAGGGGGAAGCTCCGGGCCAGGTACCGAAACGGCACCTCCGGACTTAACCCCTGACCGAGAGAAGCTCCGGACCTGACACGTGTCTAATAGCCCCGGAGCTACCTGCTTCCCACAGCAAGCTCCGGAGCTGCCACGTGTCAAATCGTCGGACCTGCCAGCCTCTAACCTCCGGAAGACCTTGTAACAGCTCCGGATCTTCAAAGGAGAGCCAAGGACTTCAAGACCCGATTAAATGTCATTAATGCCATATTAATGACACTTAAACGGACGATCTTAACACCAGTAACGGCACTGTCGGAGCCCGTTATAGGATCATTAACAACAATTAATCGTGTATCAATACTAGTAACTGCCGGGGCCACATGTCGGGCCAGGCTAGCTTGTAACGGTCTGTCCTTGTACTATAAAAGGACAGACCGACGATACACGTGGGGACAGACGTTCACAGAGGTGAACAAGCGATCATACGTGACAAGCTAATACAACACCAACACACCCGTGGAGTAGGGTATTACGCTCAGGCGGCCCGAACCACGTAAATCCTTGTGTCTCCTGTGTTAAACTGCAAGTCACCTTCTTGAGTCTCTGCGCGCCCACACCGAACCACAAACTCCTTCAACACTTTAGCAGTGTCAGGAGATCTGCCGATTCCAACAGTCGACAGCTGGCGCGCCAGGTAGGGGCGCTTGAGATTTTCGAGAATGGTGAACTCCGCGGCTGGATCATCCAACGGCTAACCTGCTGCTCAGGCTGTTGGGGGCAATCCCTCCAACAGGCAGCCACCAGCAGGAGCCTCAGCACCAGCAGGAGCCACACTCCCACCACCACCATCTTCTCCGGCAAATCGTGCTGGACAACGTGATGGTGCGCCGGCGTCACTTACTGCGTCGGCAAGTCATGACAACCCGGAACACGCGCTCCATGCAGCGCGTGCTCTTCTCCAACGTCCACCACCTCCGGATGCATCTCGAGATGCAATGGAGCAGTGGAGGGCCGATGTGGAGCATTTGGTCGCAGCAGCGGCCGAACGCCTCAACAACCAGGGTCCTCCCCCTTCAGGACGGGCCCCGTCGCAGCGGTGGACTTTGTCTGGAAGACTTGGTCCGCATGTCTCCAACAACAGGAGACGATCTACGTCACAGCAGGTGACGTCGTTGCCCTTTGGGGCACGACGCACCCATACGGTATCCAGGCTTTCGACTCATGACCTCCGGGCGGAGCATGATCGCCGATACCGCCAGCAAGATGGTTGTGTCCATATTGAGCGAGCTCGTGAAAGACGGGAAGCTCAGGACCTTTCTACTCTGGAAGGAGTAGGAGGAGGCTGTTCAGCCCTAGCCATGCACTTGCGCATGGTTAGATGGCCACAGAAGTTCCGGCCACACCTGCCGGAAAAATTCGACGGGACTGTCAACCCCGCCGAATTCCTTCAGATATACTCCACTGCAATCTTGGCAGCTGGAGGAAACGAGGCTGTAATGGCCAATTACTTTCCAGTGGCCTTAACTGGGACCGCCAGGTCCTGGTTTATGAGCCTTCCACCCAACTCTATCAACAGTTGGGAGGAGCTGTGCCGTCAGTTCACTGCCAACTTCGGGAGTTCATACACCCGACCAGGCACTGAAATGGACCTTTTTGCGGTCATGCAAAAAGGGGGAGAATCTTTGCGGTCCTTCATCCAGAGGTTCTCTCAGGTACGCAACACAATCCCTTCTATCTCAAGCGCTTCTGTCATTGTGGCATTCAGACAGGGCGTACGGGATAAAAAGATGTTGGAGAAGCTGGCGATCAAAGAGATCACCAGCGTCACGGAACTCTTCAGCCTGGCAGACAAATGTGCCAGAGCTGCGGAGGGCCGTGAGATGCACTCCAAACCAGCCTCGGAGGATCACAAGAAATCCTCCAAAGAAGAAGCCGCTACCTCCGGGGGTGGCAAGAAGAAAAAGAAGACCAACGGCAAGAAGAAGCTGTCGGCCGGCACATCCAACGTTGCAGCTGCTGCAACTCCGGGTGGCCGGGGGCCACGCCCCGAGAAGCGACCTCGACCGTCTTCCGAAGATGGTGGCAAACCCAAAGTGTGGTGTCCCATGCACAAAACGGGCAGCCACGGTTTGGAAGACTGCCGAAAGGTCCAAATCCTTGCCGAGCGCTACAGCAAGCGCCGGGAAGGGTCCCCTTTCCGACAGAGGGAAGGAAAACAGAAGGTCGACGAAGCTCCGGCTGAAAAGGAGTTAGGGTTTCAGGATCCCAAAAAGGTCCTGATGGCCGTCTACACCTCCGTCGACGATGACTCTGACGTCTCTGACAACGAGCGTCGGAAAACCATGAACACCATTTTTGGTGGATCATGGGACATCACATCCCGCCGCGTCATCAAGACTATGCGTTGGGATATGGCCGCTGTAGCTCCTACAGCTAGACCGGAGCCACATCGAAACTGGATGGACACAACCATCACTTTTGATGCTTCAGACTGTCCTCGAAGCATGGTTGCAGCTGGACAGTTACCTTTGATGGTATCTCCCACCATTAATAACATCTAGCTCCATCATGTTATGGTGGACAGAGGTTCGGGGCTGAACCTCATAAGCTTTGAAGCTTTTACCAAGCTTCAGCTCCGACCTTCGTATCTCCAACCCTCTCGACCTTTCTCCGGAGTAGGTCCGGGGGCCATTACCCCACTCGGAGCTATAACTCTCCCCGTTACCTTCGGGACACGGGAGAAGTATCGCACCAAGAAGTTGGTCTTCGATGTCGCTCAGATCAACTTACCATTCAACGCCATCTTGGGTAGACCTGCCCTATACAAATTCATGGCAGCTGCTCATTATGGATACCTGGTGTTGAAGATGCCAACACCAGTAGGCATTCTCCGGATCCGCGGAGATCGCACCGCCGGATTAACTGCTCTGGAGGAGCTCCATGCACTCACCACGGCGCAAGAGGAGGACTCCAGACAGGAGCAAGCTCTGAAACCCCCGAGCATTCGTCAACGAGGCTCAACCTCTGCACCCCATGTGCAGCCAAGCGGTGACACCGACATTCCCATCAAAGTCGTCCAAATTGGTTCCGATGCCGCTCAAACCACTCGTATATTGGGAGGGTTGAACGACAAATAGGAACTCGCGCTCATCACTTTCCTCCGGGCTAATGTTGACGTGTTTGCCTGGCAACCGTCACAAATGTCTGGGATCCCCAGGGAAGTGATTGAGCACAATCTAAAGATTTACCCCGATGCTCGGCCTGTGCATCAGAAGCCTCGGAAGAAATCCGTAGAGCGGCAGAACTTCATCCGACAAGAAGTGAAGAAGTTGCTCGAAGCCGGATTCATCCGAGAAGTCTTCCATCCAAAATGGCTGGCGAACCCAGTCGTTGTGCTCAAGGCCGGCAGGAAGCTTCGGATGTGCATCGACTACACCACACTGAATAAGGCATGTCCAAAAGATCCATTCCCACTACCTAGAATAGATCAGATAGTGGATTCTACCTCCGAGTGTGAGTTACTGTGTTTCCTAGACGCATATTCTGGGTATCATCAAATCAGGATGTCTAGGGAGGATGAAGAGCATACTTCATTCATCACAGTAGATGGATTGTACTGTTACACAGCCATGCCATTTGGTCTCAAGAATGCAGCTTCAACTTTTGTACGAGCTATGTACAAAACTTTTGAAGAACTCATCAGAGACATAGTGGAAGTGTACGTTGATGACATCGTGGTCAAGGTCAAGAACAAGGAGTCCCTCTTGGACACCTTGCAGGCTGTCTTCAACAAGCTGCGGGCCACCCGCACAAAGCTAAACCCAGACAAGTGTGTCTTCGGGGTTAGATCCGGAAAACTTCTTGGTTTCCTGGTAAGTCACCGGGGCATAGAGGCTAATCCGGCGAAGATAAAAGCCATTGAAGACATGCGGCCACCAACCCGCATCAAAGACGTCCAAAAGTTAACTGGGTGTCTAGCAGCCCTCAGCCGGTTCATATCAAGACTGGCGGAACGGGCACTTCCCTTCTTCAAGTTGTTGAGGAAGTCCGGACCATTCCAATGGTCCGAAGAAGCAGAGAAGGCATTCCAGGAGCTGAAACAGTTCCTCACCACCCTACCAATTATGGTAGCTCCGAACCCTGGTGAGCCTTTGTTGCTTTACATTTCAGCTACTGACGAAGTCGTCAGTATGGTTCTAGTTGCGGAGAGACCGGAACTACCCCATACTCAGGAATCTTTGGGAGGGTCCGGAGGTTCCTGAAAGTGAGTCTGGGTACCAGCTCCCAGTTTCAAACCCACAAGAAGTCACTTCAGAAGACCCAGACCCCTCTGAGAGGGTCCAGGTCATTTCTGAAGAAGCTCCGGGTTCGTCTAGCCAGAACCCGGAGGTCCCCGAAGAGAATCTGGACTCCTCCGACAGGGTCCGGATCAATGAAGAGGAAGCCCCGGACCCCTCCGGGAGGGTCCGAACCATTCAACGCCCGGTATACTTCATCAGTGAAGTATTACATGATGCCAAGACTCGATACCTAGAGGTGCATAAGCTGCTTTATGCAGTTCTTATTGCCTCCAGGAAGCTTCGACACTACTTCCAAGCTCACAAAGTCTCGGTGGTGACCTCCTATCCACTTCGAGCGATCTTGCATAATCCCAATTCAACTGGGAATATTGCAATGTGGGCAGCGGAATTGGCTGAATTCGATCTCGAATTCATTCCGAGGCAAGCAATCAAGAGTCAAGCGTTGGCATATTTCGTGGCGGAATGGACTCCCTCTCCATCAAACCCTGGGGGTCCCAGTGAACAGAAGACGGAGCATCAAGCTCCAACCTTCACCGAGCCTCGCTGGACCCTCTACTTCGATGGCTCCATGCAGAAGCAGGGGAGCTGGAATCCTTCTCCTTGCACCGACTGGGGAGAAGGTGAAATACATGGTGCACCTTGACTTCAAGGCAACCAACAACATGGCGGAGTATGAAGCACTCATCTACGGACTAAAGGTGGCACTGTCATACGGTGTCAAGCAACTGCTGGTCAAAGGAGATTCACAGCTCATCATCAAGCAGGTGGAGGGTGAATGCTCCTTCAATAATCTCCAGCTAGCTACTTACCTCCTTGAAGTCCAGAGGCTTCAGAAGGACTTTGAAGTCCTAGACCTTCACCATGTTCAGCGTGCCCACAACGCTGAAGCCAACGAACTCTCGACGAAAGCATCAACCGGAGCTCCGGCTCCTGAAGGAACTTTTGTCCGGAGATTGTCGAAACCCACAGTTCAGCCTGCCGAACTGAACGAAGGGAGCGAGATCAGCATCCCGAAGCTGACGGTCCCGATGGCCCTGTTACCATGGCAGCCATCAAGGGTCGTAGGTGCTGCCGGAAGCTCCGAGCAACCCAGCATGCAAGACTCAAATGCTCAAGTCAGTTCCGATGCATGGATCTTGGAGATCCGGAACTACTTGAAAGACAACATCCTTCCTGACGATGATGTATCCGCTGACCGAGTAGTCAGATTGGCTAAAAGATACACGTTGGTAGAAGGGGATCTCTACCGGCGCGGTGCCAATGGCATCCTAATGCGGTGCATCACAAAGGAAGAAGGTTGCGAGCTCCTCGCAGAAATCCATGGAGGCGAGTGTGGGAACCACGCATCTTCCCGCACGCTGGTCGGAAAAGCCTTTCGGCATGGCTTCTACTGGCCTACAGCGCTCCAGGATGCCACTGAGCTGGTGAAGAAATGCGAAGCATGCCAATTTCATGCAAAGCAAATTCATACACCAGCTCAGCCCTTGCAAATGATACCTCCTACATGGCCCTTCGCTATGTGGGGGATGGACATCTTGGGACCCTTCCCAAGAGCCGTCAGAGGTTACAAGTTCCTGTACGTCGCCATTGACAAGTTCACCAAGTGGCCGGAAGCAACTCCAGTTGTGACGATCAACAAGCAATCTGCTATCAACTTTCTGCAATCCATTGTAAGCAGATTCGGAGTCCCAAATAAGATCATCACTGATAATGGGACTCAATTCACAAGCTCCGCATTCCAAGGATATTGCGAAGACCTCGGCATACAAGTTTGCTACGCCTCCATAGCTCATCCAGCCAGCAATGGCCAAGCCGAGAGAGCAAATGCAGAAATCCTTAAAGGACTCAAAACGCGCACCTATGAGCGCTTGAAGAAACACGGAGCCAACTGGATCGAAGAGCTTCCGCCCACTCTATGGGCCAACAGGACATCTCAAAACCGGTCAACCGGAGAAACACCCTTCTTTCTGGTGTACGGAGCTGAAGCAATCCTTCCTCCGGAAATCACCTTGGGTTTGCTCCGGGTCCGGACCTTCGACGAAGCCGCGCAGGACCAGCTCCAGCGTGAAGACCTAGACCTCCTCGAGGAGGGAAGGTGCCAAGCAGCTGTTCGGAATGCCCGATATCGCCAAGCTCTACGGCGTTATCACCAGCGGCATGTACACAACCGACAGCTCGAGGAAGGCGATCTGGTGCTACGGAGAATACTATCCAGAGAAGGGTTAAACAAACTCTCCCCCGGCTGGGAGGGGCCCTTTCGAGTGATCAAAGTATCCCGTCCCAGAAGCGTTCGCTTGGCTACCGAGGATGGGACACCTCTCCCAAATCCTTGGAACATCGAGCACCTCCGTAAGTTCTACACTTAATTCCACGGAGGTGAGTCTTGAGTAACTTGAGATGTATGTTATAGAGTCATTGTACAGAGTCGGGTAGTTCCTCCGGGAGAGCAGCCGGACCTTTCCCGAAAGGTCTGCAAAGCTCATGCAGCACTTGTCACAGTCTCAGGACTAAAAGTGTGGCTAACTACCCTGGGTCAAACAAGAAACCAAACACACTTAGCCTGGTTCCGTACCCTAAGAGTGTACTTGTTTCCCCTGTACCCCGGACCTATAATGAAAGACATCTTCATGTGAAAAAGACTCCACGTGCATTCATTTTTTGCAGGCTCGACATTTTTATTTTTCTCTTTCTTGTCTATAACAGAGACGTGCAATTCTTAAGAAATTTTAGTTCGACCGGTTTATATACTATTCGAGTTGCATTGTCAGATCTTTTGGATTTAAATATCGTTTGTGGCCAACTCGCCTGAAAGCCGCCAAGCCAATCTAGGGCCGGAGTGTGCTATCGACTTAGCCTGGTCAAGCACCCTAAGTACGCCACTCTACCTACACCCCGGCAGGCCGAAGTAAGGTGGGTCCATGGACAATTGGATCTAAGAGAAAAGACAACGCATCCAGTTGTATTTAAAATCGCGTTCAACTTAAAATTTTCTTGAGAATCATAAGCCGCGACGAAATTATAGACAAGGAACGAGTTTTACTATTTTTCTTGGCTTAAGTGTGCAGGAAAAATAAACCCTACGTTGATGGAGAAAAGCCGGAGCTAACCAAGCTCTGACTCCCCCAAGGGGGTCAACCGTCAACGCTGAGTAAAAGATGGTGAGAAGACCCCATAAATGGTCTGCTGCCAACAAACCAAGTGTTGGCAAAGGTCACTGCCAGAGCTACCAAGCTCCGACACCTCGGAGGACTAACTATCGACGCTCTACGTGTTGATAGAGGCTATTGCCGGAGCTACCAAGCTCCAGCGGTGGACAATGCCGGAGCTTCTAAGCTCCAACAACTTCAGGGGACCTTCACTATCGAAGACTTCGGACCTAAATTCTACAAGTTCGGAGCAAATGCGTCTTCAACAAAACTCAATATCCTTTTGGTACATGTTCACAATCAAATTGTGTACATCTACCAGGGGGCCAAGTGAAGATAAAGATGTTGAAGACAAAAAATGAAATTCGCAAAAATTTGGGGATTTCATTCATCTGGAGATAGGAGATTACATCTGGAGACAAGGGATTACAAAATTGAGGAAGAAGAAGAGAAATACAAGTGAGAGCTAAAGAGGTGGTCCTAGACCCTATGGAAGAACTCGGCGACCTTCTGGGCGACCTCCAACACGCTGGCTCGGGTAGCTTCACCTTCTCCTTCGACGGGGCCTTCAAGCACCGGGTCCAGAGGAAATTGAGGGTTCCGGCTGGTGTAGCACGTCAGCACATATTCTGTGACGTTCCTCGCCAGGGATTGCCCCTCGACCTCCAGTTGGTCCGCGATGACGTCGCCCGCCTTGGAGAGCTTGCTACCTGCTGCGCTCAACGCCTGCAGCGCAAGGTCCGGTTCTGGCTCCGGATCATCCGGTCGCACGGGGCTGAAACCCATCGGCGTCAGCGCATCATTGGCCTTGCCCAGGAACTCCCAAATCTGTAGGGAGTCCGCCATCCTCAGGCTCTTCACCTCTTCCAGGGATCTCTTGGCCGCCGTCAGTTCGGAATTCTCACGGGTGAGGCGCTCAACTTCTTTGGCGTTTTGCTGAATCTTTGCAGCAACCCGCCTCTCAAGTCTTACGATCTCCTCCTCCCGGAGGTGGATCTTGTTCCGACGATCGACCAGGTCCTTCTCCCTAGCCTCCACTTTCTTCTCCCGGGCAACAAGGGCACACTCGTATTCGTAGAGTTCCTGCCCCCGCACCCAGGTCTTCTCCTCTTCCTCGAGGCAGCGCTCTTCCAACTTCTTAGTGCGCTCCTCGAGGCCCTTGTCAGCCAGAGCTAATTTCTCGGCGAGCTCCTCTTCCCTCCTCAGGATGTCATCCCGCAGCTCCAGGAGTTTCTGCTCTTCGTCCTCGAGCCGTCTCTCCCTCCCTTCGAGTGCCTCTCGGCGCTTGATGAGTGCGGCGTTGATGGCCTCAAGCTGTTCGTGCCGAGCATTGGCCGCGTCGTTGGCAGCCTTGGCTTGATCGTGGAACTCCCGGGATTGGGCGTCGAGGGCATGAGTCATGATCTCCCTGTCATCCAGCAGCTTGTCCCAGTACTCCAGGCGGATCTTCTCCCGCTTGATCCACTCCTTGTCGTCCGCTAGCCTCGACTGCGCCAGCTTAGTCTCGAAGTGGAGCCGATTGCGCCACCGCCTAAGGGTTTGGTGCTCCTCTTCAAGAGCTTTGCTGTCGTGGAAGAAGGCCAGTTGGACCTGACGCAGACTGGAGCAGGCGTTGTCGATAGACATCGACAGCGGGATGGGCTCCGGACCTGCTGGGGTCTCCTCCGCTGGTTCCACCGGGTCTTCACATACAAAAATTGGGTCCCACTCTACGAGAGTGGAACCCTGAGCTTCCAAGGCACTAGGGCCGTCCTCTGGGATGGCCTCAGTCGCCATCGAAGAAGGCCCCGCCGCCAAGTCTTCATTCGCCCCCTCGGGCAGGGGGCCAGCGACTTCGCTTAGGCACTCTGGCTCGGTCGCAGGTACCATCGACGTCGTCGCCTCCGGAGCAGGAGCTACTACTGGCTCCGGCCGGGACACCTCTTCCGAGGGAGGCTCGAGCTCCCTCGCCTCTTCAACCGCCGGCTCTATGACCGGCGCTCCAACAATAACCGGCTCAGCGACTGGTACTTCGGAGGTAACCGGCTCAACTGCCGGAACTACCTCGACTTCCGGCTCGCATGCCGGAGCTTCAGTCACCTCCGGCTCAATCGCCGGGGCTTCGACAAGTTCCGGCTCCGAGGCGAGGACTACTACTTCTTCCGGCTCTACAGCCGGAGCTTCCACTACTGCAGCACCAGGACCCGGAGCTTCAACCTCCGAGACAAGTTCCGCTGGCGTGTCTTCACTCCTTTGGTCCAGCGCTACCACGGGAAATTCTGGGGACGAGTCGAGGTTCATGACCACGACAGCCGGCGCCGGAGCTGTCGCAGCCTCAGCCACCACCTGGGGCGGCACCGGGACAGAAGCAGAAGCTCCCACGGCCTCATACATCGTGGCCGAGGGTGGAGCTTCACTCCCCTTCTTGGGGACGCTGCAGAGGATGGATAAAGAAAATTAACAAACAATCGCTACAATTAAAAAGTTAACCAAGGTAAAGATCAAAAATTACCTTGGAAGGCTTCCGCACCAGCTTGCGCGGAACCTTTTTCCCGGACGTTCCGGGCTGGCCATGGTCGGCGTAGGAGCTCTGGGAGGCCCCCCAGAACTTGTCGCAGCCACGGGCGTTTCCCGGGTCGAGCCTCTCCTCGATCGGGAGGAACCCCTGGACCTGGAGGCTCCCACCGTCCCAGGTGCCGGAGTCGTGCGCCTGGAGCTAGCACCCCAGGAGGGCTCCACCACGGGGACAGACGCGCTCCAGGAGGATCCCACTGCAGGAACAGTATCGTTCCGGAAGGACCCCGCTACAGGGACAGTCACCACGGCGGCAGAAGATCTTCCCCCCTGGGGAGAAGGAACCGAGGCGGAAGTAGCGGGCTGCTTCCTCTTCCGACTCTCCGGCTCCTCCGCCAACTCCTTGCCCTTGCCGATGACCTCGACCCTCGGCTGTGGAGCAGGGACCGAGCCGTCTTCGGGCACCCCGGGGATTGCCACCCGGGTGGTTGGTCTTCTCTCGATGACACCAAGGTCGTCAAGCGCGGGCATCGTCCGCCGGAGCTCCCTGCTGAACTCCACTTCCATGTTCAGGGGGAGAAAGGCCGACGGTGGAGTCAAGTCATCACTGTGGACATCGATGCCATGCTGGAATTTCTTGAGGTGGAACTCCAAGGCCTTCCCCACCATGTTGGACTTCAACCCGGTCTCAACCCGGTCCTCGTCCATCACGCTGTTGAGGGCCTAGGCGAGCTTCTCCCTCCTCTTCAGCGGCGCCCACCTGTTGGCCAGGAAGTTGCAGAACACCGCCTGGGGAGTCAATCCTCCCTCCACGCATCGGCGGATCCTGGTCAGGGCAGGGTCGAAAGCTTCCGCCGGCACCGGAACTTCACTCCATATCGACGTGTCGATGCCGGGCAGACCGTCTGGCAGCTCCAACCTCCCGTGCTCCTCCACCCTGACGACAATCCAATCTTTCTTCCAGTCATCCCACTTCCCGGAAGGGAACGACTGGAGGTACATGAATGGGCACTTCTTGCGCTTCACGAAGTAGTAGAAGCCAAGGTACTCATTGCTCCGGCCGGTGGTGTGGACGGTGAAGAAGGTTCGGAAGAGTTCGATGCAGGGGGGATGCCCACCCACATCTCACAGAAGTGGACAAAGATGGACACGAGGAGAATGGAGTGAGGGCCAAGGTGGTATAGCTGCAGACCATAGAAGTCTAGCAGCATCAAGAAGAAAGAAGAAAAAGGTGGGATCAGCCCCACCATGGCGTACGAAGAAAAGTACACCATCTCGCCAACGCGCTCCTTCTCAAAGGGGAGCTCTCCGCCGGCACGGACCAAGCGGTTGAGGAAGTTCGAGGACCACCCCATGAGGGCCCGGACCTTCTTCAAATCGTTGTCGGTCTTCAGACGACTCTCATGCAGACCCAACTCCATCGCGGCACAGCTAGGCAAGAGAAGAGGAGCGAGGTACGAGTCGGGAGTTTGAGCGCAAGATCATATGAGAGGCGTAAAGAACTCCCGACGGTGCGCGCTTTCCTTCTTAAGTAAGCCCTCGCAACGCTTGGATCGAAACTGCAGGGGAGTCGAAGATACTACTCAAGAATTCAACCCAGCCGTTGACAAGAGGGCCCGGGACCACCCCGACGATCAAGTCGAAGCTCTTACCCAGGTGAACGGTTGTCATCAAGAGGCGGGAAACCCAAAGGCGGCGGCCTGACAGGGCGCGCGGAACCGATACGGTTTTCGTATCGGGAACCGGCAACCTTCAATTGCGTGAGATCTGCACGTCAAAGATCTCATCTGCCGCCTGAGGTGCGCCACGCGGCAGGATCTAACTGTAAAACCCTGCCAACGGCACCTCCGAAGACCCTTGAAGACCCAGTTCAAGAGTCGCAAGGATGGACCCACCTCCGACGGAATGACTTCACCCCAGTGACCTTCCTCGGAGGTAGGTCCAGGGGGTAACTGTCGGTACCCTAAAAACCGTACACCCCCTGAGGTTACAAAGATCTCGAAGGAAGGCCGTCTACTTGGATTGAAGACCCTCGGAGGCCCACTTGTCAGACATGACCGGACCTGCTTCTCCAACATGGTTAATCCCTAGGTCGCCACGTGTACTGCCAAACCGGAGCTACCGCCCACAAGGGGGAAGCTCCGGGCCAGGTACCGAAACGGCACCTCCGGACTTAACCCCTGACCGAGAGAAGCTCCGGACCTGACACGTGTCTAATAGCCCCGGAGCTACCTGCTTCCCACAGCAAGCTCCGGAGCTGCCACGTGTCAAATCGTCGGACCTGCCAGCCTCTAACCTCCGGAAGACCTTGTAACAGCTCCAGATCTTCAAAGGAGAGCCAAGGACTTCAAGACCCAATTAAATGTCATTAATGCCATATTAATGACACTTAAACGGACGATCTTAACACCAGTAATGGCACTGTCGGAGCCCGTTACAGGATCATTAACAACAATTAATCGTGTATCAATACTAGTAACCGCCGGGGCCACATGTCGGGCCAGGCTAGCTTGTAACGGTCTATCCTTGTACTATAAAAGGACAGACCGACGATACACGCGGGGACAGACGTTCACAGAGGTGAACAAGCGATCATACGTGACAAGCTAATACAACACCAACACACCCGTGGAGTAGGGTATTACGCTCAGGTGGCCCGAACCACGTAAATCCTTGTGTCTCCTGTGTTAAACTGCAATTCACCTTCTTGAGTCTCCGCGCGCCCACACCGAACCACAAACTCCTTCAACACTTTAACAGTGTCAGGAGAGCTGCCGATTCCAACAGTCGACAGCGACCATGCTTGGTACGGCGACACATTACACGGAGGAAGAAGGGAGAGAGGAGAGAAGGGGCGGGTCGGCTTGGGCCGCACAAGAGAGAGGAGAGGTTGGGCCGAGCGTGCGGGGAAGACGAGAACGGGCGTGTCGGCTTGGGCTGCACGAGAGAGAGGGAGGTGAGTTGCACCTAAGCGGAGGGGAGGAAGGGAGTGGGCTAATTAGGCTGGGCGAATTCTACTATCGGGGCGAATTGTAAGGCCTGGGCTGAATTCCCTTTTTTCTATTTCTCGTGGATTCCCTTCCCCTTTTCTATTTATTTCCTGGTGTTGTTTCAGTCTCAGATTTGATTTGAATTCAAATTTTCTCCCCCATTTATTTGCTGTACATGAATTTGGGTTTGAGTCATTTTTGTGTCCTTGCATGTATGTATTCTCATACTAGATGAACTTTGTTGCATCTGGCCTAAGTTTGACAAACATTCAAATTCGGAGTGGTTTTTGAACAATCCAAAATTTGGGCTGTGATAATAATATACAATATACATGTTTATTAAAGTTGGTCAAAGATATGTTTGACTTAAAGATAGAAATAGAGTTGAGGTGGGACAAACGGGGTATGTGTGAGTGGGCCTTTGACATTTTTCAAAAATACTATTTATGCCCAAAGCCTAAATCTTCTAACATTTAGGACAACTAATCTAGTTTCATGTGCATGTAGATTTTGTATCATAAATTTATGGCAGCTATTCAATGGAACACGGTTCTGCTATAACTTCGTTGAGCCGTCTTGTGTATCATTACCAATGTATTTGAAATATTTCTATTGTAGCACATAATGATATATCTATAATCGCAGCTTATTTTCCAATATTAAATGATCCAGATGCAGGCATCCACTCTATCTTCAACTATAGCTGTTCAAATGGATCGGGCTAATTGGGCCAACCCAAAGCCCGGTGTTTTTGGCCCAGCACGAGCACGACCCGACACGGATGGGATCGGGCCCGGGTCGGCCCGCAACCCAATCTGGAATGTGCTTGGGCTTAGGCATAGGCTGGTCGGACCTGTCCGGCACGGCCTGTTTAATAGTTGGCCCGGCTGGCCCGGTGTCTGTCCCGCATAGCCCGCGGGGGCCTAATCCAGCCCGACTCATTTAAGCATGAATAACATGATTTTTTTTAAATTTTTGCATGAATTTTTTTAATATCGGGTGTCGAGCCGGCTCGACCCGGCCTGGCATGGCACGACAGGAGTACAACGACCCCGAGCCATGCTTGGGCCGAGGTGTAGGCCCGCCGGGCCAGCCCGGCACAGCCCGGTCCATTTATGGGCCGTGTCAGGCCGAGGATTCCTAGGCACGAGTCCGGCCAGGCTCGGGTCGGACTGGCCCGGCACGGCCTATTGGACAGCTATATCTTCAACTAACTTTCCATGCCATTTTGTAATAAGTGCTCATAAGCACGAATTAAAAAGATTCAAGAAAGAATGAACCCAGCAGCGGATAAGGCCCATTTGGTTCATAGATGAGGCAATTCCAATGCATGTACGTTGCTTTCACCGTTACTGGCAGATCGCGATGCGAGTAGATCATAATGAATGTGCATCTCCAAATATTGTGTTTTCACTAAGGATAAGCATTCATTGGACAATCGGATGAGATGTGGTCGCCAGACGGCTTAATGGTTTCCAAATGAAGATGATTTGTACTGACTTGGCGATCTGACGATGGTTTGCACATTGATAACTTGAGCAACAAACTCTAAATGTACACTAAATTAACGTGTTGTTTCGTTACAAAAATCACATGACAAACATTTAAGTCATCAAAGATGTATGGCATTTTTTGGCACAAAACATCGCAACCACAAGCCCTAGACTGCAGGGACGAAATATTGGACATGAACTAGAAACATCTCCCAAATACCTGAGTGTCACGATGGACCAATTTCAATTTAAAAACACACGCAAAGATGATAGAATCATAAAGGAGCTTAAAAGATCAATTAGCCACTAAATCATATTGAATTATATAAGAAAACTAAATACAAGATCAACATCAAGTGTTATATCTTGAATAGCACAAGAACACCTCTAATACTTTCTCCTCCATCTCTGTTGTTGCTTGATGATGTGGCTATCGAGCTGACAAGGCAAGACCGCAAGGAGAACAACGACGGAAGGTGTTTTCCCTTGTTCTTCTCTTGGTGTGTTGATCGGATTCTGAGAACTAAGAGATCAAATGTGTAGAGTGTATGTATGTGTATGCATAAGCACTCCTTAATCATATATTTGACTTTCTTCTTATATTTAACCAAGAGACACAAGAGGGGGTCTTTCACCTCTTAGGAATAGTTGTGTCCCGATCAGAGACAAAACATTCAGTGGGTTGTGTCCTTTCAATTAGAACACATGTCAATTTCGAGTTCAAACTCACAGTTATTGAACTGATCGGACTAGTCTGATTATTGAAACTGGACTGCTACAGACTAGTCTGGTCTTAATATCCGGACTTGTCCGGTTATAGTAACAAAAGAATCATAGATCTCTTATGGCGTGATGAGTGCAAGCATCGTCCACTTGCATTGTCGGCGTGGTTGAATCTGGGGCTTGTTATATGGTAGCCCGATCTATTTTCCCTACACTCTTGCCCACCCCGCTCAGTTTCAAACAAATCAGGTCCACAAAATAAAAGATCTAAACCCATCAAAATGGCTCCAAAGGCCCAACTTGGAAGCAATCAAGTGAAGATTTTTTTCATCAAAATAGTAATATTTTATTCAAAATTTACAAAACGGAGATGCCGGTCAATTGCAAAATTTGGTACTCATTGCCTGGCCACCGGATGAACAATTCATTGTAGAGTTGCTTGGTGGCTGGACGAACCATTACTACAGTGACGGTTCACCCGGTGGCCGAGCCAATCGTTTGTCGGAGGCTGCTTGCAAAAAAGGCTAAATGACATTTTTATTTTTACAGACGGTCTCCTGGCTGATGGGTCTCCCAGCCAGAATCATCCGACTTTTGAAGTCATCTCCGATTTCTCTTATGTCTATGTAATAAAAAATAATGAAACCTTAATGTTATATATGTTTTGTTTTCACATTGGCGGAATCACCCATGAAGGAAGACAATACTTAGGCTCTGTTTGGAACCTCTAGAGATAATAGTTAGCTGCTAAAAAGTAGCTATAGAGGTTCCAAACAGTCTAGCTAATAACACAGCTAATTATTAGCTAACCACTCAACTAACAATAATCTCATTAGGTGATTCAACCCAGCTAATTTCAGCTAATTGTTGGCTAAAATCCATTTTACCCTTGCCCTCTCTCATCTCTCACTCTCCTTGAGGGGTACTACAGTCAATTAGTGTATAGAAACAAAATTAGTTCTAGAGGTTCCAAACAGGCACCAACTAATAGATTATTAGCTAGCTAACAATTAGCTCTAGGGGTTCCAAAAAGGGCTTTAGTTTTCTATGTCACACAAATAATAGTAGTTAATTAGATGCCGCACACGTGCAAATGCATGCAAGAAGACGAACCGCACTTGCATGCAGGGAGACGCGGCACAATTATTTCGTTTTAACGACAATAATTTCTAGTCTCTACATGCATGCACAGAGTAAAAAATCGTTTTATGTTTGATTTTTTTAGATGATGGGTATATGCAAGTTCCTACCTTTCCTTTTAAAGAGGTTATGACCAATTTTATTACAAGCAAATACAAATGCAGACATTCACAACATATTGTCTAGAACAAAGCAACAATAACTGGAAGACAAATCACACGATTGTGGATCGGATTTTGTAAACTAATATTACGGCATGTTTATCTCTTTACATTTTCCGTAAGTGCACCTCAGATCCAGTGCGCATGACTTCATCTGTAGAGTAACTGCATTTTGTATTTTGAAAATAGGCTTGAAATTCAATCCTACGGAATCAAACTTAGCACATGAGTAGTGCTACTAAAAGTATTTAATCATTAGACTAAGTGCTCTTTCACTCGTTTTCTGTTTGATGCATGCAACTCGCGGTCTACACTGAGCGGAGTGAAGAAGTGTTTTGTTTTGTTTGCTTCAGCTAATTGGAGACCTCCGTGCAATGCATGGATACAGGGATACGAGGCATCCGTACATATACTCAACGAAGGGAGATCGGACACAATTATTTCGTTTTAATAGCAAGATAATTTCCGGTCTTCATGCATGCATGGAATAAAGAATTGTTTTTTTGTTCGTTGCATGGACATCGGACCTTGCACTGCATGGAGTAAATAATGTGTTTCTTTTTTTTCTTCTACAGCTAATTGGAGTTGTCCGTGCATGCATGCAGGAAGACGAGACATTCATGCTTGCATGCAGCAAAAGAAGAATTTTCTGGTCTTTCTGCATGTATGCACAGAGTAAATTTGGACAGTGGTTGGTATTTTTGCGGGCAGCACTCCATGAATGCTTCGCACTGCCACCGGGTGACTCTTGCCACAGTGAAGAATGAATACGGACTACCTGACGATAAGTATTCATTTCTATAATTATTTGAACTAGCATCCCAATTTTATAAAATTCTAATAAATACTACTAGTTTTGAAATAAAAAATTGTCAAGTGATGCATCCTTCCACTTGACGCACCGATTTGCTAAATTTTGATTTCTTCAGCTGTTCGCGGAATGGTCACAGGCGTGAGAAGTGATATGAATATTGGATCTTCTATTATTGAGGAGGCGGGAGGCATCTATAAATAGATATACAAGAGATTACAAATATGCAAATAAGTAACTAATACATCATCTAATATAATACTACTATTATATCTCTAACACCCCCCTCAAACTCAAAGTGCGTCAAGAACATTGAGTTTGCAGATAAAAACATGCTAAAGCCACAAAGATGATCATTGGTGTCACTGAGCAGAACGTCAAAGTAGATAAAGCAGCAAGACTGGAGCCGACAAAACTGGCAGGCGCAGCGGAAGAAAGACGAAGTCAGTCAGGCTACCAAACATGCTGTGAATCATGACGACGAGGGCAGTATCAACCAGAGATCGTCCGTGAGCAACTCCCAAAGTCGTATACCGAGCATATGTAGACGCATACGAGGAACCAGTCACGGTAAGATACCATTAAAAAGCACCAGACACCGCACAACAGAAATTCCGGCCGAAAAAGAAGAAGTTGTCATAAAGAAGATGACAGACAACTGCGAGAGCTAGCGCAAAATAAGCTACGACAAACGACGGGGAGAACCCAAAAAGAAGTGGCACAAGCAGCATTTTTTTTATGAGGCAGAGGCGAAGCTTACGAATCAACAATAGATCAAGACGTCACAGACAACCAAAATGAAGGCGTCTAAAAGACGTCAATTCCATCTTATATCTGAAAATAGCCGATGCTGTCATTTTTTTTTTACCAGACTGTGACCCCGCTGAGTCAAAAGACTAGCGGCGGCCGCCGCAGATCGGAACGCGCCTGCTTGAGTCAACACCGAGGACGGCCACAGCTGGGAAGATCGATGTTTATCAGAACGAAGCCGTATTAGAATAGAATAAAGAGGCCAGCACACATAGAGGCACGGGGCCAAAGGCATGTGCGACAGTTGAGGCACACTAATGAAGCAGCCTACGGCACCGGGAGAAGATTTCACCAGGAGCACACGTACGTGAGTGGATCCGAGGCCACCAGCACGGAGCGCACTACATCCGATCCTGGCGGCGGATAGGGACTGGGGGCACTGGATCAGAGACGGATCGATCCTCGGGCACGAGCGGAAAAGGAGTCGTATGCGGCTTCCGTATGTGTGGCCGTCGATTTTGCCGATGATGAAGTCGTGGTACTGGCGGTAGATCCGTGGGTTCCGCGTCGCCATCACGAACCTGGCGCCGGCGAAGAACTCCGGCACCGTCTGCCGCTCTGTTTCATGGATCGCGTCCCTCCGGAAGCAACCGGATGAGGCCGGGATGGTGTAGAGCTCGCGCGACAAGGGCAGTGGTGTTTCACCAAGTCGCGGCCGCTGGCGGCGACATGAGGAGCAGGGTGGGAACAGCGGAATTGGGCGAGTAGTGCAGATCGGGATGAGGCAGATCCAGATTTAATGACGCCAACACGGGGTGATCTTCGGACGGGACGGCAGCAGAAAAGTTGCCGCCGTCAGGAAAAATTAACGTAGCTCTGATACCATAATATGAATATTGGATCGTCTATTATTGAGGAAGTCTTCGGAGAAGGTCGGGACACGGCGACAGAGGTCTTCATACCAGGTCAGGCAAAATGTTTTTTAGTCTTTGATAAGTTGCTTGTACACCTGAATGCCCTCCTAAAGGAGATGAGTAAAAAATAGATATGAGCTTTGTCTGAAGAGCTGTTTTTGCTCCCACCCAAATGGCCTTCCTCTTTCTGATAATACCATCTGACAGAGAAAACCCCTACTCATTAGGAGAATGCAGTGCCAACTGAGATAACAGATTCTGAGTCTGCGGATCATTTTCATAATATGAATATTGGATCTTCTATTATTAGATGACTGTTTTCTCTATGAGGAAAGCAATCAAATGGGCCCCGAACACGGCTGCTCGTCGAGAACGCGGGCGCTACCTTCGATACCAAAGAATCCAATGGGCGACCATTGTTGTGCTAAGAGACGACACTATCATGTTCTTGACTGGCACAGCGAGGACTCCCTTCGTTTGGTTCTGCTCTCCGTGTTGAAGCTGATGCGTGTAGAGACGCTCCACGCCTGATCTTTCTCCAAATGAATCAAGTCATGGCATTGTTGAGACGGACTCAAGAGCTTAGTCATCCACTCCCCTCTTTCTCCTTGGATCATGTAAAACGGTCAGCTAACTTTGCAGCTCGTGTTTGTGCAAAGGAAGCTCATTTTTATTCATCTTCTCTTGTCCCACCATATTTCATTGTTCCTGCAACTCTGTTTGCAGATCGATTGTGACTATATTGATTATTTCCTCCATCTCATATTACTTGTCACTCTCTAGTTCATGTTGAAGATAATACGTATGGCTGCTGGAGATCAAGGCTCTCGTATAGAAGTTGAAGACCGAAGCTTAGTAGAGAAGAATAGATAATATCTTTGTAACAGACTTGGCGCAGATAAGCTCTAGCCAGATGCTCAGTTATCTATTATATGAATTATACTATAGATAGACTGTAGATAGACTGTTTGTTAGGTTGTTTAGATTAGATCATAACCGAGCATTGGCTGTTGCTATCGTGTGCTTCCTGTAAACAGGTCCCGGCCTTCTCCGGGTATAAATTAACACGTAGCAGCCTACGGCCGAGGTAGGTGTTCCACCAATATATACATTGTAATCAGAGCCTCCCTACCTCCACTGAGGATCGACGACATGGCGTCCTCATCTTCGGCGACGGCAACAGGGTTCAATACCCTCTCTCATCACGTCAAAAAGATGACCAGAGATAACTTTCTTCTCTGGAAGGCTCAGGTACTTTCGGATGTGCATGGAGCACAACTCTCTGATATGCTAGATGGCATGAAGGGGAAGCCACCGAAGGAGATCATGATCGAGAAGGCAGACAAGTCACAAGAGAAAATGGTGAATCCAGAATACACTGCTTGGTTGATTGCCGATCAGCAGTTATTAAGCTATTTGAACTCCACACTTTCGAAAGAAGTGTTGGCGCAAGTAGCAACTCTCTCCTCTTCAGCGGAAGTGTGGAAGGTACTTCAGGAGAGTTACGCGTCACAGTCAAGGGCGCTATCGAAGTGTTAATACGACACTTCCCCCGGATCTACTACGGAGCAACCCGCGAAGGTTCTTTAATCGGGAGGACTTAGTCTTCTATCGAGTGATCGCGCGTATGAGAGTGTGAGATTGTGGTTCTTACGTGATTCGGGCCAGAAGAGCGTAACACCCTGCTCCACGATGAGGTTGTATTGCTGGTGTGTGTGTGTGTGTGTATGCATAGATTGGAGATCGTGTCCCTAGTCCGAGCGGACCAGCGAGCCTGTCTAAGTCGATGGTTGCCCGATCCTTTTATAGTCCAAGGCCGCATAGCTTACAAGTGGGGCCTGGAGCCCGATAGGTGGCCCCGGGGTGATCTTATCCTGTACAAGATATAAGACTTCTTGCGTACGCTACCTCTGACCGTAGCTTGGAGATTTGTCATCTTGTCGTCTCAGATGGCAGTGGCCCATGCGTAGTCGTTGATGGTGGCAGAGGATGTCTCATCCATTTGTCTTGTCGCCGTAAGCTACCCACTTGGCAGAGTGGGGTAGGCCTGTGGTGCCTTCACTGCAATGTGACTGGATGCAGCAGTACCTGACAGGGACATGCGTCGCACCTGTACGCTCGGGGAAGGCGCATGTCTTCAATGAGCGAGTGGATAGAGCATGCCGCTCTTAACTCCCGCAACCTACCGCTTAGAGAGAGAGCCATTGGCCATGTGACGGGTCCGGAGCCCACCTCTAAGGAGAGGTCGGGTCCAGCTCCGCGGGACACGTGGCAGGTCCAGAGCCCACCTCTGAGGGGAGACGGGGTCCGGCTCCGCAGGACACGTGGCAGGTCTGGAGCTCACCTCTAAGGAAAGACGGGGTCCGGCTTCGTGGGACACGTGGCAGGTCCAGGGCCCACCTTTGAGGAGAGACGGGGTCCGGCTCCGCGGGACATGTGGCAGCATCGGAGCTCGCCTCTATGGAGGAGGCAAGGTCCTTAGCTGTTTCATCCTTTGCGTGGGGTACCTGGTACTTAGAGTACCGACAGTGGCCCCCAGGCCCACCTCGGGGGAGGTGACGATCCCGCAAGTGGGGCCTTCATTTTGTCTTGTAGTAGTGACACTAGCGGGTCTTGGGGGGCTCTGGTGCTCGGAGAAGAGACACTGGTGGCTCCCTGGAAGGCGCCAGAGCTCGAAGAAGTGACACCGACGGCCCCCTTGGGGGGCACCAGATCTTCAAGAAGCGACGCCGGTGGCCCCCTAGGAGGCGTAGGAGCTCAAAGAAGTGACACCGGCCACCCCCTTGGGGGATGCCGGAGCTCGAAGAAGTGACACCGGCGGTCCCCTAGGAGGCTTCAGAGCTTGGAGAAGCGACATTGGCGGTCCCCTTTGGGAGCATCGGAGCTCAAAGAAGCGAAGCTGGCAGCCCCCTGGGAGGCGCCGGAGCTTGGCAAAACGACACCGGCGGCCCCCTAGGATGTGTCGAAGCTTGAAGAAGTAACGCGGTGGCCCTCTAGAAGGCGACGGAGCTTGGAGAAGCGACAGTGGCGGCCCCCTTGGGTGCTGGAGCTCGAAGAAGCGACACTAGCGGTTCCCTTGGGGGGCACTTGAGCTCGAAGAAGCGACACCGGCGGCCCCCTCGGAGGCGCCGGAGCTTGGAGAAGTGGCACATGTGCCACTTCCTGTATGACCTGCACACATGATAGAGAAAAAGTAATTTCGCTCACCAGTCACCACTTCCCTACTCTTTAGTTTTGTTATGGCTTATGGTCCTTAGCTAAGATACGGGCGTGGGTAATTCGGTGTGATAGCATTCAGGGTATGGTCGCTGTCTTGCTCAGAGCATGAGCCATCCGGCCACCTGTACTCAGCTGTTAGCACCGAGAGGCAATGTGTGCAGGCTTAGGGTCTGGAACCAGGCTAAGTGGGCTGCAAACCCTAGACCTCCAGCTCGGTGTTAGCCTTTCAGGGGTGAGAACCATTCAACACCATGGACTCCAAGCAAGAAAATGACCATTGAACCCAAAACACATTGCAGGTACCTCATATGGACCCGTCTTTAGCAGGATAGCACAACTCCAACTAGGAACAAAACATGAGAAATATAACCGGGCATATGGCAGACAATATGCGAAAGTAAGCAAAAAAATTAAAGCATAATGTAAGTAATCTTGCTCGTCAATCACTCCCTTCCTCCTTTTAGCCTCGTTATGTCTTACGGTCCCGAGCATAGATTACGGTGCATGGGTAATTCAGTGCGGCAAGATATAGGTTATGGTTATCGCCCTGCTCAGGAGTGTGTGAAGTTCGGCCCCCTGTACTCAACTGTTAGCGCTGAAGAGGCAAAGTGTACATGCTTAGGGTGCAGGACCAGGCTAAGCAGACTGTATACTTTGGACCTCCACGGGCGTTAGCTTTTCAGGTGAGTGACCATTCAGCGCCATGGGCTTCCGAGTAGGAAAACAACCAAAGAACCCAAATACATCACAGGAATCTCAAGTAGACCCGCCAGCAGCAGGATTGCATAACTCAACTAGGCGCGAGACAGGGAGAGAGTTACCAAGCATATGACAGAGAATATGCGAGAACGATCATGATTTGATGATCATAAAATTAATGCGTAACTAAATGAACATAAACAGAGCATAGGGAAAGACACTGGTTCTTCTAACTTGGTAATCATAGGAGGAGGCAGGCTTTATAAGAAGGCAACGACCCGCTCCAGATGATAAGGAAGGCAAAATGTACAGGCTTAGGGTACCAAACCAGACTAAGCAGGCTGAACACTCTGGATCGGACCCTCTGGAGCTTAGTTGGTTCGAGCGCTGCTCTTAGACACTATGACACCCTTTTCAGAAAAAAGAGAAACTATCCTACCACTACGCCCAGGGTGAAGCTTTACCGAAGTGGTGCTGGGAAGGCAAAGTGTACACGCTTAGAGTGCAGGTCCAGACTAAGCAGTTTGTATACTCTGGACCCCCCACTGTGCCAAAAGTAAATGTTACAGCGGTAACGCCGGGGAAGTAGCATGTACCCGCTTATGCTGCTGGACCGGGCTAAGCATGCTGTACACGCTGGACCTCCCACGCTGTCGTCGGTGGAACTTACCGTAACATCTTGATGACATCGTTGTCGCCATGGTGGCGGGAAACTGCTTGACATCCTGCCCATGAGACCCCTTAGGGGCCCCCTGGTAGGTGTGACCAACTGGTTGGGCACGCCTACCACTTAGTCGCAAGATGTCGTCGGCGGGCCCCCAACGGAGCATGGGAGCTTAGATAGTTGACTCCGACGGGCCCTCTGAGGAGCACTGGACTTGAATTGAGATGTGTGGTCATCGTTAGAGAAGTCTCCGGCGGCGATGGCGGCGAGGTGGCCGCCGAACTAAGGCGTCACCCACCCTCAACGTGCAGAACGTTGATGGCGGGGCCCCCGAGAGGTGCCGGAGCTGGATGCCCTGGCGTCGCCCATCATCAATGAGAATAACATCGATGGTGGGCCCCCTGGATAGTGTCAGAGATGGATGCTATGGCGGCGCTTGCCATCAATGCTAAGAAATGTCAACGGCGACCCTCCCGGGAGGTGCCAGAGTTCGATGCTCCGGCGTCGCCCATCATCAACAAGAAGAACGTCGACGACAGGCCCCTGGGTGATGTCAGAGTTGGATGCTCTGGTGGCTCCCACCATCAGCGATAAGAAACGTCGATGGCAGGCCCCCTGGGAGGTGCTAGAGTTGGGTGCTCTGATGTCGCCCATCATCAACAAGAACAACGTCGACGACGGGCTCTCTAGGTGGTGTTGGAGCTGGATGTTCTGGCGACGCTCACCATCAACGCTAAGAAACATCGACGGCGGGCATCTTCAAGGTGTCGAAGCTAGGTGCTTTGGCAGCGATGGAGGCACAACTTACTGAAAGAAAAAAGCACCTACCTGGCGTGCTAAATATTGAAGTGTTAATACGACTTCCCCTAGATCTGCTAAGGAGCAGCCCACGAAGGTTCTTTGATCGGCAAGGCTTAGTCCTCTATCGAGTGATTGCACGTATGAGAGTGTGAGACTGTGGTTTTTACGTGGTTCAGTCCATGAGAGCGTAACACCCTACTCCACAATTAGGTTGTATTGCTGGTGTGTGTGTGTGTGTGTGTGTGTGTCTGTGTGTGTGTGTGTGTAGGGATCGCGTCCCTAGTCCGAGCGGACCAGCGAGCGTGTCTAAGTCAGTGGTTGCCTGGTCCTTTTATAGTCCAAGGCCGGACAACTTACAAATAGGGCCCGAAGCCTGACAAGTGGCCCTGGGGTGATCTTATCCTATACAGTATCTAAGGCTTCTTGCATACACTGCCTCTGACCGTGGCTTGAAGACTCTTCATCTTGTCGCCTCAAACGGTAGTGGCCCATGTGTAGTCGTTGATGGTGGCAGGGGATGCCCCGTCCATCTGTCTTGTCGCTGTAAGCTACCCACTTGGCAGAGTGGGGTAGGCCTGTGACGCCTTCACTGCAATGTGACTGGACGCAGCGTTACCTGAAAGGAGCGTGCGCCGCACCTATACGCTCGGGAAAGGCACATGTCTTCAATGCGCGAGTGGACAGAGCACGCCGCTCTTAACTCTTGCAACCTACCGCTCAGAGAGAGAGTCGTTGGCCACGTGGCGGGTCCGGAGCCCACCTCTGAGGAGAGGTGGGGTCCGGCTCCGCGGGACACGTAGCAGGTCTGGAGCCCACCTTTGAGGGGAGACAGGGTCCGGCTCCGCAGGACACGTGGCAGGTCTGGAGCCTACATCTGAGGAGAGACGGGTCCGGCTCCACGGGACACGTGGCAGGTCTTGAGCCGACCTCTGAGGAGAGATGGGGTTCGGCTCCGCGGGACACGTGGCAGCATCGAAGCTTGCCTCTGTGGGGGAGGCAAGGTCCTTAGCTGTTTCATCCTGTGCGCGGGTGTAACCGATATTGAGGGTACTGACAGGCGTGGATCATGCACCTGTGAGGAAAACTGTCAAGTACTCGTAAAGGTGATATGACAATTTCAACTAATTTTACGAAGATGAAAGAGTTTGCGGATGAGATGGCCGCAGCTGGTAAAATGTTAGAAGAAGATGATGTCATTTCTTATATTCTTACTGGGCTCGACTGGATGTGGCTTAGAGGGGGGATGAATAGACCTTTAAAATTTTTCCTGAAACACTTAGCAAAACTGTTAAAACCAGGAAGGCCGGACTAGTCCGGTGTGAGTAGGCACAACTATTGAATTCAGATCTTTTTCATATTTTCTTTGAATCTCTTGTAGCGGAATGTAGTAAACTGTACTAACAACTCTAGCAAGTGTTAATGGTAAATAATGTGCACGTGAAATATAAGATTAACACAAGTTGCAAGTATAATCAAGTCTATGCCCTAAATAGTGATGATAATGAAAAGTATGGACCAAAAACACACGAGACAAGCGATTTTTACCGACGTTCGATCTCACCAAAGATATCTACTCCTCGTTGAGGAAGCCCACACAGAGTCAGGTCTCTTCAAACCCTTTTCCCTTGTTAAGTCACCATACAAGGCTGACTTGATTCCACTATCACTGGTAATCACCGAGGTTGTGGGGCAACCTCACACATTGAGGGCTCCCACAAGATTAAAAATTAAAACGAAGATCAACACACTCAAATAGTTACACAATAATCCACAGGAGTCTGTGAGAAATCAAACCCAAGAGCTCAATGTTGATAAGATCATCATTCTCCCTTTCCCAATTGCCAGCTCCCAAATATTTGCCTCTTAGGACCTTAGAATGTGTGGAGGGGAGTGTTTTGTGCCCTTGGATGCAGTGGCGGTGCTAGGGTTCTTGGTTGATGATTGTGGGGTCGTGGATCACCTATTTATAGACATTTAGAAAAGTTACCGTTTGGATCCTGACTACTGTACTAGTCTCCTATGGACCGGACTAGTCTGGTGTGCTGAGTCATTTTGACGTGGATATGTGCAGCACACTAGGAAACCCTAACTTTTGTGAGTGATCTGGACTAGTCCGTTGGGGATTAGACTAGTCCATTTTTGTCCAGAAAGGAAATTAGACTAGTCCTCTCAACCACCGGACTATTCCTCTTTTGGAACTGTGAGAAAACGGACTAGTCCGCTCAGAAATCGGACTAGTCCTATAGTGGTACTGTGAGAGATCGGACTAGTCTGCTATGGATCGGACTAGTCCGCTATTCTTGCAACTTGAATTGTGTTTTAACCCTTATTCTTCCCGCAACAACTTGAGCTATTGGGGTTGTGTCTCTCACACACACCCTATACATTTAGGACTACTTTTAGCATCTTTTCTTCACTTCTTCTTTTCCCTTTCTCGATTCTCATTTTTTCACCTTTTTGCGCCTTTTCTTCACTTGTGCTCTTCCCTTTCATGATATTCATCTTCCACTTTTTTGCACCTTTAGTTCTATTCTTCGGAACGTGCTCTCATCTCAACAAACTTTATTAAAATCTCACTTGTTTGTCATCAAGCATACAAAACTCACAAGGGTGTGCCTAGATGCACTTTCAATCTCCCCCTTTTTGGTTATTAATGACAACCATTTTGAGATTACACAAATAAGAGTAAAAACTTGATTTTTATAAAGTGTGCACATATGCGTATAAGAAATTATGAGCATGAATTACTTCTCATATATGCACTCTTTATGGTGGGGTTCCTTTCAAGTGCGTATGAATAATAATTGTGATGAATTTAAATAACAATATGATCAGCTTAATCAACAATTATTATGGAGACATGATAATAGGCATCACACATGAACATTAAAGCATAATAGGCATGGATATAAAGATGACCAAGTGTACAAATGTATAAGTATAAGAATATCACATTATGACAATTCAGCATAAACATGAACATAATGAACATAACGACGAGATAACATGATGTATCAAAAATGCAGAGTCTTACACAAAGCATAATAGATCTTACATAAAGCATAATAGGACTAAAACATAAAACATTACAAGTCTTAAAGATAGTCCTCCATGAACAAACAAATCTAAGGATAATGACTATGACAACTGAATCCCCCTGCATCTCTCCCTCTTTGGCATCAAGACACCAAAAAGGGAAAAACTGAGAAAAGCTATTCGTCATATTCATCTTCTTGATCCACATTTTTGTCACTCTGTGTCTTCTCACTGCCTTGCTCCTCATCAATATTATCATCATTGTCACTTGCCTGAGGAGAAGTAGATCGGATGGAGGGACCAATACCAAAGAAAGCAAGCTCATCATCTGTAAGTGTTGGCATCTCAGTGAAATCTTCATCTGAGTCTTCTGAAACTTCTGGAGAGCCAATAGGTGAGATTTCGAGCTTCTGACATATGGCAGTCATATTCTCCTTCATGTATCGAGAGTGCCTCTTCCTTGCCTGCCTCTCATTATGTTGCTTCACCTCCACTTTGCGACAAGAGGTGAATATGGCACGTAGCATCTTCAAAATGCCGCTGTTAGAGCCTCTTGAGGATGAGCGAACTGCGGTAGATGAGGCACCTGTTGGAGTGGAACGAGAGGACCTATGTGTTGTAGAGGAGGATGGTGGAGGAGGAGCTGTAGAAACCTGAGGTCTGAGCTTGGTGTGAGGAACATCCTTGACAAAATTCAATCCTGTGACTTTTTCAATCATGAACATAATGTAGAGGGCATATCCACAGGAACGATTTGGTGTGTGAGCATTGTTGAATTTATCATTGTAGATATAATCAAACACATTGAATTCTTCATCTCCACTTATGATTTGCACCAAATTGCAGAGGAAGTTCTGAATGCTTACCGCATCACCATGTTTGGCTGCAATAGTCTTCCTTAGCACCCAGTTCAAAACAGCAATGAATGGCTTCAAATAGTTGGTGGAGGGAGCCTTGAATGGATAGGCAGTGTCATAGAGGAAGTTTAGCTCATTATTGTCTAGCACTTGTACATTGTGAACTTTGAGTCAGTTGTTAAGAGACCAACCCAATTCAAACATCTTAGCAAACTCCTCATAACCAACTGAGTACTTCATTACATGAGTCATCCATGTGATCTCATCAGATCCTGACTTAGAGAAATAGCAAGTGGCATAGAATTGAGCTATGACTTCATTGTTCCAATCATATATGAAAGCTAGACGGTCTTTCAAGCCATGTCTGTCAACTGTTGCAATCACTTGATTAAATGCCTCATTCCCTTTGCCCTCCATGTACTTTCAATCAATCCATTGATTCTTAGCCACTGGAGTTTTCATGCAAAGGTACACAGTTTGGTAATAATCACAGTGAAACTCGCTCCAAAACCATGGATCTGCTGCCATCTTCTTGTGACTGTATACATCAATCTCCCTCGTCCTTTTGGCTCCATCAGCTCCCTTCCCAGTGAAAGCATCATCATTGGGACGACGATTACGATCGTGCATCGGGGCAGGCATTTCGAGTGGCCAATCGGGCCTGAGGACCTCGCAAGACCTTTGCCCTTGTCCTTACTTTTTCTGGCCTTGTATGTTTGAGTGACCACTTGTTTACCTTTTTTAGTAGCTTTCTTTGCTGGGACTTTCCGTCGAGAGCTCGTGTCTGATGCTCCAACATCCTTATCATGCCAAAACTTTGTCCTTCATTGTTGCTCGATCGCCAGTTTATCTATTGAGGCGAGACGTGCCGCCTCAAGCTCTGGTTCACTAAACATGCTTTCTGTGAGACCTATGTGTGCTGAAAACATTGGTTATTATGATAAAAGTTTTGAATATTGCCAAAACACCCTTTTTATCGAGGTCCGACTCTAGGTCTGAGATCTAACAAGGTCCGACAATAAGTTTGGCATGTTTTGGGTAGCTCCGGTAAGGTCCAACAATAGGTCCGGCATGTTTTGGGTAGCTCCGGTAAGGTCCGACGATAGGTATGACATTCTTTGGATAGCTCTTGCTAGGTCCAACGTGAGGTCCGATTAGATTTGGCTAGGTCCGGCGCAAGGTCCGATTAGCTTTGGCTAGGTCCAGTGCAAGGTCCGATTAGCTTTGGCTAGGTCTGACACAAGGTCCAGTTAGCTTTGGCAAGGTCTGGCGCAAGGTCCGGTTAGCTTTGACAAGGTCTGGTGCAAGATCGCAGTGGTTCTGCTTTTAACTTGCAACGTTTCAAACTTGATTTACACTTATATGAAGTTTGCTTAGTATTCATTTGCTATGTTTTTGGTGTGATTTGGTGGTTAAGGCTGGTATTATCTTGCTATGTTTGCAACATGCTTATGTGAGGTGCTCACGTAAGGTGTTGTGGTTTTCGATCTAACGAGAGTCAAGTCGAGGACTTGTGCTCGAAAGAATTGGTTGTTTGTTCATGTGCAGGTGTTGCTTGAGGTCAAGACATGGCTGGTGACGGGATCTATTGAACTAGTCTTTGGGAGAAGATGAGGTTCAACAACAAAGTTCGGGAGGAATTGTGGTTGAGTTGATCGAGAGGTCATGCAACATGTTTGGGTCAAGAACAACGTATATGAAGGTATCGCGGATGTTGTGGGAAGGTGTTTGCACGTGTGCAAGTAGTGCATGGATGTGGCAACATGGTTCCAAGGCGTGATGAAGAGAAGTGGACGTAAAGAATTGGTTGGAAAGGTCCAACCGGCTCGACTATGTCTCAGGCTGCGACTGAGGTGGCTATGGTTCATTTATGAAAAGTTTCGAGTTTGTTTTGGTTAGATTTCATGTGGGTCACGAAGTTGAGTTGTTTTAGGAATGTGGGATACGTTCCTAAGGTGTTTGGAAGTCTTAAGATTGCTTCTATCTGCGTATAGAAGAGTCTTGAGCAGCTATGGAAAGTTCGGTTGAAACTGAGTATGATTAGAGTCCTAGTTTGGATTGAGCTGGCCTTAGAGCTAGTTATATAAGCAAGGGAGGCCAGAGCTCATGGCAATACTACTTTGGGATGTTCCTCTTGTGTTTTGATCAATAAAATTCGTAGTTTATAGGAGCTTTTGTGCCTTGTTCGTACGACTTGTTTCAGACAAGTTTTTCTCGTCAAGTTACTACACAGCACTATGTTGCATCGGTGTTTTTATCATAACTCCAGTTTTACAGATCCAGTTGACATGATTATTTTTGGGTTGTCTTGACAAATTGATTATCTATCACATGTGAAAATTTCATGGTCGTGGATTTGTGGTTTCTGATCTACACGAGTTTCTTTGCAGTGTTGCAGATCTATTTTTACTCGGGTAGAACAGATTGACCTTTGATCAATCTTTCGATCATAACTTGAGTTTTTCTTGATGGTTTTTCGTGGTTCATGTTGTAGTGTCTTATTGACAGGATTCTCTATAATATATACTACTTTTGTCACATTTGAACATGATTAGATTAGTTGGACACACAATTTTTTAAGAGATTTATTTTCTGTCAAGGGGTTTTTGTTGCTTTCGCCTAAAAAGTTTTAATCTACCATTATCCCCCCTGGGTAGCTTTTCATGTGCTCTTCGGTCCTTCACTTTCATTTGAGCTCGACATGATGCCTGACACGGTAGAAGTGAATGAGAATAGAGATACAAGGTTGATTCAAAGAACTTATTAAAATCGACATAGTAGGCTTAATGATGTCAACAATCGGACTTGTCCATGGTTTCTGCACACTAGTCTGGTGCACTGGACTTGTCCGCAAAGAACCCGGACTAGTCCGGTGTTCACCAGCATGAACCCTAGGTATTCGAAATTCATCAATTCTTTAGGGACATGGGTCAATGTGCAGCATAGTGATAATGTGGGATACTTAGGGTGTATTGAAGCCCTAGAGAGTGAAAGAAATGGCCTAAACCCTAGAAAAGGAATGAAGATGAGGGTTAGGTCTAGAGTTTACCAATCTGTGATCAAAGCTTGCAGTAGACCGGATCCCGTGTGCGGAGAAGTTCGGGGTGGACCTCTCAAAGTGCTTCCGAGCCTCCTCCTCGAAAGAATCAATGTTTTTTGTGAAGAGGGCGAAAAATCGCCTTGAGAGCTCGAGAGAGAGTCAAGTTAGGAGTGAGAAGGAAGAAGAGAGACTCGGGGAGAATCCAACAGTTAAGTCACAGGAACACCAGACTAGTCTGGTGGACCTCGGACTTATCCGAAGTAGTGGACCGAGGACGGACTAGTCAAGATACTAGACTTGTCCGGTTTGACCCACAGACTAGTCCATAACAAATAGAGAGTTGAGGTAAGATTAACAGGGTAAACATGAGATTTGACTTTTGGATGATGATTAGTACATGATTGTAGAGAATACCGTTGAAGTATATGATCAATAAACACTTAATCATCAAATTATGGCCAAAAGCTCAGGATTGACAGGACACCCGACTAGTCCGGTGGCTATCCGGACTTGTCCGGTCAGACACGGAATGCATGAAAGAATTTCGAAGTGGATTTGAGAGGAGGCCTAATGTTTGTCATAAGGACATAGTTTTAGCAAATACTCTTGATGAATATGGTCAGTAAGCAAACAACAATCATACTATGACCATAATTCACCAAGAATTAATATTTGAAATAGGTTTAGAGTGAAAATGATATAGGAGATAATTTTTTGCAATCATGCTGGTATTTTAAAGTTCTATACTCCTAGCAATAAAATATGCAACGTTTCAAGCCACATGACGGAGCAGCTTGAAGCCTTGCATACAAAACATGTATCTGACATGGTATTATGCCTAGATGCACACAAGTACAATAAATTACCCAACAAAAGTGATATACCAGTTTAATATGACCTAGATGGACCAAGATATACTAGAGCCAAAAATAGAACGGTATACCTCTTTCTTCATTTTCTTTGGCTCCCCATTGATCATTGCCTCCATCGCTATATTGATTATCTCGATCTTTTTGAGGTTGATCTTGTACATATTGAGCTTTTTCTCATGTAGAGGCTCCCCCTTGATCATTGCCTCTGGTTGTTGTACACCTTGAGTCTTGTGATGATGGTTCGGGTAGAGATGAACTCGGATTTTTCATTGTACCCCATGAATTTTTTTTTTGCTCTGGTCATGTGGTTGATGCCTATCAAGCACCTCTTTGGATCCACCGAAGGGGGTACACCTACAAAACAGGATTATGCTTTGGTTCTAGGTACCCAAGCTTGCTTGGGTCCTTTGATGTTAGTGATAAGACATCTGGGCACCCACACAAAAGATTTTGGGCTTTTGTGAAGTGGCCCAACGTACTTGGCATAAACATGGTTAAATTCATCCTTCAAAAGAACATATGAGGCATTAAAGTCATGAAACATAATGTTTGGTCCATTTTTATCTTTTTCATGAAAAGAGGGAATATGTTTGATGTTCTCAACTTGATTTGATCCTCCCTTGACAAAAGCAATTGATTCCTTGTTATTCTTGGGGTTTCTAGCATTCCGCTTTTCACCACGAGAATATCCAAGGCCATCCTTGACATTTGGAGCTCTAGTAACCAAGTATGCACTTCATGCATACTTGATTTTATCCTTGTCAAAAATGCCACCTGTGGGTGAACTTTTGCTTTGTGCCACTTTAAGCTCATTTTTGAGGTTAAGAACCAATTTAGCACAATTACAAGTTTTAGGTGGAATAGGCTCGATATTTGGCGAAGGTGATCTCTTAGAAGAGGAGGAGTCACTTTGATTAAGTGATTCAACTTGTACTTGAAGGTCCTTATTAACTTTCGTCAAGTTAACAAGCTCATCCTTAAGTACAACATTCAAATCATTTAGATTTGAGCAAATTTCCTTTCTCAAAGCTAGTTCATGCTCAAGTGCTTCTCTCTTTTCCTTTTCTAGCTCGAGAGCCTCTTCAACCTAAAAATATCTCTCCTTTTGAAGGATGAGCATATCTTCTTGTCGGTTGATAAGGTCTTCCTTCTCAAATATTTCATTCGATAACTTTTTCATTTTAGCTAATGCAGTTTTAGTTAAGCCCTGAAACATGTATTCATTTTCATCACTACTATCGAAATCATCATCAGTAAGGAATGTAAAGATGAAGGTCTAGATTTAACCTTTTTCTTACCTTCCTTGGCCATAAGGAAAGTGTCATTCGAGTTTTTCCATCTTCCCAAATTTGGAAAGAGAGCGGTCTTCATGGAAGGTCTCTTGATAGCAATTGTTGCCACCCTATCTTCATCTTCGGAGGAGGACTCATCGTTTGAGTCCCACTCCTTGCCGAGATGTGCTTGGCAAACTCTCTTATTCTTCTTGAATATTTTTTTGTCTTGTGACTTTGCTTCCTTCTTTTTCTGCTCGTCTTCTTCATATGGGCAATCAACTATAAAGTGCCCATATTCACCATAGTTATAGCAAGACCGCCTTGTCCTGGACTTGTCTTTGCTCTTGCTCTTGCCCTTAGTGTAGTTGTCGCCTCTTCTCCTTCTCATCATTCTTTTAAACTTTTTGAAGAGAACCATCTCTTCGTCATCCATGTCGGTGTCCGCATCGTAGCTATCTTTGTTGTCTTGCACCTCATGGACTTTCTTGCCTCTTGGATTGCAAGTTGCCTTGAGGGCGACATCCTTCTTCTTTGATGAGGTGAGCTCGGCAATATTCTTCACATATTGAGCTTCCTTTTCCATTATCTCGTGATTGATGATTTTTCCCAAAAGCTCATCCAAAGTCATTTTGTGGAACCTCGGACTTTCACGAATTATGGAGCATAAAGTGAAATTTTGGGGCATGAACGCCCTAATCATCCTTTTGACCACTTCATGGTCTGTCCACTTCTTACTACTATATTCTCTAATCTTTTTGATTAGCATCTTCATCCGATTGTACATCTCTTGAGGACTTTCGCCATCCTCGATGGCAAACCTCCCTAGCTCCCCCTCAACCATTCCAATCTTTACTTCTCGTATAGAGTGATTTCCTTCATGCACCATCTTGAGGGTGTCCCATATATCTTTGGCCACCTCAAGTCCATCGACCTTGTTAAACTCCTCCCGACTTAGTGATGAGGTGATCACTGCGACAACTTGTGCATTGCGGTGGATAGCTTGGGCTTGCTCCGAGTTGAGTTCATCATCGATGTCTGGAATATATATGTCTGTACACAAAATTTGCCAAAGATTGGGATTTAAGGAAATGAGATGCATTTTCATATTGTACTTCCACATTGTATTATCATTTTCGTCGAAATGTGGAGGTCTCCCCATGGGAATAGAAATATAGTGATTGTCAAAATTAAGACGCTCGTAACTAAAAGGATATCGGGAGTAGTCTGGATGACCACTCCCCGTCGGCTTCTCATCTTCTTTCTTGCATTTTTGGTTTGTTATCTTCTTTCTTAGAAGTGCCTTGAGTTGACGCGCTTCTTCATCGTCATGCTCGTAATCTTTTAGCACATCTAGCATCTTTGTAGTGTCTTGAGATTCTTCATTTATGGGCTTCCTGGATGTTTGTGTTTCCTTTTCGTAGATTATTGTCTCTTCGAGCAATTAGTCTCTTTATGGAGAGCCTTGCTCTGATACCAATTAAATGTGTCCTAGAGGGGGGGTGAATAAGCCTTTGAAATTTTTCCTGAAACACTTAGCAAAACTGTTAAAACCAGGAAGGCCGGACTAGTCTGGTGTGGGTAAGGACTAGTCCGGTGTGAGTAAGCACAACTATCAAATTCAGATCTTTTTGATATTTTATTTGAATCTCTTGTAGGAATGTAGTAAACTGTACTAACAACTCTTGCAAGTGTTAATGGTAAATAAGTTGCACGTGGAATACAAGATTAATACAAGTTGCAAGTATAATCAAGTCTATGCCCTAGATAGTGATGATAATGAAAAGTATGGATCAAGAACACACGAGACAAGCAATTTTTACCAAGGTTCGATCTCACCAAAGAGATCTACTCCTCGTCGAGGAAGCCCACACAGAGTCAGGTCTCTTCAAACCCTTTTTTCTCATCAAGTCACCACACAAGGATGACTTGATTCCACTATCATGGGTTATCACCGAAGTATTGGGGCAACCTCACACATTGAGGGCTCCCACAAGATTACAAACGAAAAGTGCGATCAACACACTCAAATAATTACACAATAATCCACAGGAGTCTGTGAGAAATCAAACCCAAGAGCTCAATGTAGATAAGATCGTCACTCTCCCTTTCCCAATTGCCAACTCTCAAATATTTGACTCTTACGACCTTAGAATGCGTGGAGAGGAGTGTTTCTATGCTCTTGTATGCAGTGGCGGTGCTAGGGTTCTTGGTTGATGGTTGTGGGATCGCAGATCACCTATTTATAGTCATTTAGAAAAGTTATCATTTGGATCTCAACTACCGAACTAGTCCGCTATGGGCCGGACTAGTCCGTTGTGCTGAGTCGTTTTGACGTAGATATGTGCAGCACACTAGGAAACCCTAACTTTTGTGAGTGATCCGGACTAGTCTGTTGGGGATCGGACTAGTCCGTTTTTGTCTAGAAAGGAAATCGGACTAGTCCTCTCAACCACCAGACTAGTCCTCTTTTAGAACTGTGAGAAAATGGACTAGTCCGCTCAGAAACCGGACTACTCCTATTGTGGTACTGTGAGAGACCGGACTAGTCTGGTATGGACCGGACTAGTCCGCTCTTCTTGCAACTTGAATTATGTTTTAGCTCTTATTCTTCCCGAAACGACCTAAGCTCTTAGGGAGTGTCTCTCACACACACCCTATACATTTATGATACTTTTAGCATCTTTTTTTTCACTTGTTCTTTTCCCTTTCTTGATTCTCATTTTTTCACCTTTTTGCGCCTTTTCGTCACTCGTGCTCTTCCCTTTCTTGATATTCATGTTCCACCTTTTTGCATCTTTAGTTCTATTCTACGAAACCTGCTCTCATCTCAACAGACTTTATTAGGATCTCACTTGTTGGTCATCAATCATCCAAACCCCACAAGGGTGTGCCTAGATGCACTTTCATCGACATTGATTATAATTCATTGGTTGAGATTGTTAGGAACCGATCTAAACCGATCTCTCTCTCTCTCTCTCTCTCTCTCTAAGCTTTAGGCGCAACTTCTTGCCGCTGAAACTCGGCTGGAAAGGCAACAAGCCTCTGATCAGTATAACATGAATGCAAATGCTGCCACTCGTGGCAATTCTAGAGGAAGAGGGGGACTCAATGGTCGAAGGTCCGGCAGAGGTGGATCTGGCCGAGGCTAAGGAGAAGGTCCCGACAGTTTTGAAAAACCAATATGTCAACTTTGTGACAAAGTGGTACATAGGTCATAAATGCTATAAGCGCTTTGATCGATATTTCAAGACCAAAGAAAAGAGTGCAAACAATGTGGTCTCATCTTATGGAATTGATACAAATTGGTGCATGGACACTAGAGCACACATCATATCACTGGAGAGATGAACAAGTTATCAACTAAAGAGAAATACAATGGCCAAGAAAAAGTTTATATCGCAAGTGGCTCAGGTATGAGAATTGATTTTGTTGGTAAATGTACATTGCATACTCATGACCGTCCTATTCATCTCAATCACATCTTACATGTGCCCATTACCCAAAAGAATCTTATCTCTGTTCATAGATTAACCTCTGACAATCATGTTTTTATTGAATATCATCCTCGGTATTTTTTGGTAAAGGATCAAACTTCGAAGAGCACTCTTCTTAAGGGAACTGTGAAGGCGGACTATACCCTTTGCCCTCTCTGCAAGACACTTCATCTAAGTGCACATTCATTAGCACAAAGCCATTTGTTGAGCGACAACATGAGAGATTGGGTCATCCCTCCCTAGTCATAGTCAATAAGATTCTTAGTAAGAATAATCTGCCTTATTCTCATGAATCCGACAAAGGTCATGTTTGTGATACGTGTCAACAAGGCAAGAGTCATCAACTGCCTTACCAAAGTCAAATAGTGTGTCTTTAAATCCTTTAGAGCATGTGTTTTTAGATGTGTGGGGTCCCGCTCCCACATCAGTTGGAAGAAACAGATATTATATCAGTTTTATTGATGATTTTAGTAAATTTATTTGGTTCTACCCTATTCGACACAAGTCAGATGTGTTTCAAAAGTTCCATTTATTTCAAGCTTTGTAGAACGCACTTTCAACAGGAAAATTATTTCTGTTCAATTCGATTGGGGAGGTGAATATTAAAAATTAAATTTGTTGTTTTTAAGCTTGGTATATCTCACCTTGTTTCTTGCCCACATGCTCATCAACAAAACAGAGTTGCGGAGCGTAAGAACTGACATATCGTAGAGGTTGGTCTCTCACTTTTAGCTCAAGCTGCTATGCCCCTCAAATTCTGGGATGAGGCTTTTAGTACCACATCATACCTCATTAACCGAACTCCATAACGTGTCATTAGTTATCAATCTCCCATTGAAGATTTATATGGAATCACACCAGATTATTCCTTTTTGAAGGTATTTGGGTGCACCTGCTGGCCTAACCTTCGTCCATATAATACACACGAGTTGTCTTTTCGCTCCAAACGTTGTGTGTTCTTGGGGTATAGCATGCTTTATAAAGGCTATAAGTGCTTGGATGTCTCTAGTGGACGTGTGTATGTCTCAAGAGATGTCATCTTTGATAAAACACTATTTCCTTTCTTTGAACTTAGGCCTAATGTTGATGCTAGATTACAATCTAAGATTTCTCTCCTTCACCCAACGTTACTCCATTTATCAGGACATGCAATGGAGAATAATCAGCATTTTAATTCTCAAGCCGCAGCAGATTCTACTAATCTTACTGATCTAAACAGTCAAGGCTGTATTGATTCTGTACAGGAAATAGTAGAAAACCCCTTACAGGAAGAAGCGGGTGCAGCGGATCTACAAGCGAACGAAAATTGGAGCAGCTATCCCGAAGGAGATCGACTGCACGGATGCTCAGACGCGCAGAGGGACAACGGCGGAGGATCTACCTTGCACTCCGAGCCATTTCCCGCGCGACAGATTAATCAGGGGTCTGCCACATCAGGATCGCCATCCCAACAGCGATTGTCTTCCGCTCCGGCAGGCAATCAAGGCGCATAAACCTCGACTAGCGTGCGTGGATCTTCTGTGGACATAACTGGCTCACAACCAGCAGGGTTGGCTGCCGCTGGATCCAGTGTGGATTTTGTGCCTAGGGGGTGTATCTTCTATGCCACCAGGATCCAGTGCGATAGCATCACAATCAACAGCATCTCGGTCGACTACAAGGTCACAAAATAATATCTCAAAACCCAAGTCCTTCGGTAATGTTTTTTGTGTTTGTTAATAGAGACAAGGGGACCAAGAAGCCTTGATCAAGCACTTGGTGATCCAAATTGGAAAAATTCAATGGACTTGGAATACAATGCCTTGGAGAAAAAAAATACTTGGCACCTTGTACCAAGAGAAGGAGCAAACAATTCATTGATTCAAAATGGGTATACAAAATCAAGAAGCATGCAGACGGGACAATAGACAGATACAAGGCTCGTCTAGTTGCAAAAGGCTTTAAACAAAGGTACGAAATTGATTATGAGGACACTTTTAGCCTAGTTGTTAAAGCAGTCACAATTAGAAATGTTTTATCAATTGGAATTTCAAAGGGATGGTTTATGAAGCAACTAGATGTGCAAAATGCTTTCTTTCATGGTGATTTACAAGAAGATAAATATATTAATCAACCTCCAGGCTACGAAAATCCAGTTTATCCTGATCATGTATGCAAGCTTGATAAAGCTTTATATGGGTTGAAGCAAGCACCCAGGACATTGTATGCAAAGTTGAGTTCTAAACTCTTTCAGCTTGGTTTCTCAACTTCTAAGGGTGACATGTCCTTATTTATGTATAACGATAATAAGGTGACAATTTTCTTGCTAATCTATGTGGATGATATAATTATTGTGAGCTCTTCTAAACATGCAGTGGATATGTTATTGAAGAATTTGAAGACAAACTTTGCTCTCAAGGATCTGGGTGCATTACATTTGTCGAAGTGTAGCAACGACACTTCCCCCGGTACTACTAAAGCGTAGTTCGCGAAGGTTTATATTCGGTTGGGGCGAGCGTAAGATCAAGAACAAGAGGTGAACACCAAGGGTTTTTACGTGGTTCGGGCCGCCTGAGCGTAATACCCTACTCCACGGAGTGGTTGTTCATTGTATGAGTGTGTAGCGAGTGTCTAGGATTGCTTGTATGTGTATGAGCTTTAAATGCCTTCTACCGTGCAGCGCTGTTGGAATCGGCAGATCTCCTGACACTGCTAAAGTGTTGAAGGAGTTTGTGGTTCGGTGTGGGCGTGCAGAGACTCAAGAAGGTGAATTGCAGTTTAACACAGGAGACACAAGGATTTACATGGTTCGGGCCGCCTGAGCGTAATACCCTACTCCACGGATGTGTTGGTGTTGTATTAGCTTGTCACGTATGATCGCTTGTTCACCTCTGTGAACGTCTGTCCACGTCTGTATCGTCGGTCTGTCCTTTTATAGTACAAGGACAGATCGTTACAAGCTAGCCTGGCCCGACATGTGGCCCCGACGGTTACTAGTATTGATACACGATTAATTGTTGTTAATGATCCTGTAACGGGCTCCGACGGTGCCATTACTGGTGTTAAGATCGTCCGTTTAAGTGTCATTAATATGGCATTAATGACATTTAATCGGGTCTTGAAGTCCTTGGCTCTCCTTTGAAGATCCGGAGCTGTTACAAGGTCTTCCGGAGGTTAGAGGCTGGCAGGTCCGACGATTTGACACGTGCTCTGGAGCTTGCTGTGGGAAGCAGGTAGCTCCGGGGCTATTAGACACGTGTCAGGTCCGGAGCTTCTCTCGGTCAGGGGTTAAGTCCGGAGGTGCCGTTTCGGTACCTGGCCCGGAGCTTCCCCCTTGTGGGCGGTAGCTCCGGTTTGGCAGTACACGTGGCGACCTAGGGATTAACCATGTTGGAGAAGCGGGTCCGGTCATGTCTGACAAGTGGGCCTCCGAGGGTCTTCAAACCGAGTAGATGGCCTTCCTTCGAGATCTTTGTAACCTCAGGGGGTGTATGGTTTTTAGGGTACCGACAGTGGCCCCCTGGACCTACCTCCGAGGAAGATCACTGAAGTGAAGTCATTCCGTCGAAGGTGGGTCCATCCTTGCGACTCTTGAACTGGGTCTTCAAGGGTCTTCGGAGGTGCCGTTGGCAGGGTTTTACGGTTAGATCCCGCCGCGTGGCGCACCTCAGGCGACAGATGAGATCTTTGACGTGCAGATCTCACGCAATTGAAGGTTGCCGGTTCCCGATACGAAAACTGTATTGGTTCCGCGCGCCCTGTCAGGCCGCCGCCTTTGGGTTTCCCGCCTCTTGATGACAACCGTTCGCCTGGGTAAGAGCTTCGACTTGATCGTCGGGGTGGTCCCGAGCCCTCTTGTCATCGGCTGGGTTGAATTCTTGAGTGGTATCTTCGACTCCCCTGCAGTTTCCATCCAAGCGTTGCGAGGGCTTACTTAAGAAGGAAAGCGCGCACCATCGGGAGTTCTTTACGCCTCTCATCTGATCTTGCGCTCAAACTCCCGACTCGTACCTCGCTCCTCTTCTCTTGCCTAGCTGAGCCTCGATGGAGTTGGGTCTGCATGAGAGTCGCCTGAAGACCGACAACGATTTGAAGGAGGTCCGGGCCCTCATGGGGTGGTCCTCGGACTTCTTCAACCGCTTGGTCCGTGCCGGCAGAGAGCTCCTCTTTGAGAAGGAGCGCGCTGGCGAGATGGTGTACTTTTCTTCGTACGCCATGGTGGGGCTGATCCCACCTTTTTCTTCTTTCTTCTTGATGCTGCTAGACTTCTATGGTCTGCAGCTATACCACCTTGGCCCTCACTCCATTCTCCTTGTGTCCATCTTTGTCCACTTCTGTGAGATGTGGGTGGGCATTCCCCCTTGCATCGAACTCTTCCGAACCTTCTTCACCGTCCACACCACCGGCCGGAGCAATGAGTACCTTGGCTTCTATTACTTCGTGAAGCGCAAGAAGTGCCCATTCAAGTACCTCCGGTCGTTCCCTTCCGGGAAGTGGGATGACTGGAAGAAAGATTGGATTGTCATCAGGGTGGAGGAGCACGAGAGGTTGGAGCTGCCAGACGGTCTGCCCGGCATCAACACGTCGATATGGAGTGAAGTTCCGGTGCTGGCGGATGCTTTCGACCCTGCCCTGACTAGGATCCGCCGATGCGTGGAGGGAGGATTGACTCCCCAAGCGGTGTTCTGAAACTTCCTGGCCAACAGGTGGGCGCCGCTGAAGAGGAGGGAGAAGCTCGCTTGGGCCCTCAACAGCGTGATGGACGAGGACCGGGTTGAGACCGGGTTGAAGTCCAACATGGTGGGGAAGGCCTTGGAGTTCCACCTCAAGAAATTCCAGCACGGCATCGACATCGACAGTGATGACTTGACTCCACCGTCGGCCTTTCTCCCCCTGAACATGGAAATGGAGTTCAGCAGGGAGCTCCGGCGGACGATGCCCACGCTTGACGACCTTGGTGTCGTCGAGAGAAGACCAACCACCCGGGTGGCAATCCCCGGGGTGCCCGAAGACGGCTCGGTCCCTGCTCCACAGCCGAGGGTCGAGGTCATCGGCAAGGGCAAGGAGCTGGTGGAGGAGCCGGAGAGTCGGAAGAGGAAGCTACGACATGCCGACGGAAGGTCCGTCAGGCCCACTACTTCCGCCTCGGTTCCTTCTCCCCAGGGGGAAGATCTTCTGCCGCCGTGGCGACTGTCCCCGTAGTGGGGTCCTTCCGGAACGATACTGTTCCTGCAGTGGGATCCTCCCGGAGCGCGTCTGTCCCCGTGGTGGAGCCCTCCTGGGGTGCTAGCTCCGGGCGCAAGACTCCAGCACCTGGGACGGTGGGAGCCTCCAGGTCCAGGGGTTCCTCCCGATCGAGGAGAGCCTCGACCCGGGAAACGCCCGTGGCTGCGACAAGTTCTGGGGGGCCTCCCGGAGCTCCTACGCCGACCATGGCCAGCCCGGAACATCCGGGAAAATGGTTCCGCGCAAGCTGGTGCGGAAGCCTTCCAAGGTAATTTTTGATCTTTACCTTGGTTAACTTTTTAATTGTAGCGATTGTTTGTTAATTTTCTTTATCCATCCTCTGCAGCGTCCCCAAGAAGGGGAGTGAAGCTCCACCCTCGGCCACGATGTCTAAGGCCGTGGGAGCTTCTGCTCCTGTCCCGGTGCCGCCCCAGGTGGTGGCTGAGGCTGCGACAGCTCCGGCGCCGGCTGTCGTGGTCATGAACCTCGACTCGTCCCCAGAATTTCCCGTGGTAGCGCCGGACCACGGGAGTGAAGACACGCCAGCGGCACTTGTCTCGGAGGTTGAAGCTCCGGGTCCTGGTGCTGCAGTAGTGGAAGCTCCGGCTGTAGAACCGGAAGAAGTAGTAGTCCCGGCCTTGGAGCCGGAACTTGTCGAAGCCCCGGCGATTGAGCCTGAGGTGACTGAAGCTCCGGCATGCGAGCCGGAAGTCGAGGTAGTTCCGGCAGTTGAGCTGGTTACCTCCGAAGTACCGATCGCTGAGCCGGTTATTGTTGGAGCGCCGGTCACAGAGCCGGCGATTGAAGAGGCGAGGGAGCTCGAGCCTCCCTCGGAAGAGGTGTCCCGGCCGGAGCCAGTAGTAGCTCCTGCTCCGGAGGTGACGACGTCGATGGTACCTGCGGCCGAGCCGGAGTGCCTAAGCGAAGTCGCTGGCCCCCTACCCGAGGGGGCGAATGAAGACTTGGCGGCGGGGCCTTCTTTGATGGCGACTGAGGCCATCCCGGAGGACGGCCCTAGTGCCTTGGAAGCTCAGGGTTCCACTCTCGTAGAGTGGGACCCAATTTTTGTATGTGAAGACCCGCTGGAACCAGCGGAGGAGACCCCAGCAGGTCCGGAGCCCATCCTGCTGTCGATGTCTATCGACAACGCCTGCTCCAGTCTGCGTCAGGTCCAAATGGCCTTCTTCCACGACAGCAAAGCTCTTGAAGAGGAGCGCCAAACCCTTGGGCGGTGGCGCAATCGGCTCCACTTCGAGACTAAGCTGGCGCAGTCGAGGCTAGCGGACGACAAGGAGTGGATCAAGCGGGAGAAGATCCACCTGGAGTACTGGGACAAGCTGCTGGATGACAGGGAGAGCATGACTCATGCCCTCGACGCCCAATCCCGGGAGATCCACGATCAGGCCAAGGCTGCCAACGACGCGGCCAATGCTCGGCACGAACAGCTTGAGGCCATCAACACCGCACTCATCAAGCGCCGAGAGGCACTTGAAGGGAGGGAGAGACGGCTCGAGGACGAAGAGCAGAAACTCTTGGAGCTGTGGGATGACGTCCTGAGAAGGGAAGAGGAGCTCACCGAGAAAGTAGCTCTGGCTGACAAGGGCCTCGAGGAGCGCACTAAGAAGTTGGAAGAGCGCTGCCTCGAGGAAGAGGAGAAGTCCTGGGTGCGGGGGCAGGAACTCTACGAATACGAGTGTGCCCTTGTTGCCCGGGAGAAGAAAGTGGAGGCTAGGGAGAAGGACCTGGTCGATCGTCGGAACAAGATCCACCTCCGGGGGGAGGAGCTCGGAAGACTTGAGAGGCGGGTTGCTGCAAAGATTCAGCAAAACGCCAAAGAAGTTGAGCGCCTCGCCCGTGAGAATTCCGAACTGACGGCAGCCAAGAGATCCCTGGAAGAGGTGAAGAGCCTGAGGACGGCGGACTCCCTGCAGATTTGGGAGTTCCTGGGCAAGGCCAATGATGCGCTGACGCCGATGGGTTTCAGCCCCGTGCGCCCGGATGATCCGGAGCCGGAACCGGACCTTGCGCTGCAGGCGTTGAGCGCAGCAGGTAGCAAGCTCTCCAAGGTGGGCGACGTCGTCGCGGACCAGCTGGAGGTCGAGGGGCAATCCCTGGCGAGGAACGTCACAGAATATGTGTTGACGTGCTACACCAGCCGGAACCCTCAATTTCCTCTGGACCCGGTGCTTGAAGGCCCCATCGAAGGAGAAGGCGAAGCTACCCGAGCCAGCGTATCGGAGGTCACTCAGAAAGTCACCGAGTTCTTCCATAGGGTCTAGGACCATCTCTCTAGTTCTCACTTGTATTTTCTCTTCTTCTTCCTCAATTTTGTAATCCCTTGTCTCCAGATGTAATCTCCTGTCTCCAGATGAATGAAATCCCCAAATTTTTGCGAATTTCATTTTTTGTCTTCAACATCTTTATCTTCACTTGGCCCCCTGGTAGATGTACACAATTTGATTGTGAACATGTACCAAAAGGATATTGAGTTTTGTTGAAGACGCATTTGCTCCGAACTTGTAGAATTTAGGTCCGAAGTCTTCGATAGTGAAGGTCCACTGAGGTTGTCGGAGCTTAGAAGCTCCGGCATTGTCCATCGCTGGAGCTTGGTAGCTCCGGCAATAGCCTCTATCAACACGTAGAATGTCGATAGTTAGTCCTCCGAGGTGTCGGAGCTTGGTAGCTCCGGCAGTGACCTTTGCCAACACTTGGTTTGTTGGCAGCAGACTCCATTTATGGGGTCTTCTCACCATCTTTTACTCAGCGTCGACGGTTGACCCCCTTGGGGGAGTCGGAGCTTGGTTAGCTCCGGCTTTTCTCCATCAACGTAGGGTTTATTTTTCCTGCACACTTAAGCCAAGAAAAATAGTAAAATTCGTTCCTTGTCTATAATTTCGTCGCGGCTTACGATTCTCAAGAAAATTTTAACTTGAACGCGATTTTAAATACAACCGGATGCATTGTCTTTTCTCTTAGATATAATTGTCCATGGACCCGCCTTACATCGGCCTACCGGGGTGTAGGTAGAGTGGCGTACTTAGGGTGCTTGACCAGGCTAAGTCGATAGCACACTCCGGCCCTAGATTGGCTTGGCGGCTTTCAGGCGAGTTGGCCATAAACGATATTTAAATCCAAAAGATCTGACAATACAACTCGAATCGTATATAAACCGGTCGAACTAAAAATTTCTTAAGAATTGCACGTCTCTGTTATAGACAAGAAAGAGAAAAATAAAAATGTCGAGCCTGCACAAAATGAATGCACGTGGAGTCTATTTCACATGAAGATGTCTTTCATTATAGGTCCGGGGTACAGGGGAAACAAGTACACTCTTAGGGTACGTAACCAGGCTAAGTGTGTTTGGTTTCTCGTTTGACCCAGAGTAGTTAGCCACACTTTTAGTCCGGAGACTATGACAAGTGCTGCATGAGCTTTGCGGACCTTTCGGGAAAGGTCCGACTGATCTCCCGGAGGAACTACCCGACTCTGTACAATGACTCTATAACATACATCTCAAGTTACTCAAGACTCACCTCCGTGGAATTAAGTGTAGAACTTACGGAGGTGCTCGATGTTCCAAGGATTTGGGAGAGGTGTCCCATCCTCGGTAGCCAAGCGAACGCTTCCGGGACGGGATACTTTGATCACTCGAAAGGGCCCCTCCCAGCCGGCGGAGAGTTTGTTTAACCCTTCTCTGGATAGTATTCTCCGTAGCACCAGATCGCCTTCCTCGAGCTGTCGGTTGTGTACATGCCGCTGGTGATAACGCCGTAGAGCTTGGCGATATCAGGCATTCCAAACAGCTGCTTGGCACCTTCCCTCCTCGAGGAGGTCTAGGTCTTCACGTCGGAGCTGGTCCTGCGCGGCTTCGTCGAAGGTCCGGACCCGGAGCGAACCCAAGGTGATTTCCGGAGGAAGGATTGCTTCAGCTCCGTACACCAGAAAGAAGGGTGTTTCTCCGGTTGACCGGTTTGGAGAAGTCCTGTTGGCCCATAGAGTGGGCGGAAGCTCTTCAATCCAGTTGGCTCCGTGCTTTTTCAAGCGCTCATAGGTGCGCGTTTTGAGTCCTTTAAGGATTTCTGCATTTGCTCTCTCGGCTTGGCCATTGCTGGCTGGATGAGCTACGGAGGCGTAGCAAACTTGTATGCCGAGGTCTTCGCAATATCCTTGGAATGCGAAGCTTGTGAATTGAGTCCCATTATCAGTGATGATCTTGTTTGGGACTCCGAATCTGCTTACAATGGATTGCAGAAAGTTGATAGCAGATTGCTTGTTGATCGTCACAACTGGAGTTGCTTCCGGCCACTTGGTGAACTTGTCAATGGCAACGTACAGGAACTTGTAACCTCCGACGGCTCTTGGGAAGGGTCCCAAGATATCCATCCCCCACACAGCGAAGGGCGATGTAGGAGGTATCATTTGTAAGGGCTGAGCCGGTGTATGAATTTGCTTTGCATGAAATTGGCATGCTTCGCATTTCTTCACCAGCTCAGTGGCATCCTGGAGCGCTGTAGGCCAGTAGAAGCCATGCCGAAAGGCTTTTCTGACCAGCGTGCGGGAAGATGCGTGGTTCCCACACTCGCCTCCATGGATTTCTGCGAGGAGCTGTAACACCCTAAATTTTCGCATCCTGCATTGCATACATGATCATGCATTAAACATTAGTAGGATAAAAGAAAAATAATAAAACATAAAAGATGGAGCATATATATACAAATATGGGTAGCAAAAGAAGAAAAAGAAAATAATAATTATAGCCTAAAACTTGTAATAGGGAATAAGTATAAAAATAATAATAATAAAAATATATATAAATGTACATAAATAATATATATAACAATATATGAAAATAAATAAAATATTAATAATATACATTATAATAATAATAAATATATAACATGAATAATATATATATATAATAAATTATATAATAAAAAAAGACTATAAAAAAATGAAATATAAATAATAAATATAAAATAATAATAATATATAAAAAGAAATATATAAATAAATTATATAATAATAAATAAATATATATAATAATAAATAAAATAAATAAGATAAATAAAAATAATAAAACATAAATAATAATATGATAATAATATATAAAAAAATAATAATAATATAAATAATAAATAAATAATATAAAAAAAAAGAAAAAAAGAAAAAAACTATCCGCCGGCCAGGCCGCCGACCGGCCCAGCCGGCCACGAATCTCGCCGCCCTCACGCCAGCTCCGCGCCGAGCGCGCCCACCCCGCTCCGCGCGCCGTGCGCCGGTCCCACCCCGCCGCCTGCCGCGCACATGGCCCCCCCTTCTCCCGCGCGCAGCGCACCCGCCCCGCGCGGTGGGCCCCGCCACCTGCCCCGCCCGCACCGCCGCTTGGCGCCACGCGCCTCCCGCGTCACCCGCTCCCGGCCGCTCGCCCACGCGCCGCGCGCCCCGAGGCGCTGACCCCGCCGCCCGAGGCGCCCAGCCCCTGTCAGCGCTGCCTGCGCCCGGCCCCCCCCCCCCCCCCCCCCGCCTCGATCGCCTCCCCCGCTCCCGCTCAGCCGCACGCGCCCGCCCTCCCGCTCCCACCTGGCCCGCGCGCTGCGCCTCCGTATGCGCCGACGCGACCCGCCAGCCGCCCTGGCCCCACCCCGCCAGCGCCCGCCCCCGCACGCCCCGCCTCCCTGCCGAAATCCGCTCGCGCCCAGCGCGATTTCCGCGTGCGCCACACGCCAGACTCCCGCCCGCGTAAGCGCCCACCCCGATTTTTCTGCCGAAATCCCGCCGCTCGCCCGTACCGACTCCCCGTTGACTCTCGCGCCTATAAATAGGACTGTAGGTCCCTAGGTTTTTTCCCTAGCCGCCGGTTGCAGCAGGAAAAAAACGCACCAGAGAGCAGCGCCGCCGCCAGGGGAAGGAAAGCCACGCCGCCAGGAAGAAAAGAAATAGAAAAGCACCAGAGCCGCCGCCGCCAGGGGAAGAAAAAGAAGAAAAAAAGAGGAGAAGAAGAGGAGTAAAAAGAGAAGGGTGCCACCGTTCACCGGAGATCGTCGCCGTCGTCGTGCCGCCGAGGGACTGCTGCGCCATCCACTTCGTCTACGCGTCGCATTCGTTCCGCGTCCGTCAAGCCGTCAGATCTACGGTAGGCCATGTTCCCGATGCGAATTTTAGCGACGCATTAGACTAATAGACATAAATTGATTTTAGTTGCACCATAATTTTATTTTCAGCAGCATTAATCCACGTTAAATTCTCCGCAAACTCATATGAACGCGTATGAACTAGTTACATCTAATTAATAAACAACCATAGTTAATTAATTATTGTACTTGCATGCATGCATATCATCGCATGTTGATTAATGTGTGTGCATCATGTTGATTTGTATGTATATTCTTGTATGTGTGATCACGAGTAGTGGGAAGTGCTCAAGAGATTGTGTACGAGGATTTTCAGAACCAAGAATTCGAAGCGCTTGAGCAACCCCATCCGCCGGAGCAAGGCAAGTGTCCTTGAAGCATATTGATCCTGTTTTATTAAATGTTTTGTTTGCGAACTTGCATGCTTGTGTCAAATTGATGGGAATCCTATGGTAGGAAGTTTACTAGTTTTGTTTGACCACCCTTGTCACCTGGAATTTATGGTAGAGAGTCGGGAAGGGTTTTTACCTTTTTGCTTCACTTAATTAATTGGGATGGAAAAACCAACACTACACATTTAATTATGCATCAATGATATTCTGGTTAACGTGAACTGGTCAATATGGTATGATAATGGGTGATCTAAGCAAGCCTGGTATGTGGATGGGTTGGATGTTATGGTGGTTTGCTTGCTTTAGAACTAAGGACCGGTTCATGCGAGAATAAGCCAGGACTACAGTGCCACCACGAGGCCAAGTATGGGTGCGGCGTAGCTGATTAATTAGGGCTTTGCTAGTACTGTTTGGACCATTGTGGATGCTCAGGGAAGGGGTAGTCGGATTGGGTTTGTTGATGATTGGTGGGACTACCCTGGGATCCGAATGGCTCAAGAGGGGGCCCTTGGTTGAAGATGTGCTCAGTTGGAGGCATCGCCACCGGTGAAACCTCAGTGGGGTCTGAATAGACTAGTAATCCCTTTGTAAAGGCTATTTTGTGATCTCTTGGCCATACACCAAAGGAAGTATAATTGGCATAAGGGAGGTTCTTTAGTCGCCGACGGGTGATGAAATCACGAACACGTGGGTAAAGAGGTACAAACTCTGCAGAGTTAATTAAAACTATCATGATAGCCGTGCTCCCGGTTATGAGCGCCTGGATGACCTACATGATTAGAGTTGGAAATTGGGATTTGGGACAGTTATGGTCTGGTAATGGTTATGGTTGGTTTATGGTTATGGTTGGTTTATGGTTATGGTTTATGGATTATGGTCATGTATATGAATTTGAGTTATGGTAATTGGACATGGATAATGGTGATGTTGGCAATAATTGGATATGGTTTATATTATGTTAATATGATGGTTATGATGGGATTGTTTCACATAGACCTAGTATAATGCTTTTCAAATGTTTTACTGTACTTTTCAGCACTTAGCCATTATTACATTCGTCATTTGAATAAGACACATGTCATACTTTCCACACTTGCTGAGTACGACATGCACTCACTCTTGCAATCCCCCACCCAACAGTTGCAGGTCAGAATTGTGAGTTTAATGGCGATAATGCGGAGATCTAGGCCGTGTCTACCATCAACCTTGCCTGTGGTGTTGCATGGAGCTGCGCTATTCCCTTTTGCTTAGTTTGCTTAGTTGCTTAATTAGTTTATATCTGCTGCATTAGTTGAACTTATCATTAATATACATTAGAGCTTGTATTCGAGGATTTAATGAATTATGTAATAAGAGTACTTATTTAATAATTTGAGCTGTGGTAATTATCTGTTTATCATTTGTGAATCACTCGTGTATGTGTGTTGAACATCCTTGGCACACATATGCGTTAGCTTGGTTCAATTTTCGGAACCGGGCGTCACAGATTGGTATCAGAGCCACAGGTTGACCGTAGGACGCAGCCTAGATAGAATGGACACTTTAGAGCACATAGGAGCACTCAGGAATCGATGTGTTTTTGTTTGGTGTGCTGTTTGCTATATATATATTGTTTGTGTGCTTAATAGAGGATTTTGGGATGCTTTAGCATTGCCATGTCCACCTAGGCTAGTGTAGCTAGCTGTTTAGTTTCATATCCCTTGATGCATATAGTTGGGGACATTTTCTAAATTCTTACCTATTGCTTTTCTTCAGATGGTGAGGACTCGCAACCAGAGGGATGTCAATGATGAGGAGGAGAACCATGGAGTACCTCAGAACAACAACGGACAAGGACCTGCTCATGGAGCTATCAACATTGAGCAGCTTTTGGCTATGCAAAACCATCTCATGCAGACCATGATACAGACAATGGGACAGCTGCAGGCTGGCAATAACAACAATCAGCCCCACATGCCTCCACCGCCACCCCCGCCTCCTTATAATCGTTTGGGAGAGTTCATGAGGACCAGACCGCCCACCTTTGCACAAGCCACAGACCCAATGGAAGCTGACGATTGGCTGAAGTCTGTTGAAAAGAACTTGCTATTGTCCAATGTAGTGACCGATAGAAGGTCCTATTTGCTTCTCATCAACTCGTTGGAGCGGCTGCAGATTGGTGGGATTCTTATTGCAATGCTCATGAGAATCAAGAGAGGATCACCTGGGCGGAATTCAAGGAGAGTTTCCGTTCTCATTATGTGCCGGAAGGTGTTATGCTCTTGAAGAGGCAAGAATTCGAGAACTTAAGGCAAGGAAGATCAAGCGTGAGTGAATATCTCAATAAGTTCACTCAACTCTCAAGATATGCGCCTGAGGATGTTAGTCGGGACAGCCGGAAGCAGTATTTGTTCATGAGAGGATTGAACAATGGGATCCAAGTGCAACTACTCAACTGCGATTATGCCAATTTTCAGAAGCTTGTGGACAAAGCAATTGTGGTTGAGAACAAGATCCGTGAGATGGAGCAAGAAATCAAGAGGAAGGCGCCATATCAAGGACAGCAACAAGGAAGTAATGTGCGCCCTCGCTTTGCGCCACCCAATGCGCCTCATTACAGCTCAACTATTCCTGCTCAGCGCCCTGATTTTGCACCACGCCCAACTCAGTTTGTGCAGCAGCGCCCTGTTATGCAAGCAATGCCTTATGCACCTCGTGCTGATTTTCGTGGAGCCAATGTTCAAAACCAAGCTCGTCCCAATAATTCCGGTGGAGTTAAGAGGTGCTATACTTGTGGAGAAGCTGGACACTTTGCGAATCAATGTCTAAGTCAGGCCTTGGTCAAAGAAGCGATGTGTCGAGGCAAAACCCAAGAACTAATGGAGGACAGCCACAAGGAAGCCGTGGACAGCAGAATTTTGCTCGTGGCAACGTGAACCATGTCTCTACGGTGGATGCTCAACAAGCGAATGACGTGGTCATTGGTATGTTTCTTGCTAACTCCAACCCCGCAACTATGTTATTTGATTCTGGAGCATCGCATTTATTCATTGCATCGAAGTATGTTACCAAGTATATTTTGCCTATCTCTCATATGAAGTCTACTCTATTGGTTAAGTTTCCTATAGGAGAGATGAGGACAAATATAGTATGTCCAAAAATAAGCCTTAAAATAAGAGGGGTAGACTTCTCCGCCAAACTTATTGCTTTGGATTCACAAGGAATAAGAGGATCCGATGGTGCAAAGTGCAATGGAACCACCATACGGAAACCGAAGCTACATGAGAACGTGAAGAAGACCTGAAGGCAGAATTCCCTCATCTTTTCTCCACGCTATCGAATCTCGAGGGCGAGATTCACTTTAAGGGGGGTAGAATTGTAACACCCTAAATTTTCGCATCCTGCATTGCATACATGATCATGCATTAAACATTAGTAGGATAAAAGAAAAATAATAAAACATAAAAGATGGAGCATATATATACAAATATGGGTAGCAAAAGAAGAAAAAGAAAATAATAATTATAGCCTAAAACTTGTAATAGGGAATAAGTATAAAAATAATAATAATAAAAAATATATAAATGTATATAAATAATATATATAACAATATATAAAAATAAATAAAATATTAATAATATACATTATAATAATAATAAATATATAACATGAATAATATATATAATATATATATAATAAATTATATAATAATAAAAAAGAGTATAAAAAAATAAAATATAAATAATAAATATAAAATAATAATAATATATAAAAAGAAATATATAAACAAATTATATAATAATAAATAAATATATATAATAATAAATAAAATAAATAAGATAAATAAAAATAATAAAACATAAATAATAATATGATAATAATATATAAAAAAATAATAATAATATAAATAATAAATAAATAATATAATAAAAAAGAAAAAAAAGAAAAAAACTATGCGCCGGCCAGGCCGCCGACCGGCCCAGCCGGCCACGAATCTCGCCGCCCTCACGCCAGCTCCGCGCCGAGCGCGCCCACCCCGCTCCGCGCGCCGTGCGCCGGTCCCACCCCGCCGCCTGCCGCGCACATGGCCCCCCCTTCTCCCGCGCGCAGCGCACCCGCCCCGCGCGCTGGGCCCCGCCACCTGCCCCGCCCGCACCGCCGTTTGGCGCCACGCGCCTCCCGCGTCACGCGCTCCCGGCCGCTCGCCCACGCGCCGCGCGCCCCGAGGCGCTGACCCCGCCGCCCGAGGCACCCAGCCCCTGTCAGCGCCGCCTGCGCCCCCCCCCCCCCCCCCCCCGCCTCGATCGCCTCCCCCGCTCCCGCTCAGCCGCACGCGCCCGCCCTCCCGCTCCCACCTGGCCCGCGCGCTGCGCCTCCATACGCGCCGACGCGACCCGCCAGCCGCCCGGGCCCCACCCCGCCAGCGCCCGCCCCCGCACGCCCTGCCTCCCTGCCGAAATCCGCTCGCGCCCAGCGCGATTTCCGCATGCGCCACACGCCAGACTCCCGCCCGCGTAAGCGCCCGCCCCGATTTTTCCGCCGAAATCCCGCCGCTCGCCCGTACCGACTCCCCGTTGACTCTCGTGCCTATAAATAGGACCGTAGGTCCCTAGGTTTTTTCCCTAGCCGCCGGTTGCAGCAGGAAAAAAACGCACCAGAGAGCAGCGCCGCCGCCAGGGGAAGGAAAGCCACGCCGCCAGGAAGAAAAGAAATAGAAAAGCACCAGAGCCGCCGCCGCCAGGGGAAGAAAAAGAAGAAAAAAAGAGGAGAAGAAGAGGAGGAAAAAGAGAAGGGTGCCACCGTTCACCGGAGATCGTCGCCGTCGTCGTGCCGCCGAGGGACTGCTGCGCCATCCACTTCGTCTACGCGTCGCATTCGTTCCGCAACCGTCAAGCCGTCAGATCTACGGTAGGCCATGTTCCCGATGCGAATTTTAGCGACGCATTAGAACTAATAGACATAAATTGATTTTAGTTGCACCATAATTTTATTTTCAGCAGCATTAATCCACGTTAAATTCTCCGCAAACTCATATGAACGCGTATGAACTAGTTACATCTAATTAATAAACAACCATAGTTAATTAATTATTGTACTTGCATGCATGCATATCATCGCATGTTGATTAATGTGTGTGCATCATGTTGATTTGTATGTATATTCTTGTATGTGTGATCACGAGTAGAGGGAAGTGCTCAAGAGATCGTGTACGAGGATTTTCAGAACCAAGAATTCGAAGCGCTTGAGCAACCCCATCCGCCGGAGCAAGGCAAGTGTCCTTGAAGCATATTGATCCTGTTTTATTAAATGTTTTGTTTGCGAACTTGCATGCTTGTGTCAAATTGATGGGAATCCTATGGTAGGAAGTTTACTAGTTTTGTTTGACCACCCTTGTCACCTGGAATTTATGGTAGAGAGTCGGGAAGGGTTTTTACCTTTTTGCTTCGCCTAATTAATTGGGATGGAAAAACCAACACTACACATTTAATTATGCATCAATGATATTCTGGTTAACGTGAACTGGTCAATATGGTATGATAATGGGTGATCTAAGCAAGCCTGGTATGTGGATGGGTTGGATGTTATGGTGGTTTGCTTGCGTTAGAACTAAGGACCGGTTCATGCGAGAATAAGCCAGGACTACAGTGCCACCACGAGGCCAAGTATGGGTGCGGCGTAGGTGATTAATTAGGGCTTTGCTAGTACTGTTTGGACCATTGTGGATGCTCGGGGAAGGGGTAGTCGGATTGGGTTTGTTGATGATTGGTGGGACTACCCTGGGATCCGAATGGCTCAAGAGGGGGCCCTTGGTTGAAGATGTGCTCAGTTGGAGGCATCGCCACCGGTGAAACCTCAGTGGGGTCTGAATAGACTAGTAATCCCTTTGTAAAGGCTATTTTGTGATCTCTTGGCCATACACCAAAGGAAGTGTAATTGGCATAAGGGAGGTTCTTTAGTTGCCGACGGGTGATGAAATCACGAACACGTGGGTAAAGAGGTACAAACTCTGCAGAGTTAATTAAAACTATCATGATAGCCGTGCTCCCGATTATGAGCGCCTGGATGACCTACATGATTAGAGTTGGAAATTGGGATTTGGGATAGTTATGGTCTGGTAATGGTTATGGTTGGTTTATGGTTATGGTTTATGGATTATGGTCATGGATATGAATTTGAGTTATGGTAATTGGACATGGATAATGGTGATGTTGGCAATAATTGGATATGGTTTATATTATGTTAATATGATGGTTATGATGGGATTGTTTCACATAGACCTAGTATAATGCTTTTCGAATGTTTTACTGTACTTTTCAGCACTTAGCCATTATTACATTCGTCATTTGAATAAGCCACATGTCATACTTTCCACACTTGCTGAGTACGACATGTACTCACTCTTGCAATCCCCCACCCAACAGTTGCAGGTCAGAATTGTGAGTTTAATGGCGATAATTCGGATATCTAGGCCGTGTCTACCGTCAACCTTGCCTGTGGTGTTGCATGGAGCTGCGCTATTCCCTTTTGCTTAGTTTGCTTAGTTGCTTAATTAGTTTATATCTGCTGCATTAGTTCAACTTATCATTAATATACATTAGAGCTTGTATTCGAGGATTTAATGAATTATGTAATAAGAGTACTTATTTAATAATTTGAGCTGTGGTAATTATCTGTTTATCATTTGTGAATCACTCGTGTATGTGTGTTGAACATCCTGGGCACACATATGCGTTAGCTTGGTTCAATTTTCGGAACCGGGCATCACAGGAGCTCGCAACCTTCTTCCCTTGTGATGCACCGCATTAGGATGCCGTTGGCACCGCGCCGGTAGAGATCCCCTTCTACCAGCGTGTATCTTTTAGCCAATCTGACTACCCGGTCAGCGGATACATCATCGTCAGGAAGGATGTTGTCTTTCAAGTAGTTCCGGATCTCCGAGATCCATGCATCGGAACTGACTTGAGCATTTGAGTCTTGCGTGCTGGGTTGCTCGGAGCTTCCAGCAGCACCTACGACCCTTGATGGCTGCCATGGTAACAGGGCCATTGGGACCGTCAGCTTCGGGATGCTGATCTCGCCCCCTTCGTTCAGTTCGGCAGGCTGAACTGTGGGTTTCGACAATCTCCGGACAAAAGTTCCTTCAGGAGCCGGAGCTCCGGTTGACGCTTTCGTCGAGAGTTCGTCGCCTTCAGCGTTGTGGGCACACTGAACATGGAGAAGGTCTAGGACTTCAAAGTCCTTCTGAAGCCTCTGGACTTCAAGGAGGTAAGCAGCTAGCTGGAGATTATTGCAGGAGCATTCACCCTTCACCTGCTTGATGGTGAACTGTGAATCTCCTTTGACCAGCAGTTGCTTGACACCGTATGACAGTGCCACCTTTAGTCCGTAGATGAGTGCTTCATACTCCGCCATGTTGTTGGTTGCCTTGAAGTCAAGGTGCACCATGTATTTCACCTTCTCCCCAGTCGGTGCAAGGAGAAGGATTCCAGCTCTGGCCCCCTGCTTCTGCATGGAGCCATCGAAGTAGAGGGTCCAGTGAGGCTCGGTGAAGGTTGGAGCTTGATGCTCCGTCTTCTGTTCACTGGGGCCCCCAGGGTTTGATGAAGAGGGAGTCCATTCCGCCTCGAAATCTGCCAATGCTTGACTCTTGATTGCTTGCCTCGGAATGAATTCGAGATCGAATTCAGCCAATTTTGCTGCCCACTTTGCAATATTCCCAGTTGAATTGGGATTATGCAAGATCGCTCGAAGTGGATAGGAGGTCACCACCGAGACTTTGTGAGCTTGGAAGTAGTGTCGAAGCTTCCTGGAGGCAATAAGAACTGCATAAAGCAGCTTATGCACCTCTAGGTATCGAGTCTTGGCATCATGTAATACTTCACTGATGAAGTATACTGGGCGTTGAATGGTCCGGACCCTCCCGGAGGGGTCCGGGGCTTCCTCTTCATTGATCCGGACCCTATCGGAGGAGTCCAAATTCTCTTCGGGGACTTCCGGGTTCTGGCTGGAGGAACCCGGAGCTTCTTCAGAAATGACCTGGACCCTCTTAGAGGAGTCTGGGTCTTCTGAAGTGACTTCTTGTGGATTTGAGTTTGGGAGCTGGGACCCAGACTCACTTTTAGGAACCTCCGGACCCTCCCGAAGGGGTCTGGATTCCTGAGTATGGGGTAGTTCCGGTCTCTCCGCAACCAGAACCATACTGACGACTTCGTTAGTAGCTGAAATGTAAAGCAACAAAGGCTCACCAGGGTTCGGAGCTACCAGAATTGGTAGGGTGGTGAGGAACTGTTTCAGCTCCTGGAATGCCTTCTTTGCTTCTTCGGACCATTGGAATGGTTCGGACTTCCTCAACAACTTGAAGAAGGGAAGTGCCCGTTCCGCCAGTCTTGATATGAACCGGCTGAGGGCTGCTAGACACCCAGTTAACTTTTGGACGTCTTTGATGCGGGTTGGTGGCCGCATGTCTTCAATGGCTTTTATCTTCGCCGGATTAGCCTCTATGCCCCGGTTACTTACCAGGAAACCAAGAAGTTTTCCGGAGCTAACCCCGAAGACACACTTGTCTGGGTTTAGCTTTGTGCGGGTGGCCCGCAGCTTGTCGAAGACAGCCTGCAAAGTGTCCAAGAGGGACTCCTTGTTCTTGACCTTGACCACGATATCATCGACATACACTTCCACTATGTCTCTGATGAGTTCTTCAAAAGTTTTGTACATAGCTCGTACAAAAGTTGAAGCTGCATTCTTGAGACCAAATGGCATGGCTGTGTAACAGTACAATCCATCTACTGTGATGAATGAAGTATGCTCTTCATCCTCCCTAGACATCCTGATTTGATGATACCCAGAATATGCGTCTAGGAAACATAGTAACTCACACCCGGAGGTGGAATCCACTATCTAATCTATTCTAGGTAGTGGGAATGGATCTTTTGGACATGCCTTATTCAGTGTGGTGTAGTCGATGCACATCCGAAGCTTCCCGCCGGCCTTGGGCACAACGACTAGGTTTGCCAGCCATTTTGGATGGAAGACTTCTCGGATGAATCCGGCTTCGAGCAACTTCTTCACTTCTTGTCGGATGAAGTTCTGCCGCTCTACGGATTGCTTCCGAGGCTTCTGATGCACAGGCCGAGCATCGAGGTAAATCTTCAGATTGTGCTCAATCACTTCCCTGGGGATCCCAGGCATTTGTGATGGTTGCCAGGCAAACACGTCAACATTAGCCCGGAGGAAAGTGATGAGCGCGAGTTCCTATTTGTCGTTCAACCCTCCCGATATACGGGTGGTTGGAGCAGCATCGGAACCAATTTGGACGACTTTGACGGGAATGTCGGTGTCGCCGCTTGGCTGCACACGGGGTGCAGAGGTTGAGCCTCGTTGACGAATGCTCGGGGGTTTCGGAGCTTGCTCCTGTCTGGAGTCCTCCTCTTGCGCCGTGGTGAGTGCATGGAGCTCCTCCAGAGCAGTTACTCCAGTGGTGCGATCTCCGCGGATCCGGAGAACGCCTACTGGTGTTGGCATCTTCAACACCAGGTATCCATAATGAGCAGCTGCCATGAATTTGTATAGGGCAGGTCTACCCAAGATGGCGTTGAATGGTAAGTTGATCTGAGCGACGTCGAAGACCAACTTCTCGGTGCGATACTTCTCCCGTGTCCCGAAGGTAACGGGGAGAGTTATAGCTCCGAGTGGGGTAATGGCCCCCGGACCTACTCCGGAGAAAGGTCGAGAGGGTTGGAGATCCGAAGGTCAGAGCTGAAGCTTGGTAAAAGCTTCAAAGCTTATCAGGTTCAGCCCCGAACCTCCGTCCACCATAACATGATGGAGCTGGATGTTATTGATGGTGGGAGATACCATCAAAGGTAACTGTCCAGCTCCAACCATGCTTCGAGGACAGTCCGAAGCATCAAAAGTGATGGCTGTATCCATCCACTTTCGATGTGGCTCCGGTCTAGCTGTAGGAGCTACAGCGGCCATATCCCATCGCATAGTCTTGATGACACGACGGGAGGTGATATCCCATGATCCACCAAAAATGGTGTTCATGGTCTTCCGACGCTCGTTGTCAGAGACGTCAGAGTCATTGTCGACGAGGTGTAGATGGCCTTCAGGACCTTTTTGGGATCCTGAAACCCTAACTCCTCTTCAGCCGGAGCTTCGTCGACCTTCTATTTTCCTTCCCTCTGTCGAAAAGGGGACCCTTCCCGGCGCTTGCTGTAGCGCTCGGCAAGGTTTTGGACCTCCCGGCAGTCTTCCAAACCGTGGCTGCCCGTTTTGTGAATGGGACACCACACTTTGGGTTTGCCACCATCTTCGGAAGACGGTCGAGGTCGCTTCTCGGGGCGTGGCCCCCGACCACCCGGAGTTGCAGCAGCTGCAACGTTGGATGTGCCGGCCGACGGCTTCTTCTTGCCGTTGGTCTTCTTTTTCTTCTTGCCACCCCCGGAGGTAGCGGCTTTTTCTTTGGAGGATTTCTTGTGATCCTCCGAGGTTGGTTTGGAGTGCATCTCACGGCCCTCCGCAGCTCTGGCACATTTGTCTGCCAGGCTGAAGAGTTTCGTGACGCTGGTGATCTCTTTGATCGCCAGCTTCTCCAACATCTTCTTATCCCGTACGCCCTGTCTGAATGCCACAATGACAGAAGCGCTTGAGATAGAAGGGATTGTGTTGCGTACCTGAGAGAACCTCTGTATGAAGGACCGCAAAGATTCTCCCCCTTTTTGCACGACCGCAAAAAGGTCCAGTTCAGTGCCTGGTCGGGTGTATGAACTCCCGAAGTTGGCAGTGAACTGACGGCACAGCTCCTCCCAACTGTTGATAGAGTTGGGTGGAAGGCTCATAAACCAGGACCTGGTGGTCCCAGTTAAGGCCACTGGAAAGTAATTGGCCATTACAGCCTCGTTTCCTCCAGCTGCCAAGATTGCAGTGGAGTATATCTGAAGGAATTCGGCGGGGTTGACAGTCCCGTCGAATTTTTCCGGCAGGTGTGGCCGGAACTTCTGTGGCCATCTAACCATGCGCAAGTGCATGGCTAGGGCTGAACAGCCTCCTCCTACTCCTTCCAGAGTAGAAAGGTCCTGAGCTTCCCATCTTTCACGAGCTCGCTCAATATGGACACGGCCATCTTGCTGGCGGTATCGGCGATCAAGCTCCGCTCGGAGGTCATGAGTCGAAAGCCTGGATACCGTATGGGTGCGTCGTGCCCCAGAGGGCAACAACGTCACCTGTTGTGACGCAGATCGTCTCCTGTTGTTGGAGACGTGCGGACCAAGTCTTCTAGACAAAGTCCGCCACTGCGACGGGGCCCGTCCTGAAGGGGGAGGACCCTGGTTGTTGAGGCGTTCGGCCGCTGCTGCGACCAAATGCTCCACATCGGCCCTCCACTGCTCCATTGCATCTCGAGATGCATCCGGAGGTGGTGGACGTTGGAGAAGAGCACGTGCTGCATGGAGCGCGTGTTTTGGGTTGTCATGACTTGCCGACGCAGTAAGTGACACCGGCGCACCATCACGTTGTCCAGCACGATTTGCCGGAGAAGATGGTGGTGGTGGGAGTGTGGCTTCTGCTGGTGCTGAGGCTCCTGCTGGTGGCTGCCTGTTGGAGGGATTGCCCACAACAGCCTGAGCAGCAGGTTGGCCGTTGGATGATCCAGCCGCGGAGTTCACCATTCTCGAAAATCTCAGGCGCCCCTACCTGGCGCGCCAGCTGTCGACTGTTGGAATCGGCAGATCTCCTGACACTGCTAAAGTGTTGAAAGAGTTTGTGGTTCGGTGTGGGCGCGCAGAGACTCAAGAAGGTGAATTGCAGTTTAACACAGGAGACACAAGGATTTACGTGGTTCGGGCCGCCTGAGCGTAATACCCTACTCCACGGATGTGTTGGTGTTGTATTAGCTTGTCACGTATGATCGCTTGTTCACCTCTGTGAACGTCTGTCCACATCTGTATCGTCGGTCTGTCCTTTTATAGTACAAGGACAAACCGTTACAAGCTAGCCTGGCCCGACATGTGGCCCCGGCGGTTACTAGTATTGATACACGATTAATTGTTGTTAATGATCCTGTAACGGGCTCCGACAGTGTCGTTACTGGTGTTAAGATCGTCCGTTTAAGTGTCATTAATATGGCATTAATGACATTTAATCGGGTCTTGAAGTCCTTGGCTCTCCTTTGAAGATCCGGAGCTGTTACAAGGTCTTCCGGATGTTAGAGGCTGGCAGGTCCGACGATTTGACATGTGGCAGCTCCGGAGCTTGCTGTGGGAAGCAAGTAGCTCCGGGGCTATTAGACACGTGTCAGGTCCGGAGCTTCTCTCGGTCAGGGGTTAAGTCCGGAGGTGCCGTTTCGGTACCTGGCCCGGAGCTTCCCCCTTGTGGGCGGTAGCTCCGGTTTGGCAGTACACGTGGCGACCTAGGGATTAACCATGTTGGAGAAGCGGGTCCGGTCATGTCTGACAAGTGGGCCTCCGAGGGTCTTCAAACCAAGTAGATGGCCTTCCTTCGAGATCTTTGTAACCTCAGGGGGTGTACGGTTTTTAGGGTACCGACAAGCGCGATCCTTTTATATGCTAAGGACAGGCCGTTACAGTGTATGCCTGGTCTGACAAGTGGTCGCGACTGTTATTAACACCCTATACACAATCTACTGGTGTTTTAGATGACTAACAGTGTGATAACGTGCCTTAACGGCGACGTTACCAGTCTTGATAGCCTTCTGATCGTACATCATCAATATGGCATTAATGATGCGTTAACCAGGTCTTAACGATTGTTTAATAGCCTCTTGAATGTCTATGTTGTTGGATATCCGGCTACCTTCCTGTTGCAGGCTTAGTTCTGGTGGTCCGACACATGGCAATTTGATTGCGAACATGTACCAAAAGGATTTGACAATGTTTTGAAGGCTTGACTTTGAACTCGTAGCCAAAATGATAGCTCCAAGGTCTGATGTTTACCTCTGACATCTCCGAGGACTCTTTGTTACATCGTCGGCGGGCCCCTTGGGAGTTGTCGGAGCTTCATAGCTTTAATGGTGCCCACTATCCACGCTTGGAACATTAATGGCGGGCCCCCTGAAAGTTGTTGGAGCTTGGTAGCTTCGATGGCACCCACTTTCAATGCTTGGAACGTTGACAGCGGGCCCCCTAGGGGTTGTCGTAGCTTGGTAGCTTCGACGGCGCCCACTATCAACTCTTAGAATGTTGACAGAGGGCCCCCTAGGGGTTGTCGAAGCTCAGAAACTTCGACGGCGCCCACTATCAACGCTTAGAACATCGACGGAGGGCCCCTGGGAGTTGTCAGAGCTAAATGCTCCGGCAGCATCCACCATCACCGAGCAAATCACCATCTAATATTCATTTTTCCTGCACATAAGAAACAAGAAAAGCAAAAAAATTCATCCTCTTGTCTATAACTTATTTGCGGCTTATTATACTTTATTGAATTTTAGGTCCTAAGGAACTCAATGGAATAACATAAGTGTATTGGTTAAATCCGTTTTGGTCCGAATGCTTTCTGGGCCCGCTCTACTGAGACCTGTCAGGATATAGGTAGAGCGGCGTACTTAGGGTACCTGACTGGGCTATGTCGATAGAGCACTCCGGACCTGTCATTGGCTTTTGGTTTTTAGGTGAGTAGACCGTCTAACAGTACTAGAACCCACAAGGAGATTACCAATACAACTTATATATCACACGAATATCCAGGACTAAACTTCAAAGGGCCTGCACAACATTGCTATAAATGAGAAGGAAAAGATGATAAAAGTAACGAGCTTGTAAAAAAATAATGCACGTGGAGTCTGCATTCACACAAAAATGTATTTCATTATAGGTTTGTCGGTACCCAGCAGACCGGGTACCCTCGCACATAGGATGAAGACACTAGGGCAAGTCCGGCAGCACCATGTATCTAGAAGTTGTCGAGGTCTTAGCCTCCCTCAGGATCCAGCCCCTGTGCCGCCACGTGGGGCACGAAGGATGGGATAAAGGTCCCCAGGGGAGATAACCTCCCAAGGCGCCACGTGTTGAGGAGAGACCCGCACAACCTCAGTGGAGAAGCTCCAGCGCCTCCACGAAGCCTGGAGCGCAGACCAAGCGCCCTCCCTCTTAGGAGAGAGCGGAGCTGCCACGTGCCCTGGGGAGCCCCAGAGCTGCCATGTGTCACAAAGGACTAGGGCTAGCCTCCCCGGCAAGGACCTGCACCGGCACTGCCACATGTCTCACAGCACCCCAAGACGGTAAGGTGCGGGAATTAAGAGCTAGAGTGCTCCACCCAGGGCATGCATTGAAGGACCGCACCCACCTCTGACACACGACGTGGAGCATGCCAATGGTCAGAAGATCGCTATGACTAATCACATCACAGTGAAGGCGTTGCAGGCCTATCCCACTTTGCCAAGTGGGTAGGTTGCGGCATCAAGATGGGCTGATGGGACACCATCTGCCACCGTCAGCAATGGCGCATGGGCTACTGACAAGGAAGGCAGCAACACAGCAAGTCTCCACCAACACGCTCAGAGAAGCTTATACGGGAAGCCTTAGATCTTTTAGGATAAGATCGCCCGAGACCACCTGTCGAGCCCCGGGACCCCAGTTGTAAGGCATCCAGTCTTGACTATAAAAGGCCTGGACGACCACCAATACAAGGACCAGACTCTGAATCCTCGATACACACACATACGCATACACACTAACCAAGCAATACAATACACCGTGGAGTAGGGTGTTACGCTCCTTGCGGCCCGAACCACGTAAAAACAATTGTCTCATACTCTTCTCCTAGAACACTAGTTTGAGGCCTAAGCCCCGCCGAACAAGAACCTCCACGGGCTGCTCCTTAGCAGATCCGGGGGAAGTGTCGCATTGACCCTTCAACATTTGGCGCGCCAGGTAGGGGATTTTTCCCTCAAAAAAGTGGTAGCTCTTTCACCAACCATGGTGTTCATCAAGCTTGAAATTTGTGGAGAAATCAAGCCGCAAAGGGTCGACTATCGCGTCGAAGAACACGTCGAGAAGGAGTTCCAAAGGCCGGTGTGTACCGTAGAAACAGTGCACCAGGCCGTGAACCTAGACCTAAACAATGACCACGAGCGTCGCAAAGCACTCCACGTCATATGTGGAGGATCTTGGGAACCCGCTTCTAGGAGTGCGGTCAAGACCCTGCACCGAGCAATGGCTTCGTCAGCCTCTACGCATGACCTGGCGCTGCATCACAAATGGATGCAGATGGCGATCAGCTTCGACGCCTCAGACTGCCCCGAGAACATGGTGAGAGCCGGGTAGTTGCCCCTCCTCGTCGCCCCCACTATCGCCAACATGAAGTTTTATCATGTTCTGGTGGATGGTGGAGCCGGTCTCAACCTCATTAGTCGTGCGGCCTTCGACAAGCTGAAGATCCCCGTATCCAAGCTCGCCCCGACAAGATCGTTCTCAGGGGTAGGGCCAGAAAGTGTTACCCCGTATGGCTGCATCCACCTCCGGGTGACCCTAGGGACACCCGAGAACTCCAGGACGGAGAATATCCTATTCAACGTCGCGGAGGTGAGCCTCCCCTACCCATGCCATTATCGGTAGGCCAGTCCTGTACCGGTTCATTGCAGTAGCCCATTACGGCTACCTCGTCCTCAAAATGTCGACACCATCTGGTGTCCTCAAGATTTACGGAGATCGTGTTGCTGCCGTGATGGTCTTAGAAAAGCTTCGAACATTGGCAACTATCCCATCACCTATCTTGAGTGATGCCGAATCGTGTAAGCCTTCACCAGACCCACGCGCTCACAGCCGCGCCACTGCACCATGAGTGCAGCCCTCTGACGATGACGACATACTCATAAAGACAATCCAGATTGGCTCTAATGCGGCCCAGACCACCTGTATCGCAGGGAGTCTGGACGGCGAGCAGGAATCGGCACTCACTACCTTCCTGCAAGCCAACGTTGACGTCTTTGCTTGGCAACCGTCGCAGATGCCGGGCATCCCCAGGGAAGTGATTGAGCACCGTCTGAAGATCTACCCTAACGCACGGATGCAACAACAGAGGCCCTGTAAGCAGTCCATCGAGCGGGAGAACTTCATCCGCGAGGAGATCAAGAAGCTCCTAGAGGCTGGCTTCATACGGGAGGTCCACCATCCCAGATGGCTGGCCAATCCGGTTGTCCTCCCCAAAGCTGGTGGTAAGCTTCGGATGTGCATTGACTACACCAACCTCAACAAGGCATGTCCTAAAGATCCCTTCCCTCTCCCTAGAATTGATCAAATCATAGATTCAACTTCAGGGTGCGATATGTTGTGCTTTCTAGATGCATACTCAGGGTTCCACCAAATCCCAATGTCTCGAGAAGACGAATAGCATACCACATTTATAACCATAGATGGCCTTTACTGCTATGTCTCCATGCCTTACGGTCTTAAGAATGCCCTCCCCACCTTTGAACGAGCTATTCATAAAACATTCAGGGACCTCATTCGGGGCCTAGTAGAGGTATATGTCGATGATATTGTAGTAAAAATCCAGTCGCATACATCATTACTAGAGAACCTCGCCCTAGTCTTTGATAGATTGTGAACCACACGCACGAAGCTCAATCCCGACAAATGTGTGCTCGGAGTCAAAGTTGGGAAGCTCCTCGGTTTCTTGGTCTCACACCGAGGGATGGAGGCCAACCCATAGAAGATCAAAGAGGTAGAGCTGATGCGGCCCCCAGCCCGCATCAAGGATGTACAGAAGCTTGCAGGGTGTTTGGCAGCGCTCAGTCGGTTTATCTCTAGGCTGGCTGAGCAGGCCCTTCCGTTCTTCAAGCTCCTGCACCAATTGGGACCGTTCGTCTGGACCGAAGAAGCAGAGAAGGCGTTTCGCGAGCTAAAGCAGCAGCTAACAACGCTGCCGATAAATCTGGCACCAGTGCTCAGGGAGCCCCTGTACCTCTACATCGCCGCCACAACAGAAGTGGTAAGCATGGTTTTGGTTGCAGAGCGGGCCAGTCACCAGCTACACCGGCAAAAGGAAGGGGCCCCTACATATGATTCTGAGCCTTAGGGCTTGGAACTCGCAGGGGGCCCCAACGACAGAGGAGCCTCTGGGTTCCAGCCCCTAGAGGACGTTCGGGTCCCCCGAGGGGGCCCCAGAGCCCAAGGAGCCTCTGGGTCCCAGCCCCCAGAGGACGTTCGGGTCCCCCGAGGGGGCCCCGGAGCCCAAGGAGCCTCTGGGTCCCAATCCTCAGAGGACGTCTGGGTCCCACGAGGGTGCCCCAGAGCCCAAGGAGCCTATGGGTACCAGCCCCCAGAGGACGTCCGGGTCCCCCGAGGGGGCCCTGGAGCCCAACGAGCCTATGGGTACCAGCCCCCAAAGGATGCTCGGGTCCCCTGAGGGGGCCCCGGAGCCCAAGGAGCCTCTAGGTCCCAACCCCCAGAGGACGTCCGAGTCCCCCGAGGGGGTCTCGGAGCCCAAGGAGCCTCTGAGTCCCAGCCCCCAAAGGACGTTCAGGTCCCCCGAGGGGGCCCTGGAGCCCAAGGAGCCTTTGGGTCCCTGCCCCCAGAGGACGTCCGGGTCCCCCGAGGGGGCCCCGGAGCCAAAGGAGCCTCTGGGTCCCAGCCCCCAGAGGACGTTCGGGTCCCCCTAGGGGGCCCCGGAGCCCAAGGAGCCTCTGGGTCCTAGCCCCTAGAGGACATCCGGGTCCCCCTAGGGGGCCCCAGAGACCAAGGAGCCTTTGGGTCCCAGCCCCCAGAGGATGACCGAGTCCCCCTGGGGGGCCCGAAGATTTTGGGCCCCAGCCCCCAAAGGAAGCACCAGGCCCAGGAGACAAGAAATCGTTGGACCTAAAGCAGAAGGAAAAAAGATGAGCCGGATTCCCCGGAAAAGTTCCGAACCATCCAACACCCGATCTACTACATCAGCGAAGTCCTGCATGAGGCAAAGACAAGATACCTCGAAGTGCACAAGCTGCTCTATGTGGTGTTAATCGCATAGAGGAAGCTCCGCCAATATTTTCAGGCACCCCAAATATCAGTGTTGACTTCGTTCCCACTGGGAGCGGTGCTGCGCAGCCCAAACGCAACCGGCAACATTGCCAAGTGGGCGTTTGAATTAGTGGAGTTCGAAATTGATTTCTTGCCACGACATGCAATCAAGAGCCAAGCTCTGGCGGACTTCGTTGCTGAATGGACCCCCTCACCGAGGAACCCCAGGGGGGCGGGAGATCAGTGAACCAGAGCCCAGGGCTCCGGTACTTACCAGACCTCACTGGACACTCTTCTTCGATGGATCCTCAAGGAAGCTAGGGTTTGGAGTCGGGTGTTGCTCACCTCATCAACAGGTGAGCAGTCCAAGTACGCAGTGCGCCTCGACTTCAAGACCACCAACAACATGGCGGAGTACGAAGCCCTCATCTTCGGGCTCACAGTTGCGCGAGGTCTTGGTGTCCAGCAGATGCTGGTCAAGGGAGACTCCTAGATGATCATCAAGCAAGTACGGGGGGGTGCTGCTGCAACGACTCGCAGCTTGTGGCATATCTGATACATGTCAAGAAGCTAGAAGCTGGGTTCGAGGCCTTGAATCTCTGCCATGTGTCACACGAAGACAACTCCGTCTCTGATGTCCTATCAACCATGGCATCCACAGGAGCCCCATTCCAAAAGGGGTCTTCAACAGGAGGTTGGTGCGGCCGACCGTTAGGCTAGTAGGGCCTAATGAAGAAGGTGAGCCCAGCTCCACGGAGCTGGCAACCACGGCAGCCCTGCGACCATGGGGGCCACCAAGGTTCTTGAGCGTCACCAGGGATCCCCAATCACCTGGCACCCGAGATCTGGAAGTCCAGGATAGTCCCGATGCGTGGATCACAGAGGTCTGAGACTACCTAAAGGACAATCTCCTCCCGGAGGACCCAGCATCTGCTGAGAGGATTGCGAGGATGGCGAGACACTACGTGCTGATAGAAGGTGATCTCTGCCGACGTGGTGCCAACGGCGTACTGCTATGATGCATAACCCGACAGGAAGGCTGTGACTTGCTCGCAGAAATCCACGAAGGAGAGTGTGGGAATCACGCGGCCTCCCGCACGCTTGTTGGCAAAGCCTTCTGGCATGGTTTCTACTGGCCAACAGCACTGCAAGACATCGTCAAACTAGTCAAGAAGTGCAAGGCGTGCCAGTTTCATGCCAAGCAAATCCACATCCCTGCACAGTCACTGCAGATGATCCCGCCCTCTTGGCCTTTCGCGGTTTGGGGGCTGGATATCCTGGGACCCTTCCCCAGGGCAGTCGGAGGGTACCGGTTCCTCTAAGTCGCAATAGATAAGTGCACCAAGTGGCCGGAGGCAGCCCAAGTAATCAACATCAACAAGGAGTCCGTAGTCAAATTCATCAAGTCAATTGTCTACAGGTTCGGGGTCCCGAATAGGATCATAATCGATAATGGGACCTAGTTCATCATTGTAGTTGTCGGTACCCCGCAGACCGGGTACCCCTGCGCACAAGGAGAAAACGGCTAAGGACTCGGCCTCTACTAAAGAGGCCAAATCCGAGGCTGCCACGTCGTGGAGGGAAGGACCAGATCCTACCTCTCCGCCGGGGCAGGCTCCCGGGTTGCCGCGTGGCCGGCTGAACTGGACCCTCGCCTCCCCGCTGAGGCGGGCTTCGGGGCTGCCACGTGGCCAATCGGAACCTCGGGGCCAGGCCTGCTTCCTTGCAGGGAAAGGCACCAGAACTACCACGTGGCCAGCAGGGCTGAGCCTCCACCCCTCCACAGGGGTGGGCTCCGGATGCGCCACGTGGCCATTACCATCGAGTGCTCGACTCCCCACAGAGGCAGGCTCCGGTGCAACCACGTGGCAGATGGCCAACTCAGTGCGGTAGGAGACCGCAGTAAAGGAAGGTGTGCACCGCTCAAAGATGCATTAAAGTACGCGCGCCTTCCCCAGGCGAAGCGGAGTCGCGCATGCGTAAGTCAAGGCTCCAGTGTCCTGTCTTGTCCAAGTAGCCGGTACAGACCCACACTGCAAGACGGATGAATGGGCCGCAAGGACAAGACGGGCGGGACGTGCACCGCCATCATGACCAACTATGTGTAGCCCTGGCGCACGACGCGGCGGGACGGCGCATTGACGCCCTTAACAAATGGAAGTAGATAGCATTTAATCCTAGATCTTGTATAGGATTTGGCTCTCCCCGGGACCACCTGTCGGGCCCTGGGGCCCACCTTGTGACTGCAGAGTCCTTGAACTATAAAAGGACTCGGCAGACAACCTTGGAAGGGGATCGAAAAATCAGACTAAGACTCATACACGCTCAAGCAAGGCAATACACAAACACTCCCGTGGACGTAGGGTGTTATGATCCGGCGGCCCGAACCACGTAAAACCCTCTGTGTTCACCATCCTGCTGCGCTCAATCTCCTGGGAATAGCCCCCGTGAATCCAAAGAACCTCCGCGGGCTGCTCTCTAAGTAGGTCTGGGGGAAGTGTCGTTTAAGACCTTCGGCAGCAGCTTTCAAGGATTACTGTGAAGACCTTGGTGTCCAAGTTTGTTATGCTTTTGTGGCTCACCCAAAGAGCAACAAACAAGTCGAAAGGGCCAACGCTGAGATCCTCAGGGGCCTCAAGACACACACATATAACAGCCTGGATAAGCATGGTGCCAAGTGCGTCGACAAGGTCCCCTGTGCACTATGGCAAGCCGAACGTCACCTAGCCGCGCTATAGGAGAAACGTCTTCCTTTCTGGTACATGGGGTCGAGGCCGTCCTCCCCCTAGAGATCGATGTGGACTCGTTCAGAGTCCGAGCGTTCAATGAAGCCTCGCAGGACTAGCTCCGACGAGAAGACGTCGACCTCATCAACGAAGCAAGGAGGCACGCCACCATCCGAAAAGCATGTTACCGACAGGCGCTAAGGCGCTATCAAGAGCGGTTCGTGCAGAGTAGAGAGCTCAAGATAGGTGACCTGGTGTTGCGGCGCATACTCTCTCGAGAAGGGTCGCACAAACTTTCCCCAAGCTGGGAAGGCCCCTTCCAAGTGATACAAGTACCCTGTCCTGGGTGTGTCTGCCTCGCCACGGAAGAAGGAGAGCCCCTCCCCAACCCTTGGAACATAGAACACCTCTGTAAGTTCTATCCCTAAGATTGAATGTAGGACAGTGTAGGAATGTCATGGTACCAGGAAACGGCATATAGGACAACCAAGCTCTGGGGGGGGGGACAGGTCCAGAGTGTTCAGCCGTTTAGCATGGTCCTGTGCCCTAAGCATGAACACTTTACCTCCCTTACCAACTGGAGTGGGTCGTTTCCTGTTGTAAAGTCAATTCACTCCTATGAACACCAATGATAAGGAAATCAGTGTCTTACCATATGCTTCCTCTTATGCTCACTTACGTTAACCTGTTAATTTTTTGATCACTCAGACTAGACTCGTCTTCCGTACATCGCCTTCGTGTATTTGGTAAAATATTTTCTGTATCGCCCCTAGTAGAGTCATGCAACCCTGGTGAATGTATTTGAGGTACCTACAAGGTGTCTTGGAACCTCGTGGCTCCCTCTTATTTGGGGCTTTGTGGTGCCAAATGATTCCCTACGAATGGCAATGCCGAGCTGGAGGTCCAGAGCGCACAGCATGCTTAGATTGGTCTTGTACCCTAAGAGTGTGTGTTTTGCCTCCCAGTGCTGCAGCTAAGTACCAGGGAGCCAGGACGCTCAAACCCCGAATAAGGAGGAAGCCAGACCCTGAGCGCCAATGCACAGAATTACCCAAATCCCGTGAACCAAACCCAAAACTATAAGACATGACTATACTTAAGATAGGAAAATATCACCAGCGAGCAAAACAATATGCGCCTCCATTATGTGTGCAGGACATACACAGCATGGTACAACGGAACATCTAGCTCTGGCAACTCCCAGGGGGCCAGCCATCAACGTACCTACAAAAATTGCGGGCGACGCTGGAGCATCCAGTTCTGACACCTCCCAAGGGGCCTGCTGTCGACATCCCAGAACGTCAGCGACAGCACCAAGCGTGAATTAGTGTGTAAACTCTCCTGCCCCGCACTTGTTGCTAATAGGTTTCTCTTGTGATAGCCTGTACACCAGGGGCCTACTGTTGACGCCTACACGGAGATGGTGGACGATGCCGGAGCATCCAGCTCTGACACCTCTCAAGGGGCCTGCCGTCGACGTCTACATGGAGATGGTGGACAATGTCGGAGCATCCAGTTCTGACACCTCCCAAGGGGCCTGCAATCGACGTCCCAGAACGTCAACGACAGCACCAAGTGTGAAGTAGTGAGTAAACTCTCCTGCTCCGCACTTGTTGCTAATAGGTTTCTCTTGCGATAGCGTGTACACCAGGGGCCTGCCGTCGACGTCTACACAGAGATGGTGGACGACGTCGGAGCATCCAACTCCAGCACCTCCCAAGGGGCCTGCTGTTGATGCCTACACAGAGATGGTGGAAGACACCGTAGCATCCAGCTTTGGCACCTCCCAAGGGGCCAGCTGTCGACGTACCTACGAAGATGGTGGGCGACGCCAGAGCATCCAGTTCTGTCACCTCCCAAGGGGCCTGCAGTCGACGTCCCAGAACGTCAGCGACAGCACCAAGCGCGAATTAGTGAGTAAACTCTTCTGCCCCGCACTTGTTGCTAATAGGTTTCTCTTGCGATAGCCTATACACCAGGGGTCTGCCGTTGACGCCTACACGGAGATGGTGAACGACGTCGGAGCATCCAGCTCTGGCACCTCCCAAGGGGCCTGCCGTCGACGTCTACACGGAGATTGTGGACGACGCCGGAGCATCCAGCTCCGACACCTCTCAAGGGGCCTGCAATCGACGTCCCAGAACGTCAGCAACAGCACCAAGCGCGAATTAGGGTCTACCATTGGCGCCTACACGAAGATGGTGGACGACGTTGGAGCATCCAGCTCCGGCACCCCCCAAGGGGCCTGTCGTCGACGTCTACACAGAGATGGTAGACGACACCGAAGCATCCAGCTCCGGCACCTCCCAAGGGGCTTGCCGTCAACGTCTACACAAAGATGGTGGACAACGCCAGAGCATCCATCTCTAGCACCTCCCAAGGGGCCATCCATTGATGCCTACACGTAGATGGTGGACGACATCGGAGCATCCAGCTCCGGCACCTCCCAAGGGGCCTGCTGTCGATGACTTCATGACAATGGTGGACGATGCCGGAGAATCCAGCTCCGGCACCTCCCAGAGGGACCATCGTCCATGTTTCTACGCAGATGGTCAGCGACGCCGGAGCATCCAGCTCCGGCACCTCCCAGAGGGACCATCGTCCATGTTTTTACGCAGATGGTCAGCGACGCCGGAGCATCCAGCTCCGACACCTCCCAGGGGGCCCGCCGTCAACGTTTCTACACAGATGGTGAGCGAAGCCGGAGCATCCAGCCCTGGCACCTCCCAGGGGACCAGCCGTCGACGTACCTACGAAGATGGTGGGTGATGCCGGAGCATCCACCTCTGGCACCTCCCAAGGGGGCCGCCGTCGACGACAACACTCAGAAAAAGTTCGGCGCCCGTGAAAGGGGACACGCCGAAACCAGTCACTCAAGCTCCCCCAGCACGTTGGGGGCATGTCAAAGACACCCTGCATTCAAGTGGCAAGCGTACCCAACTATCTGGCCACACCTACCAAGGGGCCTCCCAGGGGGGTTCCGTAGGCAGGGCGTCACCTAGCGACGAACTGGCCATGTCAACTATCCATGTGTTGATCCCTCAAAGGCTAACGGCGTCAGCAAAGTCTCTTCAAAACCTTACACAAAAGAAGGAATTGGGGCAAATTTTTTGCAGGTGGCGACACGCCAACAGACAGAACAACATGAATTCAAATTCATAAACATTTATTTACACAAGGGGGTCATCCCTGGATAAAAAAAGCCTTGCGCCCAGGTGCTGACAACCTCAACTCCGCTGGAACGAAGAAGCAACCTCCCTGGCAAGGTCTTGGACTTCAGCCCTAACCTCATCCTCCCACTCATCAAAGGGACCTTTCTCCATAGGCTCCGGCGAGATCTGAGGGTACCAGTTTTGAAAGCACACCAAAACGTGGCAGGCCACCAGCTCAGCCAGCTCCTTTCCTTCGGCCTCTAGCCGCCTTGCAAGGACGGTGTTCACCGAACCCAATGATGAACAAAGGGACTCTAGGGCAGGAAGCAGCTGGGCCACTCCCTGAGATGGCTCCCCACGCGGCACGGGACCAAGGCCAAGGGGTTCCAGCACCACCCTAGCACAGGCCAGGAAATCCCGGACCCCTTGGGCCTCGGCCATATGGGAGACCTGGAGGCTCTCCGCCTCTCTGTGCGCAGCTTCCTCCCGGTCAGCAAGCTCCCGAGCACAACGCTCCAGATCGTACTCCCGGCGCTTGAGGGCGAGCTCTAGGTCTGCCAAAGCGCGGTGCTTCTCCTCCAGGCCCCAGGAAACCTCCACCTCCTTTGCCGCCAGCTCCCGTTTTGCATCAGCTACGACAACTTCGCGGCGGACCAGCTCCAGCCGTTGACCCTCTCACAACTTCAGGCGGGCGTCGGCAGCAGCGTGGGCCTTCAAATCCTTCACCTCAAGCTCTTTGTTCTTGGTGTCAACCAGCTTCACCAAGTGCCGCTCCTCCGCAAGCCGATCCAACTCTCGAGCGAAAGCAACCTGCGTCTGGTGCAATATGGACTGAGCAGTGGCAATAGCGTCGGCGAAAGGGATTGGCTCTGACCGTCGTCACCAACGGTTGCCCCCCAGATCCTCCTACCAATGTCGTAGCAGACGCTAGCCCTCTGGAACCAGAAGCTTCACAGGAACCAAGGACCACTGTGCCGCAGCCCGACACTGAAGTCCCCCTGCACTGCAGGCGTATCGCCGACAGCCGGTGGCGGGTCGCCGTGCTGCGAGTCAATGACGTCAGACGTCGGCACCGCTTGAACAACCAGCGAGTCAGCCCCACCAAGGGAGGCATCCATGACCAAAGTAGCCCCCTCCGCACCAGGCACCTCCCCGCACGGCACCTCTGCACCGGACACCTCCTCGCCTAGCACCTCCGCACCAGGCACCTCCTCGCTCGGCACCTCCGCACCGGACACCTCCTCGCTTGGCACCTCTTCGTCTAGCACTCCCACGCCAGGCACCACCTCTGCCTCACCTGCCTCAATGGACAGGGGCGCAGGGCCATCAGCAGAACCTAAGGCCGACACACCTTCAGGCGTAGGAGGCGACGCGACAGACCTCGCTCTGGTATCGAGAAGGGCGTGGGCTATCAGGCCTAATCCTGGAAGTGCCAGGGGCACCAAGTTGGTCGACGAAGCCTTGAGAAATCGAGAGAAAGATCCATAAAAAACAAAATAGGTAAGGAGAGAAATAACAGAGGGAAGAAGCCGCGACTTATCGGTGAGCCGGTCCACTCCAGTGACCCTGGCCTATCGCCCCGCGTGATGGACCGAGGTCGCTGGGACCTAACGACAGGCCTGGTGCCACTATCGCTGGTATCGACTCCTGGTCAACCCTTGCCGATGTCAGCCCAGGCTCCTCAGCACCCCCTCCGGAACCAGGGCCACTGTTGGAGTCAGATGCTAAATCTACGATAGGAGCTTTGGCCCTGTCAGTTCCCTGATTACGGGAGATGGGAGTATTGTCCCCCCAAAATAGCTTCCTCTTCCTCGGCATAGAAGTAGTAGAGCCCGCGACCAGCGTGCGGGAGCGCTTCCTCGGCCCCAGAGCCAGAGCCGGCTGGCTGACCTCTATCCTACTGGAAGTAATTGAGGGCTCTGCCTCCTCCCTTGCCGAAGGACGCAAGGAAGACCCCGACCTTGGATGCGAAGCTTCACGGCACTGCCTTAGGACTGCAGAGGCACCGGCTGTATCTTCAGAATGCACGCACGTGAGGCCAAACACGTTGACCTTCGGCATTGAGCTATGCAGCTCAGCCCTCACGTTAGTGGTCATATGGAGCGACTGCCAGTCATTCGGAATGGAAACATGCTCATCATCAACAACGTCAGAAGTCACTGTTTTCAGCATCTCCTCCAGCATCTTGAGAGTTGGGGTGTCTGGGCCCAGTCGGCAATCGTCATACTCGCCGTTGTAGACCCGGTGAAATACAGACGCCACTAGAGAGGGGCGGTACTGCGGATCAAGAAGTCTGCTAACACCATCATCGAGGTCAAGCTCTTGCTACCCAGAAACCGAATCCTCCTCTGCGCGGGCCTGTATTCTGCTGGCAAGTCGTGGGATGCCTCCCATGTGGTGGGGTCAGAGCCTGGACCGCCGGAGGGCATCTTCAGCAAGGGATGAGGGTCTGTCCTCACAATCGCCCAGTCTTCCCTTCAGCCGCTACATTTGCCTCCTTTGATGAGGTGATGTAACCTCAGGAGTTATGATCCCGGTGGCGGAAGTAGTAGGCCCCCACTTGAGTTGTCGTGCTCCTTCCATTCGTCCTCATCACGAAGAAATGTCGGAACAACTCCACCGTGGCTGGACAGCCCACGAACGCCTCGCATAGGTGGACGAACACAACCACCAAGGCGATTGAGTTCGATGACAGATGATGAAGTTGCAGCCCGTACACCCCCAGCACAGCAAGAAAGAACCTTGACACCGGAAGTGCAAGCCTAGCAGTGGTGTAGGCAACAAAGAGAAGAGTCTCGTCTTCATGCAGATCCCAAAGATCAGGAGATCCGCAGCGGAGCATCCACCCGCACTATGTAGCTGCCCAACCAAGGAGCCGCCTCATCGGCACCAGCTCTTTGGCCGATCGGAAGTGGGAAGGAGGCAGCAGGGAAGCAATTGTGGCGGGCTAAGGTGAGAGCCTTGGCAAAAGAGGTGAAGGAGGTTCAGATGCTCGAGAAAGAAGCCGAAAATTATGGTTGTAGAGTTTCAGTAAGGAAAGAACCGTTCCCTCTAAACAGACCTCGAGTACCCCGAGCGAAGGATCTGACCGCACCACCCAGCACGGCTGTATCCACGATAAACGAGTCCTATGTCCCCACTCAGACGCACTGGCCCAGTTAGTCAGCCGCTTGGGGAAGCCGCTGAGGCATCTCCCTCGATCACGGAGCGAGAAAAAGTGCTATAAGCTGCCTCGACGACCACCACAATTAAAGGTACCGCAGAGGACAGAGATATTATAGCAAGCAAAGATCCCTTCGCCAAAGCCACTCAAACCGGAAGAGGACGCATGGTGATAATTGGTAGAAGCGCCCATCGCTTCAGCTATCCAAGATAGAATTCAAAGCCCAGTACGGGAAAACAGGGAAATGGCCCCACCTTTGGGCTCCCCATCTTGCCCTAAGGTGTACTCAGGGGCCACTGTCAGTATCCAGCAGATCGGGTACCCTCGCACATATGATGAAGACACCAGGGCAAGTCAGGCAGCGCCATGTATCTAGAAGTTGTCGAGATCTTAGCCTCCCTCAGGATCCAGCCCCAGTGTCGCCACGTGGGGCACGAAGGATGGGATAAAGGTCCCCAGGGGAGATAACCTCCCAAGGCGCCATGTGTTGAGGAAAGACTCGCACAACCTCAGTGGAGAAGCTCCAGGTCCGCCACGAAGCCAGGAGCGTCGGACCAAGCGCCCTCCCTCTGAGGAGAGAGCGGAGCTGCCATGTGTCTTGGTGGGCCCCGGAGCTGCCACGTGTCATGAAGGACCAGGGCTAGCCTCCCCGGTAAGGACCTGCACTGGCACTTCCACGTGTCTCGCAGCACCCCAAGACGGTAAGGTGCAGGAAATAAGAGCTTGAGCGCTCCACCCAAGGCACGCATTGAAGGACCGCACCCACCTCCGACACACGACGCGGAGCACGCCAACGGTCAGAAGACCGCTACGACTAATCACATCACAGTGAAGGCGTTGCAGACCTATCCCACTTGGCCAAGTGGGTAGGTTGCGGCAACAAGACGGGCTAACGGGACACCATCAGCCACCGTCAGCAACAGCGCATGGGCTACTGACAAGGAAGGCGGCAAGACAGTGAGTCTCCACCAACACACTCAGAGAAGCTTATACGGGAAGCCTTAGATCTTCTAGGATAAGATTGCTCCAGGACCACCTGTCGGGCCCCGGGACCCCACTTGTAAGGCGTCCAGTCTTGACTATAAAATGCCTGGATGACCACCAATACAAGGACCAGACTCAGAATCCCTGATACACACACATACGCATACGCACTCACCAAGCAATACAATCCACCATGGAGTAGGGTGTTACGCTCCTTGCGGCCCGAACCACGTAAAAACAACTGTCTCATACTCTTCCGCTAGAACACTAGTTTGAGGCCTAAGCCCTGGCGAACAAGAACCTCCGCGGACTGCTCCTTAGCAGATCCGGGGGAAGTGTCGCATTGACCCTTCGACAAGGTCCAAATAACAGGGGAGGCAAGGAGACACTTAAAGTACGGAATTAAGTTAAGTGTGCTATTCATCTTGTTCTAACCCAGGGAAGGTAAAGACAAACTTAAAGTACAATGACCAAGTTAAATGTGCCTTTTAACTAGGACCTACCCAGCTCTGTTCATAGACTCTATAAGTTACATTATGTGTAAATACAAACTCACCTCCATGAAACTAAGCGTAAAACTTATGGAGGTGCTCGATGTTCCATGGATTGGGAAGCGGGGTCCCATCCTCTCTTGCCAATCAGACGCATGCGGGGCAGGAAACTATAATCACTCGGAAGGGACCTTCCCAGCTGGGGGAGCATTTGTTCATCCCTTCACGAGTTAAAATTCTCTGTAGCACCAGATCGCCTTATTGTAGCTGTCAGTTGGGCACATGCCTTTGGTGACAGCACCTGAGTGCCAAGCGGTATCGTGCATTCCGAACAGCTGCTTGGCACCTTCCCTCATTGACGAGATCCAGGTCTTCACGCTGGAGCTTGTCCTGTGCGGCTTCGTCAAAGGTCCGTACTCGGGGTGACGCCATGGTGATTTCCAGAGGAAGGACTGCTTCAGCTCCGTACACCAAAAAGAAAGTTGTCTCTCCAGTAGCCTAACTAGGTGTTGTCCTACATGCCCGCGGAGTGGATGGGAGTTCTTCAATCCAGTTGGCGTCGTGTTTCTTCAAGTGCTCATATGTGCGCGTCTTGAGTCCCTTGAGTACCTCTGTGTTTGCTCTCTCAGCTTGGCCATTGCTTGCTGAGATACTGATGCGTAGCTTACTTGTATGCCGAGATCTTTGTAGTACTCTTGAAAGGCTTCACTTGTTAATTGGGTTCTGTTGTCAGTAATGACTCTGTTCGGAACTCTAAATCTGCAGATAATGGACTTCAAGAACTTGATTGCAGATTTCTTGTTGATTGTCACAACTGGAGCACATTCTGGCCACTTTGTGAACTTGTCGATGGTGACATACAAGAACCTGTAACCTCCGATGGATTTTGAGAAAGGTCCCAAAATGTACATCCCCCACACAGCGAATGGCCACGTGGGAGGTATCATCTGTAGTGACTGAGCTGGTGTATGAATCTATTTTGCATGAAACTAGCATGCTTCACACTTCTTTACCAACTCGACTGCATTCTGGAGTGTTGTAGGCCAATAAAAACCATGTTGAAAGGCCTTACCGACCAACATTCGGGATGATGCGTGATTCCCACACTCGCCTCAATGGATCTCCGCGAGTAGCTCGCGGCCTTCTTCCCGGTAAATGCACCGCATTAGAGCACCGTTGGCACCACGTCGGTAGAGACCCCCTTCTACCAACGTGTATCTTTTAGCCAATCTGATGACTTGCTCAGCGGAAGTACCATCTTCAGGGAGGATGTTGTCCTTCAAGTAGCTCCGGATCTCTGAGATCCATGCATCGGAGCTAACTTGAGCTTCTGGATCTTGCGCGCTGGGTTGCTCGGAGCTTTCTGCAGCGCCTACAATCCTTGGTGGGCGCCATGGTAACAGGGCCACCAGAACTGCCAGCTTCGAGATACTAGCCTCGCCACCATCACTCAGTTCGGCGGGCTGAGCGGCTGGTGATGACAATCTCCCAAAAACCCCGTCGGGTGCTTGAGCTCCGGTTGAAACCTTTATCGAGAGGTTGTTGGCTTCAGCGTTTTTGAGACGCTAGATATAGTGGAGATCAAGGATGTAGAAGTCCTTCTGCAGCTTCTGGACTTGAAGTAGATATGCATCAAGCTGAGGGTTGTTGCAACTACATTCACCTTTGACTTGTTAATAATGAGTTGCGAGTCACCCTTCACCAGCAACTGTCTGACGCCATATGATAGCGCCACCTTGAGTCCATAGATGAGAGTTTCATACCCTGCCATGTTGTTGGTTGCCTTGAAGTCAAGACGCACCATGTACTTGACCTCCTCTCCGGTTGGAGCGAGGAGAAGTATTCTAGCTTCGGCCCCCTGCTTCTGCATGGAGCCATCGAAATAGAGAGTCCAATAAGGCTCAGTAAAGACTGAGACCTTTCGTTCTGACTTCTGCTCATTGGGACCCTCCAGACTTGATGAAGATGGAGTCAATTCTGCCATAAAGTCCGCCAACACTTGACTCTTGATCGCATGTCGGGCCGGAATTCGAGATCGAATTTTGCCAACTCCGTTGTCCACTTGGCGATATTTCCCATAGCATTGGGATTGTGTAAAATAGCACGCAATGGATAAGAGGTTACCACTGATCTATTGTGGGCTTGGAAGTAATGACGAAGCTTACTTGAGGCAATAAGAACTGCATATAGTAGTTTATGCACCTGAATGTATCGAGTCTTGGTGTCGTGGAGTACTTCGCTGATGAAGTACACCGGCTGCTGAACAGTCTGGACCTTTTCAGTGTGGTTTGGAGCTTCCTCTTCTCAACCCAGATCCTCCCAGAAGGGTCCGGAGCTTCTTCTTGTTCAGCTCGGACCTTCCCGGAGGGGTCCAGACCTTCTTCTTGAACTGCAGGAACTTCCTCGCTTGAGAGAGGATGATCCGCAAGCATCTTGCCTTTAGGATCCGTGCCTGGGGGCTAGGACCTTGTCGGTACCCTAAAAACCGTACACCCCCTGAGGTTACAAAGATCTCGAAGGAAGGTCGTCTACTTGGATTGAAGACTCTCGGAGGCCCACTTGTCAGACATGACCGGACCTGCTTCTCCAACATGGTTAATACCTAGGTCGCCACGTGTACTGCCAAACCAGAGCTACCGCCTACAAGGGGGAAGCTCCGGGCTAGGTACCGAAACGGCACCTCCGGACTTAACCCCTGACCGAGAGAAGCTCCGGACTTGACACGTGTCTAATAGCCCCGGAGCTACTTGCTTCCCACAGCAAGCTCCGGAGCTGCCACGTGTCAAATCGTCGGACCTGCCAGCCTCTAACCTCCGGAAGACCTTGTAACAGCTCCGGATCTTCAAAGGAGAGCCAAGGACTTCAAAACCCGATTAAATGTCATTAATGCCATATTAATGACACTTAAACGGACGATCTTAACACCAGTAACGGCACTGTCGGAGCCCGTTACAGGATCATTAACAACAATTAATCGTGTATCAATACTAGTAACCGCCGGGGCCACATGTCGGGCCAGGCTAGCTTGTAACGGTCTGTCCTTGTACTATAAAAGGACAGACTGATGATACACGCGTGGACAGACGTTCACAGACGTGGACAGACGTTCACAGAGGTGAACAAGCGATCATACGTGACAAGCTAATACAACACCAACACACCCGTTGAGTAGGGTATTACGCTCAGGTGGCCCGAACCACGTAAATCCTCGTGTCTCCTGTGTTAAACTACAATTCACCTTCTTGAGTGTCCGCACGCCCACACCGAACCACAAACTCCTTCAACACTTTAGTAGTGTCAGGAGATCTGCCGACTCCAACAGTCGACAGTTGGCACGCCAGGTAGGGGCGCCTGAGATTTTCGAGAATGGTGAACTCCGCGGCTGGATCATCCAACGGCCAACCTGCTGCTCAGGCTGTTGGGGGCAATCCCTCCAACAGGCAGCCACCAGCAGGAGCCTCAGCACCAGCAGGAGCCACACTCCCACCACCACCATCTTCTCCGGCAAATCGTGCTGGGCAACGTGATGGTGCACCGGCGTCACTTACTGCGTCGGCAAGTCATGACAACCCGGAACATGCGCTCCATGTAGCGCGAGCTCTTCTTCAACGTCCATCACCTCCGGATGCATCTCGAGATGCAATGGAGCAGTGGAGGGCCGATGTGGAGCATTTGGTCGCAGCAGCGGCCGAACGCCTCAACAACCAGGATCCTCCTCCTTCAGGACGGGCCCCGTCGCAGCGGCGGACTTTGTCAGGTAGACTTGGTCCGCACGTCTCCAACAACAGGAGATGATCTGCGTCACAACAGGTGACGTCGTTGCCCTCTGGGGCACGACGCACCCATACGGTATCCAGGCTTTCGACTCATGACCTCCGGGCGGAGCTTGATCGCCGATACCGCCAGCAGGATGGCCGTGTCCATATCGAGCGTGCTCGTGAAAGACGGTAAGCTCAGGACCTTTCTACTCTGGAAGGAGTAGGAGGAGGCTGTTCAGCCCTAGCCATGCACTTGCGCATGGTTAGATGGCCACAGAAGTTCCGGCCACACCTGCCGGAAAAATTCGACGGGACTGTCAACCCCGCCGAATTCTTTCAGATATACTCCACTGCAATCTTGGCAGCTGGAGGAAACGAGGTTGTAATGGCCAATTACTTTCCAGTGGCCTTAACTGGGACCGCTAGGTCCTGGTTTATGAGCCTTCCACCCAACTCTATCAACAGTTGGGAGGAGCTGTGCCGTCAGTTCACTGCCAACTTCGGGAGTTCATACACCCGACCAGGCACTGAACTGGACCTTTTTGCGGTCGTGCAAAAAGGGGGAGAATCTTTGCGGTCCTTCATCCAGAGGTTCTCTCAGGTACGCAACACAATCCCTTCTATCTCAAGAACTTCTGTCATTGTGGCATTCAGACAGGGCGTACGGGATAAGAAGATGTTGGAGAAGCTGGCGATCAAAGAGATCACCAGCGTCACGAAACTCTTCAGCCTGGCAGACAAATGTGCCAGAGCTGCGGAGGGTCGTGAGATGCACTCCAAACCAACCTCGGAGGATCACAAGAAATACTCCAAAGAAGAAGCCGCTACCTCCGGGGGTGGCAAGAAGAAAAAGAAGACCAACGGCAAGAAGAAGCCGTCGGCCAGCACATCCAACGTTGCAGCTGCTGCAACTCCGGGTGGCTGGGGGCCACGCCCCGAGAAGCAACCTCGACCGTCTTCCGAAGATGGTGGCAAACCCAAAGTGTGGTGTCCCATTCACAAAACGGGCAGCCACGGTTTGGAAGACTGTCGGGAGGTCCAAAACCTTGTCGAGCGCTACAGCAAGCGCCGGGAAGGGTCCCCTTTCCGACAGAGGGAAGGAAAACAGAAGGTCGACGAAGCTCCGGCTGAAGAGGAGTTAGGGTTTAGGGATCCCAAAAAGGTCCTAAAGGCCGTCTACACCTTCGTCGACGATGACTCTGACGTCTCTGACAACGAGCGTCGGAATACTATGAACACCATTTTTGGTGGATCATGGGATATCACCTCCCGTCGTGTCATCAAGACTATGCGACAGGATATGGCCGCTGTAGCTCCTACAGCTAGACCGGAGCCACATCGAAAGTGGATGGATACAGCCATCACTTTTGATGCTTCGGACTGTCCTCGAAGCATGGTTGGAGCTGGACAGTTACCTTTGATGGTATCTCCCACCATCAATAACATCCAGCTCCATCATATTATGGTGGACGGAGGTTCGGGGCTGAACCTGATAAGCTTTGAAGCTTTTACCAAGCTTCAGCTCCGACCTTTGCATCTCCAGCCCTCTCGACCTTTCTCCGGAGTAGGTCCGGGGGCCATTACCCCACTCGGAGCTATAACTCTCCCCGTTACCTTCGGGACACGGGAGAAGTATCGCACCGAGAAGTTGGTCTTCGACGTCGCTCAGATCAACTTACCATTCAACGCCATCTTGGGTAGACCTGCCCTATACAAATTCATGGCAGCTGCTCATTATGGATACCTGGTGTTGAAGATGCCAACACCAGTAGGCGTTCTCCGGATCCGCGGAGATCGCACCGCTGGAGTAACTGCTCTGGAGGAGCTCCATGCACTCACAAGGCGCAAGAGGAGGACTCCAGACAGGAGCAAGCTCCGAAACCCCCGAGCATTCGTCAACGAGGCTCAACCTCTGCACCCCGTGTGCAACCAAGTGGCGACACCGACATTCCCGTCAAATTCGTCCAAATTGGTTCCGATGCCGCTCAAACCACCCGTATATCGGGAGGGTTGAACGACAAATAGGAACTCGCGCTCATCACTTTCCTCCGGGCTAATGTTGACGTGTTTGCCTGGCAACCGTCACAAATGCCTGGGATCCCCAGGGAAGTGATTGAGCACAATCTGAAGATTTACCCCGATGCTCGGCCTGTGCATCAGAAGCCTCGGAAGCAATCCGTAGAGCGGCAGAACTTCATCCGACAAGAAGTGAAGAAGTTGCTCGAAGCCGGATTCATCCGAGAAGTCTTCCATCCAAAATGGCTGGCAAACCCAGTCGTTGTGCCCAAGGCCGGCGGGAAGCTTCGGATGTGCATCGACTACACCACACTGAATAAGGCATGTCCAAAAGATCCATTCCCACTACCTAGAATAGATCAGATAGTGGATTCCACCTCCGGGTGTGAGTTACTGTGTTTCCTAGGCGCATATTCTGGGTATCATCAAATCAGGATGTCTAGGGAGGATGAAGAGCATACTTCATTCATCACAGTAGATAGATTGTACTTTTACACAACCATGCCATTTGGTCTCAAGAATGCAGCTTCAACTTTTGTACGAGCTATGTACAAATCTTTTGAAGAACTCATCAGAGACATAGTGGAAGTGTACGTCGATGATATCGTGGTCAAGGTCAAGAACAAGGACTCCGTCTTGGACACCTTGCAGGCTGTCTTCGACAAGCTGCGGGCCACCCGCACAAAGCTAAACCCAGACAAGTGTGTCTTCAGGGTTAGCTCCGGAAAACTTCTTGGTTTCCTGGTAAGTCACCGGGGCATAGAGGCTAATCCGGCGAAGATAAAAGCCATTGAAGACATGCGGCCACCAACCCGCATCAAAGACGTCCAAAAGTTAACTGGGTGTCTAGCAGCCCTCAGCCGGTTCATATCAAGACTGGCGGAATGGGCACTTCCCTTCTTCAAGTTGTTGAGGAAGTCCGGACCATTCCAATGGTCCGAAGAAGCAGAGAAGGCATTCCAGGAGCTGAAACAGTTCCTCACCACCCTACCAATTCTGGTAGCTCCGAACCCTGGTGATCCTTTGTTGCTTTACATTTCAGCTACTGACGAAGTCGTCAGTATGGTTCTGGTTGCAGAGAGACCGGAACTACCCCATACTCAGGAATCCAGACCCCTTCGGGAGGGTCCGGAGGTTCTTGAAAGTGAGTCTGGGTACCAGCTCCCAGATTCAAACCCACAAGAAGTCACTTCAGAAGACCCAGACCCCTCTGAGAGGGTCCAGGTCATTTCTAAAGAAGCTCCAGGTTCCTCCAGCCAGAACCCGGAGGTCCCCGAAGAGAATATGGACTCCTCCGACAGGGTCCAAATCAATGAAGAGGAAGCTCCGGATACCTCCGGGAGGGTCCGGACCATTCAACGCCTGGTATACTTCATCAGTGAAGTATTACATGATGCCAAGACTCTATACCTAGAGGTGCATAAGCTGCTTTATGCAGTTCTTACTGCCTCCAGGAAGCTTCGACACTACTTCCAAGCTCATAAAGTCTCGGTGGTGACCTCCTATCCACTTCGAGCGATCTTGCATAATCCCAATTCAACCGGGAATATTGCAAAGTGGGCAGCGGAATTGGCTGAATTTGATCTCGAATTCATTCCGAGGCAAGCAATCAAGAGTCAAGCGTTGGCAGATTTCGTGGCGGAATGGACTCCCTCTCCATCAAACCCTGGGGGCCCCAGTGAACAGAAGACGGTGCATCAAGCTCCAACCTTCACCGAGCCTCACTGGACCCTCTACTTCGATGGCTCCATGCAGAAGCAGGGGGCCGGAGCTGGAATCCTTCTCCTTGCACCGACTGGGGAAAAGGTGAAATACATGGTGCACCTTCACTTTAAGGCAACCAACAACATGGCGGAGTATGAAGCACTCATCTACAGACTAAAGGTGGCACTGTCATACGGTGTCAAGCAACTGTTGGTCAAAGGAGATTCACAGCTCATCATCAAGCAGGTGAAGGGTGAATGCTCCTGCAATAATCTCCAGCTAGCTGCTTACATCCTTGAAGTCCAGAGGCTTCAGAAGGACTTTGAAGTCCTAGACCTTCACCATGTTCAGCGTGCCCACAACGCTGAAGCCGACGAACTCTCGACGAAAGCGTCAATCGGAGCTCCGGCTCCTGAAGGAACTTTTGTCCGGAGATTGTCGAAACCCACAGTTCAGCCTGCCGAACTGAACGAAGGGGGCGAGATCAGCATCCCGAAGCTGATGGTCCTGATGGCCCTATTACCATGGCAGCCATCAAGGGTCGTAGGTGCTGCCGGAAGCTCCGAGCAACCCAGCACGCAAGACTCAAATGCTCAAGTCAGTTTCGATGCATGGATCTCGGAGATCCGGAACTACTTGAAAGACAACATCCTTCCTGACGATGATGTATCCGCTGACTGGGTAGTCAGATTGGCTAAAAGATACACGCTGGTAGAAGGGGATCTCTACCGGCGCGGTGCCAACGGCATCCTAATGCGGTGCATCACAAGGGAAGAAGGCTCCGAGCTCCTCGCATAAATCCATGGAGGCGAGTGTGGGAACCACGCATCTTCCCACACGCTGGTCGGAAAAGCCTTTCGGCATGGCTTCTACTGGCCTACAGCACTCCAGGATGCCACTAAGCTGGTGAAGAAATGCGAAGCATGCCAATTTCATGCAAAGCAAATTCATACACCGGCTCAGCCCTTACAAATGATACCTCCTACATGGCCCTTCGCTGTGTGGGGGATGGATATCTTGGGACCCTTCCCAAGAGCCGTCGGAGGTTACAAGTTCCTGTACGTCGCCATTGACAAGTTCACCAAGTGGCCGGAAGCAACTCCAGTTGTGACGATCAACAAGCAATCTACTATCAACTTTCTGCAATCCATTGTAAGCATATTCGGAGTCCCAAACAAGATCATCACTGATAATGGGTCTCAATTCACAAGCTCCGCATTCCAAGGATATTGCGAAGACCTCGGCATACAAGTTTGCTACGCCTCCGTAGCTCATCCAGCCAGCAATGGCCAAGCCGAGAGAGCAAATGCAGAAATCCTTAAAGGACTCAAAACGCGCACCTATGAGCGCTTGAAAAAGCACGGAGCCAACTGGATCGAAGAGCTTCCGCCCACTCTATGGGCCAACAGGACTTCTCCAAACTGGTCAACCGGAGAAACACCCTTCTTTCTGGTGTACGGAGCTGAAGCAATCTTTCCTCCGGAAATCACCTTGGGTTCGCTCCGGGTCCGGACCTTCGACGAAGCCGCGCAGGACCAACTCCGGCGTGAAGACCTAGACCTCCTCGAGGAGGGAAGGTGCCAAGTAGCTGTTCGGAATGCCCGATATCGCCAAGCTCTACGGCGTTATCACCAGCGGCATGTACACAACCGACAGCTCGAGGAAGGCGATCTGGTGCTACGGAGAATACTATCCAGAGAAGGGTTAAACAAACTCTCCCCCGGCTGGGAGGGGCCCTTTCGAGTGATCAAAGTATCCCGTCCCGGAAGCGTTCGCTTGGCTACCGAGGATGGGACACCTCTCCCAAATCCTTGGAACATCGAGCACCTCCGTAAGTTCTACACTTAATTCCACGGAGGTGAGTCTTGAGTAACTTGAGATGTATGTTATAGAGTCATTGTACAGAGTCGGGTAGTTCCTCCGGGAGAGCAGCCGGACCTTTCCCGAAAGGTCCGCAAAGCTCATGCATCACTTGTCATAGTCTCCGGACTAAAAGTGTGGCTAACTACTCTGGGTCAAACGAGAAACCAAACACACTTAGCCTAGTTCCGTACCCTAAGAGTGTACTTGTTTCCCCTGTACCCCGGACCTATAATGAAAGACATCTTCATGTGAAATAGACTCCACGTGCATTCATTTTGTGCAGGCTCGACATTTTTATTTTTCTCTTTCTTGTCTATAACAGAGACGTGCAATTCTTAAGAAATTTTTAGTTCGACCGGTTTATATACAATTCGAGTTGTATTGTCAGATCTTTTGGATTTAAATATCGTTTATGGCCAACTCGCCTGAAAGCCGCCAAGCCAATCTAGGGCCGGAGTGTGCTATCGACTTAGCCTGGTCAAGCACCCTAAGTACGCCACTCTACCTACACCCCGGCAGGCCGAAGTAAGGCGGGTCCATGGACAATTAGATCTAAGAGAAAAGACAATGCATCCGGTTGTATTTAAAATCACGTTCAACTTAAAATTTTCTTGAGAATCGTAAGCCGCGACGAAATTATAGACAAGGAACAAATTTTACTATTTTTCTTGGCTTAAGTGTGTAGGAAAAATAAACCCTACGTTGATGGAGAAAAGTCGGAGCTAACCAAGCTCCGACTCCCCCAAGGGGGTCAACCGTCGACGCTGAGTAAAAGATGGTGAGAAGACCCCATAAATGGTCTGCTGCCAACAAACCAAGTGTTGGCAAAGGTCACTGCCGGAGCTACCAAGCTCCGACACCTCAGAGGACTAACTATCGACGCTCTACGTGTTGATAGAGGCTATTGCCGGAGCTACCAAGCTCCAGCGATGGACAATGCTGGAGCTTCTAAGCTCCGACAACTTCAGGGGACCTTCACTATCGAAGACTTCGGACCTAAATTCTACAAGTTCGGAGCAAATGCGTCTTCAACAAAACTCAATATCCTTTTGGTACATGTTCACAATCAAATTGTGTACATCTACCAGGGGGCCAAGTGAAGATAAAGATGTTGAAGACAAAATATGAAATTCGCAAAAATTTGGGGATTTCATTCATCTGGAGACAGGAGATTACATCTGGAGACAAGGGATTACAAAATTGAGGAAGAAGAAGAGAAAATACAAGTGAGAACTAGAGAGATGGTCCTAGACACTATGGAAGAACTCGGCGACTTTCTGAGCGACCTCCGATACGCTGGCTCGGGTAGCTTCGCCTTCTCCTTCGATGGGGCCTTCAAGCACCGGGTCCAGAGGCAATTGAGGGTTCCGGCTGGTGTAGCACGTCAACACATATTCTGTGACGTTCCTCGCCAGGGATTGCCCCTCGACCTCCAGCTGGTCCGCGACGACGTCACCCACCTTGGAGAGCTTGCTACCTGCTGCGCTCAATGCCTGCAGCGCAAGGTCCAGCTCCGGCTCCGGGTCATCCGGACGCACGGGGCTGAAACCCATCGGCGTCAGCGCGTCGTTGGCCTTGCTCAGGAACTCCCAAATCTGCAGGGAGTCCGCCGTCCTCAAGCTCTTCACCTCTTCCAGGGATCTCTTGGCCGCCGTCAGTTCGGAATTCTCACGGGCGAGGCGCTCAACTTCTTTGGTGTTTTGCTGAATCTTTGCAGCAACCCGCCTCTCAAGTCTTCCGAGCTCCTCCTCCCGGAGGTGGATCTTGTTCCGACGATCGACCAGGTCCTTCTCCCTAGCCTCCACTTTCTTCTCCCGGGCAACAAGGGCACACTCGTATTCGTAGAGTTCCTGCCCCCGCACCCAGGTCTTCTCCTCTTCCTCGAGGCAGCGCTCTTCCAACTTCTTAGTGCGCTCCTCGAGGCCCTTGTCAGCCAGAGCTACTTTCTCGGCAAGCTCCTCTTCCCTCCTCAGGACGTCATCCCGCAGCTCTAGGAGTTTCTGCTCTTCGTCCTCGAGCCGTCTCTCCCTCCCTTCGAGTGCCTCTCGGCGCTTGATGAGTGCGGCGTTGATGGCCTCAAGCTGTTCGTGCCGAGCATTGGCCGCGTCGTTGGCAGCCTTGGCCTGATCGTGGATCTCCCGGGATTGGGCGTCGAGGGCATGAGTCATGCTCTCCCTGTCATCCAGCAGCTTGTCCCAGTACTCCAAGCGGATCTTCTCCCGCTTGATCCACTCCTTGTCGTCCGCTAGCCTCGACTGCGCCAGCTTAGTCTCGAAGTGGAGCCGATTGCGCCACCGCCTAAGGGTTTGGCGCTCCTCTTCAAGAACTTTGCTGTCGTGGAAGAAGGCCAGTTGGACCTGACGCAGACTGGAGCAAGCATTGTCGATAGACATCGATAGCGGGATGGGCTCCGGACCTACTGGGGTCTCCTCCGCTGGTTCCAGCGGGTCTTCACATACAAAAATTGGGTCCCACTCTACGAGAGTGGAACCCTGAGCTTCCAAGGCACTAGGGCCGTCCTCCGGGATGGCCTCAGTCGCCATCGAAGAAGGCCCCGCCGCCAAGTCTTCATTCGCCCCCTCGGGCAGGGGGCCAGCGACTTCGCTTAGGCACTCCGGCTCAGCCGCAGGTACCATCGACGTCGTCGCCTCCGGAGCAGGAGCTACTACTGGCTCCGGCCGGGACACCTCTTCCGAGGGAGGCTCGAGCTCCCTCGCCTCTTCAACCGCCGGCTCTGTGACCGGCGCTCCAACAATAACCGGCTCAGCGACCGGTACTTTGGAGGTAACCGGCTCAACTGCTGGAACTACCTCAACTTTCGGCTCGCATGCCGGAGCTTCAGTCACCTCCGGCTCAATCGCCGGGGCTTCGACAAGTTCCGGCTCCGAGGCCGGGACTACTACTTCTTCCGGCTCTATAGCCGGAGCTTCCACTACTGCAGCACCAGGACCCGGAGCTTCAACCTCTGAGACAAGTGCCGCTGGCGTGTCTTCACTCCCATGGTCCAGCACTACCACGAGAAATTCTGGGGACGAGTCGAGGTTCATGACCACGACAGCCAGCGCCAGAGCTGTCGCAGCCTCAGCCACCACCTGGGGCGGCACCGGGACAGGAGCAGAAGCTCCCACGGCCTCAGACATCGTGGCCGAGGGTGGAGCTTCACTCCCCTTCTTGGGGACGCTGCAGAGGATGGATAAAGAAAATTAACAAACAATCGCTACAATTAAAAAGTTAACCAAGGTAAAGATCAAAAATTACCTTGGAAGGCTTCCGCACCAGCTTGCGCTGAACCTTTTTCCCGGACGTTCCGGGCTGGCCATGGTCGGCGTAGGAGCTCCGGGAGGCCCCCCAGAACTTGTCGCAGCCACGGGCGTTTCCCGGGTCGAGGCTCTCCTCGATCGGGAGGAACCCCTGGACCTGGAGGCTCCCACCGTCCCAGGTGCCGGAGTCATGCGCCCGGAGCTAGCACCCCAGGAGGGCTCCACCACGGGGACAGACACTCCGGGAGGATCCCACTGCAGGAACAGTATCGCTCCGGAAGGACCCCACTACGGGGACAGTCGCCACGGCGGCAGAAGATCTTCCCCCCTGGGGAGAAGGAACTGAGCCGGAAGTAGCGGGCCTGACGGACCTTCCGTCGGCATGTCGTAGCTTCCTCTTCCGACTCTCCGGCTCCTCCGCCAACTCCTTGCCCTTGCCGATGACCTCGACCCTCGGCTGTGGAGCAGGGACCGAGCCGTCTTCGGGCACCCCGGGGATTGCCACCCGGGTGGTTGGTCTTCTCTCGACGACACCAAGGTCGTCAAGCGCGAGCATCATCCGCCGGAGCTCCCTGCTGAACTCCACCTCCATGTTCAGGGGGAGAAAGGCCGACGGTGGAGTCAAGTCATCACTGTCGATGTCGATGCCGTGCTGGAATTTCTTGAGGTGGAACTCCAAGGCCTTCCCCACCACGTTGGACTTCAACCCGGTCTCAACCCGGTCCTCGTCCATCACGCTGTTGAGGGCCCAGGCGAGCTTCTCCCTCCTCTTCAGCGGCGCCCACCTGTTGGCCAGGAAGTTGCAGAACGCCGCCTGGGGAGTCAATCCTCCCTCCACGCATCGGCGGATCCTGGTCAGGGCAGGGTCGAAAGCTTCCGCCAGCACCGGAACTTCACTCCATATCGGCGTGTCGATGCCGGGCAGACCGTCTGGCAGCTCCAACCTCTCGTGCTCCTCCACCCTGACGACAATCCAATCTTTCTTCCAGTCATCCCACTTCTCGGAAGGGAACGACCGGAGGTACTTGAATGGGCACTTCTTCCGCTTCACGAAGTAGTAGAAGCCAAGGTACTCATTGCTCCGGCCGGTGGTGTGGACGGTGAAGAAGGTTCGGAAGAGTTCGATGCAGGGGGGGATGCCCACCCACATCTCACAGAAGTGGACAAAGATGGACACGAGGAGAATGGAGTGAGGGACAAGGTGGTATAGCTGCAGACCATAGAAGTCTAGCAGCATCAAGAAGAAAGAAGAAAAAGGTGGGATCAGCCCCACCATGGCGTACGAAGAAAAGTACACCATCTCGCCAGCGCGCTCCTTCTCAAAGGGGAGCTCTCCGCCGGCACGGACCAAGCGGTTGAAGAAGTCCGAGGACCACCCCATGAGGGCCCGGACCTTCTTGAAATCGTTGTCGGTCTTCAGGCGACTCTCATGCAGACCCAACTCCATCGTGGCACAGCTAGGCAAGAGAAGAGGAGCGAGGTACGAGTCGGGAGTTTGAGCGCAAGATCAGATGAGAGGCGTAAAGAACTCCCGACGGTGCGCGCTTTCCTTCTTAAGTAAGCCCTCGCAACGCTTGGATGGAAACTGCAGGGGAGTCGAAGATACTACTCAAGAATTCAACCCAGCCGATGACAAGAGGGCCCGGGACCACCCCGACGATCAAGTCGAAGCTCTTACCCAGGTGAACGGTTGTCATCAAGAGGCGGGAAACCCAAAGGCGGTGGCCTGACAGGGCGCGCGGAACCGATACGGTTTTCGTATCGGGAACCGGTGACCTTCAATTGCGTGAGATCCGCACATCAAATATCTCATCTGTCGCCTGAGGTGCGCCACGTGGCGGGATCTAACCGTAAAACCCTGCCATTGGCACCTCCGAAGACCCTTGAAGACCCAGTTCAAGAGTCGCAAGGATGGACCCACCTCCGACGGAACGACTTCACCCCAGTGACCTTCCTCAGAGGTAGGTCCAGGGGGCCACTATCGATACCCTAAAAACCGTACACCCCCTGAGGTTACAAAGATCTCGAAGGAAGGCCGTCTACTTGGATTGAAGACTCTCGGAGGCCCACTTGTCAGACATGACCGGACCTGCTTCTCCAACATGGTTAATCCCTAGGTCGCCACGTGTACTGCCAAACCGGAGCTACCGCCCACAAGGGGGAAGCTCCGGGCCAGGTACCGAAACGGCACCTCCGAACTTAACCCCTGACCGAGAGAAGCTCCGGACCTGACATGTGTCTAATAGCCCCGGAGCTACCTGCTTCCCACAGCAAGCTCCGGAGCTGCCACGTGTCAAATCGTCGGACCTGCCAGCCTCTAACCTCCAGAAGACCTTGTAACAGCTCCGGATCTTCAAAGGAGAGCCAAGGACTTCAAGACCCGATTAAATGTCATTAATGCCATATTAATGACACTTAAACGGATGATCTTAACACAAGTAACGGCACTGTCGGAGCCCGTTACAGGATCATTAACAACAATTAATCGTGTATCAATACTAGTAACCGCCGGGGCCACATGTCGGGCCAGACTAGCTTGTAACGGTCTGTCCTTGTACTATAAAAGGACAGACCGATGATACACGCGTGGACAAACGTTCACAGACGTGGACAGACGTTCACAGAGGTGAACAAGTGATCATACATGACAAGCTAATACAACACCAACACACCCGTGGAGTAGGGTATTACGCTCAGGCGGCCCGAACCACGTAAATCCTCGTGTCTCCTGTGTTAAACTACAATTCACCTTCTTGAGTCTCCGCGCGCCCACACCGAACCACAAACTCCTTCAACACTTTAGCAGTATCAGGAGATATGCCGACTCCAACAGTCGACAGACCTAGACTCGCCTTCAGGTAGCTCCGAACCCTCTCGGAGGGGTCTAGGCTCCTGAGATGATGATGGCTCTGGTCTCTCGACAACCAGAACCATGCTGACAACCTCCGTAGTTGCCAAAATATAAAGTAGAAGAGGCTCACCAGGTTCCGAAGCTACCAAAACTGGTAGTGTGGTGAGGAGCTGCTTGAGCTCTCGGAATGCCTTCTCCGCTTCTTGAGACTACTGGAATGGTCCATATTTCCTCAATAATTTTAAGAAGGGAAGCACTCGCTCTGCCAACCTTGAGATGAATCGGCTGAGCGCAGCTAGACATCCAGTTAGCTTCTGGATGTCCTTGACGCGGGCTGGAGGCCGCATCTCTTCAATGGCCTTGATTTTGTCTGGATTTGCCTCAATTCCTCGGTGAGTCACCAAGAAGCCAAGGAGCTTTCTGGAGCTAACCTCGAAGACGCACTTGTCTGGGTTAAGCTTCGTACGCATCAAGCGTAGCTTGTCGAAGACGGCTTGCATATTGTCAAGGAGTAATTCCTTGTTATTCACCTTGACAATGATGTCATCGACGTAGACCTCCACCAATTCTCTGATGAGCTCTCCAAAGGTTTTGTGCATGGCTCGCGCAAAAGTTGAAGCAGCGTTTTTGAGACGGAAAGGCATGACAGTGTAATAGTACAACCCATCTACTATAATGAAGGAAATATGCTCTTCATCTTCCCTCCGTCCGCCAAGACATGGTAGAGTTGGATGTTGTTGATAGTAGGAGAGACCATAAAAGGCAACTGACCAGCTCCGGTCATGTTCTTCAGGCAATCCGAAGCATCGAAGGTGATGGTAGTATCCATCCACTTCTAATGAGGTTCTACCTTGGTGCTGAGAGCCACGACAGCCATCTCGGGACGCATTGTCTTCAGGATACGCAGGAAGGTAATATCCCAGGACCCTCCATATATCAGATGAAGAGTCTTTTGACGCTCGCTGTCGAAGATATCAGAGTCGTCATCGATGGTGTTGTAGACGGCCTTCAAAGACTTCTTGGCATCCTAGAAGCCAAGCTCCTGATCAGATGGAGCTTCGCCGACTTTCTGTTTCCCCTCCCGCTGGCGAAAAGGGGTTTCTTCTTGGCCCTTGTTGTTGCGTTCAACAAGCCGCTTGACCTCGCGACAGTCTCCAAGGTTGTCGGTGTTTGTTTTATGGATCGGACACCACAGCTTATCGCTGTACCCGTCCTCAGACAATGGTTGTGGTCATTTTTTAGGGTGTGGCCCCCACCACCGGGAGCTGCAGCAGCAGCAGCAATAGGCGTGCCGACCAACAACTTCTTCTTGCCATTGGACTTCTTCTTATTTTTTCCACTGCCTGAGGTATTAGCTTCAGCCTTGGAGGAGGGTTTACCAGCCTCCGCACCTGGTTTGGAGTGCATCTCTCGGCCCTTCGCAGCCCTAGCACATTTATCAGCTAGCCTGAAGAGCTTTGTGACACTGCTGACGTCTTTGGTTTCTAGCTTCTCTAGCATCCTCTTGTCTCTAACTCCCTGTCAGAATGCAACAACGACAGATGCATTGGAGATAAAAGGAATTGTATTCTGTACCTGAGGAAACCGTTGGATGAATGATCGCAGCGACTCTCCTACCTTCTGTTGTATGACTAACAGATCTAGTTCAGTGCCAGCTGGGTGTAGGAGCACCCGAAGTTGGCGATGAACTGGCGACAGAGTTCCTCCCAACTATAAATGAAGTCAGGAGGTAGACTCATGAACCAGGATCTTGTTGTCCTTGTTAGAGTGACGGGGAAGTAGTTGGCCATCATGACTTCATTGCCTCCAGCTGCAAGGATGGCAGTGGAGTAAATCTCTAGAAACTCGATGGGGTTGATTGTTCCGTCGTATTTCTCCGACAGATGAGTTCAGAACATAGGCGGCCAATTAGCCCTGCGAAGATGCATGGCAAGGACCAAATAGCCGCCCCCCAATCCCAATGGAGAAGGGTTTCCTCGATACTCTCGCCTCTCACGAGCACACTCGATATAGACACGGTCGTCCTGCGTCATGTATCGGCGGTCGAGCTCCGACCGGTGGTCCTGTGTCAGTAGCCTTGACGCCGTATGAGTGCGGCGAGCCCTGGACGGCAGTGACATCACTTGTTGGGAGGGCGCACATCTCCCGTGCTGCGACGCCTGAGGACCAAGTCTACAAGACAAGGTCCTGTTCTGAGTAAGTGCCTGCCAGCATGGGGCAGACCTTGGATGCTGAGGGAATTAGTTGCAGCTGTAACTAAATGCTCAACATCAGCGCGCCATTGCTTCATGGTGGCTAGAGGAGTTCTGGGCACTGGAGGATGCTGAAGCAGAGTCCGCGCTGCATTCAACGCGTTCTCTGGGTTGTTAGTCGATGCAGTGACCGACGCAAATACACCATCTTGTTGAGATGGTGGAGGTGGTGGCAGAACGACACCCGTCAGAACAACAGTGTTGGCTGGTTGCTCCACATTGGAGGGATTTCCTCCAACGGGCTGCTCAGCCAAACCATTGAACGAAGCAACGGCGGAATTCACCATCTTGAGATCTTAGTTCTCCTTCCCGGCATGCCAAATGTCGAAGTGTAGCAACGACACTCCCCCGATACTACTAAAGCGTAGTCCGCGAAGGTTAGTATTTAAGGGCGAGCGTAAGATTAAGAACAAGAGGTGAACACCAAGGGTTTTTATGTGGTTCGGGCCGCCTGAGCGTAATATGCTACTCCACAAAGTGGTTGTTGATTGTATGAGTGTGTAGCGAGTGTCTAGGATTGCTTGTATGCGTATGAGCTTAGATGCCTTATAATGTGCAGCGCAACCCTTTTATATACTAAGGACTGTTTGTTAGAGTGTATGCTTGGCCCGACAAGTGGCCTCGGCTGTCATTAACACCCTATACATGATCTACTGGTGTTATGGGTGATTAATAGTATGATAATGTGCCTTAATTGTGGCATTACAAGTCTTGATAGCCTTCTGATTATGCGTCATTAATACAGCATTAATGACGTGTTAACCAGGTCTTATAACGGCTGTTTAATAGCCTATTTGAATGTCCGTGCCACTGGAGATTCGGCTACCTTCTTGTTGCAGGCTTACGTGGCAGCTCCAGAGCTTCCCTCTGCGGGGAGGCAGGTCCGGAGCTACTTGACACGTGGCAGCATCGGAGCTTCCCTCTACCGAAGGTTAGGTCCTGAGCTACTGGACACGTGGCAGCACCAGAGCTTCCCTTTGAAGGGAGGTAGGTCCGGCCCTGCAAGACACGTGATAGCTCCAAACCTACCCAAACGAGGGAGGCAGGCCCAGTGCTGCGGGACACCTGTTGCCTTCGGAAGTCTTCAACTTTGGCAGAAGGAACTCCATGACTTTATTCATAGTATCAGGGGGTACCTGGTATCTAGGGTACCAACAACATTATTTTCTAGGAATGGAGATCGAACACAGAAAATAAGGTATCTTATTGAACCAAAGAAAATATGCACTAGAAATAATTAAAAAGGTTGGAATGGAGAATTGCAAAACAGTTAATACTCCCATGTCTGTCTCTTAACAGTATTCAGTACATTATGGTAAGCCTTTGAGTATTGAATATGCCACAAAATATAGAAGTTTAGTTGGTGCTTTACAATACTTGACGTTGACTCGACCAAATTTATCTTTTTCTGTCAACAAAGCTTGTCAGTTTCTGCATGCTCCCACCAAAGATCACATGACCTTAGTTAAAAGGATTATAAGATATGTGCAGGGAACTGTTGGCTTTGGTATTACTTTTAGAAAAATGGCTCATTCAAAGTCAGTGTGTTCTCTGATGCTGACTAGGCCGGGTGTCCAGATGATCTATGATCAACAGGTGGGTTTGCTGTATTCCTAGGACTAATATTGTGTCATGGAGTGCAAGGAAGCAGGCCACGGTTTCAAGGTCTAGTGCTGAAACGGAATATAAGTCTCCAGCCAATGCAATTGCCGGAAATAATACGGATTTAAACTACTCTAAAGGAATTGGGAATTTTGCAAGATGAATGAGCTGCTCTCTGGTGTGATAATATTGGAGCTACTTATATGACATCGAATCCAGTGTTCTATGAAGGGACCACCCATACCAAAATTGACTACCATTTTGTAAGAGAAAGAGTGGCAAATAACTTACTTCAAATTAAATTCGTATCCTCTAAATAGGAATGGCAATAGGTTGGGTTCGGGTCGGGTCGAACGAAAATCCACCCGAATTGAAAAAGCTCGCGGGTGGATTTTCAAACCCGAAACTGCACCCGCGGATGAAAATCCGCACCCGAAACTGCACCCGACGGGTTTCGGGCACCCGTCGGGTTTGACAGAATAACATAAAATTGTTAGAAGATTAATATTTATATAGAGAAAAATCTCATTCACAGTAAATATTAGAACTGCTTATAGCCAGTTCCACGATGAGTATTTTTATGATCTACAGTATTTTTCTATTCACCAAACTACTAAGACCCATGCACTCGCCCATCGCCTCGCACTCGCAGTCGCAGGCAGCCAGGTCGCATTAGCGCACGGCAACGAACCAGACCAGACGCCGAACGAGTTGAGCTGAGAGCTTTCTCCCCCAACATCAGTCATCAACACCCATTCCTTTTGCGGGCACGACACTGCGCCATCGCCGTCAGAGTTCCTTGCTGGAATCGGTAGCAATAACCTTGGCCTCACCCACGACGGACTCATGGGCTCTGAGGGGCTGCAGTTGCACCCAAGAAGCAACGTCCAACACGGCAGCAACAAGCTGTCTGGCTTGGTCGCATCCAGCGGCAGCTGCAAGTTTAACTCATCCACCCATGGCGGCGCTGTCGTGGTATCTGGCCGGGATGGGCAGCGTCGCAGCGGGACTGCGGGAGACGACTGACGGCCAGACAGAAACGGGAGAAGGAGGGAACCGGTTGCGGGCTGTCGGGAGCTGGGAGACGGGAGGGCTGAGGGTGGAGTGTATCTCCATCTGGGAGAGAGGAGGGGAGCGGAGGGTGGGGGCGGAGGCTATGGTCAGGCGTTAGCCTGTTGCGGCTAGGGTTTTTGGAAGGCCGGAATCCTGGTTATATAAGTTTTGGTGAACGCGGGCCTGGGCTGTAGTGGGCTGTTCGGGCACCCGACGGGATTTGCGGGTGCAAAAATAAATCTGAACCTGAACCCGCAAAACATCGAGTCAGGTTTGGGTCAGACCCGTGGTTGGAAAATTGAATCCAAACCCGATGGCTGCTGATGAGAACATCACAACAGTGGATACGCACATTGAACTGCAAGGACCAATCACAAGAGCACGAGCACGGTTAATAAATCAGCAGGTGAACTCGTTCCTAACTTCCATTGCATATGAGTTTGAGAATAGATTGCTGTGTGATGATTTAATTGTTATTAGGAACAATGGAGAAGATCAACAAGTGAAGGGAAGAGGTCGTGGGAACCTGGAGAACCTGTTGGGACGTCCACAAGTTGATGGAATCAGTTTACAACTCGGACTTGAGTTCAACTCGGAGTCCAGGAGCAGTCCACCTTAAAACGGAAGCTCAGGATGCATACAAACTCCGTTTTCGACATTCCACATATGTACAAAAAGAGGAAAAGATAAACTTTCCAATAGCTCTGTTCCCACATCAAAATTCCTCCGGAGTCATTAGGAATAGTTGAAATAAGTCGAGTCCAGATTTATGTCTGGTGCTGCGCAACCGAATTGGGCCTTTGGGCCTTGTATCCTGTATGAGTCCATTAGGGACGCGTCTAAGCGTGTTTTGGTCGAACCCTAGCCTTTAAATACTACATTCGCCGGTCACATTCGGTGGGTTTTGCTTAGATCAATAATATCGCCATTCTATGGTTTGTGAGACCCCAACTTTGCAATTTCAGATCGTGTCTTTGACGTTCTTGCTTGTGTTCTCGGTTGCACTTGCAGGATTAGCCTTCTTGGCAAGGTCAAGCGTGTGCAGCACGGTTGATAACCAACAGAGCAGTGGTGTAGTGATTGCAGGGGTACTCGAACTGCTCGAGTGCTACGGATAATCAACGTCGAGTTCTCCACCCCAATCGACTTACTTTTCAGAAGATCGGGCCTAAACTACTCATCAATTGGTATCAGAGCCAGGTTGCCCGTGAGGTATCTTTGTTTTCCTTCCATTAGATCGGTTTTGTTTCATACCTAGAGTCTACAGAAAAGCCATAAAAAAATAAATCATTTTTGCCGCTTCCTAGACCATAGTGCCTGCAGTTTCGTTTTTCAGTTTGCATTGTTGAGTTTGCATTCGTGTGGTCGAGTCTTGTTGTTGGTTTAGCTTTTCGTTTTGGGTCCTAATTATCATGTTTCATCCTTGTTTTCTTGTTGTACGATACCTATTCCACAATCCCTAAACAACAAACCGATCCACCATGTTCATCGGTTTGCCCTAGCCACCTTGCGTGAACTCCCGCATCGCCAGCCCTAGATTAGGTGACAAACCTTTGTGCCACTCACCCTTGAATCATCACACACCACCCCATTAGTTGCTGTGCAAATTCCCGATCATTTTCATATCTGATTGCGAGTTCTATTCCCAAACCGAGTTGGAATCAACATTGTCGAAGGTCGTAAACGACACTTCCCCCGGACCTGCTTAGAGAGCAGCCCGCGGAGGTTCTTTGGATTCACGAGTGCTAGTCTCAGGAGATCGAACACAGCAGGATGGTGAACACAGGGGATTTACGTGGTTCGGGCCGTCGGAGCGTAATACCCTACGTCCACGGGAGTGTTTGTGTATTGCCTTGCTTGAGCGTGTATGAGCCTTGGTCTAATTTTTCGTCCTCCGTGAAGGTCGTCTACAGAGCCCTTTTATAGTTCAAGGACTCTGCAGTCACAAAGTGGGTCCCAGTATCCGACAGGTGGTCCTGGGGAGAGCCAAATCCTATACAAGATCTAGGATTAATTGCTCTCTACTCCCCTTTGTCAGGGGTGTCAACGCGTCGTCCCGCCGCGTCGTGCGCCAGGGCTACACATATCTGGTGATGATGGCCATGCACGTCTTGTCTGTCTTGTCCTCGTGGCCCATTCGTCCGTCTTGCAGTGTGGGTCTGTACCGGCTACTCGGACAAGACAGGACACTGGAGCCTTGACTTCCGCAAGCGCGACTCACCTTGCCTGGGGAAGGCGCGCGTACTTAATGCCTGTCTAAGCAGCGCACGCGTTCCTTTACTGTGGCTTCCTACCGCACTGAGTTGACCATCCGCCACGTGGTTGCGCCGGAGCCTGCCTCTGCGGGAAGTAAAGCACTTGACAGAACAGGCCACGTGGCGCATTCGGAGCCCACCCCTTTGGAGGGGCGGGGGCTCAGCCCTACAGGCCACGTGGTAGCTCTGGTGCCTTTCCCTGCGAGGACGCGGACTTGGCCCTGAGGTCCCGATTGGCCACGTGGCGGCTCTGGAGCCTGCCTCAGCGGGGAGGCGTGGGTCCAGTCCTGCCGGCCACGTGGAAGCTTGAGAGCCTCCCCCGACGGGGAGGTAGGATCTGGTCCTTCCCTCCTCAATGTGGCAGCCTCGGATTCGGCCTCTTAGGTAGAGGCAGAGTCCTTAGCGGTTTTCTCCTGTGCGCGGGGGTACCCGGTCTACAGGGTACCGACAGTGGCCCCCGAGCCCACCTCGGGAGAGTCGTCGATACCGCAGGTGGGATCTTCTTCCTTTTCTTCCCGCGCAACTCTTCCGATTCCACTTCGAGGCAGTTCCCCAGGTGACACGCCCCTGCCGTTGAGGCGACGTGTCCCCTTCCGGTAAGTGAAGGTGCTGAATAGGCGCCGCGCGACGTGACTCCTGCCTTCAATCGCGCTTTAACTGTGGTGGTTCCCAAGGTGGCTCCTGCACTTCCGCTGCTTTTGCCCTTTCGGAAACCGCCGAGTTACCTCTCGCATAGCTAGCTGCCCGGCTCGCCTTCTGTGTCGAGCGACCTGGGCCCTCATGTCATTGCCTATGCGGGTTCATTACTCTTCTACTGGGGCTGCGGTGATCCACACTTTTGCGCCTGTTGGCCTGCAGGGGTGCATAAAAAGAGAACTTTCCCCCTGAGGGTCCTTTCTCCCGCCTCTGCATCCCTGCGCTCGTGCTTTTGCATCAAGCCCAGTTCTTGCACTCTAGTTCCCAGTCTCCCCGTCCAGAGCCTCCTCCCTCAACCCTCATGGCGAGCATCTTGCCCAAGTCCAGGCTGTCCAGGTCCGCTGACCTGGCCCCCATGCGCCGGCTTCTCGGCTGGCATACTCCAGAGCGGGAGTCGTGGCTCCGTCCTGGGAGGCTCCCACTAAGCCTCTCCACCGGGGAGATGGTCCTCTTCTCGTCGTACATGCTGGCCGGCTTCGTCCCGCCAGCATCCGCCTTCCTGGTCATGCTCCTGGAGACCTTCGGCCTCCAACTCCACCACCTCGCGCCGAACTCAATCGCCATGCTAGCGGTCTTCGATCACCTCTACGAGATGTTCGTGGGGGTGATGCCGTCGGTGAAGCTCTTCTGGTACTTTTTTGTACTGAGGGCCACCGGCAAGAGTTCAAAAGAGCACCTCGGCGCCTACTACTTCCAGCGCCGGACAAAGGTCCCCACGAGGTACATTGCTTCTTTCAACTCCACGATGTGGGGGCTGTGGCGTGAAGATTGGATGATCGCCAAGGTCGAGGCCCACGACCGGATGTGCCTCCCCACCGGGATCCCCTACTCCGAGCGATCATTCTGGGAGGAGCACCCAGAGCTGGAGGAGGCGTTCAACCCGGTGCTGGAAAGGATCCAGATGTTGGCGGACCACGGGCTGTCGTCTGCCATGGTGCTGAGGGTTTTCATGTCCCGCCGCATAGCTCCGCTTCAGCACCGCGCCCGTCCGGCGTCGATGTTCACCGGCCTGTCGGACTGCACCTGGCTCGAGACCGGCCCCAACTCCAACCTCGGAGAGCAGCAGCTGCTCGACATGCTGACCCGGGTCTACCCTGACAACATCTCCGCTGAGGCACTTGCTCTTCCGTCGGCCTGCCGCCCCTTGTGCTTGGACTCCGAGTTGAGGAGGTAGCTGCTGAAGACGATGCCGACCCTTGACGAGTCCGGGCTAGCGCGGTGCCAGATCGGGGACTCGTTCCGGGGGGTCAACATTGCCGACGACTCTGAGGGAGGCGAGTCTCCCTTAAGCGACGTTGGTTCTTCAAGCGACGACTCCTCGAGCGGCCCCCAACACCATCCATGGGGTGGCGTCGTCGCCCCCGCCGACAAGGGGAAGGGGAAGGTGCCGGTTCCGGTGCCGGACCTGTCCCCCAAGAAGCGCACCCGGTTGCCGCCGTCGGCCCCTTCTGCCCCTCGTCAAGACTCCGGAGCCCTGCCGTGCTCGTCGCTAGGGGGCGCCGATGGCGCCACTTTGCCGCCCGAGTCCTCCACGCGCAAGAGGGGGAGGCTCCTCAACACCGACGGGACCCCAGCATTCCCTCTCCGTTCGGGAGATCCGAACCCCCCCCCCCCCCAACCCTTTAGGGAAGCGGTGGAACTTCAGCGTCCCCCGGTAAGCCTGCTCAGATTTTACCTTGGGTGTTCTTTGCTGTGCGCCTACCCTGTCAATCTCTTATGGTCTGAGTTTGCTTGATTTCAGCGCCACCACAGCTACTCCACCACCCGCGGGCACTTCTTCTGGGGGGTCTGCCGCTCCAGCCGGCTCGCGGGGATCGTCTGCTGCCTCGGGCCCTGCTCCGGTGCACCAGGCTGCTGCCACCGGGGTACCTCGGGCCTTCGTGCCCGAGATCCCCGCAGCGGTTGCCGAAGCCCAACCGCGCGCGCCGACGACCGCCGCCGCGCCTGCCAACGACTCCGCGTCCATCGGCTACTCTGTGTCGGTCGATGCTGCCACGCCCTCCGACACTGCTACGTCGGCTGGCGCCACCGCCCCGAGTGCTGCCATCCGGGAGGGGGCCCTGGTCCCCGCCTCCCTGGTGGTCCTCCAAATGGAGTATGACATTGAGGAAGTGGGGAGGCAGGGGCCCGCTGCTACGATGGAGCCTCTCCCCCTATCCGAGGCTATGGCTGTGGCCTACTCTGGCTTTTGGCAGGCCCAGACAGCCCATGCCCGGGAGAAAGGGCGGCTCAAGGACAAGGACGACCGGCTCCGAGAATGGGCGAGGACCCTGGAGGCGCGGACCCGGCTGGCGAAGAGCCGAGCGGCCCAGCGGGAGACGGTCGTTCGGGAGGAGATGAAGATCCTCGAGCAGGAGCGCGACCTCATCGCCCAGCTGGACGCCGTCACCCAGAAGCTGAAGGCAGGCGCTGAGGCCATCCACGCTGAGGCCAGCTCCCGCCTCCAGGCCTGCGAGGACCTTCAGCACCTGCTGCCCCTCTGGGAGGCTGCTCTAGCCGAACAGGAGCAGGAGCTGGCGGCGAAGCAGGCCGAAGTGGAGGCGACCTGCCGCGGGCTCATCCTCCAGCAGGAAGGGGCGAAAGTCCACGCCGCCGAGTTGGACCGTCGGGAAGCCGCCGTGGCTGAGGCGTAGCAGGCCCAGTCTGTTGAGCGCCAGGCCCTCCTGGACCGCGAGTTCAACGTCGCCCTCAAGGAGGGTGACTTGGACCGTCGCGAGGCGGGGGTCAGCGAGCGCGAGAGGGCCCTAGCGGCCAAGGAGAAGCGGTTCCTGGACGGCGGCCCCCGAGCGCTGGCGGCGGCCCAGCAGGAGGTGGAGGAGCTCCGGGCGGCGCGCTCCACCGAGGCCCGGAAGGTCTGGGAGTTCCTTGGCGGTGCCGACTCGGCTCTGGTGCCGCTCGGCTTCAGCCCGATGCGCGTGGGGGAGCCGGCGCAGGAGGTGAGTCAGGTGTTTCCAGTGCTTGAATCCACCAGCTCGAGGATGCGCTCGCTGGGGGCCATCGTCGACAACCAGGTGGAGGCCGAGGGACGAATGCTGGTGAAGGAGGTGGCGACGCACATCCTGTCCTGCTATCGGAGCTGGTACCCCGACGTCTCCCTGCAGCCGGTCCTCGAGGGGCCCATCGTTGATAGGGAAGAGGTCGCCAAGTTTGAAGTTTTGGATGCGGTGGCACTCATCGCCTCAAGGTTCCAGCGGAGCGGCTGAGGGCTCCCCGGGCATCTGTTTAAGTTTTTGTCTTTCTGTTTTTGTCTTGTGGCTGGCTGTGGTGACAAACTCTTTATTTGTGTGATAAAAAATCTGTCCATGGTGCCCTTTTATACTCAGCTTGCTTTCATTTCCAGCAATGTCTTCCAGTTGCTTGTTGTTCCTTAACTTCGAGGACCTGCTGTCCCCCAAAGTATGGCCCCCTGACAGGCGTGGCCAGTTGTTATGGGCACACCTGTCATACACTTAGGGCTTAGGGCGGACCGGTGCAGGAGGAGCCTAGGATGCGTAGGTAGCATTGCCGTAGCTGAGCATGCAGGTATGTTGACAGCGGCCCCCCTGGGGGTGCCGCCGGAGCTTCAGTCCCGCGGTGGCCACCATCTTTATTGAGAGGTCGACAGCGGGCCCCCTGGGGGTGCCGCCGGAGCTTCAGGCCAGCGGTGCCCGCCATCTTCAGTGAGAGGTCGACAGCGGGTCCCATGGGCGTGCCGCCGGAGCTTCAGGCCGGCGGTGCCCACTATCTTCAGTGAGAGGTCGACAGCGGGCCCCCTGGGGGTGCCGCCGGAGCTTCAGGCCGGCGGTGCCCGCCATCTTCAGTGAGAGGTCGACAGCGGGCCCCCTAGGGGTGCTGCTGGAGCTCCAGTCCGGCGGTGCCCACTGTCTTTGCGGGTACTCTGGCGGTGGTTGCTGGAATAACTTCCTCAAAGACCTGTACATAGATCAAAAAAGAGAAGTAATTCTGTCCGCTGGTCACTTTACCCCTGCTCTTTTTGTAGTGTCACTTGACTTACGATTCTGGGCTAACTCGTGGGGCTTGGGTAATTCAGTGCTTCTGCACCTAGGACTCGTCGTCCATACTACCCAAGGGTGGTCCATCTGGCCCCCAGTACTCGGCTGTAGCGCTGGGGAGGCAGAGCGCACAGGCTTAGGGTACGGGGCCAGGCTAAGCAGGCTGTGGCCCTAGACCTCCCGCTCGGCGCAAGCCTTTTCTAGGGGAGACCATCTGGAGACACAGGCCCCCGAGTATTGGAACATCCGAGGCCCCAGACGCATTGCATGTACCTCAAGCAACCCCACCTGCAGTCCAGACAGCAAGGCTCCCACTATTGCTAAAGCAGGGGAAAAACGACAGCACTCATGATAGATCACGAGCTATGGCGGGCTTACAGCAACATCATAAAAATTAAAGATAATTTTTGAATTGACAAACCCTATACCAGGCAGGACAACATTCTTTCATTGTAGTTTCTCATAAGATGGAGCAGACTTTACAAGGGGAATAACCCGGCCTGGGTGTTAGATGGAGTCGAGTGCACCTACTTATGGTTCTGGACCAGGCTAAGCGGAATGTGCACTCGGAGCCCCATCCCCCTATCCTAAGTGCTGTCCTGAGACAATATGTAACTTTTACAACGAAATAGCATTGCCCCAACCCTGGTCTAGGGGTAGAACTTATGGAGGTGCTCGATGTTCCATGGGTTGGGTAATCGATGTCCATCCTCCGTAGCCAGGCGGACGCATCCTGGGCGGCAAACCTCTGTTACCCGAAAGGGACCCTCCCAGCTTGGGGAGAGTTTGTTAGACCCTTCCTGGGAGAGTATGCGGTGCAACACCAGGTCGTCTACCTTTAGCTCCCTACTCCGCACGGTCCTCTGATGGTAGCGCCAGAGCGCCTGCCTGTACCGTGCATTTCGGAGAGCCGCTCGCACTCGTCCCTCGTCGACGAGGTCCAGGTCTTCACATCGGAGCTGGTCCTGCGCAGCTTCGTCGTACCTCCGGGCACGGGGGGAGCCCATGGTAATTTCTGGGGGGAGGACGGCCTCTGCCACGTACACCAAGAAGAAAGGCGTTTCCCCCGTGGCCCGGCTGGTTGATGTCCGGCTAGCCCACAGCGCACACGGAAGCTCATCCACCCAATTTGCACCATGCTTCTCAAGGTGTGAGAATGTGCGAATCTTGAGGCCCTTGAGGATCTCCGCATTGGCTCTCTCGACCTGCCCATTGCTCTCTGGATGAGCAATAGATGCATAGCAGACTTGGGTCCCCAGGTCCTCGCAGTATTGCTGGAACGCTGCACTTGTGAACTGGGTCCCGCTATCAGTGATGATTCTGTTCGGGACCCCGAACCGGCAGACGATCGACTTGATGAACTTTACTGCTGACTGCTTGTTGATGGTGACAACTGGGGTGGCTTCTGGCCACTTGGTGAACTTATCTACGGCGACATAGAGATGCCAGAATCCTCCGACGGCTCTGGGAAAGGGTCCCAGGATGTCCAACCCCCATACGGCGAATGGCCATGAGGGAGGGATCATCTGCAACGCCTGAGCTGGTGTGTGGATCTGCTTGGCATGGAACTGGCACGCCTTGCATCTCTTTACTATCTCGGCGGCATCCTGGAGTGCTGTCGGCCAGTAAAAGCCATGCCGAAAGGCTTTATCGACCAGCGTGCGGGAGGACGCGTGGTTCCCGCACTCGCCTCCATGGATCTCTGCGAGCAAGTCGTAGCCCTCCTCCCGGGTAATGCATCGCAGTAGGATGTCGTTGGCGCCACGCCGGTAGAGATCCCCTTCCACCAGCGTGTACCTTTTAGCCATGCGAACAATCCTTTATGCCAGGGCATGTTCTTCGGGAAGGATATTGTCTTTCAAGTAGTCCCGGACCTCCGAGATCCATGCATCGGGACTTGCTTGAGCCTCTGGATCTTGGCCGCCCGGTAGATCGAAGCCCCCGGTGGTGCATACGATCCTTGGCAGACTCCATGGTAGCAGGGTCGCCGGGACTGCCAGCTTCGAGGTGCTGGGCTCGCCCCCTTCGCCCGGTTCGGCTGCCCGGGTGGTTGGTCGCGGTAACGTCCTTGCAAAGAATCCTTGGGGCACTGGGGGCCCTATGGAGGCCTTCGTTGACAGGTCGTTTGCGACTGAGTTGTCGGCTCGGGGTACATGGCACAAGTCCAAGACTTCAAAGTCCTTCTCCAGCTTCTGGACATGCAGTAGGTATGCTGCTAATTGAGGGTCGTTGCAGCTACACTCTCCTTTGGCTTGCTTGATGATCAGTTGAGAATCACCTTTAGCCAGAAGCTGTCGGACATTGAGGGTCAGGGCAGTCTTCAGCCCAAAGATTAGGGCTTCATACTCTGCCATGTTGTTTGTTGCCTTGAAGTCGAGGCGCACCATGTACTTGAACTGCTCCACAGTCAGGGTGAGGAGCAGGACCCCGGCCCCGGCCCCATGCTTCCGCGAGGAGCCGTCGAAGTAGAGCGTCCAGGGGGTCTCGGTGAAAACTGGAGCCTTGGGCACCGTTTCGCCGTTGTCCGGGCCCCCCGGGTTGCTTGGCGATGGGGTCCATTCGGCCAAGAAGTCCGCTAGTGCTTGGCTTTTGACTGCATGTTGAGGTAAGAACTCCAGCTCGAACTCAGCCAACTCCGCTGCCCACTTGGCAATGTTGCCAGTTGAATTGGGGCTGTGGAGTACGGTTTTCAGTGGGAAGGAGGTTACCACTGAAACCCGATGAGCCTGGAAGTAATGCCGGAGCTTCCTCGACGCTATGAGCACTGCATACTGCAGTTTGTGTACCTCCAAGTATCTTGTTTTTGCTTCATGGAGGACCTCACTGACGTAGTAGACTGGCCGTTGGGAGGTCCGAACCCTCCTCGGGGGGTCCGGGGCTCCTTGCAATGCGTCTGCATCCTGGGGAATGTGGCTCCCAGGGTCTAGCTGTGTAACACCCTAAATTTTCGCATCATGCATTGCATACATAAGCATGCATTAAACACTAGTAGAATAAGAGAAAAATAATAAAACATACATATACAAATATGTGTAACAAAAGAAGGAAAAGAAAATAATAGTTATAGCCTAAAACTTGTAATAGGGAATAAGTATAAAAATAATAATAATAATATATATAAATATATATATATATAAATAATATATATAACAATATATAAAAAATAAAAAAATATTAATATTAATAATATATATTATAATAATTAATAATAGATAATATATATATATAATATAAATAATAATATACATATATAAAAATATATATAATAAATTATTTGATAAAAGAAAGTAAAAAAAGAGTAAAATAAATAAATATAAATAATAAAATAATAATAATACTAAAAAAAGAAAAAAAAAGAGAAAGGGAACCGCCGGCCAGGCCGCCGAACGGCCCAGCCAGCGCCCCACCCCCACTGGCCACCCCGCCCCGGCCTTCCGCGCGCCAGCGCGCGAGCCAGCACCGCGCCGGCTCGGCCGCCCTCCCGATGCGAGCGCGATCCCCCCCCCCCCCCCCCCCCCCGCGCTCCTAGTCCTGCTCCCGCCCGGCTCGGCCGCCTGCGCCACGTCCGACCCGGCCCCGCGCACGCGCTAACCGCCTACCGACCGAGCGGGACTCCCGATCGCCCTCCTGCCGCGTCTATAAAAAAGGCCCCGTTACCTCGTGAGTTTCACGATCCAGGAACCCTAGCCGCCGGTACCGAAGGCAAAGGAAAACAGAGAACCAGAGGGTTGCGCCCAGGGAAGAAAAAGGAGAAAAAGAAGGGGAAGAAGAGGAAGAAAAAGAGGAGGGCGCCGCCGTCCGCCGGAGATCGTCGTCGCCATCGCGTCGCCGTCGTCGTGTCGCCGGAGGACGCATCTACTTCGTCTACGCATTGTCCCCATCCCGCGATCATCAAAGCCATCGCATCTACGGTAGGCCATGTTCCCGATGCGAATTTTAGCGATCATATTGAATCTAATAGGCGTAAATTGATTTTAGTTGTACCATAATTTTATTTTCAGCAGCATTAATCCACCCTAAAACCCCCGTAAACTCATATGAACACGTATGAACTACTCGCATCTAATTAATAAACGACCGTAGTAAATTAATTATTAAATTGTGCATGCATGCATGTCATTGCATGTTGATTATTTTGCGTGCATCATGTGGAATTGTATATGTTTTCTTGTATGTATGATCACGCGTAGAGGGACGTGCTCAAGAGGCCGCATACGAGGATTTCCAAAACCAAGACTTTGAAGCGCTTGAGCAACCCCATCCGTCGGAGCAAGGCAAGTGTCCTTGAAGCATATTGATCTTGTTTTATTAAATGTTTTGTTTGCGAACTTGCATGTTTGTGTCAAATTGATGGGAATCCTATGGTAGGAAGTTTACTAGTTTTGTTTGACCACCCTTGTCACCTGGAATTTATGGTAGAGAGTCGGGAAGAGTTTTTACCTTTTTGCTTCACTTAATTAATTGGGATGGCAAACAACACTACACATTTAATTATGCATCAATGATATTATGGTTAATGTGAACTGGTCAATACGATGGGTGATCTAAGCAAGCATGGTTATGTGGATGGGTTGGGTGTTATGGTGGTTTGCTTGCTTTAGATCTAAGGACCGGTTCATGCGAGAATATGCCAGGTCAACAGTGCCACCACAAGGCCAAGTATGGGTGCGGCGTAGCTGAATAATTAGGAGCGCTGCTAGTATTGTATGGACCATTGGATGGCGCGGGGAATGGGAGTCGAGGGGGACTTCCCTGGGATCCGCATGGCACACGAGGGGGCCCGTGGGTGGGAGAATGGAGATTCAAGCCTGCCGGTGAAACCTTAGTGGGCCCGTACATACTAGTAGTCCCTTTTGAAAGGCTATTTTGTGATCTCTTGGCCACACACCTACGGAAGTGTGAGATGGCATAATGGAGGTTCATCAGTCATCGAAAGGTGATGAAATCACAAACATGTGGGTAAAGTGGTACAAGCTCTGCAGAGTGTTAAAACTATCTTGATAGCCGTGCTCCCGGTTATGAGCGCCTGGATGACCTACATGATTAGAGTTGGAATTGGGATTTGGGATGGTTATGGTCTGGTAATGGTTATGGTTGGTTATGGTCTGGTAATGGTTATGGTTGGCTTGTGGTTTGGTAATGGTTATGGTTTATGGATTATGGTCATGGATATGAATTTGAGTTATGGTAATTGGACATGGATAATGGTGATGTTGGCAATAATTGGATATGGTTTATATTTTGTTAATATGATGGTTACGATGGGATTGTTTCACATAGACATAGTATAATGCTTTTCAAATGTTTTACTGTACTTTTCAGCACTTAGCCATTATTACATTCGTCATTTGAATTAGCCACATGTCATACTTTCCACACTTGTTGAGTACGACATGTACTCACCCTTGCAATCCCCCCAACAGCTACTGGAGACAATTGGGAGTACCCTGAGGATCACGTGGAGTACTAGGTTGCGTACCACCGTCAATTGCTTGTGGATTGGAGTCGTGCTATTTAGTTTATTTTCCGCTGCATTATTTAGAGTTTTATCATTCGTGAACTATTGGATTATTGTAATAAAGTACTTATTTATTAGTTAAGACGTGGTTAAATTCTGTATATCGTTTGTGATGCAACCGTATATGTGTGATGAACTTCTTGGGCACACATATGCGTTACACTTGGTTCATATTCGGAACCGGGTGTCACAAGCTGGGCCTCCGGGGGCTGGGACCCGTAAGGCACTTGGTCACTGGAACTCATAGCGGGGGGGGTCTCTTCTGGGTTCGGGCCTTGAGGCTCGGCCTCCCCTTCTGGGGCTCCTTCTGGTGCTTGTTGCGACAGTAGCTCCGACCGCTCTGCAACCAAGACCATGCTGACCACTTCTGTTGTTGTGGTGATGTACAACAGGAGCGGTTCGCCGGGTTCTGGCACCACCATAATGGGTAGCGTCGTCAGGTGTTTCTTGAGCTCCTGGAAGGCCGCTTTAGCTTCCTTAGTCCACTCAAAGGGGCCTGACTTCCGCAGAATCTTGAAGAAGGGCAGGGCTCGCTCAGCCAGTCTTGAGATGAACCGACTGAGGGCTGCCAAACATCCTGCAAGCTTCTGCACGTCCTTGATGCGGGCTGGCGGTCGCATCAGCTCTATTGCCTTGATCTTATCTGGGTTAGCTTCGATCCCTCGGTGCGATACCAAGAAACCAAGGAGCTTCCCTGCAGAGACCCCAAAGACACACTTGTCGGGGTTCAGCATCGTGCGTGTCATGTGCAGCTTGCTAAAGACTCGGGCTAGGTTGTCTAATAGGGATGTGATGTCCCTGATTTTTACCACGATGTCGTCGACATACACCTCTACCAGATCTCTAATGAGGTCCCCGAATGTCTTATGCATTGCACGTACAAAGGTGGGGAGAGCATTCTTGAGACCATAAGGCATGGAGACATAACAATACAGGCCGTCTACTGTTATGAAAGCATTGTGTTCCTCATCTTCCCTAGACATAGGTATTTGGTGAAAACCGGAATACGCATCTAGGAAACACAGAAGATCACATCCTGATGTTGAGTCTACTGTTTGATCTATCCTAGGAAGAGGGAATGGATCCTTTGGACATGCCTTATTGAGGTTGGTGTAGTCGATGCACATCCGGAGCTTCTCGCCAGCCTTGGGAACGACAACAGGGTTGGCCAACCACCGTGGGTGGTGAACCTCCCGGATGAAACCAGCATCGAGCAGCTTCTTGATTTCTTCACGGATGAAGTTCTGCTGCTCAATGGACTGTTTCCTGGGCTTCTGCTGTACCGGTCGGGCGTCGGGGTAGATCTTCAGATGGTGCTCAATCACCTCCCATTGGGATCCCGGGCATTTGTGATGGTTGCCATGCAAACACATCGATGTTGTCCCGGAGGAAGGTGATGAGCGTGCATTCCTATTTGTTGTCCAAGTTCCCCGCGATACGGGTTGTCTGGGCAGCCTCGGAGCCAATCCTGACGACCTTCACGGGGACGTCGTCGTCGTTGGCAGGTTGCACACGAGGTGCAGTAGTGGAGGCTCGCTGCGCCGGGCCTTGCTCTGGCCGACTCTCCTTCGAGCCTCCTGGGGCCGGAGCCCTCCCCGCTGCAAGTGCTTGGAGCTGCTCCAAGGCTGACACTGCGGCTGAGCGGTCCCCTATGATCCTGAGGACACCGGAAGGCGTCGGCATCTTCAGGACGAGGTAGCCGTAGTGGGCTACAGCCATGAACCTGTAGAGGGTTGGCCTCCCAATGATTGCGTTGAAGGGGAGGTTGACGTCTGCCACGTCGAATAAAACGCTCTCCGTACGATAGTTCTCCGGGGTCCCGAAGGTCACCGGGAGGTGTATGTTACCATACGGGAGGATTTGCCCAGGTCCAACACCCGAGAACGGGCTCGAGGGTGTGAGCTGGGACATCGGCAGCTGCAGCTTTCGGAAAGCCGCCGTGGAGATGAGGTTGATGCCCGCCCCTCCATCTATCAACACGTGAAAGACCTTCACGTTGGCGATGGTCGGGGACACCAGCAGCGGGAGCACTCCTGCCCCTGCCATGTTCTTTGGGCAGTCAGAAGCATCGAAGCTGATCACCGTGCTCATCCACTTGTGGTGGGGAGCCGGACTTGGGGCGGGGGCCACTGCAGCCACTGCCCGTCATAGGGTTTTCACCGCGTTTTGGGACGTGGGATCTGTGGCTCCTCCATAGATGACATGGAGGGTCTTGCGGTGCTCCTTATCACTGCTGGAGTCGGAGTCGCCACCCTCGAAGACGGCCTTGACCGCCCGCTGGGGTTCCTGGAACCCCATCTCGCTGTCATCCTCCTTCTCAGGATCAGCCTTCTGCTTGCCCTCCCTCTGGCGGGGGGGTGCACCCTCCTGGCGCTGCTGCCTCTGTTTCTATTTGCGGAAATGTTCTGCGAATCTCTTCACTTCCCGGCACTCGCTAGCGCTATGGCTATTTGTACGATGCACCGGGCACTTGAAGTCAGGCTCCTCGGGCTCAGGCGACTGCCTAGGGCGCTTGTCTCGGCGCGACGCCCGGGCTCCGCCGGGTGCCGCAGCCGCCATTGCCTGGGCTCCGGGCTTTGGCCTGTTCTTGCCACTGCCCTTTTTCTTCTTCTTGCCGTTGCTCCTCGCAGAGGCTCCTTCCTCAATCGGGGTGGCTTCCCTTGCTTCTGAGGATGGCTGGAAGTGCCAGTTGCGCCCCTCAGCTGCCCTAGCACATTTGTCTGCCAGGGAGAACAGCTCGGAGACATCACGCACCTCGTGCGTGGCTAGCTTCTCGAGCATCTTCTTGTCCCTCACACCTTGTCTGAACGTGATGATAACCGATGCGCTAGCAACATGAGGGATGGTGTTTCGTACTTGGGAGAACCGTTGGATGAACGATCGTAGTGACTCTCCAGCGTACTGTCTAACGGCGTGGAGGTCAAGCTCGGTGCCGGGGCGCTTGTAGGAACTGCCGAAGTTAGCCACGAACTGTCGGCACAACTCATCCCAGGAGTTTATGGACCCCTGGGGCAGGTTCATGAGCCATGACCGAGTTGGGCCGGTCAGGACGACGGGGAAGTAGTTAGCCATAATGGCCTCGTCGCCTCCTGCAGCTAGTATCGCAGTGGTGTAGATCTGCAGGAACTCACTCGGGTTGACGCTCCTGTCGTACTTCTCCAGCATGTGCGGCCGGAACTTTCGTGGCCAGACCACGAAACGGAGGTGAGGCGCTAGTGCTGCACATCCTTGGTTGGGGCTGACTGGTGCCGGTGGCGGCAGCGCATACCCCGGGTGAGCAGGTGGGCCTGCGTACACCTGGTGTTGGGGTGGTGTTGCATACGCCTGTGCAGGAGGCGCGACGTATGCCTGGTGCGGTGGAGGCGCGACGTACGTCTGGTGTGGTGGAGGCATAGCATGAGCCTGGGGCACAGGGCCCGGCACGCTGTAATCTGCCTCGAGGTTGCGCCGACGTTCCCTCTGGCGCTCGATGGTGACTCGGCAGTCCTCTCCGGCCCTGCGGCACTGCAGCCCGGTTCTCAGATCTGTTGTTGAGATCCTGGTCGAGCGCGAGTCTGCCGTCCACCGGTCGACTGTCGGCGTTCGCGACAATGACACATGCATCGGCTGGGCATGTGTCTCCCTCGGCGGAGGCGCGTTGAGTGTGGCGGTGACGAGGTGGTCGACGTCGTTGATCCACTGCTGAGCTGCTCCCTGAGGAGCATCCCCAGCAGGAGGGTTGTGGAGTAGCGCGCGCGCTGCCGCGAGCGCACTCTCTGGGCTTGCAGCCGGTGGCGCCGTGATTACTGTCACGGCCGGAGTATGCCGTGGGGTGGCGTGTCGGCCTGCAGATGGCGAAGTGACTGCAGGGCGACGCGAAGGTCCTGACCTTCCTGCCATAGAGCGGGATGACGCCTGATCCTCCGCCACTGTATGTTGCCGTGACTGTGCCCTGGATGATCCGGCATTGGATTGGTCGTTCACCATTGTTGCTGGTGGAGATCTTGATGGGGAAAAAGCCCCCTACCTGGCGCACCAAATGTCGAAGGTCGTAAACGACACTTCCCCCGGACCTGCTTAGAGAGCAGCCCGCGGAGGTTCTTTGGATTCACGAGGGCTAGTCCCAGGAGATCGAACACAGCAGGATGGTGAACACAGGGGATTTACGTGGTTCGGGCCGCCTGAGCATAATAACCTACGTCCACGGGAGTGTTTGTGTATTGCCTTGCTTGAGCGTGTATGAGCCTTGGTCTAATTTTTCGTCCTCCGTGAAGGTCGTCTACAGAACCCTTTTATAGTTCAAGGACTCTGCAGTCACAAAGTGGGTCCCAGTACCCGATAGGTGGTCCTGGGGAGAGCCAAATCCTATACAATATCTAGGATTAATTGCTATCTACTTCCCTTTGTCAGGGGTGTCAATGCGCCGTCCCGCCGCGTCGTGCGCCAGGGCTACACATAGCGGGTGATGATGGCCGTGCACGTCTCGTCCGTCTTGTCCTCTCGGCCCATTCGCCCGTCTTGCGGCGTGGGTCTGTACCGGCTACTCGGACAAGACAAGACACTGGAGCCTTGACTTTCGCAAGCGCGACTCAGCTTGCCTGGGGAAGGCGCGCGTACTTAATGCCTGTCTAAGCAGCGCACGCATTCCTTTATTGCGGCTTCCTACCGCACTGAGTTGGTCGTCCGCCACATGGTTGCGCCGGAGCCTGCCTCTGCGGGAAGTAAAGCACTTGATGGAACAGGCCACGTGGCGCATTCGGAGCCCACCCCTATGGAGGGGTGGGGGCTCAGCCCTGCAGGCCACATGGTAGCTCCGGTGCCTTTCCCTGCGAGGACGCGGGCTTGGCCCTGAGGTCCCGATTGGCCACGTGGCGGCCCCGGAGCCCGCCTCAGCGGGGAGGCGTGGGTCCAGTCCTGTCGGCCACGTGGCAGCTTGGGAGCCTCCCCCGACGGGGAGGTAGGATCTGGTCCTTCCCTCCTCAACGTGGCAGCCTCAGATTCGGCCTCTTAGGCAGAGGTGGAGTCCTTAGCGGTTTTCTCCTGTGCGCGGGGATACCCAGTCTGCAGGGTACCGACAAACATCAAAAAACATAACTCGGACAACATACCTTAAAACGGCCATAACTTTCGCATACGAACTCGAAATCGGACAATTTTTTTTCAAATTTATCTACGCGAAATTTCGCATCTGGTTTTTCGCTGCTTTTCTGTGTTCGGCGAAAATTATATTGCCCAAATTCCCGTCGGAAGATAGGCTATCCGGCCTCCGAAGTTTCAGCACGAATTTTAAAGAATCTTCTTGATTTTCTATAGGCCGCATATTACATTCAGTTGAGCTGCAAATTTGCATGCTTCATATTTTTGTGCTCCTTAGTGAAGAAAAAATATCAAAAAATATTAAGAAAAAGAAACAATAGTGAAGAGCACGCATATTAAAGCAATTGGCCTATACTACTTGTGTTGTGATTGTTGGTTATATCGTTTTGTCTTCCTTTTGCCTTGTTACTTCCTTGTGTTGTGCTAGGCCCTAGAGCACTTGGTTGACCAGCAACAGTTTCGTACATTGAATACTTATTCAACTTTGTTTAACAATTAATGATTTTCTGCTTATTAACCACCATATTGTGCCATCCAAGCTCCACCTTTCTCTTGAGCATAACAGGTACCTTTGCAATCATCCCATGCTTCATTGGTTCATTTCACCATCCATACCACCTGCTGTGTCGGTAAGAACACTTGTAACAGTGTGGTAAGACGCTTGAGCGAGAGAGATTGTTTTCTTCCACCTTTCACATTGTCACTGTAGTTGATAGGGATAACATATTTTTGTTGTCTTTTGTTTCCTACTAACAATGGCAGGAGAAGATAATGATGATGAATGTGTTCAACATGCAGAGTTACGTGATATGATGAAGACCATGACAGATATGTTCACCAAATACAACGCATGAATGGAGGAGTCATTGGCGAACTTGACTCGCCAACTTGATGACCTTGCTCTTCGGATGAATACTTTTGAGGCTCGGTTGCCTCTCGCTGGAGGACATGAAGACAATCCTTATGATGATATGGAAGACCACAACAATCAGCCAAGACTACCACTTTATTGTCGAGGTATGGGAGGTAATAATCATCATAACAATTATAATCGTCCCCCTGATGATCCTTTTGCTAAAGTGAAATTTACTATACCCTCTTTTTCTGGTGCTTATGATGCTGAGGCTTATCTTGATTGGGAGATGACAATAGAGCAAAAATTTAATGCCCATCTTGTTCCTGAACAACATAGAGTTCGTCAAGCCACTAGTGAGTTTAAGAACATTGCTATCATATGGTGGAGTGAACTTGTTAAAACTAGAACTGATCCTCCAACATGGGATAGATTAAAGGAAACTATGTGTGTTCGATTTGTTCCTCCATCTTTTCAGCGGGACCTTCACAAAAAATTGCAGCGCTTAGACCAAGGTAACATGTCCGTAGAGGAGTATTATCAAGAGTTACAAAAGGGTATGCTGCGTTGTGCGGTAGTAGAGGACATAGATGATAAAATAGCTCATTTTTATGGGGGGTTGAGGCGTGAAATTCAGGACATCTTGTTAACAGATTGTTTTAGCTTGCTATGTTGGCAGAAAAAAATTGTAGGGCCGACAACAACAGAAACAACGCACGAGGAGCAACTTCACGATGCGTTCGATGTCTACACCATCCAAAACAACACCATCTTCGACCGCCCATGCAGTGACTACACCACCCAATGGCGGCCAACAAACTACACCTGCTGCTCCACCTTCTCGCATGCCGAAGGGCAGCAAGGCGACATCATTAAAGCCTTTATCATCCACTCCTTCTATGAGTTGTACTTCCGACATTAAGTGTCACCGCTTCCAGGGACTTGGTCATATGATGAGAGATTGCCCGAGCAAACGAGCATATATAGCACGCGATGATGGCGGGTATGATAGTACTTCAGATGTTGAAGATGAATATTCTTTTGCTACTAACTTTACAGATCTAAATGACGAACACACCGAAGAAGAGGTACTTGGTACAGCGGCGACGGAGAACTATAGGAGCATCATTGTGCAGCGTGCCTTGAGCTCCAAAGTGGAGGCCGACGACAAGCTACAATAACACAACCTCTTCCACATGTTTCTCGTCCTCAAGGACTGTCGTGTACACACTATAATTGATGGAGGTAGCTGCAATAACTTGGTGAACACGGACGTCATCAAGAAACTTGGTTTGAAAACAAGAGCACACCCTCATCCATACCACATTCAATGGTTCAACAACAGCAGTAAGGTTCGAGTAACACAAACAGCGAGAATACATTTTTCAATTGGTTCTTACCATGATTTCGTTGATTTTGATGTTGTGCCTATGGATGCTTGTTCTCTTTTATTGGGTCATCCTTAGGAATTTGATACAGATGTTATTCATCATGGTAGAACTAATAAATATACTCTCATGCATAAAGGAATGAAAATCGCTTTGCTCCTTGTTGACGGCTATTATATACCAATTTCATCCGTCAATTTAACTCAATTATGTGAAGGATTTGTCATTTCTTGCACACATCACCTTTCTATCTAACCCAATTCCACTTGGACTTGGAGAAATATGTGTATGCAGCATTTTATGCAGGAAATGAGGAAATGTAGAGGGACCAATCCTATAAAATATCATCCCAGCCAATCAGGCAACGACACGTGGCATCCCATGGATCTAATGGCCCACAAACAGAAGTATCCGAGGAGATCCAACGGTGTATCACCCATATACATCAATGGGACCCACCTGGCAGCCACCTAGAGAAAGCACACGAGAAACCAGGGGGTCGGCCGACCTGGTCTTTGCACCAAACTCGGTCAGCCTCCACATGTTGGCTCCTCCCGACTCCCTGGAGTCAATGCTGACTGGTTCACGCGCTTTTGGTGGCGGGAACCAACCTCAACACTAGTATAAATAGGACCCCCTACCCCTCACTTCAACACACACCACTTGGGCATCATTCTATTGTATACACTATCTTCCATAGTCCTTAGAGGAGTTAGGATGTAGAGAGGAGAGCCTCTAGTCCCAAGTCCAAATTGGGAAAGGAGAAGAAGGAGTCTCTCTTCCCAATTCCACATTGGGAAAGGTATGGTTTATGTATTCCTTCTTGTATTTGTGACTTTGTGCTCAATAAAGATATTATCTTTAGTCTTCTTTTATATGTATACTTGGACAAAGCATTTCTTGTTTGATTGTGGAGTCCATGTATGTGGAAGGTATAGTCTTTATGATTTCACTCTCACGATCACATCTTATGGTCATAAACACTATAGACCCCCATTATAGTCTATGTAGTTATGATATGATTATGTTAATATGAATGACTATGCTATGCAATCAACATTGGTTCAACGATGTTTAGGTTAGTCATTGCCTTAGGATGGCTTGTGCCATGGCTCCTAAGATATTTGCTTAGTATGCTAGCATGGTGCTAGGGTATTTAAGTAGCGTTGGATGTCTCGTAGACCCACGGATTGAAGAGGTAGGCAGTAGGTGGTGACAACCCTATCTGTCCTTTGTAATCCTCCACGTTCGGCTATGCCACAGGCTCTTGGCGGGAGTCACCCTAGTATTGCTAGGGGTAAGCCCGTGCCCGATGTGTTGAATAGCATTGCATAGGAATTCATCATTGACATGACCATTAGTATCTACCTTAGTCTATGTATATGTATTAGGAGCATTGTAGGAGCAACTCTCTAACTCTCAATCCAATCTCCCTCTAGGACCCATTTTACCCTTTAGAATAGATTGCCTAGGTGTGTGTCACACTACCCCTATTATCAACTTACCCCTGTCCGGATAATGGATTAGTATCCCATAGCTTGACCATAAGAGTAGTATATACTTTACTCCATTGCCTTCCTTTGGGATAAATATGATACCCTTGGGAATACTCATGGGTGAAATGCTACAACGGTATCTTCCGTGTGCTTGCGGATATCATCTCTTTACTAAAGACGATCTGTGGTGTTAAGAAATACCAACAAGCATTTCTGGCGCTGTTGCCGGGGATGATTTTTAGTATATCTTAGGAGCCGTCAACAAGCATTTCTGGCGCCGTTGTCGGGGATGATTTTTTAGTATATCTTAGGAGCTGTCAACAAGCATTTCTGGCGCCGTTGCTGGGGAAGGCAAAGGAAGTGAAGGATAGCTATCACTTGTGATTAAGCTATAGGTACTAATAGTTATTAGACAAGATTACCCTTATTTGTTTTCTCCTTTGTATGAAAACAAGGTAGTGTTGGCCAACCCATTGTATAGGATGGCCAACGAGGATGCAAGTGCTCAACTGCAAGATGATTCAAGGCGTACTTCAACAAATGACCGCTAGGCAACACCATTGCCTTTTGCGGGAGAATTTCAGCTTTTAGTAGGAGCCAAAGTCATCCATACCCAAGCTTGGGGGAGGCTCCAAGAAGTTATTCTTGGTTTGCCTCCACCATGGGGTGGATAGCTGGCTCTTCATCCAACACTCATGTCATGGGTTGGCTCCACCAATCCATGACCACATTCATGCTGGAGCTGAAGGAGTCCTATTCTCATTCATCATGGATGAGAAGAAGGTCTCCACTCAAGGGGTGGATTGAATAATGCTCGAGTCCCCATAGCTTGTCATGCACACCACTTCACAAGGTGGACATGCAAGTTATGGAACTACACCTCCCATTGAAGTGTCATAAATATCCAAGTCGTTGGAGATTTGTTTGGATAATCCAAGTCGTGGATATTCACATGATTTGTGAAAATCCATGTCATCATGGGACGCGTGGGAATTATTTCCCTAAGACCCATGAGGACCTTTTTCAAACAACAACTCCAATGGCTACCATTCACAAGGAAGTCAAGGGTGGAATTAACATCACCCTTGTATTCAAGGAGGCTATGGCTTTCCAAGGGATTTAAATTCAACTAGCCTACCTTTAAGTATCTTGGTCAAGCAGAAATCAAGACAACATTCACATGAATATCTTGGCCAAGGACAAGAACTTAAGGAGCATTCAAAGTCCAAGATATCCCACATCACTTTTTGGGATTCCCACACTTCGACCAAACCCATTCAACCTAGGGCAAGTGACATTGTGGATGAAGCGTTTCTTGCTTGATTGTGGAGTCCACATGTCATCATGCCCAAGGAAGCTTTTGATCCATGATCAAGGTATGGGTTGATTCAATGGAATATCAATATGGTCAGAGTGGCACCCCTAAGAAGGACAAAGCCTCACCATGCTCATGAAGGAGTACATTCAAGAGGGAGAACTCGTCGCTACAACAACATGTCTATATCAATACAACGGGGAGAGGCTAGGACAACCATGTGGCCCACATATCCGAATGACAGCCAAATGAGTTTGGCATGTCAAAATAGAAGAAATCATCCACATCTTCAACTCCGGGATTGGACAACAAATCATCGCGCTAAACAAAACGGAGGTAAGTCCTACTCACCGGACTTCAAAATTTCAGTGAGTCCTTGCCAATAGGTTAATTGGTAGTTATCTCATATTTGTTTTCCAAATTGCATCAACCCTTGCATTTGCATGTTTGAAATTTCACACTTGCATGTTGGAAAGTAAAATTTCCAACCATTATAAAACTAAAAATTTGAATTAGGGGAGAAATTTAATTGGATATGAACTACGTGCATGACCACTTGAATTTATCTTCCTAGTTCAAACCAAAAAGATTTGCTTTGACCCTCATTGCATTTACAAGTTATTTCAAGTTGGGCAAGACAATTTGAAAATTGGGTTCAATTTGCTTTTGGCTAACGTAACCCGTTTTCGAGTTGTTTTGTGTGTTCCTGATTAAAGTGCAGCTAGGTCAAAATTGTTAAGAGGTGGTTTAGCAAGAAAGTGAAAGGTTTCATCAAGCTCAAGTCACCATTGGGAGGATTTGAGAACACTTCTCTCCTTCAAACTCATTTTGAGTTTGATGAAGAGAAATGTTCAAGATGATGACCCAATGGAGGAGCCAGAACCAAATCCATTGCATAATCCAATCTCAACTTGGCATTTGACATCAACCATCAAGCCTACACTGAAAATCAAGGTTGTGAGTTTCTCACACAAAGACCTTCATCACCAACTGTTCTTCAAATGAGGTATGAGTTTAGAATTTTCCATTGTTTGGTTTGCCATAGAATTGAATGTATTTGCTTGCATTTGTGAGGAAGGTTGACACTTCCTCATCATCCAATTCTCAAGCATCCTCACAAGAGTAAGCGTGGGTATTGACTTTTGGATCTCCAAAAGGAAATCCCACCTTACTTGGAAAAATCTCAAACAAGTACCTAGAATCCTTTAAGCATTGTTTTGTAGACTTAGTCATTTTGTCTAGGTTTAGAAAATAAAACTTTTGGACATGACTTAATTGGTGAATTGGCATATAGGAACTTGGTCATAGTGACAACCATAATTTTTAATTGAGCTCCATGCATAGATGGTGTCACTAGATTTCAAACTCCTAGGAATAAGTGATATCCTTGCTCTGAAATTGAATTGCATTTTTAGGAGGAGTCACTAAATTTCAAATTCCTAGTGAGGTTCAGGAGGATAAAATTGAGAATCTTGTTTGTCATGGTCTAAATGATAAAAATTTGCTCTTTAAAGCTAAGATGATTAGAAACTTTAAAAGGTGTAGGGATCCATATAGTGTATTTCTATCACATGCATTGCTATGAGTAGGAGCTTTAGAAAATATGCAACATGAATTATCCATAAAGCTCCACTCTTATCAATGAATAACACATTGATCATAGATACACTTGACATTGGATCCAATGCATATTTGATTTTGTTCTTCCCCGTATGTACAAATGAAAGTTCGATTACCTAACTCAAACGTTCATTTGTACAAGTCTCGGGAGCTAACCATCCCTCTCCATTCAAGAGAGGAAATTTGCAGGAGTAATATTACTATGCAGGCATTCATGAAGCTGATTGTTGGTATCCCTAGAGGATTCCATTTCAACATCTCTTGGCCAAGGAGTAAATTAGGATGGTTGTTATCTATTGGAAATTATGGCTGAAGGTTAATCATAACTATACAAGGCTAGAGATTTGAAAAGGGAACCCTCCATGAGCAACCAATGAGCTGCCACGAATGGGTGAGAGCATTATGCTCTCAACTATTTTAAGCACTCATTCAAGCTCAAGGGATTTGCCACCATCATTGGGTACAAGTTATCCTATGTGGCTAAGAGTTATGATGTACCATGACCAAAGAATGACAAGATGACACCCAATTTATATTGGGTGCAACTTGTTCCTATGTGGCTAGAAGATATGTCATGCCTTAGCCAAGGAACAACAGATCACACTCAACCCATGTTGAGTGCATGTCATTCCTTTGTGGTTCTAGGTATGTTGTACCTTACCCAAGGAACAACTGATCATACCCAATGCATGTTGGGCACATGTCACTCCCTTATGGCAAAAATATATGATACACCTTAGCCAAAGAATGACGAACATACTCAATGTATGTTGAGTGCACGTCATTCCTTTGGATCTAAAAGGTTATCATTATCTTAGCCAAAGAATGGCAAATTACACCCAACACATGGAGACCCTGATGTGCGGATGATCAAAATCAAAAACACTCTATTCAACCACACTCATGGTGTCAATGGGAGGAAACACAACAATCAACACTCAACCCTCCATTGTCAAAGCCATGTTGCAACAAGGATAGGCCAACTCATGGCCTACCTCCGTCGTTAGGGTTTCAACCCCTATCACGGACCTTGATCAAGAATAAGCTTGGGGGAGGACCCCCACTTGAGGTAACTTGTATCACACCCACTACATTTTTATTTCAAATAATCCATTGCATATTTTCCATCCATCCATCATCCACCTTGCATAAAACAAAATATATATATATAAATAGGTTAGATTTTCTTATCAAATAAAGATGTGCGGAAAGAATGATTTAGAATTCACATTGATGAAATGATGAATAGTTTCCTTGTTTTATTTTCCTAAGTCTCTAGTTTACAACTTGCTACTCTCTGAATATTGCTTTCATTGGTTTGAAATACTTTTACCTTAATTTGGAAGTTGTGGGTAGCAAAAGCTTAATCTAATTCTGGGTTGTTGCAAGACTAGAATTCGTAATAGGGTTGCTAGTCCTAGTTTGAAAGTAAAACTTAGATTTTTGGAGAAAATTCTAAAAAGATTTAAGTTTCCCTCAATTGATTGGAAATACCTACCAAAGCCATATGAAGTTCATACATAGACAAAACTTTATGCATATGCTATTTGCTTTCACATTGAGCCTAGTCAAACTAGTATAGACCTATGTGAGAAATCATTCAACTCTTTTTGAATTCAAGACTTCACTTGCACATGCTATACTTCTACACTAGAAGTAAGCAAAACGTCCATCATATCTACCATACCACAACAAAAAGAGAAACTCCATATTATTTATGTTTATCACTCTCTTCAAAATTCATTGCAAAGAAAGCGAGTAGAAGACATGGCTATAAAAAAAGCATGCTTACATCATAAGCATGAGAAAAAAAAAGAGAAAAGAAAAGTAGCTATGTTTCATCCCTACAAAAAGAAAGAGAGATTATACCAAAAAGGAGTTATCTCAAGTATCCACATCTACTTCCACTCCATCACACATGCACTAGTCTTGAATCAAAAAGTTTTGATTTGAATTCTTCTAAGGCATACTCTTTTGACTTAGCAATATATGTGATGCAAATATGCCTACTTACTTTTCTTACCAAGCTCCACATACAAGCCATATTCAATGAGTAGGAATAGTAGAGGCACAATGCTTTGGTGAGGAAATATTTCCACTATCCACAAAGGAGTGATTGAGAGAATCAAATTGAGTTACTTAATATCTAAATTGAATTCTCCGGGATTTAAGTGGAACTTGATTTCTAGGCTATGTTTGCTCCATTTGCTATTCTACCTTTCAACTACTCATGAATATGAAAAAGCATAAGCCCCATGATAAGTTAAGAAATGTAGAGTATCATAGCCAATTTCTGCAATACTAGGTAGAGTATTTTGTTGTGCATTAGATACTTTTGAAAATAAGATATTGTAGCAACTCCTGATCATCAACCTAAAGTCTTGACTTTGCTCGGGACGAGCAAAGGATAAGCTTGGGGGAGTTTGTTGACGGCTGTTATATACCAATTTCATCCGTCAATTTAACTCAATTATGTGAAGGATTTGTCATTTCTTGCACACATCACCTTTCTATCTAATCCAATTCCACTTGGACTTGGAGAAATATGTGTATGCAGCCTTTTGTGCAGGAAATGAGGAAATGTAGAGGAACCAATCCTATAAAATATCATCCCAGCCAATCAGGCGACGACACATGGCATCCCATGGATCAAATGGCCCACAAACAGAAGTATCTGAGGAGATCCAACGATGTATCACCCATATACATCAATGGGACCCACCTGGCAACCACTTGGAGAAAGCACACGAGAAACAGTGCAATGACCAGGTCGGCCGAACCAGGGGGTCGACTGACCTGGTCTCTGCACCAAACTCGATCAGCCTCCACGTGTGGGCTCCTCCCGGCTCCCTGGAGTCAGTGGTGACTAATTCGCGCGCTTTTGGTGGCGGGAGCTGACCTCAACACTAGTATAAATAGGACCCCTACCCCTCACTTCAACACACATCACTTGGGCATCATTCTATTGTATACACTATCTTCCATAGTCCTTAGAGGAGTTAGGATGTAAAGAGGAGAGCCTCTAGTCCCAAGTCCAAATTGGGAAAGGAGTAGAAGGAGTCTCTCTTCCCAATTCCACATTGGGAAAGGTATGGCTTATGTATTCCTTCTTGTATTTGTGACTTTGTGCTCAATAAAGATATTATCTTTAGTCTTCTTTTATACATATACTTGGACAAAGCGTTTCTTGTTTGATTGTGGAGTCCATGTATGTGGAAGGTATAGTATTTATGATTTCACTCTCATGATCACATCTTATGGTCATAAACACTATAGACCCCCACTATAGTCTATGTAGTTATGATATGATTATGTTAATATGAATGACTATGCTATGCAATCAACATTGGTTCAACGATGTTTAGGTTAGTCATTGCCTTAGGATGGCTTGTTCCATGGCTCCTAAGGTATTTGCTTAGTATTCTAGCATGGTGCTAGGGTATTTAAGTAGCGTTGGATGTCTCGTAGACTCACGGATTAAAGAGGTAGGCAGTAGGTGGTGATAGCCCTATCTGTCCTTTGTAATCCTCCACGTTCGGCTATGCCACAGGCTCTTGGTGGGAGTCGCCCTAGTATTGCTAGGGGTAAGCCCGTGCCCGATGTGTTGAATAGCATTGCATAGCAATTCATCATTGACATGACCATTAGTATCTACCTTAGGCTATGTATATGTATTAGGAGCATTGTAGGAGCAACTCTCTGACTCTCAATCCAATCTCCCTCTAGGACCCATTTTACCCTTTAGAATAGATTGCCTAGGTGTGTGTCACACTACCCCTATTATCAACTTACCCCTATCCGGATAAGGATTAGTATCCCATAGCTTGACCATAAGAGTAGTATATAATTTACTCCATTGCCTTCCTTTGGGATAAATACGATACTCTTGGGAATACTCATGGGTGAAATGCTACAACGGTATCTTCCGTGCGCTTGCGGATCTCATCTCTTTACCGAAGATGATATGTAGTGTTAAGAAATACCAACAAGCATTTCTGGCGCCGTTGCTAGGGACGATTTGTTAGTATATCTTAGGAGCCGTCAACACTCCCCATGACTCCTGCTGAAATTGTGAATTTTGAGAAGAGTAAAATTCGTGATGGCAAAGCAACAAAACTAGAATCTAAAAAACAGTAAGTCATTAAGTTAAAATCACCATTGTTGCTCGCAACTAAATCTGACCTTGCTGATTTATTCGATGCTAAGGGGATGTGCTATGCTTTAGTATGCAAAGAAGTCATGTTTTCACTTCATGAATTGTCTATTGCATTGCCTCCTGCTGTTGTTAACCTTTTGCAGGAGTTTGAGGATGTGTTTCCCTCAGAGATACCCCCTGGTTTACCACCCGTGAAAGTCAATGAACACAAGATCGATTTGATTCCAGGAGCAAGCTTGCCAAATCGTGCAGCATACAGGGCGAATCCAGAGAAAACTAAGGAAATTCAGCGACAAGTCCAAGACCTTTTGGACAGCGGGTACATTCGTGAAAGTCTTAGGCCTTGTTCCGTTCCTGTTCTTTTGGTTTCTAAGAAAGATGGTAGTTGGCGCATGTGTGTTGATTGTCGAGCGATTAATAACATCACCATTGGATATCGTTATCCTATTCCTCGCTTAGATGACATGCTCGATGAATTGAGTGGTGATATCATCTTCACAAAAATTGACTTGCGTAGTGGTTACCACCAAATTAGAATGACACTAGGAGATGAATAGAAAACTGCATTTAAAACCAAGTTTGGGCTTTCTGAGTGGTTAGTCAAGCCTTTTGGTTTAACTAATGCACCCAACACCTTTATGCGATTAATGAATGAGGTTTTACGTGTTTTCATTCGACAATTTGTGGTGGTTTACTTTGATGATATCCTCATTTATAGCAAGTCATATGATGAACATCTTGATCATTCACGTGTTGTTTTCACTATTTTGAGAGATGCACATTTGTTTGGTAACCTCGAAAAGTGCGTCTTTTGCACCAATCGAGTCTCGTTTCTTGGCTATGTCATTTCCTCGTAGGGAATTGAGATGGATGAGGCAAAAATTGAAGCGATCACTAGCTGGTCAGCCCCAACAACCGTCACGCAGGTTCGTAGTTTTCTTGGTATTGCAAGTTTTTATCTCCGTTTTGTGCGGGATTTCAGCATCATTGCAACACCTCTACATGAGCTAACGAAGAAGGGAGTGCCATTTCGATGGGGCGAACAGCAGCAACAAGCTTTTGATGCTCTGAAATCGAAGCTTACACAAGCACCATTGCTACAACTTCCTGATTTTGACAAGTCCTTTGAGCTAGAATGCGATGCAACCCGATGCTTTTCTTTAGTGAAAAACTTCAAGGTCCTTCTCTGAATTATTCTACTTATGATAAGGAATTGTATGCCTTAGTGCGAGTATTACAAACTTGTGGCAACATTATCTTTGATCTAAGGAGTTTGTCATACATTCCGATCATGAATCATTGAAGTAGCTTAAGTGTCAAACCAATCTGAATAAACGAAATGCTAAATGGATTGAGTTCATAAAGTCGTTTCCATACATCATTAAGCATAAGAAACGGAAGGAAAATGTCATTGTTGATGCATTATCTAGACGTTATACCATGCTGTCCCAACTTGATCATAAAATCTTTGGTTTGGAAACAATAAAAGCATTATATCATACTGATTTGGACTTCAAAGATGCTTTTGAAAATTGTATAAAAAGAAGAACTTGGAATAAATATGTGCTGCGAGAGGGTCTCCTCTATCGTGCTAACAAACTATGCGTTCCAGCTATCTCCGTTCATCTACTACTTTTGCAGGAAGCACATGAAGGAGGTTTGATGGGACATTTTGGAGTGAAGAAAACTAAAGACGTGTTGTCCACACAATTCTTTTGGCTAAAGATGAGGCATGATGTCGAGCGCTACGTGTCATGATACACTACTTGCAATAAAGCTAAGTCTCGCCTTAATCCAAATGGTCTCTATATGCCTCTTTCTGTTCCTAGTGTACCTTGGGAGAATATTTCTATGGACTTTATTTTGGGATTGCCTAGGACTAAGAGGAGGAGGGATAGTATTTTTGTAGTTGTTGATCGTTTCTCCAAAATGGCACACTTTATACCTTATCATAAGAATGATAATGCCTCACACATTGCTGATTTATTTATGACGGAAATTGTTCGTTTACATGGTGTGCCAAATACCATTGTTCCTGATCGTGATACAAAATTTTTAAGTCATTTTTGGACAACTATATGGTATAAATTGGGAACTAAGTTGCTGTTTTCAACTACATGTCACCCACAAACGGATGGACAAACCGATGTAGTTAATCGTACTTTATCTACTATGTTGCAGGTTGTCTTGAAAACAAATTTGAAGTTGTGGGAGGAGTATTTACTACATATAGAATTTGCTTACAACAGATCCGTTCACTCCACGACGAAGGTAAGTCCATTCCAGGTAGTGTATGGTTTTAATCCCCGTGCTCCTATTGATTTACTACATTTGCCTCCTTCTAAAACTATAAATTTGGATGCTACACAACGATCTGAATTCATTCTTAAGATACATGAAACTACAAAGAAAGACATTGAAAAGATGAATGAGAAGTATAGGATTGCAGATAGTAAAGGTAGAAAAGAAGTAACCAAGTGATTTGGTGTGGTTACATTTGAGAAAAGAGCGATTCTCTGAATTGAGAAAATCTAAACCTATGTCATGAGCTGCTGGTCCTTTTAAGATTGTTGAAAAGATCAATGATAATGCATATAATCTTGAGTTGCCTCCCGATTTTGGGGTTAGCCCCACATTTAACATTTTAGATTTACGACCGTACTTGGGAGAAGAAGATGAACTTGAGTCGAGGACGACTCCAATTCAAGAGGGGGAGGATGATGATGACATCACAACAGTGGAGATGCACACTGAACTGTAAAAATCAATCACAAGAGCACGAGCACGGTTAATAAATCAGCAGGTGAACTCGTTCCTAACTTCCTTTGCATATGAGTTTGAGAATAGATTGCTATGTGATGATTTAATTGTTATTAGGAACAATGGATAAGATTAACAAGTGAAGGGAAAAGGCCTTGGGAATGTGGAGAACCTACTGGGACGTCCACAAGTTGATGGAATCAGTTTACAACTCGGATGTGAGTTCAACTTGGAGTCCAGGAGCAGTCCACCTTAAAACAGAAGTCCAGGATGCATACGAACTCCGTTTTCGACATTCCACATATGCACAGAAAGAGGAGAAGATAAACTTTCCAATGGCTCTGGTCCCACCTCAAAATTTATCCGGAGTCATTAGTAATAGTCAAAATAAGTAGAGTCCAGATTTCTGTCAGGTGTTGCGTCATCGAATCGGGCATTTGGGTCTTGTATCCCGTATGAGTCCATTTGGGACGCGTCTAAGTGTGCTTTGGTCGAACCCTAGCCTTTAAATACTGCAGCAGCCAGTCATATTCGACGGGTTTTGTTTAGATCAATAATATCGCCGTTCTACGGTTTGTGAGACCCCAACTTCGCAATTTCAGATCGTGTCTTCGACGTTCTTGCTTGTGTTCTCGCTTGCACTTGCAGGTATTAGCCTTCTTGGCGAGGTCAAGCGTGTGCATCACAGTTGATAACCAACGAAACAGTGGTGTGGTGATCGCAGAGGTACTCGAACTGCTCGAGTGCTGTAGATCATCAACGTCGAGTTCGCCACCCCAATCGACTTACCTTTCGGAAGATCGGACCTAAACTACTCATCAGCTGCCAAACTCGACGGGGACCCGAACCAGCGGGTCTGATTGCTATCCCTACCTCTAAAGACCAGATAGCAGATGGTTTAACAAAGTCATTGCCAGTAAGGAAGTTCTTAGAGTTTCAACACAATCTTCACATGGACAGTTCAGATTGAGGGGAAATGTTGAAGATAAGGCGTATGGCTGCCGGAGATCAAGACTCTGTAGAGAAGTTGAAGACCCAAGCTTAGTAGATAAGAATAGATAATATTTGTGTAAGCGCAGATAAGCTCTAGCCAGATGCTCGATTATCTATCATATGAATTTCGAGATAGACTGTTTATTAAGTTGTTTAGATTAGATCATAACTAAGCATTGGTTGTTGCTACCATGTGCTTCCTGTAAACAGGTTCTGACCTTCTCCGGGTATTAACACGTAGCACCTATGGCTGAGGTAGGCGCTCCACTAATCTTTACAGTTCATTTTTGAACGAGATAGTGACAAATAATTTGGAATGGAGGAAGTATTAAAAAGGATTGCTCTTGGTTTCAAACAAAAAAAAGATGGGAAAAAAGGTGAGGGAAAGAGAATAAAAGAAAAAGGAAAATAAATAAATAACAGGTACTTAGAGAAAAGTGAGTGCCAATCCGCGCAGGAGACAGCTGCCCGAAAACGCGATTTATGATATCGGTGGCCGACGAGTGGGCCCCGTGCGCTCCCACACCCATCTCCCACGTTTTGAAGGGAGCTCAGCTCAGCTCCGTGTCGATTCACACCGCCGCCGTTGCCGGACCTCTTGAGCGATGGGCGGCTTCGGGACCTTGCGTCCCGCCTCCGTGTTCCTCTGCGTCATCCTCGCCTTCACCAACCTCTTCGCGTTCCTCCTCGCCGTCGGCGCAGAGCGCCGCCGCAGCACTGTGGGTGCCCCCCTCCCTTGCCCCCTGGCCGCTCCCCCTTCACCCCGCGCTCGGTGCTACGACTGTCACTGAGATATTTTTTGTGATATGTTCTTCGACGCAGGGCAAGGTGGTGCCGGACGAGTACGACGAGCGGATCTACTGCCTCTACGACACCGACGCCTCCACGGTCTACGGCGTCGGCGCTTTCTTCGTGCTCCTGCTCCAGCAGGTCGTCATCACCGCCGCCACTCGGTGCCTCTGCTGCGGCCCCGCGCTCGCCTCCCGCGGCTGCGCCGTCACCGCATTCATCATCTCCTGGTGCGCGCGTTAAACCCTAGCCCCGCAAGCTAAACCCCAATCTTTTTCCTTTTTTACTGTACTTTCTTGGATGCGGTGTAATGGGCTGTGATACCTGCCGGGTTGCCGATGGCTAGGGTGGATTTGGTTCGATGTGGGGTGGAGTTTTCTGCTAGATACGCGGTAGGCACAAACAATTTGAGGATTTGAATGTCGCAAATGTTAATTTGTTTGTACATTAACCGCCATGTTTTCCCTTTCATAAGCGTGATTTAGTGGCCGACCCTGCTCTTATTGTTGGAATTCCGGGGCTCTGAATTTAGGAAAACAATATTTTTAATCTGGGAGGTGCTTCATTATAATGAGGTTTGGCTCATTATATAGCCCGGTTACATGTGATCTTCTCCTCCTAGGACTCTAACTCAACTCCAATCTAATTAGGACTCTCCTAATCAAATCTTATCTGGACTTTTCCTAATATACCGTTGAGATCACCTGACATTCTCCCTCTGATCTCAACTCCCTACAACTCAAACCTTGCTCACATCACAACCCACAATGTTCAGGATCATCCAACAAACTCTCCCCGATCCTGACACCTGTGCTTGTCTCACATGTCGTGTTGTGTCCACCGTCGAGCCCTTGCTGCATGGAGTCGGCATGATACCGTCGTTGCTGCCTCCGTCATGAGCCTTCTTCGCATCGAGCCTCCCACGTCTTTGAGCCGTCGTAAGTCGGAGAAGGCTGTCGGGTCCTGCGCTCCAGATGCTCCCGATCTGAGCCGCTGCCCCGCCTTCGATCAACCTCTCCCGCACACTCACCATTGCGCGTCCGCTCGTGCTCGTCGGCCTCATGCACAATCTGCTGTTTTCCATATGCCAAGTCTCCTTCTAGGACAATGACGGGACTCGGAACCTATATGCACGATGAAGTTGTACTTGGTGGTGTGGATGTTTTTCCGAGCATGTCCCATGCGATGAGACCCTAATGACGCGCTCTTCTCATGCACCTCTATTCTTTCACGGAACCTCCTCACATCCTCGGACCTAGGCCCACTAGGTCCTCTCCTGTTCACAAGACCAAAGAACCCCAACCCCAGGCCTGGCACGAAGGACTCAACTCTTTCTCCACGTCCGAGCTTGGCCCGGTCCAGCCCGTGCTCTCCGAAACCCTTCATTGAACATCCTCCGAACCAGCAGCAACTGCTGCACCTCCTCTCTCGAGCCTGGGAGCATCGCCGCCTGCCCTGGATGGCTTCCTAACGCGCTGCTCCTCTGCAGCTTCCGTTCAGCCGCCAAGCGTGTGACCTCCTCAAGCCGCGTGTGCGACTCTCGCGAAGGCGCGCCTCTGCTCCACCACGGTCTGCACGTCGTAGGGATTCGCTCATTCCGCGTCGGGATCCTCCGATCCCACACTGCTCTGCTGCGGATCTGCCTCCAAATTGCCTAGATTCGAGTCGGAGTCGCTGGATTTGCAGAGATCCAGGTCGAATCGCGCCCGCTAGGAACTTTGCCTCTGTCTGACCTGGTCGAGCTCTGCCAGAAGCAGATCCAAATCCGTGTCGATCTGTGTCTGCTTCCAACGAGATCAACACCACCTCTTCAGGTACACGCCCCTGCCCTACGTGCACCTCCTTGACTTTGGCCGCCCGATCTCTCCTGGTTGGTTGCTCCCCGCTTGCCAGACCTCGCCACCGTCGGTCGCCCCCTGGGAGCACATCCCCTCCAGGGGGCAGCGCATAGGATTCGTAACCCTAGCTCTTGATACCAGAATGTTGGAATTTCGGGGCTCTGAATTTAGGAACACAATATTGTTAATCTGGGAGGTGCTTTATTACAATGAGGTATGGCTCATTATATAGCCCGTTTACATGTAATCTTCTCCTCCTAGGACTCTAACTCGACTCCAATCTAATTAGGACTCCTAATCTAATCTTATCTGGACTCTACATTGTTTATTAGTCGGGCTTATCGGTAACTGCATCACGATTAGGGCGAACGACTCGATTAGAGCGATCAGAATATTAGTCGTCCGATTAGGGCGACTAATCGGCCGATTAGCGATCAGGCTAGTCTAGACGATCAGGTTTGGGAGGGAAATAGAGTTGGGCCTTTATCATGGCCCATTAGGGTTACTATACCCGGTTTCTATCTCCCCGCATCCCCTCCCCGATTCCTATCAGCGCTCGCTTCCCCTCCTCGACTCTGGAGCCGCCGCCCGCTGTCTGCTCTGACTCCGGGGCCTCTGGAGCAAGCCATCGCCCGGAGATCCCCTCACTGGCGCTCGTCCCCCTCTTCCCGTGCGCCTCTCCTCCTCTTCCCGTGCGCCTCTCCTCCTCCTCCATGAGTTTGTTGGAGGATGGTAAGTTTCAACCCTCCCTCCCCTGTTTCTTGTTTGATGTACACTTGAGTTCCTCCGATGGTTTGCTCTGATGGTTCCTCTTATGGGTTGCTGTACACTTGAAAAGTTGAAATCTGCATATATGAATCTGCATATGCTTGTTCAGACTTGTACACTTGATGCACTGATGCTCTAATCATGCTTTGTACACTTGATGCACTGATGCTCTGATCAAACTGCTGCTGTTTTATGGATAAAACTCCTGTTCTGTGATCTAATTGAAAAATCCCAGGTATGCAATTTATTTCTTTGTTAATCTGTATCAAGTTATCTACTTTTTCTCTGTTTCTGTTGCTGTTTTTGCTAATCTGAACTGTTTTTGCTGTTGCTGTTGCTGTTGCTGTAATGCTGTTTTCAACCTTCTGCTGTTTTAAACTGCTGCTGTTCAATGGATTAAACTGCTGTTGTTTGCTGTATAAGTGTATATAATATATATAGGGGGTCGACTAATCGCCCTAGTCGACGATTAATCGATCTAGTCATCCTAGTCAGTGCTTAGGCGATTAGAGTCGACTAGACGACTAATGAACTTTCCTAATATACCGTTGAGATCACCTAACACTTATGACACGAACAGATGAGGGTAACAGGTTTTTGTGTTTTTTGTTCTAGTTATTCTTGGCTCACTAACTGGCAAAACTGTACCATGTGTATTTCAATGCTCTTGGAAGACAGTGATGTACTTAAAGATGGGTTGGTGGCATTTTGTTGGTTTCATTGTCTGATTGACTAATTTGGGCTCTTTATTAGGACAAGTGTAGTGCACGGATGTAGAATTCTTTCGTATCCACAACACTGAATGAATGCAGAATTGCAATGGAGTTTCAGCATAGTCATTTGTTAATATTTTGCCTTTAGTTTTGAAATATTCTAATCTGCCATTAAAATATCATCTTATGCATAAGCAACATTCAGTTGTATGCAATGAATTAACTCTGCTGGTTGAATTGTAGAGATCAGTATCCTACAACTCACTGTTTGCTCACACCCTGATTTTTTTTTATCTAGCAACTTGTTGTTGAACGGTTGAAATATATGAGTACCATTGAATCCACATCAAGGTTTGAGTGATCTATTTGAGAGTCTGGAAGGGCACCAACAAGCCAACTAATCAATGACTATTTACAATTAGTCATTTTGTTTAATAGGTGATTTGGATTATTTGCATCCGACCAGGTTTAAAACATGGATACACATATCAGAGAGGCCTTGTGCTAGTAGTATTGATAGAACTATAATATATTGTTTGTAACGGTCAATACTCGGTTCCAGTAACTAATCAAAGTGTTTTTTCTTCGAGAATCACAAACAAATCTTAATCTCTAGTGTCACTGTGTCAGTCCTCACAACAGTGCCAATGTTCGCAATAGTGGTCCTATGTGACACTAATGATCTCGGTCACTTAGTTCAGCTTAACTTCATCCTGTTTGGAATTGAGTATTTTTCTCTTCTAGTAGGACCCAAGCTGTTTTATCTTTGACATGGTGGACTGCAGATATGCCGTATGCCTCCTCGTTACAAATTAGGGGAACATTGTTTGCTGTGTGCAGGGTCTTTTTATATGAAATCATTCTAAGGAAAAAAACTGTTTTTTTAAATCAAGTATTATTGCATAAGAATTCCAATTTTTTAACTGTTTGCTTGGATAATGACCCATGTTTTTGTGGCGTCGCCTCGGCGCTGTGAGGGTGCTGGTCACCATGGGTCGCTAGACAGTTTTAGTTACGCCACAACTATAGAGAATGAAAGCCCGCGCAAGAGTTTATTCATTCAGCGACGTACATATAGCTGGCCAGGTTCAGAGGACGGCAACGTCCGATCCGCAGGAGAAGGACGTGCGCGTCGTGTGCGGATAACGGCCATGCACAACGGCACGATCCCTGCATGGCCGCGTGGGCACACGACGGAGTCCTCCAGCTCTACGCACGCACACACACGGAACAGGAAGGAAAGGCCTGGCCCAGTTACGTGCTTCGACACCCCCCCCCCCCCCCCCCCCCCCCCGCAGGCTGATCGTCGTCCTCGACGATGCACAGACTGGATCGGAAGTCTTGGAACACTGAAGTGGGTAGGCCTTTCGTCATGACGTCCGCGAACTGCAGATGCGTCGGAACGTGTAGTACTCGCAGCTCTCCAAGCGCCACCTTTTCACGAACAAAGTGGATATCCAACTCAATGTGCTTGGTACGCCGGTGATGTACTGGGTTCTGCGTCAAGTACACCGCGGAGACGTTGTCGCAGTACATCACTGTAGCTTTGCCGATGGTGACGTAGAGTTCTTGGAGAAGATGCCGCAACCAGCAGCATTCGGCAGCAGCATTGGCCACCGCCCGATATTCTGCCTCGGCGCTCGATCTGGAGACTGTGGTTTGGCGCTTAGAGGACCACGAAACGAGCGAGTCTCCGAGATAGATGCAGTACCCCGAAGTCGATCGGCGCGTGTCTGGGCAGCCGGCCCAGTCGGCGTCAGAGTATGCAGTGAGCGTGAGGCTTGGCGAAGAGTGGATCTGTAGACCGTGCTTGAGCGTGCCCTTGATGTAGCGTAGGATCCTTTTGACAAGGGTCCAATGTACATCACGCGGCGCATGCATGTGGAGGCAGATTTGGTTGACGCCGTAGGCGATGTCCGGCCGAGTGAGCGTCAGGTACTGAAGAGCACCAGCGACACTTCTGTAGAATGAAGCATCATCGGCTGGTGTACCCTGAGCAGCCGACACCTTAGGCTTGGTGTCGACCGGTGTCGAAGCCGGCTTGCAGTTGACCATCCCAACACGATCCAGGATATCGGCGGCGTACCCGGCTTGGCTGAGGAAGAAGCCGGACGTGGTGCGTCGAACGCTGATGCCGAGGAAGTAGTGTACGGGGCCGAGGTCCTTCATTGCGAATGCCACACAGAGACGCTGAACGATCTGCTGGAGCAGCGCCGACGTTGAGGCAGTCAGAAGGATGTCGTCGACATAGAGAAGTAGAAACGCCATCTGGTCGCCATGTCTGTATGTAAACAGAGAGGAATCGGATAGTGTAGACTTGAAGCCGATGGCGTGCAGCTCCTTTGCAAAAGTATGGAACCATGCTCACGGGGCCTGTTTGAGTCCATATAAGGACTTAGACAGGAGGCAAACATAGTCCGGATGCTCGACGTCGACGAATCCTGTTGGTTGTAGACAGTAGACACGCTCTTGGATATCGCCATGCAAGAACGCGTTCTTGACGTCAAGTTGGTGTACCGGCCAACTGCGGGTCGCCGCCAGATGAAGCACGGTACGGATGGTTGCGGGTTTCACAACGGGTGAGAATGTTTGATCGAAATCAACACCCCGTTGCTGTTTGAAACCCCGTACCACCCAGCGTGCTTTGCGCCTGTCGAGGGAGCCATCCGCATGCACCTTGTTTTTAAACAACCATTTCCCTGAAATGACATTAGCACCAGGTGGACGAGGGACGAGGACCCAAGTCTGGTTACACACGAGTGCAGCGTATTCTTCCTTCATCGCGGCAAGCCACGCAGGATCTCTCAAGGCAGCGCGCACAGAGGTCGGAGGTGGCGTTGCTTTGGTTGCAGCGAGGGCCATGTACCGAGGGTTCGGCTTGTGGATGCCAGCCCTGGCACGTGTGATCATTGGATGAGGTGGTGCAGCGGCAGGCGTTTGCATGGATGCTTGTTGAACGAGTGGACTAGGTGGTGTTGGCTGGTTGGATGCGGGTGTATCTGCATGTGGGATGGGACTTGGTGCAGGGGTGGTGCCGATTGGATCCGGTAGTGCACTAGGTGGTGCGCGTGGATTGAGAGGTGGGGATCGTGGTCTGCATGTGCCATGCGGACGTGCGCCCCGCGGAGCAGGCAGAAAGATAGGATCTGATGGCTGTTGCGGTTGTGTGGGGAAAACAGTCGGGGGTCCTGGTGTGGTGTCAAGAGTGGATCGAAACGGGAAGACCGTTTCGTCAAATGTAACGTGCCTGGAGGTTATGACACGTTTGGAGGAGGGGTCAAAGCAGCGGTAACCTTTGCTGCTGGTGGGATAGCCAATAAAGATGCATGGCGTAGACCTCGGGGCAAGTTTGTGTGGTGCAATGGCTGAGGTGTTGGGAAAACACAAACAACCAAATGTACAAAGGTGGTCGTAGGAGGGGGACCGACCAAGAAGGATGTCATGTGGAGTTAGATTGTTGCGGACACGACAAGGTCGACGGTTCAACAAATAGGTTGATGTGGCAAGCGCGTCCGGCCAGAATGTCAAGGGCATGGCGGCATGGAAGAGCATTGTACGCATGCTGTCATTGAGTGTGCGTATCACGCGCTCGGCACGACCATTTTGTTGTGATGTGTACGGGCATGTGAGTTGCAGGAAGATGCCGTGGGCATTAAGGAAGGACCGAGAGGCATGATTATCGAATTCCTTCCCATTGTCGGTGCGTATGCAGACAATAGGTTGACGGAATTGCGTGAGTACGAATGCATGGAACGATATCAGAGTGGGCAGTACATCCGACTTGTGCCGCAGTGGAAAGGACCAAGTGAAGTGGGAGAAATCATCTAGAACGACAAGGTAAAATTTATAACCAGAATTACTGGGGATGGGAGATGTCCATACATCACAATGTAACAATTGAAAAGGATGGAAAGAAAAGTAGTCAGACGCAGAAAATGGTAGCCGGACATGTTTCCCACGTTGGCACGATGTGCAGGAGTGGTCGTCGGACTTGGTGCAGCGGAAATCAAAGGAGGACAGAAGACGCCGAAGCTGTCCGTGCCCAGGGCGACCGAGCCGCGCATGCCAAAGCTTGGAGTCGGTGGAGGCTAGGAAGCTGCGGTGGGTCTTCTGTTTATTCGATGGTTGATGCAGGTGGTAAAGATCTCCGGATGAATCACATCAGAGAAGTGTCGTCCCCGTGCGAAGGTCCTTGATAGAGAAGCCAATAGGGTCAAAAACAACAGAAACAGAGTTATCACGGGTGAGTGCACGAACTGAAATGAGATTTTTGACCAGGTTAGGCGAGATGAGAATATTTTTGAGGTGCAGGGGGGTGGCATTCGTGGCAACGGTGGTCTGGCCGACCCGATGAACGGGTAGGAGCGCACCATTACCGACGACGATGTTCGAGGACTGAAGAGGTGATGTAGAGGAAGATAATATACCAGGTGTGTTGGCCATGTGGGAGCTGGCGCCGGTGTCGAGTACCCAGTCCGTGCCTTCGTGTGCACCGGTCTGAGGAAGTCCCTGCAGAGCAGCCACAAGGCCCGGCGGCAGTTGGGCTTGCTGGAAGCCTGGGGTAGACGTGCCGGAGAACGCAGGCAAAGAAGTTGCATGCATGGCCTGCTGTTGGTAGCCGGGTGGACGTGGCCCAAGGATCCCTGTGGCGGAAGGGCGCCACATGGACATAGGCCAAGCTTGGACAACCCCCGTCCAGGGATTGTAGCTAGCAGTCCAGGGAGCGCGCTGTCCTGGTGTATTGGTCGCAGCACCAGTTTTGGGTCCAAAACTGTTATTGTTTGGCGCCCGTGCAGCTCCCTTCTTGCTTTTGCGACGCTTGTCACCCCCACCCCCACCTTTTGCTGTGGAGGTCGAGTGATGAGCCGATGTCTCCGAGGAGTGCGAAGCAGTGAAGGAGGCGTCGGTACTCGTTGTATTCGCCGCAGCCAAGAGCGCCGAGTTGGCCTCCATCTTGGCTGTGTGAGCCTGCCGAGTTTCATCCTGCAGGAGATAGTCGCGGACGAAGAGGAACGAGGGCAGCGGTTTCATGGCCGTCAGGACGGCGATCGCATGGCTAAACTTGGAGCTCAGCCCGCAAAAGGCATTGATGACCAGCTGCGAGTCGAAAATAGGGTGTCCGACGTCACGCAACAGATCGGCAAGCTCCTTGAGCCTGCTGAAATAGTCGGAGACGCTGAGATCGCCTTGGAAGAGGCCATGGAACTCTTGAAGTGCGTACACGGCGCGTTGATTGGCATTGTCAAGGAAGAGACCGCGGAGTGCACACCACAGATCGTAGGCCGATGGATGCGGCATGTGGATCATCTTCATGAGGGCGTGTGAGATGGAGTTGTAGATCCACGACACGATGCACTGGTCAACTTGAAGCCAGTCGACATCGTGCCACATAGCTTGGGCGTCGACAGTGCCGTCAACATGATCGACAAGCCCAAACTTGCGAAGCGTGGCATCGAAGAACGAACTCCAGATAGAGAAGTTTGAGTCGCCGTAGTCCAGAACAAGAGGAACATGCATACGGATGTTCACATGCTGGATGGTGGAGATGGTGATCGTGGGAGCAGAGGGCTCCACGAAGGGATTGGTGGCGGCCGAGGAGCGAGCGGAAGAAGGTGTAGGACTCATCGGCATGGCCAGCAAGAAGAAGAGAAGTGGAGAGGATCGAAACGCTTTGATACCATATAGAGAATGAAAGCCCGCGCAAGAGTTTATTCATTCAGCGACGTACATATAGCTGGCCAGGTTCAGAGGACGGCAACGTCCGATCCGCAGGAGAAGGACGTGTGCGTCGTGTGCGGATAACGGCCATGCACAACGGCACGATCCCTGCATGGCCGCGTGGGCACACGACGGAGTCCTCCAGCTCTACGCACGCACACACACGAAACAGGAAGGAAAGGCCTGGCCTAGTTACGTGCTTCGACAACAACGCCTAGGCATTGTCTAGCCGTTGCCTAGGTGTCGTTGGGGGGGTGGGTCGCCATAGGATACCACAACACCTCAAAAACCATGATAATGACAACAGATCTCAAGTTATAGTTACAGTCATAACTTATAAGGTTAAAAAACAAAACATTTCTGACCAGCCTCGTTGCAACCCATGGCTTGGTGATCAGATCCAGATTAGAGCTCTTGCTCTCAACAAAAAACAACAACAACAAAGCCTTTTAGTCCCAAGTGATGAATTCTTACGAATACATAAAGGATCAATTAGCCACTTAGATCACTTCGGATTGTACAAAGATAAACACATGAACTCATTTTTACAACACTTAAGCGCTAATCTCTTGATCAGTGCAAAACACATGAATACCTTCTCCTCCACTTGTGCTTGATGACGCAACCATTGATTGAGAGAAGGTGTTTATCACAAAAATAGGCTCGTGAGTGCCGAAGTTGGTGGCGCAATCCCTTGGGCGCCGGCAACAGCAGTGGCGCCTGGATTGGAGCCTTTTCTTGTTTTTCCTCCCTTAGTGCTCGGTCTTCTGATTGTAGTGTGTTGTTGCAAGTGTTTTCACTTATGTCAAATTGCCAACCACCATCACATGCTTATAAATATTGTAGGGACACAAGAGTGAGCCTCACACCTTTTCGATAACAGGTGTGTCTCTCCGTTCAGGGACATATTTATGAGTGTGTTGTGTCTCTACAAGAGAGACACATACTTATCACTTACATCTGAGTTCATACTTCAACATCCCCCCCCCCCCCCCCCCCCCCCTTGAACTCAGCTCCAAACTTAATTACCGAACTTAGTATTCATTTGTTCATGCTTGACATATAAGACACGATGCATCATAATATTACATACTGTCGGACTCAGAGACCACAATACATCCTCACACTTAAAAATGAACCTTATTCTTAATTGGCCCCTAGATATCCAGATGATCACAGACTCTCCTTTAAATCTATGTCGGTTACGTTTTCACCGAACACATTGGGTGGAAGACCTTCAGTGGATCCGCAAACATTCGCTTGATACTTATATGCTCAAGACTTAGTGTGATTCTGGAATTTTTCCTTCACAACATAAAACTTAATATCTCACTTCACTAACTTTCATAACATAACTTATGGTTAAAATTATCTAAAACATTCTCAAATGTATTCTATTCAAGAATGTCTTACTTATTATCATCTTACTAATTTGACTCTATTAGAAAACTAAAATTCTTAAGTCATTAAAATGAGTGACAATCACTCACAACTTATTTATATGAAGTGTGATCGTCATCATTTGAATTTCTTAACACATTTGTTGGCTTATTTGTGATCTTAGATGAGGCTGCTCTCATTCTTCATCATTACTGACCAATAATGGTGAAAAATTAAATAGTAGGTATTGTGAGAACAATGTCTAACATTGTTAACACAATATCGGTTAGACATCATAGAAAATGAATCTTGAAAAATAAAAGTGCTTACACAAACCATTTATTTTTAAGATCGGTATCTTTAAATGTCAAACTTTCACCGATTTAGTCATCGATTAAGAAGACTATAATATCTCATTTCAAAATGAGGATCTTAAATCTTATTGAAAGCCAACAAAATCACAACTTATTTTCTTAATAATAATCTTATCTTCTTAATTTCATACTTAATTTTTTTGGGTAACTTTAATTATATAACTTATACGATGTTTATAAGCATTACCTTAATTAATCTAAAACTGATTAAGGAAAGATAGAGTGAAAATACTAAAGTTCCATCTTACCTGATCACTCCCTTAATTATGTTATATTTCCTTACAAACTTAACGTACATTTCTAATTCGAGGTATTAGACGATAATATATATTGTACTCCCCCTTATTGTATAGATCATTCTTATTACAATGCATACAAGACATTATACAACAACAACAACAACAACCAAGCCTTGTCCCAAACAAGTTGGGGTCGGCTAGAAATGAAACCCAACAATTTTGAAGAAAAGTAATAGAAAATAAGATGAAAGTAAGAAAAAAAATCTACATTTTATTTATTCTAGAAATGGGTTAAAAAGGAAGAAGATAAGAGTAACAAATTACGAATAAACTAAGATTCTGGCACATGAGTTGCTAATTTCCATGCAGTCCTATCATGAGCCAAATCTCTAGGTATGTCCCACTCCTTTAAATCTCGTTTCACCGCCTCCTGCCATGTCAACCTTGGTCGACCTCTACCCCTCCTAAAATTTTCTCCACTTTTTATAATCCCACTGTTAACCGGTGCGTCTGGAGGTCTCCGCTGGATATGCCCAAACCACTGTAGGCGATGTTGGACTAGCTTCTCCTCAATCGGTGCCACCCCTACCCTATCACGTATTACTTCGTTCCTAATTTTGTCTCTTCTTGTGTGACCGCACATCCACCGTAGCATGCGCATCTCCGCAACACTCATTTGTTGGACATGTTGCCTTTTAGTTGGCCAACATTCTGCTCCATACAGCATCGCAGGCCTGATCACCGTCCTATAGAATTTTCCTTTCAATTTTTGTGGAACTTTCTTATCACATAAGATTCCAGATGCTTGTCGCCACTTCATCCACCCGATCTTGATCCTGTGGCAAACATCTTCGTCAATATCACCATTGCTTTGTAACATTGATCCTAAATATCGAAATGTGTCCCTCCTAGGTACTACTTGTCCTTGTAAACTAACATTACCATCCTCGCACCCGACATCACTAAAGTCGCATCTCATATACTCGGTCTTGGTTCTACTAAGTCTAAACCCCTTAGACTCTAAGGTCTGCCTCCATAGCTCCAATTTTCTATCAACACCATCCCTAGTTTCATCTACCAACACTACATCATCAGCAAAGAGCATACACCAAGGGATATCCCCTTGTATATCCTTCGACACCTCATCCATCACTAAGGAAAAAATGTAAGGACTTAAGGCTGATCCTTGGTGTAACCCTATTGTGATAGGAAAAGTGTCGGTCTCACTATCTCTTATGCGCACACTTGTCACCACATTATCGTACATATCCTTGATAAGGTTAATGTACTTTGTTGGGACTTTGTGTTTCTCTAGTGCCCACCACATGACCGGTCTTGGTACCTTATCGTATGCCTTCTCCAAGTCAATGAACACTAAATGTAGATCCTTCTTTTGCTCCCTATACCTCTCCATAAGCTGACGGAGTAAGAAAATCGCCTCCATAGTGGACCTCCCAGGCATAAAACCAAACTGGTTTTTAGTGACATTGGTCACTTTCCTCAAGCGGTGTTCAATCACTCTCTCCCAGAGCTTCATAGTATGACTCATGAGCTTAATTCCTCGGTAATTAGTACAACTTTGAACATCTCCTTTATTTTTGAAGATGGGTACTAAAATACTTTTCCGCCACTCTTCAGGCATTTTGTTTGACTGAAAAATGCGGTTGAATAGTTTAGTGAGCCATACTACTGCTACATCCCCTAGACATCTCCACACCTCAATGGGGACATCATCGGGGCCGTGGGCCTTTCCTCCTTTCATCCTTTTTAGGGCCTCTCTAACCTCGGACTCTTGTATCCTCCGCACGAATCGTCTGTTGATGTCATCAAATGAGTTATCCAACTCGAACCTAATACTCTCATTCCCGTCATTGAATAGTCCATTGAAGTAGTCCCGCCATCTGTCCCTAATTTCTTCCTCCTTCAATAGAATTTGGCCTGCCTCATCCTTAATGCATTTGACTTGGTTGAGATCTCTCACCTTTCTCTCGCGAAGTTTCGCCATCTTGTATATATCCTTTTCGCCTTCTTTTGTCCCTAGCCTCTCATATAGCGCATCATAGGCCTGCCCCCTTGCTTTACTCACAACACGCCTAGCATTTTTCTTAGCCTCTTTATACTTCGCCATATTACTTGCACTTCTCTCATGATGCCAACCCTTATAAGACTCCTTCTTCTCCTTAATAGCTTTTTGTACATCTTCATTCCACCACCAAGTGTCTTTATCTACAAGTTTCTTACCTTTTGTCCATCCAAGCACCTCCCTAGCCGTCTTCCTAATGTAAGTCGCCATCTTCTCCCACATACTATCTGCATCTTCCTCTTCGTTCCAAGGTCCTTCTGCGATCATCCTCCTTTTGAATGATTGTTGCGCTTCATCCTTTAACTTCCACCACTTTGTTCTCGTGGTTTTAACACCTTTGTCTCGTGACACACGCACGTGGAAACGAAAGTCGGCTACCACAAGTTTATGTTGTCGAACAACACATTCTCCAGGAATCACCTTACAATCTAAACATGCCCCTCTCTCCCTTCTTCTGGTGAGGATATAGTCGATTTGACTAGAATGTTGGGCACTAGTAAAGGTCACTATGTGAGATAGTCTCTTTTTAAATAGGGTGTTAGCTACCAATAGGTCATAGGCTACGGCAAAGTCTAGGATATCCTTACCCTCCCGGTTTCTATCGCCACACCCAAAACCTCCGTGTACCCCCTCAAAACCTACGTTAGTTGTACCTACACGACCATTGAGATCTCCTCCTATGAAGAGCTTCTCGCTTACCGGTACACTACTAACTATATCCTCCAAGTCCTCCCAAAATTGTCTCTTAGTGCTCATGTCAAGCCCAACTTGTGGGGCATAAGCACTAATGACATTCAAAATAAGGTCTCCCACAACTACCTTGACTAAGATGATCCTATCCCCTCGTCTACAGACATCCACTACTCCATCCTTGAGGCTCTTATCTATTAGGATGCCTACGCCATTCCTAGTTCCCGTCGAGCCAGAATACCAAAGCTTGAAACCGGTATTCTCAACCTCTCTCGCTTTTTGACCTGCCCATCTAGTCTCTTGTACACAAAGAATGTTTACACGCCTCCTAATCGCAACGTCCACTAACTCTCGTAGCTTTCCCGTCAAGGATCCTACATTCCAACTACCCACCCGAAACCTAGTTTCCTCGGCTAGCTTCGTTACCCTTCGCATCCGTCGAGGAAGATGCAAAGACCCTTGCTCACTTAACACTACATTCGGGCGATGATGTAGCGCGCCACTAAGGTGATGGCGATCCGGCCCTCGCTCATTTAACACCACATCCGGGTTCCGATATGGCGCGCCACTAAGGCGGTGGCGACCCGGCCCTCGCCCACTTAACACCATACCCGGGTTCCGGTATGGCGCGTCGCTAAGAGGGTTACGCCCCAACGAATTTCCAATGAGTTTCATTTCCATGAGAATGGCTAAGTTTAGTTGCTGGCTCGCCAAGCCTATCACAACCCCCTCCTCCTTTACCCGGGCTTGGGACCGGCTATGTCATTACAACATAGGCGGAGTTGCATACAAGACATTATATAAAAATTAAAAAGTGAGGTGCTAATCTATTACTGAATAATCTCTCTCATCATCTTAGTGATAAACCTATAATTCCCCATCTCGAATATGGCCTATACAATTGTGTCATAATTTCGAAGACAATTTACAAAACTTATTATGAGAAGATAATTATATTACTTACTTATATTCTAATAACATCACTTAATACTAATGGAAGTACATCACCTTTTTTTAGAATATAAAAGTTCTCCATGCCATCATCTAATAGTTGAATGATTCTAAACGATATACTTGACATGTTTGACGATGTCAAAATGTAAAAATTCAATTTCTTACTCTCGAATTCCATATCAAATAACTTAATTTCAATAATAGTATTGCACATTTCAAAAATGTGATATCATGATATACTACTACTAAATCAACCATAAAACAACAATTCTAATAAGTGTTAAAATACTTATTTGAAAATACATTTAACTGAAGATACATGAAGGAGGGCGGCGGCCAAGGTGGCGCTGCCACAGGCCCCTGGCCGGCGCGCGCCCACCCGTGGGTGGACACGACACCGTGATTGCGCCCTTAAACCCGCGGGCGCCTTTGGACGGCAACTCATTTGCGACTTTTCCGAAGTTCCCGTGGTCGGCGACAGGCGAGGAATCCGGCTAAGGAGATGGTGGGGAACAAGAAAGGTTAGTCCCCTCGCCACTCGTACCGATTTGTTGGGGTTTCATTTCGGGATTTGGGGATTTTCGATTAGGGTTCTTCGATCCCCTCCATCTAATTGCTATGGAAACTAATTTCCCGAATGGATTTTGCTAATAGGCCGACTCTTGATATCATTGTGGAAACTAATCATGTCCTACATAGCAATATCCGTCAGGATCTAAGCCAAATCAAGCGGTGAACATCGTAGGTTGTAGATCTGAGTACAATAATGAGTATATTATGGACAGATGGCGTAAGTGGACGCACCTTGGCTGTGTGTACCTCCATTGTAGAGAAGTCCGGCGAAGGAAGAAGACAACGATGCGGTACGACGCCTTGGGATGAGCCAGCGGCGGCAGTCCTGCAAATCGGTGAGTATGGCATGGCCCTTCCCCTCACTCTTGTTTCCTTAATGACCGGATCTCAAAGTCATTAGTGGTTACCCTTGTTAACAGGTACTTAGTCTCTTTTTATAGGTGAGACAATGTGAGATGAGGCCAAAACCGTGGTGACGGTTATGCACCCCCGATCAGGGCGCAAATGGGGTCGGAATGGGTTGTTGGACCATTCTTTTGGAGATCAACTCCAACAGGCTAATGTATAAACATACACAAAGGCATGCTGGATTATGTTTATGATGGCAGTGACGGGTAAAAAATAAACATGTAAAGGGCATCTTGCCCTATTTGTTTCAGTTGATGGAAGTGGTGGGTTATTTTTTTTCTTCGGTTAATGTGATAATTTCTAGCTCCAAAGTGCAAGCATGATGGCCACTTTTTTTGGTGAATTACTAATATAATAGATTGTTTTGATGGTTGAGCAACTAATGTGATCTGGGTAAAGACAATTTTAATCTGTAATAAAATGTAAATTTTGAATTCCATTATCAGTTGGTTTGGCACTACAACATTTGATCTCATGGATTTACAGGAAATAATTACACTAGTGCCAGATCTTTTGTGAATTCTCATTTGGGAAATAATTAAGCAATCCCCTTACATGATTTTTGTGTTCTCACAGGTTAACATTCCTCACTGCGGAAGCTTGCCTTATCGGGGGGTCAGTAAGGAATGCAAAACACACCAAGTACTAGGCTACTACATGAAGCATGATCTGGTCTCATGTGCCGCACTTCGAAAGGGAGTCTTTGCAGCTGCTGCAGCTATGATGCTCATCAACCTGGTGGCATCCCTGGTTTACTACTGGAGTTATTCCAGATCCGTGACCGGCGGATTCATGAAGCACCAGAACGAGGTCGGCATGGGCATGACGGATTACGGTCTGGACAAGGGTGTGCCTGGGCCCTGAGTTGGCATCCTCTTGCTGTATGTGCGTGCGCTAGAGTTGTACCTATGGTTTATATATCTTTCAGGCTCCCCTATAACTGAAGGCTCTGTTGCTCGATGCAGTGAATGACACCAGAACTGTCCGCTAATGAGTTTCCTGTGGAAAGAGTGTGCTATTTTTTCTGTTGCATTACTGGTATAAGGTTGCAGATGTAGATTGGTGATGATAGTTGAAAGAGCCGATGTCACAGCATCGTACGTGGTACTACCTCCGTTCCATGTGGATTCTATTTATGTGTTCCATGTGGATTCTATTTCTGGGTTTGGTCAAATCTATATTTGATCAATGATTTATGTAATCTTGATCAATTTTAATAGTATAAAATTGTACTTTTAGATTTATTATGAAAAATATTTTTATAACATACAATTTATATATTATTGAAGTTAATAGAATCTATAGAAATCATTGATGAAAGGTAAGTTTGATTAAAGATAAAAATAAAGTTAAGTTGGGATTGGTGTGTGTCGTCCCTTTAAATGCCCTTCACAACAGTAAATACGAGTAGCATCTATTGGACGCGCAAGAACGCTCTGTAATGGCAATTCATTCAGCACCAAAAGATGGTGCTTCCGTTCCATGTCCGAATGCCATCACATGGCAAATGCCACCATTTACTGCACGTAAACAGTGAGCGTCCGAGTGTTTCAATGATTCGTTCTGGTGTGCCACCGCTATTCCAGGCACGCCATCCAGTATATTCTCCTAGCAGTTGTAAAGCAAGATAGTATGCACGAAACACGTTTCATAAACACAACAGTGCAGTGAAAGAAATCTGAAATCACGATCAACATGTGAACCGAACAATTAAATGATGATGATCCACTTGGAGAATTCGCCGTGGAGATTTCAAAATCGAGTAGACAAAGAGTTGGACTAGAGGGTTTGCTTGTCTTTGTTACTCTTGTTTGCGGTAAGGATGAAAATGGTAGGAAACGGATGAAAAAGGGTGACATTTTTTATTTTTATATAAAATTTTATGAAATGGAACTATCGAAAACGATAACGGTGTCCGAAATTTCGGAAAATTGATATATTGCAACAAAAACTCTAGTTTGTACAAATCTTAAAGCAGGATCAACGTCATCATACACTTCTTATTTTCAGGCGTCTGGAAAGAAGTATTTCTGTAATTAAAAGAAAGAAGTGAAATCTTAAAACCGTAATTCACGTCGGTGGTCTGTTGTTAATGGACCGCGTTAATTGGCCTCGTGGGCCGGCCAGCAGTTTTCGACCGTTCGTGTGTATCAGCTCCCGTGTTTCTAGTTGTGTTTTAACTGTCAAATTTCTGTGTGAAAAAGATGGGTACATGGACCTTGGAGGAGACATTTGTCCAAGTGAAAGTTGCAGTTCAAATTCTATATCCCCAGTTCGACAGAAAGTAGGGCTGAAGTTCCAGATTTAATTTCAGGAAATGATACACTGATCATATCATATTATTTTGAAAATATATTGTAATTTTCCCAAAGCAAAAACTGTTACAAAACCCCGACCTGTTGAGTATCTTGCTGGAGGCTTTTGTTACACAGACAAAACAAACATATTGGATATCCTATATATGTGTGTTGTTGTAGCTGCAAAACTATGAAATCTACTAGCTAGGCTTTGCGTTACGGGAAATCACATGTTGAAACAGAATACTTCTTGAAACCGAGTACTTCTTCCTGGAAGTAGTTACAGATTATCCAGGCAAATGCCCTTATTAGCGTGCTCTTGCCACACTTTAGTTGTTACATGCTCCTAAGAATTTACTCCCTCTATTTTTTTATTTGTTACTGATTAGCTTAAAAATGAACTAGCTGGTGAAAAATTAAAAAACGGTGGGAGCAGTTATGCGTTTCTACGAATGAAAAGGGCCACACGAAAACATCCTTCGGATTGAATTGTTGACCCAATGCTCTGGTACATAGGAAAGTTGCCTAGTGCTATGCAATCTAAGTATATACGGCTAGTGCAAAAACTAGCTAAAATTGTGGCATACTGTCTGTTGAAACTTTTCCATATACATTACTGACTCAATCCGTGGTCACCATTAAAATATAATAAAATAATATTAATAACAACATTTGACAAACATCAATCCTAATCCACGAGTTATTTTTTTGAACATCATCAACAAGTTATTTTCTTTAGTAGAAGAAAGCGCATGTAAGATATTTGAACTATCCATTTTTGGATTTTTTTATGGAGACTACATGAAACAACCGACATTCTCGTTATTGGGAAAGAGGAGAGGCATTAATTCAGCTTCTAAACCCTTTTCACTGTCTTCGTTTTTAGGAAACAGTAGGGAGCAGACACATATTGATTATATATTTCAACATTGTTTTCGGTTTACAACATAGACACTCTCCGGATGTTTTTTTTAAATAATAGTACCATATTGACTGTGTAACAGTCCTCTGACCTCCTTATATATATGTACCATTCGCTAGGAGTTTTAATCAATCCAATACAATAATTATTTTCTTTCCAATTACTTCTATCATGGTATCAGATTAGGTTAATCCTTAACTTCCGCTAGCTACGCTCGACTCCGCCTCTCTACTGTGCGTTGAGTTTGCTCCAGGGGAATCCCCCCCCCCCTCGCGCGTGCAATCTTTTTTCTGCATGCCCAATCCGCAGGAAAAAATCCGCGTGCGCCCGCGCTCCTGGGCGGGGTCCTCCGCGCCGCCGCCCACGTGCGGCCCTCGCGCGTAGCTCGCGCCCGGTCTGCGGTCTTCGTCTCCACGCGTCGTGTTTCTTGATGGCTTCCGTTGGGGCTCCCCAGATGCAAAAGAAGCCTCACTAGAAATCGCCTTGGCGGTCGAGCTTACTCGATTGACCGAGGAGGCGGATCGACTGGCCATCGAGGCAACACATGCACGTGCAGAGGTCAACGAGTCACTGTCGCAAGCTACTTCTCGCACCGACGAGATTCGTTGTGACTTTATCAACCACAACCCCTCTCTTCTGGCGGTTGACGATGTTGCTTCTGTGCTTGCTCAAGCAATCACCGTCCTCAACATCAAGTCAATGATTCCCATCCTCCTCAACAACCTTTCACTGCACTATAATCTATGGAAGTGTCTCTTCCTCAACACACTCGGGAAGTACGAGCTCTCCAATCATGTCCTCACCGACATTGATCTCGCTATCGTCGACTCTAATTAGGGACGTATGGATTGCATCATCATCTTCTGGCTTCATGGCACCGTCTCCTCGGCGGGCATACCCATAGCTCGTTCCATCTTGCTCGAGCTTCAGGAGCAGTTCATCGGCAACCGAGAGATTCGAGCTATGATTTTGGATGCTGAGTTCTGCATGTTCGTCCAGGGTGACCTCTCCATCACCGACTATTGTCGTCGTCTCAAGTCGATGGCCGATGCACTTGATGACTTGGCGAGATCATCCCCGACCACACTCTCGTTCTCACTACGCTTCGTGGGCTGAAAGAGTGGTTCTCTCACATGGCGTCCCTTCTCAAGCAGCCAACACCGTCGCCGAAACTTCTTGGTTGCGCCAGTTGCTGGAGGAACTTTACTGTCCACTTCAAACGGCCACTTTAGTCTATTGCGATAATGTCTGTGTTATGTATCTCTCGACTAATCCAGTGCAACATCAACACACCAAGCATATCGAGGTTGATTTGAACTTCGTTCGCGAGAAGGTGGTCACTGGTGTAGTTCGAGTTCTTCACGTTCACACCATCTCACAGTATGCGGACATCTTCACCAGGGAGCTGCCATCTTCGGTGTTTGTGGAGTTTCAATCCAGTCTGAATGTTCTAGCTAATAGACGTTCAGACTGCGGGGGAGTGTTAGAATAATAGTATCAAATTGTCTGTGTAACAAGAGAGGTTCTCTAACATCTTTATATATATGTACCATCCTCTAGGGGTTTTAATCAATCCAATACAGTAATTATTTTCTTCCCAATTACTTCTATTAGACACGTCCCACATTGTCATTAAGTGCAAGACGCGGTGAATTCTTGCAGCTTCTCGTTGTAAAATGCTGTAAAATCCCAAGCTACATAAACCCAAACCTATCTCTAAGTCTCCAATTTGCTTGTCAATTTTGATTAGCGCTTTGGCTCGCGTCTGATGATCATGCATGAACCTTATTTTACTAAACAAACGACACATGATTCTGAATTTTTTGCTGAATCCTACCACACATATGATGTATCAATGATTCTGGTTCTCTGAAATTGACCATCTAATTCAAATCATCTCTCTTAGAAACGCAACAAGAGTTCGGCTGCTTTAATACAATTCAACAACATTTTAAAATCCTGTTTGGCACAGGTTCTTCTGCAGCTTCTTCATAAAAATAAGCTGAGAGTGTGCCAAACAGGAAGCTTATGTAACAACTTATTAGTTCTGTTTGGAAATCGGCGGTACGCTACTCTAGCAACTCTATCACATCATCCAGGAAACATGCGAGTACAGAGGTCATAGATCGTTACCACTAGACGCGCAGAGCAGCAGAATGGGAAGCAGACGATCTCGTTCGTCTCCTCCTCGTCCTCATCACGACAGCAGGTAGACGATCACGATCGTCATAGCCAATTAGCGCAACAGTAGCAGCAGTGCCTCTACGGAGTCCACACGTATGAGAAGGAACGTCGTGCGCTGGTGTGCTAACACGCGTGAGCGGCAAGGGTCTCGGCGTGAGGTCTGCGAGGGGTGGCGGCTAGGACTATCATGTGGTGGAGTCATTAGCTCCTAACCCTAGCTCTAGTATTTATAGGCGTACTAATGGGCTTTTAGGTCACAGGCCCATTAGTACGCTAATTGCTTATGGATCAAATATCCAATAGGCCTTACCCGAATTGTTATGATTGCCTCTTGGGCATATCACCAACAAGTTCAACTGCTTCGAATGAACTAAAAGCAAGACATAGGCAGAAACTACTTTCCACTAGCTTTTCAAACAAGCTGCTTTTGTAACAAGTTCCAGCTGTGCCAAACAGGGCTTAACTTGACTCTGAGCAATAACAATACTCTTTTTTTTTGTGATTGGAGGAGTTTTATGATTTTTTTTTCGAAAATGCTGGCAGTGCCAGGAATTCATTTAAGGAGGTAAAGAGCATATTGTACTGTTTTTAAGGTTACAAGCGCACAAATCGTGCGCCAAAACAGCACGCATAGCCACTTTAGACAGTTAATAACAGAGAGGAAACAACAGAAAGTAGAAAACGTTATATGTCCACTAGTAGAAGGTTCAACTTCTTTGTAGTGGAGATCGCCCAAAGCCTTTCTTCCTTAATGCCACGGAGTAAGGGCACGTTTGGATGATGGAGCCTTTCTTCCTTAATGCCACGGAGTAAGGGCATGTTTGGATGATGGCTAACTTGCCTAAGTTTAGGCTTAGTCACTTGCTACACTTGTGGCGCGCTTAAGCTAACTAATGTTAGCATGTGTTTGATTTGCTACTATAACATAAGTTTAGGCGCACATAAGAAAGTGTGGCATGTGTTTGGCTTGTTACCATGACTAAGCTTAGACAAGTGACTATTTGATTCGAGCGACACAATTGAGGCAGGTTTTTGTTAGGCAATTGAAGCAAAAGTTGCCTAACTTTTGTTGCACGGTCTAAGCTTAGTCAACAACCAGACGCCCATCTAAAATAGTTTGATATACCTAACATTACAATTAGACAAGTTAAGCATTGAACTAAACATGTCCTAATTTTCCTGTGGTAACCTCCTGCTGCCGGAAAATCTGGTTATTACGCTTCTTTCAGATCCTCCAAAAGACCATCGTGATGACCGATTTGATTTCCGTCTTCTTGCTTCGCTGTGACTGCCCTGTAGCAATAATGCCCTTCATCCAGTTAATTAGGTGATTGGGGGGACTCCAGCTTGATGGATGTAGATCAGGTAGCCGCACCCAGTTGCTGATTGTTAAGAATAGAAGGCTACCAATATTTAATAGCCTTGATAGGTTGCCATATATCCCATGATCACATTGATATGATTGATAGACTACCATATAGCCTTGATAGATTGCCATATATCCTAGGATCACATTTGATATGATTGATAGACTACCATATACATCACTCACTGTCGGTATCGTGCGTATCGTATACCCCTTGGGACTACAAAAAGACCAAAGGAACTTCACCTGTCTGAGTTGAAGACTTGTGAAGGCCCCACATGTCATACGGGACCCTCCCATCTATGGTTAGTCCTGGTGCTGCCACGTGTATACAGCAACCGGACCTACATCTCACACACGGGATAGCTCTGGGCTAAACACTTGTGCGGCACCCCCGGACCTAACCCTCGACAGAGGGAAGCTCCGGTACCGACACGTGTACATCTACACCGGACCTATCCGTTCCAGACGGAAAGCTCCGATGCTGCCACGTATCCAACCGCCGGACCTTCAGCCTCAACAAGTACACTGGTGGACCCCCAACGGCTCGGACCTTCAAGGGGCAATCAAAGACTTCAAGACCCGATTAAGTGTCATTAATACCATATTAATGACACTCTATCAGAAGGCTCTTAATACCAGTAACGGCACTGTCAAGGCCCGTTACCACGCTATTAAGAGTAATTAACCTCATTAATTGTGTATTAAGCATGAGTAACCGCCAGGGCCACATGTCGGGCCAGACTAATGGTGTAACGACTAGTCCTTGTACTATAAAAGGATTGGTCGACGATACACAAGAGACGGCTCTTTCAACTCTGAGACCTCTCTCATACTCAACTTAGACACCCAATACAACAACTACACACCCCGTGGAGTAGGCTATTATGCTCAGGCGGCCCGAACCACGTAAATCCCTGTGTCTATTTGCCATCGTCTTTTGAATCTCTGCGCGCCCAATACCGAACTACAAACTCCTCGGGCTACCAACAGTAGTACCGGGAGAATTGCCGAAACCACACTCCGACAGCTGGCACGCCAGGTAGGGGCGCCCGAGATTCGAAGATGGTGAACTCTGCTGCTGGATCATCCAACAGCAACCCTGCAGTGCAAGCTGCTGGAGGCAATCCCTCCAATGTGCAGCAGCCAGTAGGTGCCGCGGCTCCAGCAAGAGTCATGCCTCCACCGCCACTGTTCGCACTGGCAAATCAAGCTGGACAGCAGGACGGGGCATCTGCGTTGGTCACGACATCGGCTAACAACAACCCTGAACACGCGCTCCATGCAACGCGCACTTTTCTCCATCGCCCACCACCTCTAGGTGCATCCCAGGGTGCAATGGAACAGTAGAGGGCTGATGTGGAACATTTGGTTGCAGCAGCAGCCGACCGCATCAGCAACCAAGGTCTTCCCCCTCGGGGCGGGCTCCATCGCAGCATCGGACCGTGTCGGGCAGACTTGGTCCGCACGCTTCCTAGCATAGGAGGCGTGCTGCGTCTCAACAAGTGACGTCGCTGCGTCCCGGGGCGCGACGCACCCATACTGTAACCAGACTTTCAACTCACGACCTCCGCTCGGGACAGTCCTGCTCCTGAGGGAGTAGGAGGGGGTTGTTCTACCCTGGCCATGCACCTACGCATGGTCAGATGGCCACAAAAGTTTTGGCCTCACCTGCCGGAGAAATTTGACGGGACTGTTAACCCCGCCGAGTTTCTCCAAATCTACTCCATCGCATTCCTTGCGGCCGGAGGCAACGAGGCTGTAATGGTCAACTATTTCCCTGTGGCTTTGATTGGGACTGCCAGGTCCTGGTTCATAAGCCTTCCGCCCGACTCCATCAACAGTTGGGCGGAACTGTGCCAACAGTTCACTATCAATTTCGGGAGTTCATACACCCGACCAGGCACCGTCGCACCAAACTGGACCTTTTTGTTGTCAAGCAGAAGGGGGGAGAGTACCTACGATCTTTCATCCAGTGGTTCTCTCAGGTATGAAACACTATTCCTTCTATCTCTAGCGCCTCTGTTATTGTGGCATTTAGACAGGGCGTACGAGACAAGAAGATGCTGGAGAAGCTGTCGACCAAGGAGATCACCAGCGTCACGGAACTCTTCACCTTGGCAGACAAATGCGCCAAAGCTGCGAAGAGCCGTGAAATGCACTCCTAACCACCTCCGGAGGACAACAAAAAATCCTCCAAGGGTGAAACCACTACCTTCGGGAGTGGTAAGAAGAAGAAAAAGTCCAACAACAAGAAGAAGCCGTCGGTCGGCACAGCTACAGCCGCTGCTGTCGCAGCTCCGGGTGGCTGGGGGCCACGCCATGAGAAATGACCTCGGCCGTCGTCTAAAGACGGTTGTAGCTCCAAGATGTGGTGTCCCATACACAAGACGAACAACCACAACTTGGAAGGCTGCAGTGAGGTCCAGAACCTTGCCGAGCGCTACAACAAGCGCCGGGAAGAAGTTCCTTTCCGTCAAAGGGAAGGGAAACATAAAGTCAATGAAGCTCCAACTGAAGAGGAGTTAGGCTTTTAGGACCCTAAAAGGTCTTGAAGGCTGTTTACACATCCGTCGACGATGACTCTGACGTCTCCGACAATGAATGTAGGAAAACCATGAACACCATCTTTGGTGGTTCATGGGACATTACCTCCCATCGTATCCTCAAGACCATGCGGCGGGACATGGCCTCAGTAGCTCCCACCGCCAGGGCGGAGCTGCACCGGAAGTGGATGGACACTGCCATCACTTTCGATGCTTCGGACTGCCCTTGGAATATGATTGGAGCTGGCCAACTCCCATTGATGGTATCTCCGACCATCAACAACATTCAAATCCACCATGTAATGGTGGATGGAGGTTCGGGGCTGAACCTCATAAGCTTCAAAGCTTTCATCAAGCTTCAGCTATGACCTTCAGACCTTCGCCCCTCTCGACCTTTCTCCAGAGTAGGTCCAGGGGCCATAACCCTACTCGGTGCAATTACTCTCCCGGTGACCTTCAGGACCCGGGAGAATTACCGCACTGAGAAGTTGGTCTTCAACGTGGCGCAGATCAACTTACCCTTCAACGCCATTTTGGGCAGGCCAGCCTTATACAAGTTCATGGCTGCTGCTCATTATGGCTACTTGGTGTTGAAGATGCCAACACCAGCCGGTGTTCTCCAGATCCGTGGAGATCGCACCGTCGGAGTGACATCTCTGGAAGAACTCCACGTGCTTGCTACAGCGCATGAGGAAGAATCCGGAAAGGAGCAAGCTCTGAAACCCCCGAGCATTCATCATCGAGGCTCAACCTCTGCACCTCGCGTGCAACCAAGCGGCGACACCGACATTCCTGTCAAAGTCGTCCAAATTGGTTCTGATGCCGCTCAGACCACCCATATATCGGAAGGTCTGAATGACAAATAGGAACTCACGCTCATCACATCCCTCCGGGCTAACGTCAACGTGTTTGCCTGGCAACCATCACAAATGCCTGGGATCCCTAGGGAAGTGATCGAGCATAATCTAAAGATCTATCCTTACGCTCGGCCTATACATCAGAAGCCTCAGAAGCAATCAGTAGAGCGATAAAACTTCATACGACAAGAAGTGAAGAAGTTGCTCGAAGCTGGATTCATCCAAGAAGTCTTCCACCCAAAATGGCTGCTGGCAAACCCAGTCGTTGTACCCAAGGCTGGCGGGAAGCTTCGGATGTGTATCGACTACACTACACTGAAGAAGGCATGTCCAAAAGATCCATTCCCACTACCTAGAATAGATTATATAGTGGATTCCACCTCCGGGTGCGAATTACTGTGTTTCCTAGACGCATATTCTGGGTACCATCAAATCAGAATGTCTAGGGAAGATGAAGAACATACCTCCTTCATCACAGTAGATGGATTATATTGCCATACTGCCATGCCATTTGGTCTCAAGAATGCTGCTTCAACATTTGTACGAGCTATGTACAAAAATTTTGGAGAGCTCATCAGAAATGTAGTGGAAGTGTATGTCGATGACATCGTCGTCAAGATCAAGAACAAGGAGTCATTCCTTGACACCTTGCAAGCTGTCTTCGACAAGCTGCGAGTCACTCGCACAAAGCTGAACCCAGACAAGTGTGTCTTCAGGGTTAGCTCCGAAAAACTTCTTGGTTTCTTGGTAAATCACTGAGGAATAGAAGCAAATCCGGCAAAGATAAAAGCTATTGAATACATGCGGCCACCCGCCCGCATCAAGGACGTCCAGAAGCTGACTGGATGTCTAGCTACCCTTAGCCGATTCATGTCAAGGCTGGCGGAACAGGCGCTACCCTTCTTTAAGCTATTGAGGAAGTCCGAACCATTCCAATGGTGCGAAGAAGCAAAAAAGGCATTCCAGGAGCTGAAGCAACTCCTCACCATCCTACCAAACTTGGTAGCTCCAAACCCTGGTGAGCCACTACTGCTTTACATTTCGGCAACTGACGAAGTTGTCAGCATGGTCTTGGTTGCGGAAAGACCAAAACCATCTACATTTCAGGAATCCAGACCCCTTTGGGAGGTTCTGGAGCTACCTGAAATCGAGTCTGGGTCCCAGCTCCCAGACTCGGATCCTCAAGGAGAGACTCCGGAGGATCCCTCTCCTTCAAATGAAGGAGTCACTGCTGCTGAGCAACAAGATCTGTACTCCTCCGGGAAGGTCCGGGTCACTTCAGAAGAAGCTCTGAGTACATCCAACCGGCACCCGGAGGTCCCCGAACAAGGTCCGGACCCCTCCGGGAGGGTCCGGGTAGATGAGGAGGAAGCTCCGGGCCCCTTCAGGAGGGTCCAAATGGTCCAACGCCCAGTGTACTTCATCAGCGAAGTACTCCATGACGCCAAGACTCGGTATCTGGAGGTGCATAAGCTGCTCTACGCAGTTCTTATTGCCTCTAGGAAACTCCAACACTACTTCCAAGTTCACAAGATTTCAGTGGTAACTTCTTATACATTGCGTGCGATCTTGCATAACCCCAATTCCACTGGGAACATTGCAAAGTGGGCAGCGGAATTAGCCGAGTTTGACCTTGAATTCGTCCCAAGACAAACGATCAAGAGTCAAGCATTGGCGGACATTGTGGCAGAATTGACCCCCTCTCCATCAAATCCTGGGGGCCCCAGTGAGCAGAAGTCGGAACCCAAGGTTCCAGTCTTCACTGAGCCTCACTGGACTCTCTACTTCGACGGCTCCGTGCAGAAGCAGGGGGCCAGAGCTGGAGTCCTTCTCCTCGCTCCGACCGGGGAGAAGGTTAAATGCATGGTTCACCTTGATTTCAATGTGACCAACAACATGGCAGAGTATGAAGCACTAATTTATGGACTCAAGGAGGCACTATTATATGGTGTCAAGCAGCTGCTGGTAAAGGGTGATTCACAACTTGTTGTAAAACAAGTAAAAGGTGAATGTTGCTGCAACAACCCTCAACTAGCTGCATACCTACTTGAGGTCCAGAAGCTTCAGAAGGACTTCGATGTCCTGGATCTTTGCCATGTCCAGCATCTCAACAACGCTGAAGCTGACGAACTCTCGACGAAAGCTTCAACTGGGGCTCTGGCTCCCGACGGAACCTTCGTCCGGAGGTTGTCTAAACCTACAGCTCAGCCTACCGAACTGAGCGAAGGGGGCGAGACCAGCACCTCAAAGTTGGCAGTCCCGATGGCGCTATTACCATGGCGTCAATCAAGGGTCGTAGGTGCTGCAGGAAGCTCCGAGCAACCCAGCACGCAAGACTCAAATCCTCAAGCTAGTTCCGATGCATGGATCTCGGAGATCCGGAGCTACTTGAAAGACAATTTCCATCCCGAAGATAATGTATCCGCTGATCGGATAGTCAGATTGGCTAAAAGATACACGCTGGTAGAAGGAGATCTCTACTGGCGCGGTGCCAACGGTGTCCTAATGCGGTGCATTACAAGGGAAGAAGGCTGCGAGCTCCTCGCGGAAATCCATGGAGGCGAGTGTGGGAACCACGCGTCTTCCCGCACGCTGGTCGGTAAAGCCTTCCGGCATGGCTTTTACTGGCCTACAGCGCTCCAGGATGCAACTGAGCTGGTGAAGAAATGTGAAGCATGCCAGTTCCATGCGAAACAAATTCATACACTGGCTCAACCTCTACAAATGATACCTCCTACATGGCCTTTTGCTGTGTGGGGGATGGATATCTTGGGACCTTTCCCAAGAGCTGTCGGAGGTTACAAGTTCCTGTACGTTGCCATTGACAAATTCACCAAATGGCCGGAAGCAACTCCAGTTGTGACCATAAACAAGCAATCAGCTATCAACTTCTTGCAGTCCATCGTATGCAGATTTGGAGTCCCAAACAAAATCATAACTGATAATGGGACCCAGTTCACAAGCTCTGCATTCCAAGGATATTGCAAAGACCTCGGCATCCAAGTCAGCTACGCTTCCATAGCTCACCCGACAAGCAATGGCCAGACCGAGAGAGCAAATGTAGAAATCCTAAAAGGACTCAAGACGCACACATATGAGCGCCTGAAAAAACATGGAGCCAACTGGATCGAAGAGCTTCCGCCCACACTGTGGGCCAACAAGACAACTCCCAACCGGTCAACTGGAGAGACACCATTCTTCCTAGTGTACGGAGCACGGAGCTAAAGCAGTCCTTCCTCCGGAAATCACCTTGGGGTCGCTCCGGGTCTGGACCTTCGACGATGCCACGCAGGACCAGCTCCGGCGTGAAGACCTTGATCTCCTCGAAGATGGAAGGTGCCGAGCAGCTGTTCGGAATGCCCGATACCGCCAAGCTCTTCGGCGCTATCACCAACGGCATGTTCACAGCCGACAGCTCGAGGAAGGCGATCTGGTGCTACGGAGAATACAATCCAGAGAAGGGTTAAACAAACTTCCCCCAGCTGGGAAGGACCCTTTCAAGTGATCAAAGTATCCCATCCCGGATGCGTTCGCTTGGCAACCGAGGATGGGACACCTCTCCCAAATCCTTGGAACATTGAGAACCTCCATAAGTTCTACGCTTAATATCACAGAGGTAAGTCTGTAGTTATATGAGACGTATGTTATAGAGTCATTGTAAGGAGTTGGGTAGCTCCTCCGGGAGAACAGCCGGACCTTCCCCGGAAGGTCCGCAAAGTTCAGGCAACACTTGTCACAGTCTCAGAACTAAAAGTGTAGCTAGCTACCTTGGGTCAAACGAGAAACAAAACACACTTAGCCTGGTTCTGTACCCTAAGAGTGTACTTGTTTCCCCTGTACCCCAAACCTATAATGAAAGACATCATTGTGTGAAAACAGACTGTAAGGATCCAATGCCCAAGAGGGGGGGGGGGTGAATTGGGCTTCTTTTCAAAAATCAAAGGCAATAAAACTTAATTACTAAAAGCCAAATTCCCTACGCAAACAACCTATGCATTCAAGTAAATAGCAACTTTGCGGTATATAAAATGCATAAGTTTAGGGTAAGAGGAAGAGAATGCAAACTCCCGAGGAGACACAAAGATTTATCCCGTGGTTTGGCAAGATCGTCAAGATCTTCCTACATCCACGTTATGGCACCCACCAAAGGGTATAGCCACACCCCAGTCACCGAGACTAGGGATCTTCACTATTCTTCCCCGTTCGCCAACCTCGGCAAGGTGGAGCTCAAGCCTTGTACAACTTGGATCCTCCGGGCTTCCACAACCGTCTTTGCAAGCTCCAGAAGTCTCTCTCAGTTACAAACACCAAGGGACACTCCCTTACAGCTCTCACTACACTAGAGATTCCAATCACCAAGAATGGAGGCACACAAGCACTATCTCTAGCTAGTTCTAGCCTATCTCTTGGTGTACAAGTGGTGAAAATGATATGGAAGTGGTAGCTCAATGTCTTGAATGCTTGAGAATGTGTAGAGTATGTCTGGTAGTCAAGACTTTTTGATTTGACAGGTTGAAGGGGTATAAATAGCCAGCCTCCACGAAATAGCCGTTGGAAAAGTAGGCTGACAGCACTGCTCTGCGAACACCGGATGATCCAATGTCTCCCCTTCAGTTATCATCGGTCAAAACCAAATTAGCTGATGTCACTGTGTCAGATATGACAGTTGTTAGACCGATGTTGCACTTATCTTCTCATCGGATGATCCGGTGGCACTTCCTCCAGAACTGGTTCAAACTTGATGCTTACTAGAGTGATTGACCGATGTGTATATTTCTGTACATCGGATGATCCGGTGCTACACTTGGTCCAAGGATATTGCTTACTGCACTGATGGACCGATGTAACACTGCCCTTAACATCGGATGATCCGGTGAGTACTTTGTTCTGAGGTCTTCTTCTTCTGCTGAATCAACTCGACTGATGTGTTGTTCTCTGGAAACATCGGTTGACCTGGTGAGTTGATTTTGTTTGCTTCGAGTTGTTTTAAGTGACTCTTTTGGAATTTTCTCGATTGACCTCTTAGACACTTGTTGTAAATGTTCTTCTGATGATTATCAAGCATTGAGTGTTGTCATTTAAGGTTGAATGACTTTGACATATGAGCTTTTACTTCTAGTCTTCATAACATTCATTGATCTCATAAAAAGATTGTTTAGGGGTCTCCAATGATCAGTAGTTGATGTTTATGTTCATATGGATTTCATTTGATTGGGAGACCTTGCATTCACAAATTCATTAGTAAAATCCAATGGTTGTCATTAATCACCGAAACCATACCTCATGGGGGCCTAGATGCTTTCAATCTCCCCCTTTTTGGTGATTGATGACAACACAACAAGTGAAGCATAATAATGAATTTGATAGTACGATACTTAAGAAGATATGCAATGAGTACAAGCTATGGCATGTTAAACTTGAAGGCTCAAAAGAGATTAATAACACGAAAGCTCAATCGATCAATAACTCAAGAGAATAAGTGGCACATTAATACTCAGTGAATAGCAAAAGTACCAAAAACACCAAATTACAAAAGATATAGATAAACTCCCCCTGAGACTAAGCAACCCTCAAAGCAACCCTCCCCCTGACTCTCTAACTCTTCTCCCCCTTTGGCATCAAGACACCAAAAAGGAATCCGAGTGCCTAAGAACCCTGAGTGCTCGGAGCGATGATGAACTGGTCACCGTCGGGGGTGCTGTCGTCGGAGCTGCTGCCTGCTGCTGCGGCGGTGGCCGGAGGGCGGCGGCGGCCGGAGGCGGCAGCGGGCGGAGGCAGGGGAGGCGCAGGGCGAGAGGAGCGGCGGTGGCGGAAGGTGAGGCGCGGGTGAGTCAGGGTCGGGGAGAGTGAAAGGAGGGAGGCGAAGGGCCGTTTAAATAGTGGGTCCCAAACCCTAGCCGAAAATTTAACACCGGATGGATCGACGTTAAAAGATAGAGGCATCGGTCGAATGGCACAGTAAGGATATTCAAAAAGGTACCATTGACATCAGATGGACCGACGTGGAAAGGGGTAGCATCGGTGGATTTTAGCACAGTTCCAGAAATGTGAACATCGGATGCACCGATGTTTCTCAGAATGAACTCGTCGGTTGATTTGAGATACTGACTGAACTGGCTCTTGGTCTTTGAACACCAACTGATCCGATGATGGTCTGGCCTAAGCTTCGAAGAATCCGATGACTACAAAACAGCAACATCCCATATATGTCCTTTGACCAAACACACAAACAACAAGAAACACATGTCTCAGGACTTTTTGGGCAACCCCTTACCCCTAAAAAAATTCTAATTGCCAATAACTTGGCTAATCCTAAAGCGAATAAAACACCAAGAAAATAGGGAGGAAAATATCCAAATAAAATGTAAGGCCCTTGCTTTGTGAGCTAGAGGATGAAGACTTCTATCTCTTTAAAGCATGTTCCTTTAGGCATTAACGCACCTAACATTTTGTTCTTCCCACATCATATGAGTTTAGATATTGCATTTCAAACAAGTCTCTTTCTCATGAGGTTGGTTCCCCTTTGTGACAATCTACCGTATGCAATGCCAAACAATTTATAATGCAAGAAGTTTAGATGTGAGTGCAAGTCTATATGGCAGGCATCATGCAAGACATAAAGTAAATCTACACATGAAACAAACGAGTAATGCTCACAAAACAAAGCGAAATGGCGAGAACGTGTACTTACTCCCCTTGACGGACTTCCGATAATTTGGTCCATCGGATGCGCCTTGGAGATGCGTCCATGCCTCATAAGTGGTTGTGAAGCACTTGGCGGTGGTGATGTGTGTTGCTCATCTTGTGGTTGGACTTGATCATGGACTTCTTCTTCTTCTTGATGTTGTGTAGCTTGTGAGTCTTGAGTTGGCAATGGATCATCCTTCTCTTCTTCGTCAACTTGAGGCGCCATGGAAGTGTTGATGTTGGAACTTGAAGCTCCCCCTTGATCATGGCTCTCCTCAACTTTAGGCTTGATGTCTCCAATGGTCATGTTCTTCATAGCTTCTCGTAGAGGCTCATCATCTATTTCATCATGACCAAAACTCTCCTCTTGGGAGCCATTAGTTTCATCAAACTCGACATCACAACTTTCCTCAACTAAACCGAAGGTTTGGTTGAATACTCGATATGCTTTTGAGTTTGATGCATAACCAAGAAATATACCAACATCACATCTTCTTTCAAACTTACCAAGCCTTTTCTTGCGGTAGATGTAGCACTTTCACCCAAAGACTAGAAAGTAGGAGATGTTGGGCTTTCTCCCAATGAGAAGTTCGTACGGGGTCTTTTGAAGTAGTCGATGTAGGTAGACCCTATTTGCGGCATGGCACGTCGTGTTGATTGCTTCGGCCCAAAACTTCTCCGACGTGCCATAGTCATCAAGCATTGCTCGCGCAAGAGTGATGAGGGTCTCGTTCTTTCTTTCAACAACACCATTTTGTTGAGGAGTGTATGTGGCCGAAAACTCATGCTTCACGCCTTCATGGTCACACCACTCCCCAATATTGTAGTTCTTGAATTCGGTGCCATTGTCACTCCGGACCTTGATGATGGGAAGTTGAAGTTCCCTTTGAGCGCGGTTAGCGAAGGTCTTGAACACTTTCGGAGTTTCACTCTTGTCACCTAGAAACAAAGTCCAAGCATAGCGAGAGTAGTCATCAACAATAACAAGACAATAGAGGTTACCGCCAAGACTTTGATATGTGGACGGTCCGAAGAGGTCCATGTGGAGTAGCTCAAGTGGCTTGGAGGTTGACACCATTGTCTTCATTGGGTGGTGTGAAGCAACTTGCTTTCCGGCTTGACAAGCGCTACAAAGCTTATTCTTCTCAAATGTGACATCCTTCACGCCAGTCACCATCCCAAGCTTGAATGACTTCTTGAGCTTGCTCATCCCAATGTGCGCTATGCGTCGATGCCATAGCCAACCCAAACTCGTCTTAGTGAAAAGGCAAGTGGTCAAGCTAGAATCCTTGTTAGAGAAGTCTACTAGGTAGAGGTGTCCATGCCGAAATCCTTTGAAGACTAGTTCTTGGCTCGTCTCACTACTCACAACATCATTTTTGCTAAAGGTGCACGTTAGTCCAAGATTACATAGTTGTGCAATAGAAAGTAAATTAAAACTAAGTGACTTAACGTACAAAACATTGGAAATAGATAAGTCATTTGAAATAGCAATTTTACCTAACCCAATTACCTTGCCCTTAGAGTTATCACCAAAGGTGACTTGTTCATGATTGCCGGGGTTTTCTATGGTGGTGAACATACCATCATTGCCGGTCATATGTTGGGTGCACCCGCTATCGAGTACCCAATGCTTTCCTACGACTTTGTAGTTCACCTTGGTGTTACCTTTCACCATGAGGCACATGGGTGGTGGATGAAGAGGTGAGTCATCATTGTTGGCAATGGCAAGGCCAGCCAAACTTTCTTCTTCCGCTTCACTCTCTTCATCACTTGTTTCTTCGTCGGTGACCCATTCATTTACCTCACATATGAACACCTTTTGTGGGCCATTTCTCTTCTTTGGGAAGAGCTTTGCCCTCTTGCCCTTGTCATGTTTCTTTTTCCCAAAGGATCTTGGTTTGAGTTTGACCTCTTCTTCATCACCTTCACTATCTTCAAGCTTGCGATGCTTGCTCTTGTGGTTCTCTCTTCTTTTGTCCGGTTTTGGACAATCATAGGAGATGTGGCCTTGGTCACCACAATTGTAGCAAGTCTTGTGATCATCTCTCCTTAGTAGAAACGCTTTCTTCTTGGGATCAAATGTGTATCCCTTCTTAGTAATCTTGGAGTTCAAGCGTGAGAACTTTCTCATCATTAATGCAAGCTCATCATCGTCATCTTCACTTGATGCTTGCTCTTCTTCACTTGAGCTAGGCTCAACCACCTTCTTCTTCTTGAGGCTTGTTTTCTTGGTGGAGGCCTTCAGAGCAATTGTTTTTGAAGATGATTGCTCCATCATCCCAAGTACACTCATCTCATGAGCGTGAATTTCTCCAATGAGTTCTGAAACTTCAATGTGGTCAAGAGACTCTTTTTGAAGCATGGAGTTGATGATGTCGTACTTTGGATTGAGAAGGAGCATGAGGATCTTGCGGTTGATGAGTCCCTTGCCAAGAGAAGCAATGTCAAGAGCATTAATTTCTTCAATAAGTACATTCAAGCGAGAGAACATCTCATTGACAGTTTCATGAGATAGCATCTTAAATTCATCATATTTGGCTTTAAGCATGTGATATTTTAGTTCTTTGACACGAGACGAACCCTCATGTATTTCTATCAAGCAAGCCCAAATTTCACATGCCTTTTCTTTGCTAGCAATCCTAGCAAACACACTTTGACTAATACATTCATAAATTGCATTCCTAGCTTTAGCATCCCATTTAATTTGATCACCAACATAATTGTGCTCACCAAACCCCGCGTGGGTCGCTTCCCATACTTCGGGAGCAATAGCCTCTAGATAAACGCGCATGCGTGCTTTCCAATAGGCAAAGTTCTTGCCCTCGAAGATAGGAACCGAACCCCCAACCTTGTCCATTTTAGCTCTCTAGCGGTGAAGCTAGAATGATCCTATGAGCAACCTTGCTCTGATACCAATTGTAAGGATCGAATGCCCAAGAGGGGGGGGTGAATTGGGCTTCTTTTCAAAAATCAAAGGTAATAAAACTTAATTACTAAAAGCCCAATTCCCTACGCAAACAACCTATGCATTCAAGTAAATAGCAACTTTGCGGTATATAAAATGCATAAGTGTAGGGTAAGAGGAAGAGAATGCAAACTCCCGAGGAGACACGAATATTTATCCCGTGGTTCGGCAAGATCGTCAAGATCTTCCTACATCCACGTTGTGGCACCCACCAAAGGGTATAGCCACACCCCAGTCACCGAGACTAGGGATCTTCACTATTCTTCTCCGTTCGCCAACCTCGGCAAGGTAGAGCTCAAGCCTTGTACAACTTGGATCCTCCGGGCTTCCACAACCGTGTTGGCAAGCTCTGGAAGTCTCTCTTAGTTACAAACACCAAGGGACACTCCCTTACAGCTCTCACTACACTAGAGATTCCAATCACCAAGAATGGAGGCACACAAGCACTATCTCTAGCTAGTTCTAGCCTATCTCTTGGTGTACAAGTGGTGAAAATGATATGGAAGTGGTAGCTCAATGTCTTGAATGCTTGAGAATATGTAGAGTATGTCTGGTAGTCAAGACTTTTCGATTTGACAGGTTGAAGGGGTATAAATAGCCAGCCTCCACGAAATAGCCGTTGGAAATGTAGGCTGACATCACTGCTCTGCGAACACCGGATGATCCGATGTCTCCCCTTCAATTATCATCGGTCAAAGCCAAATTAGCTGATGTCACTGTGTCAGATATGACCGTTGTTAGACCGATGTTGCACTTATCTTCTCATCGGATGATCCGGTGGCACTTCCTCCAGAATTGGTTCAAACTTGATGCTTACTGGAGTGATTGACCGATGTGCATATTTCTGTACATCGGATGATCCGGTGCTACACTTGGTCCAAGGATATTGCTTACTGCACTGATGGACCGATGTAACACTGCCATTAACATCGGATGATCCGGTGAGTACTTTGTTCTGAGGTCTTCTTCTTCTGCTGAATCAACTCGACAGATGTGTTGTTTTGTGGAAACAATGGTTGATTCGGTGAGTTGATTTTGTTCGCTTCGATTTGTTTTAAGTGACTCTTTTGGAATTTTCTCGATTGACCTCTTAGACACTTGTTGTAAATATTCTTATGATGATTGTCAAGCATTGAGTGTTGTCATTTAAGGTTGAATTACTTTGACATATGAGCTTTTACTTGTAGTCTTCATGACATTCATTGATCTCATAAAAAGATTGTTTAGGGGTCTCCAATGATCAGTAGTTGATGTTTATGTTCATATGGATTTCATTTGATTGGGAGACCTTGCATCCACAAATTCATTAGTAAAATCTAATGGTTGTCATTAATCACCGAAACCATACCTCATGGGGCCTAGATGCTTTCACAGACTCCATGTGCATTTATTTTGTACAGGCTCAATATTTTTTATTTTTCTCTTTCTTGTCTATAACAAAGTTGTGCAATTCTTAAGAAACTTTAGCTCGACCAGTTCACGTACAATTCGAGTTGCATCGTCTATTCTTTTGGGTCCAAACATTGTTAATGGTCTACTCGTCTGAATGCCGCCAAGCCAATCTAGGGCCGGAGTGTGCTATCGACTTAGCCTGGTCATGCACCCTAAGTACGCTACTCAACCTACACCCCGGCAGGCCGAAGTAAGGAGTCCAGAAATGATCGGACCTAAAGGAAACAAGGCAGTGCACTTGATTGTATTTATAATTGTGTTCGACCTAAAACGTTCTCGGGAATAGTAAGTCGCAGTTGAGTTATAGATAGGAAATGGATTTTACTATTTTTCTTGGCTTTAGTGTGCAGGAAAAATAAAGGTTCCATGATGATGGTGGATAAAGCTGGAGCTACCAAAGCTCTAACACCCCCCAAGATGGTCTGCTGTCGATGTTCCAAACATTGATAGTAGACATTGCCAGAGCTACAAAGTTCTGGCAGATCCAGGGGGCCAGCCGTCAACGTGAACAAAAGATGGTGGGAAGACTTTACAGTAGGGTCTGATGTCGACACACCGCGTGTTGACAGAGGTCACTACTGGAGCTACCAAGCTCCGACACCCCAGAGTACTAACCGTCGATGCTCTACGCATTGATGGAGATTGCTGCCGAAGCTACTAAGCTCCGATGATGGTCAATGCCAGAGCTACTAAGATCTGACAACCTCAGGGGGCCTCCACTATCGAAGACTTCGGACCTACGTTCTACAAGTTTGAAGCGCGCAAGTCTTCAACAACTGTTACATCCTCTTGGTACATGTTCACAATCAAATTGTGTACATCTACCAGGGGGCCAAGTGGGACAAAGGTGTTGAAGACAAAAAATGAAATTCACAAAAAACTTGGATTTCATTCATCTGGAGACAACAGATTACAAAATTGGAGAAAAAGAAGAAAGGATACAAGCGGGAGCTACAAACACACGGTCCTAGACCCTATGGAAGAATGAGGCGACCTTCTGGGCAACCTCCGATACGCTGGCTTGGGCAGCTTCTCCCTCTCCGTCGATGAGGCCTTCAAGCACCGGGTCTAGGGGGAATTGAGGGTCCCAACTTGTGTAGTACGTCAGCACGAATTCTGCAACGTTCTTTGCCAGGTATTGTCCCTCGGTTTCCATCTGGTCCGCAATGACATCACCCATCTTGGTGAGCTTGTTGCCTGCTGAACTCAACGCCTGCAACGCCTGGTCCAGCTCCGGCTCCGGATCATCCGGACGCACGAGACTAAAACCCATTGGCGTTAGCGCGTCGTTGGCTTTGACGAGGAAGTCCCAAACTTGTTGGGACTCCACAGCCCTCGAGCCTCGCATATCTTTCAAGGATCTTCTGGTCGTAGCAAGCTCCGAATTCTCCCAGTCAAGACGCTCTACCTCTTTGGCGTTTTGTTGAATCTTTTCAGAAACCTGCCTTTCGAGTTTGCCGAGCTCTTCCTATCGGAGGTGGATCTAGTTCCGTTGGTCGACCAGGTCCTTCTCCCGGCCCCGCACCTTCTTCTCCCTAGCAGCAATTTCATCCTCCCTCTTATGAAGGTCCTGACCTTGCTGCCAGGCCTTCTTCTCCTCTTTCTTGCAGCGCTCATCCAACTTCTTGGTGCGCTCCGTGAGACTCTTGTCACCCAGAGTCAGCCTCTGAGTAAGCTCTTCCTCCCTCTTCACGAGGTCATCCCGCAGCTCCAGGAGTTTTTGCTCTTCATCTTCAAGCATTTTCTCCTGCTCCTCAAGGGCCTCTCAGCGCTTGACGAGACTGTCGTGGATAGTGTCGAGCCTCTCTTGGCGATCACTCGCCACATTATTAGGAGCTATGGCTTGTTCGTAGATGGCCCGAGACTGGTTGTCGAGGGATCGCGTCATGCTTTCCCTCTCGTCCAGCAGCTGGCCCTAGTACTCCAACCGGACCTTCTCCCTCTTCACCCACTCCTTGTTGTCAGCCAGCCTCGACTGTGCCAGCTTGGTCTCGAATTGGATCTAGTTGCGGCACCTCCTAAGAGTTTGTCGCTCCTCCTCGAGGGCCTTGCTGTCATGGTAGAAAGCTACCTGGACTTGACGAAGACTGGAGCAGGCGTTGTCAATAGACAACGATAGAGGGATCGGTTCCGGACCTGCTAGGATCCTCTCTGCTGGCTCCAGCGGGTTCTCTGTGACAAAAACTGTGTCCCACTCTACAAGAGCGGTCCCCTAAGCTTCCACGGCGCTAGAGACACCCTCCGGAATAGCCTCGGCCGCCACCGAGGAAGGTCCTGCTACAGAAGTTTCGACCTCCGGAGTTGGCTCCGAAGGTCCCGCCGTCAGGTCATCAACAACTGGCCCCTCAAGCGGGAGGCCGACAACTTCATCTTGCACCCTGGCTCAGGCGCGGGCACCTCCGGGACCACTGCCTCCGGGGTAGGTGTTGAAGATTCTGCCAGAGCTGAAGCCACTTCTGGCTCCGATGCTGGCGCCACCTCCGCCGCCGGCTCAGGCGCTGGTGCTTCAACCATCAGGGGCTCGGACGCCGGCACCTCTGCAGCAACCGACTCAGGTGCCAGAACTTCTTCAACGACCGGCTCGGGCGCCGGAACTTCATCAGCCACCGGCTCTACCGCCGGGACCTCATCAACCACCGGCTCAACTTCCGGGCCTTCAACAACATCTGGCTCTAGGGCCGGAATTGCAGCTACCTCAGGCTCTGAGGCCGGAGCATCCACCATTTCAGCATCCAAGCCCGGAGCTTCAACCTCCGGGGCTGGTGCCGCTGGTACATCTTCATTCCCGTGGTCTGGCGCTACCACGGGAGCTTCTAGGGATGAGTCGAGGTCCAAGACCATGACAGCCGGCGCCGGAGCTGTCGCAGCCTCAGCCACCCCTTGGGGCGGCGCTGGAATTGGAGCCGAAGCTTCCGCCTACACAGCCTCAGCTGCTGATGTAGGAACTGGAGCTTCAGCCCCTTTCTTGGGCACTCTTTGGATGAAGGACGAATAAACTCAAAACACAGTTACAACAAAAGCAATCAACTAAGGTAAAAAAATCAAATTTACCTTGGAAGGCTTCCGCTCCAGCTAGCGCGGAACCTCTTCCCCGGACGCTCGGGGCCGGACCCCGTCGCCCCTGGCGTGCAAGCTCCGGAAGATTCCCCAGAATTTGCTGCTACCGTTAGCGTTATCTTGGCTGAGGTCCCCCTCGACCGGGAAGGACTTCCGGACCTAGAGCCCTCAGCACCCCGGGGAGATGCTGATGCTGGAGTGCTTGCCGCCATTGAAGACCTTCTCCTCCGAGGAGAAGGAGCCGTCGTGGAAGGATCAGGTCTGACGGACCTCCCGTCAACATGCTTCAACTTCCTCTTGTGGCTCGAGGGCTCGGCCAACTCCTTGCCCTTGCCTACGACTTCGGTTCTTGGCTTTGGGGTGGGAGCAGAGCCGCCTTCAGAAGCTCCGGGGATTGCCACCCCGGAGGTTGATCGCCTCTCCACCAGGCCCAATTCGTCCAACAGCGGCATCTTCCTCCGGAGCTCTCTGCACTCCTCTGGAATCATATTCAGAGGCAGGAAGGCCGCTGGTGGAGACACGTTGCCAGGACCGATGTTCCCAGGCTGGAACTTCTTGAGATGGGTCTTCAAGGCTTCACCAACCAAGTTGGTGTCCAAGCCGACTTCAATGCGATTGGTATCCATATCTCCAGCTCGCTTCTTCTTGAAGGGAAGCTCGCCGCAGCGAATATCATTATCGAAGGAGTCACTGGACCATCCCATGTAGGTCCGGACCCTGGACAACTCTGTTTTGCTCCCAATGCGGCTCGTGGGGAGTCCCAACTTCATCGCGGCACAGCGTGGCGAGAGAGGAAAAGCAAGCGAAAGTTTGGAGGATTTGAGCGCAAGTTTAGATGAAGGCGTAAAGATTTCCCAAACTGTGCGTGCTTTCCTTCTTAAGTAAGTGCCCGCAGCGCTTGGATGGAAACCGCAGAGGAGCCGACAATACAATTCAAAAACTTCACCCTGCCAATGACAAGGGGGCCCGGGGCCACCCCGATGATCAAGTCGAGGTCCTTACCCCAGGCGAACGGTTGTCATCATGAAAGGCGGGAAGCCCGAGGGCGGCGACCTGACAGGGAGCGCGGAACCAATACAATTTTCGTATCAGGAACTGGTGACCTTCAATTGTGTGAGATCCGCAGACTCAGATCTCACCTGCCGCATCCTGGATATGCCACACGACGGTTGTTTAACTGCGAACTCCCGCCAACGGCACATCTGAAGACCCTTGAAGACACGGCTCGAAAACTGAAGGATGGACCCACCTCCGGTAGAACGACTTCATCCAAAAGGTCTCTCCCAGAGGTGGGCCCAGGGGGCCACTGTCGGTACCCTGTGTACCGTATACCTCTTGGGACTACAAAAAGACCAAATGAACTTCACCTGTCTAAGTTGAAGACCTGCGAAGGCCCCACGTGTCATACGGGACCAGACCTGCCTCCCATCTATGGTTAGTCCTGGTGCTGCCACGTGTATACAGCAATCGGACCTACATCCCACACACAGGATAGCTCCGGGCTAAACACTTGTGCGGCACCCCCAGACCTAACCCCCGATAGAGGGAAGCTCCAGTACCGACACGTGTACATCTACACTGGACCTATCCGTCCCAGACGGAAAGCTCCGATGCTGCCACGTGTCCAACCGTCGGACCTTCAACCTCAACAAGCAGACTGGTGGACCCCCAACGGCTCGGACCTTCAAGGGGCAATCAAAGACTTCAAGACCCGATTAAGTGTCATTAATACCATATTAATGACACTCTATCGGAAGGCTCTTAATACCAGTAACGGCACTGTCAAGGCCCGTTACCACGCTATTAAGAGTAATTAACCTCATTATTTATGTATTAAGCATCAGTTACCGCCAGGGCCACATGTCGGGCCAGGCTAACGGTGTAACGACCAGTCCTTGTACTATAAAAGAACTGGTCGACGATACACAAGGGACAACTCTTTGAACTCTGAGACCTCTCCCATACTCAACTTAGACACCCAATACAACAACTACACACCCCGTGGAGTAGGGTATTACACTCAGGCGGCCCGAACCACGTAAATCCCTGTGTCTATTTGCCATCGTCTTTTGAATCTCTGCGCGCCCAATACCGAACTACAAACTCCCCGGGCTACCAACGGTAGTACCGGGAGAATTGCCGGAACCAAACTCCGACACTCACATATTTGGTAGATAATATGTTATACATAGAAGTCTATATTTATAGATAGAAGGGTATCATCTATTTTAGGAACATATGTAACATTCCATGTATGTACTCTTCTATAAATATGAGACCCTATGATCCATAGTGGTCATCTTGCGCCATTCAAACCAACATGGTAACATAGCCAGCGAGATCATAACTATCCACCACATTTTTTCTCCTCCTCCTCCCCTCCTCCATCTTCCCATGGCTGCCGCAAGTGCTTCTTCTACCATGGCGCCTATCCCACTTCATCAAGTCGTCACTATAAGACTAACGAAGTCCAATTATCTACTATGGCATGCTCAGCTTCTGCCCTACCTTCGAAGTTTGAAGCTGATGGGGTTCCTTGATGGCTCCAACGCTGCGCCAGAAAAGCATATCGCTGCGTCCACAATCGTCGGCAACAATCAAGTACCCAATCCAGAGTACGAGCGCTGGTACGATCAAGACCAGCAGCTGCTTTGTGGCCTTCTCTCATCGATGACCGAAGAAATTCTTTGGGACGTCGTCATAGTCACGTCTTCCAAGGAGGTATGGGACTCCCTCCAAAAGAAATTTGCCTCGTCTACAAAGGCGCGCACGGTGCAAATCCGTGTTGAACTCGCGACAACAAAGAAGCGCAATCTATCTGCTGCCGACTTCTTCCATAAGATAACGGGGCTTGCCACCGAGCTTGCTGCCGCTGATGCTCCTCTTCGAGATGAAGAGGTGCTCTCTTATTTGCTTGCAGGTCTCCCGGCCGAATACGACCCCTTCGTCACCTCCATGACGACCAAGAGCGAGGCTCTCTCCCTCGACGACGTGTTTGCGCACCTCGTTGCCTTCGAGGCATGTCAACTTCAACATCAAGTGGAGCTCCAACCACATTTTGGTGCCTCCACAAATTATGCGGGTCGTGGTCGCTTCTTCTGTGGCCGTGGTCATGGTGACCATGGTCGTGGCTGACACTCTCGTGGTGGCACGCCTACCGATGGTGACCACCGCCCTCAGTGCCAAATATGCGGCAAACTTGGCCACCCCGCCATCAAGTGTTGGTACCGGATGGATGCTACATACAAGGAAGACGGCCCATCGGCGACCTTGGCATCTTCGAGCTCTTACAAGGTGGATCCGAATTGGTACATTGATACCGGTGCCACATATCACATCACGGGCGATCTTGATCGCCTCGCCATGTGTGAGCAATATCACGGTGGTGACACAGTGCAAGTTGGTAATGGAGCAGGTTTGAAAATTTTGCATACTGGTTCTTGTTTAATTAATACTGCTACTCGCCCTCTTACACTCAATAATGTTCTTCATGTTCCTGAAATATCAAAACATCTTCTCTCAGTTCATAAACTATATCATGATAACAATGTCTTTTTTGAATTTCATCCATGGTATTATCTTATAAAGGATCAGACAACACGGAAGCTGCTTTTGGAAGGAAAGTGTGAATCCGGTCTCTATCCCCTCAAGCCGTCCGACATCAAGTTCCTTCATCAAGCCTTTGTTAGCCACTCGGCACGACCAGATCAATGGCATGCCCAGTTTGTACATCCTTCTTCTCAAACCGTTCGATCTATTTTGCATCTTCATAATCTCCCTTGTCTCAAGGAGTCTAGTGTGTCTTCAGTTTGTAATGCTTGTCAATTGGCTAAAAGTCATCAACTACCGTATAATAATTCTATTCATCGGACTACCAAACCACTTGAAATTATTCATTCTGATGTTTGGGGTCCTGCTCCAATTTCGGTTGGTGGAGGTATTATATAAGCTTTATTGATGACTTTACAAAATTCACATGGATTTATCTTATGGCAGATAGAACTCAGGTTCAACACATTTTTCTCCAATTTCAAAAACACGTTGAACGACTCCTTGACACCAAAATTAGATGTGTTCAGTCCGATTGGGGTGGGGAATACCAAAAACTTCACAATCAATTTTTTATTTCACTCAGAATTGCTCATCATGTTTCTTGTTCTCGCACCCACCAGCAAAATGGATTCGCCGAACGCAAACACCGACACATTCTTGAGACGGGTCTTGCTTTATTAGCTCATGCCGACATGCCACTCAAATTTTGGGATGAAGCATTCTTGACAGCCACATACCTCATCAATCGTGTCCCGACTCGTGTCATAGATAATTTGTCCCCTATGGAATGATTATTCAAAATTCCACCAAATTATTCTATGCTAAAAATTTTTGGATGTGCTTGTTGGCCCCATCTTCGACCTTACAACAAACATAAACTTGAATTTCGTTCCAAACCTTGTGTCTTTCTTGGCTATAGCTCTCTTCATAAAGGATACAAGTTTCTTTATATGAACATGAGACGTGTCTATATTTCTCGTAACGTTATTTTTGATGAGGCTGTTTTTCCATTCTCTAATCCTTCATCCAACTTTGTTGAGCAATCGGGTGATAGAAGTTTTAATTTGAACACTAATCACTTGCAAATTTTCCTTCCTACTAACTCTGTGCATGCAGCTCCGTCAAATGCAGCAGATCTGGCAAGCATGGGGACTATATCTTCTCCTCCGCATGCAACAGATGCAGCATCTCCTGATTTGCCTCTTACCTTGGAAAATCCTGCTACGGATTCATCTCCAAATGACACTGGTGGTGATTTTTATGAAGCTCCCGCCGAGCCCGCTAGCTCTCATGTTGCTCCTGCACATCCGTACGATACTCGTCTTCGAAACAATATTCGACAACCAAAGACTCGTACTGACGGTTCTGTCACATATTCAGTGTCACGGATTTCTTCTTCGGAACCATCGTCTTATACCACTGCTATGGAGCTTCCTTTATGGCGTCAGGATATGCAAGATGAATTTGATGCACTTATCAAAAATAAGACGTGGCATCTTGTTCCACCACGAGCTGGTATCAATGTCATTGATTCTAAATGGGTTTTTAAACTCAAGCATAATCCTGATGGTTCTATTAATGGTTCTATTAATCGCTATAAAGCCCGTTTGGTAGCCAAAGGATTCAAGCAGCAGTATGGTGTTGATTATGATGCTACATTCAGTCCTGTTGTCAAGCCCACTACTATTCGGTTGTTGCTATCTTTGGTGGTTTCTCGTAATTGGTCTCTTCGTCAAATTGATATCCAAAATCCATTTTTGCATGATGTTCTTGATGAATGGGTGTATATGAAACAACCGCCAGGTTTTGAATATTCAACACATCCAAAATTTTTATGCAAACTTGACAAATCTCTATATGGCCTTAAACAGGCGCCTCGGGCATGGCTCTCTCGCCTGAGCAGCACGTTGAACAAATTGGGATTTCAAGCATCGAAGGCTGATGTTTCTTTGTTTATCCTTAATCAAGATGGCCTTCATATTTATATTCTTATATATGTGGACGATATTATTATTGTTAGCTCCTCATCTTCAGCGACGGACAAGCTTCTCCAACAGCTTCGTCATGAGTTTGCTATGAATGATCTTGGTCGACTCAATTATTTTTTTGGCATTGAGGTGCATCACAATTCTTCGGGGCTGGTTTTGACGCAACGCAAGTACATACGTGATCTCTTGCTGCGCACAAACATGAATACTTCTAAGGGAGCTTCTACACCTATGCTGCCCGCTGATAAGCTCTCTCTTCATGAAGGTGATCCTCTATGTTCTGAAGATGCTACAAAGTACAGAAGTGTTGTAGGTGCACTACAATACTTGTCACTCACCCGACCTGATATATCTTTCTCGGTGAATCGGGTTTGCCAGTTTCTCTCCACACCTACTACAGCTCATTGGGCTGCTGTGAAGCGGATTCTACGATACCTATGTGCCACTATTGATTTTGGACTTTGCTTCACCAAGTCTAAGTCTTCTCTTTTGAGCGCTTTCTCTGATGCTGATTGGGCTGACAATCTCGATGATCGACGCAGCACGGGTGGCTTCACCATCTTCTTCGGTCGTAATCTGATATCATGGGGATCTCGAAAACATCCGACAATTTCTCATTCTAGTATGGAGGCCGAATATAAGGAAGTTGCTAATGCCACCGCAGAGGTCATTTTGATCCAAGTTCTTCTCCGTGAGCTTGGGATTTCTCAAGATCATCCTCCCAATTTATGGTGTGATAACATTGGTGCCACCTATCTTACCGCTAATCCAATTTTTCATCGTCGCATGAAACATGTCAAAGTTGATTATCACTTTATTCGAGAATGTGTGGCTTCGCGGCAACTCGATGTTCGAATCATATCATCAAAAGATCAGGTGGCTGACATCATGACCAAGCCATTGGCAGGACCGGCATTCAACAGAATTTGTGGCAATTTGAACTTAATTTCATACCGTCCAAATTGTGGGGGTGTGTTAAGAATAGAAGGCTATCAATATTTAATAGCCTTGATAGGTTGCCATATATCCCAGGATCACATTTGATATGATTGATAGACTACCATATAGCCTTGATAGGTTGCCATATATTCTAAGATCACATTTGATATGATTGATAGACTACCATATACATCACTCACATATTTGGTAGATAATATGTTATACATAGAAGTCTATATTTATAGATAGAAGGGTATCATCTATTTTAGGAACATATATAACATTCTATGTATGTACTCTTCTATAAATATGAGACCCTATGACCCATAGTGGTCATCTTGCGCCATTCAAACCAATACTGACCAGAGTCCAAAGAATTCTCGAGAATGGGCATTCCAGAAAAAGATAACACTTGTTTCTAGATTCCGATATCAAAGCGGACATAAATAGTTATTGGACCATTCCCTGAAAAGCAGCCGGTCCGACGTCCATATCAGATTTTGCAGTGCCAGCCACGAAACTATCTTACATCTGACAGGTGCCCCAACGAGTTTTATGATTTAATCAGCAGGGTTAAGGATACTAGCAAGAAAGGTTGGGATGTAGTTCACCCAGACACACATTATGGGCCTATTTAGATGGATGAAATGTTTCTGATTCTAGGTAAAATCACTTGAAACGGATCCAAACAAACAGTAAAAAGGAAAACGTTTCAGAGGAGAAACACCCTAAAATGATTTTTTTTGAACTATAGAGGTGAAACATCTGAATAGCTTGCTTTGTACACAGATGAGTTGTCTGTGATAGAAAGATAACTAATTGATTAAGTAAATTGCTCTGGGACTGTACATATTTATTAGGAGAGCTAAGAGGCACCCCTAAGTACATTGACAATATGATATTATTTGTCTAACAGTTTGATTAGCATAATGGGAAAAAAGTTTTCAACCTCTACAGAATATGCAGTCTTGAATTTTTAAAATAAGGGACACATCTCAATATATACTAAAGAGAAAATAATTATTGTATTGGATTGAGTAAAACCCCTAGAGGATGTTATATATATATATATATATATATAAAAGGTGTCAGGAGACCTCTTTTGGTTACACATGTAATGTGGGTACTATTATTTTAACAGTTTTTATTGACATTAGGACTGGATCGTTTAGTTTAAATTTGAACTAATTATCCTGTCTTAACATCAACAAAAAATCTGAAGGAGTACATACAAACAACATACCAACTGCTCATTCTGAGCCATCAGAGAGACTACACCAACATGGATGACCATCTGCGCTCCCAAAACAAAAAATTTACAATAAATCGATACCAAAACTTCCTTAACCCAATGGGCAATGGCTAGTTCATCCTATCTTATAGGAGACAAAATCCTAAACCAAGGCCCGTCTTGGCACTGACATTTACTTGCACGATAGTTACAGCGGTGCAACTGGTACCATATAGTAATTTGGAGCCCTGAGCCATTTGATTTGAGCCCTCTCATCCATCAATATGGATTTAGGTGCAGTCCTTGCTTTTGTGCATGAATGTGGTGGGAAAAGCATTTCATTGAATCCTCTCACGCCTCTCATGCAGAGGCCCGGCTGCTGCAGCTCAGCTCTGGCTCCTGCGTGTCAAGAACATAAACATGTTAGCAACTGCCAGCAGAATCTCTGCAAAATTGTTGGTGATCTTAAGTATATTTTGCCAAGCTCATGTGAAGGCGTAAGAAAAACGAGAGGGGGGGGGGGGGAGGGAATCCATGTGGAGAACCACTCTACAGGCAGAAAATTTTATTTATAGATAAACAAAAAACCAAGGAAAACAAAAAGGAAATGGTTGCTACTAAACTTAGTATTGCATCCTGGATACAGGCAGCAAATTTTATTTAAGTGCCAATACATACGTCTGCATTTTTCATAAAAGATTAAATCCATGCTTTCTGAAGGAAATTACAGACAAAAGTAAATTTTAAAATTTGAAATTAAGTATTTGTAAGTACTGACAGTAGCACTTTGGAAGTGTCTGAAATGTACCACAGATATGTAAAGAAAAGAGACATGTGAGTCACTCAGAGGTGGTACAGTACCAGCTAATTATTATTAGTAACTCTCCGTGAAGATCAACGCCAATTAAAAATCTTGGCTCCACAAAGGTTTCAGCTACTGAAAGCCGAAAATAACAAGATGGAAAACCAAACTAAGCAAATATCTACTGTACAAGTTTATTATGCAACACTGAAAACAAAATCATATAAAGACAGAAAAATCAAGAGAGCACATACCACATACCCTGAGATGACAGATGAGACCACCAGCTTAACCCAGTCGGGAATGGGATCCTTTGCAAAGGCGTTGCATGAGTTCCACCTGTGTCTTGAGGAACGCAACATAGTCCAGCGTCTCGCTGAGCAGGGAGAAGCCACGGAGCCCGTCCGCTCCCGGCACGAGCGTCCTGAGCATGAGCATCCTCGCCTTCACCATCATCCTCGCCGCCATTGTGCCGCTGCCGACGCTTGCCGTCTTCTTCTTCCGTCCGGCGCTCAGCACGCGGCGCGACATCCTCACAATCTTCCTGCACCGGGTCTCCTTCCTCCTGCTCTTCCCGGACGCCATCTCGTAGCCGGCGCCGCCCACGATGCAGCGCATGAGCGCCTCGTTGCGCCGGTCCGCCGCGTTCCTGGCGACGAGGCCACGCGCCCACCACGCCACCGGCGCCGCGCGCCCCTCGCGAGCGGACGACGCCAGCGCCATGGCCACGTCGGAGGAGAGCCGCACGGCGTCCGGGCGCTCGCGGAGGCCCATGGACTTGGACGCCTGCCCGGCCGCGCGCAGGCTCACCAGGAGCTGTGCCATGAACGCCTTCTTGAACCTTCTCGGTGCGTGCATTGCTGTGGCCACTTGGATTGCGCCTGCGCGGTTGGTTCTTGAAAGAAGGAGATGGCAGACCAAACAGGGGATGGGTTCGTGCTGCCGTCTACGGGGGGAGGGGTTTATGTGAATATAAAGCAGGTAGCTAGGTGCGCCTAAGAAAGCTGCATGTGGCCCTACTCAGCTGCTATTCATTGCTCGGCGTGCACGGCATATTTTTCTTGTATCAGCCGTCCATTTGGGTTTTGTAAAAGGTTGTGCCCTGATGGATGGGGACATCAGTATAGTCTTATGTGCAGATTTTCATATTTTTGACATCGTTCTCATGTGGCAAATTTATTAAATACTCCACTTGCTTAATTGATCAAAAGTTCAACTTGACACATTCAAAGACGGCGTCTATTTTGGATGACGGAAAACTAGTTTAGTCATCACGAGTATTTTCCAAATAATGTTTCCTTCATCCACCTACCGATAGGTTAGCTATGCTGATCTGATATAAGTTGAAAAATAGTACGGAAAACTCTTCAAAAAATTGTAATGTTGTATTATACGCACTTGCATGCCATGATACTCGTTTATTTAGTAATGTAACATATTGTTCAGAATTCAATTTGTCCTGTGTTCGAATAAAGTTAAGTTTTGCTATGCACAAAGAGAAGGAACGACTGAAGGGTCCCATCATGCATCATCTTTTTGAACTGTCATGAGCTGTTATATAACTTCCACTGGAGAAAACACTATTTTAGAAATATTAATTTGTAAATAAACTTAATTAGGAGGTAAGAAACGACAGGTCTGAAGTATAAAAGACGATAGGAAAAGGAAAAGAAGAGAATGAAGAGTTCACCTTTTTGGGGGCATGTTAGAAGAGGGAATGTGAGGCAGACCATGCACATGCCTGCACGTGCTGGAAGAGCCCCACCTCTGGACCCTAATAACATCCAAATACTCCTCGTAAATCAATGCTAAATATTGTTCCCGGAGAAAAAGAAGACGTCCCCATTCCAAAAGAAGATGACGCCCTGACCGGTGTCTAGGTGATCCTTTTTTCTGGGTAATAATATAAAATTTTCAAAGTGAAGAATAAGGGTCTGTTTAGAATCACTAAAACTAATAGTTAGTTGCTAAAAATTAGTTCTAGGTGTTCCAAACCTTCCAGCTAATAGCAGGACTAAAAATTAGCTAACCTTCCAGCTAATAGTTATTTCATTAGCTGCTCCAGCCCAGCTAATACCAGCTAATAGTTGTCTAAAGTCCAAATTACCCCTCCCTCTCTCCCTCATCTGTCTCTATCCTCTCTTTCTATCTGCTACCGAGGCATCGTGAGGGTGCCGCCCGTGGAACCCGATGCCGTCGCCCATGGAATCCACCTCTGTTGGCCCCACCGACGGCCGCCAAAGACGCGGCGCTGCCTCTCGACCCGCGCCCCCGCCCTCAAACCCGTCGCCGCCCGCCTCCCCGCCCTCTGGCCCATCGTCCGGACGGTCCGCGCCCCCGCCCTTCTCCGCCGTCGCGAGGACGGTTTGCGCCCCCACCCTCTGCCCTGTCGCTCGGACGGTACCCGCCACTGCCCCTCTTCCAAGTCTGCTCGGTCGGCCGGTCTAGAAGGCTTCACAGTCCTGTCCCATCTGTTGCCCGGTCAAGGAAGTTTTCCAGAGGCTCGCGACGCCGTCCCTCTGGATTCCAGATCCCGTCGCCTGTGTAGAAACGGAGCTCCTCCTCCTCCACGCCACTGGCTGACTGCTGGGTAGGCGCGCCGGCCGGGCCTGTTCCGTGGATCGGATGGGTATCAAATGAGGGGTAGAACAGTCAAATGTACTATTGACCACAATTAGTTTTAGAGGTTCCAAACATCATTCAACTAATAATTAGCTAGCTAATAATTAGTTGGGTCAATCCAGCTAATAGATTATTAGCTAACTAATTATTAGTTTTAGTGGTTCCAAACAGGCCCTAACACTAGCAACTTTCTATGTATGACCAATATATGCTAACTTTAGTGGACAGGTATTTCTTAACAAAAACGTCATACCGTTACATCACTGCATATTAAAGCACAATGACCATTTAAAAAATCCACACTGTTGAAAACAAATTCTTATTGAGCACCTAGTAAAGGAATGAATTGATTTGCTTTAAAGATTTCATAACAGAAGACATGGAAATCATTTTACTAAAGTTACAGGGTGCATATGGTGAGCATGTTTTTAATTCCTTCGTTACAATTGCCAAAACAAATGATTTTTTGCTTTCAAAAAAGTGCGTTTTCTGTCAAGTTGCGTTGTTCCCTAACAGCTCCGTTGTATAATCCGGACAAAGTGTGAGCGCATCTAAATATTTTACTACCAGGCAATATGTAGCTAATTATTACTCCCTCCATCGTAAATTACTTGTTACTTAGGATAATAATTTTAGTTCATTTGAAATAAATTATTATTCTAAGGGACAAGTATTTTGGGATGGAAGAAGTACTAATCTTATAACACTGTAGATCTAGTTAAACATATTAATTATCCTTGATGATTACCTATCTCACCTTCCAAAGTGTTTTGCTAGAGCTGACATCGTATTAAATAAACCTTTTGTGCTCAGTAACTAACTAAAAGTTAATCAGGTATTCTCTCATACCAAAATATTTGTCACATTTTAGTTTAAAAATAAATTAGAGAGTGACAACTATTTTGTGTTAGAATAATACCACATTGCTTGTGTAACCAAGGGAGGTCCTCTGACCCCTTTATATATATGTACCACCCCTAATCAATCAAATACAATAATTATTTTCTTCCCCAATATTTCTATCACAGTATTAAATTAGGTTTGTCCCTAACTTCCGCTAGCTATGCCGGACTCTGCCTCTTGCATCGAGTTTAGCTCCCGGCGAATCGCCACCCCCCGACCGCGATCTTTTTTTTTTCAGCATGTCCCGCCGCCGGAAAAATCCAACGCGCACCCCGCGCTGCAGAGCGGGGTCCTCTGAAGACCGCCACACGCACACGTGCGACTTTTCGCGCGGCTCGCGCTAGGTGTTAGGTCTTCGTCTCAACGTGTCGCGCGTCCGCGGTCTCCGCTGCAGCAGATTGACGCTCACTCATCATGTTTCTTAATTCTTGATGGCTTCTGTTGGCGATGGCTTCCCACAAGCAGCCTCACAAGACATCGCCTTGGCAGTAGAGCTAACTCGATTGACCGAGGAGGCGGATTGACTGGCCATCGAGGCAGCACGTGCAGCGGCCGACGAGGCATGTCGCAAGCTGCTTCTCGCAGCGACGATATTCGTCGTGACTTGATCAACCACGACCCCTCTCCTTTAGCGGTTGACGATGCTGCTTCTCTGCATGCTCAAGCAATCGCCGTCCTCAACATCAAGTCAATGATCCCCGTCATCCACGACAACCTTTCGCCGCACTATAATTGGTGGAATAGTCTCTTCCTCAACACCCTTGGGAAGTAGAGCTCTCCGATCATGTCCTCACCGACATTGATCCCGCCGTCGCCGACTCTCATTGGCGACACATGGAATGCACCGTCATCTCCTAGCTTTACGACACTGTCTTTCCTGATCTTATTAAGATCGCCTCGGCGAGAAACCCACAACTCGTTCCATCTGGCTTGGGCTTCAGGAGCAATTCATCGGCAATCGGGAGACTCGTGCTATGATTCTGGATGCCGAGTTCCGCACGTTCGTCTAGGGTGACCGCTCCATCATTGACTATTGTCGTCGTATCAAGTCGATGACCGATGCACTCGGTGACTTGGGCGAGGTCGTCCCCGACTGCACTCTCGTTCTCACGACGCTTCGTGGGCTAAATGAGCGGTTTTCTCACATGGCATCCCTTCTCAAGCGACTGCACCACTTTCCCACATTCGCCGAGGTCCACAGCAACCTCCAACTTGTGTAGAACGAGATGAAGTCCAAGTCGGGAAACACCAATGCATTGGCGGCCACCTCCGTAGGTGCGGGGCGCACTCTATCTTCTGCATCATCTGGTGGTGCTCCTCCACTTGCTCCCGCTCCTGGTGGCCCTGCATCAAGCACTCCTACCTCTGGCGCTGCTGTCTCTGGCCTCTTGTCCTCCGATCGAGGTCGAAACCGGAGTAATCGGAACAAGCGTAATGACACCAGCAACGGCGGTGGATTTCCCACTCTGGGGAATCCATGGAACGGGACTTTGTAGCTTTGGGGTGGTGTTGCGCCACGTTCCGGTTCTCCTCCAGGCTTCTCGACACGTCCACACGCATCTTTCCCTCCTCAGCAGACTCTTCTGGCGCACGGAGGATCCTACGGAGTATCTTCTTATCAGCCATCAGGCTTCTGGACACATGGCAGACTGACCATGCCTTTCTACTATAACCCAACTACACCTGGCGGTAGTCAGACCACCTCCTTCTACATCGGCCAGACCACGAATTCTGGTGATCCAAGCACTAGATCTTTGTACGGGGGAGCTTCCAACTACGCTGTGTCTTCTACAACATGGGATCAGAACAAGCTGGCTAACTTGTTCAACACCATGTCATTGACGCCACCACCATCCGCTGAATTGTACATGGACTCTAGTGCCGATAGCCACATGTGCTCCTCCTCCGGTAACCTCTTATCCTCCCATCCTCCTTATTTTTCGACTCCTTCATCAATCGTTGTCGGTAATGGGTCATTGCTACCTGTCACCTCCACGGGTCATACTTCTTTTTCTACATCCGCTCATCCTCTACATTTGCATTGAGTTCTTGTGTCTCCTCACATAATTAAAAATTTGGTTTCTGTTCGTCAGTTCACCACTAATAACAATGTTTCCATTGAATTTGATCCGTTTGGTCTTTCTGTGAAGGATTTGGACACCAAGAACGTGATCGCCAAATGTAATAGTTTCGGGCAGCTCTACTCCATCTCCTTGCCGATGCTTTCTCCACCACATGCCTTATCCCCAGCCACCACACCGTCTACGCTTTGGCATCACTGCCTTGGTTACTTAGGTTTCAAGGCTTTGTCTAGGTTATTTCCACAATGTAATAAATAGGAACTTGACACTCTTTGTCATGACTGTCAGCTTGATCATCACACACGTCTTCCATTTTCTCTATCAAATTCTCGTGCTTCGAACAACTTCGATTTAATACATTGTAAACTATGGACATCTCCCGTGCAAAGTGTTTCTGGTCATAAGTATTATCTTGTTGTTCTTGATGACTGCTCTCAATATCATGGACTTTTCCTCTACGCCTCAAATTCGACATTTTTCTGACCTTGTCACAGTTTTTTTTCCTATGTATCCACTCAATTTGGCCACACCATAAAGGCAGTCCAATGTGACAATGGTCGTGAATTCGATAATTCCATATCACGCGCATTCTTTCTCCATCTTGGTGTTCTTTTGCGTCTCTTTTTTGCTCACACGTCACCTCAAAATGGATGTGCTGAGCATATTATTCGCACCACCAATGACACTATGCGCTCGATTATGTTCCACACTAGTGTTATGGCCGGTTATTGGGTAGAAGCGCTCCACACCGCTACACACATCATAAACTTGCGACTATCCAAAACACTCTCCTTTTCCACACCACATTTCGCCCTCTTTGGCACCCAACCTGATATTTCCCACCCACGGGTTTTCGGTTGCAAGTGCTATCCAAATCTCTCTGCCATAGCTGAACACAAGCTTTTCCCTCACTCTACAGTTTGTGTCTTCCTTGGCAATCCATCCGATCACAAAGGATACCGATGCCTAAACTTAGCCACAAACCGCATCATTATTTCTCATCATGTCACATTTGACGAGTCCTCCTTCCGTTTGCGGAAATCTCCAACCCTCCTTCATCCCACTTTGACTTTATTTTTGATACTAACGATTCATCGGTGCTCCCTAGCACTGACTGTTTTGTAGGTACTCGTCAACGTGGGCCTCCACCAGGCTTATAAAAGCCTAGCAGTCAGACCTCGGCACCATTCGGTCAGACCGTGCCTATGCACGGAGGCCTTCTTGGCCCCTGTCCACCAGGCGACATCCCCAATAGAGGCCAGGCGGGCCTCTGTTCGCCTCGCCGTTCCATCGTGACTCACGACGGTCAAACCGCCAGCCCAAGTAGAGGCCAGAAGGGCCGCTACTCCTCGAATGGTCAGACCGCGGATCCTCACGGTCCAACCAATGATACTCATCCCAAAGACCAGGCGAGCCTCTGTTCACCGGGTGGTCCAACCGCCACCCCGTGCGGTCAGACCGCCCTGAGCTCCTCCTCATCACGCGACACTCCTCCAGGCTTCGAATCTTTGACAGCTCCACCGACTGCCCTTCACCAGCAACCAGGTTTTGTACGTGGTCCACGGTCCATGCTCGAGGTGCCACCCGTTGACAACGATCATAACATGCAGACACGTGGGAAGGCCGATCTTCATCTTCCTGTGCAGCGTCTGAACCTTCAAGCATCAACGTTGTCACAGATTCCGAAAACTTATCATGGTGCTCTCGCCGGTCCCAATTGTCGAGAGGCCATGATCCATGAATTCACTGCTCTATAGGCCAACAACACTTGGGATCTCGTGCCACATCCTCCAAGTACGATTGTCATGACTGGGAAGTGGGTTTTTCGCCACAAGTTTCATCCAGATGGCTCTCTTGATCGCTAAAAGGCTCGTTGGGTTCTTCGTGGCTTTACTCAACAGCCCGGTGTTGATTTTGGTGAGACTTTCAACCCTTGGTGAAGCTTGCTATAGTTCATACCGTTCTTTCAGTTGCACTCTCTCGTGATTGGCCTGTTTACCAAGTTGATATGAAGAATGCTTTTGTGCATGGTACTCTATGCGAGACAGCCTATTGTGAGCAACCTTCTAATTTTCTTGATACAACTCATCTGGATTTTGTCTGTCGACTGAACAAGTCCCTATATGGTTTGAAGCAAGCTACTCGTACCTGGTACAACCGCTTTGCTTCTCATATTATCTCATTCGGATTTATTGGTGCTCGATCTGATACTTCTCTTTTCATCTACCAACACGACACATACATGTCTTATCTATTGCTATGTGTGGATGATATTATCGTGACTACCCCATCAGCACCACTGCTTCGTCACATTATTGATGCTCTTGCTGCAAAATTTTCAATGAAGGATTTGGGCAACCTACATCATTTTCTGGGCATAAATGTTACTCGAAGCAGTGCAAGCTTCTTCCTCTCACAGCGACAGTACATGGTTGAGATACTTGAGAGAGCGGGCACGACTGATTATAAATCATGTTCTACTCCAGTCGACACGTGTGCCAAGTTATCATCTGATGGTGTTCCGGTTTCAGATGCTACTCACTATCGTGGTCTTGCTGGAGTCATGTAGTATCTCATCTTCACTCAACCCGACATTGCATATGTCGTGCAGCAGGTGTGTCTTTATATGCATGATCTTTGTGAGCCTCATCTTGCATTGGTAAGACACATTCTTTGATACATTCGATGCAATTTTGATCATGGTCTTCAACTTCGTCGCTCTTCGGTTAGCGAGCTTGTGGCATATTCTGATGCTGATTGGGCCGGTTGTCCTGACACACATCATTCCACCTCCTGATACAATATCTTTCTCGGTGATAATCTGGTCTCCGGGTCTTCGAAGCGCCAACACACGGTATCCCGCTCCAGCGCTGAAGCGGAATATCGTGCTGTAGCCAGTGCCGTCGTCGAATCTTCTTTGTTACGTCAGTTACTGGAGGAACTTCACTGTTCACTTCAAAAGGACACTTTGGTTTATTGTGACAATGTCAATGCTATGTATCTCTCGACCAATCCGGTGCAGCATCAACGCACCAAGCATATCGAGATTGATTTGCACTTCGTTCGCGACAAGGTGGTCACTGGTGCAATTCGAGTTCTTCACGGTCCCACCAGCTCACAGTATGCGGACATCTTCACCAAGGGGCTGCCATCTTTGGTGTTTGTGGGGTTTTGATCCCGTCTGGATGTTCTAGCTAATAGAAGTTCAGACTGTGGAGGAGTGTTAGAATAATACCATATTGCTTGTGTAACCAAGGGAGATCCCCTTACCCCTTTATATATATGTATAACCCCTTAGAGATTTTAATCAATCAAATACAATAATTATTTTCTTCCTCAATATTTCTATCATTTTGGAATGGAGGGAGTAAATTTTTAAAGTTACTAATAACTTGGTGATATAGATTTTGACATGTGCGCATGCTCTGTTCGTTACAAACATATGTAAGCCAGTGATCGAATATATCTATTAGAGCATTCAATGTCTCTGTGGTATGATTCTCGCAGTAGCAGCTTTGCATGTGTTTGCCCAGTTGCAATAGGTTCCTTGACTTTGTTGGCTGCGAGTGTTGATGCACGGCGAGAGGATTTGGGTGCAGCCACAGGGATTATGGGAATTTCATCTAGACTTTATCTGTTAATCTCAGCCAAAACGCAACTGGAAATGTTTTCCTTAATATATTTTTTTGAGGATAAATACATGTGTTCTATGTGGGAACTAAAAGTCTGTATGTGCTTTGGAAAAATATTGCAAGGTCCACTACACAACCTTAACTGATTCCAGTTCGAAGTTTTGAAAGGATAGACACAATGTTCCAGAAAGCTTCAAACACATGCTTACTTTTTACCCATGTAGTCTCTGTTTTTTCATAGAAAAGTTATGACAAACAACAAACTTCTGCAACAATTTATTAGTTTAGTTATTTTTTTCAGAATGAAATAAAAGCATAATGTAAGCATAAGATGTTTTCACCATTTTTCCAAATATGTTTTTTTTTCAATAAGCTCAAGACCTGTCGAACAGCTGCGTAATAGGGGATGCTCTGGTTGCGATATGTGAGTACATATAGTTTGCGTGTCGAGTGGTATGTTCAGGGCAGGTTCTGGGATTTCTTGGACTCGGGGCGAGTCTAAAAGTTGGGTCTTATATAAAAATTAAAATTTAATTATTTATATCACTAATAAAAATAATATATTAAACTAAAATATTTATATAAATTTATTTGCACATATTAATTTAAAAAGTTTCTTATACTATTTTTGATTTGAAGTTATCAATGATGCTATTAATGTTAACCTTGTTTAAATTTTTTTATATAATGTATAAAGTGACATAACCATACAATCGTGAACTTTTTTGTCATTTCAAGAATTTATCCTCTGGTTTTTCTCCTCTTTTCATTGTTTGATACTTACTTTGTAGTCAATATAATGTTGCTAAAATAAATAAATTGATCAAAACCATTGATCTATCTAGCACCAAGGCAGGATAGCTATTAGCATAGGAGTAGGAGAATTTGGGGCACCGAGTATGCACCAGGATATTTTATATTTGGATTGTCACCTGGTACAACATTATCATTGTCGGCTCGCCCTCTCAATCAGTTGTGTTTTTGAAGCCAACGATCATCATTGTCACTATCTAGTTTTTTTTTGTATGTTGTGTCACCACGAGCAGCGGAGCTAAGCAATCTTCGTGATTGGAGATTGTCATAGTGTCATCTAGGCCTGATGTTATATTGATTTCCCGTTTGAGTTAGACTGTGTGGAGACTGTATATCTATTACAAAACAAATAACAAGTTTCGTGGAAGGAGCAGCCAGCCCGTGTGAAGAGGACGTATTTGTGGAGTTGCTTGTTGAAGTAATGCGGATTTTAAGAGGACGACATGATTAGAAGTGAGTTCAAGTATGATGTTCGGATTTGCTTGGTTTATTTTTCTATCTATACCTAATTGGACACAATTATAGAATCATTAATGGTCTAATTTTTAGAGTATTTATATATTATATGTACAAACATTTGGGGCCCTCTAATTTTTGAGGGCCCGGGGTGGTTGCCCCTTGGGCACTGCCCCAGTACCTGTCCTGGGTATGTTATCCATGCAAATGCAAAATTAAAGAAGGTATCTATCTGGTTTGTAATTTTTTCTTACTAATCTAAGTAATACTGTTATTTTAGTTTTTAAGGTTCCTTTTCATTTTGCTCAATGCCTTGTGTGGTACAATAGATCTAGCCGAGTGGCGGCTGAAGGTGGAATGGTCAGAGTAACGTGGTAACTAAGGCTGCCCGCACTAGCATACTCTAAAACATACTCTATATATTATTCTCCTTCTATTTTTACAATACTTACGCTAAACATATACCGTGCTACAGTGTATACGTATGCTTTACAGCGTGCCACTGCGGACGGTCTCAGGACGGTGTGGTTCCGGTGGCACAGGTGACAGATGGATGTGCGTTCGAGCAACAGACTTCGGGCCTATCTCCGTTTTTCTATTTGCTTTTTTGGGTAGCGACGAGCGAACGGCCGTCACAGTTTCATTTTTTTGAAAACTTGCCACAATTTTTTTATACTTATGTTGAAACTGTAGTGATGTTTTTGGCCCAACATTGTAAATAGATATATTTCAGTGACCTTTTTATAGTGGCGAACTCGACAGAAACTTAGAGCGTGTTTGGCATGGTTCACTCTCCAGTGGAGCGACTCTACTCCAAAATTGTGACACCCGGTTCAAAAAATGAACCAAGTGAACGCATATGTGTGCCCAGGATGTTCAACACACATACACGAGTGCACTCACAAAAGAGTATATAGAAAATTACCACAAAAATAGATTAATTAACCAAATTTTATTACACAAACCATATTATCCTCGAATACAAGTTCTAATAAATATTAATAACAAGTTTAGCTAATGCAACGGAAATAAACTAATTAAGCAAACTAAACAGCTAGGCAACATAAGCGATAGGGTAGCGCAGCTCCAATCAACACCACAGGCAAAGCTGACGGTGGCCTAGAACTCCGCATTATCGCCACTAAACTCCCAATCCTGACATGCAACTGTTGGGGGGGGAGCTTGCAAGAGTGAGTACATGTCGTACTCAGTAAGTGTGGAAAGTATGACATGTGGCTGGTTCAAATGACGAATATAATAATGGTTGAGTGTTGAAATGTACATTAAAACATTTGAAACGCAATATATCACATGTATATGAAATAAACCCATGATAAGCCATGTAGTTATCATAATACCATTCCATATTCCATATCCATCATCATATACCAATATACATATTCAATACCAGAATTCAATTCATAACGCATCCATAACCATAATACCAATCAAAACCATCCCAAATCCCAATTTTCCTCTAATCATGTGAGGGGTCCAGGTTGCTCATAACCGGGAGCACAACTATCATGATAGTTTTATTAGAATATGCAGAGTTTGTTACCACTTTACCCACGTTTTCATGATTTCATCACCTTTCGGTTGACTAAGAACCTCCCTTATGCCCGTCACTCCCGTCGATCACATTACACACTTCCGTTGGTGTGTGGGCCAAGACATCACAAAATAGCCTGTACACAGGAATTACTAGCCTATTTAGACCCCAATGAGGTTTCACACGATGGTGATGTCTCCAACTGAGCACATCTTCAACCAAGGGCCCCCCTCTTGAGCCGTTCGGATCCCCAGGGTAGTCCCACCAATCATCAACAACCCAATCTGACTGACCCTTCCCTGAGCATCCTTAATGGTCCAAATAGCACTGGCAAAGCCCTAATTAATCAGCTACGCCACACCCATAGTCTGTGAATTTGGAGATTAGGGGGTCGAATTCATGTAAGTAAAAGGAAATAGGAAGGTATACCAGGTGTTTAGGACTCCAATGAATCAAGGATCTTTGAGGCAACACTTGGATCTTGATGATCTAGAGTTGATGATGAACTTATAGATGAATTGGTGATGAAGGACAAAACTTGATGGAGATCTTGATCCTCTTTCGTTTCCTACCCTTCTTCTTCTTGCTTGGATCTTCCTCCTCCCTCCTTGTGGTGGTGGCTTTCCACGAACTAGGGTTTGGGTGGGGTGGAAAAGTGGCAAATAGAGGTCAAGCCAAGGGGTGGGGTTGTTTATATAGAGGTGGATGCTAGGGTTAGATGGATTTCGAGTTTGAGATGAGTAGAGACCTGTTTAGAGTCCCACATGGGCTCCAAAAAGAGTTAGGGCACGATATCTCTAGGCCCACTTAACATGAAACCCAAGAAACAAGTCGTAAAACAAAAGATCAATTCGGAGTCGCGAAATATCGGACAAGTAAAGACCGGACTAGTCCAAAGTTGTCCATAAAGAAATCGGGACAACTCTTGCAAAAAATCGGACAAGTCCGACTTTAGTCAGAGAGGAAAACAAAAAGTACACTGGAACACCGGACTAGTCCGGACAAGTCCAGGGACTTAGCAAATTTTCAAGGATTCTTGGAACACCGGACTAGTCCACATAAGATCGGACAAGTCCGAAAGTGTCTAGAGGAAAAAAATGACTAATTCATAGAAAAAACGGACAAGTATGATTGAGGTCAGTGAGGAAATCAGACTAGTCCGCACACCGAAATCGGACTAGTCCGCACTTTCCAGAATTTTAAGTACGGATTTGTTCCAAATCAATTTGAAACTTATTCCTCTTTATGTGGATTAATGTTAAACATGTATATGAATGTATGTGGGGAATGATGCATGAAAATGAGGGTGTTACAAACCTACCCACCCCCCCCCCCCCCCCCCCCCTTAAAATGAATCTGGCCATCGAGATTCGACACCAAAGAGAAGAGATAGGGAAATTCCTTCTTGAGATCATCCTCCAATTCCCACGCTGCTTCTTTTTCTGTGTGGTGCTTCCATTGAACTTTACACCATCTAATAACCTTGTTCCTTGTGACTCTCTCCTTGGTTTCCAAAATTTTGACTGGTTGCTCGGCATAAGTCAAATCTGCCTCTAACTCAAATCCTTCTATTGGCACTTGTTCTTCTGGTACTCTCAAGCACTTCTTGTGCTGGGAAACATGAAAGACATCATGGACATCCGAAAGATGAGCTGGCATCTCCAACTTATACGTTACTTCTCCTCTTTTGTCCAAAATTTTGAATGATCCGATATAGCGAGGTGCTAGCTTGCCTCTTATGTTAAACCTCTTATGACCTCTCATTGGTGACACCTTAAGGTAAAAAAAATCTCACACTTCAAAGTCTCATTTCCTTCTCCTATTGTTCGCATAGTCTTTTTGTCTTGATTGGGCAACCCTCAAGTTTTTACGAATTATTTGGACTTGCATTTCGGCTTCTTGCAACGCATCCGGACCAAATACTTGAGTTTCTCCTGCCTCATTCCAAAATAAAGGTGTCCTACACTTCCTTTCATAAAGAGCTTCATATGGTGACATTTTCAAGCTTGCTTGGTAACTATTGTTGTATGAAAATTCTGCATATGGCAAGCTCTTGTCCCAACTTTTCCCATGCTTTAAGGCACAAGCTCTTAACATGTTTTCTAAAATCTGATTGGTCCTCTCGGTTTGTCCATCCATTTGAGGGTCATATGCTGAACTAAAATTCAACCTCGTTCCCAAAGCTTCATGCAATTTTTGCCAAAACCTAGAAGTGAATTGTGAACCTCTGTCCGAGACTATCTTCTTCGGAACTCCATGCAAACATACTATTCTTCCCATATACAGTTCCACTAATTTCTCTTCATTATAGGTGGTCTTGACGGGACTAAAGTGGTCTGACTTAGTTAACCGATCCACAATTACCCAAACTGAGTCGTAACCGAACCGAGTACGTGGTAAACCAACTATGAAGTCCATACCGATCTATTCCCACTTCTACTGCAGAATCTATAATGGTTGCAATAGTCCAGCTGGCCTTTGATGTTCCGCCTTTACTCGTGGCACACATCACACAATGCTACGTATTCAGCTATGTCCTTCATGCTTGCCCACCAATAACACGTCTTCAAGTATTTTTACATCTTTGTACAACTAGGATTAATTGAGTATGGTGAGTCATGTCTTTAATTATTGTCTCCCGAATACGCTTCACATTAGGCACGACCACCCTCTTACCAAGCCATAGAGTACCATGTTCATCCTCATCAAATCTGAATTCTCTCCCTTCTTGGGTCCTTTCCTTGATTTCTTGAATTTCCTCATCCTTAATTTGTGCCTCTCAAATTTCTTGCTCCAATGTCAGATTTAACTCCGTCATCCCCATCTCATTTATGAATCCGAGATTCAATCGTTCAAACTCCTTGCATAACTCGAATGGCAACTCTCGAACCGTGAGTTAATGACTTACTCATTTCCTACTCAAAGCATTGACCACTACATTGGCTTTTCCCGAATGATAATTGATTCCCAAATCATAATCCTTGATGAGCTCCAACCATCTTCGTTGCCTCAGATTCATATCCATTTGTGTGAAAATATACTTCAAACTCTTATAATCCGTATAAACTTCACACCTATGTCCAAGAATATAGTGTCTCCAAATCTTCAATGCATGTACCACGGTTGCAAGTTCTATGTAGGATCGAAGAGCACGTGAAAACCTACCAGAGGGGGGGGGGGGTGAATGGTAGATTTAAAATATCTTACGCAGCGGAAACAATTAAATCCCAACCCCTTTAGTAGAAAAACGATCTGTTAATAAAATCGTGTGTGAGACTAATCTAAATATGTTTCACCATGAAAAAAGTGATATATATCAGAGAGAATCAATTCACGAAGAAAACAAAAGAAGAATCACTCAAATCCGTCGAGAGAAACCCAAGTTATGATCAAAAGATCGAACAAGGGTCAATCTGTCCTACCCAAGAAAAACAGTTCTGGAATGCTGCAAAGAAACTCGTGTAGACAAGAAACCATAAATCCAATGACCGTGAAAATTTTGACAGATGATATATAATCAAGTTGTGAAGACGAAACAAAAAGAATCACGTCAATTGGATCTGTAAAACTCGAGTTATGATAAAACCACCGACGAAAGGTAGTGCTGTCCAGAAACTTGACGAGTAAAACTTGTCTGGAACAAGTCGAACGAACAAGGCACAAAAATCCCTTGCTTATATAACCAGCCCTTAGGCCAACCCAATCTCAACTAGGATTCCAATCCTACTCAGATCACGAATCGAAACTTTCCATAACTGCTTAGGACTCTTCTATATGCAGATAGAAGCAATATTAAGACTTCCAGACACCTTAGGAACGTATCCCACATTCCTGAAACAACTCAAATTCGTGACCCACTCGAAATCCTATCATAACCAACTCGATACTTTCCATACCGAGCCATAACCGACTCCGCCGCAGCCAAAGTCATCAACCGATATGAACCGATCCTTCCAACCAGGTCTTCCCATCCATAAACCATCTTCGGAATCATGTTGCCACGTCATGCACCGCATGCATACGTGCGAACACCTTCCTTCGACGTCCATTAACTTTCATATGCACTGCCCTTGATTCAATTATCCTGCGCGACCTCCTGATCAGCTCAACCACAGCTCCTCCTGAACTTGGTTGTTGGAACCTCATCTCCTCCCTGAGACTAGTCCAATGGATCCCGTCACCAGCCATGTCTTGAACTCAAGCAACACCTGCACATGAATAAACAATCAATCCGTACGAGCCCAAGTCCGCGACTTGACTGAAGTCAGTTCCGAACACAACACCTTACGTGAGCACCTCACATAAGCATGTTGCAAAGCATATCAAAAAAATATCAGCCATAACCACCAAAACATACCAAAAACTTAGTAAAAGAATACTAAACAACCTTTCCATAAGTGTAAAGAAAGTTCGAAACATTTCACATGAAAATTTGGAACATTACGATCAAGCTCCAAACTTAGAAAAAGCTAACCGGAGCTTGAGCTGGAGCTTATCAAAGCTAGTACAACCTAGCGTCAGAGCTTATCAAAACTAGCAGGACCTAGCACCGGAGCTAACCAAAGCTAGTCGGACCTAGCGCCGAAGCTGACAAAAACTAGTCGGAACTAGTCATCCCAAAAGTCAGAGCTAGAAAAACATGTCAGAGCTAACCAACATAAGTCGGACCTAGCAAAACATATCGGATCTTAACAAAGACATGCCGGAGCTAAAGACAAAACTCACCAGAGCTACCAAAAACATATTAGATCTATACATAGAAAGTCGGACCTATTGTCAGACCTTGCAGAAGCTCGGAGCTAGAGTTCAACCTCGCTAAAAAGATGTTATGGCATCATTCAAAACTTCTATTGTCAAAACCAATGTATTCAGCACAAATAGGTTTCACAATCTCCCCCTTGATGAATGCATTGGCAACACCACTTAAGATCCGAACATTGGCTTATTCACATTAAAAGTTTTGAAAACAATTCCCCCCCTTTGTAAAACAGAAATAAAATGAGAAAAAGAAATTCTCCCCCGAGAAGAATCGTGCCAAAAACAATTGTGAATATGTGCAATGTGTAATCAATGTCTCCCCCTTGCATATTTGTTTTCAGAAATTCACATATTATCTCTCCTTCTTTGACAATGTATTCAACAAGGTTCAAAAGAGAAATTTCAAATGTTATGAGCATATTATAACATATACATATAGACAAAGCTCATCCAAGTCATACTATCAAGTAACTTACACTATCACATCAATGAGATACATAAAGTAGTGTAAGCCATGCTAGAGATCAATTGTAATTTTAAATTTAAGCAAGTGATGATCTCACAAACTTAATAATTTCAAAAACTGAAAGCATGACACTTGTTGCTGCATTTTATTATTTTTCAAAGCACAAATTTAGATCATATGATATTTGCAAGAGATTATATGCGCATCTACCTTATTCTAACCAACCAAGCCAAGCCTATGTCATTTGACAATCAGAAGCTTAAGGACATGGTTTTAGTCATACACAACTTCTTCTAAGTTCATATCTAAGTGCAATGATAAGCCATCTCAAAAGAAGAAGTGCGATGCATGCATATTCTCTTGATCTTTTCTCAACTTATATTTGTTCACAAAATCTCAACATGTGAGTTGATTGCTTGATTAATTCTTTATGATTAAAAGCACTTGTGAGCATGCAACAAGTTCAAAAGAGCAAGAAAGTTCGACTATGACCAGATTTAGTGTAAGTAATTATTCCAATTACTAGATATGGCAAAAACTACAAAATGTATAACACAAGTAATGTAGTAACAACTTTCAGCATGTAAAAGGAATCACAAAGTCATATATGTATGAAATACTATGCTCATATTGTTTTAATTTCAGATTCACACATAGACTTCCCAAGTTTCAAAACTCTCCCTCAATTTAAGCCATGAGGATGCATAACCCCTATTTTACTACGAAATATAACAAAAATGAGTGAAATCCAAAGGTTTTGTAAAAATATCAGCCAATTATTGTTCGTTATCTACATGGTGAAGCACAATGTTTCCTTTTTCACATTATCACGACGAAAGTGATACCTAATGTCAATGTGCTTAGTTCTAGAATGTTGCACAGGGTTTTTAGCAATGCAAATAGCACTAGTGTTGTCACAAAACAGTGGAACACTATCTAGATCAACCCCATAGTCCTTAAGTGTGGACAATCCAAAGAATTTGTGAACAAGCGCTAGCAGCAACTACATATTCAGATTCGGCGGTGGATTGTGCAACTGAACTTTGTTTTCTGGATGACCATACAACAAGTGAATTACCAAGAAAATGACAAGCACCAGAAGTACTTTTCCTATCAATCCTACAACCTCCAAAATCAGCATCGGAAAAAGCTTTCAAAGTAACGGTTGAGGAAGAAAGAAGAAAAATGTCAAATTCTTGAGTTCCATGTAAGTACCTGAGAATCCTTTTGACGGCTTGACGATGTGAAGCACGTGGGGAGGCTTGAAACCGTGTATAAAGACATACGCTGAATTGTATGTCCGGTCTTGATGCCGTGAGGTATAAAAGTGATCCGATCATACTTCTATATTCTTTTACATCCACGGGTTTACCATCTTCATCAAGTTCAAGTGTTGTTGCTGTTCCCATTGGTGTCTGAAGAGGCTTGCTTTTGTCCATGTTGAAGCGCCTTAGGAGGTCTTTTGTATACTTTGTTTGATGCACAAAGGTACCCTCCTTGGTTTGCTTGATTTGCAGCCCCAAAAAGTACGTGAGTTCTCCCATCATACCCATCTCAAATTTTGAACTCATCACAGCTGAAAACTTGGACACAAGATCATGAGAAGCACAACCAAAGATAATATCATCCACATACACCTGAACGAATAATGTGTCATTGCCATGCTTAAGCACAAAAAGAGTTTTGTCAACCTTGCCCATGGTAAACCCCTTTTCAAGTAAGAATGTTTTTAACCTATCATACCATGCTCTAGGGGCTTGTTTGAGGCCGTACAAGGCTTTGGACAATTTGTAAACATGATTAGGAAAATCTGGATTTTCAAAACCCGATGGTTGTTTGACATAAACCTCCTCATCTATGTAGCCATTAAGAAAAGCACTTTTAACATCCATTTGATATAGCTTAAAACCTTTAGATTCAACAAAAGCTAACAAAATTCTTATGGCTCCTAATCTAGCAACAGGAGCAAAAGTTTCATCAAAATGTAGATCTTCAACTTGAGTGAAACCTTGAGCAACCAACCTAGCCTTATTCCTAACCACAACCCCATCCTTGCTTTGTTTATTTTTAAACATCCATTTAGTTTCAATTAAAGTGTGACCTTGAGGAGGAGGTACAAGTTTCCAAACATTATTTCTTTCAAAATTGTCTAACTCTTCTTGCATGGCAATAATCCAAGATTCATTAGTGAGTGCGTATGATATATCTTTGGGTTCAAAAGAAGCAACAAAGCAGAATGAGTATGAGAGTTTGTATCGCAAAACCTGGACTGTGTAACTCGTTCATGCAAGCTTCCAATAATCTGCTGTAGAGGATGAATTTTGAGAACCCGGAGGGGAGTGGACACTTCACAAGCTTCTTCTTATTCTTCATGTTCATCACAAATCGATGAGCTTGTGACTTGAGGAGGATCTGGACCAGCAATGGTGGTCGTCGGTGCTGGCTGTGAATCAAAATCAGGAACTCGAACAATGTCATTAGCTGCTGAATTTTTGGGCAGCAGTTCCACCTCTTCCTCATCTTCAACGAAAATGCTCTCCCCCTGCGGATATGGATCTGGACCTGTAATGTTTGGGCTAGTACCTGTGCTAGATTCATCAAAAGACACTTCACAAGTCTCCACAATTTTGTTAGTGTCAAGTAAAAGCAAACGGTAGCCTCTAGTATGAGATGGATAACCAAGAAACATGCCATCAATGGATCTAGATTCAAATTCATCAAGATTACCATGTTTCTTAATAAAACATTTGCAACCAAAGACCTGAAAGTGTGTAACACTAGGCCTACATCCAAACCGGAGCTCATATGGTGTTTTAGATAGCTTAGCGCGCAAGAAAACACGATTTGAGACATAACAAGCGGTTGCAATCGCATCAGCCCAAAATTTCCTAGGAGTTTGATATTCATCAAGCATAGTCCTAGCCATCTCAACTAAGGTTCTGTTCTTTCTTTCTACAACACCGTTTTGTTGAGGTACATATGGTGAAGAAAATTGATGATCTATTCCATTTTCAGCACAAAAGTGATCAAAAGATTGATTTTTAAATTCAGTTCCGTTATCACTTCTAATTGCTTTTAAATATCCTGGGTGATCAATTGATAATCTAAGAAATAAAGTTCTAAAGTGACTAAAAACTTCATTCTTAGACGCCATAAAGTAAACCCAAGAGTATCTAGAATAATAATCAACAATAACAAGAATATACCATTTACCTCCGAAGGATTGAACACGTGAAGGTCCTACGGTGTCAAGGTGCAAAAGTTGACCCGGTTCAGTTGTCGTGATCATTGGGAGAGGAGTATGTGAATCTGCAACCATCTTAGCATGTCTACAAGAAGAGTACACAATTTATTTGTCCTCTTTAAGCTTAGGCAGCCCACATATGCGATCAAGAGCACTAACACGCGTTAGGTGATCAAAACCTACGTGACCAAGTCTACGATGCCAAAAATATAAGTCCTTTGAATCATTAGCAACTAGACACCTATGCTTAGAGGAAGACATATCAAAATCAGCTTTAAAAACTCTTCCAAACCGAGACATGTTAAAAATAAGCTCACTATTTGAACATACAACTTTGCAGCAGTTTTTACTGAAAATAATTTCCATACTTTCATCTAGCAATTGTGAAACAGAAAGCAAGTTGTATTTCAAATTTTTGACAAGTGCCACATCCTTCAAAGTGTAGTGATCATTTACTTTAACCGAACCCTTAGCAGTTATAGGAGTTGATGAATTATCGACAACAGTAATATTCTCTACACGTATGTCGGTGTTTGCATCCGGAAGATCTCCCTAGGGATGGCAATCCTACCCGCGGGTGCGGGTACCCATCGGGTTTGGCACCCGACGGGTGCCGGTGCGGGTACAAAATTTTACCCGCGGGTCTAACCCATACCCGACCCGACATGTCACGGGTACGGGTTCGGGTTTTATTTCCCACCCGCGGGTTTACCCGCGGGTACCCTAAATTGTGTTCAGCCTACCAAAAGCCCATATAATTATTCAGCCTGCCAAAATCCCATATACATTAGCCATATAAAACGTAACCCTAAGCCAACCGGGCAAGGCATTCACACTCCCGATCCCAAACCTCCCAGTGCCCGCCGCCAGCGCCCAGTCGCACGCCGCTAGTGCTCGCTCCTCCAGATCCAGAGCGTGCCTGTGCGCCGCCGGGCCGCCGCCACCTCTCCATCCCTTGCGCCGCCGCTCCAGCCCTTGTGCCGCCTCTACAGCCCTTGCGCCGCCGCTCCCCAGAGGCTGGAGGCCTGGAGCCCGTGCGCCGCCGCTCTGGCTCCCTGCCTTCCGCCCTTCCCGGAAGTTCTAGCTGGCAGCAGCTAGCCTGACGCCAAGCCCGCGCCGTGCACGAGGCGTCGAGGCCGCCGTCGGTCGTCCCCAACAGTGTCCGAGTCCGCACCCTTCACCGCCTCTCCACGCCGGCCCTTCACCGCCTCTCCACGCCGACGTCTCGGCTGTCACCAGTGCACCCCAGTTGGCCAACGTCCTTTACTCCATCAGATCTGGTATTGCTTCCTTTCAGTACCCAAACTTTCAATACCCACTGATGCAGTGATGTTTATTCAGTTATTCACTTCAATGATGCCATGCTAGAATTGTTGCATGTGATGTTCTTTCAATTTTGCAGTAATATTTTTTCATAGTTTGCATGTTATCATGATGTAATGATGTTGTCTTGCTGAGATTTGTGTATTTGTTAAATTGTTGAGTTCATATTTCATATATGTTAACTTGCTTCCTGTATCTGTCTTTAAGTTAGATCCACATGTTGAATCCAAGTGGAATGGATGCACCAGAACTTGGTGATGCTGCTGCATCGAGGGCTACTGCAAAGAAGAGGACACCACGCGCTGATCAAGGTCCATCATCAACTGCTGCAAGTGCTGCTGCGTTTTCGTCAAGTAATGTTGGTGTTGCTGCCGGTACGGATTCTCAATCTCAACCTGCAACAATAGTTTCTGAAGAAGGCCCCTCTTTAGATGTAGATAATAATGTCCCTGTTGGTAACAGGAGGAAGTTGAAATCTGATGTTTGGCTTGAATTTGAGCAAGTTACCGTGGCTGGTCAAATTAAAGCTCAATGTAATTGGTGTAAAAAAATGCTAGTTGGACACAGTAGAGCAGGGACAAATCACTTGCGTTGTCATCTTAGTAGCTGCGCATCAAGACAAGTTAGGAAAGGTTTAAACAAGCAACTTTGAAGATGGGAAAAGATGAGAAAGGTGCTGCTATTGTTGAAAAGTATGTTTTTGATCAAGAAGTTGCTAGGAAGGAACTTGCACTAATGATATGTGTTCATGAGTATCCATTTTTTATGGTTGACCATGCTGGTTGTAAGGATCGAAACGCCCAAGAGGGGGGGTGAATTGGGCTTTCTTTCAAATTTTAAGGCAATTAAAAACGAGCTACTTAAGCCCAATTCCCAATGCGGTTCTAACTATGCAATCAACGTAGATATAACTTGTGAAGTAAAGATTGCATAATGTAAAGAGAGGGAGAGAAATTGCAAACGCTAGGGGACACGAAGATTTATCCCGTGGTTCAGCAAGATCGCAAGGATCTTCCTACGTCCACGTTGTGGCACCCACCGAAGGGTTTTGCCACTTCCAATGTCACCGAGACAATGGAGTCTTCACTAATCTTCTCCGTTCGCCATCTCCGGCAAGGTGGAGCTCAAGCCTTGTACAACCTTCGATGTTCTGGGCTTCCACACACATCTTGGCAAGCTCCGGAACGATCTTCTTCAACTTCTCACTAGCCTAGAGAGTTCAATCACAAAGAAAGAACGCACACAAGCTTCTCTCTAGCCTATTACAAATGATCTAAAAGTGTGGAAATGTATGATCTATAGTCTTGAATGCTCTTGGATGTGTAGTTGGCTTCAGGTGATCAAGACTCTTCGGAATGACAGGGTTAGAGGGGTTTTATAGCCAGCTTAACTGAAATAGCCGTTGGAAAAGTAGGCTGACCGAACTTTACTGTGAACACCGGATGATCCGATGTCTCCCCTCTAGTTATTATCGGTGTAATTACTTTGGCTGACGTCATTGTGTCAGATATTACCGTTATTAGACCGATGTTGCCCCCTGTCTTCTCATCGGATGATCCGGTGGCTCCTCCTCCAGAATTTGCTTGATCTTGATGCTTACTGGAGTGATCAACCGATGTGTGTAAGTCTGCACATCGGATGATCCGGTGCTTCACTTGTTCCAATTGTACTGCAAACTGTACTGATGCACCGATGTTGTTGAGCCCTTCACATCGGATGATCCGGTGAGTTCATTTGTCTGAGGTCTTTTTCTTCAGTTAAATCAACTCGACCGATGTGTTTATTTTGGAAATCATCGGTTGATCTAGTGAGTTGATTTTGTTTGCTACGAGTTGTTTTGAGTGAATCTTTTGTGTCTTGCTCGAATGACCTCTTAGACATTTGTTCCACAAGGCTCTCTGATGATTCTTAAGCATTGTATGTTGTCAATTTTTGATTGAGTGACTTAGATATAGAGCCTTCACATCTTGTCTTTATCTCATGAATTTGACCTCGAAAGTTGAGTATCTATGGGTCTCCAATGACATGTTCATTTCATTTTATTGAGTGTTTATGGGGACCTTGCATTCACAAATTCATTAGTAAAGTTCAATGGTTGTCATTAATCACCAAAACTGTACTACATGAGGGGGGCCTAGATGCTTTCAATCTCCCCCTTTTTGGTGATTGATGACAACACAATAATCAAAGCGCAATAGTAATGAATTTGATAGAATGAGATATGCAATGAATACGGATGTCACACTTGAAGCTTTAAACATCAATTAATAACACAAGTGTGAATTCAAAGAGATCATAATCATAGATAAACATCAAATGAGTTCAAATGATTAACAACTCATGGAAATAGGTTCATTACACACCAAAAGTAGCAAATACGCAAAATACAATAAAGATAAGCAAAGATAAGCTGGACTCGACTCCCCCTAACACTAGGACTCCCCCTGACTCCTCTAACTCTTCTCCCCCTTTGGCATCAAGGCACCAAAAAGGGATTCGAGTGCCTATGGACCCTGAGAGCTGGGCACGATGACGAACTGGTCACCGCCGCTGTCGTCGGAGCTACTGGCCGGAGTAGCGGAGGAGGGTGCTGTCGGAGCCGAAGGTGCCACCGTCGGTGCCTGTTGAGGAGGAGGTGCTGGAGCAGGGGCACTGATGACGGAGGCCGGCGTTTGAAGAAACAGTGACGTGGCCGGCAGTGGGGAGTGAAGAGGAGCACCAGGAGCCAGCAGTGGGGACATGCTGAACGAAGGGATCGGAGTGGAGGGAACTGGAGCCACTGGTGCAGCACCTGGAGCCAAGACGGGAGGTGAAGGAGCTACTCTAGGCAGCTGCGATGGGAGGGCGATCCCGGTCTGGGTGTAGAGGTTGGTGATTAACCCCAAGATCCCCATCATCGCCTGCTGCGTCTGCTGCTGCTGGTCCAGAGTGCGCTGGTGCATCTGGTCGATGAGCCCTGTCAACCGGTCAGTGTCTTCATGCCTCTCACAGGCGATCTGACGCTGCATCTCCTGCTGCTGCTGCTGGAGCTGAAGAAGATGTGCAGCCTGCTCCGCGCGGGCCTGCTCGGCGGCCAGCCTGTCTAGCCTCTGCTGCTCGACCATCTGCTGGAGGAGCGAAGTCAGCTCAGACGGCTGCATGACCCGCGCCTCAGTGACGGGAGGTGGAGTGGGTGGTGGCGCTGTAGAACCTCCAGCCTCCGCGTCGTGCTGTCGGGAAGAGGGGGGAGGAGGGAAATACTCCTCGACACTGTCGTTAGTGTCGCTCTCTGACCAAATGTGCTGCAGGTCCTCCCCCTGAGCCTCAGCCTCTGCAAGTCTCTCGTCCTCCCGCTCTAGCTCAGACCAATCTTCCTCTGTCAGACGGGCCCTGACCTGGCGCTCAACTGGACGACCAAGGCGGCAGTCTCCAGGAGCCGGGGCACGGTAGTGACCAAAGCGAGTCACACTCTCGTCAGAAAGTCTGACCTGTGCTGCATCCCCCTCAGGCACCATCATAGTGCATAGGTAACTGATCCAGTGCCCGTAGACCATCTGCCTCATCATGCCTACCCCATCTGTGATCACGTCTTCCATCTCGCACAGGAGAATGTCCACAATGTCAAAATCCATCCCGTTCATTATGTAGAACAGGAGGGTCTGCTGCGAACTAGTGAACCCCTCCAAGTACCCCGACCTCGGCAGGAGCGTGCGACGCAAGGCGAGGTGCACAATGCGCGCAGCTGGGGTCAGAAGAGCTGGAACTCTCGGCTGGTCCGGAGAGAACGTGGGGCCGAACAGGGACCGGATCTCCTCAAGCTGTGGTGCCACCCCTCCAGTAAGTGGCCTCCTTGGTGGATCTGCCTGCCCGTATACCCTCTCGTGCACGCAGGTGTCGTGCAGGTGCAAACCAAGAAGCTGCCCCAACGTCTGCCTCGTGAGGTGGTAGTGCTGACCCATAAACATGAAATCGATCGACCTCCTGCCCTCAGAGATGTACAGGGTCGCGTAGAAGACATGGACCCAATCTTCCACATATGCACTCCTCTCGTAAGCTAGCAGCTGCACCAATCCTCGGTATCTCTCAAAGTATGGACGAACCTCTGTCCCCGCTGCTAATGCAAGCTACCCCCAGTCCAGGTAGTTATGCTGAAAAAGCTTGTGCCCCCGACGTCTGTAGGTCTCGTAGAGAGATGCCTGGGCAACAGTCTAGAAGAGACTGTCCACAAGAGCCTCTCGGGGCTGTGGGTACCACTCCTCAAGCAGCACGTTCCATCGAAGCTTGCGTAGCTGCCTGGCCTTCATCTTCCGGTAGTCTGTGAGACGGACTCCCTCACCGACACGGACGGCCGTGTCCATCTCGTAGATGGCCCTCTCGGCCTCCCTGTCCTCACGACGGTTGGCAGCCGTCGGTCTCGGATGAGGAGCAGCCTCGGTGTGACCCCCACACGTCCGGGCTGAGTCGGCGGACGAGAGGCTCAACCGGCTCCTCTTCGGCCTCGGAGTCGTCGATCACGGGAGGCTGCCTGGAACGAGCCTCGTGGATCCTCAGGGACCCCCCTCGGCCATGCTCACGCTCCTCGGCGGCGCGAGCGGCCATCAAGGCCTTCTTCTCCTCCTTCAACAACTTTTGCTTCTTCGCGGCGGGATCCGCGATAGCCTTGCCCTTTCCTTTGCGATCGCGACCCATCTTGATGCAATGGAGAGCTAGGGTTAGCGACGATGAAAAAGAACGACGAAAAAAAAACAACGAAGGACGTCGCACGGCACGGAGCAAACCTTAGCAACGAGCGATCACGAGCACTAGGGGCGCGAAACGACGAAAGAGACGACGCACAGCCGGGCAAACCCTAGCGGTAGAGAGCACGCGGGGGCCGGGTGCGAAGTGAGAGACGATGGTCAGGTGATGGTGCTAGGAGGCCGGCGGTGGATGCTGCAGGAGTGGTGGCGCGGTGGTGAGCTGGGAGGCGGCGGCGAGGTTGATGGCGGTGGAGACGGCGGAGGTGGGTGCGTGGATGGAGGCGCGGTCGGCTGCGGCGACGGGATCAGGAGAAGGAAGACGAAAGGCGGCGCACGAGTTTAAATAGTGGGTCCCAAACCCTAGCCGTTTTTTAAACACCGGATGGACCGATGCTTATTGATGTGGACATCGGTCGAATGGTACAGTATGGATATTCAAAGAGTCACTGACGACATCGGATGGACCGACGTTTAGGGTTTTGATCATCGGATGAATGGCACAGTAAGGGTATTCAGGAGAGGGAAGTTGACACCGGATGGTCCGACGTTAGATGGAAAAGCATCAGTGGAATTCATCAAAGTTTCAGAAATGTGAACATCTGATCGACCGATGTTTTTCTGTTTGAACTCATCGGTCGATTTTGGATATTGACTTAACTGGCACTTGGATTTTGAACACCTACTGATCCGATGGGGGAAGGACCTAGGCATCGGATAATCCGATGAAAACTAAACACCAACATACCATATAAGTCCTTTGACCAAACAAACAAACAATGGGAAACACATGTCTTAGGACTTTTTGGGCAACCCCTTACCCCTCAAAAATACTAATATGCCAATAACTTGGCTAGACCTTAATGCAAAAGGAACACCGAGAAAAATGGAGGAAAAATATCCAAATAAAATGTAAGGCCCATGCTTTGTGAGGTAGAGTATGAAGACTTCTATCTCTTTGAAGCATGTTCCTCTTGGCATTAACGTACCTAACATTTTGTTCTTTCCACCTTATATGAGTTGAGATATTGCATTTCAAACAAGTCTCCTTCTCATGAGGTGGGTTCCCCTTTGTGACAATCTACCGTATGCAATGCCAAACAAATTACAGTGCAGGAGATTAAATGAGTGCAAGTTTATATGGCAGGGATCATGCAAGGCATAAAATAAATCTATCTTGCCAAGTTTAAACCTTCCAAAGGCTTCCTCAGGGAAAACTATTTCTAGCTCGCCCCTATCCTTTGGGAGTTAGACAAGACCTATATGATATGCATCCTTACATGAACATGGCAATTTACATGACGTTAGATGCATCTAGCACATTTAATTCATTTCTAAGTCTAGAAAAGGTTTTCTCATCAAGTGGTTTAGTGAAGATATCCGCCAATTGTTCTTCGGATCTAACACCTTGCAAAGAGATGTCTCCTTTAGCCTCATGATCCCGCAAGAAGTGATGGCGAATATCAATGTGCTTAGTGCGGTAGTGTTGAACGGGGTTTCTAGCTATCTTAACCGCACTTTCATTGTCACAAAGGAGAGGCACACAACCAAGTTTAATACCAAAGTCCAAAAGGGTTTGCTTCATATATAGAATTTGGGCACAACATGCACCGGCCGCTATATACTCCGCTTCCGCGGTTGACAAAGCCACGAAATTTTGCTTTTTGCTAGACCAAGACACTAGGGAACGCCCAAGCAAGTGGCACCCACCGGAGGTACTCTTGCGATCCACGCGGCATCCGGCAAAGTCCGAATCTGAGTATCCCAAGAGTTGGAAGGTTGTACCTTTAGGGTACCACAAGCCCATACTAGGGGTATGCTTAAGATACCTAAGTATCCTAAAGACCGCCTTCTTATGCGATTCTTTAGGAGCCGCTTGAAAGCGAGCACATAAGCATACACTAAACATTATATCGGGCCTAGATGCGGTAAGATAAAGCAATGAACCAATCATAGAGCGGTAGTGAGATTGGTCAATAGGTTTACTGTCCTTATCCGCGTCGAGATGGCAATTTGTTGCCATTGGAGTGCTTCTTGAGCTACAATCTCCCATCTCAAATTTCTTCAAGAGGTCCTTGGTGTATTTCTCTTGGTAGACGAAGGTTCCCTATTGAAGTTGCTTGATTTGGAATCCAAGGAAGAAGTTGAGCTCTCCAATCATTGACATCTCGAATTCACTAGACATCATTTTGCCAAACTCATGGCTAAAGGCTTCGTTAGTTGAACCAAAAATAATATCATCAACATAAATTTGACAAATGAACAAATCTTCGTTGATGTCTTTGGTGAAGAGTGTGGTGTCCACCCTCCCAATCTTAAATCCTTGCATGATGAGGAAGTCCCGTAGTCGTTAATACCACGCCCTAGGTGCTTGCTTGAGCCCATAGAGCGCCTTGTGCAACCTATACACATGGTTAGGATTCCTCGGATCTTCAAACCCGAGAGGTTGTTCAACATAAACAAGCTCATTAATGTAGCCATTAAGAAAGGCACTTTTCACATCCATTTGATAAAGAGTAATATTATGATGTGAAGCAAAAGCAAGGAGAATACGAATTGCCTCTAACCGGGCGACCGGAGCAAATGTCTCCCCAAAGTCTAGTCCTTCAACTTGCGAGAACCCTTTGGCCACAAGTCTTGCCTTGTTGCGGACCACAACGCCATTCTCCTCTTGTTTGTTTCGGTACACCCACTTTGTTCCGATGACGTTCTTGTCCTTGGGTCGCTCCTCCAACACCCAAACTTCATTGCGGATGAAGTTGTTGAGTTCTTCTTGCATAACCATCACCCAATTTGGGTCTTGGAGTGATTCCTCAATGTGAGTGGGTTCTACACACGAAACAAACGAGTAGTGCTCACAAAATGAGGCAACGTGGCGGGAACGAGTACTTACGCCCCTTGAAGGACTTCCAATGATTTGGTCCATTGGATGCGCCTTGGAGATGCGTCCATGCCTCATAAGTGGTTGTGAAGCACTTGGCGGTGGTGAAGTGTGTTGCTCCTCTTGTGGTTGGACTTGATCATGGACCTCTTCTCCATCTTGATGTTGTATTGCTTGTGAGTCTTGAGTTGGCAATGGATCATCTTTCTCCTCTTCGTCTACTTGAGGCGCCATGGAGGTGTTGTTGTTGGAACTTGAAGCTCCCCCTTGATCATGGCCCTCTTCAACTTCCGGCTTGATGTCTCCAATGGTCATGTTCTTCATGGCTTCTCGTAGAGGCTCATCATCTCTTTCATCATGACCAAAACTCTCCTCTTGGGAGCCATTAGTCTCATCAAACTCAACATCACAACTTTCTTCAACTAGACCGGAGGTTTGGTTGAATACTCGATATGCTTTTGAGTTTGACGCATAACCAAGAAAAATGCCAACATCACATCTTCTTTCAAGCTTACCGAGCCTTTTCTTGCGGTAGATGTAGCATTTGCACCCAAAGACTCTAAAGTAGGAGATGTTGGGCTTTCTCCCAATGAGAAGCTCATATGGGGTCTTTTGGAGTACTCGGTGAAGATAGACCCTGTTTGCGGCATGGCAAGCCGTGTTGATTGCTTCGGCCCAAAACTTCTCCGACGTGCCGTAGTCATCAAGCATTGCTCTTGCAAGAGTGATGAGGGTTTTATTCTTCCTCTCAACGACACCATTTTGTTGAGGAGTGTATGTGGCGGAGAATTCATGCTTCACACCTTCACGGTCACACCACTCCCCAATATTGTAGTTCTTGAATTCGGTGCCGTTGTCACTCCGGACCTTGATAATGGGAAGTTGGAATTCCCTTTGAGCACGGTTGGCGAAGGTCTTGAACACTTCCGGAGTTTCACTCTTGTCACCTAAAAATAGAGTCCAAGCATAGCGAGAGTAGTCATCAACTATAACAAGACAATAGAGGTTACTGCCAAGGCTTTGGTATGTGGACGGTCAGGTCCATGTGGAGTAGTTCAATTGGCTTGGAGGTTGACACCATTGTCTTCATTGGGTGGTGTGAAGCAACTTGCTTCCCAGCTTGACAAGCACTACAAAGCTTGTTCTTCTCAAACGTCACATCCTTCACGCCGGTCACCATCCCAAGCTTGAATGACTTCTTGAGTTTGCTCATTCCAATGTGTGCTATGCGTCGGTGCCATAGCCAACCCAAGCTTGTCTTAGTGAAAAGACAAGGGGTTAGGCTAGCATTCTTGTTGGAGAAGTCTACTAAGTAGAGATGTCCATGCCGAAACCCTTTGAAGATAAGCTCTTTGCTTGCCTCACTACTCACAACAACATCATTTTTGCTAAATGTGCATGTTAGTCCAAGATCACAAAGTTGTGCAATGGAAAATAGATTAAAGCTAAGCGACTTAACATACAACACATTAGAAATGGATAAATCATTAGAGATAGCAATTTTACCTAATCCTATTACCTTACCCTTAGAATTGTCACCAAAAGTGACTTGTTCATGATTACCGGGGTTTTCTATGGTGGTGAACATACCATCATTGCCGGTCATGTGTTGAGTGCACCCGCTATCGAGTACCCAATGCTTTCCTCAGGCTTTGTAGTTCACCTACACACATGAAGTTAATTTTTGTCTTTAGGCACCCAAGCCAACTTAGGTCCTTGTATGTGAGATACAAGTGTCTTTGGGACCCAAAGTTGCTTGGGGAGCTTCCCCTTCATGCTCTTCATGTCTTTGCCAATGAACCTAGCTTTCACCTTGCCATTCACTTTACTAAGAAGATAATAGCGATCATTGAAAATAGATTTGTAGTTAGTAGGCAATTTAGGTGAAGGTCGGTTAGGAAGAGGACACTCCCTTGTGTGGTGACCGGTGACCTCACAATGTTGGCAATAAGAACCAACTTCCTTGATGAAGCTTGTTCTAAGCTCCGGTGAGGGCACCTTTCCTTTGTTGGGCACCAGGAAGGATCCAAGTCCTCTTTTGTTGAAGGCTTTCGCTTGTTGGAAGAGGATTTCCTTGTGCTTGACTTCACCTTTTGAAAGTCTAGCCACACTAGTGCGGAGACTCTCAATTTCTTCCAACAAGTCCTTCTCCCTAGCATTAGCTTTTAAAGACAAAGACTTGTCCAAGACATTAGAGACATGCGAAGTAATGGATATCTTATCATTAAGAGTTTGTTTCTTTGCATCTTTTAACTCTTGATCAAGCATGTCATGAGCAATGTTAAGAGTTTGGTATTCTTGAGTTAGCTTGTTGTGCTCCTCCAAGAGAGTTTGGTGTGCTATGTTGAGCTCATCATTGTCTACCTTGATTTTAGCATTTTCTTCCTCAATTTGCTTGACATGAGATTTGAGCGTGTCATGCTCTTTGAGTATGCTTTCATACTTGTCAAGCAAATCAAGGTTAGAACTCTCAAGTTTAGCACGAATTTCTTCAAGAGTTTTAACCTTACTCTTCTCTCTCTTAATGATAGCATGATATTCATTAATCAAAGAAGTTAAATCATCGGGGGAAACCTCATCATCACTAGAGTCGTCACATACCTTGGTGTTACCTTTAGCCACGAGGCACATGGGTGGTGGAGGAAGAGGTGAGTCATCATGGTTGGCAATGGCAAGGCCGGCCAAGCTTTCTTCTTCTTCTTCACTCTCTTCATCACTTGTTTCTTCGTCGGTGACCCATTCATTTGCCTCACACATAAACACCTTTTGTGGACCACTTCTCCTCTTTGGGAAGAGTCTTGCCTTCTTGCCCTTGTCTTGCTTCTTCTTCCCAAAGGCTCTTGGTTTGGGCTTGGCTTCTTCTTCATCATCATCACTTTCTTCAAGCTTGCATTGCTTGCCTTTGTAGTTCTCTCTCCTTTTGTCCGGTTTTGGACAATCATAGGAGATGTGGCCTTGATCTCCACAATTGTAGCATATCTTGCAATCGTCTCTTCTTGGTAGAAATGCCTTCTTCTTGGGATCAAAGGTGTATCCCTTTTTGGTGATCTTGGAGTTCAAGCGTGAGAACTTTCTCATCATCAAGGCAAGCTCATCATCGTCATCTTCACTTGACGCTTGCTCTTCTTCACTTGAGCTAGGCTCAACCACCTTCTTCTTCTTGAAGCTTGTCTTCTTGGTGGAGGCCTTTAGAGCAATTGTTTTTGATGATGATTGCTCCATCATCCCAAGTACACTCATCTCATGAGCGTGTATTTCTCCAATGAGCTCCAAAACTTCAATGTTGTCAAGTGATTCCTTTTGGAGCATGGAGTTGATGATGTTGTACTTTGGCTTGGGAAGGAGCATGAGGATCTTGCGGTTAATAAGTCCCTTGCCAAGAGACGCAATGTCAAGAGCATTAATTTCCTCAATAAGAACATTTAAGAGTGAAAACATTTCATTAACATTTTCATGAGGAAGCATCTTAAATTCATCATATTTAGCTTTGAGCATGTGATATTTAAGTTCCTTTACACGAGATGAGCCCTCATGGATTTCTATCAAGCAAGCCCAAATTTCACAAGCTTTCTCCTTACTAGCAATCCTAGAGAAGACATCTTGACTTATGCATTCATAAATAGCATTCCTAGCCTTAGCATCCCACTTAACTTGATCACCCACATAGTTAAGTTCTCCAAATCCCGCATGAGTCGCTTCCCAAACTTCGGGGGCAATAGCCTCAAGGTAAGCGCGCATGCGTGCTTTCCAATAGGCAAAATTCTTGCCCTCGAAGATAGGAACCGAACCCCCAACCTTGGCCATTTTTGCTCTCTAGTGGTGAAGCTAGAATGATCCTATGAGCAACCTCGCTCTAATACCAATTGTAAGGATCGAAACGCCCAAGAGTGGGGGGGTGAATTGGGCTTTCTTTCAAATTTTAAGGCAATTAAAAACGAGCTACTTAAGCCCAATTCCCAATGCGGTTCTAACTATGCAATCAACGTAGATATAACTTGTGAAGTAAAGATTGCATAATGTAAAGAGAGGGAGAGAAATTGCAAACGCTCAGGGACACGAAGATTTATCCCGTGGTTCGGCAAGATCGCAAGGATCTTCCTACATCCACATTGTGGCACCCACCGAAGGGTTTTGCCACTTCCAATGTCACCGAGACAATGGAGTCTTCACTAATCTTCTCCGTTCGCCATCTCCGGCAAGGTGGAGCTCAAGCCTTGTACAACCTTCGATGTTCTGGGCTTCCACACACACCTTGGCAAGCTCCGGAACGATCTTCTTCAACTTCTCACTAGCCTAGAGAGTTCAATCACAAAGAAAGAACGCACACAAGCTTCTCTCTAGCCTATTACAAATGATCTAAAAGTGTGGAAATGTATGCTCTATAGTCTTGAATGCTCTTGGATGTGTAGTTGGCTTCAGGTGATCAAGACTCTTCGGAATGACAGGGTTAGAGGGGTTTTATAGCCAGCTTAACTGAAATAGCCGTTGGAAAAGTAGACTAACCGAACTTTACTGTGAACGCCGGATGATCTGATGTCTCCCTTCTAGTTATTATCGGTGTAATTACTTTGGCTGACGTCATTGTGTCAGATATTACCGTTATTAGACCGATGTTGCCCCCTGTCTTCTCATCGGATGATCCGGTGGCTCTTCCTCCAGAATTTGCTTGATCTTGATGCTTACTGGAGTGATCAACCGATGTGTGTAAGTCTGCACATCGGATGATCCGGTGCTTCACTTGTTCCAATTGTACTGCAAACTATACTGATGCACCAATGTTGTTGAGCCCTTCACATCGGATGATCCGGTGAGTTCATTTGTCTGAGGTCTTTTTCTTCAGTTGAATCAACTCGACTGATGTGTTTATTTTGGAAATCATCGGTTGATCCGGTGAGTTGATTTTGTTTGCTACGAGTTGTTTTGAGTGAATCTTTTGTGTCTTGCTCGAATGACCTCTTAGACATTTGTTCCACAAGGCTCTCTGATGATTCTTAAGCATTGTATGTTGTCAATTTTTGATTGAGTGACTTAGACATAGAGCCTTCACATCTTGTCTGTATCTCATGAATTTGATCTCGAAAGTTGAGTATCTATGGGTCTCCAATGACATGTTCATTTCATTTTATTGAGTGTTTATGGGGACCTTGCATTCACAAATTCATTAGTAAAGTTCAATGGTTGTCATTAATCACCAAAACCGTACTACATGAGGGGGGCCTAGATGCTTTCACTGGTTTTCGAAAATTTTGTGCAACATTGCAGCCACTTTTCAAAGTAGTGTCAAGAAACACTATTAAAAAAGATATATTGGACATGTATGAGGTGCATAGGCTTTCTTTGGTCAACTCTTTGCAACATTGTCAATCTAGAATTGCTGTAACTACGGATATGTGGATAGCAAATCATCAAAAGAAGATATGGTAACAATTTTTTGTTGTTGAAATTACTTATGTAATTCTATTTGTTGTCATTCTAATAAATTTATGTATTTTTGTTTCTAGGATGATCCTTCATCTGCAATTGTTGATTGATGAATGCTTGAAGGTTGAAGGTTTGGAGAAGAAGAAATGGTATTTGTTGTAATACTTGTTCATTGTATTTTTTGTTCTAATTCTGTTTTAATTTTTGATGAATGCTTCAATGTTTGGAGAAGAATAATAAAGTCTGTAAAAGGAGCACAACATTTCTTCTGGCTGGGATGAAGTCTTTTGCTGGGATGAAGTCTGGGTCATTGGGATGCATTCTGTATTTCTGTTTGTGACTTGAAAATTGTATGTCTGTATTCTGACTTGTCACTTATGTCTGAAACTGTAGTATTGTATATTTGTATTGGACCTGGTTGCTGGTAACTTGTATCTGTAATTCTATACTTGTGATATCTAAGTAATTTGTGTTGTGTTCTGGTACTGATATTTCTGGTAGACTGTGGTGTAGTATTGTTATTTGTTAGCATTGACCTGGTATGTACTAATATAATGTATTGGACCTGATTTGGTACTTGTATCAATCATATAATGTTATTTTTTTATTTTTTACTGATTTTAATGACATACCCGATGGGTACCCAAAACCCGCCCAAAACCCAGCGGGTTCGGGTTCGGGTACAATTTTTTACCCGCGGGTTCGGGTTCGGGTAGAAAAATTTACCCGCGAACAAATTCTGGCGGGTCGGGTTTTTGCATTACCCGACCCGAACCCGACCCGTTGCCATCCCTAGATCTCCCGATACTACTGTTGGTAAATCGCGGAGTTATAGTTCGGTAATGGACGCGCAGAGATTCAAGAAGGTGAATGGCAAGTGTACACAGAGATTTACGTGATTCGGACCGCCTGAGTGTAATACCCTACTCCACGGGGTGTGGTGGTGTTGTATTGAGCGTGTGAGTCTAGAAGAAGCTCCAGAAGAAGAAGCTCCTCTAGGTCAGGGAGTCCAGAAGCCGTCCCTTGTGTATCATCGACAAGTCCTTTTATAGTACAAGGACTGGTCGTTACACTGTTAGCCTGGCCCGACATGTGGCCCCGGCGGTTACTAATGTTTGATACACAGTTAATGAGGTCAATTGCCCTTAATAGCGTGGTAACGGGCCTTGACAGTGCTGTTACTGGTATTAAGGGCCTTTCGATCGTGTGTTATTAATATGGTATTAATGACACTTAATCGGGTCTTCAAGGCCTTGATTGTACCTTGAAGGTCCGAGCCGTTGGGGGTCCACCAGCCTGATTGTTGAAGTTGAAGGTCCATCGGTTCGGACACGTGGTAGCTCCAGAGCTTACTGTCGTGGACGGGTAGGTCCGGTGCTGTTGGACACGTGTCGGTACCGAAGCTTCCCCTTGTCTGGGGTTAGGTCCAGGGATGCCATACTGGTATTCCGTCCGGAGCTTTCCCGTGTGTGGGCGGTAGCTCCGGTCTTATGATACACGTGGTGGCACTGTGACTAACCATGTTTGGGAAGCAGGTCCGGTTACACCTGACATGTGGGGCCTTTGGAGGTCTTCAAATCTGGTAGATGGAGTTTCCTTGTGATCTTTGCAATCCCAAGGGGTATTCGGTACGTAGGGTACCAAAAGTGGCCCCTGGGCCCACCTCCGGGAGAGACCTTTTGGATGAAGTCATTCTACTGGAGGTGGGTCCATTCTTTGGTTTTTGAGACGTGTCTTCAAGGGTCTTCAGATGTGCCGTTGGCAGTAGTTCGCAGTTTAAACCACTGCCGCGTGGCATATCGTGGAGGCGGCAGGTGAGATCTTAGCGTGCGGATCTCACGCAATTGAAGGTCGTCGGTTCCCGATACGAAAATCGTATCGATTCCGCGCGCCCTGTCAGGCCCCCGCCTTCGGGTTTCCTGCCTTTCATGATGACAACTGTTCGCCTAGGGTAAGGACCTCGACTTGATCATCGGGGTGGACCCAGGACCCCTTTTTATTGGTAGGGTGAAGTTTTTGACTGGTATCGCCGGCTCCTCTGCAGTTTCCATCCAAGCATTGCAGGGGCTTACTTAAGAAGAAAAGCACACACCGTTTGGGGTTCTTTAGGCCTTTCATTCTAACTTGCGCTCAAACCTTCCAAAATTTTGATTGCTTTACCTCTCTTGCCTCGCTGTGCCACGATGGAGTTGGGTCTTCGTCAGAGTCGACTGAAGACTGACGGTGATTTGAAGAAGGTTCGGGCCCTCATGGGGTGGTCCCCTCACTTCTTCAACCACCTGGTCTGCGTCGGCAAGCTTCCTTTCATGAAGGAGCACGCTGGCAACATGGTGTACTTCTCCGCGTAAGCCATGGTGGGACTGATCCCACCTTTCTCCTCTTTCTTCTTGATGCTGCTAGACTTCTATGGTCTGCAGCTGTACCACCTCGGCCCACACTCCATTCTTTTAGTGTCGATATTTGTCCACTTCTGCGAGATGCGGGTGGGCATTCCCCCCTGCGTTGATCTCTTCCGCACCTTCTTCACTGTCCAGACCACCGGCAAGAGTGACGAGTACCTTGGCTTCTATTATTTTGTGAAGCGCAAGAAGTGCCTGTACAAGTACTTGCCGTCGTTACCTTCTGGGAAGTCGGACGACTGGAAGAAGGATTGGATCATCATCAGGGTGGAGGAGCACGAGAAGCTGGAGTTGTCGGAAGGCGTCCCCAACGTTGACACTGCAGTTTGGAGTGAAGCTCCGGTGTTATCAGACGCCTTTAACCCGGCTCTGACCAGGATCCGCCAGTGCGTGGAAGGAGGGGTGACTCCTCAGGCGGTGTTTTGCAACTTCCTGACCAACAGGTGGGCTCTGCTGAAGAAGAGGGAGAAGCTTGCTTGGGCTCTCAACAGTGTGTTGGACGAAGACCGAATTGAGACCGGTATGAAGTCCAACATAGAGGGTGCAACTTTGGAGTTTCACCTCAAGAAGTTTCAGCACAGCATCGACGTCGAAGGTGACGACTTGACTCTGCCAACAACTTTTCTCCCTCTAAACATGGAGGCGGAGTTCAGCAGGGAGCTCCGGCGGACGATGCCGGTGCTTGACGACCTTGGTGTCGTTGAGATGCGTTCGATCACCGGGTTGGTGATCTCCGGAGCTTCCGAGGGAGGTCCCCCTTCTGTCTCGGAACAAAGAGTTGAAGTCATGGGCAAGGGCAAAGAGTTGGCCGAGCCCTCGAGTCGCAAGAGGAAGCTAAAGCATGCCGACGGGAGGTCCGTCAGGCCTGCTTCTTCCACGGCAGCTCCTTCTCCCCAGAGGGCGAGGTCTTAAACGGTGACATCTACTCCAGTTGCGGCATCTTACCGGGGTGCTAGATCCGGCCATGTGACTCCAGTACTAGGGCCAGCTGAGAGGCTCTAGGTCCGGAGGTCCTTCCCGGTCGAGGGTGGCCTCGACCAAGGCATCGCCGATAGCAGCAACAAGCTCCGGGGGACCTTCTGAGACTACCACGCCAGTGGCGGCTGGGGCCAGTCCGGAGCGTCCGGAAAAAGGTTCCGTGCTAACTGGTGCAGAAGCCTTTCGAGGTAATTTTTGATTTTTACCTCAGTCAGTTGTTTTATTGTTATAACTGTAATTTGAGTTTCTTCGTCCTTCATCCACAACGTGCCTAAGAAAAGAGTTGAAGCTCCGGTTCCAGCAGCAGCAGTTGAGGCTGTGCAGGCGGAGGCTCCGGCTCCAATTCCAGCCCCGCCCCAAGAGGTGGCTGAGGCCGCGGCAGCTCCGGTGTCGACTATCGTTGTCTTGGACCTCGACTCATCCCCAGAAGCTCTCATGGTAGCACCAGACCACGGGAATGAAGATGTTCCAGCTGCACCAGCCTCGGAGGTTGAAGCTTCAGGCTTCGATGCTGAAATGATGGACGCTCCGGCCATAGAGCCAAAGGTAGCTGCAATTCCATCCCTAGAGCCAGATGTTGTTGAAGCCCCGATAGTCGAGCCGGTGGTTGATGAAGTCCCAGCGATGGAGCCGGGTGTTGATGAAGTTCTAGCGCTTGAGCCGGTTGTTGAGGAAGCTCCGGCGGTAAAGCTAGTTGTTGCAGAAGTTTCGGCAGTAGAGCCGATCGTGGAAGAAGTACTAGCGCCTGAGCCAGTTGCTGCAGAGGCGCCGGCGCTCGAGCCCATGATGGTCGAGGCGTCAGCACCGGAACCGGTGGTGGAGGAGGCGCCAACGTCAGAGCCGAGCATGACTTCAACTCCGGTGGAATCTTCTACGCCCGCCCCGGAAGTAGTGGTCCTAGAGGTGCCCACACCTGAGTCAGGGTGCCAAGATGAAGCTGCCGGCCCCCCGCCTGAGGGGTCAATTGTTGATGATCTGGCGGCGGGACCTTCGGAGCCACTTCTGGAGATCGAAACTTCTACTACAGGACCTTCCTTGGCAACGGACAAGGTTATCCCAGAGGACGGCCCTAGTGCCGTGGAAGCTCTTGGAACCGCTCTTGTAGAGTGGGATCCAATTTTTTGTCACGGAGAACCCGTTGGAACCGGCGGAGATGACCCCGGCAGGTCCTGACCCGATCCCCCTGTCATTGTCTATTGACAACGCCTGCTCCAGTCTTCGTCAGGTCCAGCTGGCTTTCTACCACGACAGCAAAGCCCTCGAGGAGGAGCACCAAACTCTTAGGATGTGGCGCAACCGACTCCATTTCGAGACCAAGCTGGCGTAGTCGAGGATGGCTGACGACAAGGAGTGGGTGCAGAGGGAGAAGGTCCGCCTGGAATACTGGGGTAAGCTGCTGGATGAGAGGGAAAGCATGACGCGATCCCTCGACAACCAGTCCCGGGCCATCTACGAGCAGGCCAAAGATGCTAATAGCGCAGCGGATGATTGCCAGGAGAGGATCGACGCCATCTACGCTAGTCTCGTCAAGCACCGGGAGGCTCTTGAGGCGCGGGAGAGAATGCTCGAAGATGAAGAGAAAAGACTCTTGGAGCTGCGGGACGATGTCGTGAAGAGGGAGGAAGAGCTTGTCCAAAAGACAGCTCTGGCTGACAAGAGCCTCGAAGAGCGCACCAAGAAATTGGAGGAGCGTTGCAAGGAAGAGGAGAAGAAGGCATGGGAGCGAGGGCAAGATCTCTACAAGCAGGAGAATGCCGTCGCCGCCAGGGAGAAGTAAGTGCGGGTCCGAGAGAAGGATCTGGTCAATCGCCGGAACGAGATCCACCTCTGGGAGGAAGAGCTCAGTAAACTCGAAAGGCAGGTTGCTGAAAAGATTCAGCAGAATGCCAAAAGAGGTGGAGCGTCTTACTCGGGAGAACTCGGAGCTTGCAGCGGCCAAAAGATCCTTGGAGGAGATGTGAAGCACAAGGGCTGTGGAGTCTCAACAAGTTTGGGACTTCCTGGGCAAAGGCAACGACGCGCTGACGCCAATGGGCTTTAGTCCTGTGCGTCCGGATGATCCGGAGCCGGAGTTGGACTAGGCGTTGGAGGCGCTGAGTTCAGCAGGCAACAAGCTCACCAAGATGGGCGATGTCATCGCGGACCAGCTGGAAACTGAGGGACAGTCCCTGGCGAAGATCATCGCAGAGTTCGTGCTGACGTGCTACACCAGCCGGGACCCTCAATTCCCCCTTGACCCGGTGCTTGAAAGCCCCATCGAAGGAGAGGGTGAAGCCGCCCGAGCCAGCGTGTTAGAGGTTGCCCAGAAGGTCGCCCAGTTCTGCCACAGGGTCTAGGACCATCTCTTTATAGCTCCCGCTTGTATTCTCTCTTCTTCTTCTTCTCCAATTTTGTAATCTCTTGTCTCCAGATGAATGAAATCCAAATTTTTTGTGAATTTCATTTTTTGTCTTCAACACCTTTGTCTCACTTGGCCCCTTGGTATATGTACACAATTTGATTGTGAACATGTACCAAGAGGATGTAATAGTTGTTGAAGACTTGCGTGCTTCGAACTTGTAGAATGTAGGTCCGAAGTCTTCGATAGTGTAGGCCCCCTGAGGTTGTCGGAGCTTAGTGGCTCTGGCATTGACCATCGTCAGAGCTTAGTAGCTCCAACAGTAGTCTCCATCAACGCGTAAAGCATCAACAGTTAGCCCTCTGGGGTGTCGGAGCTTGGTAGCTCTGGCAGTGACCTCTGTCAACACATGGTATGTCAACGGCAGACTCCACTATATAGTCTTCCCATCATCTTTTCTTCACGTTGACGGCTTGCCCCCTAGGTTTACCGGAGCTGAGTAGCTCCAGCGATGCTCGATATCAATGTTTGAACATCGACCACAAGCCGCCTAGAGGATGTTGGAGCTTTGGCAGCTCCGGCTTCATTCACCATCATCATGAAATATTTATTTTTCCTGCATACTGAAGTCAAGAAAAATAGTAAAATCCATTTTCTATCTATAACTTCATTGCGGCTTACTATTCCCGAGAAAGTTTTAGGTTGAACACAATTCTAAATACAATCAAGAGCGCCGTCTTGTTTCCTTCAGGTCTGATCGTTTCTGGACTCACCTTACTTCGGCTTGCCGGGGTGTAGGTAGAGTGGCGTACTTAGGGTGCATGACCAGGCTAAGTCGATAGCACACTCCAGCCCTAGATTGGCTTGGCGGCATTCAGACGAGTAGACCATCAACAATGTTTGGACCCGAAAGAATAGACAATTCAACTCGAATTGTACATGAACTAGTCGAGCTAAAGTTTCTTAAGAATTGCACAACTTTGTTATAGACAAGAAAGAGAAAAATATTGAGCCTGCACAAAGTAAATGCACGTGGAGTCTGTTTTCACACAATGATGTCTTTCATTATAGTTCCGGGGTACAGGGGAAACAAGTACACTCTTAGGGTACGGAACCAGGCTAAGTGTGTTTCGTTTCTCGTTTGACCCAAGGTAGCTAGCTACAATTTTATTTCTGAGACTGTGACAAGTGTTGAATGGACATTGCAGACCTAACGGGGTAGGTCCGGTTGCCTTCCCGGAGGAGCTACCCGACTCTGTACAATGACTCTATAACATACATCACATGCAATTACAGACTCACCTCCGTGATATTAAGCGTAGAACTTACGGAGGTGCTCAATGTTCCAAGGATTTGTGAGAGGTGTCCCATCTTCGGTTGCCAAGCGAACGCATACGGGACGAGATACTTTGATCACTTGGAAGGGTCCCTCCCAGCTGGGGGAGAGTTTGTTTAACCCTTCTCTGGATTGTATTCTCCATAGCACCAAATCGCCTTCCTCGAGCTGTCGGCTGTGAACATGCTGTTGGTGATAGCGCCGAAGAGCTTGGCGGTATCGGGCATTCCGAACAGCTGCTCGGCACCTTCCCTCTTCAAGGAGGTCAAGATCTTCACGCCGGAGCTGGTCCTGCATGGCTTCATCGAAGGTCTGGACCCGGAGCGACCCCAAGGTGATTTCTGGAGGAAGGACTGCTTCAAATCCGTACACCGGGAAGAAGGGTGTCTCTCTAGTTGACCGGTTAGGAGTTGTCCTGTTGGCCCATAGAGTGGGCAGAAGCTCTTCGATCCAGTTGGCTTCATGTTTTTTCAGGCGCTTATATGTGCGCGTCTTGAGTCCTTTCAGGATTTCTGCATTTGCTCTCTCGGCTTGGCCATTGCTTGTCGGGTGAGCTACGGAGGCGTAGCTGACTTGGATGCTGAGGTCTTCGCAGTATCCTTGGAAAGCAGAGCTTGTAAATTGGGTCCCATTATCTGTTATGATTTTTTTAGGGACTCCAAATCTGCATACGATAGACTGCAAGAAGTTGATAGCTGATTGCTTGTTTATTGTCACAACTGGAGTTGCTTCCGGCCATTTGGTGAATTTGTCAATGGCAACATACAGGAACTTGTAACCTCCGACGGCTCTTGGGAAAGGTCCCAAGATGTCCATCCACCACAAAGCGAAAGGCCATGTAGGAGGTATCATTTGTAGAGGCTGAGCCGGTGTGTGAATTTGTTTTGCATGAAACTGGCATGCTTCACATTTCTTCACCAGCTCAGTTGCATCCTGGAGCACTGTAGGCCAGTAGAAGCCATGCCGGAAGGCTTTGCCAACCAACGTGCAAGAAGACGTGTGGTTCCCACACTCGCCTCCATGGATTTCTGATAGGAGCTCGCAACCTTCTTCCTTTGTGATGCATCGCATTAGGACGCCGTTGGCACCGCGCCGGTAGAGATCCCCTTCTACCAACGTGTATCTTTTAGCCAATCTGACTATCTGATCAGCGGATACATCATCGTCAGGAAGGATATTGTCTTTCAAGTAGCTCTGGATCTCCGAGATCCATGCATCGGAGCTTGCTTGAGCATTTAAGTCTTGTGTGCTGGGTTGCTCGGAGCTTCCGGCAGCACCTACGACCCTTGATAGCTGCCATGATAACAGGGCCAACGGGACCGCCAGCTTCGGGATGCTGGTCTCGCCCCCTTCGCTCAGTTCGGCAGGCTGAGCTGTGGGTTTTGACAACCTCCGGACGAAAGTTCCATCGGGAGCCGGAGCTCCGGTTGACGCTTTCGTCGAGAGTTCGTCAACTTCAGCGTTATGGAGACGCTGGACATGGTGGAGGTCCAGGACTTCGAAGTCTTTCTGAAGCCTCTGGACTTCAAGGAGGTAAGCAGCTAGTTGGGGATTGTTGCAGGAGCATTCACCCTTCACCTATTTAATGATGAGCTATGAATCTCCCTTGACCAACAGCTGTTTGACACCATATGATAGTGCCACCTTTAGTCCGTAAATGAGTGCTTCATACTCTGCCATGTTGTTGGTCGCCTTGAAGTCAAGGTGGACCATGTATTTTACCTTCTCCCCGGTTGGTGCGAGGAGAAGGACTCCAGCTCCAGCCCCCTGCTTTTGCATGGAGCCGTCAAAGTAGAGGGTCCAGTGAGGCTCGGTGAAGACCGGAGCCTTGAGTTCCGCTTCTGCTCACTAGGGCCCCCAGGGTTTGATGGAGAGGGGGTCCATTGCGCCACGAAGTCCGCCAATGCTTGACTTTTGATCGCTTGTCTTGGGACGAATTCTAGGTCAAACTCTTCCAATTCCGCCACCCACTTTGCAATGTTCCCAGTGGAATTGGGATTATGCAAGATCGCACACAGTGGATAAGAGGTCACCACTGAGATCTCACGAGCTTGGAAATAATGGCGAAGCTTCCTGGAGGCGATAAGAACTGCATAGAGCAGCTTACACACCTCTAGGTATCGAGTCTTGGCGTCATAGAGTACTTCGCTGATGAAGTACACTGGGCATTGGATCGTTCGGACCCTCCCGGAGGGGCCCCGAGCTTCCTCCCCATCGACCCGGACCCTCCCGGAGGGGTCCGAACCTTCTTCAGGGACCTCCGAGTCCTTGCTGAAGGAACCCGAAGCTTCTTCTAGAGTGACCTGGACCCTCCCGAAGGGGTCCAAATTCTCTTGTTCGACAAGAGTATCTCCTTGTAGATTCAAGTCTGGGGGTTGGGACCCAGACTTGCCTTCAGGAACCTCCTGACCCTCTTGGAAGGGTCTAGATTCCTGCGCTTGTAAAGGTTCTGGTCTCTCCGCAACCAGGACCATGCTGACAACTTCGTTAGTTGCCGAAATGTAAAGCAGTAGAGGCTCACCAGGGTTCGGAGCTACCAAGGTTGGTAGAGTGATGAGGAGCTGCTTTAGCTCCTGGAACACCTTTTCTGCTTCTTTAGACCATTGAGAATGGTCCGGACTTCCTCAATAGATTGAAGAAGGGTAGCACCCGTTCTGCCAGTCTTGAGATGAACCGGCCAAGGGCGGCTAAACATCGAGTCAGTTTCTGGACGTCCTTGATGCGGGCTGGTGGCCGCATATCATCAATGGCTTTAATCTTCGCCGGATTTGCCTCTATGTCCCAGTGGTTTACCAAGAAACCAAGAAGCTTTCTGGAGCTAACCCCGAAGACACACTTGTCTGGGTTCAGCTTCGTGCGAGTGACTTGCAACTTGTCGAAGACAGCTTGCAAAGTGTTAAGAAGTGATTCCTTGTCCTTGATCTTGACGACGATGTCATCAACATACACTTCCACTACGTCTCTGATGAGCTCTCCAAAGGTTTTGTACATAGCTCGTACAAATGTTGAAGCTGCATTCTTGAGACCAAATGGCATGGCAGTATAGCAGTACAATCCATCTACTATGATAAAAGAAGTATGTTCTTCCTCTTTCCTAGACATTCTGATTTGATGGTACCCAGAATATTCGTCTAGGAAACACAGTAATTCACACCCGGAGGTGGAATCCACTGTCTGATCTATTCTAGGTAGTGGGAATGGATCTTTTGGGCATGCCTTATTCAGTGTTGTGTAGTCGATACACATCCGAAGCTTCCCGCCGGTCTTGGGTACAACGACAGGGTTTGCCAGCCATTTTGGATGGAAGACTTCTCGGATGAATCCAGCTTCGAGCAACTTCTTCAATTCTTGTCATATGAAGTTCTGTCGCTCGACTGATTGCTTTCGAGGCTTCTGATGTACAGGCCGAGCGTCAGGATAGATCTTCAGATTATGCTCGATCACTTCCCTAGGGATCCCAGGCATTTGTGACGGTTGCCAGGCAAACACGTCGACATTAGCCCGAAGGAAAGTGATGAGCGCGAGTTCCATTTTTCATTCAGACCTCCCGATATACGGGTGGTCTGAGCGGCATCAGAACCGATTTGGATGACTTTGACGGGAATGTCGGTGTCGCCGCTTGGTTGCACACGAGGTGCGGAGGTTGAGTCTCGTTGACGAATGCTCGGGGGTTTTGGAGCATGTTCCTGCCTGGACTCTTCCTCCTACGCTGTAGCAAGCGCGTGAAGTTCTTCTAGAGTAGTCACTCCGGCAGTGCGGTCTCCGCGGATTTGAAGAACACCACCTGGTGTTGGCATCTTCAACACCAAGTAGCCATAATGAGCAGCAACCGTGAACTTGTACAAGGCTGGTATGCCCATCATGGTGTTGAAGGGTAAGTTGATCTGAGCAATGTCAAAGACCAACTTCTCAGTGTGATAATTCTCCCGAGTCCCGAAGGTCATGGGGAGAGTAATGGCACCAAGTGGGGTTATGGCCCCCGGACCTACTTCAGAGAATGGTCGGGAGTGAGGTTCAGCCCTGAACCTCCGTCCACCATTACATGGTGGAGTTGAATGTTATTGATGGTTAGAGATACCATCAAATGTAGTTGACCAGCTTTGATCATGTTCTGAGGGCAGTCCAAAGCATCAAAAGTGATGGTAGTGTCCATCCACTTTTGATGAGGCTCCGCCCTGGCTGTAGGAGCTACTGAGGCCATGTCCTGCCGCATTGTCTTGAGGACACGGCGGGAGGTGATGTCCCACGAACCACCAAAAATGGTGTTCATGGTCTGCCGACGCTCATTGTCAGAGACGTCGAAGTCATCATCGATGGAGGTGTAAACAACCTTCATGACCTTTTTAGGGTCCTGAAAACCTAACTCCTCTTCAGCCGGAGCTTCGTTGACTTTCTGTTTTCCTTCCCTTGTCGGAAAGGAACTTCTTCCCGACGCTTGTTGTAGCGCTCGACAAGGTTTTGGACCTCCCGACAGTCTTCCAAGTTGTGGCTGTTCGACTTGTGAATAGGACACCACACTTTGGAGTTGCCAGCATCTTCAGAGGACGGTCGAGGTCGTTTCTCGGGGCGTGGCCCCCGGCCACCTGGAGCTGCAGCAGCTACAGCAGTAGATGTGCCGGCCGACGACTTCTTCTTGCCGTTGGACTTTTTCTTCTTTTTGCCACTCCTGGAGGTAGTGGCTTCTTCTTTGGAGGATTTTTACCATCCTCCGGAGGTGGTTTGGAGTGCATTTCATGGCCCTCTGCAGCTTTGGCACACTTGTCTGCCAAGCTGAAGAGCTCTGTGACGCTGGTGATCTCCTTGATCGCCAGCTTCTCCAGCATCTTCTTATCTCGTACGCCCTGTCTAAATGCCACAATAACAGAGGTGCTGGAGATAGAAGGAATATTGTTTTGTACCTGGGAGAACCTCTGGATAAATGAGCGCAGGGATTCTCCCCCCTTCTGCACGACAGCAAAAAGATCCAGTTCAGTGCCTGGTCGGGTGTATGAACTCTCGAAATTGGCAGTGAATTGTTGGCACAATTTCTCCCAAATATTGATGGAGTTGTGAGGAAGGCTCATGAACCAGGACCTGGCGGTCCCTGTCAAGGCCACTGGGAAGTAGTTGGCCATTACGACCTCGTTACCTCCGGCCGCAAGGATTGCGGTGGAAAAAATCTGGAGAAACTTAGCGGGATTAACAATCCTGTCAAATTTCTCCGGCAGGTGAGGCCGGAACTTTTGTGGCCATCTGAGCATGCATAGGTGCATGGCCAGGGCAGAACAGCCTCCTCCTACTCCCTCGGGAGCAGGACTATCTCGAGCTTCTCGCCTCTCGCGAGCACGCTCGATATGGATGCGGCCGTCCTGTTGACGGTAACGGCGATCAAGCTCCGCCCGAAGGTCGTGAGTTGAAAGCCTGGTTACCGTATTAGTGCATCGCGTCCCAGAAGGTAGCGACGTAACTTGCTGAGATGCAACATGCCTCCTATTTTGGGAAGCATGCAAACCAAGTCTTCCCGACAAAGTCCGATGCTATGATGGGGCCCGCCCCAAAGGGGGAGGACCTTGGTTGCTGATGCGGTCGGCTGCTGGTGCAACCATATGTTCCACGTCAGCCCTCCACTGCTCCATTGCACCCTGAGATGCACCTGGAGGTGGTGGGCGTTGGAGAAGAGCACGCGCTGCATGGAGCGTGTGTTCGGGGTTGTTGTTATTTGCCGACGCTGTGACCGATGCGGATGCACCGTCACGCTGCCCAGCTTGATTTGCTGGTGCAGGTGGTGGTGGTGGAGGCATGACTCCTGCTGGAGCCGTGGCACCTGCTGGTTGCTGCATGTTGGAGGGATTGCCCCCAACAGGTTGAACAACAGGATTGCCGTTGGATGATCCCGCAGCTGAGTTCACCATCCTTGAAATCTCGGGCGTCCCCCTACCTGGCGTGTCAACTATCGGTGTTTGGATCCGGCAGATCTCCCGATACTACTGTTTGTAGATTGCAGAGTTATAGTTCGGTAATGGACGCGCAGAGATTCAAGAAGGTGAATGGCAAGTGTACACAAAGATTTACGTGGTTCGGGCCGCTTGAGCGTAATACCCTACTCCACGGGGTGTGGTGGTGTTGTATTGAGCGTGTGAGTCTAGAAGAAGCTCCAGAAGAAGAAGCTCCTCTAGGTCAGGGAGTCCATAAGCCGTCCCTTATGTATTGTGATGCCCGGTTCCGAAAAATGAACCAAGCTAACGCATATGTGTGCCCAGGATGTTCAACACACATACATGAGTGCAATCACAGAAGATATACGGATAATTACCACAGAACAATATTAATTAACCAAATTTTATTAAACAAACCATATTATCCTCGAATACAAGATCTAATGAATATTAATGACAAGTTCAACTAATGCAGCGGAAATAAACTAATTAAGCAAACTAACAAACTAAGCATAAGGGATAGCACAGCTCCAAAAACACCACAGGCAAAGCTGACGGTAGACACGGCCTATAACTCCGCATTATCGCCATTAAACTCCCAAAACTGACCTGCAACTGTTGGAGAGGATTGCAAGAGTGAGTACATGTCGTACTCAGCAAGTGTGGAAAGTATGACATGTGGCTGATTCAAATGACGACAATAATAATGGCAAAGTGCTGAAAAGTACATTAAAACATTTGAAAAGCAATATATTATATGTATATGAATCAAACCCATCATAATAATAAGTAATATCATAACACCAGTCCACAATTCACCATCATCATCAATAATTCCAGATTTCACCATTTGCCAATAACCATATTCAATACCAGAAATTAATCCATAACCGTAATATTAACCATAACCATCCCAAATCCCAATTTTCCTCTAATCATGGAAGTTGTCCAGGTGCTCATAACCGGGAGCACGACTATCATGATAGTTTTAGACACACTCTGCAGAGTTTGTACCACTTTACCCATGTGTTCGTGATTTCATCACCTTTCAATGACTAGAACCTCTATTATTCCATCTCACACTTCCGTCGGTGTGTGGCCAAGAGATCACAAAATAGCCTTTACAAAGGGATTACTAGCCTATTTAGACCCTACTGAGGTTTCACCGGTGGCGATGCCTCCAACTGAGCACATCTTCAACCAAGAGCCCCCTCTTGAGCCATTCGGATCCCAGGGTAGTCCCACCAATCATCAACAAACCCAATCCGACTACCCCTTCCCCGAGCATCCACAATGGTCCAAACAGCACTAGCAAAGCCCTAATTAATCAGGTACGCCGCACCCATACTTAGCCTCGTTGTGGCGCTATAGTCCTGGCTTATTCTCGTATGAACCGGTCCTTAGATCTAAAGCAAGCAAACCACCATAACATCCAACCCATCCACATACCAGGCTTGCTTAGATCACCCATTACCATACCATATCGACCAGTTCACGTTAACCAGAATATCATTAATACATGATTAAATGTGTAGTGTTGTATTCCCATCCCAATTAATCGAGCGAAGCAAAAAGGTAAAAGCCCTTCCCGACTCTCTACCATAAATTCCAGGTGACAAGGGTGGTTAAACAATTCTAGTAAACTTCCTATCATAGGATTCCCATCAAATTGACACAAGCATGCAGTTTGCAAACAAAACATTTATTTTAAAACAGGATCAATATGCTTCAAGGACACTTGCCTTGCTCTTGCTGTTGATTAGGATCAAAGCCTTCAAACTCTTGGTGCTGTAGATCCTTCGCGACACTCTCTAGCGCAAGTCCGTCTAATCCACACAATAAACATACAAGACAAGAAACACAATCAAAGAGTGCACAATATTACTCAATATGACATGACATGCATGATTAATGCAAATGCAAGGTAGAACTTGTTACTAGATTGCTTTTAATGATAACTAACTAGTTCTAATAGCTTTTAACAAGTTTATACAGGTTTGGATTCGATTAGATCAAATTTTAGAATTAATTTGATGCAATTTAACCAGGAAGATCGGACTAGTCCGCTAGGGACTGGACAAGTCCGCACTTTACGAGATCAGCAGATTATGGTTTTCTAGATTGACGTGAATTTGGAGATTAGGGGTTGAATTCATGTAAGGAAAAGATAATAGAAGGTATACCAGGTGTTTAGGACTCCAATGAATCAAGAAACTTGGAGGTAGCACTTGGATCTTGGTGATCTAGGGTTGGTGATGAACTTTGAGGTGAATTGGTGGTGAAGGATGAAACTTGGTGGAGATCTTGATCCTCTTTCGTTTCCTCCTCTTCTTCTTCTTGCTTGGGATCTTCTCCTCCCTCCTTGATGGTGGCTCCCCACGAACTAGGGTTTGGGTGGGGTGGAAAAGTGGCAAATAGATGTCAATCCAAGGGGTGGGGCTGTTTATATAGAGGTGGAGGCTAGGGTTAGATGGATTTCGAGTTTGAGAGGAGTAGAGGCCGGTTTAGAGTCCCACATGGGCTCTAAAAGAGTTAGGCACGACGTCCCTAGGCCCACTTAACGTGAGACCCAAGAAACAAGTTGTAAAACAAAAGATCAACTCGGAGTCACGAAATATCGGACAAGTCCAGAAAGGACCGGACTAGTGCGAAGTCGTCCAGAGAGTAAATCGGACAAGTCTGGCCAAAAATCGGACAAGTCCGACTTTGAACAGAGAAGAAATCGGACAAGTCCGCTGGAACACCGGACTAGTCCGGACAAGTCTAGGGACTTAGCAAAATTTCAAGGATTCTTAGAATATCGGACTAGTCCGCACAAAATATGACAAGTCCGAAAGTTTCCATAGGCAAGATCGGACTAGTCCGCAGCAAAAACGAACAAGTCCATTTTTAGTCAGAGAGAAATCAGACTAGTCCTCAGCAAAATCGGACTAGTCCGCACTTTCATGCATTTTAAGTGTGGTTTTGTTCCAAATCAATTTTAAACTTGTTCCTCTTGTTGTGGGTCAATGTTAAACATGTATATGAGTGCATGCAAGACATGATGCATGAAAATGAGGGTGTTACAAACCTACCCCCTTAAAATGAATATCGCCCTCGAGATTCGACGCGGAAGAGAAGAGATAGGGAAAGTCCTTCTTGAGATCATCCTCCAATTCCCACGTTGCTTCTTTTTCGGTATGGTGTTTCCATTGAACTTTACACCATCTAATAACCTTGTTCCTTGTGACTCTCTCCTTGGTTTCCAATATTTTGACCGGTTGTTCGGCATAAGTCAAATCTTCCTCTAGTTCCAATTCTTCCATTGGCACTTGTTCTTCCGGTACTCTCAAACACTTCTTGAGCTGGGAAACATGAAAGACATCATGGATATCCGAAAGATGAGCTGGCATATCCAACTTATACGCTACTTCTCCTCTTTTGTCCAAAATATTGAATGGTCCAATATAGCGAGGTGCTAGCTTTCCTCTTATGTTAAACCTCTTATGACCTCTCATTGGTGACACCTTGAGGTAAACAAAATACCCTATTTCAAAGACTAATTTCCTTCTCCTATTGTCTGCATAGCCTTTTTGTCTTGATTGGGCAGCCCTCAAGTTTTCACGAATCATTTGGACTTGCTTTTCGGCTTCTAGCAACACATCTGGACCAAATACTTGAGTTTCTCCTGCCTCATTCCAGAATAAAGGTGTCCTACACTTCCTCCCATAAAGCGCTTCATACGGTGACATTTTCAAGCTTGCTTGGTAACTATTATTGTATGAAAATTCTGCGTATGGCAAGCTCTTGTCCCAACTTTTCCCATGCTTCGAAGCACAAGGTCTTAACATGTCCTCCAAAATCTGATTGGTCCTCTCGGTTTGTCCATCCGTTTGAGGATGATATGCTGAACTAAAATTCAACCTCGTTCCCAAGGCTTCATGCAATTTTTGCCAAAATCTGGAGGTAAATTGAGAACCTCTATCCGAGACTATCTTCTTAGGGACTCCATGTCGACACACAATATGATCCATGTTTAATTCGGCCAATTGTGCAGTTGTATATTTGGTCTTCACAGGGACAAAATGAGATGACTTGGTTAAGCAATCCACAATTACCCAAATCGTGTCATACCCGGACTGAGTACGTGGTAACCCAACTATGAAGTCCATTCCAATTTCTTCCCACTTCCATTCCAGAATCTTCAACGGTTGCAATATTCCGGTTGGCTTTTGATGTTCCGCCTTCACTCGTTGGCACACATCACACAATGCCACATATTCAGCTATGTCCTTCTTCATGCTATCCCACCAATAGCTAGTCTTCAAGTCCTTGTACATCTTTGTACAACCAGAGTGAATTGAGTAAGGTGAGTCATGTGCCTCCTTTAATATTGTCTCCCGAATATGCTTCACCTTAGGCACAACAATCCTCTTTCCAAGCCATAAGGTACCATGTTCGTCTTCATCAAACCTGAATTCTCTCCCTTCCTCGGTCCTTTCCTTGATTTCCTTGATCTCCTCATTTGTGGTTCGTGCTTCTCGAATTTCTTGCTCCAAGGTCGGTTTTAACTCCATCATCTCCATCCCATTTACAAACCCGAGGTTCAACCTTTCAAACTCCTTATATAACTCAAATGGTAACTCTCGAACTGTGAGTTGATGACTTACTCCCTTTCTACACAAAGCATCAGCCACTACATTGGCCTTTCTCGGATGATAGTTGATCCCCAAATCATAATCTTTGATGAGCTCCAACCATCTTCGTTGCCTCAAGTTTAGATCCGTTTGTGTGAAAATATACTTCAAACTCTTATGATCCGTATAAATTTCACACCTATGTCCAAGGATATAGTGTCTCCAAATTTTCAATGCGTGTGCCACGGCCGCGAGTTCTAAATCATGTGTGGGGTAATTCTGCTCATGTTTCTTCAATTGTCTTGATGCATAGGTGACCACTTGAACTTCTTGCATGAGCACAGATCCAAGTCCTTGTCTTGATGCGTCGCAATAAATATCGAAACTCTTGCTCACATCTGGCAATACCAAAACCGGACTGTTGTCAACCTCTTCTTCAACTCCTCAAAACTATTTTGACAAGCTTGGGTCCATTGGAAAGCCTTTCCCTTCATTAGCAACTCCGTCATAGGCTTGGCTCTCTTGGAAAAGTCCTTGATGAATCTACGGTAATATCCAGCCATCCCAAGAAAACTCCTTATTTCCTTGACATTTTGTGGCGGCTCCCACTTCAACACATCTCTCACTTTTCCAGGGTCAACCGATACTCCTCCTCCTGAAATTATATGACCCAAAAACGACACCTCTCTCAACCAAAACTAACACTTGTTGATCTTGGCATACAATTGATGCTCCCTCAATTTCTGCAATGTAAGTCTCAAGTGTTCCTCATGTTCTTTTTCATCCTTCGACTAGATCATAATGTCATCAATAAACACCACAACGAACTTATCCAAGTACTCTATGAAGACCTTATTCATGAGGTACATAAAGTAGGCAGGCGCATTTGTCAATCCAAATGACATCACGGTGTACTCATAAGATCCATACCGTGTTCTAAAAGTTGTCTTGGGTATGTCCGATGGTCTAATCTTCATTTGAAAATATCCCGACCTCAAATCAATCTTAGAGAAGATACAAGCACCCTTCATCTAATTAAACAAGTCTTCTATGCGTGGCAAGGTGTACTTGTTCTTGATTGTTACCTCGTTGAGAGCTCGGTAATCCACACACATCCTTTGGGATCCATCCTTCTTGTCCACAAATAGAACGGGCGCTCCCCAAGGTGAAGAGCTTGGGCGAATAAAACCCTTCTCTAATTTCTCTTGAATTTGCTTCTTGAGCTCCGCTAATTCCATAGGAGGCATCATATACGGCCTCTTAGCTATAGGTGCAGTTCCAGGTATTAAATCAATAACAAACTCAATGTCTCGATCAGGTGGCATACCTAGCAACTCGTTCGGAAAAACATCCAAAAATTCACACACCACCGGAATCTCCTCATTTGCGGCACCGTCCATATGATTCAACTCCAATTGCTTCGTTGCGGTTTGAGATGCTTCAAATTCTAAAGTGATCCCTTCTTCATTAGTCAACTTCACTGTCTTCGTGGCACACTCAATAACTCCATTGAGCTTCCTCAACCAGTCCATTCCATGTATAATGTCCAATCCTTGAGAATCCAAACAATGAGGTTGGTGGAGAAGTCTATCCCCCTTATTCTAAGGCCTACTTTAGGACATAATATATTTGTCCTCATCTCTCCTCCAGGAGACTTAACCAATAGAGTAAACTTCATATGAGAGATAGACAAACTATACTTGGCAACATATTTCGATGCAATGAATGAATGCGATGCTCCATAATCAAATAACATAGTCGCGGGGTTGGAGTTGGCGAGAAACATACCAATGACCACATCATCCGCTTGTTGAGCATCCTCCGTGGAGACATGGTTCACGTCGCCACGAGCAAAATTCTGCTGTCCACAGTTCCCTTTTGGCTGTCCTCCATTGGGTCTTGGGTTTTGCCTCGGTGCATTGCTTCCTTGACCAAGACCTGACTTAAGACATTGATGCGCAAAGTGTCCATCTTCTCCGCAAGTATAGCACTTCTTAACTCCACCAAAATTATTGGGACGAGCTTGGTTTTGAACATTGGCACCAGGAAAATTAGCACGAGGCGCATAAGGCATTGGAGGCCTAGGTGCTTGCATGAGAGGGCGCTGCTGCACAAACTGAGTTGGGCTTGATGCAAATCCAGGGCGTTGAGCAGGAATAGAGGAGCTATAATAGGGCGCATTGGGTGGTGCAAGGCGAGGGCGCACATTACTTCCTTGTTTCTGTCCTTGATATGGCACCTTCCTCTTGTTGTCTTGCTCCATCTCACGAATCTTGTTCTCAACCACAATTGCTTTGTCCACAAGCTTCTGAAAATTTGCATAGTTACAATTGAGTAGTTGCACTTGGATTTCATTGTTGAGGCCCCTCATGAACAAGTATTGCTTCCGGCTGTCCCGACTAACATCCTCAGGCGCATATCTTGAGAGTTGAGTGAACTTGTTGAGATATTCACTCATGCTTGATCTTCCTTGCCTTAAATTCTCAAATTCTTGCCTCTTCAAAATCATAACACCTTCCGACACATAATGGGAACGGAAACTCCCCTTGAATTCCGCCCAGGTGATCCTCTCTTGATTCTCATGAGCATTGCAATAAGCATCCCACCAGTCTGCAGCTGCTCCAACGAGTTGATGAGAACCAAATAGCACCTTCTCCCAGTCATTGCATTGGATAATAGCAAGTTTCTTTGCCACAGACTTGAGCCAATCATCCGCATCCATAGGGTCGGCAGCTTGAGCAAAGGTCGTTGGCCTAGTCCTCATGAACTCTCCCAAACCCTTATGAGGAGGCGGGGGTGGCGGTGGAGGCATGTGGGGCTGATTGTTGATGTTGCCAGCCTGCAGCTGTCCCATTGTTTGTATCATGGTCTGCATGAGCTGGTTTTGCATAGCCAATACTTGCTCAATATTGATAGCTCCCTGAGTAGATCCTTGTCCAATGTTGTTCTGAGGCACTCCATTGTTCTCGTCCTCATCATTGCCATCCCTCTGGTTGCGAGTCCTCACCATCTGAAGAAAAGCAATAGGTCAGAATTAGAAAACGTCCCCAACTATATGCATCAAGGGATATGAAACTAAACAACTAGCTACACTAGCCTAGCTGGACATGGCAATGCTAAGGCATCCCAAAATCCTCTATTAAGCACACAAGCAAACAATATATATAGCAAACAGCACACCAACAAAATCAAATCGATACCTAAGTGCTCCTATGTGCTCTAAAGTGTTCATTCTATCTAGGCTGCATCCTACGGTCAACATGTGGCTCTGATACCAATCTGTGACGCCCGGTTCTGAAAAATGAACCAAGCTAACGCATATGTGTGTCCAGGATGTTCAACACACATACACGAGTGCAATCACAAAAGATATACAGATAATTACCACAGAACAAGATTAATTAACCAAATTTTATTAAACAAACCATATTAGCCTCGAATACAATCTCTAATGAATATTAATGACAAGTTCAACTAATGCAGCGGAAATAAACCAATTAAGCAAACTAAGCAAACTAAGCATAAGGGATAGCACAGCTCCAAAAACACCACAGGCAAAGCTAACGATAGACACATCCTAGAACTCCGCATTATCGCCATTAAACTCCCAATCCTGACTTGCAACTGTTGGGGGGGGGGATTGCAAGAGTGAGTACATGTCGTACTCAGCAAGTGTGGAAAGTATGACATGTGGCTGATTCAAATGACGACAATAATAATGGCAAAGTGCTGAAAAGTACATTAAAACATTTGAAAAGCAATATATTATATGTATATGAATCAAACCCATCATAATCATAAGTAATATCATAACACCAGTCCACAATTCACCATCATCATCAATAATTCCATATTTCACCATTTGCCAATAACCATATTCAATACCAGAAATTAATCCATAACCATAATATCAACCATAACCATCCCAAATCCCAATTTTCCTCTAATCATGGAAGCTGTCCAGGTGTTCATAACCGGGAGCACGGCTATCATGATAGTTTTAGACACACCCTGCAAAGTTTTTACCACTTTACCCACGTGTTCGTGATTTCATCACCTTTCGATGACTAGAACCTCTATTATGCCATCTCACACTTCCGTCAGTGTGTGGCCAAGAGATCACAAAATAGCCTTTACAAAGGGATTACTAGCCTATTTAGACCCCACTGAGGTTTCACCGGTGGCGATGCCTCCAACTGAGCACATCTTCAACCAAGGGCCCCCTCTTGAGCCATTCGGATCCCAGGGTAGTCCCACCAATCATCAACAAACCCAATCCGACTACCCCTTCCCCGAGCATCCACAATGGTCCAAACAACACTAGCAAAGCCCTAATTAATCAGCTACACCGCACCCATACTTAGCCTCGTTGTGGCGTTGTAGTCTTGGCTTATTCTCGCATGAACCGGTCCTTAGATCTAAAGCAAGCAAACCACCATAACATCCAACCCATCCACATACCAGGCTTGCTTAGATCACCCATTACCATACCGTATCGACCAGTTCACGTTAACCAGAATATCATTAATACATGATTAAATGTGTAGTGTTGTTTTCCCATCCCAATTAATCAAGCGAAGCAAAAAGGTAAAAGCCCTTCCCGACTCTCTACCATAATTCCAAGTGACAAGGGTGGTTAAACAATTCTAGTAAACTTCCTATCATAGGATTCCCATCAAATTGACACAAGCATGCAGTTTGCAAACAGAACATTTATTTTAAAACAGGATCAATATCCTTCAAGGACACTTGCCTTGCTCTTGCTGTTCATTAGGATCAAAGCCTTCAAACTCTTGGTTCTGTAGATCCTCCGCGGCACTCTCTAGCGAAAGTCCATCTAATCCACACAATAAACATACAAGACAAGAAACACAATCAAAGAGTGCACAATATTACTCAATATGACATGACATGCATGATTAATGCAAATGCAAGGTAGAACTTGTTACTAGATTGCTTTTAATGATAACTAACTAGTTTTAATAGCTTTTAACAAGTTTATACTGGTTTGGATTCGATTAGATCAAATTTTAGAATTAATTTGATGCAATTTAACCAGGAAGATCGGACTAGTCCGCTAGGGACCGGACAAGACCGCACTTTACAAGATCAGCAGATTAGGGTTTTCTAGATCGACGTGAATTTGGATATTAGGGGTTGAATTCACGTAAGGAAAAGATAATAGAAGGTATACCAGGTGTTTAGGACTCCAATGAATCAAGAAACTTGGAGGTAGCACTTGGATCTTGGTGATCTAGGGTTGGTGATGAACTTTGAGGTGAATTGGTGGTGAAGGACGAAACTTGGTGGAGATCTTGATCCTCTTTCGTCTCCTCCTCTTCTTCTTCTTGCTTGGGATCTTCTCCTCACTCCTTGATGGTGGCTCCCCATGAACTAGGGTTTGGGTGGGGTGGAAAAGTGGCAAATAGATGTCAATCCAAGGGGTGGGGCTGTTTATATAGAGGTGGAGGCTAGGGTTAGAAGGATTTCGAGTTTGAGAGGAGTAGAGGCCGGTTTAGAGTCCCACATGGGCTATAAAAGAGTTAGGCACGACGTCCCTAGGCCCACTTAACGTGAAACCCAAGAAACAAGTTGTAAAACAAAAGATCAACTCAGATCACGAAATATCGGACAAGTCCGGAAAGGACCGGACTAGTCTGAAGTCGTCCAGAGAGAAAATCGGACAAGTCTAGCCAAAAATCGGACAAGTCTAGCCAAAAATCATACAAATCTGACTTTGAACAGAGAAGAAATCGGACAAGTCTGCTGGAACACCGGACTAGTCCGGACAAGTCCAGGGACTTAGCAAAATTTCAAGGATTCTTGGAATATCGGACTAGTCCGCACCAAATCGGACAAGTCTGAAAGTTTCCAAAGGCAAAATCGGACTAGTCCGCAGCAAAAACGAACAAGTCCGTTTTTAGTCAGAGAGAAATCGGACTAGTCCTCAGCAAAACCGGACTAGTCCACACTTTCCTGCATTTTAAGTGCGGTTTTGTTCCAAATCAATTTTAAACTTGTTCCTCTTGTTGTGGGTCAATGTTAAACATGTGTATGAGTGCATGCAAGGCATGATGCATGAGAATGAGAGTTTTACATGTATTATCGACCAGTCCTTTTATAGTACAAGGACTGGTGGTTACGCCGTTAGCCTAACCCGACATGTGGCCCCGACAGTTACTAATGTTAGATACACAGTTAATGAGGTTAATTACCCTTAATAGCGTGGGAACGGACCTTGACATTGCCGTTACTGGTATTAAGGGCCTTCCGATCGTGTGTTATTAATATAGTATTAATGACACTTAATCGGGTCTTGAAGTTCTTGATTGTCCCTTGAAGGTCCGAGCCGTTGGGGGTCCACCAGCCTGATTGTTGAAGTTGAAGGTATGGCGGTTCGGACACGTGGCAGCTCCGGAGCTTACCGTCGTGGACGGGTAGGTCCGGTGCTGTTGGACATGTGTCGGTACTGGAGCTTCCCTCTGTCTGGGGTTTGGTACGGGGGTGCCATACTGGTATTCTGTCCGGAGCTTTCCCGTGTGTGGGCGGTAGCTCCGGTCTTATGATACATGTGGCGGCCCTGGAAGTAACCATGTTGGGGAAGCAAGTCTGGTTACGCCTGGCATGTGGGGCCTTCGGAGGTCTTCAAATATGGTAGATGGAGTTTCCTTGTGATCTTTGCAATCCCAAGGGGTATCCGGTACGTAGGGTACTGACAACGTGACACAAAAGAGAGGGAGGAGAACCATTCTTTGTTACCGGTCATGTGGCGTGAGCAACCTGAATCCACAATCCAAATGTTCTCCTTCCTCAAGCATGTAACCTACATAGAAGCACAATACATCGATGACTCAATACTGGGGTTAGTCAAAAGGCATTTAGGTATCCAGTACTGAGTCACACAACGTGCAGCAGGAAAAACACGCGAAAGCTGAGATAAAACAGCAGGTTTATGAGTCAAAGTTTGAGGTTTTATATTCTTAACTACTGACCTATAAGGTGTTACTTGTGTAGCACAAAAATCAGTAGCTCTGGAGGCAAAAACAGAAGGTCCGGAGGTAAACTTTGAATGTTTTTGACTCATAACAGGAGGTTGCATGTTCCTGGCATTTGGTTTAATATGTGCAGTAAATTTTGCATGAAAGTTATGAGATCTAGCAATCATTCTTTCCCTTTTCTGTTGTTTAGCTAGTCTATAACAAAAATCTATGACGTGACCATCTCTACCACAGTAGGTACAATGAAATTTAACTTTGTGTTCATGTCTAGATGAGCAAGCAATATTTTTATTAGAAACCGAATGAGACAACAACCCCGCAGATTTGAAAACCACTTCTTTTTGTTTTGGAACTGTTTGAATCAAACCACTTC